>CM040421.1:66326732-67788402 GCA_022702705.1 Papilionanthe hookeriana x Papilionanthe teres | reverse complement strand
ATGTTAGAAAAGGGGAGAAACAATAGAGAAAAGGAGAGAAAAACTTAGAGGAATGTTTAGGATTCTTAGATTAAGAGTAGAAATGTAGATTTCTACCCTTTTGGAGAGATTGGAGAGGAGATTTTGAGAGAATTTGTAAGGGATTTCGCTAGCATTGCATGGATCGCCGGGAGACTTTATGGGAGAGATCTTCATCTTTCTTTCAAAGGGAAAAAGCTAAGTATTGTTCTTCATTATCTTATGATTTTGTAAACATTTGCATAATGGATTTGCTTTGGTTAAATGAAGTTTCCTTTGTGTTTTCTTCATGCTTTGTGACGTATCTCTCTTACTCTTTCTTCTTCTTTGAAAATAGTGGCAAAAGAAGATTATGCCATTGTTTTCCTTTTACTTTTCTTTTGCAATGAGTAGAAATCATGTTTAGTATTTTGTGATGCATGATAGAAGTGAATTTAATTATAAATGTGATGGTTTTTACTTGCACTTAATTTACATTGCAATAAGGGCCCATTGAAGTGTTAAAATTCGTTGTAATTGCATCGACCCGAAAGGGCGGTGTAATTCTCAACAAAGTGGAACCACATTCAAATTTCATGGATGGTGAAGTTCATGGGATTTGAATGCAAATAAATAGGGAAATATAATTATCGGGCGTAGAATTGGAGATTTTAGAGTGACGAGGCTAAAATCCTCAATTCGGTCCTATCGTTTGGGTGCTGAAGTGTAGATGTTAGCCCTCAGGTGAGGGGAACGTGGGAGCTCCGAAATGGCAGCCGGTATCCTCCCAGCCTAGCTGCAGATTCAGTAACCAAGCATAGGATTAGTCAATGTTCTTTATTCCTGGACCAAAGGGTAAAGAATAAGATTGCTCCTATTTGGCACATACAATATTAAATGCATCTTATTCTTATTCATTATCTATTTCGTTACATAAGAATAGTACTTTTTAATATCTCAAAATTCTCCAAATCAACTCATCCAAAAAGGGTTATCTTTAGAATTATTATTCGCATTTAGTTATAATTACTATCTTTACATTTAACACTTGCATTTAGGAGTAGTTGCTAGATAAAACATAATTTCAATCAACATTCCAAACTAAGGACTATTAGTAGTAGACTAGAATTTGATTAAAGACTTCTTACTTCACTTCCTCGTGGGATATATACTGGGGTTTTTAAAGAAAACTCTATATTACTTGAAACGATACGTATACTTGCGTAATACCCCTAGTGTGTAAAGATTTTTTAATTTTTATATCATTTAAGATTTTGCACACTAGCCGCTATTTATAAATCAGGTCAAGTTTTTGGCCATCTTTTGGAAGTAAATTTACTGCGTAATTGCGGGTCGGGTCAGGGAAGATGGGTCTTTTGGGTTAGAGTAAACTTTCTTAGGGTTTTAGAGAGTTAGAGTAGAAATGAGTATAGTGTGTAGAAGTCTTATTTTGTGAAGGATTCTTTTCTAGAGAGTGTAAGAGAAGAAGGAAAGTAAGAGTTTGCTTCTTCCTTACTATTCTAAAGAGGGAATTGAATGTTGTTATGAATAGAGAAAATGATTCAAAGGAACTTCAAGGGACTTGCTTGGGGAAGAAATCGAGAAAAGTTGTATTTACTTCTTGTGGTTTGTATGACATTGCTTTTATATATATATTCCATGTTTTATTGTATCTTTCTCATGAATTCTGAGTAGTTTTCTTTATCTTTCTCCTTGCAATGTGATGTGGTGAAGTGGTGATGTAGATTTGATGTGTCATTTAAATGTTAAGAAATTGTGATGATTTTTCACTTTGTACTTCATTTACTTTTTGATATGGCCAATTAAATTGTTAAAACTTGTTGCGAAACATTCAATCCGAAAGGACTAAGTGTTCTACAACAAAAGTGTAGAATTTATTCAATGTCCATGAATGAGATACGTAGTTCATGGGGGTTGAGGGCAAATAAATAAGGAAATGTGTTTTGATGGGCGTCAAATTAGAGTGACAAGCTGAAATCCCCAATTTGGTCGTATTGTTTGGTAACTAAAGCTAGGGTTAGCCTTCAGGTGAAGGGAAGTGGGAAAGCTCAAGTGAGAGCCAGTAACCTCCCACCCTAACCATGAATTTAGGGACTAATCCTATGATTTGCTAATGTTCTTTAAATAACTCTGAAGAGGGGGTACTCTGAAGGGAGTAAAGAATATAAATGCTTCTATTTGGCACAATGCAAAATGTTATCAATATATATCATTCACTCATCATAATATCATTGTAAGGGGAAAGATGTGTTTCCATATTTAAACTTTTCAATACAAAACTTAGTCTGTGTTAGTTAATTTAGAAAGTAATTTTAGTTAACTTATCTTTTAGCAATCATTACATTAGCAACTTAAATATTGCATGAACTTGGATTGTGAAATGAGTATTGGATTTCATTGCTAAACTACACGTTGAATTGTTCCAAACTTCCTTATTGGATCGATAACCAGGACTCTACTAGAGCCTTGTAATACTTGAATGATACATATACTTGCGTATATGAGTGGCTATTTAATTATTAAATTGATCTTACTGTGAAACTGAATTGAAACTACCCTTAGAAAATTTACACGTGTAGCAGCATCGGTCAGTCGTCTACCGCTTCGGTGTGCCACACAGGATCATTTCAGATAATGGGTTCACCTTCAAGAGCACCAAGATCAACAACTTCGTCAGACGACACGGGATAGATTGGAGATATTCTACAATCTACTACCCCATAGCAAATGGCTTGGTCGAAGCCTTCAACAAGAAAATTGTACATATTTTAAAGAAAACACTCGATGACAACAAAAGAGGATGATACGAGAAGTTATTAGAAGCATTATGGGCTTACATGATGACAATTAGAATGCCAATACAGTCTACGCCTTATGCACTTGTGTACGGGTTCGAGACCGTTCTTCCATTAGAGGTTTAGCTACCATCACTCAGAATCGTCATCGCCAATCAAATTATGATAGAAGAGAATGCTAGACTTCAACTTGGAAAATTAGAAAGCCTCGAAGGGAAGAGATTGCTCGCGTAGTAGAATTTAGAGCTTTATCCAGCGAAGATGATTCAAGTCCATGATAAATTGGTCTGCCCAAGATCGTTCAAAGTTGGTGACCTTATGCTCATTCTTAGAAGGCCTATTCTTGCAGACTGCAAGATAGGTGGGAAATTTGAACCAACCTGGGAAGGGCCATTCATGGTGAAACAAGTTTACTCTGGTGGATCGTGCAAGCTACTGGATTCTCAAGGAGATAGACCCATGTTACCAATAAATTGACAATATCTAAAGAAATATTATGAGATGTGATAAATTTGAAGAAGGATATTCATTTTGATATAGCAATATGGCTAGTGTCTGTGCTGGGTCCAAATCTTATAATAAAATAAAAATTGAAAGAAATAAAATAAATTTTCTCACAAGAAAAAATATGTCTGTTAAATTTTTAATTCCAAATCTTGTAAAAATATATTAAATAAGATATGACATCAAAATAATTACAAAAATTGTTAAATAAATAATAATAAGTTTGTTATTGTTCTTGTTCGTGAAAAGCACCAACCACTGAGATTTCCCCTTTTTTGCTTGTGTAGGAAGTGTCAGGTCGCAAGTTAGTATTTGCTTTCAAAGATGACTTAGACCTTGCACTCCGAGAGGGCTGCGAATATGAAATCAATGATGAAAAGTGGTCATAGATAAACCAGACAGACGTCAGGACATGGAGGCACTAGAGGTTTTGTTGACTCACACCTCCTCATTAGGAGACATAGTCAGATTCCGTCCATGATCACTACTCCAGAAGGTTGTCTCGTTGCCGCTACAGCTAAAAGGGTTCCAGATGCTCCATTGGCACACACAAAAAGAAGAAATGCAAATCGCCACAAGCGTCACCTCTTGGACAGGATGGAGAGGAGACATGCTCGGAAGTTCCGCCGAGCTATCGCCTATTCCAGAGCAATTTTATGAGCCAGAGATGAAAGAAACTAATGACGGCTCGCCACGAACAGAGCCAGAGCTAGAGACTACTGAGGACCCTGCACTGACATGGGATCCGATGAAAGTAATTTTTACCAAGTGCTCGACTTGTAACTCGAGTCTACCCAGACAGCCTTCAGTTACAGGGGCATTTTTGGAATGCCCGCAATGTCATGTTCTGCAGTTAGAGGAGTATCGCACGTTCGAGGCATATGTAGCCGCCTCAATGCTACTCAGGAGTAGAGAGCATGCTGACGTAGAGCCCTACGTGCCACAGTTCATTTTGTAGCCGCTACAGCGAGGAGTTCCACACTACGTGATGGCTAAAATCAGAAGGGTTAAAAAGAAAGAATTCCAGCACTATGAGGAAATCCAAGGAAGATTTGTCAATATTTTGGAAGGCCTTGAGCTTTGGACAGACATATTTTCGAGGACTGATTAAGTGAAAATTCTGGTCTGTGTTTTTCAACCTTCAATATTTAGGCAGAGTCTGAAGGAGAGGTCATACACATAACTGACAAAATGGAAGAGAGGAAAAGGCAGACTCACCATTCAGTGTGGGTTCTGCTACAACTTTGCCAAAGACCGATAGGGTAATACCCAGGGATTCTACAGCATGATGAGGTGGATCCGATGTCACCATAAATAAAGAAGATGATAAAGAGGATGCTCAAGTGGTATGTGTTGCCTGGAGAATGTATTCCCAACAGCTGCATCATAAACATTTATGAGGATGGAGACTGTATCCCACCTCATATTGACCACCACAACTTTGTGAGGCTTTTCTACACTGTCTGATTAATAAGTGAAAGAGGTATTTTGTTCGGCTGGGAGATTCAGATTGTCGGGCCATGAAAGTTCTGAGGTTCCGTAGAGATCCTGTTACCAGTCGGATCAGTGTTAGTGTTGAAAGGAAATGGCTCCTAGAAGCCTCAGGACAAAGAGTTTCAGTCACTTTCAGAAAGATGAATGAAGATAAGGTGTCATTCTACTACGAGCCAGATCCAGAGTTGGAAAGCCTTCATCCCTTACCAGTGTAACAGCAGTACCTCTAGGTGTGCACGAGGGGACTTTTGTTCCAGAGCGTAGCCTTGGTTGGTTGGCTTGTTCATGGGACGGCCTTAGAAGGCAGACATCTACTACCTCCTGTACAAATTCACGGCCGTTGTCACCACTTTTGTACCAGCATGACATGATATGTCAGTTTTCTTCAGCTATGTACACTCGATCTACTTTTGGATGCTTATCAGCATGTGATCAGTTGTACTACTGCTTTCAGCAAAACTAGTAAAGATTTATGTTTCAGAAATGTTTCTTCTAACGCAATGGTCAAAAAGTTGCAAGACCATATGTTGGTCCCAAATTAAAATGAATAAAGAACGATACAAAAAAAATGAATGATAACAAATGAAGAAGTTAAAATAAAATAAAAGAAAAAAGGAAAATTTGAATCTGAAATCGAATACTCCCCAAGTTAAATAATAACAAAATAAAATGAAACAAAATGAAATCAAATGAAAAGAAACAAATCGAAAGAAATAGATAAATTGTAAACAAATGATAAGCTAATTCTCTCTCTCAAGACTCTGAGTCCTTGCACTCATCCTCAAATTCTTCATTTCCAAAAGCACCCCAGCGAAATTAGACACTTTACGCAATGTCACTTCCCACAAATTCAAAATGTCGCGAAATTCTACAAATCTTGGCCGAACCCCACCAATTCTACTTTCTTCGAAAGTCAATATCAAATTTTCTCTAAATCTTTTCACATGAAATTCTGGGATCAGTACCTAAATTATGTTTCCCCTTCTCTCATCTCTTGAGCTGGAAATGAGCCATTGAGCTTTCCTTCTCAATGTGCTAAATTTTCTCTATATTTCCATTTCCCTTCCGAGATATTTGTCCCCTTCCATGATATTTCTGGGTTGGAGTTTTGTTATTTGATTCTTTCAATTTCTCTATATTTTCATTTCCTTTCCGAAATATTTTCCACCTTACATGATATTTCCAGGTCAGAGCTTTGTCGTCCGATTCCGTCAATTTCCTTATATTTCCATTTCCTTTCTGAGATATTTTTCGCCTTCCATGATATTTCTGGGTCAGAGCTTTGTCGTTCGATTCTGTCAATTTCCCTATATTTCCATTTCCTTTCCAACATATTTTCCTCTTTCCACGATATTTCTGAATCACAGCTTTGTCATCTGATTCCCTAAATTTCCCTATATTTTCATTTTCTTTCTGAGATATTTTTCGCCTTCCATAATATTTCCGAATTGGAGCTTAGTCATTTGATTCCCTAACTTTCCCTATATTTCCATTTCCTTTCCGAGATATTTTTTCGCTTTTCACGATATTTTTGAATCAGAGCTTTGTCGTCTGATTCCCTAAATTTCCCTATATTTCTGCATTCTTTTTTAGATAGTTTCTGCTTTCCACGATATTTCTGAATCAAAGCTTTGTCATCTGATTCCCTAAATTTTCCTATATTTCAATTTCATTTCCGAGATATTTTCTGCCTTCCATGATATTTCTAAATCGGAGCTTTGCCATCTATATCCCCTAAACTTCTCTATATTTTCATTTCCTTTCCAAGATATTTTTTTGCTTTCTATGATATTTTCGAATTGGAGCTTTGTCATCTGATTCCCTAAATTTCCTATATTTCCGCATCCTTTCTGAGATATTTTTCGCTTTCCATGATATTTATATGTCGGAGCTTAGTCGTCCGATTACGTCAATTTCCCTACATTTCCATTTCCCTTCCGAGATTTTTTCCGCATTCACAATATTTTGAGGTCAGTACCCAAATTCTTATTCTCATTTTCGAGACTGATACCTAAATTCCAGTTCTCATTTTCGAGATCAGTGCCTAAATTTTGATTCTCATTTCCGAGACAGGTACCTAAATTCCAGATCTCATCCTTTGGGATCAGTATTTAAATTCTGATTCCCTCCTTTCGAGGTTGATACCTAAATTCCGACTCTCCCCTCTACACTCACTTAAACTAAAAAATTCCCGCGAAATTAAGATTCTCAAAATCAAAGTGAAAGTTTCACAAATTCGAAATTCTACAAACTCAAATTTCCATAAATTCCATAAATTTTAAAATAAAATTCAAAACTAAAAATTTAAATTAAAAATAAATTCAAATCTGAAATTCAAATCAAATCCTAACTCTGATTTCCATCTTCAAATTGAATCGAATCGGGTTCCCTTCAAAATTTAGAGGCTTGAAATTCATGGCTCCATTTTAAGGGTATCCCACCTGCTTTCCCCAGTGAAAGTTCCCGGGTTTGAAGGTTCTCAACCAGATAATTTCTAGGGGAAACTTCCTCTTTGAATTCTAAATTTTTTCTTAAGTTTTGACTCAGACAGTTGTGTTGGTTTTATCGATCTTATCAGTCAACACCAATACATGTAGTGTGTTTGTCCAGCACACCACACCTATTGGGGGTTCATTTGTTGACATCACTTTTGGTTGAGGTTCATTCTTTCTTTAGAATAGCCTAGGCTCTAGCCATAGGACTCTCCTAGTGACTATCTTAGAAGACTAGCAATGGAACCCTTATCCCATAGAAAATCAAGACACTTCTTTGCCTCACTTAATGTTTTCAAATGCTTAAATTATAACCTCTAAATGCTTAGGAGGATGAGACCAAGCATTAGGAAGCTCAAGAGGAGTTCCTTGTAGGATGGTCAAACCTTAGAACTTACCCTGGGTGGTCTGGGTGAGGCTCACGCACACACTTGCACATTGCACTCTCACACACTACCTCACAACCCTAAACCAAACTTCTCCACACTTGATCCCCTACTCTTTTGGAAACTCATGTGGGTGGTTTCCCCAAGCTCTTAGCCCCAGGCTAGGGTTTGGTTAGTACCAGTACATGGAGGATCCAAATGGGGAATTCTCTTGGTCCATGGCTTAAATGGGTTATCAATCCCTCTCAACTAGCAATTTTGCCCAAAATTCCCAAGATCAACCAAAATTGTCAAAATCCCTCAAAACATCACCCCAAAATATTCTTCACCACTCAAAATACCCAAAACACCTCAAATTTACTAAAATTCCCAAGATAGCTCCAAAATCCCCATAATTACCAAAATGCCCATATTAGCCCAAAAATTCTCAAAAAAAATTTGAAACTTTCCAAACATTCCCAATTTCAATTTTGAACCACTACATTGACCTAATTTGACCAAATGAGCCCAATTTAACAAAAAGCCCCAAATTGCCTTTTAAGGCCCAAAATGCCCAAATCACCCCAATGTCCACTAAATAGAGTTCAATTCCCCCCAATTCCAATTCCAAAATTTAATTCAACACCCCCAATCCAAGTTTAAACAAAAGCCAAGGCCAATTTGATCCACATTTGAATTCAATTTCAACCCAAACCAAAAAGCCCCAATTTTGACCATATGACCCAATTTCCCCAAATTAAACCCAATGTCAATCAATTTCTCCAAATTTTGAATCTAAAATCTTCATGACATTCCCCTAAACAAAATCAAACCATCAATTTCTCCCAATTTGAGCCCAAACCTCACCCAAGTCAAACCAAAATTTTGCCCCAAATTGGTCACATGTTGAAAATCCATCAAATTGATTGCCCTCACCCCAAAATTGACATCCAACTAATGTTTAAAACTCTTTATGACATCCCTATAAACCATTTGGAACCACTAATTGAGCCCTGAGCCAACTCTAGCCTAACCCAAACCCAAGCTAACCCAACATACCCAAAATTGACCAAATACCAAAATCAAGCCAAATTAACCCTCCAAACCAATTCAAAACCACTTCAATCCCCTCCCAAACACTTTATGAAAATCATACACACATTATTGAACAATCAATTGGACCTAAACTAAGCTTGAAACCAACCTAGCCCAATTTGAACCCAAATGACCCAAATTAAACCCAGGAACCAAATTAACCAAATCAAACCAAATGTGACCAAACTAAGCTCACCATAGCCATCCATTGGACCCCTAGGATGAGTTGGATCCACCTAGCTGAATCTACTTAACCCATGGACCAAAGGTCTCATGATTTAGGGGATCCCCTCCCTTAAATAGGTAAAACTTAAAGAGATTTGCAATGAGCACTTAACCACTTAAAGTCACCCCACTTATGGCCTGCCCACCTAAACACCTGACAACTGGCCACCTCCCCTGACTTGGCCGGCCGGTTTAGTCACCAGAGAATGCAAAACTTAGAGCTAGCACCCAAGAAAAAAAAACTCATATTTACCCATCCAAGCTTCCTCACCCAGATTAGTTAATTGCTCCTTGTTTCCCTCCACCTAAGCACTTAAACTCACCCAAATCCCAGCCATGGTAGTTCCTCTAAGGACCTCTATTTAAACCACCATCATTGACAGCCAAAGGGGTGTGTGCACAAAACTTAGAGGAAACTCTGACAAATTGTTCCCATAGCTAATTGTAACCTCCCTAAGCTCATCCCTGCTACTTCCCTGCCATTTCACCCACTCTCTAAGTTCAATTTTGAAGCTCAAAACCTTGCCGAAACTAGGACACATTTCATTACCACTCTACACTGAACCAAAATCTAATTAACTGTGCCCACACCTTCACAGCTTTGAAAGAAGAAGTTCCCCCAAAGCCGCATCACGGAGAGCCTTTACCCCATACTTTGATCAACACCTGAAATCGGCCTTGGTCGATTTCAGGTCTTGACATTTCACCAAGGCAAGAGGCTTCATCTGGAGGTTCGTTAAGACCAATCAAATCTACTACAACCATCTGATCGAGGACTCCCCTCTCAGATAAATGTATTGAACTCTCTCCCATTCCCAAGGTTGTTTGGATTCTCCATGAACATTTGGTTGACTTTAGTCTAGTTTAGCCATATAGATAGGTTCTTTTAGGTCAGATGAGTCCATAGAAACAAACTCCAAGCAATTTGGTTGAGTCTAGCTCAAGATCTTAGGGTTAGAAGGTGGACGGTCTGCGGGAAGAACCAGATGGGGATGAAGGAGGAGCGTCGTTGGATCGAGTTTGTAATGGTTGCATGGCTGGGATTGCGGCGGATGGACTCGTTATGCATAAAGTGCGCACTGACGAGGCGGCTATGTGGATAGCGGCGCCGAACCAGAGCTTGAAACTTGGAGCTTCAGAGCTATCGAGGTTAAGTTGGCGCCACATGGATAAGTAGGAAATTAGGGATTTTTATGAATTATTTAAATCGGTGACCTTTAAAAATCCGTAACTTTGTGTATAAAAATTATAAAAATAAAAGAAAAATATCATCTTTCTCAGTGAATGGAGGAGAATAATGTGGAAATGGTTTTAAGTTTATTTGATGTATATTTTATTTTTAACCAATTAAATACATTATTTGGTATTTTAATTCTTTATTTGCATGAACATTTCACCATGGTTTGAAATTTTGGAATTTTTTTCCCTCTGTCATGAGGGATCGTCCTTGATTTTTTCAAAGTCAGAGGATCTCTATGAGAAGATCCATATTTTTCAAGTTTATTGCGTTTGTTTTAATTAAAAAATTATAAAAAATAAAATACTCATAAGAAAAATATAAAATTATTTTTGTTATGTTACTTTTGATCAGAGGACCATGGGACAATTGTAAACTTGATTTAACTCATTAAAACTCACCCTAATTTTAATCAACACACTAAACCTAAATAAAAACATAATGGATTGAATATAAAAGTAAATAATAAAAAAATTATTCTCCACTGTAATTTAAAGTTAGAGGAACTCCCCATAAAAATTTTAAGTCAACTGGAGTTGATTTAGCCACTTAAATAAATTTTCAAAGTTAAATAGCATTTTTGGCGTTAAAATAATTCTAATGATTAAAATACAACTCAAAAAATTACCAAATTGGTTTTGAGAGTTCTCTGTTATTAGAGAAAAATTTTAAAAATAAATTTGGGATTAAAATTAAATTTTCATTTTTAAAGCTATTTTAAATATTTAAATAATTAAAAAATTTAAGAAAACCACAAAATTAATAAAATTGATGGAAATGTTCTAAATTCCTCCTAATCACTTAGGAACAATTTGAATAATTTTCTTAACCCTTTAAGTAAAGATATTAAATTTTAAAGGGTTAAAATTAATTTTTAAAAGGCTAAAATAATTTTTCCTTACTTTTTCCATCAAAATAATTCCAATAATTAAAACATAGATCACAAACATATGAAATTTATTTCTCTAGGTTCCCTGGCCTCAGAGAGATTTAAGAAAAATATAAAACATAATTTTCTACCTAATTAATATTTTTATATTTAATTAATACTCCAAAAATTAAAATAATTATAATAATTAAATTAAAATTTAAAAAATCATGAAATTTGGTCCAAGTTGTCCTCTAGTATAAGTGAACCTCCAGTATTTTTCTTAAAAATAAATAATGTGTTTTGAGTAAGTTATTGAATTTTCTTTCAAAATTCCTACTTTGCATAAAAATAATTATATAAATTAAATTAATTTAAGAAAAATCACATTTTTCTCCTCTGATGTTTTAATTGACCCATAAGTGGGGTAATATAAAATTTTTAAAATCATTTGAATTAAATTTAATAAATTGTTAGGTGATAAAGCCTTCAAGGGCAAAAGTGCAATTTTAAAGAATTTTAACCTTAATCTATATTTAGGCTTAATTAAAGTGGGAAATGGGCAATGAATGGTCTTAATTAACCTGATTGAATGATTGAAACATAAATGGATAAATGAATTCTCATTTCTTGTCGTATTAAAAGGTAAATTTGTAATTTCTTTAAATTACATTAATTTGGAAGGCAATTAAGACTAAGTGATCCTAAGTTAGGGGTTTCATCTTTGGAAGGTGATATTTAATGATCTAAAACTTCTAATTAGTGGTTAAATGATAATTCAATATTTAGATAAGAATCATGATCATAAGAGTCAATATAAACTTTTCTAAAAAAAATTATAAATATATCCACCGAAGTCTTAAGGGCTTGGTAGTGAGACTAGGCTTATTTGAAATTTGACTAATGAAGTTTATAAAAGAAAACACAATTAATGTTAAACACATTTGAAACACTACAAGGTCATCAAAATTGGTTAAATTCTTTTATAAATTAAATTACCTCTAAAGGCCCCACTTATATAATTCATAAATGAAATAACAAGTGATATTTATCCCACCTTTTGGGATAATTAAAACATCAGCTCATTAAGAATAAGGGTATGAAATGAATGAATCATTTAGTAGATATGATAAGTTTAAATGAACTCAAGAAAGTTCAAAAGGATTGTGAAATATCTAGGGACTCTCTGGATCTTTTCACCAGTCTTCTAGACATCTTGTAGGACAGCTGAACATATTATACTTATGAAAGAAGGCATCTCTCAAATGAATAAACAGGACCCACCAAGTTATGACATGGCATTTGGTAGGGTTGTGACGAACCTATCTATAGGCTTTACTTTCCTACAAAATATAAATGTCTACTGCAAAAGATACTAAAGTTTCTGGTGAGGGAACGAGAAGACTCGCCAGGTACACTTTTTTAAGTTTATAGTACCCTCTTTTTTTTACCTTCTTTACTATTTTTTTCTTGCTTATAAGCTTGCATGCTAAACAACAATGTTACCCTGCATGAAAACCAAAACCTTTAGGATAGCCAAAAACTGAAACGAAAATCAAAATTAAAATAAAACGAAGATACAATTCACCATCGCAACAGTCAAAATATAAGACAACTCAAAATTTAATCACAAACAAAATAAAATTATAAGATAAATTAAATTAAAACGTCTCTATCCAATGATCGAGAATACTTCGGAGGATGCAACCTACGGCTGCTAACGAGATTTCTCACGGTCTAAATGAAAGTATGGAACTCATTTAGTTGAGTTTAGTAAATTCATTTAGACTAAATGAATCTAAAAAAATAGTGGTGTTGAAATAAGGGAACCGTAGGATCCTAACCGGTGTCGCTATAATCAACTTAAATATTTCCATAATAAGACTTTAAGACATCTCAATTTAAACCATTTCCAAAACAAAACACTTCTCTTTTCTCTTTAATTGACACTTCTAAAACTAAACCTGCTACGACGAGGAGCTTGGAGCATGCATAGTGGGCAGCACGGCCATCTTCAATAGCAAAACTCCTTAGAATTAAACAACAAGTCATAGGACTTCGAGGTAACTAGCCTAGTGCAGCATAAACCCTCACTTTATCTCTTTAGGCCTTCGCATGACTACATTATGCAATATAAGCCCTAACTCGTCTTAGGAATCTAAGATTGTCGTCGGGTGACATAAATCCTCACATCTTCTAGGCTATTCACATGATCGGTATCAAGTGAATTTAAGCCCTAAATAATAAAATTGGCAAGAAGAAATGATACACCTAAAATATATAGTATTTTTGTGCACGTTTTTATACCTATTTTTGATGATATTGCACTTTAATGGAAGGTATTTTATGTGTTTTTCTTATAGGTATGATTAATTGGATGATTATGATGAGAAAAAGGAAAAAGGAACAAATTTGGAGAAAAAACTGAAGAAAATTGAAGAAGTGATGAGTGGCGACTAAGCACTGGACATCGCACTTACGCTCCAAGGCTTGTAGCTATGCGCAACATTTTGGCGCTTATACGCCAGCAGGCTCGCGGCTAAGCACCGGTACCCCGCACTTAAGTACGGCAGTTAAAAAAGGGAGTTATTTTAATTTTGATGCCATTTTGAAGAGGTTTTCGAAGCACCTCTTGGTGAGAATGTGGGTAACTACCTATTGGCACCAATTTTCATTCAAATTACTTTTGAATGGATGCATCTCTTGGAAGATACATTGAATCGGGACACAATTTGAAGAGATACGAAGACACCTTTTGGAAAAGTATAAAAAAAATACTTGAAGATCAGAAAAATGGTTGTTGTTGGAGGGTGTGGTTAGTGTTTTAGAGTAAGGTTTATGTTAGAAAGTTATCTTAGAACACACCTCTGCACTTCACCATCTTTACTTTATTTTATATAGTTTGTATTAGAAGTAGAATTGAGATTTGGAGTCTACTGAGTTGGGCGCCGACCTCAATAAAATATTGTAAGAGAAATCAAAGTTTTCAAAGGAACTTCAAGAGTTTTGTGGAGAGGATTGACATATAAGTCTTTATCTTTGTATTACATTTGATTTTTAATTAAGACTTCTTGTGTTTTCACTATGACTTCTATTTTTAAACCAAGTTGTGATTGTGTTTTCTCCATGAATTCTGAGTAGTTTTCTTTATCTTTTTCCTTAATGTGATGAAGTAATTAAATTATGGAAATATGTTGTGCGAAGTATAGTATTTCAATGTTGGAAGAAGTTGTGATGATTCAAAACCTTGTACTTCATTTACTTCTTGATTTGACCAATTAAGATGTTCAAATATGTTGTGAGAACATGTAAGATCCAGTGCGGTATTGTCTCAGTCAACAATTGAAAAGAATCACATGAGATTGTATGGGTGAGAATGTAATCCATATAGTTGAGTGTAAATAAATAGGGAGATATACTTTGATGGGTGTAGAATTAGAGGACTTTAGAGTGACAGGCTAAAGCCCCTAATTTGGTTTATTGTTTTATGTTTTGATACGAGATGTTAGTCCTCAGGTGGAAGGAATCAAGGAAACTCTAGAGTGAGAGCTAGTATCTTTCCTGCCTAACCCATCTTCAAGATTTTTAGAACAGTGAATTAACATATGTTCTATATAGGATCTCTAGTAAGGGTAAAGAACATTATTGCTCATATTTGGCACAACACATTTTAGATACTTCCATAACAAACATTTTTCATAATTTGTTACTTATTCATATAAAGGAAATAGATATTTCATTTGCATAAGTTTTCATCTTACAAAAGTTTAGTTAAAGTATTTGCTTACTTTCATTTCAATTTATAAAATTAACAAAAAGAATCAAATTATGTTTCCTAAAATATTATCTTTAATTTATGTAAGATCTTTTCTAAAAGTAAAAAAGAAAATTTTATAATTTCTAAGTTAGAAAATATTTTCTTTGTTATAACTTTCTCTATGAGTTCGATATCTTGGGGCTTAATCAGAAATTTTTTTATTATTTGATATAAGATATGTGTACTTATGTAGTATCCGCATTATAAATCATTAAAAGGAGTATAAAATTATATATATATATATATATATATATATATATCATAAGCATAAATATCAAATCGTGGATCAAGTTTTTGGTACCGTTGCTGGGGACAAAAATTATTAAAGAAATTAATAAAGAAAATCTTTAAAAAATTATTTTTTACTTTTTAAAGTCTTATTTAATTTTTTTAGATTTATTTTAGGAAGTTGTTGTTTTTAATGTGTAATTTTATTTTATTGTGTTTTATCTAATTGTGTATGCGTAGCTTAGGTTCTAAAAGACTTGTGCCTTATGATTCTGAATTAGAAAGAACTATAAGAAAAATTAAAAAATTAAAAATACTGAAAAATATAAAATATTCAAGAAATGGCAAACAAAAGTAATCAAAATAATCAAAATGTTGAAATTCATCAAGAATTTAGACTTTTAAGAGATTATGCTAACCCTGGAATAGATGAATTTCATGGTAGTATTCAAAATCATGTTGTAGTTGCTAATTCATTTGAACTTAAAACTGCTATTATTTAGATGACATCTAAAAATCAGTTTGGGGGATCACCAACTAAAGATCCAAATTTCCATCTTGCCAATTTTTTAGAATTATGCGCTACATTTAAATATGATGCTGTTTCGGATGATGCTATTAGACTTAGAATTTTTCCTTTTTCATTAAGGGATAAAGCTAAGATATGGTTAAATTCATTAGCACCTGGATCTATCAGAACTTGGAGTGACTTAGCACAAAAATTCCTTGTTAAATATTTTTCACCATCAAAGACTGCTAAGCTTAGAAATAATATTACATCTTTTTGCCAGGTTGAAGGGGAATCTATTTATGAAGCATGGGAACATTTTAAAGATCTCCTAAGAAAGTGTCCATATCATTCGATACCAAATTAGCTAATAATTCAAACTTTTTATAATAGATTAGTTGGATCTCTTGGATTTATTATTGATGTTGTTGCCAATGATTCATTGATTTCTAAATAGTTTAATGATGCTTATGCTTTAATTAACGAAATGTATACAAATAATTTTCAATGGCCTTCTGAAAGGTTAAATCCTAAGAAGGTAGCCAGTATTCATGATTCTGATGCTTTTGCTATGCTAGCAAATCAAGTTGCTGCAATTTCAAGAAAAATTGACCAATTTGGAATGAATTTTTCTCAACCAATTCCAATGATTGAAGAAAATTCATTAGGTCAAATGGTAGATTCTCAATCATATTTAGAAACTTTGAATGCCGTAAACAAGCCTAATAACCCATATTCCAATTATCATAACCCAGGTTGGAAGAACCATCCAAACTTTAACTGGAATACCAATAATCAGGGTGGTAGTACTCAACAATGGGGGAACAATCAAGAAAACCCATTGGGGAATTGGAACAACCAAGGAAATAATAATTATAGACCTACTTATGCTCCAGGTTTTAATAGTGCTTCACAATTTAAGGAGAAGAAGTTGTCTATAGAATAAGTGGTGTTACAGATGGGAAATCAATTGCAAAGTCAAGGAGCTACAATTAGAAATATTGAGAATCAATTGGGACAGATAGCCAATTCATTAAGTAATAGATCCCAAGGCATGCTTCCTAGTAATACAGAAGTAAATCCAAGAGACAAGAATAAAGAGAAAGTAAAAGCTATTCAATTAAGAAGTGGAAGAGAGTTGGAAGGTAGAGTTCAAAAAGAAATTGAAGTAAAGAAAGAAGAGATTAAAGAACCAAAAGAGGACGCTTAAAAAAGTTTAGAAAGACCTATTTCTCCACCTAAGATTGATTTAGAAAAGCTATCACCACCATTTCCTCAGAGACTTCAACAACAAAAATTGGATAAGAAATTTTCAAACTTCTTGAAGATTTTAAGAAGCTTACAATTAATATTCCATTTGTTGAAGCCTTAGAACAAATGCCAAGCTATGTGAAGTTTATGAAAGATATTCCAAACAGGAAAAGGATGTTTGAAGATAATGAGACTATTGCATTTAGTGAAGAATGCAGTGCAATAATTCAGAAGAAGTTTCTTGAAAAGCTTAAAGATTCTGGTAGCTTCACAATTTCATGTGTAATTGGAGACAAGTTTTTTTGGAAAAGCTTTATGTGATTTGGTGAAAGTATTAACATTATGCCATTATCTGTATTTAAAAGACTGGGAATATGAGAAATAACCCCTACTACTGTAACTCTATAGTTAACAGATCATTCGATCACATATCCTAAAGGAGTTATAGAAGATGTTTTAGTAAAGGTGGATCAATTTATCTTTCCTGTTGATTTTATTGTGCTTGATTTGGAGGAAGATAAAGAAATACTTATTATTTTGGGGAGACCTTTCCTAGCTACAGGAAGAGAAATTATTAATGTGCAGAAAAGGGGTATTAACTATGTATATCAATTATCAAAATCAATGAAATGTCCTATCAGAGGTAAAGATGATGAATGTTTCAAGATGGATGCTATAAAATATTTGAGTGAATGTCATTTCAAAACAACATATGAAGAAAATTTTGAAAGAGAACAGTTGAAACAAGAGCAAGAAGAGGAAACACAATATTTTGATGATATTATTGAGGAGACTTAAGTTATATTCAAGAAATTTTTGAAGTTTTGGACATGACAAAGAAAGATGAATATTTTTATCCTTTAATTGAAAAACCTCCTGAACTTGAATTGAAGTTACTTCTTGAACATCTAAAATATGTCTTTTTAGGTGATTCCTCAACTTTTCCTGTTATAATTTCCTCAATGTTAACTACAAAAGAAGAAGAGAGTTTGCTTAATATTCTAAAGAAATATAAGAAAGCCTTTGGATGGACTATAGCTAATATTAAAGGAATCAGTCCTTCAATTTGTATGCACATAATCCTTATGGAAGAGAACTGCAAACTTCGGGCTGATTATCAGAGGAGATTAAATCCTATCATGAAAGAAGTTGTTAAGAAAAAAATTTTAAAGTGGTTGGATACTGGAATTATCTACCCTATTTTAGATAGCGCATGGGTTAGTCCTATTCACTATGTTCCTAAGAAAGGAGGAGTAATGGTAACTGTTAATGAGAAGAATGTTTTAATACCAACAAGATAAGTTACGGGGTGGCGAATATGCATTGATTATAGAAGATTAAACCTTGCCACAAGGAAAGATCATTTTCCACTTCCCTTTCTTGATCAAATGTTTGATAGATTAGCTAGGCATAAACACTTTTGTTTTGTGGATGGATATACTGGTTATCACCAAATACAAATTACTCTCGAGGATCAAGAGAAAACATCATTTATCAGTCCTTATGGTACATTTGCTTTTAGAAGAATGTCCTTTAGTTTACGTAATGCCCCAACTAAATTTCAAAGATGTATGATAGTAATTTTCTGTGATTTAATTGAAAAAGGAAATGAAGTGTTTATGGACGATTTTTCAGTGTTTGGAATTTCTCTTGAATCATGTCTAGAACATTTATCCAAAGTTTTTAAACGCTTTGAAGAAACAAATATATTCTTTAATTGGGAAAAATGTCCATTTATGGTAGTAGAAGGAATTGTTTTGGGACATAAATTTCAAAAAAAGGTATGGAAGTAGACCCTGCAAAAATTCAAGTGATAGCTAATTTACCTTGCCTAACAAATGTAAGAGAGATTAGAAGTTTTTTGGGACATGCTGGAATCTACGAGCGACATATTAAATACTTTTCAAAAAATTTTAACCTCTATGCTGGATGTCATTTTTAATTTAAATGAAGACTGTTAGAAAGCTTTTGAGTTATTAAAAGAAAAATTAATCATTGCACCAGTTATTGTTTCACCAGATTGGGAAAAATCTTTTGAATTAATGTGTGATGCAAGTGATTATGCTATTGGAGCTATTTTAGGACAGAAATATGATAAAATTTTCAAAGTAATCTATTATGCTAGTAGAACTCTGAATGAAGCTCAAATTAATCATACCACAAATGAAAAGGAGTTATTAGCTATAATATATGCTTTTGATAAATTTAGATCATATTTGATTGAGACTAAATGTGTGGTGCATACTGATAATTCTGCAATAAAGTATTTAATGAAAAAGAAGGATGCAAAATCAAGAATGATAAAATGGATTCTTCTTTTACAAGAATTTAACTTTGAGATAGAAGATAGGAAGAGTCCTGATAATCAAATTGCTGATCATCTGTCAATGCTTGATAGGAAAAATCTCTCTTTTCTTATGAAGAAATTAATGAATATTTTCCTGATGAAAAACTTTTCACTATTAATGAGTGGCGTGTTTCATGGTATGCAAACATTGTGAACTTTATTGTTAGTGACATTTTACCCTATGGATTGACATAACAACAGAAGAAGAAATTTTTATCTATAGCTAAGACTTATTTTTGGGACAATCCTTTTTTATATAAACAAGGAAAGGATCTTACTATTTGAAGATGTGTGCCTTTAGAAGAAACTTATGAAATTATTTAAAAATATCATAATTCTAATTATGAGGGATATTTTGGTGTTGATAAAACTGCATATAAAATTTTATAATCTGGATTTTATTAGCCTAGAATTTTTAAGGATGTTAATACTTATATTAAAAATTATGATCGATGTCAACGTGAAGGCAATATTTCTAGAATTAATGAAATTCCCCTCAATTATATGTTGGAAGTGGAAATATTTTAAGTTTAATGATTAGATTTCATGGGGCCATTTATACCATCTTTCAGAAATTTATACATATTGATGGCAGTAGACTATGTATCTAAATGGATAGAAGTTGTTGCTTTACCTCGATGTGATGCTCGAAGTGTTGCAATGTTTTTAAGAGAGAACATATTTAGTAGATTCGGAATGCTCAGAGTAATCATAACTGATGATGGAATTCATTTTAAAAATGAAATTATAGAAACGTTAGTAAAGAAATATCATATCATCCATAAAATTGCTACTGCTTATCATCCTCAGACAAGTGGTTTGGTTGAATTATCCAATCGTGGAATTAAAAGAATTTTAAAAAAATCTGTTAATTCAAACATAAAGGATTAGTCAATCAAACTGGATTTTGCATTGTGGGCTTATAGAACTGCTTACAGGACTCTTCTAGGAATGTCCCCATATACACTAATTTTTGGAAAATCATGTCATTTACCAATTGAACTTGAGCATAAAGCATTTTGGCTATTAAAGAGTTAAATTATAATTTGAAGGATGCTAGTGAGAAAACATTATTGCAATTAAATGAGCTTGAAGGGATAAGGAATGAATCCTATGAAAGTGATAAGATATATATAAAGAAAAGATGAAGATGTGGCATGGTCGTAAGATTCTATAAAAATCTTGAGCCCGGACAATAAATTTTGTAATATAATACCAGATTGAGATTACTTGCTGGAAAACTTAAGTCTAGATGGATGGGCTCATTTATTGTAATAAAAGATTATCCCTATGGAGCTGTGGACATTAAAGATCCTAAAACTGAGAAAAAATTTAAAGTAAATGGTCATAGACTGAAACCTTACTTCTCAGTTGATCAACTTAAACCTGATAACTTGATATTGGATCACCCAAATTAAGTATTTGGTACGTCGAGCTGACGACGTAAAATCAAGCGCTTTGTGGGAGGCAAGCCATAGTTATCAGTGTGCTTTGATTTAAGTTTATTTTGTGTGTTTTATTTGGTTTGAAGTGAGTGTTATATGGTAGTATTTTTCCTTTATTATGTTAGTGGAGTTTATTGTGACCTAAATTGACCATTTGGAGGAGTTAAAATGGGTTTTTCGGACGTTTAGCATATGTGTGCTAAACTGAGCACTGGCAGCTAAGTGCCAGCAGTTGGCGCTTAGGCGCCGAAGTTATCAAAAATGTGTAAAAAAGTGTTTCTAGAAGCCATTATCATGGGGAAGTTGCATGGCACATTTAAGGAAGGTTTATGAACGTGGAAGGATGGTTTTTAGCCATCTAAAGTCTATAAAAAGAGAAAGGATTAAAGGAAATTCATTCCACTCCAAATTTCCATCCTAAAAGCATTAAGGAGTCTAAGTGAGAAAAAGGTCTTCGTGGGAGAATGAAGTTAAGAAGAAGGAGGATTCCAACAAGATGAGGTTTGTTAGTGAGAGTAAGTAAGAGTTTTTAACGGATTTCTGGTCGTTAGTATTCAAGGAATAGCTGAAAAGATTGGAAAGATCTAGGCTAATGTTGCATCAATGGAAACAAAGGAAAATGATACAAATGCACTTTTAGCACACAATGGATGGCAATTGAAAATGCAATTTTGTCATTTAAGTTATGTTGAAGAATCGGACAAGGGGATGTATTTGAAAAACAAATGGATTGAAGATGAATCTATCTGATGTCTTCATCATCGTCCGTTTTATCGATTCTATATACCAAATAGTTCTGATGGAACTAATGGAGGTAGTGGATATTTTCCGCCTAATGGAGGCTGGAATTAAGTTCTATGGTGTGTTTTGTGTTAGTTATGTATGTTTTATGTTTAATTAATTGTGTTAAGTGTTTGATGTTTAATATTAATGTGTGTTATTTGTTTTATATTTTTATGTGAGTGTTTAGTGTTTTGTTTGAGTGTTTTAGTATGAATAGAGAAGATGAGATCTTATCCAAGTATCATGGATTAAATACTTGTGGTTTGTACTGGTAATTTATATGAGTTTAATTAAGTAAAGTTTGTGTTTGTGTAAAACATGGTTTGAATAATCTTAATCTAAAAAGAAGAAGTAAATGTTTAGAGATAAGAAGATTATATGGTGTTGAGATACTTATAAAATCGATTAAGGGTTTATTAGAGGAGTAAGAATATTTATTTAATGAAAAAAAAATCAAAATATGTGAGTTGGCGGCTATGCGCCGAGACCCCACGCTTACGCGCTAGAGCTCTGTGGCTAAGCTCCATACTTTCGCGCTTAGGTGCCGGTTCGCAAAAATCGATTTTCAGGTTTAAAAACCCGAAAAACACAAAAATATTTACCACCATCATCTTATTCCTTCGGCATTTCAAGATTTAGAGGGTTAGGGCTTCCTTGCATTTGCTAATCTTAAGCAGTTTCAAGAAAAATTTGTTAGATTCAATTTTCTTGAGGTAAGAACACCTCTCCTAAGTTAAATTTTTTGATTTTCACCAAATATTTTGAGTGTATTTTGGAGAAATCTGAAAATAATTATTCATGATGAAAATTTAAGTAAATGTTTGAGAAAGTACTTGGATTTAGTAGTTTATACCTTTTGGAGTTGAGTTTAGTGATTTTAAGTTGAATATGGAATTTATAGTGATTTTTATGCAATCGAAAAGAAGCAAATCAAGAGTTACGTTCAATTTTGACAAGTTCGTCAGTTCAAAAGCTCAAGAACGTTACGTGCAAGCGTTACAGTCAAGTAAGTTGATCCAAGAGCGAGGCTTTGATAAACCAGGCGGAGAACTTGAAGATATAATTGTGAACCGCCTTTGGCATAATTTTTATTGTTTTACTGTTATTGTTGTTCTTCTGTTGTTCGAGAGTTCTATGCAAACCTCTCGGAATCAGTTGATAACTTTTTTTACGTGCGAGGGCAGCTAATACACTTTTCTCTTGAGGTAATTAATTGTTTTATGTTTGGATACATGATGTTAGCCCCCAGGTGGAGGGAATCGAGGAAACTCTAGAGTGAGAGCTAGTATCTTTCTTGCCTAACCCGTCTTCAAGATTTTTAGAACAGTGAATTAACCTATGTTCTTTATAGCATCTCTAGTAAGGGTAAAAAATATTATTGCTCCTATTTGGCACAACACATTTTAGATACTTCCATTTTAATTTATAAAATTAACAAAAAGAATCAAACTCTGTTTCCTAAAATATTATCTTTAATTTGAGTAAGATCTTTTCTAAAAGTAAAATGTAAAATTTATTTTTTCTAAGTTAGAAAATATTTTCTTTGTTATAACTTTTCCTGTGGGTACAATATCTCGGGGCTTAATCAGAAAATTCTTTATTACTTGATAAACGATACGTATACTTGCGTAGTATCCACATTATAAATCATTAAAAGAAGTATAAAATTATATATATATATCGTAATAATATTTCTAAAATCATGGTGAAACGTTTACAGCCTGTTCTTCATAACATCATTAGTATGAATCAATCTGCTTTTATGGAAGGTAGGAACATTTGTGATAATGCTCTTATTGTGCAAGAGCTTCTTTTAGATATTGATATTCAAAGAAGAGCTGGTAGTATTCTTTTTAAAATGGACCTTCAAAAGGCTTTTGATACTATTTGGTGGGAATTCATTATGGATATTTTTAAAGCTATTGGTTTCAATAACACCTTCTGCCAGATTATTTATCGTATTCTTGAGGGTAATTTTTATTCACTTCTTATTAATGGTGGCAAACATGGTTTTTTCAAAGCTATTAAAGGTATAAAACAAGGTGATCCTTTAACCACTTATATCTTTATTATTGCTTTCAATTACTTATCTAGATGCCTAAATGGTTTGTTTAATTTTAAGCCTTCCTTGAATCATTATTATAGAAGCCATCTGAATATTAGTCATCTCTGCTTTGCTGATGAAATCATTTTTATAATGCTAATAAAAATTCTATTAAGAATGTTTGGGAGTTACTTTTGAGATTTCAGAAAACTTATGGTTTATGTTTTAATACCTCAAAATGCTCCTTCTATTGTGCTAAACAAATTTATGTTTCTAAAAGACAGTGGATTTTTGATTTCACTGGTTGTAATAAGGTTATGCTTCCTTTAACTTATTTGGGTTTTACTCTGAATAGGTGTAGAAATCAAAGTGATATTTTCTTGGGTTTGGTTGATAAAATCAAGACTAAGATTTTCTCTTGGGAGAATTGTTTTCTTTCCTTTGGTGGACGTGTTACTATTCTTAAAAGTGTTCTCACTTCTCTTCCTCTTTATACTTTACAAATTATGAATATGCCTTTGACTATTATTAAGAAGATTGAAACTCTTTTTAACAAGTTTCTCTGGGAAGGAAACTATCATTCTAAAATCCATTGGAAAAGTTGGGACAAGCTTTGTAAACCTATTGATCTTGGTGGTTTGGGTTTTCGTAGTTTAGCTGGTTCTATCAAAATTAACTTCATGAAGCTTTGGTTCAGATTTCGTCAGAATAACTCCTTATGGGCTTCCTTTATGCATTCTAAATATTGTGGCTTGAGTCATCCCCTTGCTATTACTTATAATAGTAATGATTCTTTTATTTGGAAAGAAATGTTGCTTGCTGCCAGAAACTGAGTTATTGATGAGTTGGGATGTTGGTAAAGGGGACTGTTCTTTCTAGTTTGATGATTGGTTGGGTTGTGGAGCTTTAGCTGATTTTTATGGTGGGCCAACTAACATTAATATTAAGATTAATGATTTGTGGCTGAATGACAGATGGTGTTTGAGAAAGCTTAATAATTTGGTGCATAATAATGATGCTACTTTTATTTCTAATATTCTTATTTGTGGATAATCCTAATGTTCCTAAGATTAAAGGGAAGCTGGGTGATTCTAATGCTAAAATTTTTGCTTGCTCCTTTCCTCCATTATAGGGCTTGAATTGAAATGGATTTGGAATCCTTAGCTTAAGCCTTCCATATCTTTCTTTGTTTGGAGAGTTTTTCATAATATAGTTCCTACTGATGATATTCTTAAGATGAAAGGTTTGAGATTACCTTCTTGTTGTACTCTTTGCAAATTTTTTTGAAGCTTGGAAGATGTTAGGAATGGGTTTATCATCTGGTTTATTTGGATAACTAGGAATGATGCTTGATTCAACAATGTGGTTCCTAATGTGACTTCTACTATTCGAATGATTTTTGGTTATCTGTCTAAATATTTGAATTTTTTAATTCTTAATAAGAAGCTATCGGCTAATATGAACAAGTTTCTACTTAAACTGGTTTTTTTATTAACAAGTCTGCTACTTGTTATTCTCTTGTTAAATGGATTAAGCCGTGTGTTCTTTTTGTTAAGATTAACATTGATGGTTGTTGGAATTCTTTTTCTGCTAGTGTTGGAGGAGTTTGTAGAGATTTTTTGGGTTCTATTTTGTTTTGGTTTACGGTCAGGTCTGTTTCTATTTCTCCTCTTGTTGTTGAAGTTGATGCTATGGTTTTTGGACTGCATGTGGCTAAGCAAATTGGGTGGAAGTATATTGAAATTGAAACTGATTTCTTGATTTTGTGGAGGTGTTGTTTTTAGAGGGAGGATCACCATTGGAGTATTAATATTCAATTGAAGAAGTTTAGAGATTTATCTCAACATTTCATCATCAAATGGTGTCATATTAAACGGGATGGTAATAAGGTTGCTCATTGGGTGGCAAACTTGGGTCTGAAGATTAGAGGTGCTTGGATTTCTAAGTTTGTTGCTTTGGAGCTGTTACTGGTTGCTAATTTTGATTTATGATTGTTTTCTTTTGTCTTCTTTTTTGTGGTGTGAGTTGTATTTTAATTTTTTGGGGATTTATTCCTTTAGTTTTTTCTTTTTTGTGTGTGTTGTGTTGTAGTGTATTAGTTTGGACTTTTTATCGCTTCTTTGTAACTTCTTTTTTATTTTTAACACGTAAGGAGCCAAATAATATTCTTTCTACTAAAAAAATAAATATCAAATCGTGGATCAGGAAACATTAAATAAACATCTCAAATTGAAGCCAAACCATATGATAGTTTGGGAAAGAACACCAAGACTCTTCTTGGATCTTTCTCTTTCCCCTAGCTTTCTCCTCCTTTGGATTCCTACAATAACTGTTCTGAAACATGAGCTACTCGCCTATTGAATTCCCATTATCACATTTTCTTGAAGAATCCTACCATTTGGAAGTCATGAATACAATATTTCATGATCTATATCAAGAGTTTTCTTAGGTGACTTCGGTTGTCTAAGATGTAATTAACTATAGAGGTTTGCCCTTATAGGAAACCTAAAGACCCCATAATAATATAAACATATCTAATTCTTTCATATTATATATGGTAAGTTTTCAGTCAACATAAATAGTTAGCAAACCAAACGGATGTCATGGATTCTTTAGTTTATTTAATCAAGCCTCACGACCAAGCAATGTATCCATTTTTCGGGATAGACACATGGCTTATGGTGAAGTGCTTGATTATTTAAACTATTGCATATATGAAATCAGTTTGATTTTGTATTTTAAAATTAAAATGATAGTTTCCTACTATATATATATATATATATATATATATATATATATATATATATATATATATATATATATATATATATATAATTAATATATAATGGTCGAGAGGGAGGTGAGAGATGCTCGCTAGGGTTTCCATGGCGTGTTGTGAGGGTAAGTGTTTCCTCTGGTGTTTCTCGGGGTGGTTTCTTTCTGGTTTTGCTTTGGTTTGGTGTTTGTTTGGCCTTTTTGGTGCTTTTGGAGTTTCCCGGGTTACTTACATTTCAAATTTTTTTGAAGTGTCTACTGTTCCATTGGTTCTTCTTAGCTGGTTTTTTGGCTGAGCTTCTGGTTTTTTGGTTCTCTCGTTCTTTTGCTTGGTTTCACTCAGCCGTCAACTCCCATTCCGGGTTTCCTGGTTGTGTCTGTCGGTACTGGACGGATATTCTAGTTCTCGATCTGGATTTTGTTACAGTGGCTTGCTCTCTCGGTATGGTCGATACTCCTGCTAGTCGTTTCCCCATTGATTTCAGCACTAATGTAAGTTGGACAAAGGCCACTTATCTTTGGAGTGGTGGGGAAGGGCGAGCTCCTCATAAAAATTTTGATCATCCGGTTTTTCCCAGGTCGATGCATGACACTGCAGCTGGTTTGGGTCAGTTCCCTTTCATCAGACCTGTAGGCAGTAGAGATGGCCATCCTGCAGTGCTGTTTTCTAAACAGGATATGAAATGCCTTAATGATGCTATTAAATATTGGCTCATTGGAAAATTCCAACTTGGCCATCCTAAAATGGAGTTTGTGAGAAAATACTTTGATGATCTTGGCTTAGTAGGAAGCTGGAAATTGGGCTTATTAGATGGAAGGCATTTGCTCATCAGGTTGTCTAATGAGGAAGACTATGCTAAAATATTTGGAAAACAATCAATTATTATTCTTTGGGGTTACTATGAAGGTACTAAAGTGGACACCTGACTTTGATCCACTTAAAGAACCTCCCATCATACCAATGTGGTTTAAATTCCCTAATCTACCTATACAACTCTACAATCACAATGCACTCTATAATATCAGCCAATCTTTGGGCCTTCCTTTAAAAGCGATACTCACACCTATGATATGGCTAGACCGGCAGTACGCAAGGGTTCTTGTGGAAAGAGATATCACATTGCACGAGATAAAGAAAATTTGGGTTAGAACGGATGAAAATGTTCCGAGAAGAAGGTTTTGGCAAGAGGTAGAAGTGGAATTCAAACCCCATTACTGTAATCATTGCAGGATGTTTGGTCATATGAGGGAGCAGTGTTACAGGCTCCATCCCCCTTCAAAGAAAAGGAAAGATGGCACTAAGGCGAACAACAGTGCTACCATACAACAGATGCAGGTTGTGGAACCTGTTGTAGGCTGTTCGAGCGGCACTTACAAGGGAGCATGATATTCGGAAATACCGGATGAAGGAGAGGTCAACATCGAAAAAATGGATACGGATTTGAACACACTCCAAGTAGAACGGGTCATTGAACCGGCTCTGAGCTGACTGCCAACAGTCCTAAGAAGGCTACAGAGCTTTGCAAAACACTTGAAAATAAACACAAGATCACTGATGATATAATCAATGGGACAGCTAAAGAAATGACAAATGAATGGCAGTTACAAAAGGGAAATAAGAAAAAGAAAGGGAAATTAGAATTGCGAGGGTTACTTGAGGCTCGATCTCCAAGTGCCCTTCTGTCGACCCTCCTTCGGTTCTCACCCAGGACTTAGAGGGAAGGAAAAATCAATCTACATGATTAATTTCATGTGTTGGAACATAAGGGGGGTTGCTCATCCAACCTCCTTTAGTAGAATTAAGCATTTTGTTATGTTACACAAGTTATGGTGCTTTGCACTTTTGGAACCTTTGGTTCACAAGAATTCCAGGCAGATTGTTAAATCTTTCTCTGGTTTTAAGCTGTTTTGCTAATTTAAATAATAAAATTTGGGTGTTTACAAGGAAAGAGCTTGATGGGCAGGTACTTGCGAGATCACACCCGGTTTATACATATTCAATTCTCTATTGCTGATCGGTTGGGGTATGCCACATTTATTTATGCCGGCTATAATCTCGTCCAGTGACGGCTTCTTTGGAGTGAGTCTGCTCGGCATTGCAAAGGACATGGATTCCACATGGATTTTGAGTGGTGACTTTAACTGCATTACTTCCATTTCTGAGAAAAAAGTTGGTAGTGCACCCAATAAATATACTATGGAAAAATTCAATCAATTCATTCATGATGCCAATATTTTTGATTTGGGTTTCACTGGTCCTGCCTTTACTTGGAGGAGAGGAAACACTTGGGAGAGATTAGATAGAGTGTTAGTAAACTCTTCTTGGCTTCAAGCTTTCTCATACACTTTTGTAAAGCACCTATCTATGGTGCTGCTCGATCACGGACCACTGTCAATCTCTATCACAAACTCAGTTGGTAATGCTGGAGGAGCTTTTAGATTCCAAAACATGTGGACTTTGCATCCTGACTTTCTAAATCAGATTAAGAAGGTGTGGACTGCTGCCAAGGGCCATACTCCTTGGGGCTGTTTATGGACACTCCAAAAAACTACTGCTAAGCATTTGAAGAATTGGAACTGGGAAACCTTTGGCCACCTACAGAATAATATACAACAAGCTGAAAAGACCCTTGAAAGTGTTGAAGCTGGCTATATGCAAGGTGAAAAAACGGAGGCTGAACTGTTTTCAGCCTCAGATTCTTTATTAGCCCAAGTTAAATATCAAGAAGACTTTTATAAGCAAAAAGCTGGTACTGTAAAGTTTAAGGATGGAGACAGGAATACAAGGTACTATCATGCCCACATCAACTTCAGGAGGAAATGTAATATAATCTTAAGTATCACAAAAGCTGATGGGGGGATCATCGATGATGCTTGAAGAAATTGCCAAAGATGCGGTGTCACATTTTCAAGGTTTATTTAATGCGGTTCCACCCGACAATACTACCATTAAGCGGGAATTATTCCAAGACGAGTATCATTATGTGCAAAACTTAAGTATATCTAATATACCTGATGAAAATGAGATCAAATTAGCACTTGGATTCTATTGATGGGAGCAAAGGCTGCTTGGACACGATGGTTTTACCTCCACCTTCTACAAAAGCTGTTGGGATATTATCGAAGCCGATGTTATTCGAGTGCATACAATCTTTTTTGAAGGTATGGATCCTCCCGGATACTTCATCGCCTCAAACATTGTATTCTCTGCCAAAGAACAAAATCGGGAAGAATTGGGGGGATTACGGGCCCATTAGTTTAACAAGCTGTGATGTCAAAAGTGCTTGAGTAAGATCATAGTCTCCGAGGCTTCGACCTCACCTAAGCTTGTCTAATTGAAGGAAATCAAGCTTGCTTTTGTAAAAGGCAGGAACATATCTGATAATATTCTTCTAGCACAGGAGTTAATTCTTGATCTGGACAATAAGTGCAGAGGTCACAACATCATTTTAAATTGGATATCAAAAAGGCTTATGATACTATCACCTGGGATTTCATCATCAAGGTCTTACATGCTAGGGGTTTTCAACCCAACTTTATACACATTATTCATAGATGGCTTAACAACAATGCTCATTCTGTTCTTGTAAATGGTAAAGCTCATGGGTTCTTTACTGCTGCTCGGGGTATCAAACAAGGTGACCCACTGTCCCCTACCATTTTCATTTTAGCTTTGGATTATTTATCTAAAATTCTAATCGGGGCTTCAACTCTGCTCCCCACATAGCTTATCACCACAAATCTAACATCGAGAATCGATCACCTTGCTTATGCTGATGACATTATCATTTTTCTAGAGCCTCTAAGACTGCTCGTTAAAACAGGTTCACATTATTTTGAAACGAGTTTAGTCGAGTCTGCGGAATGGAACTCAATTTACAAAAATGTAATTTCTTCCCGAGCAAACATATCGGTCTTAATCGAAGCCTTTGGATTACTGGCTACTCGGGTTTCCATTCGGCCTCTCTTCCAATTAATTACCTTGGTGTCAAACTCCTTAAAGGCGAGGTCCAAGCGGATTCGATTCCAAGATGTGATTGATAAGATCCATAATCAGATTTCTAGGCTGGGCAAACTCCTTCTTATCTAATGGGGGAGATTGACTCTGCTGAAGAGTATTATCACGACACTTCCTTCCTATGCCCTCCAAATGTTTATTATGAAACAAAGCACCAAAAAAAAGATTGGTAATTTGTTTAACGATTTTTATGGTACGGACAGGCATAAGCAAACACATTGGCTCTCTTGGCGACAACTTTGTAAGCCATTACATGCTTTGGTGGTTTGGGCTTCGAGAGTTTTGATCGGTTAGGCATAATAAATCTTTGCAAACTGCGGATTAGGTTCGGGGCCAATGACACTCTTTGGGCAAACTTTCTTCATGGCAAATATTGCGAGGCTGTGCATCCCACGATGGTGCTACCAAAGTCGGGAGATTCCGGGTTATGGAAAGCTATGATAAAAATTAAGGATAAAGGCGAGAACCTTTTTGTATGGGAGCTTGGTGAGGGTAATATTAATTTACGGCTAGACAGTTGGATGCGGGAAGGTACTAAGTTGGGGCCATCACCACAAATGAATAATTACGCGTGTTAATGATTTTTGGGTGGATAACCACTGGAATTTGAATCTACTCAGACAATGCTATCTCCTGATCAGTTACAACAAGTCTCAAATGTTAAGGTGCAACCTGGAATCAAAGATAAGCTGAAGATTAAGAACAACTGTTCTCGAAAAGTTTCTTCCTTCATCCACCAAAGCTGTTTCTACTTGGGATAGAATCCGGTGGGGCGGTGAGTACGTGAGGGTAATATGCTGTCACCATCTATATCCTTCTTCTGCTGGAGGGTTAGACACCATCTCATCCTTACTGATGACATACTGAAATTAAAGGGTTTGAAAGGACCATCCTGCTGCTTATTGTGTAAAATGTCTGATGAATCCATCCCTCATTTGTTTTACGAGTCATCCTTTCTCCTGAGTCGTTTGGAAAGAACTTCTCGGCGAGTGCAATTTGGACACTTTGAATCTCGGTGGTATAATTTGTTCAATTGCTTGGAAGAATTGGGGAGAATGCTAAGCTGATGATTGTTCCATGTTTGGTTACACGGTTCATACTGGATGAACGAAATAAGGCTAAATATGAGGAAAAATTTTCTTCACCTTTACAGGTTGCAGTTCATTGTTTGACTTATCTTAGCAAGCTAATTAAACATCAGAATTTTAGAGACATATGTAGTGTGGGACAGATTCCTCCAAGCAGATTTCTCTCTTTGGTAAAATGGAACCCTCCTCCCAACAGGTGGCTAAAAGTGAATACTGATGGAAGTTTTCAGCCCTCTATTGCTGGGATTGGTGGAATCTTCAGAGACAGTCTTGGGGATTGCCTCCTTATTTTCCAGTCTCCAACCTATGCTATTGATGCCATGGAAGCTGAAATAATTGCTATATTTTGAGGTCATCAAGCTTGCATTTAAATGCCAATTCAAGCACTTGGTGGTTGAGTCAGATTCTATCAACTGTATTAAGTTTCTCAAAAATACTGAGCCAACCCCATGGTACATTAACAGATGGATGAGAAGGATGACCAATTTCATGGAAGACATGATAGTGCAGTGGAGTCACATTGCTAGAGAAGGTAATGCACCAGCTCACTGGCTTGCATCACAGGGTTGTAATGATAGGATTTTTGTTAGTTCTACTCCCCCTTCACCTCTTTTACTTTTACTTCATAGTGACAATCTGAATCTTCCATATGTAAGAAGATAGTGTAATCATATTTTAATATGAAATGAAGTTTTGTGCTTGCCTCACGCGAGCATTTTTGGTTAATATATATATATATATATATATATATATATATATATATATATATATATATATATATATATATACATGGCTAGGGTTAGGGCTTTTCTCTCTGGCATCCATGGCGATCTTCGGACGAGCGGGTTCCTTGGCGGCTGGTGATCTCTTTTCCCCGTTTCTTTCTCGCGTTTTCGCCTTAGATGGAGATATCTTATGCGGATGCGGTTAACGGATACTCCGATCCGTCGGTTTTGAAGCATTCGTGTTATTTTCCTCAAGCTTTTCATGAGGCTTGGGAACTCGGAGGAGGAAACTATAGTTTTATCAAGAAGCTTGGTCGAAAAAATGGTAAGCCTGCACTTTTTCTTGCGGATCAAGAAACAAACATTTTGGCCTCTTCTTGTCGATTTGCTCTGATAGGGAAATTTCTTTACGGTCATCCAAAGCTTGACTTGATACGAAAAGATTTCGATTCACGTAAACTCACTGGACCTTGGAAAATAGGTTCCCTTGATGGTAGGCATATTCTCATTGATTTAACAAATGATGTTGATTATACAAATGTCTTTGCGAGGAAAGTGTTAAAAATCGACAATCAGTTTATGAAGATTCTTAAATGGAGTGTGGATTTTGATCCTAAAGCTGAGTCCCCTATTAGCCCTGTATGGGTTAAATTCCCTGATTATAAGTATCATCTATTCAATCATGAAATACTTTACTCTCTTGCTAAAGGTTTTGGTAAGCCATTAAGGGTGGATAACCCTACATTGGAACGTACTAAGCCTTCGGACGCATGCTTTTTGGTGGAACGTGATATCACGCAGCCTTACCCTGATGAAGTTTGGATAGGCTCCTCTCATACAGGTTACTGGCAAAAGGTTTTGATGGGCTCTCACCCTCCATATTGTTCCCACTGTGCTATGTTTGGGCATCATAACACAATTTTTTATCGTCTACACCCTCATCTTAAACCCACACTTTTATCCAAACGTAACTCAACTACAGATAAAGCTCTCAGCACTCTATTGCCCTCCATACCACCTCCACAGAATGACCAACATAATCATGTTTCAGATCAAGCTGATGGCCCCACATCTACTTTGAATATAAGCCTTGATAATCCCATGGGGGAGGATACCTTTGTCTTAGATTTGCCAACATTGAACCCCGCACCAATCTCAGAGGTTGGCATTGTTCATCATAATCCTACTCTAGATTAAACTGATGGTTTAAATTTGAACAACAATTTTGATAATCCCAATGGGGTGGATGCCCCTGTTTTACTTTTACCAATACAAAATCCTGCACCACCCTTTGAAGTTGACATTGATCCCCAACCCAGTTCACCAATTGAGCATTCTTTCTCGGTTGAGGATGATCGAAACATTCAAATTCTGCTTCCTGCCACTGATGTTTCATTTGAGAGCACTCAGGTCATCTCTAGCATTGTTGCACATCATGATCCCCTTCTTTTATCCCCAACAACTTTACCCCTTTGCCATGATTTAGCCCCCAACAATCATGTCCACTTGTCATCCCAACATCCTTACCCTAACACCCCTGTCCACTTGTCACCCACCTTATCCTGTCCTGTTCCAACACATGGCCCCCCTCAGAAGGCCAACCTCCTTACCTCACATGCCCACGCTTATGCTAACTCTGACTCTGACTCCGGAGTTAACATTAATCAGGTTTCGGAGGCCACTTCTGATATGGAAACAGAATGGATCATTCAAAAATCTAATAGAAAAAAGAAGAAAAAACAAAATACTAGTGTCAATTTGCCCTCTAATAATGAAAGTGTTGACCCAGCTTTATCTGAAAGTGAAATTTTGCCCCTCTCTACTAGGTCCACTAGGGGTAGAAGACATCATGTTTAATATTTTGGTTTGGAACATTAGGGGAGTGGCTGATCCTTCCTCCCTTAAGCGTCTGAAGCACCTTTGCAGGATCCATCGTTTTGAGCACCTTTGCAGGATCCATTGTTTAGAGATTTTTGCTATTCTGGAGCCTTTGGTCTCCACTCATAAGGATAAAATACTCTCTTCTTTTCCTCTCTATTCCCATTTCAGCAATACTAATAACAAAATTTGGCTATTTTGGAAAAATAATATCCATCTGCAAGTTGTTGAAGATGATACACAATTTATTTTAGTGCACTATCATGCTGAGATTTTCAAAGGCTGTATTACTTTTGTTTATGCTAGTTCTCTGTTTTTTGAAAAGTGCCTTCTGTGGAATAAATTAATCGTTATTGGCTCTACTTTAAATGATTACTGGTGTGTAGGTGGTGACTTTAACATGATTCTGTCTCCTGTTGAAAGGAAAGGTGGCACCCGGCCTAACTCTGCACATATACAAAAAGTTTGTGAACTTGTTTCACAGGCAAGTTTGTTTGATCTGGGATTTACAGGGAATCCTTTTACTTGGAGGCGTGGTATGCTCTTCCGGAGGCTTGACGGATTTTTGCTAATTCCAATTTCCTTAACTACTATCATACATCTTGGGTTCAACATTTGAGTCATGCTTCTTCTGACCATAATCCTCTTTTGCTTTATTTAACTTTTCATACAAAACCCGCTTTCACTCCTTTTAAATTTCTAAATATTTGGACCTCACATCCTACCTTTTTGTCATTGATATCTGACCTCTGGAGGCCTGGTAAATGTGGTTCTCCATGGTTTGTTCTATGGCAATTACATAAATCTATTGTTGCAGGTTTAAAAAAATGGAACTTTGAGGTCTTTGGAAATATTCATGATAGAGTACTCAAATCTCAACAACTAGTTAACTCTTTGGAAGCTAGAGAAACTATGGGTCCTGATCTAGCTCATGAGCTCACCCAAGCTCACTTTACTCTCTTAGCTGATATCTCTCTAGAAGATCTATTGAAACAAAAAGCTCATGATTCTCATTTCATTAATGGGGACAAGAAAACCAGATACTTTCATGCATCCATTAAACAAAGAATTAATTCAAATTCTATTATAAAAAATTATCACTGAGGATGGGCGAGTCATTACGAGTGAGGAAATTGGTTTAAATGCGGTTCATTATTTCTCTAATCTATTTTCACACATCGTACGAGTGTCCCCGATTAACGGTGACTTTTTTGCTTCGATCGGCAATATATTGCCTCTCTTAAGCTCTCGGATGTGCCAAACGAAGAAGAAATTTTCCAAGCTTTTAAGGAGATTAATGCAAACAAGGCACCTGGCCACGATGGATTTTCATCGGATTTCTATATCACTTGCTGGGATATCATTAAAAAGGAAGTTATTTTAGCCATACAAAGTTTTTTCCAAGATGAGGAACCACGTAAGTATTTCTCTGCTTGCTTTGCTAGTGCTTATCCCTAAGGGTAAGGATAAATCTCATTGGCATCATTTTAGACCCATCTCTTTAACTTCAACCATCACAAAGGTTATTAGTAAGATCATTGTTGCTAGGCTTCAACCACATTTAAACATTATTATTTCCTCTCGACGATGCTGCTTTTATCAAGGGAAGAGAAATTATTGATAATATTTTATTAGCTCAAGAGCTAATTGAGGATCTTGACAGGATTTGTAGAGGTAGTAATCTCATCATTAAATTGGACATAAAAAAGGCTTTTGACACTATTAACTGGACGTTTATACATAATGTTCTCCTTGCTAGAGGCTTTGAACAAAATTTTTGTAGTTTAATTATGAGATGGTTGGCTAACAATTATTATAGTGTTTTAGTCAATGGCACTTCATATGGCTTCTTTACAGCTACAAGGGGAATCAAGCAAGGTGACCCTCTTTCACCTGTCATATTTATAATTGCTTTTGATTATCTATCAAGGATGCTGAATCATTTTCAAGCACAGCATAGGCACACACATTATCATAACAAAGCTTGCACACAGGTTTCTCATTTGGCATATGTTGATGATATTATAGTTTTTTCCAATGCCTCTAAACTTGCTATTCAACAAATCTTTAAAGTTTTGACTGATTTTGAAACTTTGTCTGGTTTATCCTTTAATAAAGAGAAGTGCCAGCTTTATTTTAGCAATTACTTAACCCCCTGTAAAAAACATTGGGCCTCCTCTCTTACTGGCTTTAAAGTTGCTTCTTTGCCTCTTAAGTATCTAGGGGTCGACCTTATAAGAGGTATATGCGAAGCAAATTTAAATGGATGAAATTATCTCGAAAATTCGATGCAAAATCAATGATTGGAAGAATAAATTTCTTTCCGATGGTGGTAGAGTGACTCTTATTTCCGAGTGTGCTTACAAAGTATACCGTTATATGCACTCCGGGTCTTTAATGCCAAAAAAAGTTCACTGAAATTCATTGAGAACCTTTTCGATCTTTTTTTATGGGAGGGGGTGGTGCCAAGAAACATTGGTGCTCTGGAGGAAGGCTGTGTAAACCCAAGACTTCGAGTGGGCTTGGTCTCAAAGCCCTTCCTCACATTGTGGAGATTAATATGAGCAAGCTATGGTATAAATTCGGGCTTGGAGAATCTCTTCGGGCTAATTTCATGCACTCTAAATACTGTTCACATTCTCATCCTTCTCTCGTCACTTGCAAAGTTAGAGATTCTCGTATTTGGAAAGCTATGATTAAGGCGAGGAGTACACTAGCAATTTCATATTTTGGGAATTAGGGGATGGCGAAGTGTCATTTTGGCATGATTCTTGGGGTTTGCCCAAGCAACTTATAATTCCCGGACCCTGACTAATGACTTGACCCTTGTCTACGATTGTTGGCTGAATGATAAGTGGGATATCATAAAGTTGAGGGATTTAGTTGGTAATGATCTTTGCAATGTTTATTAACCAAATTCCTATTGAAACCACTAAAAAAGATAGGCCTCTTTGAAGAAGGCCAACCACATTTCTGCTAGTAAGTTTCTTTATAAGGCTAGGAATGTTTTTTCTAACTGGCAGTGGAGTGCATATAGCTGGAATGCTTTGTTTACACCTTCGATGGCTTTCTTTAACTGGCGGTTTTTCTCTTCTCTACTTCCTTTGGATGATATTCTGAAATTGAAGGGCTTAAGATTGGCTTCTATCTGCCTTCTTTGTAAACAGGCTGAAGAATCCTCCTCTCACATTTTTTTCAATTGTTCTTATGCTAGTGACATATGGAATGTTTTGGGTACTTATTTTTGCATCAGCTGGCCCAATAGTATTTTCAATTGTTCTTATGCTAGTGACATATGGAATGTTGTATTAAGGACTATCTCTGTGCTTGGAGAGAACTCTCCCATGCTGGAAATGTTTTGTCATGCTTCACAATGGTGGTCCTTTGGTTTTTGTGGAATGCCAGAAACGCGTTTAAACATTCTGAGGAGCATCCCACTTCTCTTATAACTATTTCTCACATTAAAGCTTACTATCATAGGGCTGCAAAATTTGCACCTCCCCCCCCCCCCCCCACAATTTATAAGAAGGCTAATTCTGGTTAGATGGTAGCCACCTGAATGCGGGTGGATCAAAATTAACATTGATGGTTGTTGGAATGCAGATTTTTCTGGGGCAGGGGGTTTATTCAGGGATCACAAGAGTAAAATGTTGTATTTTTTTACCTCTCCTGTGGTGGCTAATACTCCTCTGCATGCTGAAATCTGGGCACTCTTACTTGCATTAAAGAATGTCATCTGTTTTCATTTTCATGATTTAAATGTGGAAACTAATTCCCTGTTGCTTGTTAAGAAGTTTTACAGAAAAATTAGCATACCTTGGAACCTTATTTATCTATTCAGAAGGATTTGGGCTATTATCAATGACTATTCCTTACAGGTTATTGTATCCTTCATATACGGGGAGGGCAATAAGCCGATTGATTGGTTAGCAAAGCATGCCTCGGATAGACCTTTGGTGGGCTCATTTCCACGGATGCAGTGGCTATACTCTTACATGGTGATACTATGACATTACCATATATTAGATACTCTTAGTCCTAGATCGTCTGATTGCATGAATTATTTTGTTTTGCTCATTTCCCGCTCGATGGAACTATTCGTTGCTATGGCTTTTTTGGTTATTTTTTCTATCTATTATTTCTCATTCACCGATCTAATGAGGGGAGGGATGGTCCGAATATCTTTACGTTAAGCTTTTTGGGATTTGATGTTACGAGTTTGCGAGGAAGGCATGTCCGATCTAATTTTGGTTGGATGGAGGCTGAATTGTTTTTTCTTGCGAGCACGGCACATAGTTTCGGGCATGGATGCTTTGGTTGATGACTCGCTTTTCATCATGAAGAATGTTATGTTTGGAGCAGCTTTGGGCTTGGTTGTAGTAGCTTCGTGCAGACTGGAGGATGGCACATGGATCAAGCTTCAACAATGTCGTTTTGGATTATTGTCTTTTTGCTTAACAGTGGAAGGCTCGGTTTTGAAAGTTCGACTTTACCTCTCATATTTACTTTTTTCTTGCTACTTCTCCTATCTGATCGTATGCTAAATTTACTTGGGTACCCTTTTCTTTGTACTTTTTGGAGATTTTTTGCGTGTGTTGTACCGTGGGAGGCTGAACCCCCTAGGGGTGAGTAGGTCTTGTATTTTCCTATTTTCTTTTAACTGGGGATCGGCCTCCCCACCCCCCTATGTACCAACCTTTTTATATTAACATGTAGGGAGCCACCGTTGCTCTTTCCCCCAAAAAAAAAATACATATATATACATAAATTAAAAGTACTCTCAAACCATCTTTTGAACTAACATGCATATGAGCTATGCCCTGCGGGAGGAGCTATGCAGTTCCTGCATAAAGGAGTTAGTTTTTAAGTTAATATATTGCTCCTCCCTATTACACGTGTGAAGTGTATCTTTGGCATAAATCTGCAAGAAGACCGACCTAATACACTATCATGTATATAAAAAATCAGTAAATATGCAGGCACACCATATGCACAAAAGGTGATGCCTAGCTAAGGCAACAAAACTATTAGAGAACTATAGCCAAGACATCGAAAAAGGTTACCTAGCATCCTAGCCTTAGCCTAACACACCATCTAACATAATGTCCTAACACTACATATAAGTGAGTGCAAAGTTATTTCAGAAGGCTAGCATATGTTTAGATGGGGTCGCCACCACCGGCTCCATCCTAAGGTTCTAAGGATTCTAAGAGGCGCCATTAGATGTAGGTTTTGTAAAACTTCTGAGGTTTGAAAGGATGACCTTACATATGGTATAAATTAAAGATGTAAGTTATTTCAAATTAGTTTTGAAAATATGATTCATAATAAAAGCATGTAAATTTTTGTATATCTTTAAAAGAAGTCATAACATAAGGAACAAAAAAAATTAATGGCACTTATTAGACCCCTTGGAACTTTAGCACAAAAACGTGCGCTAGTCCACAGTGCTATAGCTAGTATGCCCACCGAGGTATCCTTGTGGGTAATACTACGTATTGTGTCATGACCAGCGGAGGGTCACTCAACTAGCTAGCTAGCTCCTTCATCAGGACAATCAAGGGAACATGCAAATGCAACAGATCCAGTGCAATATGAAAGAACTAGCAAAGATCGAAAGATGAAAAACATTCGCCACTAGCACATAGAGACATATACTAATGATGAATGCGCTGATAGTGATGAGTGCTCCATGCAAAACATACAACATAAGCAGAAATGGGTATGTTGTGGAGATAGTGATTGGAGGGTGGGTGTGTCATGAAAGTAGTGACATTGAGTGATAGTTGTGTTGTGGAGGCAGTGACCTGGAGGGGTAGTTTTGTCATGGAGGGGCTCGGAGGGGTGGATGTTCCTTTGAACGAAGTGGCTTGTAGGGTGGGTGTGTCATGGAGCCTGTGGCCTGGAGGGTGGGTGTGTTGAAGAGCCGGTAGCCCAGAAAGGTGGGTATGTCGTAGAGGGAATGACCCAAAGGAAAACCTACGACAGTCTGATGTGATGTCGTATAAAGAGAATGTGAAGTAATTCTCACTGAGGAGAATTAAATAATCAGTAGACTTGATGTGCAAGCCACCCCTAAATATGAAGCGTGGATGTTCATAATGAGTGTGTGCACAGTGAGTCGAACAGAACCAAACATGCAAGTCATAATCATGAATAATCTCATACAAGCCAGACAGGTGAGGGGATACTAGTGTGAGTGCAAACAGTAGTGACGTTGGGACACCATGATGTGGAGGTGTCATGGAGCAAGTTTGTCAAGTGGCATGCATATGGGAGGCACGAACATTCGTTAGGAGTGTATGAGGGCATATGCTCATAAATGAATGATAGGGTGCCAGTATGAATGAACTAATGTAGGAAATGTGAACCAAAAATGCGACTATACAACATTCAACAGAAATTGTCAATCAAACTGATTTGATCGGTGGAGGCCAATCGGGCGAACCAAGGGGAGTGGTCGATTGGGCTAACAAGTGCAACTGATCGATGAAGGAGGGTCGGTCGGATGAATCAGACAGGTCACGGTCAATCGGTCGGGCCGACGAAGAGGGTTGATGGAGTTGATCGGACTGGTTGCGGTCGATCGTTCTAATCAACGAAAGGTGGCCAATTGAGCGACAAATGGTTGATTGTTTGGGCCACCTTCCATCGACTCTAACGCCACCAGCTTGATATATTCAATCTCGGTCGTTCGATTGAACTTGTTGTGGTTGATTGCTTGATATATTCATCTTGATCGATAGTTAGAGTTGACGAAAGGTGGTCGATCGAGCCAGCATGGATAGTCGATCTACAGGAAAGTGCCATTCGGACCAATACGATCAATGGAGGTCAATCAGTACACCAATCGTATCAACCGTGCTGACAAAAATGATAGAATTGATTGTGCCGGTGGCAACCAATCGTTCGAGTCGACGGAAGTTGGTCAGTCAAGACAGCATGGGCAGCTGATCGATGGGGAATGGTCGGTCAGAACAATCAGACTGGAGGTGATGGATAGATCGAGCCAGCAAAATAAAGCATGCAATAATTACATTTTGATTCAATTTGAAAGTTCATGCATTGCACTCAACCCAAATGTGAACACACACATAAAATGAAGGCCCAATCATTCTCGACAAAGAAGATGAGCTCGTCCTAACGATCTCACGGGTAAACTTTAGGGTGTAAGCAGCAGAATAGGTCGGGTGTTGCACAAAGCGACAGGTAGATGCCTCGATATGAAGGGATTTCATGGGGAGGACCATCACGGCGTAGGAAATGTCAATGTCTGAAGACATTCCATTCTCTAGCTCAAAAATGATGGATTTTGCCCTTCCCATCCTTGGGACGAAATCACCAACGCAAATGTGTGATTGCAATGGTCCTGTCTTTCTGATTTTGTTCTAGAATGGAAAAGGAAGGTTTTGCTTGTGGATTCGTGGGAATTGCAGCAGCTCCTAATTCAATGGTGCTTTGTCTAGGAAATCAAAACCCCAATCCTAATCTCTCTAACACTAAAAATGGGGGTTATAGAAATGAAAATCTCAAGGGATTAAAAAATTTCACCTACAAGATGATTGATCGAAGCATTTCTCGTTGGAAGAAGCTGTCCTCACCTGAGCGAGTGACGAAGCCGCTAGATTTTGCCTCCTCGAAAGAGATGAGGAAGCTCTCCTCGTTGGAGAATTGTGATGGTGAGAACAGTGGAGTCTTCCTTCTCCTGTCATGAAGAAGCTCTCCTCGCTGAAAAATCAACGAAGAGAAGAAATATGACCACAAAACGAAAGAAAGTGATGGAGAGGAGGAAAATGTCTTCCCCCACCTTTCCTTTGAAGAATATCAAGAATCACTCAAAGAAAAGCACCTTAAAAGCTTATCCTAATTTGTCTTCTACTTGCTAAACTCTCTCCCTCCAATGGCCATTGATTAGCCGAGTGAGCTCTCCCTAATGGCTTATTTAGCTATAGAGAATTAGTCCAAGGATCCAAGACCGCTTTTCTAATTTGGAATGGGTCCACAATATCTCATTTGTGTTAATTGGATGAAGAACCAGGCAATGACCAGCGGTCCCCGCCACCTCACCAATGGGAATCCAAGGACCGAAATTGCAAAACTCGTGAAACAGATTCAGATGGCACGACCACGCCAGGCACGTATATGGTCACTCCACTATTCCTGGTGTCGTGAATCAAGGATTGGTGTGGATACGCCTGAGGCCTAGCATAATTACGCTGAGTGCTCTGACTTGTGGCTTGGCTACGGCATCCTTTGGCGTGGTTAAGCCGCCTGAGGGACTAGGGTAGCGTCTACGAATTTGGGCGTAATTACGACAAACTCTCAGTTTGGCTGGCATGGTTAAAACGTGTTCGGGTGTGGTCACGCCATCTTTTGGGCTATTTTCCCAGAAAACTCGTTCTTCCACAAAAGCTTGCTGAAGAGGTTCTGAGCCTCATGAGAACTCTGAAGGATCAAATATGAGCGCGTCATAACCTTCGAATCTTCTTAGGGGTCAAAAGTGCGTCTTAGAAGGGCTTAAGAAGGATAACGTACACGTGTCGCTAAGCACGATGGTTCCAACCATGAAATATGTTTGTCCTAACCTTAAAACTTAAGGCACAAAAACGTATGGCGCAATCTCATCACGGTCTACGTTACTAAAATTTGTGTATCAGTTGGATGTAGCACCGTGCCACATGAACGAACATCAACACATAGGATACAAGAGATGATGTTGGTTCGATCACGATCGTCTCGGAACACGATCATGACGGTGTAAAACCCAACTAGTGTTAGTGTCATAAAAGAGGTTGTCTTGCATATGTTGCATCAAAATGGGTGCCAATCATCAATAAATTTAACTGGGAGTTTATTCATAATGTTCTTCTTGCTAGAGGTTTTGAACAAAATTTTTGTAGTTTAATCATGAGATGGCTGGCTAACAATCATTACAGTGTTTTAGTCAATGGCAACTCATATGGTTTCTTTATCTGCTACTAGGGGGATCAAGCAAGGTGATCCCTCGTCTTCTGTGATATTTATAATTGCTTTTGATTATCTGTCACGGATGTTGAATCTCTTTCAAGCGGGGCATAGCCACACTCAGTTCCATAACAAAGCACACACACAAGTTTCTCATTTGGCTTATGCAGATGATATTATAGTCTTTTCCAATGCATCTAAACTTTCTATTCGTCAAATTTTTAAAGTGTTAACTGATTTTGAAAATTTGTCCGGTTTAACCTTTAATAAAGACAAGTGCCGACTTTACTTTAGTAATTATATTACCCCCAATATAAAACAATGGGCCTCTTCTCATACGGCTTTAAAATTGTTTCTTTACCTCTTAAGTATCTTGGGGTCAACCTTCTTAGAGGGAGATGCGAAGCGGACTCGAATGGATGACATTATTTCGAAAATTCAATGCAAGCTAAGTGATTGGAAGAACAAATTTCTCTCCGATGGAGGTAGATTGACTCTCCTCTCTCTTGTGCTACAAAGTATTCCATTATATGCACTCCGGGTCTTTAATGCTAAGAAAAGTTCCCCGAGACTCATTCGAACTCCGTTCAACCATTTTTTATGGGAAGGGGTGCTTGGCGAAAAACATTGGTGCACTGGAAGCAGTTGTGCAAACCTAAAAATTCTGGTGGGCTTGGTTTTAAAGCCCTTCCCCACATTGTGGAGATTAATATGAGCAAGCTCGGTTTAAATTCAGAATGAGGGAATCACTTTGGGCTATTTTCATGCACTCCGAATATCGTTCTAACTCTCATCCTTCCACTTGTCTCTTCTAAAAGTGGAGACTCTCGTATTTGGAAGGCTATGATTAAGGCTAGGGATTACACCGAAATTACATTTTTGGGAAATTGGTGATGGTAAGATGTCATTTTGGCATGATTCGTCGGGGTTTGTCTCAAGCAATTTTAGGTTCTCGGATCCCCACTAATGACCCCACCTCGTCTCGATTGTTGGTTGAATGATAAGTGGGATATCATTAAATTGAGGAACTTAGTTGGTTTAGATGCTTGCCTTGTTCATTAATCGATTCCTATTGATAATACCAAAAGGATAGGCCTAGGTGGATGAAGGCCAATCATGTTTCTGCTAGCAAGTTCCTTTATAAGTCTAGAAATGTTTTTACTAAATGGCGAGTGGAGTGCATATACCGGAATACTTTGTTTACACCTTCGATGGCTTTTTTTAAGCGGCGGTTTTTCTCTTCTCTGCTTCCTTTGGATGATATACTGAAAATGAAAGGTTTTAAGGTCGGCTTCCATTTGCCCTCTATGTAAGATGGTGAAGAGACTAAATCTCACACCTTTTTTGAGTGCTCTTATGCTAATACTATTTGGAATGTTTTGGGCACATCTTTTGGCATTAGATGGCCCAACCGTGGTTTAATTAGAGACTATCTTATAGCTTGGAAAAACATCTCACATGCTGGAAACTTTCTATCTGGCTTCCCCTTAATGGTTATTTGGTTTATTTGGAATGCCAGAAACGCTTTTAAGCATAATGAGGAGCACCCCACTCCTCTTACCACCATTTCTCATATTAAAGCTTATTATAATAGAGGCTGTAAAAGTTACCCCTCCTCCCCGCAGTGTGTGAGATCGACCGATATTGGTCACGGTAGCGCGCCCTTCTGTGGTTCGATCAAGATTAACATTGATGGGTGCTAGAATTCGTTATCTTCGGGTGCGAGAGGGTTTATTCGGGGATCACAATGGTAAATTGTCTGTATTTTTTTACCTCCCCGTGGCTGCTGATACCCCCTGCATGCTGAAATTTGGGCTCTATTACTTGCACTAAAAAATGCTATACATTTACATTTTCATGTTTTAATTAAACTGATTCCCTGCTACTGTTAAAGATGTTCTACAGATACATTGACATTCCTTGGGACCTCATTTATCTTTTCAAAAGGATTTGGGCTATCATCAGTGACTGCTCTTTATAGGTTACTGTTTCTTTAATATACAGGGAGGGTAATAAACCTGCTGATTGGTTAGCAAAGCATGCTACTTGATAGACCAATGGGGGATCTGTTCCAAGCACGCTGCTTGGCTGTTTTAATTCATGGGGATGCTATGTCCTTACCATATATTCATTTTTCTGATACCTAACTCTCTCTGCAGGAATCCTTTTTCTGTTTTCCTGCTTTATGTTATGGTTTCCCTTTTTACCTCTTCTTCTAGTACTCTGATATTTTCGTGTAGGAGTGATGTCCTTACAGTTTTCTTTCACTGTTGAATTGATGATATACTTGCTGCTTGTTTCACACATTTTGCTTCACCAAGATAGCTTTCTGCACCTCTGTTTTTGGAGCATCAATATGCACTGGACTACCTTCTTTTGGCTGGGTCACTGCTGCTTGGGACTTCTCTGGAGGCCACCGCCGCTTACTTATGGATTTGCCACTATGCATTTGCATCTTCTTCTATACAAAAGATGTCTCGAAGCTTCATTTTATCGGTCTCTTTGCTTGCCATATGCTTTTGTTTCCCTGGTTTATTCTCTTTTTCGTCTTGTTTACTATACTCTCTGTTTTGGTTACTTCCTCATTGGAGCCTTTAAACTTTGGAGTGATTTGTTTAGTGTGAGTTGTAACCCGAGAGGCTGAACCCCCTATGGGTGTGTGGAAATTGTACTTTTTTTGGGTTTTCTTAGTTGGGATCGGCCTTCCCCCCCCCCCCCCTTTTGTAACAAACCTTTTTAAATTAACGCGTAAGGAGCCACAAGCGCTCTTTCCCCAAATAAATAAATATATATATATATTATTTTTATTTTTTTGCGCCATTTCATATCAATATCAATGTTCCATATTTAGGTTTTTATATATAGTAGTAATCTCCTCTAACTAAATAATATCAAAATAACTTTGTTACTGTTACGTAATCGAGTTTAAATATAATGTCATATTTAATACCAAGATTGACATATGCCAACCCTTACACATGCAATCCACAAAGTTGAAGCAAAGTTCATATGAACATGTTCATGGTTAAGAAAAAAACCCTTGTATATTGTGAAATACAAATCTCCTGTCATCATGTTGATTAAATACAATGTGTACAATGTAATCACGTCATATCATAATCTGCATGATATTATAGTCCGCGTGATCAAGTATGTCACTTGATGCATGTTAAATAAGAAAAATTTTAAATTCTAATTCATAATCACCTACTCTAATTTCAACAATTTTATAGCAAAAAATAACAAAATGACAATACAAATCCAATGATAAGAACTTTTGAAGCATTAATTAAAAATTCTAAATAATCTCCAAAGGTTTCATGTTTATATTTAAATCGAGCATTTCAATAAGTGAAATCCAACAAGCCCAACATCACTTTATTTTTAAGTAATTAAGGCATTTAAATGCTAAAAAAACTCAATAAAATAAATCAACACAAGACCATCCGATGGAGCTTTATGAGGTTTTGGTTAATTTACTAAAGTATCCCTCACAAAATTCTATAAATAGGACCTAATCTGCAATATGAAAATGAGGAAAGAAAGAAGCTAAGAACATACACTCTTGAAGAAAACTTAAAGCCAACGGCCATCATAAATAATCGTCGAATTACTAGTGTATGGTCGACACTGTCGTAACCAAACCATTGTCATTCAACCACTATCATCACTAGAATGTCGCTCAGTTGCTATTGCCTTTGACGAGCAACCATCATAAAGTTATCATCATTGTTGTCGAACTGCTATCATTTAATCATCCCCATAATTAAAGTCTTATCATCGCTAAACTATCATGACCATTATCGTCATATTGTCATTAACTTCCCATCACTTTATCACTTCCAAAGAAAATCAAATCAACAACATTCTACACTCTCGTAGCATTATATTTCTTTATTAAAGAAAATTATAAACTTTCGTTACTCTCATCTACATAATGAAATAATTTCAATTAGACTAAATCTCGTGTTTTTTTTTAATGTAACTTTATACATAAAAAAATGTGGCAGACTTGTGTTGTTTGATTCACATAATGCATGTAAGATTTTTTGGCAAAGCTAAGGTAATAGATCTCTGTACTCTACCGTCACGAACATTTTAAAATGAATTCAAAAAAAAAAAATCAAAGATCAAAGACCATTTATATCTTAAAACAATTCACGGGTGTCATACTATTATTCTTGGCAGTTATTTATATATTTACTCGAACACCAAAGTTATTTCAAAATAAACAACAATAAACATAATATTCTATTATATAATTAAATAAATGAAATTGATCGATTCGAAGAATACTAATCACATTTAATATTCAGTGTCAATGGTTACTATGCTAAACTTAATAGATAGTTTTTATCACTACAACTGTAAAATTATGTGAATAATGAGGGGCAAAATATTTTGAATTCAAGCAGTAATTTAATAGTGCTTTACAGTTATTGGCTATTGCGCATTGAATCTATAGCATGCCTAAATTAATTCATCTAGAAGATGGGTTAGTATGGATTATTTTTCTGTTATAATCTTACACTTGATAGCCTTCACGGAAATTCAAGCTTTCTTAGCTTTCAAAAATATAATTGTATGCAAACAAAATAGTTGCCATAAAATGTGAGACCTGGATTTGCCTGTAGTTGTCAATAACTACATCAATTACCAATAAGTCTGTATTGGCCAACAGTAGGGCTTAGAGCCTCTTAATGAAAAGTTAATATTCATATTTTGGTATGAATATGCATGCAGAAGCATACACAAGCCATGCACAATTAACAAAATGCATGGTTTGAATGATTTTATATTTGTTTAATCTAACCTTTCAAGGCTTATGTTAAAATATTACTTATCGTCCAACCAAACTAAAAATTTTCGCAAACTAATAAATAGCAAGGATTTGAAGAATTAAGCTCTGCAATACACCAATGATGCATCAATTTGGCAGTCTTCTTAACGCAAAAGCCCAAAAAAAGTTATAACTAAAATCTAAACTGTTCAACATTGGTACATTGCATCTCAAAAGTGGTTGCAATTATCATTATTAATGACCAGCATTAATTATACGTGTGATATTTGCAGATGTAGCAAGATCATAGTGTTAACAAGTTTTTATTATGAAGTGAATAGCATCTCAAGAAAATTTATGTAAAACATTATGAGTCACCAGAAAAACTCGAAGAATAAAAAACTCTTAAGGCAAAATTAAAATGATCCAAAAAGGATTACCTCTTCGAAAGTAGTAATCTCTTGGTAAAAAAGACGGCCTCCACTGAATTTTCATTGATAGATATTTTGCATGGCTAAGTGGATGACACCGAGAGAGAGCACGCAAGTGCACGGCCATGGCCTCATTCATGGACGCCAACTAGCGTGCTCTCTCTCTTTGTCAACCCAACAAATCCAAACAAAACCTTCCCAACAACCTTTGCCTACAAGATAAAAATAGCTTGCTTTTCAATTGAAAAAAAAAAAGAAATACTACCGTAAGATAATTGTGAAATCCAAATTGAAAACAAAAAAATCAAATGTTAAGATGCGAAATAAATTAAATTGATGCAAGACAAAGCAAAAATATGAAAAATGCCAGCGAAATCGAGATAACGATTGCAAAACAAATCCTCATCAGACGTCGAATTACAGAATATGACACGGTTAAGAAAGTGCAATAGCGAAAAAATGATATCCTTCATATTAAATAATTAAAATCTCCATGCACAAAGGAAATCTCTAGTTTAACGGAGTGAAAGTGATCATCTGATTCACAAAAGATGACAATAAGAAAATGAAGTTCATTATCTTGTGATCAGAAGCCGAGAAATTCTGGCTGGACAATCCTAGATTAGATGAGTGAAAGAAAGCTCTCCACACATAGATCGGAGCTATGATCCACTGCTCGTTATTTAAAGATGAAGATGAGAGAAGAGGAGAGGATAAACAATACATCACTGTCAAAGAGCAGGATAAATATGAGGGAATATTTGCATTGTAGGTAACGGGGAGAATAAAATTAATGCAAAACACAAAAGAATGTCATAATGAATGGTAGTTTTGTTTACTTAAATTCATGCAAAACACAAAAGAATGAGGATATGCCAGCAAAATCAAGAAAACAGGAAAAGCCACACAATATGCTCTCAAAGAATAGGATAAAGATAAGGGAATATGATTTTGCTTCGTCGCTGATAGTAACAGCGAAATAGAATAAAGTGTTGAAATAGATATAAAAAGTACTCACAGCAACGGTTGGAACAGATGTTGGCTGAGGGCGTTCAACTAGGCTTGGGACACGCGGGTGTCCTCTAGGGCTTGCGAAGACGACACGTATCATCTACGGTCGCAATCAACAGTACGGGACTGAATTTGCCCCGCATGGCGTTCTGATGCATCTACTCTCTTTTGAAAAATTCTTTAAGATTTCTAATAAAAATTCGACAAAATCATCAAATAATTTTTACATATTAAAAATAAAGTAATTGAATAATTTTCATATCTGGATGAAGGGAGAATTATTTGTTTTTATTAATTATGCTATACGGTTTTTTTAAACAATTGCTTAATCAAATTAGTTACGATTAATCTCAAAATTAATCTTATTCCTCCTAACGTAAGTGTTTTTGCTCTTCCGTATAATCATTTCTTCTCCACCTATAATTACGAATTAAATGGATTTATTTTTCTCCTGCTTCTATATTGGTGAAAATTTAGCATTGTTATTTTCAGTTATTTGTTGAGAAATTTACGTACATATATGTAGCATATATTTTTATGTATTTACATATCTAATGTTTAAAATTTGATATTTACATTTATTACATTTTGATGTCCTAAAATTAAGCTTCAAAATATGTTCATTTTAAGAAAAGATAATAATAGTGATTTTTTTATGTGATGTTTAAGATTTATGAATGTTTAGGTATTTGATATGTAAATACATAAAAATTGGTTTCTCTTCCCCACCATTAATTATGAGTTCAGAGTTAATTATATTGTTTTAGGAATTAGTTATTCGTTTCCACTCTTAATGATGAATTACGAATTACTTACATTTTTTGAGTTATTAGTTTCTCTTAATTACAATTATTTATTTTTTGCATAAACTTGAAACACAATTTCCTATCACTAAACTTTTTAAAAAACTGTGAGAATGAATCTTATTTTCTACGACTAAAAATGGATCCATGATTCTTTCCTGTGGCTTAAATAATAGAAAATTTATTATATTCATATTAGTATTATAAAAGTGACATGTGATTGTCCCCATAATCCTAACATCTTATTTTACTTAACTTGATTTGGTGAATTTAATCCCAATCAATATAATGTCTTAAAAATAAATATTAAATAATGAATCATATTATTAGTAATTCATTAATTAATACTTATTATTTTAATTTTAGTTTTTTAAATTCAACACCAAATCCAAGACTTTTCAAATTCCATTGGTCAAAATTTTTGACTAGTGATTCTTTTGAAATTAAATCTTTGATTTTAATTTTAAAATCAAATCTCATCATATTGATTAATTTCACAACTTATTTCTCAATTATATATATATACCAAAGACAAACTTCTTAGCAAGAACTGCCACTCTCAAAAAATCACAACCTTTATATATCAACAATTTTTTCATTGGCGCCAAGTGGATTAAGGTAAAGCACTATGGGGAAAATTGCTGACCCCTTCTATGTCATTTTTTTGTTGGAGGTTATGGCACAGGCTTCTCCTTACTGATGACATCTTAAAATTAAAGAGACTCAGAGGTCCTTCTTGCTGTCCACTCTGTCTTACAGCCGAGGAATCCTTGGAGCACCTCTTCTTCACTTGCCTTTTTTCTCAAACTGTCAATCTGTTGGGTCATTTAACTTTGGATACATTACTCCTGAGTTGGCATTCTTTCTTTGACTGCTAGGGGGATTGGCAACAGGCTAATCTGATTGTAATACCTTGTTTGGTGGTTTGGTTCCTTTGGATGGCTAGGAATCAAGCCAAATTTGAGGAGAAGCCACCTATGGCTTCCTTTGTGGTGAGGAATTGCAAATCTTATATCCAAAAACTCATTCGACATCACCATTTGAACATTTGTACAAATTGGTGCCCTGCAACTCTTCTTCAGAGAACCCATATTTTAGCTGTTTCCTGGACTCCTCCAATGCCTCCTTGGATTAAAGCAAACACGAATGGAAGTTTTTGTAATAAATCTGCTGGATTTGGGGGATTGTTCAGGGACCCTCAAGGAAGATGCTTATTATTTTTCTCCTCCCCTACCTGTGTTGTGGATGCCTTAGAAGCAGAAATTATTGCCATCTATTGGGCATTACTGATTGCCCACAAATGTAAAATTGGCCCACTTTTGGGGGAATCTGATTCTTTAAGTTGTATTAAGTTTTTGCAGAAGACTGATATTCCCCCTTGGTACATCCACAGATGGATTGGTAGGATGGCCCCCATTATCCTTTCTACTGGAAACTATTTTGTTCACACTCCTAGGGAAGGAAATACTCCATCCCACTGGCTGGCTACCCAAGGTAATTTTGCTGAGTCTCTTATAATTGCTACCAATCCCCCCCCCCTCCCCGGCTAGCTTAGTACATGGAAACATATTAGGTTTGCCTTACATTCAATCTCTACTACTTTGAGGCTTAATTAGATTCAGATTTGGGTTGAGGTGGATTCTGAAGTCCTTATCCAACTGCTTGAAAATGGTGACCAGATTGCTTGGAGACACTCTCATTGGCTACAACACATCAATCTACTCAGAACTCAGCTCCTTTCTAATTTCTCTTTCATTTATAGAGAAGGGAATCAACCTGCTAATTGGCTTGCCAGATGTGGGCTGACCTCTCCTGATGTTGTGGTTTCATCCTCTCCCCCTCATGCACTATAGTTCCTTTTGGCTGGAGATTAGCTGGAGATCCCTCAACTCAGAATAGTTTACCTTTCTTAATTTTGTTAGGTTTTTGGTTTTAGTATACTTGTATTTGGGATATGAGTTACTTTTGTTTGTTTCTGTTCTTTTTTTTTTAGTTGTGGTTGGAGGACCTCTTTGTTGGGGGATCCCTCCTTCCTTTTTTCTGTTCCCATTATAATTATTTTAGTTTCTAACATGTAGGGAGCCTGAGATAGCTCCTTCTTTCTATATATATATATATTAAAAAAAAGCCCAAGGGCTGATTATATTGAAAAGGAAAATGAACATAAAGATTGTATGAGATGACCCATTAGAGGCACCCTACCCATACGATACAAAGTACAAAGTACACAAACCACAACAAAAAAAGTTAAAACAAGCAAAAAACCAAGGAGCTAGGGACGAACTAGTTTAGTCCTGTCTCTTCCTCTAGTTTTAGGAGCTGAGCCAGATAGTAGAATTTGAAGTCATGTCATTACCAGGAGTAACCAAAGTATCATTCATTAATTTTCCAAGCTGTAATGTGCCCCTAGCCTTCCTCTTCCGTCGGGAAGTGTAAACATGTCATTCTTCATCTGAAGACTGGCTCATTTGATCAGTCTGAACCGTGGTAGATGGGAAAGCGACTGTTGCACCAGCAATAGGTTCCAGTGTACGTGAAGGACAGTCTTTCAAAACTTGGGAATCCCCTTCTTTCTCAATAGGTAGTTCTGTCACGGTTAAGGAGTCATCAACTACATCCAAATGATTAATAACAACATGATAGGTTGTGTTTTGATCAATAACTTCCTCAATAGCATTGGGAGAATCCTCCTGAGCTGTCCCAGCAGGAGCAGAGACAACATTCTTCCCCGCCAACACCTGACCCCCATCAACAATCCTAATACAATCAGAAACAATATCAGCAGCACCATTGTGCACTGTATCCGCCATAGGCATAGGAATAGGAGTCACAGGTAGTGTGGAAGAGGGTAAAATATCAGCAGGGGAAATAGAGATAACAGGCTGAACATCCACATGATCACGATCCTGGAGCTCACTTGCAATATGATTGTGCTGAGAAACAGGAGGGGATACGGTGTGTCGTAGGTGGGGATGCAACCGAAAACAGGACAAAGAGCTGTGACCAAACATTCCACAATGAGAGCAATATTGGGGATGAGGTCCCATCACAATCTCTTGCCAATAACCCTAATGAGGGGGGCCAATCCAAATTGCATCTGGAAAAGGTTGAGTGATGTCTCGCTCAACAAGCACACACGCTTCAGATGACTTGTTTGTATCAAGTGTGAGAGTATCGACCTCAAGCGATTTGCCTTAGGCTTTTGCAAGATTATAAATTATTTCATAATTGAAAAGATGCACCTTGAACCTTAGAAATTTAATCCAAACCGGGATAATAGGGGATTCTGATTTAGGATCGAAATCGACGATCCATTTTAAAACCTTCATAATGTGGTTATCAATCTTTAGAAATTTTTGAGCAAATATTTGAGTATAATTTGCATCATTAGAGAGTTGGATGAGATATGACGGTCATCTAGCGAACCGACCTTCCAACTACCAGTGAGCCTTAGAGAATTAAAATATTTTCTAATAATCTCAAGCTTGGGAATCTTATACTAACATTTCACAACTAGATAATTGCGACAAGAAGCAGCTGGAGTATTAATTTTTGCCTCGGTGAAGAACATAGCCGGTTTACCATTTTTTTTCCAAGTTTTTAATGAAGGTAAAATCACTCCCTAACTCAATACCATCATGAAAAGTCTGAGGAAAGAAGAAAGATCGGGTACCTGAACCAGGAGAGGAAACCCCAGAGACATCCGCAGCTTAGCTCCAGGCCATACCCCTAAATCGCAAAAAACAGCCGAAAATCCCAAATGCAGATCGACGAACCCCAAATTGCGAAGCAAGAAAAATAGGATGCAACAAGAAAATGAAGAAAGGAAAGTCGGAAAGAGCTCACCAGCGGAGGTTAGAGCTGAACGATCCATGGTCGGAAACCTAGCTTGTCGCCCCCGAAATCGCCCGTCCTCGAGTCCACTTGAATCGTAAACATGTATGTATGTATGTATGTATGTATATATATATATATATATATATATATATATATATATATATATATATATATATATATATATATTAATGAATTTTAATCAACACATTTTAACGAAGGATTGAGACAGAATACGAAAACTATTTAAGCACTTAAGGCTTGAATTTTTTAATACACTTTTTTTTATTTTTATCCTTAACTCTAATAAATGACTTGAAAGCAAAATTAGAAAGAAATTTAAGATGGGAGTGACAGGAAATAAGAAGATAAAGGCAAGGAGGAATCATAAGAGTAAGGGATTATATGATCAATGAACATGAATGTGGATCACCAACTATCTCGATGGGAACTAAGTGCATGTCTAGATTCACCCATAAAACTTGGAGCCATCTCTAGCTATGATGGATCCTCATACCCAATTAAAATATTATAGAAGTCTAGTCTATTGTTATCACCATTTTAAAAATTAACTTTTTTCGATCAAGAATATGAACTTTCTTAATATTGTTCACCACAATTTTAATGTTTTTAAAATATAATAGCTAACATGACCACAAAGTGGTTCATGGATGTAGGTGGTTGGTACATGTTTTCTATTCTTCTCTTAATTTTAATGCCCATTTATTTGGAACCATATAGTTTATCATTTAAACAAATTATTGGCTAAAAATATAAAATTTGCTAATATCATTTTGATATTAGACAGCATTAGCCATTAGATAAGTTGTTTAGTATAATTGTTAATTCATATAGTTGGCATAAACTAGAACCTTTTCTTCTAAAAACCATCATTCTAAGACACAACTATTTTGCTAATAATATCAAGTGGCTTCTCTAAAAATGTTGAATTCATGCATAAATTCAATTATGTAATCTATTTGTGATTAAAAAAAGGAAATAGAAGAAGACTCATTCTAATGTATTTGAATCCAATAATGTTTTTGACAAGAAAATGTTCTTATAGATGTATCGTATCTGAAAAATTGGATTTTCTTCAACATTAGTTAGAAAAAATCATCATATTTACTCCTGTGTGAGTAATTTGAATGATTAATTCATAATTTCAAATGTAAAATATTTATGTAAACTCTTTCCAAAATGGTTAACATAATCCTTCTTAATTACACCAAAAAAAAGTTCATTCTTTACCTTATTTAGTGAAGAGTTGCAATTCTTTTATTCAATTGACTTTGTAATTAATATTTTCGGAGTTGTTGATGGGTTTATTCCTGGGAGATATCAGGTGTTATTGCATTCCGTGGGTGTTATTCACGGTGGAATTCACGGTTTCAATCTCTAGATTCCGCTGGTTTAGTGTTATCGCGGTCCGCGCGTGTTATTCATGGGAGCTTTATGGTTTATCGGCTTACCGCTTGGCTCTATTAAGCTCCGAAGGGGATATTCGAGGCGTTATTCTTGGTTGTATCCCGCGTTCGCACGGCGTTATCCCTAGTTAGAGGTGTTATTTACAGTAATATTTTTAGTGGTATTCAGGAGTTATTCTCAAAACGCGCTCGGTGTCATTTGCGGCAGTATCACTAGTAGCACTGGTGGTATTCTAAGGCTTGCGATTAGTGTTATTTGGGATAGTATCCCACTGTCTAGTTGTATTTCGAGCCTTGCGTGGTTTTCACCTTGTGTTATTCCACAACTATTTCTCTCTTCCTTCATGTTATTTCTCGGCAAGTTCGTCATTTGATATGGAGAGTTATTTGTGGCGGAATTTAAGAGTTATTTTCGGTGTTATCCGTAATGCTTTATATTTACTACTTGCTATTATTTTGTGGTATACGTGAATATTTTTTTATATCTTTTTTAGTGTGTTGTATGCCTTATGAGTGAATTCTTTGCACCCACTCACTAAAAACTTCATATATATATATATATATATATATATATATATATATATATATATATATATATATATATATATATATTGGGAAAGAGCGCTTGTGGCTCCTTACGCGTTAATTTAAAAAGGTTTGTTACAAAAAGGGGGGGAGGCCGATCCCCAACTAAGAAAACCCAAAAAAAGTACAATTTCCACACACCCATAGGGGGTTCAGCCTCCCGCGTTACAACTCACACTAAACAAATCACTCCAAAGTTTAAAGGTTGCAGTGAGGAAGTAACCAAAACAGAGAGTATAGTAAACAAGACGAAAAAGAGAATAAACCAGGGAAACAAAAGCATATGGCAGCAAAGAGACTGATAAAATGAAGCTTGAGACATCTTTTGTATCAGAAGAAGATGCAAATGCATAGTGGCAAATCCATAAGTAAGCGGCGGTGGCCTCCAAAGAAGTCCCAAGCAGCAGTGACCCAGCCAAAAGAAGGTAGTCCAGTGCATATTGATGCTCCAAAAACAGAAGTGCAGAAAGCTATCTTGGTGAAGCAGAATGTGTGAAACAAGCAACAAGTATATCATCAATTCAACAGTGAAAGAAAGCTGTAAGGACATCACTCCTACACGAAAATATCAGAGTACTAGAAGAAGAAGTAAAAAGGGAAACCATAACATAAAGCAGGAAAACATAAAAAGGATTCCTGCAGAGAGAGTTAGGTATCAGAAAAACGAATATATGGTAAGGACATAGCATCCCCATGAATTAAAACAGCCAGCAGCGTGCTTGGAATAGTCCCCCCCATTGGTCTATCAGTAGCATGCTTTGCTAACCAATCGACGGGTTTATTACCCTCCCCGTATATGAAAGAAACGAGTAACTCCGTAAAGAGCGATCACCGATGATAGCCCAAATCCTATTGAAAAGATAAATGAGGTCCCAAGGAATGTCAATGTTTACGTAGAACATCTTTAACGATAGCGAGGAATCGGTTCCACAATTAAAACATGAAAATGTAAATGTATAGCATTTTTTAGTGCAAGTAATAGAGCCCAAATTTCAGCATGCAGGGGGGTATCAGCAGCCACAGGGGAGGTAAAAAAATATAGCAATTTACCATTGTGATCCCTGAATAAACCCCCTGCACCAGAAGATAACGAATTCCAGCACCCATCAATGTTAATCTTGATCGACCCACGAAGGCGGCGCGCCAGTGACCAATATTGGCCGTCTCGCAGCCTGCGGGGGAGGAGGGGTAACTTTTACAGCCTCTATTATAATAAGCTTTAATATGAGAAATGGTGGTAAGAGGAGTGGGGTGCTCCTCATTATGCTTAAAAGCGTTTACGGCATTCCAAATAAACCAAATAACCATTAAGGGGAAGCCAGACAGAAAGTTTCCAGCATGTGAGATGTTTTTCCAAGCTATAAGATAGTCTCTAATTAAACCACTTTTGGGCCATCTAATGCCAAAAGATGTGCCCAAAACATTCCAAATAGTATTAGCATAAGAGCACTCAAAAAAGGTGTGAGATTTAGTCTCTTCAGCCATCTTACATAGAGGGCAAATGGAAGCCAGCCTTAAACCTTTCATTTTCAGTATATCATCCAAAGGAAGCAGAGAAGAGAAAAACCGCCAGTTAAAAAAAGCCATTGAAGGTGTAAACAAAGTATTCCAGGTATATGCACTCCACTGCCATTTAGTAAAAACATTTCTAGACTTATAAAGGAACTTGCTAGCAGAAACATGATTGGCCTTCATCCACCTAGGCCTATCCTTTTTGGTATTATCAATAGGAATCTGATTAATGAACAGTGCAGCATCTAAACCAACTAAGTTCCTCAATTTAATGATATCCCACTTATCATTCAACCAACAATCAGAGACGAGGGTGGGGTCATTAGTGGGGATCTGGGAACCTAAAATTGCTTGAGGCAAACCCCAGCAATCATGCCAAAATGACATCTTACCATCACCAATTTCCCAAAAAATGTAATTTCAGGTGTACTCCCTAGCCTTAATCATAGCCTTCCAAATACGAGAGTCTCCACTTTTAGAAGAGACAGTGGAAGAATGAGAGTTAGAACAGTACTTGGAGTGCATGAAAATAGCCCAAAGTGATTCCCTCATTCTGAATTTAAACCAGAGCTTGCTCATATTAATCTCCACAATGTGGGGAAGGGCTTTAAAACCAAGCCCACCAGAATTTTTAGGTTTACACAGCTGCTTCCAGGTGCACCAATGTTTTTTGCCAGCACCCCCTTCCCATAAAAAACGGTTGAACAGGTTCTGAATGAGTCTCAGGGAACTTTTCGTAGCATTAAAGACCTGGAGTGCATATAATGGAATACTTTGTAGCACACTAGAGAGGAGAGTCAATCTACCTCCATTGGAGAGAAATTTGTTCTTCCAATCACTTAGCTTGCATTGAATTTTCGAAATAATGTCATCCATTTGAGTCTGCTTGCATCTCCCTCTAAGAAGGTTGACCCCAAGATACTTAAGAGGTAAAGAAACAATTTTAAAGCCAGTATGAGAAGAGGCCCATTGTTTTCTATTGGGGGTAATATAATTACTAAAGTAAAGCTGGCACTTGTCTTTATTAAAGGTTAAACCGGACAAATTTTCAAAATCGAGTTAACACTTTAAAAATTTGACGAATAGCAAGTTTAGATGCATTGGAAAAGACTATAATATCATCTGCATAAGCCAAATGAGAAACTTGTGTGTGTGCTTTGTTATGGAACTGAGTGTGGCTATGCCCTGCTTGAAAGAGATTCAGCATCCGTGACAGATAATCAAAAGCAATTATAAATATGACAGGAGACGGGGGATCACCTTGCTTGATCCCCCTAGTAGCGATAGAAGAAACCATATGAGTTGCCATTGACTAAAACACTCGTAATGATTGTTAGCCAGCCATCTCATGATTAAACTACAAAAATTTTGTTCAAAACCTCTAGCAAGAAGAACATTATGAATAAACTCTCAGTTAATAGTGTCAAAAGCCTTTTTTATGTCCAATTTAATGATGAGATTACCACATCTACAAGTTCTATCAAGATCTTCAATTAATTCTTGAGCTAATAAAATATTATCAGTAATTTCTCTGCCCTTGATAAAAGCAGACTGCTGAGAAGATATTATGGAATTTAAATGAGGTTGTAGCCTTGCAACAATGATCTTACTGATGACCTTTGAAATGGTGGAAGTTAAAGAAATAGGTCTAAAATGATGCCAGTGTGATTTATCCTTTCCCTTAGGGATAAGAACAAGCAAAGCAGAAGAGAAATACTTACAGAGATCCTCACCAAGGAAAAAGCTTTGAATGGCTAAAATAACCTCCTTTTTAATAATATCCCAACAGGTGATATAGAACTGTGAAGAAAATCCATCAGGACCAGGTGCCTTATTTGCATTAATATCCTTAAAAGCTTGGAAGATTTCCTCTTCATTAGGCATGTCTGAAAGCTTAAGAGAGGAGATGTATTGCTGGTCAGCAGCAAAAAGATCATTGCATATATATATTCGCACACACGTGCACACACCAACATTTGATTTTAATGGATGCATATATGCACATTCATGCGCACATGCACACACACGTCCAAAATATAACGAGCTGATGAACTGGCATATTCATACTGTGTACTTATCTCATCAACTCCATATACGCCTAAGTTTACTTCATTGGAGCTTGTAGGATGCCGGGGCTAAGGTTGGAACCAAAGTGCCAGATCCAAACTATCGGAGCCGACTGTTAGAGCCGAAGTGCCGGAGCCGTTGTCAGAGCCTTTCTTAGAGCTTGTCGGAGCCTAGCGTCCCACAGAGAGGAGGAAAGGTTAGGGTCTCGCGAAGAGAAGAGCCAGAGCAAATATGCGAGGCAGAGAAAATCAAACAATCGCAATATCAAAATCAGTCAGCAATTCAGCCACTATCAACTGGTTCTCCGACAGTGTTATTATCTATTAAAGGTCTATATAACGTCCTCATTTTCTTGCTTCGAACATTTAAGTTCTTCATATATTATTAGCATTATCATTATCGTGTAAACATTGTTATCACAGTAACTGTATGCTTGATTTTCATTACTCTTCCCTCCTATCATTACTTTTAATGGCCATTAATCTAGTGAGTACACTTATCTTGTGCAATTTAGAGTTTGATGTTATAAGTGATTAATAGCTTGCGCGGCTGAGTATATTAATTTACTTGTTTATCATATACTCCAAATATAAAGTACTCGTACCCTTAGACTCTAGGAAAATTGTAAAATATTCATTCTAATCTTGATTAAATATTAATACACGTGCTTACTATATATAGCTCGCATTAACATCTTCTACAGTCGCTTTAACTCCTTAGCTTGTTTTTTTGTATTATTTCCATTATATTCGATTTGTTTCAATGCGGCAGAACTTCAAAAAAACAAAAACAATTCCGTCTCCTTAAATTTTAGATCTTGCTATTCAAGTAAATCTAGCATCGAATGACAGACATAATATCAATATTTGCAGAGCTAAATGCGGAAGATATATTATAATCAATTAAAATGAATTAAAAATATACAGGAGAAATATACACGGGAAAGGGGAGATAATTTATGGCATAATATGAAGGCTTCCTAAATTATGCATTCCCGTGTGAACCAATTCACAAATCAGATACTGCAGTGAAGTTGATCTAATTTTACTTCGTTTGCATCCTTTTTTCAGTTACATAAACCGAATTTGCACTACTTAAATGAGGAATTAAAGATTTAAGTGATCTTACACCTATGCATAAGATGTACTAAACATTAAAATTGATAATTACTTTATCCAAATATTAAAATAATAAGATGGAATATGGATTGATAACAAGTCAAATATGAGTGAGTCAATCTCAATTGAAAATTGCATGCTAAAATTTAAATTTGAGTCATTCCAAAATGCTCGATTAGATTCACTTTTCCTTCCATGTGTGTTCGTGCATGAGAACATGCATTTATGTGTATATATGCATATTTTCACATATCTACACGTAGAAGAAATATTACGTGTATTGCACATATATATAGTGGAAGGTCTAGGTGCGCTTTATAAAAAAATTTTAATGCACATTTTTTTTATACGTCCGAGCCATCCTAAATCTATATCTGAAACGCACCTAATATTTCTTCGGGTATGTGAACTATTTGTCTGCATTTTCATGAATGTGCAATGGATGAGTCTTTGTGCGAATCAAAATGATTCAGTTTTTTTAATGCCATTAAACAAGTGGCATGATTTTAAATCTTTTAAGATCATGAAGAAATACTTAAAAAAGTTAGAATTAATGAGTGATTACATGATAAGATAATTATGATTTTAAATTGTTAAATACATTTATTCTTTATAATAGTTCATGCATTGAGTAGTAGATCTCATCTCCTTGCACAAGAGAAAAGTTCCAAGCTGTTCACATGAATAGACAGAGATACGCCAACCTCAAACTGTAGAATCTAAAAAGAATTTGGAAGTCCAGTAAAATTGCAATGTGAACAGAAAGAACCCAATTTATTGAGGCATAAGAAAAAACTATAAGAAACTAGTTCAATGAGGTAATGTCTATTTAAGAAATTTGTAGTTATATATTAAAATTGTTGTAGAATTATCACGCGAAAGTGCTTTTTTTTTTCTAATTATGGTGGATATTATAAATTTGTTTCTTTTGAAGAAGTTAGACAACAGTGTAAAGCCATTGCTACAATCTCCTGTAAGAACTACAATTGAACAAAGAGAACAATGAACAAAGTAGGACTAAATTTTCAGAAAATTAATGTTTGTATGAATCACCTTATATTATTATGCAACGATACATAGATATAAACTGCTAGAATATTTACCGTGTAGAAACCCACAAAGTGCCGAAATTTTTTCGTGAAAGATGGCCACAACTGATGTGCGATTTAAAGTGAAGGGTATTGCACGTGTTATTTGCAGCAAAATGCAGAAGCTTCAAAAGTCATAAAATTAAAGAAATGAAGCCTTAAAACTCTTAGATCATACTATGTGTAATGTTCAACTCAAGGTACATATAGATGACAAACTTGTATAAACTAGAATAATCTTTCGAATTACATGCTGGCCATTGCTTTCTTTTGTGTACAGCTTTTCACCATAAACATGCATTAAATACTCTAATGTGTATTTTGATCAATTTTGGCCTAAAGACTGCAGCAGAGAGAGCTCGGATGATTCCTTAAGAGTGTTGATTAATGAGATGAAATTATTATGGAATGAATGGGTGCTTATCATAAAACCAAGAACTAAAATTTTATGATAAGAGTAGCTCTCAGTGGACAATCTTTGACTCAATTTGGATGAACAAAGGACAAAAATTTTGCATGCACTTTCTATATAAAGTAGCGAAAAGTTTTCAGACGAGCATAAATGTTGATCGTCACAGACGACTAATCGAGCATTGATATCGGAAGTAAAATTATTTGAGTTCAGAAATCACCCTCGCCAAATGTCAACAGAAGAGCTCAATTACTACATTTTTATATTGTAAAAAGTTACTTATGATACATCGGAAAGAATACCGTCTTTGGTAAGAAGTCTGTTTGGGTCTTGAGATATTTTAGGAGCTTTAGTATATTGGCATTCTAATCAAGACTTGTTAGAACCAAAAGTGATGCAAAATTGGAGGATGATGGATGTGAATGACAAAAAAAAAAGATGAAAGATAGACTCGTTTAGGAAGTAACACAATTGATTTGGGCTCGGTTGATTAATATTAAAAGCATAAGATATAAGACTCGGGAAGCATACATATTAAAGAGAAATTGAGTTAATTAAAGACGTATGCGCTTATGCTATAAGTTGGAGATTTCTAAATAATGCATCAAATTTAAGTAAAAGTATGAATTTAAGTGATTGATAACTCTACGGAATAAAGACTTGTGACTATTAAATTTTTTATCAAAAAATTTTTACCACTTGATATTCATAACCTATTACTGAAGACAATTTACGGTGTATTAATTGAGCATCATTATTCATTTTCACGCAATATATTAATTAAGCTTATTCAAAATATACAAGCTTAAATTAGAGAAGGATATAATAGAGAAGATATGCAAGCTTGTAGTAATGACTATTTGCACTAAATTGGTATTGATGCGTTGAAGCTTATTGAAATGGATCCTAGCCAATTACTAGAGATACCCAATTCCTCATGAACTTGAGATTGATCCATTTGCTTAAGAACTCTAGCAATGGAGGGCTAGCAAATAGAAGCTCCAAGTCCCATCTACATGCAACTAATCGACTCTATCATTTGGAAGTAGTTCATCTCTTATCTTCTCTTTCCCAATTTCTCTCTCCTTCCATCCTTTTTTTTAGTTCTTATCACATATTGGCAATTAACAATTATTTAACATTCCTTCTATACTTGATAACTTTCTTGAACTGATTCTTGTCCTCATGGGATTTTCAACAATTATGAAGTTGTTATCAAGGATCCAAATATGGTTTAAACACTTTTATTGCAGTGACAAGAACTGCATGGCCGATGATAGAAAAATCACTCTCACCTGCTCATCAAATGAGTGTGCCAGCCCACATAAAAATAAGACCAGCTTATTTTTATGATGATGGACATCTTCAACTGAAAGGAAAATCATTCGACATGAAAATATCAAACAAGCTTGTCATGCCATAATACCTTTAGCTTCAAATGTTGCCGACCATTAACTTGGTATGAAGTTTTCCTCCAACATATCATTCACCTACCATAGATGCACTAAAGCCTATCAAAATGTGTCCCTTACAACCTCTTTCCAGATGAGATAAAATCAATGAGAAGCTCCTCGCAAAGTTCATGGTGCCTTCATTAAGCACCTAATGATCTAATAAATCACACAACACTATTCAAAGCCAGTATATCCCTCCAAATTTTCTTACACCCATTTTAAAATGTTGTTGACTATACTTGAGGATGCCATTTTGTGGCGGTTCACACCTGCTTAATTTATACTTCTTTCCATATACTAAAAGCCACCAAGCAACATAATTTTAGGAATTAGTTTTGATTTATGCTTTGAAAGCAATGATATATTATCTCTTCAATAAAATGCAACATAAAAAAATGTACTCAATGAATAAATTCAATAATCTAATTTTTTTATCAATTTATTCCTACACCTTCCCTTTTCAACTTACTTCTCTTTGTCTTCCTCTTCTACCATATCTAGCTTCCTTCATTAACTCGCAGCTTCTACCATAGCTAGCTTCTCCTTCTCAATCTAGAAGGTTTTTCTGTATATATCCTCTCTTTATGCTCATGAGCATAAGGATAGCTTTACAAATTCAATACAAAATAAGAATAGAAAGAATAACTAATAGAACAAGAAAGAAGACAACAATGAGAGAAAGAAGAAGATCAAACATCTGAAAGAGAGAACAATTTAGAAATACTATTTTCTTGCACCGAGAAATTCACCAGGGAATCCAAGCCAATGAAAAATCTAACCGGAAGCTACACTCATGAACTAGTCAGGAGTCCTTCGAAAAATACGTTAATTTCATTATAAGTGATTGTGTGCATTGGTAGAACTTACATCAAGTCTAATAAATTTTGTTTTAGTGTTGTTTTTAGTAGCTCGACTTGCTTACTTATTTAAAAGTGTTTATCACATACATAAACATCAACATAACAATAATGCAATCGAAATCATTATACAATTAAGGCTATGATTATAGTCTTTATAATCAACAAATCCATTACATACTCCATATAGAAAATAAAGGAAGACTTTTCAAAAATAATTCATAGTTCTCCAATCAAATAGAAGCTAAATTTCACTCTCATATCATTACATGAAAAATATTCTCATGCTAAAAGAAATCAATTAATATCCAATTTATCTTCTCATTCTCCACTAACAATCAACTCTCAATCTCTCCTAAATCAAAATCTCTAGCATAGCATGTGCTACCTCTCCTTAATTAAATAATCTGATGATTAGGTGGTGCTAATCACAATTATTTGGCTAACATCCATAAATGAAACTAATTTTACGATGGTATCTAAAGTTAATTCAAATAAGAATAGTATACAAACTAAATTAGAAGTAAACAAAACTACTGCCATTGAGTTTAAGAATGGTTTTATTAGTTGATTATTCTAGATTGTCCTCATTGTTATAAGATTTTCATAATTTTTTTTGTGTGCTTTGATGAATCCTAAGAATTTTCAACCAAAAAGTTTACAAAAAATAAAAATAAAATTAGAAATAAATACATTTAAATTCTACTTTTTGATTGTAACAATAATTAGTAGAACAAATCCAAATCACCTTCTTCAAATAGACAGTAACATGCATTTCAATCAAATCCCTATCCACTAATAGCCTAAATAATTTAATAATAATAGCATCCACCAAAAGATTTTAATAATATTGAGCTAAGATATTATAGAGAGGAAAGATTAAAATTATGAATCCAAAGTCATGAAGAAATAAATTGGAGGTTCCTCTATACAATCAAAACAAGAAAAACACAAGCAATAAAACTAGGAATCCAACCATGGTTTCATCAACTTGAAATGAGTCGAATAATGAGCTTATGTGAATCACTAAATAAGGGTATGAGAAAAATCAATAAGTCTAAATATATAATCCTCAACTAATCTAAAACCAACCATGATTCTGTGAAATTCATGTAAGTGTGACCATCAAGTAAACTTACAACCTACCAATAGATAAAAAGCAAAAAAGATGCAAACTTAGATATTTCTACATACAAATTTGAGTTAAAATATTTTGTTAGGAGGATGATGCTTTATGATGAGTTAGTATAAGACCCTATAGAAAAAAGTATGCAAAAATGAGGGAAGGAGATAGACTGAAGACCATGATCTTTATTCTGCTTAACAATCTCAATGGAGAAAAAAGGAATGCACTTCAAAGAAGATTTCATGGTGGTTGAAATCCTAGAGGTGGGACCAAACAAAAGGAAAATACCATATTATTAAAATACCTAAATGAAATTCAACAAAAAAATAAGAAATTGATACAAAGAAAAAATAGGTAGCAATAGAAGTAAGTTTGTCAGACATCGTGCACAAGATAAATAACAATTGATTGATAAGTTAGAACAAAGTAGTAATAAACCACCCTAGGTGCCTATTCTTAAGATGGCACTGAAGGTGATGATTCCCTTCAATGTAAGCATGGCACATCCAACACCATATTGAAATCCAAATCATGTGTGAAATAGAGTTATAGTAATCAGTCAAAGGCTATAAACTGTAAGTGCTAAGAGCTCGCTAGTGTGATGTCGCTTGCAATAGATAATAAGTCTTGAGAGTGGGATAGGAGTCTAACAAAACACATGAAGCAAGAGTGATGGTGATTCAGATGGATGAGAGAGATTACATACCACACTAAAGATGCAAAACATGAGCTCGAATAGATCACATTTAGGGTTCATAGTTAAGGATACAAGATGATTGATGAATGACGTGTTGGCACCCTGAGAAAATGCATGAGAACACAAGGACGATAACACTTGCATTCAGGTATCAGGATGAAAAAGCGGAGACAAGAATTCAATTTGTTGATGTGGGAGAGGATTTTGGTGGAATTTGGAGAAATTATGACATTCTTTTTTTGGTGGAAATTAAGTGATCTTAGTTCCTGGAATGGTATTTTAATATATCCTATTTTATAAAAGCTCATTTATTTATGTACTTGTGTGGCTTCTTCTAGAGAATATATTCCTCATAACTCTCTTATAAATGTAGTTTTTTTTTGGGCTACCTCATATGATAAATATTGATGTCTTCATATAGTTCTTTATTTCTTTATTACTACGTGGTTCCCTCATCACATACTTCTACAAAGAAATTAGGCTTTTCCTTACTGCATCCATATCAAATGAAGCCTTTAACAAAAATTTTTCAAAATGTAGTTCTATATAAATATTTGAAATCCATGCCATAGCCTTTGCCATCACATCTATATCCATAGTCAATGGTCAGTACTATCAAGTTTATTTTCAAGATGACCTTAAACTAACACTAGATCATTCTTGAAATATCGTGGCTCCATTCCACCACATTAGGGCATTGATAAGAGATAGCTTCAATTCATTAAGATAATATTATATGCGTGAATATAGCTACGAGAAAGAAAAAAAATCTCTTAAGAGCTTGAACCAACACATGAGTTCAATGGTCAACTTTCCCATTGTAAATTGGCAACTGAATCATAGTATCAACCATAACTGAGTATGTCAAAAATAGAAACGTATAATTATATGCTTCATCCTCCAATTATTCATCATATATAGAATTCCCACCATGAAGGTTAGTGTCCTCACCACGATTTCTTGCATGGGAAAGCACAATAGTTCCTTATTCTCGAGAGGTCATGATACTAGTATCCACTATAATAATAATTACCCTAACCTTACACTTAGGCTCAGCTATATGTTAGCTTGGTGAGTTTGGTTCTCATCTTCATTATTTTATCCCATAAGAAGAATATATGAGCTTTCAGAAAATAAATAATAACTAAAGACAAGAAACCAAGTAATCACATATTGGTTAAATAATTTCAAAATATTGAATACAAAGATAATATGGAATTATGTGTGAGCTTATAGATAATTCCCTTCCCGCTGCTCTCTCATAAAGGCTTGAATTTCACTTAAACTGGTAACAATTTATTGTACAACCAACGAAATTATTATGCTTCACCAATTTAAAATAAGAAAAGACTTCAAAGGTAAAGTCGGGTTGCTTGGAAGCCTTACCTTGCCTTATTAGCTTTCATCTTAATAAAAAAATTGTGAGAATGCAAGGTAAAGTTGGGGTTGGCCTATAATTATGACTAGCAAAATAAGATATGAGGAGATGAGTAAGATTACACAAATCTAATCTTTCAGAACTTAAAATTTCAATTTTCATTACCTCAACTGATATCAATTTAAGATTAAAAAAATAAAAATAAAATATCATAGCAAATTGCAAGAATCAATGAGGCAAATTAACTTAAAAATCAAAATACCAACTAGCTTCCTTAAATTATGCAATGAAAAAATCTTCAAAAATAAAATCTCTAACTAACATTCTTAAAGTATTAACTATTTCTTAAAGAAAAAAATTAATTTTTATGGTAAAATTTAGGTATGGATAAGAACAACAAGATCAAGCATCAATTTCAATTAGTGGGGTCAGCTACACTAGTCATTTTTCTCCATTGTGCCCTATTGAATGTCATATTTTCATTTAATTCTAATAAATTAAGATCATTTCTAATATAACAAACCCAAGATTTTTTACGTCTGCCTCTGCATTTCTTAACATAAGTAAATATAAAACATCTACTCTCTTAATAGGATTATTAGCTGGTCAACGTTTAATATGACTAAACCAACTAAGACTATTCTCTCTAGTCTTGTCTACAAGCAGAGATACACCAGCCCTTTCACAAATATATTCATTGTGCATGTTGTCTCTAAGTGTATAGCCACTCATTCACCTAAGCATTTTCATCTAAGCAACACTTAGTTTTAAGTTTCTCTTTTATAGGCCAACATTCTTCACCATAATGACTTGTTGGTCTCACCACCATCTTATAAATTTTTCCTTTAGGTCTAGGTGATATTATTCAAACACACAATAGGCCTGATGCATTCCTCCACCATCCAACTTAAATTCTACTAATAACATCCCCATTAATATCACCATCATTTTGAACAATAGACGTGAGATATCTAAATTGTTCACTCCTTCTAATGATTTGAGCACCAAATTTTACAACTCCGTCACTAGATCTACTATTAAGAAAATTACATTCCTTGTATTCAATTTTAGATCTACCCATATAAAGGCCTTAAGACTCTAAATTTGACTTTCCTAATTTAAGTTTTTCCTAAATACTTTCTCTAGTTGTATCCACAAGAATAATATCATTAGCAAAAAGCATACACCAAGGTACATCCTCCAGTAAATGTTCAACAAGAGCATTGATAATTAAAATTAAAAGAATCTATTTGAACTGAAATAGAAAAATACTTAGTCAATTCTCCTTTTATTCTAACACAAGTAACAGCTCTTATATACATATCTATAATGACTTAAATAGATGTTATATCAATACCTTTCTTTCTATAACTCTCCAAAGAACTTCTCTTGAAACATTTTTTAAATTTTTTTCTAAATCAATAATAATCATATGTAGATCCTCCTTATCCTCTATGTGCTTCTCCATCATACCTCTCAATAAATATATAGCTTCTATGGTAGACTTGGCCGGCATAAATCCAAACTTATTTTAAAAAATCTTTGTATCATGTTTTAACCTAAGTTCAATTACTCTCTCTGATAATTTTAATGTGTGACACATTAATTTAATAAGTCTATTAAAATTTGTGCACTCTTGTGCATCACTAAAGAATAAGGACCAAAATATTTTTCTCCACTCCTCAAAATTTTTTAATGTTTTTAAAATAATATTAGAAAGTGAGTAAATAAAAAAAATTCTCAGATCTCTTACGTATTTCTACAGTTCTATAAGGATAACATTAGGTCCTATTAATTTTCCAACTTTCATTTTCTATACAACCTCAGCCTCGTTTTTACTAATACGAGTAAAAACAAAAATTTTAATTATTATTAATGATTTTAAGATCAATAAAGTGGGTCATACTTTTAAAATTTTCATTGAAAAATTTATCAAAATATCTCACCCACCTATGTTATATATTATAATCTAAAAAAGTATTGTTTTATGTTTATCTTTAATAAAATTTTATTTTTTTATCTCTTTATTTAGCTAGTTTATACATATATCATTCACTCTCTTTAGTATATAATCTATTATAAAAATTGCTATAACTAGAATTTTTTAATGTCATAAATTGTTATCTTAGATTCATTGCAGCTGCCATAGATCTTTTCCAATTAACTAAGCTTTTATATTTAAGCCAATTTTTATAACAAATTTTCTTTATATTTTATCTCTTCTTGCATAATATTATTCAACCTCCAATTATTTTTATTTATAATTTTTTTTTCTTTTGATTCTCCAAGTAATATCCGTAATAGGGTTGGTGTTGCAACCAGTGACAGATAAAATTAGAGAGTTAAGAAAGACAGAGGTAGACCTAGGAAAACTTGGGCTTATTGCATAAAAAATAATCTTAATTTATTAGAATTAAATGAAAATTTGACACTAAATAGGACGCAATGGAGAAAAAGGATTCATGTAGCCGACCCCACTTAGTGGAATTAAGGCTTTGTTGTTGTTGTTGTTTGTTATTGATTCTCCAAGTACATCTTTTATCACTTATTTAATAGTATTTATTATTTTATCCCACATAGCATTAGATTCTTCATGAACATCTTAAATCGTAATATCATGAAGTTTACTCATAAAAATAATTTTATGTGTGCTTTTTAGAGGCCCCCATCTAATTTTATGACAAAATTTCATCATAATTTTTTATCTTCCAACCATCTATCTTAAAATCAAAAACTGATAATTGATGTTGAATATTTAAAACTTTACTTTAAATGACCTTATAATATTTACAATCTCTATAATCTCGATATCACTTTTTGTCATAAGAAAATAATCAAATTGTTTTTTTAAAATCCATTCTTACAAATGATGATATGCTCATCTCCTTTTATTTAAAAAAAGTATTAGTAATAAAAAAAATCATAAGTTAAAGAAAAATCTAATATGGCTTTACATTCTTCATTAATCAATTTAATATTATATTTATCATGAATATTTCTAAAATCTTTTACCGCTCTATCAATATGTTCATATAAATCTCCTCAAATAATTTTTTTTTCTTCAAGATATATCATTTGTATTAATTCTTTTGGTGATTTGAAAAATTTTCTTTTGAAAATATACCTAGTACTACTTAAAGAGAATAAGCATTTATAACATTAAGAATCTTAGAATCAATAATAACCACTAGGGCTATAATTTTATCTCTAATTCTATTAATGTTTAAAACATTATCTTTCAATCACTCATCTATAATTACACATACACCATTTATGATACGACTCTAATCTGAAAGACTAAATTTTTTAACCTAAGCTATCAATCTTCTTAGCATTTTCTCCAATCCATTTAGTTTCTTGAAAGCATAGGATGTTTATCATCTTATGAACCATAATATTTACTAATTTCATTAATATAGCTATAAGAGTGCCAATATTTCAAGATTTTATCCTAATATTAAAATTCAAGTACCTATCTTTTTTGCATGCATCGGTCCATAATGTGGGAACCCTTGCTACTTTAACAATACACTTAGGTGCCGATGTAGCAGCATTTGCACACTTTTCACTATAATAAGGACATACATTAGTCGCTTCCAAGGGACGACAAAGAATTTACACAATGAGTTAAGTGACTATGTCATGATTTCCTACAAAACTTTTACGTTGGATATTGAATACCTAACATTTCCATCTATTTTTTACATATAGGGCATGGAACCCAACTTAAGTGTTAAGGAATGGATAAGAAAGGGCTAAATAATCCAAAATTTACCCATGGTATTGGCACAACTAGTTGGCTTGAACGAAGGACTAGCCTTACAACTTCTCAGCCTGATTATCATTAGCCTATTTACATAGTATAGCCAATCGGCACCCAAGTAAGGAACCACGAAATGAGAGTTCTAGAATTTAATCTTTTGAATAATGAACATATATTTTTAAACACACCAACTGAAAACAAGTTATTGTACCAAAAAAATTCAATTTTTTTATAGTTTACAAGTACCGAGGAAAAAAAATCTAATTAAACCTTGAAATTAAACTAACTTCCATAAATCAAAAAGTGAATCTCTTTAAGATTCAAACGTCTCACCAACTTATGTTGACTCTAGCCATCCATTAAAAACAAGCATTAACTAATTCTTTAGTCAAAAGTTTCAAAATGGATAGGAACAACAAATCTAAATTAATTTATATCTTTAAATGTGTTACATGAGCACAAGCAAACCAATATATAATCATAGCTTCCTGATGCCTTATGAAAGGGTGACCAATCTTACATCTTATCATCAAGCCGACTATGAATATATTATTTTCATATTATAGTGAATTGGTGCGCAATGACGAACCTTACATCTTCTTAGACCAACTACAATCAAAGTGATATCACATCATGGATATACAAAATAGTAGAAAAGTTCGCGATGCAAACTTTTATATAGTATTTAGTGTCACCATTGAAGTAAGTTCAGCAATAGTCATATATCAGTGATGAATGATAAGTCTAGAACAAAGTGCTTCCTAAAGCACAACGCATGAAACCAGTAATCTATAAAAAGGTCAAAATCACATAAACTAAATAATGTTAAAATAGTTCAAGAACTTAGAGAAAAAATGTAATAACATAACAAAAAAGTTAATATCTTGTTATCCTAATAAAAAATGTTAAAAGAAAATGACACAAAAATATACATTAACTAGAAAGTTCTGAAAATAACATATAAGATGTATGTGGTTGGTCAAAATAAACAAATATGAAATTTTAAATACAAAAGATATAAGCTAAACTAGAGATCTAGTATTTAATTAATGTCATTACTATAAACAAAATGGACATGATACCATCTTTATTGAATATGAAATAATCTTTACAACAACAACAACAACAACAAAGCCTTAATCCCACTAAGTGGGGTCGGCTACATGAATCCTTTTTCTCCATTGCGTCCTATTTAGTGTCAAATTTTCGTTTAATTCTAATAGATTAAGATCATTTTTTATGCAATAAGCCCAAGTTTTCCTAGGTCTGCACTCTCGCCTTTCTTAACATAAGTTGTATTTAAAACATCTACTCTCCTAATCGGATCATCAGGTGGTCGACGTTTAATGTGACCAAACCATCTAAGGCGACTCTCTCTAATTTTATCCGTCACTCGGTGCAACTCCAACCCTATTACGGATATATTCATTTCGCATTTTGTCTCTAAGTGTAAAGCCACTCATCCATCTAATCATTCTCATCTCGGCAACACTTAACTTAACATTATGCTTCTCTTTTAAAGGCCAACATTCAGCACCATAGAGCATTGAAGGTCTCACCACCATCTTATAAAATTTTCCTTTCGATCTAAGCGGTACTTTTCTATCACACAATAGGCCGGACGCATTCCTCCACTTCAACCAACCAACCTGAATTCTACTATTAACATCCCCATCTATATCACCATCGCTTTGAACAATGGACCCGAGATATCTAAATCGTTCACACCTTTTAATAATTTGATCACCCAAAGTTACACTTCGTCACTAGACCTACTATTACTAAAATTACATTCCATGTATTCAGTTTTAGTTCTACTCAAACGAAGACCTTTAGACTCCAATGTAGACCTCCATAATTCAAGTTTTTCCTGGACTTTTTCTCTTGTCTTATCCACCGGGAGGATATCATCAGCAAAAAGCATACACCAAGGTACATCCTCTTGTAAATGGCCGGTAAGACCATCCATAAATAAAGCAAAAGATATGGGCTTAAAGCCGATCCTTGATGTAAACCAACAGAAATAGTAACATACTTGGTCAATCCTCCTTCGGTTCGAACACATGTAACGACTCTAGCATACATATCTTTAATGACTTGAATATAAGTCAAATCAACACCTTTCTTCTCAAGGACTCTCCAAAGAACATCTCTAGGAACCTTATCGTAAGCTTTTTCTAAATCAATAAAAATCAAATGTAGATCCTCCTTATTATCTCTCGTACCTCTCCATCAAACCTCTTAATAAATGTATAGCTTCCATGGTAGACTCGCCCGGCATAAATCCAAATTGATTATGAGAAATCTTCGTAATACGTCTTAACCTATGTTCAATTACCCTCTCCCATAAATTTAAAGTATGACACATCAATTTAATTCCTCTATAATTTGCACACTCTTGTGCATCTCCTTTATTCTTAAAAATGGGGACCAAAATGCTCTTTCTCCTCTCCTCAGGCATCTTTTTTGTTTTTAAAATAATATTAAAAAGTTTAGTAAGCCAGGAAACCCCCAAATCACCTAAACATTTCCACACTTCAATTGGGATATCATCAGGTCCTACAGACTTTCCCCCCTTGGTTTTCTTTAAAGCCTCATCAACTTCTTTTTTACTAATATGAAATAATCTTTATTAACAAAAAATCAATTAGGCATTGGCAAAGCAGAAGCACATCCCTTTCTTATTTCTTATAAGAATTTTAAATATTATATTTCCATTTCTAATAATTTTAAAGGATTTGAACTCAAAGGGGTAGAAGAACTTGATTATCTAACAAAGAAAACTTGATATTTAAGGAGTGATATTTTAAAGGGTTTAAAAGAATTAACTTGATGTTATTTTAAATTTTAAATGATGAATCAAGAATATTTGTATTATGAATAGATTGGAATTATGCTTTAACATGTTAGATAGGGATTAAAAAGATGAATCAGTATGTTTAAAATGATAGACATAAATTGATCAAAACCCATATACTATAGAGTAAGGTAGTAATGATTTCTACATGGAAAGTTGAACATAAACTCTAAAAAGAAGCCTAATTGGTGGGCTAATGTAGACACTGGGAAGGATTTACTCGGTCAAGATGCCTATGACTTACAATCATCTTGAGAAAATTGGTATCCATCAACTATAACAAGCCTCAAAACTAGGAATCCCATTGAAATGTCGTAGCTCAAGGGATTCATAGTGTCGAGAAGGTTTAAAATACCTTCATCAGTAACCATTGGTTACATCATTCTAATGTATTCTCTTCAAGCTCAGGGGGTAGGTTTAGGTTATTTGTATGTCCCATTCATTAGTTCTAGCTAGGTACCTAAACTGACCTAGGCTTCTATACTCAGACTAACCTAGGGTAAATGCATGGCCCTAAGTTATGGTAGCTATGTTAGCTAACCTAGGGTTCATATCACATCTGTCTATGTTCTATTTCAGCTCTATCTTGAAACATTTTAATTATAATCTGAAGTTCAATATTCAACTAATTGTTTATTTCAATTCCTAGATCTTGTCAATCATATTAAACAAACAAAATTTTCTAAGTTTGAAGGTTTGTTATTTTTTTTTTTTTTTGAGAAGGAAACCACATGGAGAGGAGCTTTTACCTTTATTTTTTGTTTTTATTTTTATTTTTTATTTTTTTGCTGTTTTTGTTTGTTTTTAAATATGAAAGGCATAACGAAACATATATAACAAAATAAAATTTGATAAAACGTTCAAAAAACATGGAAACATGCATAAAATGACCTAATTATAGTCTTAGATAAGACATGAGCTGATTATGGTACTTCAGTTTTAAATTGAGTTGACTTGGGTTGACCTAAGTTAGTCGTGGGTGAGTTTAGGATTAACCTGAGACAAGCTAGATAGACCAAGGTAGGCTTGTGTTTCGTTTTGGTTGACCCAGGTTAACTTAGGTTGATCCAGGTAGGCTTGTGTTCAATTTGAGTTGATCGGGTTAACTTAAGTTGACCAGATAGATTAAGATTTGATTTGGTTTGGTTGACCCAAGAAAAGTAGGGTTTGATTGAGTTGACCTGGTTTAAGCTTGGGTTGACCCAGGTAAGTTAGTGTTTGATTTGGGTTGACTCTGGTTGACTCGAATTGACCTAGTAGGTTAGGCTTTGATTTGGATTGACCTGGGTTGACATAGTTTGACCCGGTAGATTAGGGTTTGATTTGTGTTGACCCGAGTTGACTTGGGTTGACCCGGGTAGGTTAGGATTTGATTTGGATTGACCTTAGTGAATTGGGTTGACAAAGGTAGATTAGGGTTTGGTTGAGGTTGACACGGGTTAAGCTGGGTTAACCTGGGTTGGCTTACGTTTGGTTAGGGTTAACATGGGTTGGCTTATGTTTGGTTCAGGTTAACCTGGGTTGGCTTAGGTTGGTTCAGTTTAGTCTTTGGACTAGGTTGGGTCAAGTCTAGGTTGAGTCAGTCCTCAGTTAGGTTTAGGCTTTAGGCTAGGCTAGGTCAGGTTTGGGTTGGATCAAACTTGGATTAGGTTTATGGTTCATGTTAGGTTAAGTCAGGTCTGGTTTGGGTTTAGGTCAGATCTTGGTTAGGTTTATAATTTGGGCTACGTTGGGCTGGACCTGAGTAGGGTCGGATCTAGGTTGGGTCAAATCGTGGTTGGGTCAGACTTGGGTTAAGTTTTAGTTTTTAGATTAGGTTGGGCTAAACCTGAGCTGGGTCGGATCAAGCTTGGGTTAGACCAGAGCTAAGTTTTAGGGTTTCAGTTAGCTTAGGTCAGACATGGGTTGGATTATGGTTTAGGTTGAATCAGACTTATGTTAGGTTTATGGTTTGGGCTAGGTTGGGATAGACCTGAGCTAAGTCGGATCTTGGTTGGGTCAGACTTAGGTGTGGTTTTAGGGTTTGGGTTAGATTGAGCTAGACCGAAACTAGGTCGGGTTTAGGTTCGGTCAGGTCTGGGTTGGGTCATACATGGGTTAGGTTTTAGGGTTAGATTAAACCATTTTAGTGATTAGGATTAGTACGTAATTTAGTATATGTCTAAACAATTTCTATGTGGCCATATTAGAAAATAAAATTTGCAATACCTTGGAAGTAACTTATATCTCAATATATGTTATTGCTGATACATTATAAACATCATCTGTCATCACTCATATCTAGGCAAGCCAACTATCTTGGCTATTCATAACATGTAATATGAAGAATTTTTTTCCTTATAATTTCAATAACAATGTCGTTATTCCAAATTCACGTGGTTGTATATTGATGGTGTCACTACGAGCTCATTCCACACTATCATATGGCTAGGTTTGCACCAAACTTCATTTTAATAGATAACCGATCAGTCTTTTCTTCTGCATAGAGTAACACATGTTTCATGCCAACATAAAGTGTAGCTAGTCTTCTAATGTATGTGTATACGAAGTTGCACATTTAAATATAGGCAAAATTTTACCATTCATGCAAATGATAGGCACATCATGGTCACATAATTCATACGAATTAATATGTGCAACATAACTTAACCAGAATTTATAGAATATATCAAAATATTCAATCCAGCGTGCAAGAATTGCGCTAACATTAAATGAAATCATTTTCAATATATTAGTAAATACAAAAATAATATTGTCAACATGCATATCAGTATATAAGTTTACGACAAAAGAATCCCTTGATTATCTAGATGTGCAAGCATCGTACAAAATTAACATAATACTTCTTACACCCCTTAATAGATCTTATATGCTTGACAACATAATTTAACATAGAGCACACTCACAAAATAGCCGATGAAAATTATATATGATGACAAACAAATGTGCAGGATAATCTATCCCTCTCACTCTCTTTTTGTCCTTATAAGCTAAATTTTAAACTATAAAAGCAATTTATAAGCAAATTCAAAATATCTAGATCAAATCATAAGCATACGTTCGAACTATAAAAGCAATTTATAACCCTTACTATAACTTGTATGCTTGACCACATAATCCAAATAAAAACACACAAGTTTTACATCACAAAAGGCTCAAAAATATATATTTATAAATGATCAAAAAGAAATATGTAAAATAATCAAAGCAACACCATGCCAAAAATTAATGTTGAATGTGATTGAAATATTGACAAAACCTATCATTTTATAAAATCTACTATAAAAAAGATTTAGAAATTTCATGAAAAGGCAACAAAAACATAGATAGTATAACAATAACCTACCTCACTAAAAATAAGTTTCTTCTCAACTACTCCACCTCACAACAATTACTCTAAAACCTCCACAATGCAACTTCTCTCTCTCTCTCTCTCTCTCTCTCTCTCTCTCTCTCTCTCTCTTCCTCTCTCTTCCTCCCCCCCCCTCCCCAAGTGTCCCCAAAAGCAGACCTTATATTTATAAAAGCAATTTATAAGCAGACTTTATTTAAGTCTAGCTAGCTATCATCACAAGTAATCCAATAAACGTATAACTTAAATTCTTTTTACCAAGCCTGCTTGTTGGGTAGATCTTCATAAGATCAAAGTTACAAGAGTAAGCCTACCTCCTAAAAAGAAATGCACTAATTTTACAAAACAATGAAACAACTCAGATAACATTAAGCGCTTGCCTCAATTTAATAACAATTATCATAAAATTTAAGATAATCTCTTCTTCTTTATATTTAAAAATAAAAAATGATGCAATAAAATATCACATTCTTAATGACAACTTAAATTTTGTACAGGCTTCACGTACAAATACAAATTAATATCTCCCTCGTTAATCCAACAACAAGAATAATAATTTTAAATCTTGAAATACTTTATTTTTACTAAGTGCCATGTAGAATCTCCCTTTTCAATCGCAAACAAATTGAACCCCTCAATCAAAAATCCACATGTCGACACTCCAATTTTATGCATCTCTTCACATTCCAAATTTAATCTAACAAATCAATTTCTCATGCTGCTCATCAATCTTATGAGCTTCTTGCATCCTCCCATACATAATAAGTCAAACAATCCTAGGATGCTAATCCAATATTCACATAAATTGCTTTGACCACTTCGAGTATTAACTTTTACATGTCATAAACCAATGTAGTTTGGAAGTAACCAATCAACAGACAACTCCCATGAATTTAATAAAATAAATTGCTTCTTTTTAAGTCAAACTATAAACTTTGTACCAAATTAAATTCTCTAAATTCAATGTTTTGATATCACCTTTAAATTATCATGACTTTGTTGAATGGAAACCACACTAATAAAAAAAATAGTAGCAAAGCTCCTAACTTAAAACTTCAGAGAATATACCTTCTCTTCAAAATCCAAAATGAATTTATAACACATTTAGATTATTAATAATATCATAAAAGCCATTAATAATCTATCAAAGTTGTACATGATAAAATTATTAACCACAATTACATTTTTACAATCCAACTGTGTATATCAAAAAAATATATACAACAATTATGGTGCGCTCTAATACATCTCAATAAAATATAATCTGTCATGATTATAACAAAAAAGTTATACAATCCTAATATGGTCATTAAGAGAAAATGTCAATCTACTCACGTGAAGTTGCACCCTTCAAATATTTAAAAATACAATTTGCATAAAAAATACAACTAGATTCAATTAAATAGAAATTAAAACAATATGTAAGAAGATTTTCAATCATAATATAATTAAGAAACATGTTCTACAAATTATATACATATAATCATTAAATTCAGTTGAAGATGACATATAATGCAATGTATCACAAACACAATTTATATGATGCATAATATAATAGATTTTATATCATATCAAAGGTAACTTATACTAATATCAAATTTTATTGATAAAATATAAATATCATTTTTTTATACTCACTTATATTCATGCAATAGAAGCATAATAGCTAATCATATCAAGCAATATGATCTTTTCTCTTATAACCATTTTATGTCAATATCAACAATCTATTTTAGTTTTATATGTATTGAAGTCATCGCCTCAATCCAAATAAGTTCAATCTAACTTTGTGCAATCCTAAAATGTATTCAAGTCTAAACCTAATCTCATATTTAAAATAAAGTTTATCCGCCCACCCTCCTATATAAGGCAATGAATTATTCCACAATATGAAAGCATAATAATTAGAACATGTTTAAGTTTAAGGAAAAAGTTATATTTACCTTGGCATTCATTCAAGTCACTTGTCATCATGTTGAGTGAATGCAAAATGCATAATATAATCACATAATATCATAGCATGTACAAATGCAACTAGCATAAAACCTGCAACTAAATTCAATTAAATAGAAAGTAAAACAATATTTAAGCAGATTTCCAATCATAATACAATTATTAAACATGTCCTGCATTAATAACATACATATAATCATTAAATTCACTAGAAGATGACATACAATGCAGTGTATCATAATCACAATTTATATGATGCATAATATAATAGATTTATATCATATCAAAAGTAACTTATATTAATATCAAATATTATTGATATAACATAAATATCATTTGTTTGTACTCACTTATATTCATGCAAATGAAGCATAATAACTAATCATATCATACAATATGATTTTTTTTCTTATAACCATTTCATATCAATATTGCTATTCCATTTTATTTTTATATATATTGAGGTCAACACCTCAATCCAAATAAGATCAATCTAACAATACACCACTCTATAATGTACTGAAGTTTAAACCTAATCTCATATTTAAAACAAAATTTGTCGGCCCACCCTCCTGCATAAGACAATTTATTATTCCACAAAATGAAAAAGCATAATACATATGAACGTGTTAAGTTTAATAAAAAAAATTATTTACCTTGACAAACAAGTCTCTTGTCATCATATTTAGTGAATGCAATATGTACAATAATCTATGATATTTCACAAAAAATCACCATAATTGGACATGAATGTTGATGCATATTAGATAGTATAATTCCAAATTTAAACTCTAGATTATTTGGTCTTTGATTTCAAAAGTTTATGGCAAAATTGAATACTCAAAAATACAAAACTAAAAACATTAAAAGTGATTCAACTCAAACCCAAATTTGCTCATATAAAGTACTTAAAGTATAATTACAAACTTTGAAGTATTAATTGGAAGGTGAATCATTTGAGTTATGATTATAAACTTTGAAAAATTAATTGAAACTTTAATTGATCCCCAAATTTAGCAATGCTTAGTCAAATCGAGCGTCTCGATAAGTGAAATCTATGAGCTCAATGTAACTCAATTCTGAAATAATTAAAACACTTAAATTTTAAAAGAATATTTTTTTTATTAAAAGAATCAACATAGACTAGGTGGAGAGTGATATTGGCATTTGGCTAATTTATCATAGTTACCCCTCCAAAAACTTTATAAACAATACCTCATTTTCATCATGAAGGGGTTCTATTTTTATTTTTGAAATAAAAAAAAAAGAGAAAAAAACCAAAAATAGTGTTTCTTTATTCATTTATTATTTTCTTAATTTTATGTTTTAAGCACACGAGGCGTGGTTTCCAAAGATCAAGAACACAAGAAATTGTGTTTACGTTTCAAAAACATGTATTTTAGAGATATGCCATAAAACTTTAAATTAGCCTAATCATCATTGACTGAAATTAGCATAATCAAATTAAGCCATTAATCCACTAATTAACTCTTAAACTTGCTTAATCAACTCATTAATAAATTAATTGAATTATAAATATTACTTTTAACTTAACAAATTAATAAAATACTTAATTAAAACAATAATCATCTAATTAAATCAATAGTTACTCAAATAGAACCTAAATGAATTTAATTAACTCATACTTACTCAGTTTAATAATAAATTTAATTAATTAACTTAATAATTAATCAATTAAACCCATAATAATTCGAATAAATTATTAATCATTTAATTAAGTTAATAATAATAAAATTAAATCCTTCAATTATTTAAACATATCATTAAATATAAATAATTAAATAAAACATTAAACAATTAAAATAATAATTAATAAATTAATTAAATATTTAATTAAATTAATTGAAAACTTGATTAATCCATAAAATTTTAATAAACTTATTAAAATTTTAAATAATTAAAACTTCAATTTAACAAAACCTTAACATAATAAAATAAATAAATAATTAATTAATTTCAATAATTCACGTGTTAGTAGTTATTACAATTTAATTAATTTCTAAAAAAGTATTGTTTTTTCTTTTAAAAAAAAATCAACCAAAGATACATTATATTTTTTATTTTAAAAAATATAAATCATAACAATACCAAATATATTTTCTAAAAATAAAAAACAGGAAACAAAACAAAAACAAAACAGATTGAAAACAAAAAAAAAACGAATAGAAAATAGAAAGTGATCCCAAACAGGCCTAAGAGATAGGTTCACTCTCTTAAATAAAACTTCACATAAACGACTACAAACAATTACCATCGAACATTAATGTCTAGTTGTCCCTATCATCGCTTAACAATTGTCACTTGCAGGTCACTGCCATCACCATAAATTTTGTTAGACTACTTCAGTCAACCACCACTACAATCCCAGATTCCTATACTTGACTATCACAATCATTATAGTCAAATTGTCATTATTTTTTTCAATTATTTTTTGTCTTTTTCAAAGAAAATTAAATCGACATCTCAGACCCTAGCTTCATTGTTAATTAAATATATGAATTTAATTAGTTCAACGAAATCCCATAACACTTAAAATTTTGTGTTAGATTACTATACCAAACTTAATAGATGGGTATCACAAATAATGAAATTAAGTGAATAACAAGAGGCAAAGTGCTGTGAATTCAGACAGTAATTTAATGATTCTTCATAGCTATTGCCCATTGTATTTAAGGGGGTTCATTGCCTTGATAGCCTCAACGGAAATCAACATTTCTTAGCCTTCAAGAGTATAGTTGGATTCATCCAAAATAGTAACCACGTGCTGTGAGACTTGGATTTGCCGTAGTTGTCACTTGTCAGCAACTAGTTCAACAATAAAGCTACAAGGCATGTGGGAATGCCAATAAGTCGATGTTGGCCAACAGTAGAATTTAGACCCTCAGAATGTGCTTGGATTGGGCAAATAGCAGCCTATGCTAAGAAAAGGTGGTGAGTGAAGAAGGGCAATAATGATGCAAGTGCTGGAATGGTCAATAGACCATCCTTTGGAAAACAACTAATAGTAGTAAGGGTTGATAGCAAGAACTAAGAAAGCTGGTGATGAGAGGTTTGTAAAATGTGGTACTAGAAAGTAGAAATGCTGGCAGTATAATGTTGTAAGGCAGTTATGCAAGGCATATATATAGATATATGTATTTATGTATACATGCATGTGCATGTATGTATGTATATGTATGCAGGCATGTATGTACGTATACGTACATTTGTATGTATATATATATATATATATATATATATATATATATATATATATATATATATATATATTATAAATATATTATAAATGTTAATAGCTCTTCCTAAAGATGACAGACACGCACGTTCCTTGAAGCAATATATAACCAAGGGGACATTAAGATGAGGATTTGTAATCTAAAGGTAACCGAACATCAGAAATAAAAGATGCCACATGAAACAAAGGAAGAGCACAATCCAAAAAACAAAACCAATCAACAAATTTCCCAATAATGATAGCCAGAATTCCAAGAATTAAGATCTACAGTTCACTAAGTATGCATCAATTGGATAGATTTTCTTATTGCAAAAGCCAAAAAGATGTAACAACAAAATGTATAGTGTTCAACTGGGTTATGTAACTTAATCAGTTATCTTACCAAGATTAATGAACAATAAAACTCAAAGAAATCGAAAATATAAGTAAAACTTTAAGATCCATATAGGATTACCTCTTCGAAATTAGTAATCTCTTGATAAAACCCGCAGTCTCCACTGACATTCAATCGCAGGCATTTTTGCAGTGCATATTGGATGACAGCGAGAGGGAGCATGCAAGTACACGGCCATGATCCCATTCATGGACGCCAACCAGCGTGCTCTCTCTCGTTGTCAGTGCTACAAATACAAGCAAAATGTTACCACCATAATTAGCCTACAAGCCAAAAATAACTTGCATCAGATATTACCAGTTCAATAGTTAGAAAAAACAAAATCAGAAAAATCAAGGTTAGATAATTGTGAAACCCTAATCCCAAAAACCCCCTATTCACAAAACAGCAAATTGCAAAAGAGAAAGAAGGATCGAAAGTATAAGAAGATGGGAACTAATTTAAATTTTAGCATGGATATGCCAGCGAGATCGAGAGAAAGATAACAAACAAATCAGCTTCCTGAATACGACACGGATACAACAGTATTATAACCAAAAAATTGATAACGTATAGCTTAAAGTAATTAAAGATCCCGGAGGAAAGATCCCTCCTTTACTAAAGTGAAACTCATCTGAATCATAAAAGAGAGAATTAAGAAAGGAAGCTCGTCCTCTTCCAAACTTATTGGAAGCGCAGAGCTTAGATTTGATCACCTCTTTGGGAGTGAGAAACAATGTTTACGCCGATAGATCTAAGCTCCAAGATCTACTGCTGGCTGTATGAAGCTGAATATGGAAAAGAGAATTTAGGAATAAGCGAGCTGAGGGAGCATTCTTGTTTTGTGGATGACATTTAACGGACATTATAAAATGAGAAAACAAATAAAGAAACAGTGAGAGTTTTGGGGGAAGAATTAAATGATGGGAATCGATGTTTACCAAGGTTAAGGACCGTTTTCGGCCTGCAGGCGTTGTTAAGACGACACGAATTGCTTAGGGTACGCAGTGAAGCCCACGAGACAGCAGCCCAGGATTGTCCTTTAAAACAGCGTGATGTGTCCGCTTCTAAGCCTTCGTTCGTGCCAGGTGCTTGTACATTTTGATGAAATTATATATATATATATATATATATATATATATATATATATATATATATATATATATATATAAGAGATACAAAATGATATCTCAAAATACAACTCATAAGATAAATAAATTAAAATAATAAAGATCAAATAAAAGATAAAAACTTCAACAAAAATAAAAGCCCGACAGTGAGCACAATAACTATGACAATAGAGCAGTAGCAGCACTCTAATCCGTAACAACTCCCCAAACGAGAAGCAATGCCAAGGAAAAGAGCTGGACCGCAAAATATTTAACGAACTACCTAAACATGAGAGATATGAGAAACAAAAAAAAAAAAAAAAAGAAAAAAACACCACAGCTCAGAACTTACATGTAGTTATGTATTAAAATTTTCTCCTAAATTTGAATATATAAAAATATATTCAAAATATGGTTGAATTTTAATAACCGTTGGAGTTCATCACAACTCAATATCAATCTCAGCATCTAACAAAGGTCTGACAATAAAAGAAGAATCTCGATAATTAACTCAAAGACATCAAAATGGAAGTGTTGGCATCAATTTCTGATGTCGCAAGTGTAGAATGTCTTTCGAGCACTATAGAAAATTGTTTGATGCATGTGTTGATTCTTATAGCGCAAGACATCCATGTGAGACTTTTCGGCGCGTGTTGAGGGACACGTTGTCGAGATCATCCTCCTAGACTTTGGTCGTCGCTCAGAAGAAAGATGGTTGGCATTTTGTGTGATTAGGTGACTTCAAGTAGGCTTGCATATATCATTCGCGTGTCACGCTCTAAACTGGCTTGAATTGGAACATCCACCAGTGAGTTTCTTCGGATGACCCCGTATGATGAAATGGACCGCATGAGCACTTTCGGAATGTCGATTTCACCTATGGAGGATGTTCATTTCGCTACGGCTTTACAGACGGGCTAAAATGCGTGAATTATCAATTTTGGCTCGATCGTCGAAAATGTTCTCTAAACGACGTCGGAAGACGAAACGGACTACGCCAGTGTGTCCGGAACATTGATTTTACCTAGGGAGGACATTCATTTCATTGTGATGCGATTTTTGGGTTAGAAATGCATGAAACAGAGATTTATAATAATAATAATAATATTATTATTATTATTAAATAAAAAAAATTAAACTAAATCTCTACTTCCCTAAATGACTCACGCAACACCTCCTAGTTCACCTCCTGTTCGTGAATGTCGGCCTCGACTCCCGATCACAATGCCCTAGCCGACGAGAGATCAAGCCCTCTTCATGCCTTGCTCCCGCTCCGGTCGGCAAGCCCAGCCGGCGGATGCCCGTTTGTTGGCACCTCCTCCTCATGCCGATAAGTCCGCCCTGATCCCCTCTCATAGGCGGAGCTCCCGATCCACACGGTTTAGCTCACGCCACGCCTTATGTCCTGACGGCCTCTTACCGGCGACCTAGCTCCCGACGACAACCTTCTTTCAGCTGTGGCCTCTCTCTCTAGAGCAAGATCTAGGGTAGAGCCCTTCCTTCTATGTCACGTCTAACTTGCGCCGACGCTTCCCCTTCGCTGCCGACGCCTCTTCAGTGTGCTTCCCAACGTCGAGTTGTTGTCCTGCAGGTGATATGCGGACCAGCCCCCTCATGCCATGTCTCCCACTTGCAGAATAGCCCCTTTCATACAAAATGGAGCTAGGGCGCGCTCCTGTCGACGATCTCTCCTTTTAGTGATGCTCCACTTCCTACTAGCAACTTTAGTCCGAGTCACCGACTACTTCGCCACCTTTGCCTCGCTGCCTCCTCGTCGTCGTCGGGGTGGCGACGATGTCACCGCGTATATAAGCTTGACCTTTTCTTGATTGTACATTTTGGTCATATTTTCATATGCCAAAATTATTTATTTGGGTACTTGCATTCCTCACTAGCTCTCGTTTACGTATTTTATTGCGAGGTATGTCGTTGCATGGACCGACGCTGACAGTTCAGTGCAGGTGATGAGGAGGACCTCAAACTCCGCGGTGGAGAGATTTCTGAAACCCATACCCGACCTTAGGGTTAGTTGAGTTTAGGCATGTGGGTTTGATCGCCCGCACGGGGTGCGTGTTCCGGCATAAGTGATCCCCAAATATTTATGCTTACGTTTTTCGCTTTAAATTTCTTTTCAATGATAATATCTCTTTCTTTGCAATAGATGTCAAAAACTTGACTTTGAAACAAATAAGAATATGTTTTAATTATTTTATAATATGGGATTCTACGCAAGTATACGTATCGTTTATCAAGTAATATATGACTTTCTGATTAAGCCCCGAGATATCGAACCCATAAGGAAATGTCTAAAATTTTAAAGAAATAAAAAAAATAATTTTTTACATTTTAAAATGATTTTTGTAAAGTATGTTTTAAGATAGAAAGTTTGAAAATTATTTTTGGTATTTTTTTAATAAAAAGTAAAGCAAACAATTAAAATTACAAGACTCTAAAAAGATATGAAAGCAATGAGAATAAAATATCTTTTTCTTCTTTCAATGAATCAGTAATAATTATGGAATTTCGTTATGGAAGTATCTAAATGTGTTGTGCCAAATAGGAGCAATGTATTCTTTAACCTTACTTGATTTTATAAAGAACATTGGTTAATTTGAAGTTTTGAAATTTTATAGATGGGTTAGGCAGGGAAGATACCATCCCTCACTCTAGAGTTCCCTCTATTCCCTCCACCTGGGGGCTAACATCTCATAACAAAATTTAAAAGATCAAACCAAATTAGGGGGCTTTAGCTTGTCACTCTAATGTACTCTAATTTTACTCCCCATTAAAAAGCATTTCTCTCTATTTATTTGCACTCAAATATATGAACTACAATTCTCACCCATATAAATGCATGTGATTCACTCTAATTGTTGATTGAGACAATACCACATTGGTTCTTACATGTTTTCACAATAAATTTTAAGATCTTAATTGGCCAAACCAAGAAGTAAATGAAGTGCAAGGTAGTGGAATCATCACAACTTCTTCCAACATTAAACATCTAAACTTCACACAACTTCCCTCCATAATTTAATTACTTCTTCATTTGAAAGGTAAAAGATAAAGAAAACTACTCAGAACTCATGGAGAAAATACAAACACAACTTTAATTGAAAGAAGAAACTATAGTGAAAACACACCAAGTCTTACTTAAAACCAAATGTAAAAACAAAGATAAACACTTATCTGAAAATCCTCTCCATAAGACTCTGGAAGTTCCTCTGAAATTTTTGTTTTCCACTAGATAAACTTCTTAGAGGTTGGCGCCTAACTCTAAGGATTGGCTCTCCTAAATTCTAATACAAACTATGATAAAATAAAGTGGAAAAGTAAAGAAAATATGGCGAGAAGAAGGCTCTCTTTCTTCCTCTTTCCCTGAAACCACTTCAAGATTTTCTCCAACTTCTCCTGCCAAAATTTCTCTTCAAAACTCTTCTCCTTTTCTAATCTTAAGTCTTCATTTTAATAATTCTCCGAATGGTGCTTTGGTGTCTCTTCAAATTATGTCCAAATTCAATTAATCTACCAAGAGATGCATCCATCCATTCAAATTTTAAATGAATTTTGGCGCTGATGGGAAGTTGATGAAGCTTAAACCGAATGGTGCTTCAAAGACCCTTCAAATTTGAGCTAAAATTAATTTAAATTTGTTACTTTAACTATGGCGCCTATGTGCTAGCCTTCTGGCTCTTTGGCGTTGGAGGCCAAATTTGCACATCTTTCAATTTTTGCTCCAAATTTGATCCTTTTTTGCTCATTTCATTGCAATCACTCATTTTCATCATACCTGCAAGAAAACATAAAAATATCTTCCATTAAAGAGCAATATCATCAAAAAAAAGATATAAAAACGTGCTTAAAAACACTATATATGTTAGGTGTATCAAAATCCCCCAAACTTAAAATGTTATTTGTCCTCAAGTGACACTATAATCATATAAAAATCAAGCATGCAAATTATTTAAATGAGTTTCTTTAGAAATATTTCAAAATTTTGTTCTAGAAATGAAATAGTCCAATTTAGAAAAAAATTTAGTAAATGTGACCAACTTAAAGTTTAGAAAGTTCTTAAGTAAATGATCATGAAAAATATAAGTTTCTATCTAATTCAGAAATACTTGTAGATTTTTCAAAATATAAGATTTAAACATTTTATTTTCCTCACTTAAAAATTTTTATTTGAAAATAATTTTACTCACTATATTATAATCTTAGGCTTTAAATTTTCTCAAAACTTAAAGTTTAAATTTTAGGTATGGAACCAATTTTTTATTAGGCCCTTAAATCCTCAAGCTTCTCCTCCCTTTTCTTTTCTTTTCTTTTTTCTTTTTTCTTTTTCTTTTTTCTTTTTCTTTCTCTTTTATTTTTTTTAAATTTTTTTTATAAGGCAAGGATTACTATATCTGGATAAGTCTTTAATGATTTTGAATTCCATCCTTCCATTTAAAATAAAGGTCTGATATACATATCTTTCACTTAAAAGTCATAATAATAGTGTTGGAAATTATTTTTCAATAAAAGAAATTTAAGTTTTGAAAAATAAAATTCAAATCTTACATTTTTCCAAAAATACGATATTTCTTACTAAAGATAGTTTAACTACATTTAACATTTCCGTACAAAGAAAATTTTAACTTTAAAATTTTCATCATTACTATAAATTTTAACTAAATTCACTTACTCATTTTTATATTCAAAATTTTGTTTCCCTAATATAACTTCATATACATAATTGTTTTCAATCAAAAATCAAATTTTATTTATAGTATTCTTGAGAACAAATTAAATTTTAGTTTCTGAAAAATTGTTTTTAAAATTCCCCCTAAAGTTTAAAATTTTAGTTAGGTTAAAACATTTAAGTATAAGAAATGATACATGGGTAAGAATTAAAAACTAGAATAACATGCTAGCAGAAATTTTCATAACCTAAACATGCAAGAAAAACAATTTAAAAACAGAAGTAAAAATAAATCAAATTCAGTTTTTTAGTTTTTCATAAAAAAATCAAAGGACTTCTACAGTAGTGGAGGTTTTCAAAGTAAATACACACTAACTTAACATAACTAAAATCACAACAATACTAGATAATATATGGTAACAAATTTTGAAAAGTTTAAACATGCAATTTAAATAGTTGTTTCTAATAGTGCTTTAAATTTCCTAGCAGTTTTTGGAATTAAAGTATAACTATTAGAAACTCAAATACTATATACACATTAAAACATTTACTACCACAAACATATAACAAACTGCAACATAAAACATCAATTCATCATAGAAACATCTGAATGTGCATAACAAAAATAGTCCAACTACAGTCTACACAATATCAGAGTTCACAGTAAAATACAACAACAAATAAAACTCCAGACATCATACAACACAAATACAAACATCACAAACTCAATAATACATAAAAAAATCATACTCATCATCCTCATCATCATCATCTCTCTCATTCCAATCTTTGGATAGCACATAAGGTATAAAATAAGGACGATGAGGCATCTCAGCACTGTGATCACCTCTAATCATTCTCTGCATATACTATTGATTGTTCTCCTCATACTCATCATGTTTCACAATATATCTCTCACTATTTTCTACTTTTCCATCACTATCCTTAACAAGTTCTCTGGTTAGACTTACCTTCTTCAAAATCTTCTGTAACAAACTAGTCTGTGAACCAGAAAACTCATCTCTAGAGGATGATGCATGTGAAGTAGATGCATGAAAAGTAGAAGCAGCAGAACTAGGAGCTCTAATAGATCCTCCCTTCAAGTCAAATTCTAAATGCACAGTGTAAGTGTTCACATTTACACTAGTGATAGGTCTAAGTGGCTGAAGGACTTCTTCCTAAGCTTCAAAATTAACACTGCGACTGCTCACAAAGTGAATGGATCAGGAAGGAAATCTCATACCTGCAGTAGTAGCAGCTCTGGCACAGTTAAGAATATAATAAAAAATAAGAGCTCCTATGTCAATAGGCTTTCTCTGCTGAATACAATGGTTCAGAATAGCTCTCTCTCGTAACTTCACTGACATGACTTGAAGACAACAACTTAGATGAGATAAAGTAATATCATGCTTTGGAAGTGGCATTCAACTTAGAGGCTTGAAAATTTACTCTTCTTTCATTTATTATCCTCCACAAACCTCTTCCATCAGTAAGAAAATACATTATCTCATCTAACTCTCCCTCAGAAGAATGATAATTGGCATCAAAACAAAACATCTCAGGAGGCAATCGATAAAAAGTATTAATTACCGTAGGCAAAAAATCTACTTTGTGACCTCTAACTATCACCAAATTATCTTTTGTTGTTGACAAGTTTGCTTAAAACTCTCAAACTACAGAAACAACAGCAATAGTAGAGAAGCAACAATAATTTTTCCAATTTCTTTTAGCAATCAACTCCTCAATATCTCCTCCTGGCTTGCTAAAAACACATTCTAGAATCAATTTACGCAACAATAGGGCGTCGACGTATCGATCCTCTGCTCTAGAACAGACAAATTTGTTGAAATCAAATCTCGTCTTCTCTTTAGAGCACTTCGACTTTGGAGCCATCTCTAAAAATTCACAAAAATTCACCATAAATTCTAAAATCAAACTAAACTTGCTAACTTAACTTTCAAAGGCAATTTCTACTAAATCTAAGCAATTGCTCATGCTTTTCCTCAAATTTTAACCACGAATAGTGATTTTCGGATTTTTCTATAAAAGTACTCAAAATACATGGTGAAAATATAAAAATTTTGCTTAGGAGAAGTGCTCATACTATAAGGAATTCAAATCTAACAAATTTCATCGAAATTGGCTCTTAAATGATCCAACTTAGTGATACCCTAGGCTCCTTTTTCGCGAAATCGAGAGGTTGAAGGTGATGGGGGAGTTAAAAATGACAAATTTTGGGTTCTTAACAATAGAATACTGATTTTCACGAACCGGTGCCTATGCGCGGAGCATTTAGCGCATAGCCACGAGATCTGGCGCTTAAGAGCCGATGATTTGGCGCTTAGCTGCCAGTTGCCAGATTTTGACAATTAATTTAATTGCACTATAACACTTTGTTAATCCCCCTTAATAACTTTAAATATTTATTTTTCCCCCATAAACTCTTCTAATACTCCAAAATTACACTAAAATTTCAATTTCATTGGCTGAAAACGGTTGCAAATCTCCTACGATACAACATTCTTATCCTTTTTGTAAATATTTTATGCGTTGATGCAGTGATGAAGGAACTATTTTATGTTCATGAAGCCATGGTCTGCAAGTAGAGCATTAAAAGAGGTATCAGAATCGATGACATGGAATTTTGCCGTTGTTACCAAGTTATCTATCTTTAAGAGTAATGTTATTGATACTGAAGCCCATTATCCTTGTTGTTTAAGCCCTCATAACATCATTGTATCTATTGACAATTGGGATGCATTATTATCCAAAAACGCAAGAGTACTTAAATTCATTATGTTAATCGAGGCACCTGGATTAATGAGCACCCATGAAAGTTTCATGTCGTTTATATTTACTGTGATGTATAGTGGACGATTATGATCAGTCATCCTAAGTAACACGTTATTGTCAGAAAATATGATTTTTGTCTGCTCATCTAAAGGACAGGCTTCATTCTGGGTAATGCTAGCAAGTTTAGTTAAGCAAATGTCTTGGTCTAAAAGGGCATTTATCAATGACTCCCTCATTTCTTTAGAATGCATAAGTGCATCATAAATGCTCAATTTTGCTAGTAATTTCCTTAGATGAGCTAATATATTGTAATCCCACTTTATGAGGATTATCATTATTTCCTTTAGATAATTGTGTATGTATCGAAGGAACAATCTTTTCCGATGTGACAATTTATTTTCTTTTTCTTGGGGAGTCGTTCTAGGAGGTAGAACTTTTCCACTTCACAAATTGATTTCAACTATTTCATCTAGTTACTGTCCGAATCTTTTGTCTTTGAGTCTGAAGGTTCTAATTCTATAGAAATTGGTGTTCCTTGCATTTGGAATTTGACAGTGTCTTTGTCGTTGTTAAAGTTATCATTAAGGTTACTGTTATTTTGGTTGTCGCTAGATTGGTCGATATTGTGCACGATTTGAGTATTGTCTATTGGTACTATCATTTTCAGAAGAATCATTCAAAATAGACAAAATATAAGCATAACTAGAAGTATTATTATTCACAGTAGTGGTAATAAAGAAGTCATACAAGGTCAACGACTTGAGGGATTTTTCCCATCATTTGAGACAACTATCCTAGTAGAAGATAAAGGAAGACGAGAACTAGAAGATACAAAAGGAACAGCAGTTCCTGTGTCTAAAAAACCTCTAATCCTTTTTGTTCTTTGATTTCTTTTTCTTTCCTTTCTTAGAAGATTTTGTAATTTGATAGTCCGAAAGGATCTCCTTTGAAAATTTACTTTGAAAAGTGTTACCTTTGTCTTTGCTGTTAGAGTTAGAGATAAGTTTATCAAGCGAAATCATATTGACTGAACCTTTTTCAGGTTCTTTCAAATACTCTTTTGGGATTACTATATTCTCTTCTTTAAAGTTGTGCTCTAACCAGTCTTTGAAGACAAAGCATTCTTTAATTTTGTGACCAAGCATCCTGTGATAAGGAAAATAATTGGGATTGTCTATCATATCAACCTCTCCTAACCTTTTAGCCTCAGTTAGCTTGAGTTCTGGCATTTCAGCAGGCTACGAAATTTTTTACCAATGGCTTCTATTTTGAACGGATATTCCTTATTCATTCTTTCAATCATTATCCTCTTGTATGTCGGTACTGGAACTGGTTGTTGGAATTGTAATTGAGAAGATGTCTGTTGTGGTGGTTGATTTATATTTTGTTGTTGTTTCTTTTGTTCGTGCTGGATTTGCATCACTTTTTTGCCTTTTTCTGCAATATTTCCTTGTTTCTTCTCAAATGATTTGACAGACTCTGTCTTTTCTATCTTGTCAGTTGCACTCATCTGCTTGGCTTCTTCTTGAAGATTGACAACATTACTGAGGAATTTTTTAAATGTCTTTATCTTGAATCTTTTTAGCATGAATGTTATAAGACCATGGATATTTTTTAGCAGGATCACAACAGCATGTTGTTCCTGGAGTTGTGGTTCACATTTCATGCTAAGATTTCTCCAGCGCAAAATGTAATCCACCAAACTCTCTCCTGGTTTTTGTTTTTCAAGTACAAGGTAACCAACTGTAGTAAGGTGTTGTGCTCCAGCGAAATGTTGAATGAAGAGTCTTTCAAGCTCTACAAAGTTTTAACTGACCCGTTAGGAAGTTCCGCGTACTAGTCAAAGACATGTCTTGTGAGACTGTTAACAAATTGACGGAATAAGAGAGTGTCACTTCCTCCTGCATTGTAGCAACTCACTCTAAAGTGTACAAGATGCTGACAAGGATTACCGGTCCCATCAAACATTTTGAAGAGAGGAGGAACAAACCCTTTGGGGTATTGGACAAAATCAAATTCCTCTGGATAGGGTCTACCCTTTCGAATTAATGATTCAGCCTTTACCTAAGCCAGTGTTTCTTTTATCTTTTGTTCTACCAATTGTGTTATTTCTTTTTCTGGAATTCCACTTTGGGAGGAATCCTTTTCCTTTTGTGTACTTTCTTCAATTTCTATTGAGTCTCTTTTGTCCTCCAAAATGTATATTGCCTCTGGCCTAATAATTTCAACGGCAGGTAATGGATTCGTTGGTGGGTTTTGTAAAGCTGCCATCAATTCTTCCATTTTTTGTTCGAGATAGTTGATTTGTTCATCTTGTTGATGAATAAATGCTCGTAACTCTTCTGTCATATCTTCTTTGCTTAATTCTTGTGATAAGGAGTTAGATCGTATTTCCACCATGTTTATCTCAGCGAATTCCTCATTTGAACTATTTGAAGAATTATCCTTCCTTCGTATTGAGAATTGTTTGATGTCATTTTTCAACTTCTTCAATCTCTCCTAGAATAAATTTATAGGATGTTTTTCACAAGTTCGTTCCTGAGAACTGTCTGCAGGGGTACTCATGGTATCTGAGATCCCTCCTGATGATTCTCGTCTCCAAGCATTATTTTTTAGTATAGGACGAGATATCGTGGGAAGTGTATCATCATTTTATGAGTAAGAGCGGTCTCCACGTTGTAACATTTTGGCCAAAGTTGTCATTTTAGCAGACATATCTTCTGCTTCTAATATTAATTTGTTATGCTTAGTTCTATTCCTTATGAAAATTAAATCTTTTACTCTTGGTCCAAGATGAAATTTTACTCGACTACACTGACTATCTAATGGGAATTGCTGATCCTTTTCTAACTAAGATCTTCAATCGAGAGAATTCTTCTTTTCATTTTCGTAGAGACCGCACTTCCCATTTTATCTAACAGTCAGGAAATTAAACACCTGCCTTTCCGTGCTAATCTTTTAAACACGGAGTATACGACATGATTGACGGAGAATTTTTAGGTTGGAAAGTATTTTCCTCATATTCAACAGGTATTGGAATATATCGATCTTCTTTTGAGAAAGAAGAGTTCCCGAAACACTTTCTTCAAATTCAGATGTCTCAAAATTTTTATCTTCGTTCCACTTTTTCTTTCTTTTAAGAGAACGAGGTTTATTTCTTCGCTGAGTTTTTGAAACATTCTTGAAACAAGATCCAACTTCATATATGGACAGAGGTGAAACGTCACTTTCTTGTTCAACACAAATTTCCTTTCCTTTTCTGTCAACTTGTTTTTCCATTTCTTCAAAAGTATACTATTCTACAAGAATGTATTGAGGTAAATTTTTTGTAAAGTTAAGAAAATCCTCATAAGGTTCCAGATTGAATTCCTTAAAGGATTGTATATCAATTTGATATGGATTTTCTAATGCAAATTCAGTTCATCAAATAAACCAAAATCATTCTGATAAAGGTGAACGTCTTCATCAATCACTGTATTGAGACTTTGATAATAAGAAAAGACTGAATTCAGGGATTCCATTGCAACTTTTTTGAAAATTCAAGAAAAATAAAATGTCATGAACTTTTATTTATAAGCTGGGAATTTATTGTTATATTATTAATGAAAAGTCAAGAATAACTCTTTAAAGATGTGGTCCTACATGTCAAAGGATGAAACGTGAGTGAATAAGAGATGAGAAGAAAGATATTCCCCAGCGGAGCCTCCAAATAAAATCTCTTGTCGGCATCCGGAGCCATATCAGAGATTTTCTCGGTGTCAATGTCGATGTCATGTATTGGAGTCGCCGCTCTATTTATCTATTATATCACCCAAATCTTCAAGAAATCTTATTTCTTCATATCATGTAAAGTATACTAAAATAATAAGAAAATTAAAGAAAATAAGGGTTGATAAAATAGAAAATATTAGAATGTCGATGATAATCCTTATAAAGGGAGATTCTAGAATACCTTATCCTAGAAATTTTATATATGAACAATCTCATATGAAATTTTGATAACCAGAGATTTATAGGCGTGATACATATCCTGAGTTCTTAAATCTCCTATAGGAGAAAGCACCTATAGTTAATTATATCTTAGAAAAAATAAAATTATCTAAGAAAACTTCTAATTAATGTTAATCACTTGTTTTCTAAGAAGTTTCAAGAACAAGGAAAGAAACATCAATGTTTAATCATAGAGTTTTAAGTTTAATTTTTTTGTCAATGTAATTTGTTATCTCGATTTTATTTTTTTGTTTTGTTGTTTGTCATTTTGTTGTTGTTTTGTCTTGTAGTTTATTATTTGTTTGGTGGCTATCCTAAAAGTTTAGGTTTTGTGGCTATCCTAAAAGTTTAGATTTTGTTCTGTTTCAATTTTGTCATTTTAATGTTGTTTATATTTTGTTTTGTTCTGTTTTGTTGTTGTTTTGGTATTGCTTTAATTTTGTTTTATTTTTTTTGTCATGTCTTTAGAATGTCGGTTTGCAAAACAAAGTTAGCACACCCTAATAACATGTAAAGTAAGTTTAAAGCAGAATTTGTCTTCAACCTGCAAGAGAAATGAGTGTCAGATTTAAAAGAAATAATGTCAATTTTATTTCTTAAATCTTTTTAGTTTAGTTGGTTAGATTGTAGATAACCCCGTCAAGTTGTCACTGACTCCGTCGTCCCGAGGTTATCAGGGGCCTTAATCTACCTAGTCCGAAAGGTGTTTAAACCAAGTCCGGAAGACTCCTGTCAATAACTAGGATTGTGTCCTCCAAGAAATCTTCGTAGATCAAGAACACCGGGGTTCAAGTTACGTCGGTGATTTTTGTTCATTAAGGTTTTATTTTAGTCTTAATGTCTTTTCGGATTTTAGATTGGAAAATTTTAAGTTCTTTACGACTTATTAACCAATTATGTATCATTTTGATATATGTTGGTTTTTATTTTTAATTTAGACTTAACGAAAAGGGGTTAAGTTTATTTAGATTATTGTCTGTAAGATCTAATTAAACTTGAGAGTTTTTAGATTCAATTTTGAATAAAATCTAACATAAGTTAGAATTTAAAACATTTAGATTCGATGCCATTTTGAATCTAAAAGGTGTTAAGTCCAATGTAAATTAGATGTAAAATTTAACATAAGTTAGAGTTTAGTATTTTAGATTCATTGTCATTTGAATCTAAAAAGTGTTGAGTCTAATGTAAATTAGATGTAAAATCTAACATAATTTAGACTTTAGTATTTTAGATTCGTTGTCATTTAAATCCAAAAGGTGTTGAGTCTAAGGATGATTAGATTTGAAGTGCGTAAAATCTAACACAAGTTGGACTTTAATATTTTAGATTCATTATCATTTGAATCTAAAAGGTATTTAATGTAGATTAGACTTAATTGGAGTTAGAAGTATTGACTTAAGTTCAGCATGGGTTGAGTATAAGTTTGGGTTAACTTAGGTACAATTTTGGTTGAACCTAAGTTAGAAATGTTGACTTAAGTTCAATATGGGTTGAACGTAAGTTTGAGTTGACTTAGGTTCAATTTAGGTTGAACCTAAGTTAGAAAGGTTGTTAACTTCAATATGGATTGAACTTAAGTTTGAGTTAACCTAAGTTAGAAATGTTGACTTAAGTTCAATATGAGTTGAACTTAAGTTTAACTTGAGTACAATTTAGCTTGAACCTAAGTTTAGAAATGTTGACTTAAGTTCAATATGGGTTGAACTTAAGTTTGATTTAACTTGGGTTCAATTTAGGTTGAACCTAAGTTAGAAATGTTGACTTAAGTCAATATGGGTTGAACTTAAGTTTGATTTAACTTGGGTTCAATTTAGGTTGTACCTAAGTTATAAATGTTGACATAAGTTCAATATGAGTTGAACTTAAGTTTGAGTTGACTTGGGTTCAATTTAGGTTGAACCTAAGTTAGAAATATTGACTTAATTTCAATATGGGTTGAACTTAAGTTTGACTTAACTTGGGTTCAATTTAGGTTGAACCTAAGTTAGAAATGTTGACTTAAGTTTAATATAGGTTGAACTTAAGTTTGAGTTGAATTGGGTTCAATTTAGGTTGAACCTAAGTTTAGAAATGTTGACTTAAGTTCAATAGGGTTGAACTTAAGTTTGATTTAACCTGGGTTCAGTTTAGGTTGAACCTATGTTAGTTTTTGGTAAAGTTAGTTTCAATATGGGTTGAACCTAAGGTTTGGGTTAACTTGGGTTCAAGTTAGATTGAACTCAAGTTAGATTTTGGGTTGAGTTTCGTTCAATATGGGTTGAACATAATATTTAGGTTAACTTGGGTTCAAGTTAGGTTGAACTCAAGTTAGGTTTTGGTTTAGTTAGGTTCAATATGGGTTGAACCTAATGTTTAGGTTAACTTTGGTTCAAGTTAGGTTGAACTCAAGTTTGGTTTTGGTTTAAATGTAATTAAAGATAGATTTGATTAGGATTTAAGGTACTTTAAGTCTAATTTAAGTAAGGCTTAAAGGTTTCATTAGTTCTAATGGGTTAGACATAATTAAAGTTTAAGGTTGTTTAAGTCTAATTTAAGTAAGGCTTAAGAGTTTAATTAAACCTAATTTCGATAAGGTTTAATTGATTAATTAGACTTAGTTATGGTTAAGTCTAATTGGTTTAAGTTTAATTAAACCTAATATAGGAAAGTTTTAATTGATTGATTAGACTTAATTAGGGCTAAGCTTAATTGATTTAAGGTTAATTAAATCTAATTTAGGTAAGGTGTAATTAATTGATAAGACTTAATTATGGTTAAGTCTAATTGGTATTAATCTTAATGTGATTAATGTTTAACTTGGTCTAATTAGGCCTAAATGGTGCCTTGTACCTAATTAGTGTTTAGGTATGATTAAGCCTTAATTAGTTAAGATTTAATGATTTAATCAGGTATAATGGGTTAGACCTAATTAGGGTTTAGGTGTGATTAAACCTTGGTTAGTTAAGGTTTAAGAATTTATAATGGGTTAGACCTAATTATGGTTTAGGTATGATTAAACCTTAGTTAGTTTAGGTTTAATAATTTAATTATGTCTAATGGGTTATATCTAATTAGGATTTAGGTATGATTAAACCTTAGTTAGTTCAAGTTTAATGATTTAATTAGGTCTAATCGGTTATACCCAATTAGGGTTTAGGTGTGATTCGTTAGTTAGGGTTTAATGAATTAAGTAGGTCTAATGGGTTAGACCTAATTAGGGATTAACATATTATTAAACCTTAGTTAGTTATGGTTTAATGATTTATTTTAGGTCTAATGGGTTAGACCTAATTAGGGTTTAGGTATGATTAAACCTTAGTTAGTTAAGGTTTAATGATTTAATTAGGTCTAATGGGTTAGACTTAATTAAGGTTTAGGTATGATTAAACCTTAGTTAGTTAAGGTTTAATGATTTAATTATGTCTAATGGTTTAGACCTAATTAGGGTTTATGTATGATTAAACCTTAGTTATTTAAGGTTTAATGATGTAATTAGGTCTAATGGGTTAGACCTAATTAGGGTTTAGATATGATTAAACCTTAGTTAGTTAAGGTTTAATGATTTAATTAGGTCTAATGGGTTATACCTAATTAGGGTTTAGGTATGATTAAACATTAGTTATTTAAGGTTTAATGATTTAATTAGGTCTAATGGGTTAGACTTAATTAGGGTTTAAGGTATGATTAAACCTTAGTTAGTTAAGGTTTAATGATTTAATTAGGTTTGATAGGTTAGACCTAAGTAGGTGTCGGCATATTTTTAAGTTATGTGTTTTGAAAAGGGGTCGCCTACAGAAATTGTCGGCAAATTTTAAATTTTAAATTTAATTTAAAAATATATATATAATTTGGAAAGTAGCACTTGATTTTGAAAATAATTTAAAGTTTAAAAATTTTAAGATATGAAATCAAACCGATCTCACATCCTAAATAGTTTATATAAACGAGCACCACATCACAAACCGTGTATCTATCCCGAAGAATAGACACATCGCTCGATGATGGGGCTCGATTAAATAAACTAGAAGATTTGTGACATCTCGTTTGGTCTACGAACCAATTTTATAAGCCGACAAGTTCCCTCGTTTAACATAAAGGAATTAAACGGGGTTTATATTACTCAGGTTCTTAAAGTTCCCTATAAGGGCAAGCCCCTATAGTTAATTACATCTTAAATGTCTGAAAACACTTAAGAAAACTCTCGATAATGATCAGGGGTTTTGCTCTCAAGAATTTCAAAGCTTAAGGTTTTCAAACAATTGGACTTTGAGAAATTTCAATAGGGAATAACTCAAATTTGGAACAGTTTATTTCAGGGGTCCAAAGGAAGAGAAGTAGTGGATGTCACAGACCCGAAGTGAACTTCGGTGACTTCCCGACTATCGTATTGTTTGGCTTCAATTTGAGAGTTTATTTAATGTTTCAATCCTTCCAATTTTAGTTAATTAAGACTTATATTTATATGACATAATCATACAAATGCCTCGAAGATGTGAGGGTTTATGTCATACCAAATGACTACCTCGAAGTCCTAAGACCGGTTAGGGCTTAATTTGCATAACAAAATTATGCAAATGCCTAACAAAAGGTTGAGGATTTATGTTGCACTAGGCAGACTACCTCGAAATCCTATGGCTTTGTTATTTAATTCTAAGAAAGGTTTTGCTGAAGTAGACTCAGGTTTTGCTGTTGAAGATGGCCGTGCTGCCCACTGTGCTCCAAGCTCATTGTTGTTGCAGAGGTTTAGTTTTAGAAAGTGGCAATCAGGAGATGAGAGAAGTGTTCTGGTTTAGAAATGTCTTAAGGTTCAAGTGTTTTTAACATTTTGTTAGGGGAATCTTAAAGTTGGTTATAACAACACCGGTTAAGATCCCACGGTTCCATCATTCCGGCATCGTTATTTTTATCGGATTCACTTAGTCCAAATGAATTTGCTATACTCAACTAAAAGAGTTCCACACTTTCATTTAGACCGTGGGAAATCCTGTTAGTAATATGTAGGTCACATCATCCGAGGTATTCCCGATCATCCAACAAGACGTTTTAATTTAGTTGTAGTTGTGGTTTTGTTGTTCTGTTTGTGATTAAATTTTGAGTTGTTTTATATTTTGAATGTTGTGGTGGTGAATTTTATCTTGTGTTGATTTTTAATTTAGTTTTGGGTTTCAGTTTTGTGGCTATTTTAAAAGTTCCAATTTTCATACAGGGTGACAATCTTGTTTAACATGCAAGAAAATTAAAGTGCAGTATAGGTAAGTAAATTGCAATAAAGTAAAAGCGTGCCTGGAGGGTCTTCTCGTCATTCCCGGCAGCACTTAAAACACATGTCAGAACATTTATATATTTTTAACAAGTACCTAGGTAAAGCTAAGGGATGGTTTTGGTTGTCTGCCAAAATCCTAATCCTATTGCTAGTCAATTCCTATGACGTCTAGGTTCTTGTGTTTTATTAAGGATGATTTTCTTCACCAAAGAACAATGAAGTTTCACTGTTCCTTGAAACATCCCATTAAGTTAGAGAAGTCCTCGGAATTGAATTCTGAACATCTTCTTAAACATTTTTGGGATTACTTTAAGTTTAGTTAGTTTCACTGAGGTGACGAATCAATCACCCGGGTTACTTTTGCTCAGTGAATTAGGATATTTGATTATCCTATGAGTGGAGTGAAATTTCATCTGATGCTTCATTTAAGAGTTATGATAATGAACATCTTTAGGGGGGCAAATTAGTCTATTAAGGAATTTAACCGCCTTAATTAAAGTTGAGTTGGGGATTTGAGATAATTCAATTTAGTTTCAAAATCCGGGTTGATTTGCTTTTAAGTGTTTTGATCTTATTTAAATTGAAAGAATTGTTTAAATTATTAAATTAAATTAAATTTTGATGATTTAAATTTAATTTAAATTAATCATATTACTTTAGGTTGATTTTAATTGGTTTAATCTTCACATTTTCTTTTCATTATGTATTGTTTTGGGATTAATTTTAATATTTTAAATTTATTTTAAGTTTATTCTTAGGTGATTTTAGTTCTGAAGTAATTTTAAATTAATTTTAATGTTTTAAATTTATTTTTTTGATTTAATTATTAAATCATTTAATGCTTTAAGCTTTAATTTATCTTTTTTTTAAAAAAATATTTTTTAGTATTTTTAGTTATTATTAATTTCAGTTATAATTAAGAATTATTGTTAGAGTGATTCATTTTAGGAATTTTTAGAATAAAGAATTGATATCTTCTTAAGTCATATCCCTAACCTTAATAATCCAAATTTTAATTTATTCCTCCAAAATTAAATGATTTAATTAATTAAGGTTTCATCTTGATGTGTTAAAAGTGAATGATGGGTTTCTACCCTTTAGATGTCCTATGTATCAATCATCCAAGAAACTTAAGATCAAATATTTTACCCCCCCCCCCCTCTTGATTAGAAAAGTATTAATTAGGGTTAAAATCCTTAATGACTTTTATGCCCGTTTAAACACATTCATCTCATAACTTATCAAATTAAGCTCAAATGAACTTGAAATTATTATTTCACCTTACTCATATGTCAATTAAGACATTAGAGGAGAAAATGTGATTTTTCCATTTTTAGTTTAATTTATATAATTATTTTAAGGGAAAATAAGGATTTTCCATGAAAATTCAACAACATGACTAAGGTAGGGTTCCTATCCTTAAGAAAATTATGAGATGTTCCTACTGACCAGGGGACCATTTGGACCAATTTTGGTGATTTTTTGAATTATACTTTATTTATTATAATTATTTTAAGTTTTAGGGTAGTAATTAATTATAAAAATAAAATTAAAGTCAAAAAATAGATTTCATATTTTTTTTAAGTCCCTCTAACCTCAAGGAGTTCAGAGAAATAAATTTTATATTTTTCTGATTTTTCTATGATTTATTAGAAATATTTTAGTGAGAAGGGTTGAAAATTCATTTTTTTAATATTAAAAATTGTCTTAAGCCTTAAAAATTCAATATTTCAACTTAGGGACTTAGGAAAAGTATTTGGTTGGTTCCTAAGTGATTAGGGGACCAAATATGATATTTTTGTGATTTTTATTATTTTTTAATTATTAACTATTCAAAAATAGGTTAAAAATGAAATTTTTAGCAAAATCTCAATTTTAATTTTCTTAGACTCCTCTGATACCAGAGAGGCCTAAAAATAAATTTGGTAAATTTTTGAAATACATTTTAGATTTTATGAATTTTTAAAGTTTAAAGTAACCATGTTATATAGAAAATTCATTTGGTGGGGCTAAACATTCTCAATTGACTTCAAAATTTTTATGGGGTTTCCTCTGATCCAAAAGATTAGTAGAGAATTGATTTCAAGCTATTTTGATGAGTGGTTACTCCTAATTAATTCCATTTTAGTTATAGGGTTTTGACCAAATTAGGGTTCATTTGAATGATTTAAACCAAGCTATAATTATCCTAGGGTCCTCTAGTCCAGAGATACTTCCCCTAATTTTCCTAGATTTTATTGATCAACATGCTAATTATTGGAATTAAAATGCCAAAACAGGCATATAAATTTTGAAAATCAATAACTTGCCACAGAGATGGCCTATGTTTTTGAAAAATTCAGGGAATGTTCCCAAGAACAGAGGCAACAAAAGCCCTATGGTCTCATGCCATGGTGAATTATATACATGCATGGGGAATTAAAATATTCAGAACAGTATTAAATTAATTAAAAATAAAATACTCAACAAAATAGATAAATTCTTTTTGCAAATTATTCTCCTCTATTCACTGAGCAGGAGTGTATTTTTAGTTTATTTTTCTGATTTTTCTATGCAAAGATATGGATTTTCAAAGATTCTGGTATTTAAATAAATCAGAAAATCCCTAATTTTCTACTTAACCACGTCACCGCCAACTCAACCTACGGCGGGTCGAAGCTCTACGCGTCGCTTCCTGATTTTGCACCGCCATCTGACTCAGCAGCCACGCGACCTGCAGTTCATGTCCCATTGCTCCATCTGATGCTATCCTAGCCGTCCGTCCGATACACGCGTGATCCGACGGTATCCGTTCATCGTCCTGACTGGTGTGAGCCAAGAGCCATCCAGCTTCTAGCCCTAAGATCTCACTCGATACTTAACCAAATCACACGTTCTTGGGCTCTATAAACTCGTCTCAACAAGACGAACACATCTATAAGGCTAACATGCATTGAAATTAAGCTAAGCAAAATGGAGAATTGCTGGAAGCTCGGGAGGAAGAAGAGGGCAATACCTTGGCTCTGAGAAGTGAAGCTTCTATTAGAGAGGCTCGACACGTTCGTTGGAGCTCGGGGAAGCTAGGGATGGAGCCTGGAGCTGTGGTGAATAGCCTGGGTATGACTTCGACCAAGCCCGATTTCAAGCTTTAACGACTGGAAGGATTAGGTGGCCTAGTGAGGGGCTTCCACTGGGGAACTTCTTCTCTACCTCTGGTGAAGGTGTGAGAAGAGTTAATTTGGATTTGGTGAAGTTTCAGAGAGTGTCCTATTTTTTGGCCTGAGATTGAACTCAAAAATTGAGTTCAACCAGTGGGGGAGGAGGCAGAAAAACAGTAGGGCTGAGCTTCTCTTGGTTGGGAGGAGCTCTGGGAACAATTTGGAGGGCTTCTATTGAGAAAAATTTCAACATCTCTCTCATGGCCGAGAGGTGGTGCTTAAATGGCCAGGGCCATTGGGCTGAGCTAGGGCTCAATTGATGGGTGGATTCAGTTGCTTAGGTGGAGGGAAGAGAGGCTCCAATGTTTAATTTGGCTGAGGTGGCCATTTGGTGGAGTTTGGGTGTGTTTAGGTAGATGGTGGCTCTCGGTTTTGACCCCCTCCGGTGGCTAGGCCGGCCGGCAAGGATAGGGGAGCTGGCCCCTGAGGTCAGGTGAGTCATGGAGAGGTTTAATAATGATTAGCAGTTGTGGGGATGTTTTGGGGTAAGGCAAAAGAGGATTTAACGACTTAAGGGAAGAGATCCCTTAAAATGGGGAACCCTTGGTCCATGGCTCACTTAGCTTGTGCTAGGTGGATCTAGGGTGGTTCCTAGGGTTCACTTGGTGGCTGTGGAAAGGTTGGTTTAGCCACACTTGGTTCAATTTGGTTTGATTAGGCCATAGGTTCAAATTGGCTCACTTGGGTTTGGGTTAGGATAACTTTGGTTTGGGTTTGATTTAGGTCCAAGTGTCTTGAGCAACATTGTAGAAATGATTACCATGAAAAATTTTCATGAAGACATGGAATGGTTTTGAGTTCAATTGGAAGGTCAATTTGGTGGATTTTGGTATTTTGGTTAAGTTAGGCCCAATTGAAAGTTTCAAATGGTCTAGGGGAATGTATTGAAGAGTTCCCAACATCAATTGGGAAGAAATTTTAGGGTTTGGCTAATCAATTTGGTAGGTTTAGGACATGGATTCACTTTAGGCTAAAATGGGGGTATTTTTGGTTTTCAAATAGATTTAGGTTAAGCTTAGGCTCAAATTGAGGCAATTGAAGTTTTCATAGGTTTTATGGGCATTTCATGGAAAGTTTAGGATTGAAATTTGGGGAAACAAAGTTGGTATTAGGTTAATTTGGGGTTTTGGACTAATTAGGCAAAATTGGGGATTTTGGATTTCAAATGGAATTGAACTCAAATGTAAATCAAATTGGGCTTGGATTTGATTTACATTGATATTAATGATGTTGAATTAAAGTTTAGAGTTGAAATTGAGCAAAATTGAGGTCAAATGGGTTGGTTTGGTGTGACATTGGGTCCATTTAGGTTAAAAATGGGTCAAATTGAGGATTTGATAAAAGTGGGTTATTTTGGCAAAATTAGGCTATGGTGTAGTTGAACAAAATGAAATTAGGAATATTTGGGATTTTTTAAAATTTTTTGAGAATTTTTGGAATTTTTGGATTTTTGGGCCAAAGAGGGTATTTAGGGTATTGAGAGGTTATTTGGAGGGTATTGGGGTATTTTGGTGGATTTAAGAGGTGGAGATTGTTTCAAAATGATTTATAGGACTTTTAGGAATTTTGGGTAACTTTTTGAAATTTTTGGATGATTTTTTGGTTGTTGGGGTATTTTAAGTAAATTTGGGTAGGCTTAAGGACCCAATGTCCAAACCAGGAATTTTGGCAAAAATGGTATTTGATTATGGTTGGGAGGGTGAAAAAGCTTAGAGTGAGCCATGGACCAAGAAATGTCCATTTTGAACATCTCATGGGTTGTTCCTAACCCTCTTAGCCAAGGGCTAGGGGTTTGGACTTAGCCACATGAGTGCTCCAATGAACCAGGGGTCAGGATTGGGTAAAGATGGTTCAGGGTTTAGGATGAGTGTGGGACTGCAGTGTGTGTGCCAACCAGCCCTCACTAAGACCAAGCCACCCAGGGCAGTCCTAAGGTTTAAACAACCTATAGAAATTCATCTTTGTCTTCCTACACATTGGTCCCAACCTTCCAAGTGATTTAGAGGTTAGTGACCATCTATGTAGGATTCCAAAGAGAATCAGGATTTGGTTTGAATTTCTAAATGGTGGGTTCCATCTCTAGTCTTCTAGGATAGTCAAGGAGAAGTCCTATGACTAGATCCTAAGCACTAAGAGGAAGGAAGAGACCTCACCCAAAATGAGGTCAACAAATGGACCCCCAATAAGTGTGGTGTGCTAACCAAGCACACCGCGTGTATTGGCGTTGACCAAAGAGATCAACAAAACCAACACAGACGTCCAAGTGACACACTTAGAACGAAGCGAAGAAATTTTCCCACTGGGGAGTATCGGATAAATCTCCAAGACTGAAGATTACAAAACTCTTGCTGGGGAAACAAGGAGGTGAACTCCAGATCACAAGATCTGGAGAGATTCGATTTCAAATTCGTTTTCATTTTTATTTCAAGTTTTAATTTTGAGTTTCGGATCGATTTGAGTTTCAATTTTGGTTGAAATTTGACTTAAGATTGATTTCGAGGATTTTTAGAGATTCTGGATTTAAAATGAGAATTGGAACCTAGGTTCCAATCTCAGGATTACAAAGAGAAATGGCATCTAGTCCCAGCCTCGAAGAGAGAATCGAAATTTAAGTACCAATCGAGAAGGATGAGATTAAGAATTTAGGTACTGATCTCAAAATGAGAACTGGAAGTTAGGTACCAGTCTCGGAAGAGAGTCGAAAGTTAAGTATTGACCTCAGAGTTTCAAGATGAGAATTGGAAGTTAGGTACCAGTCTCGGAAGAGAGTCGAAAGTTAGGTATCGACCTCGGAGTTTCAAGGCGAGAACTGGAAGTTAGGTACCAGTCTCGGGAGAGAGTTGAAAGTTAGGTATCGACCTCAGAGTTTCAAGGTGAGAACTAGAAGTTAGGTACCAGTCTCGGGAGAGAGTTGAAAGTTAGGTATCGACCTCAGAGTTTCAAGGTGAGAACTGGAAGATAGGTACCAGTCTCGGGACCTCGGAGTTTCAAGGTGAGAACTGGAAGTTAGGTACCAGTCTGGGAAGAGAGTCGAAAGTTAGGTATCGACCTCAGAGTTTCAAGGTGAGAACTGGAAGTTAGGTACCAGTCTCGAGAGAGAGTCGAAAGTTAGGTATCAACCTCAGAGTTTCAAGGTGAGAACTGGAAGTTTGGTACCAGTCTCGGGAGAGAGTCGAAAGTTAGTTATATACCTCGGAGTTTCAAGGTGAGAACTGGAAGTCAGGTACCAGTCTCGGGAGGGAGTCAAAAGTTAGGTATCGACCTCGGAGTTTCAAGGTGAGAACTGGAAGTTAGGTATTAGTATGGGAAGAGAGTCGAAAGTTAGGTATCGACCTCGGAGTTTCAAGGTGAGAACTGGAAGTTAGGTACCAGTCTCGGGAGAGATTCGAAAGTTAGGTATCGACCTCGGAGTTTCAAGGTGAGAACTGAAAGTTAGGTACCAGTCTCGGAAGAGAGTCAAAAGTTAGGTATCGAACTGGGAGTTTCAAGGTGAGATCTGGAAGTTAGGTACTAGTCTCGGAAGAGAGTCGAAAGTTAGGTATCGACCTCGGAGTTTCAAGGTGAGAACTGTAAGTTAGGTATCAGTCTCGGAAGAGAGTCGAAATTTAGGTATCGACCTCAGAGTTTTAAGGTGAGAACTGGAAGTTAGGTACCAGTCTCGGAAGAGTGTAGGAATCAGAATTTAGGTACTGATCCCAAAAGTCAAAGTTCGATTTGATTTTGAAAATTCCACGGGAAATTGAAATGAGTCATGAAAGTGCTTCATATCTCAAGAGAGTTGATCAGAGCCTGAATGTTTGGCGAAGGATATGAATCCATGCCATCAGAACCAAATCGAAAATTTCATGGTTCTGTGTCAGTAGACTCAGTCGACCTTCTCAAAAGAGGAAAGGGATCGCAAGGAGTCGAAAAGATTTCAAGAACAGCCGGAGGCTGGGGATTTCAGATTCGGAGTTTCGTTTTTACTGTTTGTTGCTTTTAGGGATTTGATTTTATTTAGATTTTCAAGTTTTGTTTCGATTGAAATTTTATTTTGGTTTGGATTTTCATTTTCTTGTTGTTGCTTCATTCAAATCGTTCTTCATTCAACTTTTCTATAAATCGAGTCAAACTCAGATTTAGTGGCGTTTGTAGTCGATTGAACAAAACTGAAGGCAAAATACGACAGTCATTTCCATTAAAAAAGTAAAAGGTACATCGGGTGATTCCATCAAAACATTTCTGATGCCATCTTTGCGAAAGTAGACTTTCACAAAATCCATGTATATCTGAACACAGACTCTACTGATATCATCATGTATTCTGACAAAATTGTCTGTTCGATTCATCCATGTCTGAAAAGTAAACTGCATAGGTAGTAACATCACCTTCTAAGCCACTTTCCGGAGGAGAATCCCACATAAGTGTGTTTTAGAGGTGTGCTACTACTATGTAGCTTACAACTCGTAGGGCTGCAAATCCTCTAGCTCTGGATCTGGCTGGAAGTAGATCGGAATCTTGCTCTCATCCATCCTCCTGAAAGTAATGGAGACCCGCTCGTAGGGAACTCGCGGTATGCAGTGCTTCGCCACATCGGCACCATTCCCTTGTAGTACGAGGACAGAGCCTACCGGTAGAGGTATCTCTACTGGCCCTCGGAATTCTCCGGGGCTGATTATCCGGAGTTCTGTCCCGAACATGATGTTGCATTGGTTGATGAAGGAAACAGTGCAAAAGGGTCTCACAAAGTCGTGGTGGTTCACGTGAGGTGGAATGCAGTCTCCTTCTGCATAGATGTTGATTATACAACTATTTGGAATGCAGTCAGCGGGTAAGACTCGCCAAGCTACCATCCTCTTTATCATTTTCTTAATTAGAACCGACATTGGATCCACTTCATCGTAGCGAAGTATCCCTGGTGGATTTCCTTTCCTGTCATCAGCAAAATTGTAACAGCATCCGAATTGGATCGTAATCCTTCCCTTGCCTCGTTTCCATTTATTTGGCTCAGAGTAGGTCCTGCTACGTAGTCGCCCTGCATGACCCTACTTTTTCAGCTCGTCGACGTAGTCTACGATCTCACTCTGCTCGTAGTGAGAGAAGACGTCCGTATGCAACTCCAGTCTTTCCAGGATGTTGACATATCTGCCTCGGATTCTCTGAAAGTAGTCAAAATTCTGTTTCCGCACCCTTTGGATCATCTCCAACTTGTGCTCTGAAATTATCTACAACTGTCGGGGTCTAGTGACGTACTGTGGGATGTACGGCTCCACACCATCATGTTTTCCTGGAATCATTACTGTCTCAGGTGCAGGCTCTGTAGTAACCTCTTCTGGAACAACCTCTGCTATGGTGCTCCTGAGGACCGGCCTTTTCGGGGTAACTGCTGTGGCCGTTGGAATTTTCCTCTTTGTTCTGTTCTTCTGTTAATTTCTTCAGCATCTTGGCGATACGGCTGTTCTTATTTCTTCTTTGAATTGGGGTCAAAGTGGCTCTTCTCTCCCCCTGGATTTCGGTAGGAACAGCGCTGACAAGCTTTCCTGTTGCTGCAGTTATCACTGATTTCATCATGCTTTCTTCAATCGTGTTGATCTTCCTTTTCTTGTTTACAACATGGGGCACTTTCTCGCCAAGTTTCATCACTGTCTTTCCATGGGACTCTCTGAGGTCTACTGTAGTCCAAGTAGTTTCTTCATATTCTATCTTCAGCTGTGCAAAGTCTGAGTCAACCTCGATCACGGCACCAGCTTTCAGCTCTTCTTCGTTAAGTGCAAGACTTACGCCATCCTTAAAGTTCAAAAACAACCGCCCGTTCGACATTTCCCTGCGAGAAGAGAAAAATAAGGGAAAGGATCAGGGGCTGTACTCAGAACGAGAACAATAAGAAAATTTACTTATTAATGGAAAATTCTTATTCATCATTTTCATTTCATTTTTTTTTCAAATTTAAATAAGAGTAAGAGGAAAGATGAGGAAAGATCGGGAGTGAGATTGGCTTGAAAGGAAAGATCAAAGTTTATTATTATAATCATTTCACACGTTTTCTTTTTAACACATTTTTTTGTTAATGATTTTTAATCATCCATTTTTATGTTTTGGGTTCGGACCCAGTTACAAGTGATTACTCTACCCGTGCTTCTAGGAATGAGACTTCATTTTTAAAGTTCATCCTTCAAAACATCTGGTTACGTAATACTTCTTCAAATATCGTCCATTGATTAGAAGCATAAATCGTTCTCCACGGTAATTTACAAGTTGGTAGGAACCTCCTGAGTAAACTGTCTCAACCACGAATGGCCCCTCCCAAGTTGGTTCAAATTTACCTCCTATCTTGCGGTGTGCAAGAATAGGTCTCCTGAGAACTAGAACCAAGTCACCGACTTTAAATGTCCTTGGGCGGACCAATTTATCGTGGGCCTGGATCATCTTAGCTTGATACAATTCGAGATTCTGCTGTGCTGAAAGTCGTTTCCCTTCCAAGCTTTCCAGTTCTTCTAGCCGTAGTTTGGCGTTTTCTTCTGTAGTAATCTTCTCTGCAACTGCAATTCTGAGTGACGGAAGCTGAACCTCCAAAGGCAAGACGGCCTCGGACCCGTACACTAGAGCGTAAGGCGTAGACTGAGTAGGAGTTCTAAAAATCATTCTGTAGGCCCACAAGGCTTTTAACAACTTCTCATGCCAATTTCTTTGTTGTCGTCCAAAGTTTTCTTTAAGATTTGGACGAGAGTTTTATTAAGAGCCTCGGCCAAGCCGTTTGCTCTTGGGTAGTAGATCGTCGAATAGCGCCAGTCGATCCCGTGCCTTCTGACAAAATTGTTGATCTTCGTGCTTCTGAATGCTGACCGATTATCTGAGATGATTTTGTGCGGTACCCTGAAATGGTAGACGACTTGATTCTTGAAGTACTGCAACACATGGTGTGCCTTCACTTCTCTGAGCAGTACTGCTTCTGCCCACTTAGAAAAGTAATCCGTAGCTGCAAGAATAAAGCGATGTCCTCTTGAAGAAGACGATTTTATCGAACCCACAATATCTGTGCCTCAACATTCAAACGGCCACAACGCGATTGTCGGATGTAGCACATTTGGAGGTTGATGTTGAACCACTCCATGTACTTGGCACTGGTGACAGCTTTTGGCAACCTTCATGCAGTCGGTCATCATTGAGGATCAGTAGTACCCTAGTCTCTTAATCTTCATTTTCATCTTCGGACCTGACTGATGAGCACCACAAAGTTCTGAGTGCACTTCTTTGACAATTTCACGAGCCTCGGACCCGCTCAGACACATTAACCACATCTGATCGAAAGACCTTTGACCCGATCCGTAATTACGCAGTAAATTAACTTTCAAAAGATAACCAAAAACTTGACCCGATTTATAAATAGCGGCTAGTGTGCAAAATCTTAAATGATATAAAAATTAGAAAATATTTTACACACTGGGGTACTACGCAAGTATACGTATCGTTTCAAGTAATATAAAGTTTTCTTTAAAAATCCCAGTATTGATCCAACGAGGAAGTGAAGTAAGAGATCTTTAGTCAAATTCTAGTCTACTACTAATAGTCCTTAGTTTGGAATGTCGATTAAAATTGTGTTTTATCTAGCAACTACTCCTAAATATAAGTGTTAAATGTAAAGATAGTAACTATAACTAAATGCAAATAATAATTCTAAAGATAACCCTTTTTGGATGAATTGGTTTGGAGAATTTTGAGATACTAAAAACTACAATTCTTATGTAATGAAATAGATAATGTATAGGAATGCGATGCATTAAATATTGTATGTGCCAAATAGGAACAATCCTATTCTTTACCCTTTGGTCCAAGCATAAAGAACATTGACTAATCCTATGCTTGGTTACTGAATCCGTGGCTAGGCTGGGAGGATACTGACTCTCACTTCAGAGCTCCCACATTCCCCTCGCCTGAGGGCTAACATCTCCACTTCAGCACCCAAACGATATGACCGAATTGAGGATTTTAGCCTGTCACTCTAAAATCTCCAATTCTACGCCCGATTAATATTATTTCTTTATTTATTTGCATTCAATTCCCATGAACTTCACCGTCCACGAAATTTGAATGTGGTTCCACTTTGTTGAGAATTACATATGCCCTTTCGGGACTTAACGCAATTACAATGAATTTTAACACTACAATGGGCCCTTATTGCAATGTAAATGAAGTGCAAGTAAAAACCATCACATTTATAATTAAAACATCTTTTAGCAAGCATCCCAATATCCTAATCATGAATCCTACTCATTGCAAAAGAAAAGTAAAATGAAAAGAATGGCATAATTTTTTCATGCCACTATTTCCAAAGAAGAAGAAAGAGTAAGAGAGATGAGTCACAAAGCACAAAGAAAAAACAACGGAAACTTCATGTAACCAAAGCAAATCCACTAAATAAATGTTTACAAAATTATAAGATAATGAAGAACAATACTTAGCTTTTTTCCCTTGAAAGAAAGACGAAGATCTCTCCCATAAAGTCTCCCGGCGATCCATGCAATTCTAGCAAAATCCTTTACAAATTCTCTCAAAATCTCCTCTCCTATCTCTTTAAAAGGGTAGAAATCTACATTTCTACTCTTAATCTAAGAATCCTAAACATTCCTCAAAGTTTTCTCCACTTTTCTCCTCTAAAATTCCTCCCTAATTCGTCTCTTTTTAAAAAAGTAGAAAAATTCCCAAAGTTTGCTTAAGCACCTCTTCAAAAGGCGTCCATGCTTGATGAATCTGTGCTTGAACCGACCTTCTCGCCATCGGCGCGCTCGTTCTCGCCATCGGCGGGCTTCTAGAACATGGGCTAAGTGTTAAGGCTCGCCGTCGGTGGGCTCGAGGGTGCTGTCGGTGAGCCTTTCAGTCATATTTTGGCCTTCTCGGGAAAATCCCGCCGTCGGCGGGCTCGAGGCCGCCGTCAGCGAGATTCCTGCGCTGCTCCACCGTTTCGCTCCATTTGGCCCCGTTTCAGTTGCGTTCGTAACTGATAGCCCTACAAAATAAACATAAAAACAACATTTCTTTAAAGTGTAATCTCATTCAAAAATATGCAAGAAGTGTAAAAGAGATTTAAAATCAAAAGACTTATCGAAAGGTTTCAAAGCAGAATTTCATTTCTTGCTCGTTTTTGCTCCAAATTGCACCGTTTTTGCTTCCTTTTGCTCAAATCACTATTTCTTGCACCTAAAACCAAAAAACATACAAAATACCTTCCTTTAAAGTGTAATATCATAAAAAATGAGTAAAATGATATAGCAAAAAGCGTATATATTTTAGGCGTGTCAAAATACCCCAAACTTAACTGTTACTTGTCCTCAAGTAACACTTTTACTACATAAAAATATAACTTAATGCAATGTACTTTTCACCTGTAAGGCACTAAAATTTTTCATTTAAAAGAATATATTGGTTAGACTTTTAGAAAGAAATTCAGTAACTCAGGTTAACACTACAAGTATAAGAATATTCAACAATCAAGTCTAAGGGTTCTAGTCTTCTATTTATTTCAAGATAAACCATAATTTGTCACATTAAGAATGCCTCGAAAGATTATGCGAAAAAGGAGTTCATGTAAACTTCATCAGAATGTAGGCCAATACTTTAAATATAAATTCAGAAATGAAATCAAGTTTTCCCTTTAGAGTGACTCAAGTGAAGCCAATTTTTGATTAGGCATCTCCTCAAGCTTCTCCTCATAAATATTTTCGTTCTTTCTCTTTTTTTTTTCTTTTCTTTTGGGAACATTTTCAATACCCTTTTTTTCACTCTCTTTTCTTTTTCTCTCTTTCTTTTTCTTTCTTTTTTTTAATGAGGATTACTATATCTGGATAGCCTGTAATGATTTTGAACTTCACTCTCCTCTTTCTAAAGTTCAAACTTGAAACACATCCTTACTTTATAATTAGGTATGAGCTTTATTATTCATCATAAAGTCACAATCTCTTCTTAACACACAATACTTTAAGTCTCTTAAATTTCAAAAATATAGTTTTCTTTACTTTAAATAGTTAACTATAATCAAATTCTTTCATACCAAATATCTTATCCTTATAAAATTAACCTTTATTACTAAAAACTTTCATCCAATCCTTCCATAATATTCAACTAAAATAAAAAATTTTAGTTATCTCAAGTGAGGTTCAATTGCAAGAAGTTATGCTAATAATTTTTGAAAATATAATAATTGAGAACAAATAAGAGTTAATACTTTTCATCCCCCCAAACTTAAATTTTAAAATATTTTGCAACTAATTCCATAAAATATAGCAGGAAGAAAAAGTAAAGGTTGAATATACTTACTACTACAACATCCTATCAAATTCATATCATGCATAATCAGGATAAAATGACTGTAGGAAAAAATAAATCTAGCCTAAAACATGCTTGTAATAAAATTACACTAAAAGGAAGTATTTTCACTTTAAAATTTTACTTTTCTTCCTACCCTCAAACTTAATTTTTAACATATATAGCATTCAGTACAGAAAATATAAGCAGGAAGAAAAACAATTTAGAAATTCTATCTACCACAAATGTCTATCAAAACCATTTACAAGTATTCATTAGGATAGAACAATATGCAGCAAAAAGTAAATCTAAACTAATCATGCCAGAATGAAATTAACTAAACCAAAGTCTAACTAGCATTGTAGGTATCAGTAAGGGAATATAAAAATGTTCTTCAAGACTTAAATAAAGTTGTAACACAAACATAAACACACATATGATAAATGAAGTCAATTCTTCCATTAACTCATCACATCACATTGATTTACTTCCAATTTCTAACGGAATCACTACACTAATAAATTAGGTACTTTAAAATGATTTTATATATTATAATCCCAAAGATAAGATTACCCTTGATAAATTGGTTTCCGGACACCAATCTCAGGCATCATCTAATCCTTGTAATTAAACACCACTAACAGTTATAAAGATAGTGTAAAATCATCCGCATGGTGTTCATCAAATAGGTTCATGACTCTTACCTAATGAAAGTAAAGTTAGAGAAAAGAAGTATCAATATTAAGATAAATATGTTACAATTTAAATTCATGGTATCTCTTGTAAAACTCAAGTCCAGGTGAGACCCGAGTTGTAGTGAACTCGTCAATCCAACTACTACAAGAGAACATAAAAGTCTAACCACAGTAAGAAGTTAAGGAATCACCTCCCTCATGACACACAAAGATCAAATCAAACTACTAATAATCCAAACATCTACCAATCATCAATCAAACTGATTAATCCATAATGACACATAAACATCAATTTAATCCACTCTAATGCAAACACCATACAACACTAACAATCATGAATCTCAAGCACACTAAATCAAAGCACACTGATAACTATGAGTTGCCTCCCATAAAGTGCTTGGTTTAACGTCGTTAGCCCGACAAATGATTCCACCTGGATCAAAATTCCATTTAAGTAATCCTTGATCAATCGTCCAATCATTTCCAGATCCAGGGATTCCTATAAAATCCTCAAATTTTAATTTTTCATTGAGCTCTTCATTTACAGTTTGATTTATATCATAATTCCTCATATTTCTTTCTAGATCCAATATTCTTCTATTGATTTTTTCAATCCGCATATTAATATCATCCTTGAAATTTATAAGAAATGGATCTTTATAAGATAATTCAATATCTCCCAAATTTTGGATTAGATTCTCTCTAGATAATTCAGATTCTGGATCAAATTTTTCTATGTCACTCTTATGATTCAAGTTATCTTCCAATTCTTCTCCTTTATAATTATTAAATGATTGAGGATCTATCTTAGTTGAGGAAATAGGTTTTTCTAATTCCCTAGGAATTTCTTCCAATGGTCTTCCAATATCCTTATCCTCTTTTCTCAACTCAAATTTCTTTTGAAATTTATCCTCAAATTCTCTTCCAAGTCCTAGTTCAATAATTTTATCTTGTTCATCATTTAATTCAGGTTTTTCATGTAATTCAGTCGTATCTAAAGATATAAAGACTGGTTGTGTAGATAAATTCTCTAAATAGATAGGCTTTAAAATTGTATGGGGTAAATCCATCTTAAGTTCATAAGATTTTTCAACATATGGAAATAAAAGTTTACTATTTTTGGTAGCGTCCATCATTTCACACCTCTCCTGAACATACATACAGTCTTCTTTAAGTAATGTTTTCGAATCATCATGAAAATTTATTTCAATCTCATCTTTTAACTTACTCTCAAAACTTTCTTGGAAATGGTCTTTACTTAGATAATCAATTTAATCCATCCAAAAACAATCATCATCTTTTCTCTCAGCTGGATATTTCATAGTCTTTAATACATCAAAAGTGATTTCATGGTCATTAATATTTATATTCAACTTTCCTTTTTGCACATCTATCAAAGCTTGTTCGGTAACAAGGAAATGTCTCCCTAAAATAATTGAAATTTCTTTATCTTCCTCCATATCTAATACAATAAAGTCCAAAGGAAAGATAAATTTATCCACTTTTACAAGCACGTCTTCTATAACTCCTTTTGGATAAATGATAGATCGATCATCTAACAGAAGGGTTACAGTAGTGGGAGAAATATCGATTAAAGCTAACCTTCTAAATATAGATAGAGGCATCACATTAATGCTCACTCCTAAATCACATGAAGCTTTTCCACATAATTTTTCTCCAATTGCACAAGGAATTGTAAAGCTACAAGGATCTTTAAGTTTCCGAGGAAAATTTTTCTGAAGTATGGCACTACACTCCTCACTTAGTGCAACTGTCTCATAATCCCCAAATTTCCTATTCTTGTTTAATATATCCTTTATAAACTTTGCATAACTTGGCATCTATTCCAAAGCTTCAGTGAAAGGAATATTTATCGTTAATTTCTTAAGTACTTTCATGAACTTTGAAAATTTTTTATCCAATTCATGTTGTCTAAGTCTTTGAGGAAATGGAGGTGGCGGTTTTTCCAAACTGATTTTAGTTGGAGATATTAATTTTTCCAGATCCTTAGAAACATGTTCTTCAGGTCTTTTAGTTTCCTTTGTTTCTCTCACATCATCTTTCTCTTTTCTAACCACATCCTCTATATCTCTTCCAATTTTTAATTGGACAGCTTCTATTTGTTCATTAGTGTTCTCTTTAGGGTTGATCTCATTGTTGCTAGAAAGTGTTCGTTGGTGTCTATTGCTAAGTGAATTAGTAATTTGTCCCAGTTGATTCTCTATGTTTCTAATCGCAGCATTTTGACTTTGCAACTAGTTTCTCATTTGCAATACCACTTCTTCCATAAACATTTTCTTATCCTCAAATTGTTGATCATTGCTAGAGTCCGGTGGATATGAAGGTCTATAGTTTGTGTTCCCCTGATTATTCCAACTTCCATTATGATTTACATGATTATTTTCCCATTTTAGGTTTCCACCATTAGTAGTATGATTCAAGTTAAATTTAGGATCGTTCTCCCAATCTGGGTTGTAAAAGTTAGAGTACGGGTTGTTTATGGTATTTAAAGTCTCATATTATAATTTAGAATCAATTATAGGCCCTAATGAACTTTCCTCACTTACAGGAGTAAATTGAGGTTAGTTCATTCCAAATTGGTCCAACTTTCTTGATATTGCGACAACTTGAGATGCAAGAATTGTAATCGTATCCGTATCATGAACACTAGCTACATTTTTATGATTTACCCTTGCAAAGGGCTATTGAAATTCATTTGTAGCCATTTTTTCAATTAATGCATATGCTTTATCAAATGATTTTGACATTAATGATCCACCAGCGGCAGCATCAATTATAGACCTAAGGGATCCTACTTACCCATTATAAAAAGTTTGAATGATTAACCAATCGGGCAGAGCATGGTGAGGACACTTTTTTAGGAGTTCTTTAAATCTTTCTCAGGCTTCGTATATTGATTCCCCTTCATACTGATAAAATGAGATAATATCGTTTCTAAGTTTAGTAGTCCTTGATGGTGGAAAATACTTAGCTAAGAATTTCTGAGTTAACTCCTCCCAAGTTTTAATAGAATCAGGTGTTAAAGAATATAACCACATTTTAGTCTTATCCCTTAGTGAGAAAGGAAAAAGCCTTAGTCTAACAACATCGTCTGACATGCCATTATAACGAAATGTAGCACAAAGTTCTAGAAAATTTGATAAGTGTAAATAGGGATCCTTCAAAGGAGTTCCCCCAAACTGATTGTTCTGCACCAGTTGGATAATCTCAGGATTTATTTCAAACGAGTCAGCTTCTATGACAGGGTTTTGGATACTTAAGTGAATTTTATCTGTCGTAGGATTTATGTAATCCCTCGATGAAGTATGATGATTTTCTAAGTTATTATTCTGAATGTTTTCCATCTCCATTTCTAGTTTTTCGAGTCCTTTCAGTATTTTTATTTTTTTATTTTCTTCGAACTCGGGATCATAAGGCACAAGTCCTGCAAATCCTTTGTTTCGCATATTTAACATAACAAACAATACATTAACAATAAAATAAATTAAATGAAAAATATATTCAACACAACCAAACATTTTAACGAACACCATATTTTTCACACAAACAATTTTAACTTTTTTTTTCTTTTTTCACAACACTTTTTCATATAAAAACACTTCACACAAAAATATTTTTTACAACACTACAGTTTTCCAAGTCTAAGCCTAATTACTTCAACTAAAATTTTCCTAAAGTTCTTACCGAAGCTTCCCCAGGCAACGACGCCAAAAACTTGACCTGACCCACAATTACGCAGTAAATTAACTTTCAAAAGATGGCGAAAAACTTGACCCAATTTTTAAATAGCGGCTAGTGTGCAAAATCTTAAATTATATAAAAATTAGAAAATATTTTACACACTAGGGGTACTACGCAAGTATACGTATCGTTTCAAGTAATATAGAGTTTTCTTTAAAAACCCCAGTATCGATCCCACGAGGAAGTGAAGTAAGAGATCTTTAGTCAAATTCTAGTCTACTACTAATAGTCCTTAGTTTGGAATGTCTATTAAAATTGTGTTTTATCTAGCAACTACTCCTAAATATAAGTGTTAAATGTAAAGATAGTAACTATAACTAAATTCAAATAATAATTCTAAAGATAACCTTTTTTGGATGAATTGGTTTGGAGAATTTTGAGATGCTAAAAACTACAATTCTTATGTAATGAAATAGATAATGTATAGGAATGAGATGCATTAAATATTATATGTGCCAAATAGGAATAATCCTATTATTTACCCTTTGGTCCAGGCATAAAGAACATTGACTAATCCTATGCTTGGTTACTGAATCTGTGGCTAGGCTGGGAGGATACCGACTCTCACTTCGGAGCTCCCACGTTCCCCTCACCCGAGGGCTAACATCTCCACTTCAGCACCCAAACGATAAGACCGAATTGAGGATTTTAGCCTGTCACTCTAAAATCTCCAATTCTACGCCCGATTAATATTATTTCCCTATTTATTTGCATTCAATTCCCATGAACTTCACCCTCCATGGAACTTGAATGTGGTCCACTTTGTTGAGAATTACATATGCCCTTTCGGGATTTAACGTAATTACAACGAATTTTAACACTACAATGGGCCCTTATTGCAATGTAAATGAAGTGCAAGTAAAAACCATCACATTTATAATTAAAACATTTTTTAGCAAGCATCACAATGTCCTAATCATGAATCATACTCATTGCAAAAGAAAAGTAAAATGAAAAGAATGGCGTAATTTTTTCATGCCTCTATTTCCAAAGAAGAAGAAAGAGTAAGAGAGATGCATCACAAAGCATGAAGAAAACACAACGGAAACTTCATGTAACCAAAGCAAATCCACTAAATAAATGTTTACAAAATTATAAGATAATGAAGAACAATACTTAGTTTTTCTCCCTTGAAAGAAAGACGAAGATCTCTCCCATAAAGTCTCCCGGCGATCCATGCAATGCTAGCGAAATCCCTTACAAATTCTCTCAAAATCTCCTCTCCAATCTCTCCAAAATGGTAGAAATCTACATTTTTACTCTTAATCTAAGAATCCTAAACATTCCTCAAAGTTTTCTCCACTTTTCTCCTCTAAAATTCCTCCCTAATTCGTCTCTTTTTAAAGAAGTAGAAAAATTCCCAAAGGTTGCTTAAGCACCTCTTCAAAAGGCATCCATGTTCGATTAATCTGTGCTTGAGCCGACCTTCTCGCCGTCGGCGGGCTCGTTCTCGCCGTCGGCAGACTTCTAGAACATGGGCTAACTGCTAAGGCTCGCCGTTGGCGGGCTCGAGGGCGTTGTCGGCGAGCCTTTCGGTCATATTTTTGCCTTCTAGGGAAAATCCCGCCGTCGGCGGGTTCGAGGCCGCCGTTGGCGAGATTCCTGCGCAGCTCTGCCGTTTCGCTCCGTTTGGCTTCGTTGTAGCTCCGATTCGCCCCGTTTCAGTTGCGTTGCGTTCGTAACTGATAGCCCTACAAAATAAACATAAAAACAACATTTCTTTAAAGTGTAATCTCATTCAAAAATATGCAAGAAGTGTAAATGAGATTTAACATCAAAAGACTTATCGAAAGGTGTCAAGGCATAATTTCATTTATTGCTCGTTTTTGCTCCAAATTGCACCGTTTTTGCTTCCTTTTGCTCAAATCACCATTTCTTGTACCTAAAACTAAATAACATACAAAATACCTTACTTTAAAGTGTAATATCATAAAAAATGAGTGAAATGATATAGCAAAAAGCTTATATATTTTAGACTTGTCAACCTTCTGTATAATATATTGTTTATTAATGCGTAAGACATAGTTCTTTTCTTAATATGGTGGGCTACTGACTTATTGTTCGGTAGGTTTTCTGTTTGTAGGTGGTCTATTAATGGCTGCCGCCAATCTTCTGTAGTTTCAGCCACTGTTGCAACTGTTTCTTCTTCTTTTTCTGATTGGTGTATTGCATCCATGTTGAGCTGTGAGAGGTCGTCCCTGAACTGAAATTTCCACTGAATCATCCTGTAAGCAGACAAACTCTTTCCCAAGGCTGGCTAACGCATCTAAAAGAGCATTTTATCTCATGGAAATCTTGTAGATCGTTACATTCGGAATCTATTCCAACAACTTCATTGCATATTGAAAGTACTGCTCGAGTCTTGGCTTCGAATCCGTATCGTCCTCGCGACTCGTTGAATGATCAACTGGGAATCACCGTAGATGTTGATATCTGTTATACCCATATGAATGGTCAATTCCAGTCCAGTTATAAGAGCTTCGTATTCTGTTTCGTTGTTCGTACATGGTTCTGTTAGATGGTGGGAGTATCTTAACATCCCCCGCTATGGTGTTATAAGGATTAGTCCGATTCTTGCTTTACCGGGCACTATCATTTCCAATTCTTTGTCTTTCTATGCTGAAGATGCTCCGTCGAAGTGTAGTTCCCAATGTTGATCATCGGGGTTTTCTAAACTCATTATCTGCTCGTCTGGCAAGTCATTGTTGAGAGGCGATTCTGCCGGCAAAGGGTGTGCTCCGAGGAAGTCTACTAAGACTTGTCCCTTTACGACATGAAGAGGACGAAAGTTATATCAAATTGCAATAATATCATCGGCCACCTGGCAAGTCTGCCAGAAAGCGTCGGTCAGGTCATCAAATATTGCAATGGTTTAAACTTCGAAATAAGGTTGACCTTATGAGAAAGCATGTAATGCCTGTGCTTTTGAGATGCGAAGATTAGGGCCAAACAATGCTTCTTAATCGTGGGATACTTTACCTCCGTCAGAATTAACGACGACTTAAGTAGTAGAGAGCGTTTTCTTTACCATCATCATTGACTTGGGCTAGCAGGGCTCCAGGGGAGTCGTCTAAAGCTGCGGTATAAAGTATCAACGGTCTACCCGAGACTAGGGCTGCTAAGACAGGAGGTGTCATTAAATAATGCTTAATGTCCTCGAAAGCCCGCTGGGATTTCTCTGCCCAAACAAATTTGGCGTCCTTTTTAATTAATGCCGAGAAGGGCTGACACCTACCTGACAAATTTGAGATAAAGCGTCGAAGATATGCTAATTTCCCTTGAAAGGATCGTAATTGTTTCAAAGTTTTAGGAGACGGCATTTCTAAGATAGCTTTAATCTTTTCCAGATCGATTTCAATTCCGTGATGTCGGACAACAAATCCTAAGATTTTCCCAGAGGTGACGCCAAACGCGCATTTCAAGGGATTCATCTTAAGGTTAAATTGTCTTAATCGCTCAAAAATAATTCTCAAATCATACAGGTGATCTTCTTTCAGTTTGCTTTTGATGACCACATCATCCACATAGCACTCGACTTGATTATGAATGAGATCATCAAAGATCCTCTTCATTGCTCTCTGGTAGGTTGCTCCTGCATTCTTCAATCCAAAAGACATCAATGTGTAGCAGTACACTCTGATTAGCGTTCTGAAGGCTGTAAGCTTTTCATCTTCCGGTGCCATCTTTATCTGATTGTATCCTGATGATCCATCCATGAAAGAGAAGATTTCATGTGTCGAAGCGATGTCGATCATCAATTCTAGAATTGGTAGCAGAAACTCATCTTTTGGGCATGCTTTATTCAAATTTCTGAAATCCACGCAGATTCTGATCTGACCATTCTTCTTTCTGACCGGTACTACGTTCGCTAACCAAGTCAGATATTGCCCTTCATTGACAAATTTAGCGTCTATTAGCTTCTTTACTTATAACTTGTTGTTCGATCTCTAAACGCATTCTTCTGGGAGCTTGTCTGACTGGAACGACAGCGTGATTCACTCCTAGCTTGTGAACTGCAACTTCCGGAGCTAATCCTGGCATTTCATCATTACTCCAAGCAAAACAATCCTTGAATTTCATTAATAGCTTGATCATGTCTTCAGAGTCTTCTTTATTGAGTAGGAGCTAACAAAGGTCGGCCTAGGCTCTTCGCTAGTACCTAAGTTAACTTCCATTAACTCGTCTATTGTAGATTTAATTTCTTCTTCAAATTCTGGTGAAGCATCTCCAATTGGTAGATCCTCGAGATTATCTAAAGCTTCCAGGCAGTTTTCATTAGGCTCGCAAGTAACAACCAAGCAAAATTCTGAATCATCAACTGGTGCTACTGTGCCGAATCCGAGACCTTGCTTTGAATTGGGCGGTCGACAGGTATTATTTCATAATTTTTCAAAGCGTTGTGATTGACCTTTTGACCACTGTTTAGGCAAGACACCACGTTGCATTAAATTCTGAACACAGGGAGAATACCACTCAAAAGGCAATTCCATTAATTCGGAAGAAGTAACATCTTCAAATTGTACATCATTTTCAATTTTGGTAGAAGAAGCACCTCGGTAGAACTTGATCGGCTTAGCACCGTCACCATGCACTTCCTTGACCACCATACCCTCGACCTTATCAGGGTGGATCGGGGCTAGGGTCATAGTATGCACATAGTGGTTAATCTTCTCGTACATTGAATTGTATTCTTCATTCTTTTCATCTTCGAGAGAGATCTTGAACTGGGGTTTCTTTTGACTTATTGTTGCTGCTTCTCTCTTGATTTCTTCTTCTTCGGAACTATTCTCCCAATCAAGTTCGATGACCGGTTTCTTTTGTTCAACTGTTCCATTATTCTTTCCTCGACCTCGTCCCTGGCCTCGACCTCGGGTGCGAGTTCTGGAGAAACCTTCACCATCTCGCCGTATGGGAGTGGTGAGTAACTGTTGAACAAGAATTTCAGGCTCTTCATTGTCTCGAACTTCTTTTGCTTCGTTTGGTACGGTATTTCTGGAGAAGATTGTTTTCTTCGGAGGCGCGTAGTAGACTGCATCTTCGTGAATCCCAATCTCATGTAAAGAGAACGGTTGCAAATCACCTTTGATACACTGTTCTCCACTTTCATAATACTTTATGCACTGGTGCAGAGACGACGGTACCATCCGGTTCTCATGGATCCACGTCCGACCCAGTAGGGCGTTGAACGATGTCTCATAATCAATTATATGAAATTTCACAGTTGTCTTTCCCAAATCACCAGTTTTTCATTAATATCGTTATCGATCCAAGAGCTCTTTCTCCTTTCTGATTGAATCCTCTTAGTAACATTTTGTTTGCTTCGAGATCGCGGGCATCAATTTCTAAGTATGCTAACGTCCGAAGATTCATTATGTTGATTGATGCTCCTTGATCAACCAACACTCTGGAGAGTGTGAACTTTACGATAGTAACTGAGATGTACAACGGTCGGTTGTGATCAGCTGTTCCAAGTAGCAGATCATTGTCCGTGAAGGTAACACCTCGCTGTTCTTTTAATGAGCAAACCTCATCTAAGGAATAACCGGCCATTTGAGCTAAGCAATTTTCTGGATCAAGTAAAGTCTTGATCAGAGTTTCCCTCATCTCCTTTGACAAGATTAGAGCATCGTAGATGCTCAGTTTGGCTGGCAGCTTCCTAAGATGAGCTAGCACTTTATAATCCACTTTATTGCCAGGCTCTTCAGTCTCTTCCCGAATGGGCAATTCTTCCGCTGGGGTTGGCTCTTCCTGAACAACCACCTGCTTTCCTTTATCTTTTGGACCCATTCTCGGGGGTAAAACTTTTCTGCTTCTTAGATTGACTTCTGTTATTTCTTCTGCATCTGGTGCTGGATCTGCCGGTGTCTTCTCCTGAATCAGAACAACTGGCTTTTCGGAATCTGATAACTCCAATTCTATCGTGATCGGAGCTCCTCAGAATTCACAAACGGACTCGTCGCTCACTGAACTTTCGTAGCCACTCTTGTGAACGTATCATCCTTCTTCATCGTCGAGGTTTTGTATGATTTGAGAATCGCTATTCGCATTGAGATTGGAATCTGGATTAGGTTGGTTGTCGTTAGTTACGTAATCGTTAGAACCAGTCAAAACGTAGCTAACACCAAAACTCTTATCATTATAAGATCCCACCAGTGTGAGCAAATAATCATACAGAGTCAGAGGTCCGAGGGACTTCTCCCCTGAATCAAAAATAACCATCCTAGGATAAGCAGCCCCTAGTCTACCCTTCGGAGTCTCGGTCTTTTCTTCTTTCATGATCTTCTCCTCCTTCTGGGGCGGTTCTTCAATCGCAAGCAATAGTGCCGGCTCGGCAGGTTTCGAACTCTGAATTGAAGCACGCACCGAAGCGGTCTGGATGCGATCCAAAATTCTCTTTGAAGACTTCATCCAGACAGTACTCCATCCATCGTCAGTCGCAAGGGTCTATCGGAATAATAGGATCCGTTGAAATAACATTGACGGAACCTCCTTTTTGGGGCTCCTTCATGTATTCCTTCGGGATTGTTATGTTCCCTCTCCAAAGATTGTCCTCGAGCCAATTCTTGAAGGTGAAGCAGTCTTCTATGTTATGTCCGAGCATCCTATGGTAGGGACAGTAGTTCGGATGATCCTTCTTATCGACTTCTTCTGGCCTTCTGGGCTCTGGCAGCTGAAAGTCAGGCGTCTTCATCAAACTGCGAAACATCTTGGCCACCGCTTCAGTCTTGAAGGGGTACTCCTTATTCAAAAGTTCCTTCAGGGCACACGGTTGACGAGGCAGTGGTTGATCATGCTGCAACGACTGATAACTTGTTCGAGGCCGTTGATAGCTTTGCTGCGGTTGCTGATAAATCCGTTGCGGTGGTTGATAACTTAGCTGCGGTCGCTCTGGCTGTATCTGCACTGGCTGTTTACCCTTATCCACTGCCGCGACAATTCCTGATTTCTTCTCAAATGTTTTTATCGGCTTCTGCTTATCAGTCTTGTCGACAAAACTCAGTTGTTTTGCCTCCTCCTGTAAGCTCCCGGCCTTACTAAGCAACTTCTCGAAAGTCTTAATTATGAATCCTTTAAGGAGAAGTGCTATCGGGCCATGGATACTCTTTAGTAGGATACCAACTGCATGTTGTTCCTGAAGCTGGGGTTCACACTTCATGCTTAAATTCCTCCATCAAAGTATGTAATCCACCAAGGTTTCGTTCGGTTTCTGTTGCTCCACCACTAAATCACCTATAGTGATGTGGTGCTGAGCCCCGGAAAACCACTTAACGAAGATATTTTCCAATTCTGCAAAGGTTTTGACTGAACTGTTCGGTAATTCTGCATATAAGTCGAAGGCAATTCCTGACAAACTGCTGACGAACTGACGAAAGAGTAAGGTGTCGCTCCCACCGGCATTGCAGCAACTAGCACGAAAGTGTGCTATATGCTGTCGGGGGTTTCCCGTACCGTCGAAAGTCTTAAACAGAGGTGGTACGAAGCCTTTCGGGTATTGGACTGCATCAAACTCTTCGGGGTAAGGTCTACCCGTCTGAATAGATGCTCCACTCTTAGACTGGGCTAGGGCTTCTCGCACCTGCTGTTCCATCATATTCTTAATATCCTTTTCGGGAATCATGCTCTGCGCAGAATCCTTCTTTGGCTATTCATCTCCATTGACGGATGTAATTTCTTTTCCTCCATCGGCAATGTGAATGATCTCTGGGTTTTTTCCTTCTGAGGCTGAAGCTGACTCTGGAGAGTGGCTAAGGCGGCCGCCATCTCTTCCATCCTCTTTGCCATCTGAGAAATTGTGTCATCCTTTTCTTGAAGACGTGCTCTCATCACTTCTGGTTCGTCCCTTTCTGAGGTTGATGGAGCTCCCTGCAAAGCTGACGATGCTCGGGTCTCAACCATGTTGATCTCAGCATACTCTTCATCCATGAACTCTGATGAATCTAAGTCATTTCCCAATTCTTCTCCTCTTTCCCTTGCCAACCGTCGGATGTCCGTTCTTAACTTCCCTATTACATCCTCAAGTGGTCTCTTCCGAATGGTCTCGCGGTTGTCATGTGATGACTGTTGAACTTCTTTTTCAAGGGTTTCTTTTAATGTAGCAGCACTTTCTTTGGATTCGGGCTCTCTTACGAGACTCTTCCTCCCAGAACATTGTGTCGGTATTGGCTCAGCAATAATAGGTCGCCACACCATCCTTCTTGTAGTGGAAGGCCTAGGACCAGATGGTCTGTCGGCTGTACATCGGTAGGTGGTGTCCTCCCTAATATGGTGACCCGATACAACAACAGGCGGACTAGCTCGCATCTTCTTCCTTGGTTTCTCCACGGCAGTGATGGGATCTACTCGTGGTCCGAGGCGGGATGTAGCTGGTACTCATCCCATTCTTCTCAGGATCTCTGCTACGGGGCATCCTTCCTTCTTAGCTAACTTCTCCACTACCGCTCGCAGTCGGGTAAGCGGCGTAGTCTTGATCCTCTTCCTCTTGCAGTCACTGTAGTATGCAGGTTGGGTTAACGCAGCGACGATTCTTCAGGCATCTTCCTCATCAAATGCAGCAGAGAGAGGGTAGAACCTACTTCCTCCCAACAGCAGTGAGATCTCAGACAGCTCTTCACTTTCCTCAGGAATCTCCTTAAGAAAGGCAACTTCAGCAGCCCTAGCCTTTTTGGTCTTAGCAATCTTTCTGTTCTTATTTCTCCTTTGAGTCCAGGTTAAGGGTGCAACTCTTGAACTGGACCTTATCTCGAAGACATACGGTACGCCAGCAAAGTATGAACCCTCCACGGTAACTGGCTCATCATAGACTTGGACTTCCTTCCCCTTCAGTTTGGCGGGAGCCGGGGTAGGTGCAGTGATGACTAGACCGGTGGGGGTAGAGATGACGGTTACGGGGTAGCGGCTAACCTCCCGTGAACGGCGGCGTTCCTTTCAGCTGGGACCCTTTGCAGGGGAGGGAACTCTTGAGTTGATTTCAGGTTAAACTCAATCATAGGCTCCTCAATTTCAGGTACTTTGTTCATCAGTGCGAAAAGAGTAACATCGGCGAACTTAATGTCCGTATTGTCGAATCCCTGTCTAAAGCGGATAATCGCATCGTCAGGCAGCTCGTCCTGGTAGACAGTTAAGTCTTCCTCGTTGGTGAAAGAGAAGATCAGCTTCGGTGCAGACATCTTCTGCAGGGTAGATTTCGATCGTTAGTCCTGAATTACGCTTCCTTCCATCACAAAAACTTCTAGGACGAAAAAATGAACTTCTCCAAAAAGAGTCCGAACGCATTTTCATTTATCTTTCCTTAATTTTCTTAGTTTTCTTTACGAGGTATTTTCAGATTTTGTTTTATTCATATATTTGTGTTTTAAAAGAGTTTGTTTATAAAAGGGTTTGTTTATTATAACGTTTATTTGTTTAGGAACAAAACCGTTAACAGAGGAAGGTTAAAGAAAGGGTAAAAGATTCGAGTCAGAATTGGAAAGGAAGAGAGAATCTCGTAAGACTTCTCGTCCCAAGGGACAACACCTCAGTTAACACCTATTGGGGGTCCACCCCACCTTGAAGAGGCAAAAAGGATTCCGGAACCTCTCTGTTTCGGGGTGTCTAAACAGTGGCCCCAAAATCCACGAGAGTTAACTATACCCATTCAAGACAGAAATGAATGTGGTATGTAAAACGGAAAGAATGATAGTTTGATCCATAAGGGGCATGGATTCACTATCGATTTATGAAAGAAAAACCATCTGATCAAAATGGAAAGAGGAACTATTCCCCAGCGGAGTCTCCAGAAGCTGTCGGCATATTTTTAAGTTATGTGTTTTGAAAAGGGGTCGCCTACAGAAATTTTCAGTGAATTTTAAATTTTAAATTTAATTTAAAAATATATGTATAAATTGGAAAGTAGCACTTGATTTTGAAAATAATTTAAAGTTTGAAAATTTTAAGATATGAAATCAAACCGATCTCACATCCCAAATAGTTTATATAAACGAGCACCACATCACAAACCGTGTATCTATCCCAAAGAATAGATACACTGCTTGATGATGTGGCTTGATTAAATAAACTAGAAGATTTGTGACATATGTTTGGTCTGCAAATCAATTTTATAAGCCGACAAGTTCCCCTGTTTAATATAAAGGAATTAAACAGGGTTTATATTACCTGGGTTCTTAAAGTTCCCTATAAGGGCAAGCCCCTATAGTTAATTACATCTTAAATGTCCGAAAAAACTTAAGAAAACTCTCGATAATGATTAGTGGTTTTGCTCTCAAGAATTTCAAATCTTAAGGTTTTCAAACAATTGGACTTTGGGAAATTTCAATAGGGAATAGCTCAAATTTGGAACAGTTTATTTCAAGAGTCCAAAGGAAGAGAAGTAGGGGATGTCACAGACCCGAAGTGAACTTCGGTGACTTCCCGACTATCCTATTGTTTGGCTTCAATTTTAGAGTTTATTTAATATTTCAATCCTGCCAATTTTAGTTAATTAGGACTTATATTTATATGACATAATCATCCAAATAGCCTCGAAGATGTGAGGGTTTATGTCGTACCAAACGACTACCTCAGAGTCCTAAGACCAGTTAGGGCTTAATTTGCATAACAAAATTATGCAAATGCCTAAATAAAAGTTGAGGATTTATGTTGTACTAGGCAAACTACCTCAAAATCCTATGGCTTTGTTATTTAATTCTAAGAAAGGTTTTGCTGAAGTAGACTCAGGTTTTGCTGTTGAAGATGGCCGTACTGCCCACTGTGCCCCAAGCTCCTTGTTGTTGGAGAGGTTTCGTTTTAGAAAGTGGCAATTAGGAGATGAGAGAAGTGTTCTGGTTTAGAAATGTCTTAAAGTTCAAGTGTTTTTAACATTTTGTTAGGGGAATCTTAAAGTTGGTTATAACAACACCGGTTAAGATCCCACGGTTCCATCATTCCGGCACCGTTATTTTTATCGGATTCACTTAGTCCAAATGAATTTTTGAAACTCAACTAAATGAGTTCCACTCTTTCATTTAGACCGTGGGAAATCCCGTTAGCAACACGTAGGTCACATCATCCGAGGTATTCTCGATCATCCAACAAGACGTTTTAATTTAGTTGTAGTTGTGGTTTTGTTGTTCTGTTTGTGATTAAATTTTGAGTTGTTTTATATTTTAAATGTTGTGGTGGTGAATTTTATCTTGTGTTGATTTTTAATTTAGTTTTGGGTTTCAGTTTTGTGGCTATCCTAAAAGTTCCAGTTTTCATGCAGGGTGACATTCTTGTTTAACATGCAAGAAAAGTAAAGTGCAGTACAGGTAAGTAAATTGCAATAAAGTAAAAGCATAACTGGAGGGTCTTTTCGTCATTCCCGGCTGCACTTAAAACACATGTTAGAACATTTATATATTTTCAACAAGTACCTAGGTAAAGCTAAGGTAAGGTTTTGGTTGTCTGCCAAAATCCTAATCCTATTACTAGTCAATTCCTATGACGTCTAGGTTCTCGTGTTTTGTTAAGGATGATTTTCTTCACCAAAGAACAATGAAGTTTCACTTTTCTTTGAAACATCTCATTAATTTAGAGAAGTGCTCGGAATTGAATTCTGAACATCTTCTTAAACATTTTTGGGATTACTTTAAGTTCAGTTAGTTTCATTGAGGTGACGAATCAATCACTCGGGTTACTTTTGCTCAGTGAATTAGGATATTTGATTATCCTATGAGTGGAGTGAGATTTCATCTGATGCTTCATTTATGAGTTATGATAATGAACATCTTAAGGGGGGGGGCAAATTAGTCTATTAAGGAATTTAACCGCCTTAATTAAAGTTGAGTTGGGGATTTGAGATAATTCAATTTAGTTTCAAAATCTGGGTTGATTTGCTTTTAAGTTTTTTGATCTTATTTAAACTGAAAGAAGTGTTTAAATTATTAAATTAAATTAAACTTTGGTGATTTAAATTTAATTTAAATTAATCATATTACTTCAGGTTGATTTTAATTGGTTTAATCTTCACATTTTCTTTTCATTATGTATTGTTTTGGGATTGATTTTAATGTTTTAAATTTGCTTTAAGTTTATTCTTAGGTGATTTTAGTTTTGAAGTAATTTTCAATTAATTTTAATGTTTTAAATTTATTTTTTTGATTTAATTATTAAATCATTTAATGCTTTAGGCTTTAATTTATCTTTTTTAAAAAAATATATTTATTTTTTAGTATTTTTAGTTATTATTAATTTCAGTTATCATTTAGAATTATTATTAGAGTGATTCATTTTAGGGATTTTTAGATTAAAGAATTGATATCTTCTTAAGTCATATCCCTAACCTTAACAATCTAAATTTTAACTTATTATTCCAAAATTAAATGATTTAATTAATTAAGGTTTCATCTTGATGTGTTAAAAGTGAATGATGGGTTTCTACCCTTTAGATGTCCTATGTTTCAATCATCCAAGAAAATTAAGATCAAATATTTTACCCCCCCCCTCTTGATTAGACCTAAAGTATTAATATGGGTTAAAATCCGTAATGACCTTTATGCCCTTTTAAACACATTCATCTCGTAACTTATCAAATTAAGCTCAAATGAACTTGAAATTATTATGACACCTTACTCATATGTCAATTAAGACATTAGAGGAGAAAATGTGATTTTTCCATTTTTAGTTTAATTTATACAATTATTTTAAGGGAAAATAAGGATTTTCCATGAAAATTCAACAACATGACTAAGGTAGGGTTCCTATTCTTAAGAAAATTATGGGATGTTCCTACAGAATAGGGGACCATTTGGACCAATTTTGGTGATTTTTTTAATTATATTTTATTTATTATAATTATTTTAAGTTTTAGGGTAGTAATTAATTATAAAATAAAATTAAAGTAAAAAAAAAAGATTTTATATTTTTCTTAAGTCCCTCTGACCTCAAGGAGTTCAGAGAAACAAATTTTATATTTTCCTGATTTTTCTATGATTTATTAGAATTATTTTAGTGGGAAGGGTTGAAAATTCATTTTTTTAATATTAAAAATTGTCTCAAGCCTTAAAAATTCAATATCTCAGTATTTGGTTGGTTCCTAAGTGATTAGGAGACCAAATATGATATTTTGTGATTTTTAATATTTTTGTGATTTTTATTATTTTTTAATTATTAAAATATTCAAAAATAGGTTAAAATGAAATTTTTAGAAAAATCTCAATTTTAATTTTCTTAGACTCCTCTGATACCAGAGAGGCCTCAAAATGAATTTGGTGAATTTTTGAAATACATTTTAGATTTTATGAATTTTTAAAGGTTAAAGTAACCATGTTATTTAGAAAATTCATTTGGTGGGTTAAAACATTCTCAATTAACTTCAAAATTTTTATGGGGTTTCCTCTGATCCTAAAGATCAATGGAGAATTGATTTCAAGCTATTTTGATGAGTGGTTACTCCTAATTATTTCCATCTTAGTTTTAGGTTTTTGACCAAATTAGGGTTCGTTTGAATGATTTAAACCAAGCCATAATTATCATAGGGTCCTCTGGTCCAGAGATAGTTCCCCTAATTTTCCTAGATTTTATTAATCAACATGCTAATTATTGGAATTAAAATGCCAAAACAGGCATATAAACTTTAAAAATCAATAACTTGGCACAGATATGGCCTTTGGTTTTGAAAAATTCAGTTCCCAAGAACAGAGTCTACAAAAGCCCTATGGTCTCATGCCATGGTGAATTGTATACATGCAAGGGGTATTAAAATATTCAGAACAGTACTAAATTAATTAAAAATAAAATACTCAACAAAATAGATCAATTCTTTTTCCACATTATTCTCCTCTGTTCACTGAGCAAGAGGGTATTTTTAGTTTATTTTTCTGATTTTTCTATGCAAAGATATGGATTTTTAAAGGTTCTGGTATTTAAATAAATCAGAAAATCCCTAATTTCCTACTTAACCACGTCGGCGCCAACTCAACCTACGGCGGGTCGAAGCTCCACGCGTCGCTTCCTGATTCGGCACCGCCATCTGACTCGGCAGCCACGCGGCCCACGGTTCATGTCCCGTTGCTCCATCCGGCGCGATCCTAGCCTTCCGTCCAATACACATGCGATCCGACGGTATCCGTTCATCGTCCCAACTGGTGTGAGCCGAGAGCTGTCCAGCTTCTAGCCCTGTGATCTCACTCGATACTTAACCAAATCACACGTTCTTGGGCTCTATAAACTCATCTCAACAAGACGAACACATCTATACAGCTAACATGCATAGAAATTAAGCCAAACAAAATGGAGAATCGCTGGAAGGTCGGGAGGAAGAAGAGGGAAATACCTTGGCTCTGAGAAGTGAAGCTTCTATCAGAGAGGCTCGGCACATTCGTTGGAGCTCAGGGAAGCTAGGGATGGAGCCTGGAGCTGTGGTGAATTACTTGGGTATGACTTCGACCAAGCCCGATTTCAAGCTTTGACGACTGGAAGGATTAGGTGGCCTGGTGAGGGGGCTTCCACTGGGGAACTTCTTCTCTACCTCTGGTGAAGGTGTGAGAAGAGTTAATTTGGATTTGGTTAAGTTTTAGAGAGTGTCTTATTTTTTGGCGTGAGATTGAACTCAAAAATTGAGTTCAACCAGTGGGGGAGGAGGCAGGAAAGCAGTAGGGCTGAGCTTCTCTTAGCTGGGAGGAGCTCTAGGAACAATTTGGAGGGCTTATGTTGAGAAAAATTTCAACACCTCTCTCATGGCCGAGAGGTGGTGCTTAAATGGCCAGGGCCATTGAGCTGAGCTAGGGCTCAATTGATGGGTGGATTCAGTTGCTTAGGTGGAGGGCAGAGAGGCTCCAATGTTTAATTTGGCTGAGGTGGCCATTTGGTGGAGTTTGGACATGTTTAGGTAAATGGTGGCTCTCGGTTTTGACCCCCTCCGGCAGCTAGGCCAGCTGGCAAGGACATGGGAGCTGGCCCCTGAGGTCAGGTCAGTCATGGAGAGGTTTAATAGTGATTAGCAGTTGTGGGGATGTTTTGGGGTAAGGCAAAAGAGGATTTAACCACTTAAGGGAAGAGATCCCTTAAAATGGGGAACCCTTGGTCCATGGCTTACTTAGCTTGGGCTAGGTGGATCTAGGGTGGTTCCTAGGGTTCACTTGGTGGCTGTGGAAAGGTTGGTTTAGCTACACTTTGTTCAATTTGGTTTGATTAGGCCATAGGTTCAAATTGGCTCACTTGGGTTTCGGTTAGGCTAACTTGGGTTTGGATTTAATTTAGGTTCAAGTGTCTTGAGCAACATTGTAGAAATGATTGCCATGAAAAACTTTCATGAAGACATGGAATGGTTTTGAGTTCAATTAGAAGGTCAATTTTGTGGATTTTGGTATTTTGGTTAATTTAGTCAAGGTTTAATCAACTTGGGTCAAAGTTGGGTTAAGGTGGGGTTTAGACCCAATTGAAAGTTTCAAATGGTCTAGGGGAATGTATTGAAGAGTTCCCAACATCAATTGGGAAGAAAGTTTAGGGTTTGGCTAATCAATTTGATAGGTTTAGGGCATGGATTCACTTTAGGCTAAAATGGGGGGTATTTTTGGTTTTCAAATAGATTTAGGTTAAGCTTAGGCTCAAATTGGGGCAATTGAAGGTTGCATAGGTTTTATGGGCATGTCGTCGAAATTTTAGGATTGAAATTTGGGGAAAAAAAGTTGGTATTAGGTTAATTGGGGGTTTTGGACTAATTAGGCAAAATTGGGGATTTTGGATTTCAAATGGAATTGAACTCAAATGTAAATCAAATTGGGCTTGGATTTTATTTAGATTGATAGTAATTATTTTGAATTAAAGTTTAGAGTTGAAATTGGGCTAAATTGAGGTCAAATGGGTTGGTTTGGTGTGACATTGGGTCCATTTAGGTTAAAAATGGGTCAAATTGAGGATTTGATAAAAGTGGGTTATTTTGGCAAAATTAGGCTATGGTGTAGTTGAACAAAATAAAATTGGGAATATTTGGGATTTTTTAAAATTTTTTGAGAATTTTTGGAATTTTTGGATTTTTGGGCCAAAGAGGGTATTTAGGGTATTGAGAGGTTATTTGGAGGGTATTGGGGTATTTTGGTGGATTTAAGAGGTGGGAATTGTTTCAAAATGATTTTTAGGACTTTTAGGAATTTTGGGTAACTTTTTGAAATTTTTGGATGATTTTTTGGTTGTAGGGGTATTTTAGGTAAATTTGGGTAGGCTTGAGGACCCAATGTCCAAACCAGGAATTTTGACAAAAATGGTATTTGATTATGGTTGGGAGGGTGAAAAAGCTTAGAGTGATCCATGGACCAAGAAATGTCCATTTTGAACATCTCATGGGTTGTTCCTAACCCTCTTAGCCAAGGGCTAGGGGTTTGGACTCAGCCACATGAGTGCTCTAATGAACCAGGGGTCAGGATTGGGTAAAGATGGTTCAGGGTTTAGGATGAGTGTGGGGGTGCAGTGTGTGTACCAACCAGCCCTCACCAAGACCAGGCCACACAGGGCAGTCCTAAGGTTTAAACATCTTATAGGAATTCAGCTTTGTCTTCCTACACATTGGTCCCAACCTTCCAATTGATTTAGATGTTAGTGACCATCTATGTAGGATTCCAAAGAGAATCAGGATTTGGTTTGAATTTCTAAACGGTGGGTTCCATCTCTAGTCTTCTAGGATAGTCAAGGAGAAGTCCTATGGCTAGATCCTAAGTACTAAGAGGAAGGAAGAGACCTCACCCAAAATGAGGTCAACAATAGGGTTTAGGTATGATTAAACCTTAGTTAGTTAAGGTTTAATGATTTAATTAGGTCTAATGGGTTAGACCTAATTATGGTTTAGGTATGATTAAACCTTAGTTAGTTAAACTTTAATGATTTAATTATGTCTAATGGGTTAGACCTAATTAGGGTTTAATAATTACTTAAATCTAATGCAAGTAAGGTTTAAGTTGATTAATTAGGTTTAAAATGAATTAAACCTAATTAAGGTTTAATTATTACTTAAACCTAATGTAAGTAAGTTTAGGTTGATTAATTAGATTTAATATGGATTAAACCTAATTAGGGTTTAATAATTACTTAAACTTAATGTATGTAAGTGTTAGTTGATTAATTAGGTTTAATATGGGTTAAACCTCGTTAGGGTTTGATTTGTATTAAACCTAATATTGTTAGGGTTTAATAATTTAATTAAGCTTAATGATGTCTTAGACCTAATTAGGGGTTTATCTTGAGTCTATTTGGTGTGAGACTCAACATTGGCCTAGTCCATTATGAAATTGGCTAAGTATGATGAGGAGATGGATTTTAGGGTTTTAAAATATTAGTTTATAATTAATAAGTTTTAACCCTAACTTAAATTGTCATTTTAAATTTTTAAAAGGTTAAGTCTTATCATTTTAGGGTTTGTGTCTGTCTCCCTAAGTCACTTAACCAATTTTAATTTTTTATTTCCTTAATTTTTAATTTTTTAATTATTATTGGAAATAATTATAAAATATCATGAAAATTAGAAAATCCCATGATAGAGAATTTTCATAGACTTAGAAATATCAGGAGATGTGTCTAAGGGCTTAAAGGTTATTCCCTAAAATTTTCATATTTTTCTAACTTATAAATAACTTTTAATAATTAAATTACTCAGAGAGTATTTAATTAATTAAAAATCAAATATAACTCCTAAATTCAAAATTTCAATTTCACATTGTTGTCCTCTCTGTCCTGAGTTCAGAGGTATTTTTTTGTTATATTTTTGTGATTTTTCTATGTCAAGATATGTAATTTTTTTATTAGATTAAGGTTAATATAATTTAAGTTAACCCTTAACCTAAACAGAAATTTTCAGGGGCGTCGCGTGTCCTCAGACGGGTTGAAGACGCGCTTAATCCCCTGCGGGGGTCCGAACAGCGGAAAGAATGATATTTAATCGGAGCCGTCATTTCCAAAACACGGAAATGGACGACATCTGTTCATCCCCTTCATTCTGTCTCGACCTGAACAGTGTTCGTTTTCTAGGCAGAAGATCTCTCTCATTTCTCCATGGATTTGAGTGAGGTTTGTTTTTCTTGAGGTTCATCTCGAAGAGAAGAAGACATCCATAGGGATTTGTATGGGTTTTGAATTAGCCTGACCTACTCTAGACCAAATCGGAGCTCGAGTTGGGTGTGAAGAACTATACCTTGGCCACAGTGGATGTAGGCTCAAATTGAATGGCTTGGAAGATTCGCTCTGTCCTTAGAAGACTTGTCCCCAACTCAATTTGAAGTTAAACTGAGTTTGTATTTGACTTTGTTCTCAAGGTGTCTCAGCTTGAGAGGAGGAGATTAAATAGTGGGTTAGAACCTATGAATTTGACCAATTTTGATTGGGCTCATCTAATGGTGACGAGTTATCACGTGTCGTCGCCGTCGATTTCTGTATCATGTCAATATCAAGGAGTCGGAACTCTCTATCTCTATCTATCACCTTATATCATATCCTACCTAGACTTATTGTCATAAGTCTTTGGAGAATTTGAAGAAGAATTTATCATGATAGTGATTGAGAGAAGAAGAGATCAAATGATAATCTCACAGAACAAGTCTTCAGATTATGTTATTACTGAAGTTTTTCGTATGAGAAAATCATATGAAGATATCGGGTAACCAAAGAGGTCGTGTAGGTGAAATACCTATCCTGATTTCTTTAATCTCTTATAGGAATAAGCTCCTATAGTTAATTACATCATAAGCAATTAATATTGCCTAGAAAAACTCCTGATTAAGGTTAACATTTTTCCTCAAAAAAGTATAAGTGTTGTCGTGGCAGTGCATTTCTGAAGAATATATACTACCATAAAGTTTTGTTTATGTTGGATGTATGTTGTTACTTTGTTGTGTTTTGTTTTGTTATTTTGGATTTTGTTTCGTCATAGTGTCATTTTGTCATTTTGTATGTCATCTCATGTGTCATGTCGGGATGTCATAGTTTGTATTTTATATTATTTTATGTCATATCGTAATGTCATGTGATGTCGTAATGTCATGTTATTTTATGTCATGTTGTTATGTCATTTTGTTATGTTATCTGTTGTAATGTCATTTTTATTGTTGTAATATTGTTTTATCATATTGTCGTTTTGTTCTGCAATGTCATGGTGTTATTTTATTCTATTATCTTTTTGTGTGGTTTGATTATTGTTTTACTGGATTTTCGTTGAGCCAGTTTCATGTTATGTCTGTGTTATGTCATGTAATTGATGCACCAAAAATATATACGATTTTTGCTATATAATTTTACCCATTTTTGGTGATATTGCACTTTAGAGAAAGATATTTTTCATGTTTTGTTGCAGATATGAATTTTAAGTGATTGAAGCGAAAAGAAGCGAAAAGGAATGAATTTGGAGTGAAAAGGAATGAATTTGGAGCAAAACAAATTCTGGCGCCACCGACGCCATTTTCCATAGAGCTCTGCAATTTATTAGCACGATAGAGTGCCGTCGGTGCCCAAAGTCGATGGAATTCAAATTTGAAGTGTTTTGATGACTTTTTGAAGGTATGCCTATGGAAACTCTTGGGATTTCATTCCTAACTTATAAGTAACTATTTTTGGACGAAAATGGTGGCCTCTCTTGCGCTCTCTTGGTGGTCTTGGTGTGTGTTAAGTGTTAGGGTTTAGGAGAAGAGTGTGTAGAAGTGAGGATTTAAGAGGAATTCTTCTCTAAGGAGTGAAGGAGAAGAAGTAAAGTGAGAGATTGCTTGTTCCTTTCCAAAGAGGGAATTAAGTGTTGTAAAGAAGAGAGAAAATGATTCAAAGGAACTTTAGGGGAATTACATTGGGGAAGAGAAATAGATAAGTTGTATTTTCTTTTGTGGTTTGTATGAATTTTCTTTTATATATAAATTCCATGTTTTATTCTATCTTCTTCATGAATTCTGAGCAGTCTCCTTTGTCTTTCTTCTTGCATAGAGATGTGATGATGGATTGATGTGGATTTGATGTGGTTAAAATGTATTAAAGAAATTGTGATGGTTTTTCATTTCGAACTTAATTTACTTTTCGATTTGGCCTATTGAATTGTTAAAATATGTTGTTGAACATTAAATCTGAAAGGATTTAATGTCCTACAACAATAATGAAGAATCCATTCAATTTCCACAGATGAATTGCGTAGTTCATGGGAATTGAATGCAAATAAATAAGGAAATGTGTTTTGATGGACTTCAATTTGGAGATTTCAGGGTGACGGGCTGAGATCCCCAAATTGTTTCTAAGATTAGTAACTAAACTTGAAGGTTAGCCTTCAGATGAAGGGTGAGTGGGAGCTCCGTAGTGAGAGCTGGTATCCTCTCAGCCTTGCCTTAGATTTAGTGACTAAACTTAGGATATGCCAATGTTCTTTTCATGCTTAGATGATGGGGTACTCTTTTAAGGGTAGAAAAACATTTATGCTCCTTTTTGGCACAATAATATAGATATTTTCTCCATATCATCCGCACATCATATTCTTATTGCAAGAGGAAAGATACTTTTCTCATATATCAAAAAACCTTTCTAATACATAGTTTAGTGTGTTTATTAGTTAATTCTATTTTCAAAGTTATTAGAAGTAATTGTAGTTTGATTAATTGTTACTGTTTTCTGTATAGTGGTAGTAGAAGTATTAAACTTTAAGTGCAATTTAAGTATCAGATTTCAGTGCTATATTATATATTGTGAAACACTTTCTTTTACTTCGTACTTCCATGTGGGATCGATAACCAGGACTCCATTAGAGCCCTTTATTACTTGATACGATATGTATACTTGCGTTGAGTGCTTGGACTTTACGAAATCATTATAAATATATATAAATTTGAGTTCATAAATTTTTGCATATATAAAAGTCCACATCAAGTTTTTGGCGCCGTTGCCGAGGAAAGTAACGAAGTAACTAAGTAAGTAAGAAAGGAAGGAAGTATAAACAATATTTATTGATAATATAGTAACAGAAAACCATTATTTTGTAGTGTGTAATTGTGTGTTTGTTTACTTTTTAAAAGTATTTGTGTGATTGTATATGCGTAGTAATTGATCTATAGGTTTAGTGCCTTACGATTCGGAGTTAGAGAGTACTGTCAGAAAAGTTAGAAAACGACAAAAACAAATTGAAAATCCTTATGAAATGGCGAATAATCAAGATAATCAGAGAAATGATCTTAAAAATTTGTCAAGACCTTTAAGAGATTATGCTAACCCAACAGCAGACAAAATTCATATAACTATTCAAAATCCTAGTGTTGCTGCTAATTCATTTCAACTTAAACATGCTATTATCCAAATGGTACAAAATAATCAATTCGGAGGAACACCTAATGAGGATCCAAATTTACATCTCTCTAGTTTTTTAGAACTGTGTGCTACTTTTAAATATGACGGAGTGTCTAGTGACACTGTCAGACTTAGACTTTTTCCCTTTTCATTAAGAGATAAAGCTAAGGTGTGGTTAAACTCGTTAGCACCTGGATCTATTAGAACTTGGGGAGAACTATCTCAGAAGTTTCTATCAAAATATTTCCCTCTATCAAAGACTGCTAAACTAAGAAATGATATTACATCTTTTTGTCAGTTTGAAGGAAAGTCAATATATGAAGCTTGGGAGAGATTTAAAGATCTTCTTAGGAATTGCCCACATCATGCTTTACCAGATTGGTTAATAATTCAAACATTTTATAATGGATTAGTGGGATCACTGAGATCTATTATAGATGTTGCTGGTGGTGGATCGTTAATGTCAAAATCTTTTGATGAAGCATACACATTAATTGAAGAAATGGCTACTAATAATTTTCAATGGCCCTCTGATCCGGTAAATCCTAAGAGACTAGCTAGTGTTCATGATTCAGATATGATGACTATGGTAGTTTCTCACATTGCAGCCCTTTCTAAGAAAATAGATCAATATGAAATGAATTATTCTCAACCACCTCAAGTGTTGGAGGAAAATTCATTTAGACAGAAAACATAATCTCAAACATCTTATGAGACTTTAAATGCTATTAATAGACCTAACAATCCTTATTCAAATTATTATAATCCTGGTTGGAAGAATCACCCAAATTTCAATTGGAATAAAAGCAATGCCAATGTTAACCCACATTGGGCTAACAGTTCTATAAATCCAATTGGAAATTCGAACAATCAACGAAATACCAATTTTAGACCATCTTATCCTCCTGGATTCAATAGTAACCCGCAATTTAAGGATAAGAAGTTGTCTACTGAAGAAATGATTCTGAATATGGGAAATCAATTACAAGCTCAAGGTGTTGCTATGAAAAATATTGAAAATCAATTGGGGCATATTTTCACTGCACTTAATAATAGACCTTCTGGAACACTTCCAAGTAAAGTTGAGATCAATCCAAAAGATCAAAACAATGAACAACTTAAGGCTATTCAATTAAGGTGTGGAAAAGAATTGGAAACTAGAGTGCAAAAATAAGTTGAAACAGAAAAGGAGAAGGTGGAAATCGAAAAAGGTTCGAACAAGATTTATCCAGACTTGGATTATCCTCTTGAGCCAATGAAGATAAATGTTGAAAAACCACCACATCCATTTCTCAAAGATTAAAGAAACAAAACAGGAATAACAAATTTTGAAACTTTTTGGAGATCCTTAAGAAATTAACGATAAACATTCCTTTTGTTGCAGCAGTAGAACAGATGCCTGACTATGCCAAGTTTATGAAGGATATCCCGAGAAAGAAAAGAAAGTTTACAGATCATGAAACTATTGCACTTAGAAGAGATTGTAGTGCAATTATTTAGAAGAAGCTTTCGGAAAGACTTAAAAATCCCGGTAGTTTCACTATTCTGTGTGCTATAGGAGAAAATTTTTTCGGAAAAGCCTTATGTGATATGGGAGCTAGTATTAATCTTATGCCTTTATCAACTTTCAAAAGGTTAGGAATAGGAGAAATTTCTCCTACATCTGTGACTCTTCAGTTAGTCGATCGTTCCATTACTTACCCTAAAGGAGTGGTGGAAGATGTGTTAGTGAAAGTGGATAAATTTATCTTTCCTATGGATTTTATTATACTTGATATGGAGGAAGATAAAGAAATTCCAATCATTTTGGGAAGACCATTCCTTACTACTGGAAGAGTAGTGCTTGATGTTCAAAAAGGAGAATTAACTATGAGAGTTAATGATCAAGAGGTGACCTTTAATGTTTTGAAATCTATGAAGTATCCCTCAATGGAAAAAGATAATGAATGTTTTAGGATTGAGGTCAATGAATATTTGAGAAATAATCATTTTGAAAATATATTTGAGAAAGAAGTAAAGTAAGAAAATATGTTTGAAGAAGAAATTGAAAATGAAGAAAATTTAAATAGTAAGAAGAATGAAGATTTGGAGTATGTTTAGGAGATATTTGAAGTATGAAACACTATGGAAGGTGAAAATAAAAGCTTAATTCCATCTATAATAAAACCTCTTGAACTTGAGATGAAAATTCTCTCTAATCATTTAAAGTATATGTTTTTAGGAGAATCATCTACCCTGTCAGTTATTGTATCTTCAGAGTTAAACGATTATCAAGAACATAAGTTGTTGGAAACTTTAAAAAGATACAAGAAATCATTTGGATGGACTTTGACAGATATTAAAGGAGTTAGTCCTTCGATTTGTATGCACATAATTTTATTAGATGAAGAACATAAACCGAGAGTTAATCCGCAAAATAGATTAAATTCTATAATGAAAGAAGTAGTTAAGAAAGAGATTTTAAATTGGCTGAATGCTGGAATAATTTATTCGATTTCGGATAGTGCTTGGGTGAGTCCAATACATTGTGTACCAAAAAATGGAGGAGTGACTGTTGAAGTGAATGAAATTAATGAAATTATACCCACAAGACAAATTAATGGATGGTGAATTTGTATTGACTATAGGAAATTAAATGCCGCCACCAGATAAGATCACTTTCCTCTTCCTTTTCTCGATCAAATGCTAGATAGACTTGCTGGACAAAAGTACTACTACTTTCTGGATGGATATACTGGTTACCATCAAATACCTATTACTCCTAAGGATCAAGAAAAGACAACATTTACTAGCCCTTATGGAACAAATCTAGTTCTGAATTGGGAGAAATGTCAATTTATGGTTACAGGAGGAATTGTGCTTGGGCATAAAATTTCTGAACATGGTATGGAGGTCGATCCTTCTAAAATTAGAGTGATTGAGAGATTCCGCCACCCACTACTGTGAGAGAGGTGAGGAGTTTCTTAGGACACGCTGAATTTTACAGGCAATATATTAAAGATTTTTCTAAAATTAACAAACATTTGTGCCGACTTTTAGAAAATGATAGAAAATTTAATTTTAATGATGACTGCTTGAGTGCTTTCAAATTATTGAAAGAGAAATTAATCACTGCACCTATAATTATTTCACCAGATTGGGAGAAACTATTTGAACTTATGTGTGATGCAAGTGATTATGCGATCGGAGTAGCATTGGGGCAAAGGCAAGATAAAGTTTTCAAAGTCATTTACTATGCTAGTAAAACTCTTAATGAGGCTCAAATTAATTATACCACAACTGAAAGAGAATTATTAGCTATAGTATTTTCTTTTGAAAAATTTAGACCTTATTTAATTGGAGCTAAAAGTATTGTGCATACAAACCATTCGACTATCAAATATTTAATGTAAAAGAAGGATGTGAAACCTAGACTAATTAGATGGATACTTCTTCTGCAAGAATTTGATTTTATGATAGTTGATAGGAAGTGAGCTGATAATCAAATAGCTGATCATCTGTCAAGATTAGAATATGATAAATTATCTGAATTTGAAAAGGAAATTACAGAAATTTTCCCTGATGAGCAACTTTATACTATTATGGGAAGCAATTTGCCTTAGTATGCTGATATTGTGAATTATATTGTAAGTGATATTGTACCACCTGATTTAACAAGGCAACAACAAAAGAAGTTTAAATATGATACAAGATTTTATTTTTGGGATGAGTCATATCTATATAAACAGTGTAAGGATCTGATTATTAGGAAATGTGTGACACAAGAAGAACAAATTTAATTATTCAACGATGTCAGGATTCTGAATTTGGAGGTCATTTTGGTGCTGATAAAATTGCTTTTAAGATCTTACAATCTAGATTTTATTGGCCTACTCTTTTTAGAGATGTTTATAGATATATTAAATCATGTGATCGATGTCAGAGAGTAGGTAATATCTCTAAAAAAAATGAAATGCCTCTAAATTATAATTTGGAAGTTGAAATTTTTGATGTATGGGAATTAGATTTTATGGGACCATTTACTCATTCATTTGGAAATTTATATATATTAGTTGTCGTTGATTATGTCTCGAAATGGATTGAAGCTATTACTTTACCAAGATGTGATGCTTGGAGTGTTTCAAAATTTTTAAAGAAGTTAGTCCCCAGACTAGTGGTTTAGCATCATTCATAGAATCTCTACTACTTATCATCCATAGAAAAGTGGTTTAGCAGAAGTGTCTAATCGTGAAATTAAAACAATTTTGGAGAAAATTGTGAATAATCATAAATTAGATTGGTCTACTCAATTAGATACTGCTTTTTGGGCTTATAGAACTGATTTTAAAACCCCTATTAGAATGTCTTCTTATAGACTAATGTTTCGTAAGACTTGTCATTTACCAGTTGAATTGGAGCATAAAGCATATTGGGCGATAAACGAGTTAAATTTTAATTTGAAAAATTCTGGAGAGAAAAGATTTATGCAATTGAATGAATTGGAAGAGATTAGAAATGCATCTTATCACAATGATAAGATCTATAAAGAGAGAAAGAAATTATGACATGATCAGAAGATATTGAAAAAGAACTTGGAAAATGGACAAAAAGTTTTATTATACAACGCAAGATTGAAGTTATTTCCTGGAAAGCTCAAGTCTTGATGGTTATGACCTTTTATAGTTGTAAAAGTTCATTCTTTTGGAGCTATTGATATTAAATATCCTGATACACGAAACATTTTCAAAGTTAATGGGCATCGATTAAAGCCTTACTTTGACGGGTTTCAACCTGACTTCAAAAAAGTTTTAATGTTGAGTCATCTCAATTAACTGAATGTTTTGTCGTACTGACGACGTTAAACCAAGCACTTTATGGAGGCAACCCATATGTATCTTTGTGGTGTGTTTGTTTGTTTGATGTAGATGTGTTTTTTAAATAGTTGTTTTTAAATCCTAATTACTCCTAAATACTTTTAAATTTGATAAATAGTGGATCAAATTGAGATAGTGGAATATTTTGGGCCAGACAAAGTTCGATGGGAATTTTTTACCACTGGCGCCGCCGGTGCCCTATCACAGATGTAATACTGAACTTACAGGTTTGAGCGCCGCCGGCGCCCAAAACCTGTTGACGGTTTTTGAAGTTTCAAAATACAAGTTTTGGCGATTTTGAGCGGGATCTTCATCCTTATAACTCTCTAAACTCCATTTTAGACTTCCTAACTCCCGAAAAATGAAAACTACCATTCCCAATCACATCCCATGGATTCCTACTCCATTGAAACCCCTCTATCTCGCATTTTCAACAGAAGGAAGTTCATAAGTTTCGTGGAGCAGAAATTGTTCAACAAAGTGATGATGAAGAGGAGGATTATCGAGGAAAGGGGCTTCATAAATCGATGTATGGATAATCCTACTACTAGAATTGAAGAGATAATTAAAGAGAGACGTTGGGAAGTGCTTTGCTACACTACCTCTGCCGTAGTTGTTCCTGTCGTGAAAGAATTCTATGCAAACATTCACGGGATCAACCAAGGGTTCGTATTTGTGTGAGGTAGGTTTGTGCAATTCACTCCTGCAAGAATTAATGATCTCTTTATGATCGAGAATGTACCTATTTGCCATTATTCTAATTTCAATGCCACGAGTGATAATACGAAGGATGTGTATAGTTATTTGACGGATGAGAATGAGGATTGGGAAATTAGATAGAATGGATACATTAGTTTCCCATCTGCATCTCTAAATCCAGTGTCAAAGCAGTGCCACTACTTTATTTCAGCAAAGTTATTTCCAACATTGAAGATTAGCAAGGTAACCAAGGAAAGTGCCATTTTGAATTTTTGTATTCAAACTGGGAGGCCGATTGACATTGGTAATATAATTATGAAATCAGTTTTGAGATTAATTGTTCATGGATCTAAATATGGGCTTGGACACTCGTCCACCATATTTCTGTTATGTAGTCAATCACAAGTTCCATATGGAAGTTGGGAAAAGGTTCTTCTTCCATGGAAGCTTATTGATCCAACTAATCCATATGACTACCAAACAGTGGGAGATGAAGATGACATGAATTTTCTTGCTGATAAACCAACACAGACTTCACAACTGATTCAACCCTATTTTCTTGAAGGTTTTAGAATGATATTGAAGAGGATCAAATAGTTGGAGAAGGAGGTACAAAACGTTATGAATGCAATCAATAATAATTATGATTTATTCGATCATATAGATTGGAGAATAAAGGAACAATTCGATCACACTGGTCGAATTGAGATGAGCTTGATCAATCTAATGAAGAAGAACATGATGATTGCTGAAGATTCATCTGATGAATTTCCATTTCATCCATTCTATAATTTTTTTGTACATCAGTAATCAATTGGAGACATTAGAGGAGAGGATAGTTCTAAAACCGATGTGGAGTAATTATTGGATTATACTTATGTTTGTTGTGTGTTTAATCTACATTGCTTAATTATGCTTGGTGTGTGTAGTATTTACTTTGCTTTGTAATTTGAATTCGGATTTGGATATGATTACTTTCATTGTGTGCTTAGATTTTAGTGTTTGCCTATCGTAGACTACTTGCAGCACTAAACATCTAAGAGTTGTTGGTTTGGTTTGAATGAACATATTTGGTGTTTATATTGTAACTTGGATTTTATATATATATATAAGTTTGTTGTGTATTGTTTGTGTAAATAATTGTGTTAATTATTGCTTGTGACATGAAGTAGATGCTTATTGAAGTGTTAAACATCATTGTGGAAGTCGAAACGATCGAAATTATGAAAAAAATTTTCGGACTCAAAAAAAATTTTGGACTGGCGCCGCAGGAGTCCAAATCCAGAGAGTTTGGCATATTTTCTTAAATAGAGCGTCGTCGGCACCCTATAGAGCGCTGCCGGCGCCTGAATACAGTAAAAGGCCGAAAACCCTCGATTTCACGATTTTTACCCATGGGACCTGCAGATTTTTCCATTGCTCTCATCTTCCTCCTCCATTTTCGTGATTTTGAAGACCTAGGGCTTGCTAGATCTCAGATTTGACTTGATTTCAAAGCTTTTCGAGGCCGGATCTACACTTCTCTTGGTAAGAGCTTCACTTTAAGTTAAAAATTTTTTATTTTCACCATGGATATCTCTCACATTGCTTAGGTTGGAATTTTTGGAGTTTTAAAGAGATTTTGAGATTTACATGATGAAATTTGCTCTTACTTGTTTAATATAGTATTTGGAGTTTCTTACATTGTGAATTTGGGGTCTATTGGAATTTTCTTTCAAATTTTAGAAATTCACATGGCTCCAAGAATGAGTAAAGGGAAGAGGAAATTGGATTTTGATGAAGAAAAATTTGTTAATATTAAAGCACAATTTCGCTTTAACTCTTACCTTTACAATAAGAAGTGTATCTAAGATCGAGCTTTTGATAGTCCTGGTGGATCTGTAGAACAGTTAATTGCAGAACGGAACTGTGAACGATTTTGTTATTTTACTGCGAATGCTGTTATGGGAGTTGTTAGAGAGTTATATGCTAATGTGCCCTGGACTGAGACTGAGTATGTGCTAGTTAGAGGAAAAATGGTTGAGTTTACTCCTCAGCGTATCAATGCTTTCTATCAGACTTGGGAACCATTTTTTGTGAATACGAAAACTTTGATACTCGAGGGGAAAATATGAGAGAAGTGATTTCTTTTCTGACGGATGGGCGAGGGGAATGGAAGTAAGTCAAAAACAGTTGATTAACTTCCCCGCTTCCACATTGAATGTTGCATCAAAAGTTTGGCATTATTTCATCTCTGCGAGACTATTACCTTCTTATCACCACAACAAAGTTACAAGTGATAGAGCAATTCTGAACTATTGTATTCAGAAGATGAAAAAGATTGATATTGGAGCTATTGTTTACAAGAACATTCAGACTATTGCTAGAGGCGAGACCACTGGAGGATTAGGACATCCTGCCTTAGTTCATGCCCTATGTGTTCAGTCTGGAGTGGAGTTCAGTAGTTCTGAAGAAGTGGCTATACCATTGAGACCAATTAAAAAGACTATTATACGTACTTATGAGTCTCATGTGGGAGCCTGAGTTGAGCGTAGGAGTACTGATATTCCTACTATGAGTTATGATGTTCCATCTACATATGAGCCGCCTACCTTATCTGATATTATAGAGCAACTGAGATTATAGAGTGCTAGCGTGGATAGACTCCATGGTAGGATGGATGTGTTTGAGGCCAGGAGTGATGTGAATGAAGATTATCTGCAGAGGAGAGTTGAGTTCGATATTGCCTATTATGATGCTCAGGTCAGATTTATGAGGGGGGCGTCTGATGTGATATTTTCTACTTACCTCAGCTATACACCATATAGACCTAACCCTGCTGATGTCGTTCTGATGACCCTGCTGATGACCCTGCTGATGATCTTGGTGATGGAGATTGGTATATTGTTTGTTTCTATTTCTATTATTCTTGTTGTGTTGTGTTGTACTGTTGTTATGTAGTAGGTATTTGTTTTTCATGTGATGTGTAACTCTATTGGTGTACTGTTATGTTGTATTGAAACATTGAAATTATTAGCTGGACTGTGTAATACTGTGATATTTTGTTTAATATTGTAGTGTTTTGTTGGATGTTTAGATGTTTAAAGTTAATTTCTCTTTACCCATGCAAAATTTTAAAATATTAATAATACTGTTACTAACTGTTTCATGCCTACTAGTTGTAAATTTTGACTAATACCAGATAGCTGTTGAAGATTTCAAGATCCCAGCACAAAAATGTTAGTTTTCTTTTACTCTCTACTGTTTCAAACTTACTGGAAAATTTAAGTTTGGGGGAGGGTAGAGAAATATTAACTTTTATTTGTTCTCAATTATTATGTTTTCAAAAATTATTAGCATAACTTATGGCAGTTGAACCTTACTGTAGGTAACTAAAACTTTTTATTTCAGTTGAATATTATGGAAGGATAGGATCAAAATTTTTAGTAATAAAGGTTAATTTTATAGAAGTAAGATATTTGGTATGAAAGGATTTGATTATAGTTAACTATTTAAAGTAAAGAAAACTGTATTTTTGAAATGTTAAGAGACTTAAAGTATTGTGTGTTAAGAAGAGATTATGACTTTATGATGAATAATAAAGCTTATACTTAATTATAAAGTAAAGAAGTGTCTCAAGTTTGAACTTTAGAAAGAGGAGAGTGAAGTTCAAAATTATCAAAGGCTATCCAGATATAGTAATCCTCATTAAAAAAAAAGAAAAGAGAAGAAAAAGGAAAGAAAAGAGAAGGAGGATTGAAAAACAATCCCGAAAAGAAAGAGAAAAAAAAAGAAAAAGAAAGATAAATATTTATGAGGAGAAGCTTGAGGAAATGCTTAAAAAAAAATTGGCTTCACTTGAGTCACCCTAAAGGGAGAACTTGATTTCATTTCTGAATTTATATTTAAAGTATTGGCCTACATTCTGATGAAGTTTGCCTGAACTCCTTTTTTACATAGTCTTTCGAGGCACTCTTAATGTGACAAATTATGATTTATCTTGAAATAAATAGAAGACTAGAACCCTTAGACTTAATTGCTGAATATTCTTATACCTTTTGTATTGACCTAAGTTACTAAATTTCTTTCTTAAGATCTAATCAATATATTCTTTTGAATGAAAAATTTTAGTGTCCTACAGTTGAAAAGTACATTGCCTAGAGTTATAATTTTATGTAGTAAAAGGATTACTTAAGGACAAGTAATAGTTAAGTTTGGGGGATTTTGATGCACCAAAAATATATACAGTTTTTGTTATATATTTTTACCCATTTTTGGTGATATTGCACTTTAAAGAAAGGTATTTTTCAAGATTTGTTGTAGGTATGATGATTTTAGATGATTGGAGCTAAAATAAGTGAAAAGAAACAAATTCAGAGCAAAAATGAGCAAAAAATGAGGAAAATAGGTTCTGGTGCCGTCGGTACCATTTTCCATAGAGCCCTACAATTTATTGGCACGATAGAGCGCCGCCGGTGCCCAAAGTCGGTGGAATTCAAATTTGAAGAGTTTTGGCGACTTTTTGAAGGGATGCCTGTGGAAACTCTTGGGATTTCGTTCCTAACTTATAAGTAATTGTTTTTAGACGAAAATGGTGGTCTCTCTTGTTCTCTCTTGGTGGTCTTGGTGTGTGTTAAGTGTTAAAGAGTGTGTAGAAGTGAGGATTTGAGAGGAATTCTTCTCTAAGGAGTGAAGGAGAAGAAGTAAAGTGAGAGATTGCTTGTTCCTTTCCATTCTAAAGAGGGAATTAAGTGTTATAAAGAAGAGAGAAAAGGATTCAAAGGAACTTCAAGGGAATTGCATTGGGGAATAGAAAGAGATAAGTTGTATTTTATTTTGTGGTTTGTATGACTTTTCTTTTATATATAAAATCCATGTTTTATTGTATTTCTTCATGAATTATGAGTAGTCTCCTTTGTCTTTCTTCTTGCATAGAGATGTGATGATGGATTGATGTGGATTTGATGTGCTTATAATGTATTGAAGAAATTGTGATGGTTTTTCATTTCAAACTTAATTTACTTTCTAATTTGGCCAATTTAATTGTTAAACTATGTTGTTGAACATTAACTCTGAAAGGATTTAATGTCCTACAGCAATAATGAAGAATCCATTCAATTTCCACGGATGAATTGTGTAGTTTATGGGAATTAAGTGCAAATAAATAGGGAAATGTGTTTTGATGGACTTCAATTTGAAGCTTTCAGGATGACAGACTGAGATCCCCAAATTGGTTCTTAGATTAGTAACTAAACTCGAAGGTTAGCCTTCAGGTGAAGGGTGAGTGGGAGCTCTATAGTGAGAGCCGGTATCCTCCCAGCCTAGCCTTACATTTAGTGACTAAACTCAGGATATGTCAATGTTCTTTTCATGCTTAGAAGAGGGGGTACTTTTTTAAGGGTAAAGAAACATTTATGCTCCTATTTGACACAATAACATAGATATTTGTACCATATCATCCACACATCATATTCTCATTGCAAGAGGAAAGATACTTTTCTCATATATTAAAAAACCTTTTAAATACATACTTTAGTGTGTCTGTTAGTTAATTCTGTTTTCAAAGTTATTAGAAGTAATTGTAGTTTGATTAATTGTTACTATTTTCTATATAGTGGTAGTAGAAGTAAGTATTAAACTTTAAGTGCAATTTGAGTATCAGATTTCAATGTTATATTATATATTGTGAAACATTTTCTTTAACTTCGTACTTCCTTGTGTTATCGATAACTAGGACTCCATTAGAGCCCTATATTACTTGATATGATACGTATACTTGCATTGAGTGCTTGGACTTTACAAAATCATTATAAATATATATAAATTTCAGTTCATAAATTCTTGCATTTATAAAAGTCCGCATCAGTCATCATTTTATTTTTATTCTAAAATGTCGGTATTGTATCATGTAGTTATTTGTTTTATTTTGTTAGTTTTGTTTTGTGTCATGTTGTGTCATTTTACTATTTGTTTATTTGGTGTAATGTCAGGTTATTTTGTTTTTTCATTTCATTGTGTTTTGGTTTGATGTCATATCATGTTATGTTGTTTTGTCAATTCATTTCTGTTTGACTATTCTATTTGTTTTGTTTTGTTTTGAATGACGTCGTTTCGCCTTTATTATCCTGTAAAACAGAGTTAGCACACCCTATAACATGCAAAGAAAATCTAAACAAAACTTGTCTTCATCCATCGAAGAAAATATTGCCAGAAATAATGTCATAAAAAATATTTTGATTACCTGGTAAAAAATTATGTTGTTTCAGAGTTGTTGGATGTCTAAGTTTGGTTGAAATGTCGATTTAAATTTATGTTAATTTATGCTTAATTTTTTATTTGTCTTGAATGTTTTTTTGGATTGGATTTTGGATTTTATGTCAATTTATGTTGATTCGGATTTGATTTATGTTTTAAGTCGATTTATGTCGATTTAAGATTGATTTTGGGGTTTGATAGCGATTTGAGTTTTTATTTTGGGGTTTATGTTTAATTTTATGTCAAGTTAAGTTCGATGGAGGTTGAACTTAAGAATTATGTCGTCTTATGTTGAGTTAAGTTTGATACTGGTTGAACTTAAGAATTATGTCAGTTTATATCAAATTAAGTTCGATTTGGGTCAAACTTAAGATTCATCTCAGTTTGGGTTTAGTTTTGGTTGAACCTAAGGTTTATTTCGATTTAGGTTCATTTTGGGTTTAAATCTCGCTCTGTTAGGTTGAACCTAGGTTTTGAATTAAGTTCAATTTGAGTTGAACTTAAGTTTAGGTTTGGCTTAAATTAGGTTCAAGTTAGGTTGAACCTAGATTTTGACTTAAATCCAATGTGGGTTGGATTTAAATTTGGGTTTGAATTGAGTTAGGTTCAAGTTAGGTTGAACCTAGGTTTAGTTTTGATTTAAATTTATTATAGGTTGAACTTAAGTTAGGTTTAGGTTAACTTGGGTTCAACTTAGGTTTATGTCATGTTGAACCTAGGTTCAAATTTGACTTGAGTCCAATATGGGTTGGACTTAAGTTAGGTTTAGGTTGACTTAGATTCATGTCATGTTGAACCTAAGTTAAGTTAAGTTAAGTTTAAGTTTGACTTCTTTGAGTTCAAATTAAGTTGATTTTAAGTATGTGTTGAAGTTAGGTTCAATGTATTAAGTTCAATTTGGGTTGATCTTAAGTTAAAGATTTGGTTTAGGTTCAACCTAAGGTATGGGTTTTGACTTAAGTTCAACTTTGGGTTGATCTTAAGTTTAAAGATTTAGTTTAGGTCCAATGTGGTTTGAACCTCAGGTTAAGTAATATTTTAAATCCAATTTAGGTAGGACCCAAAGTTGATTTAGGTTCAACATGGATTTAGGTTCAAGTTGGGTTGAACCTGAGAGTTTGATTTAATTTAGGTTCAAGTTGGGTTGAACCTAAGATTTAGTTTGATTTAGGTTCAAGTTGGATTAAACCTGAGTTGGACCTAGAGGTTTGGTTAACTTGGGTTCAAGCTGAATTGAACCTAAGTTATGGTTTTGATTTAAGTCTATTTAAAGATAGACTTAATTAATTAAACTTAATTAAGATTTTAAAGTTGTTTAAGCCTGTTGACCTCATTTTTGGTGAGGTCAGATCTCTCTCCTTAGTACTTAGGATCTAGCCATAGGTTTTCCCTTCAACTATCCTAGAGGACTAGAAATGGGACCCACCACTTAGAAATTTAAACACTTCTTGACTCCCTTCAGACCCCACAATTTTGACTGTAAACCCTCGGGTCACTTAGAGGGTTGAAATCAATATGTGGAGGTTTAAAGGATGAGTTTCATGTAGGATTCTTTGGCCTTAGGATCACCCAGGGTGGCCTGGTCTTGGTGAGGGTAAGTTTGCACACACCAGACTCTCACACACATTCTAAACCCTAAAACCACACTCTCACCCAACTCAACTCCCTGACTCATGTAAGTAACTCATATGGATGGACCTTAACCCCTAAGCCCCTAGCTGAGAGGGTTAGGAACAACATATTGAGTGCCTAAAATGAGTCCTCTCATGGCTCTTGTGAGCTTAATATGGTTCATGGCTCAACCAAAATGGTTTCATTTTACTCACACCCAATTAATCTTCATTTTCCCCAAATTTCAATTTTTGACCCTCGGGGCCCTAAACCCACCAAACCTACTAAATGCCCTTGAAATTGCCCAAAATTTGCAAAATTGCCTAAATTACCCAAAATTCCTCAAAATCAATCCTAAATATTCTCCACCACTCAAATTTATCATCCATGGCCAAATATACCAAAATTTCCAAAATACCCCCCCAATACCCCAAAATACCCCTTTTTGACCCAAAAATCCATAAATTCTAAAAAATCTCAAAAAATTCCAAAAAATCTCAAATATTCCCATTTTCATTTTGTTCAACTGCTACATAATCCAATTTTCTCAATTTAATCCAATTTGATCAAAAGTCCCAAATGGGCCCTTAAGGCCCAAAATGGCCAATTAACCCAATCCATCCCAAATTCAACCCAAATGTTACCCAATTTTCCCCAAATTTGTTTTGAAATCTTTCTAACATCCACAAAAACAAAACCTTAACTTAATTTACCCAATATTTGGACCCAAATTCCACCAAAGCCTAACCCAAACCAAAATTTCCTAAATTGTCCTAAACCAATCATAAACCCAAACAAGCCCAAATCCCAAAATCAAGACCCGACCAAAATTGAAAACTCTTTGTTACACATCCATAAACATTTTACAACATTAATTTTACATAAAACCCAATATTAGCCCAACCTTAGCCCAAGTTAGCCTAATTTGACCCACTTTGGTCCTATTACCAAAAGACCCAAATCAAACCTAATTCAACTCCAAATTACCCCAAACTTGTTTCAAATCACTCATGACACATTCCTAAACCAAATTCAACATTTATTTGACACAACCCTTCACCAAATTTTCATCCAAAAATTTATTTTTAAAATCTAAAAGCCCACCTTCATAAAACATTTAAAAACCCATCCAAAACAATTTCAAAAGCCCAAGATCTATCCTAAAGCCCACATGACATTTTCATTTGTCGTCCCTTTAATCAAAATCACCCTCTAAGTTTTAATTTCATAATCAAATGATTCCAAATCAAGCCTCATGCCAAAATCATCCTTAAATACCAAAAATTTCAAAAAACCCTTTTCCATGAAATTGACCAAGCCTTGCCCCAAGCCACATGGAGCCATTGAGCCATGCATAAGCCATATGCAAGCCATAGGAGCCACTTTCCACCTCATCAAGCCATTAATGGCAATAGGAGGAGGCTCTTTCTTAATCCTTCACTAATCCTTTTTAACCTTATTCAAGTCACACTCTAATCCAAGTTAGCCACCTCACCATGGATAGGGACCTCACCACCTTCTCTTGGCTGACCCAACTGATTTCTTTCAGCCCAAAATCAGGCCTTGGTGGGTGCACCAAACCCAAATGCATGAGTTGACCAAAATGAGCCCAAAATACACTCTCCCCCATTCCATTTAAATCAACTCCTTTACACATGACCAATGCCAATTGTTTGCACAAAACTCAATCCCTGGACTCACTGAGTTAGATGGTGACCTGACCCTAGCCGGACCACCACCCCAGTCGCCGGAAAACCCCATAGCCGAGAGCTCCATGTGAGCCAAAATTTCAAAAGTTGAGTTTGCTGAGCTATCCCAACCCAATTGAACTTCACAGCTCTTCTTTTCCTCCCCTAAGCAGCTGATCCCAACTCTTGGCCTATCCTGATAAGCTCCATGGCCATGCCTATTTAAACCCACCACCTCACGGCCATAGGAGGTGCTGAAATTAACATTACCAAAACTCTGCCAAAATTGCTCCAAACTCTTCCCCTAACCTAGAGCAGTTGATCCCCAGTGAAATTCAGCCCTAAAACCCCCTCTGTGAGCTTAATTTCTGAGCTCAATCTCAAGCCCAAAACCAGGACACTTCACCACAGTGAGTCAATCCTCAAATTGATTGACTCTACACCTTCACCAGACCAAGAGAAGAAGTTCCCCAGCAAAATCCCCCTCACCAGGCTAACCATTCCTTCTATCGGCCAAGCTTTAAAATCGGGCTTGGTGAAAATTGGGTCTAGAAATTTCACCAGGACCAGAGGCTTCATCCCTAGGCTCCTCCAGCTCCAACGAACGTGCCGAGCCTCTCTGATTGAAGCTTCACTTCTCAGAGCCAAGGTATGGAACTCCTCCTTCCCGAGAGCTTCTTTCGATTCTCCATTTTGTTTAAGTCTATTTCGTAGCATCATAGCCGTATGGATGTGTTCGACTTGTTGAGACTAGTCCGTAGAGCCCAAAAACACGTAATTTGGTTGAGTATCGAGTGAGATATTAGGGATAGAAGGTGGATGGCCCACGGAACGCACCAGTCATAGACGATGACCAGGAGCCGTCAGATGGCTTGTGTATCGGGTGAACGGTCGGGATCGCACCGGATGAAGCAACAAAACATGAACCGCAGGCCACGTGGCATCCCAGTCAGATGGCGGCATCGAATGGAGGCGCGCCGCATGGAGCTTTGGATCTGCCGAGGATGACACGGCGCCGACGTGGTTAAGTAGGAAATTAGGGTATTTTTTGAATTATTTAAATGCCCTGAACTTCAAAAATCCATAACTTTGCATAGAAAAATCACAAAAATAAAAGAAAAATACCATCTTGCTCAGTGAACAGAGGACAATAATGTGGAAAAAGAATTAAGTTGTTTTGTTAAGTATTTTATTATTAATTAATTTAATACTATTTTAAGTATTTCAATTCTCCATTCATGCATATAATTCACCATGGCATAAGACTATAGGGCTTTTGTAGCCTCTGTTCTTGGGAACATTCCCTGAATTTTTCAAGACCAGAGGCCATCTCTGTGGCAAGTTATTGATTTTCCAAGTTTATGTGTCTACTTTGATGTTTTAATTCCAGTAATTAACATATTGCTTAGAAAATTCTAAGAAAATTAGGGGAAGTATCTTAGGACCAGAGAACCCTGGGAAAATTATCGTTTGACTTAATTCCTTAAAAATAACCCTAACTAGCCTAAACACTCAAAACTGAACTTTAATTAATTAGGAGTAACCACACATCAAAATCACTTGAAAATAATTCTCCACTATCACTTAGGATGTAGAAAAACCTCACCTAAAAATTTCAAGTCAATTGGAAATAATTTAAGCTATTAAATGAATTAATTAAGTGACATAGCCATTTAAAAAATTAAAAAATTCATAAAACCCAAAATACAATTTAAAAATTCACTAAATTGGTTTTGTGGGCTCTCTGATATCAGGGGAGTCTAACAAAATTAAAATTGGAATTTTTTAAAATTTTTTATTTTTAACCATATTTTTAATATTTTAATAATTAAAAAATTAAAAAAATCACAAAAATATTAAAATTCATAAATGTGTCATATTTAGTCCCCTAATCACATAGGAACCAACCAAATATTTTTCCTAAGTCCCTAGGTTAAGATATTAAATTTTAAGGGCTTAAGACAATTTTTAATATTAAAAAATAGATTTTCGAACCTTTTCACCAAATTAATTCTAATAAATCAAAGAAAAATCATAAAAATATAAAATTTATTTCTTTGGACTCCTTGAGGTGAGAGGGACTTAAGAAAAATATAAAATCCATTTTCAAACTTTAATTTTATTTTATAATTAATTAATACCCCAAAACTCAAAACAATTATAATAAATAAAATATAATTAAAAAAATCACCAAAATTGGTCCAATTGGTCCAATTGGTCCTCTGGTCAGTAGGGACATCCCATAATTTTCTTAAGGACAGAAACCTTACGTTGTTCATGTTATTGAATTTTCATTGAAAACCCTTATTTTCCACAAAAATAATTATTAAAATTAAATTAAAAATAGAAAAAATCACATTTTCTCCTCTGATATTTTAATTGACCCATGAATATGGTGACATAAAAATTTCAAAGTCATTTGAGTTATATTTAATGAATTATGAAGTGAACAAGCCTAAGGGGCAAAATGGTGATTATTGAAATTTAGCCTTAATCAATATTTAGGCTTAATTATGGGTAATGGGTAATGAATGATCCTGATTAATCTCTTTAGATGATTGAAACATGAGGAATTAAAGGGTAGAAACCCATTTATAACTTTTCCAATATAAATAAAATGGTTATAATTTCTTAAATTATTAAAAATTTGAAGTTAATTAAAGGAGAATGTATTAAGTGAAGGGGTTTGATATTGGAAGATATTAATTTATTAATCTTAACCCCTAATTAATGGTAAAAATCAAATACCACTTAATATTAATTTAATAACTCATTAATGAAAACTAAGATAAATTAAATAATCAAATTAAAACAATTTCTAAAATAGTTTATAAAAAATTTTTAAATAATATAATTAATTAAGTTAAAAATAATTTTAAAATGATATGATTAATGCAAAACAATTCAAATTAAATATAATTAAATTAAAGAAATTTTAAAATAATTAAATTAATATAACTAAATTAAAATCAACTTCAAATCAACACAATTAAATTAAACATAACTAAAATTAAAGTTAAGACAATTTTAAAATAGCTAAGTCAACTTTTGAAATTACACAATCAAATTGAAATAACATAAGACAGTTATAATTAAACTAAAATATTACAATTAATTTGAATCAATCTTAAAAAACCAACTTAAATCTAAATAAGATGGTTAAGTTTCTTAATAACCTAACCTACCCTAAAGGCTTCCACCCACATAATTCTTAAATGGAGTATCAAGTGAAATGTCACTTCACTCATCGGACAATCAAATGTCCAAGTTCACTGAACAAGAAACAAAATTTAACTAATTTTTTGGATGATTAAATTCACCTGTACAATGAAATTCATTTGGACTCGAACTAATCTCAGAAGTATTGAAAAGATGTTCAGGATTCGTCATGAACACTTTCTCAATATGATGAGGTGTTTTAGAAGAACAATTGAACTTAATTGTTCTTTGGTGAAGAAAATCATCCTTAACAAAACACAAAAACCTAGACGTCATAGGAATTGACTAGCAATAGGATTAGGATTTTGGTAGACAACCAGAACCTTCCCTTAGCCTTACCTAGGTGCTTTCCTTGAAATATTTAAATGCTCTGACATGTGTTTTAAGTGCAGCTTGGAATGACGGGAAGACCCTTCGAATACGCTTTTACTTTATTGCAATTTACTTACATCGTATCGCTCTTTACTTTTCTTGCATGTTAAACAAGAATGTCACCCTGCATGAAAACTGAAACTTTTAGGATAGCCATAAAACTGAAACCCAAAACTAAATTAAAAGTCATAACAAGATAAAATTCACCGCCACAACATTTAAAATATAAAACAACTCAAAATTTAATCACAAACAGAACAACAAAACCACAACTAAAACTAAATTAAAACGTCTTGTTGGATGATCGGGAATACCTCGGATGATGTAACTTACGTGTTGCTAACGGGATTTCCCACGGTCTAAATGAAAGTGTGGAACTCATTTAGTTGAGTTTAGCAAATTCATTTGGACTAAGTGAATCCGATAAAAATAACGGTGTCGGAATGATGGAATCGTGGGATCTTAACCGGTGTTGTTATAACCAACTTTAAGATTCCCCTAACAAAATGTTAAAACACCTGAACTTCAATACTTTTCAAAACCAGAACACTTCTCTCATCTCCTAATTTTCACTTTCCAAAACTAAACCTCTGCAACAACAAGGAGCTTGAAGCATAGTGGGCAGCACAGCCATCGTCGTCAGCAAAACTTGAATCTACATCAGCAAAACCTTTCTTAGCATTAAATAATAAAGCCATAGAATTTCGAGGTAGTTTGGCTAGTGCAACATAAATCCATAACTTTCATTAGGCATTTGCATAATCATGTTATGCAAATTAAGTCCTAACCGGTCTTAGGACTCCGAGGTAGTCGTTTGGTACGACATAAACCCTCACATCTTCGAGGCTATTTGTATGATTGTGTCATACAAATATAAGTCCTAATTAACTAAAATTGGCAGGATTGAAACATTAAATAAACTCTCAAATTGAAGCCAAACAATAGGATAGTTTGGGAAGTTGCTAAGATTCTTCTTGGATCCTCAGCTTCTCCTACTTCTCTTCCTTTGGACTCCTAAAATAAATTGTTCCAAATTTGATCCATTCTCTATTAAAATTTCCAAAACTCAAATCCTTTAAAAACCCTAAACTTTAAAATTTTTGAGAGCAAAACCACTGATCATTATCGAGAGTTTTCTTTAGTGTCTTCAGACATTTAAGATGTAATTAATTATAGGGGCTTGCCCTTATATGGAACTTGAAGAACCCAGGTAATATAAACCCTGCTTAATTTTTTTATATTAAGCAGGGGAACTTGTCGGCTTATAAAATTGGTTCGTAGACCAAACAGATGTCACAAATCTTTTAGTTTATTTAATCGAGCCCCATCATCAAGCAGTGTGTCTATTCTTCGGGATAGATACGCGGTTTGTGATGTGGTGCTCATTTATATAAACTATTTGGGATGTGAGATCGGTTTGATTTCATATCTTAAAATTTTCAAAATTAAAATTATTTTCAAAGTTAAATGCTACTTTTAAAATTATATATATTTGAATTAAACTTAAAATCTAAAAAATTGCCGACAACTTCTGTAGGTGACCCCTTTTCAAAATACATAACCTAAAAATATGCCGACAAAGCCTAATATAAATAAGGCTTAAAGGTTAATTAAGTCTAATTAAGGTTAGACTTAATTGGGTTTTAAGGTTGCTTAAGCCTAATGTAAGTAAGGTTTAAAGGTTAATTAAGTCTAATTAGGGTTAGACTTAATTAAGATTTAAGGTTGTTTAAGCCTAATGTAAGTAAGGCTTAAAGGTTAATTAAGTCTTATTAGGGTTAGAATTAATTGGGATTTAAGGTTGTTTAAACCTAATGTAAGTAAGGTTTAAGGGTTAATTAAGTCTAATTAGGGTTAGACTTAATTGGGATTTTAGATTGCTTAAGCCTAATGTAAGTAAGGCTTAAAGATTAATTAAGTCTAATTAGGGTTAGACTTAATTGGGATTTAAGATTGTTTAAGCCTAATGTAAGTAAGGTTTAAAGGTTAATTAAGTCTAAATAGGGTTAGAATTAATCAACATTTAAGATTGTTTAAGCCTAATGTAAGTATGGTTTAAGGTGAATTAAGTCTAATTAGGGTTAGAATTAATTGGGATTTAAGATTGTTTAAGCCTAATGTAAGTAAGGCTTAAAGGTTAATTAAGTCTAATTAGGGTAAGACGTAATTGGGATTTAAGATTGTTTAAGCCTAATGTAAGTAAGGCTTAAGTTGATTAATTATGTCTAATTATGTCTAAGATTGTTTAATCATAATTACTCCTAAATTGATAAATGATGGATCGAATCGAGATATTTAAATATTTTGGACCAAACGAAGTTCGATGAGAATTTTTTACCACTAGCACCGCCGGCGCCCTATCGTTTTTCCTGCACTGAACTTGACTGTTTGAGCACTGCCGATGCCCTATCGAGCGCCGCCTATGCCCAAAATCTGCTTGACGGTTTTTAAGTTTCAAAATGCGAGTTTTGGCGGTTTTTGGCGGGATCTTTGTCCTTATAACTCCCTAAACTCCATTTTTGAGTTCCAAACTCCAGAAATACAAAAACCACCAATCCCAATTCGTATCCTATGGATTCCTTTCCCATTGAAACCTCTCGATTTCGTGTTTTCAATTGAAGGAAGTTCATAAGTTTTGAAGCGCAGCGTTTGTTCAACAAAGTGATGATGAAAAGAAGGATTATCAAGCAAATAGGCTTCATAAATCGAGGTATGGATAATCCTACTACTAGAATTGAAGAAATTATTAAAGAGAGACATTGGGAAGTGCTTTGCTACACTACCACTATCGTTGTTGTTCCCGTCGTGAAAGCGTTTTATACAAATCTTCATGGGATCAACCAAGGGTTCGTATTTGTGCGTGGTAGATTTGTTCAATTCACTCTTGAACGAATCAACGATCTCTTTATGATCAAGAACGTACCTATTTGACATTATTCTAATTTCAATGCCACGAGGGATAATATGAATGATGTATATCGATATCTGACGGATGAGAATGAAGAATGGGAAGTTAGAGAGAATGGATACGTGGGTTTCCCATCTGCATCTCTCAATCTAGTATCAAAGCAGTGGCATTACTTTATTTCGACAAAGTTATTTCCGACATTGAAGATTAGCAAGGTAACCAAGGAAAGCGCCATTTTAAATTTTTGTATTCAAACTGGGAGACCGGTTGACATTGGTAATATTATTGTGAAATCAGTACTTCGATTAATTGTGCATGGCTCTATATGGGCTTGGACACCCGTCCACCATATTTCTGTTATGTAGTTAGTCAAAGGTTCCTTATGAAAGTTGGGAAAAGGTTCTTCTTCCATGGAGGCCTATTGATCCAACTAATCTCTACGACTAACAAACAGTTGGAGATGAAGATGACATGAATCTGTTGCTGATCAACCAACACAGACTTCACAGCCGATTCAACCTTATTTTCCTGAGGGTTTCAGAATGATATTGAAGAGGATCAAACAATTGGAGAAAGAGGTATGAAACGTTATGAATGCGATCAATAACATTTCTGATTTATTCGATCATATAGATTGGAGAATGAAAGAGCAATTCGATCACACTGGTCGAATTGAGATGGGCTTAATCAATCTTATGAAGAAGAACACGGTGATTGCTGAAGAATCATCTGACAAATTTCCATTTCGTCCATTCTATAACTTGTTTGTGCATCATCAATCAATTGGAGACATTAGAGGAGATGATAGTTCTGAAACTGATGTGGAGTAATTGATGGATTCTACTTATGTTTGTTGTGTGTTTAGTTTTCTTTGCTTAGTTATGTTTGGTTTGTGTAGTATTTGCTTTGAGATTTGCACTTGGATTTGGATGTGTTTACTTGCACTGTGTGCTCAGATCTTAGTGCTTGCTTATCGTAGAGTACTTGCTGCACTAAACATCTAAGAATATTTGGTTTGAATGAACATATTTAGTGTCGATGATGTAACTTGGATTTTATATATATAAGATTGTTGTGTATTGTTTGTGTGAAAAATAGTGTTAATTATTGCTTATAGGATGATGTAAATACCTATTGAAGTGTTAAACATCATTGTGGATGTCGAAACTATCGAAATTAAGAAAAAAATTTATGACCCAGAAAATATTTTGGACTCGCACTGCTGGCGCCAGAATCTAGAGAGTTGGCCAATTTATTTAAATAGAGCGCCGCCGATGCCCGAACCCAGAAAAAGGTCTAAAACCCTTGATTTCGCAATTTTTGCCCTGGGACCCGCAAATTTTTCCATTTCCTTCGTCTTCCTCCTCCATTTTCGCGATTTTGAAGATCTAGGGCTTGCTAGATCTTGGATTTAAGGAGATTTCAAGGCTTTTCGACACTGGATTTGCACTTCTCTTGGTAAGAGCTTCACTTTAAGTTAAAATTTTTGGATTTTCACCATGGATATCTCTCACAATGCTTATGGTGGAATTTGTGGAGTTTTAAAGAGGTTTTAAGATTTCCATGATGAAATTTGCTCTTACTTGTTTAGAATAGATTTTGGAGTTGTTACATTGTGAATTTGGGATTTATTGGAATTTTCTTGCAAATTTTAGAAATTCACATGGCTCCTAGAGGGAAGAGAAAATTGGATTTTGATGAGGAGAGGTTTGTCAACGTCAAAGCCCAATTTCGCTATAACTCTATCCTTCACAACAATAAGTGTATCCAGGATCGAGCTTTTGATAGTCCTGGTGGATCTGTAGAACAATTAATTGCAGAGCGAAACTGGGAGCGATTTTGTTATTTCACTGCGAATGTTTTTATGGGAGTTGTTAGAGAATTTTATTCTAACGTACCATGGACTGAGACTGAGTATGTGCTTGTTAGAGGGCAGATGGTTGAGTTTATTCCTCAGCGTATTAATGCTTTCTTTCAAACTCGGGAATCATTCGTGTGTGAATACGAAAACTTTGACATTGGGGGGGGGGGAGAATATGAGAGAAGTTATTGCTTTTTTGATTGACAGGTGAGGAGAATGGAAAGTAAGTAAAAAATAGTTGATAAATTTCCCCGCCTCCACATTGAATGTTGCTTAAAAAGTTTGGCATTATTTCATTTCTGCAAGACTATTATCATCTTATCACCACAGCGAAGTTACTAGAGATAGAGTGATTCTGAACTATTGTATTTAGAAGATGAAAAAGATTGATATTGGAGCTATTATTTACAAGAATATTCAGACGATTGCTAGAGGCGAGACCACTGGAGGATTAGGAGATCCTACTTTAGTTCATGCCCTCTGTGTTCAGTCTGGAGTGGAGTTCAGTAGTTCTGAGGAAGTGGCTATACCATTGAGACCTATTACAAAGAATATTATCCGTACTTATAAGTCTCATGTAGGAGCCAGAGCTGAGCGTAGGAGTACTGATATTCCTACTACTAGTTATGATGTTCCATCTACTTCTGAGCCTCCTACCTTATCTGATATTATGGAGCAGCTGAGATTATAGAGTGCTAGTATGGATAGACTCCATGGTCGGATGGATGTATTTAAGAAGAGAAGTGATGTGAATGAAGATTATCTGCAGAGGAGAGTTGAGTTCGATATTGCTTATTGTGATGCTCAGGTCAGATTTATGAGGGGGGAGTTCAATGTGATATTTCCTACTTGCCCCAGCTATACACCATATATACCTGATCCTGTTGATGACCCTACTGATGACCCTGCTGATGACCCTGCTGCTGATCCCAGTGATAGAGACTGGTAGATTGTTTGTATTATTTCTGTTGTTCTTAGTCTGTTGTGTTGTACTGATGTGATATAGTGGATATTTACTTTTCATGTGATGTGTAACCCTGTGTTGTACTGTTATGATGTAGTGTTATTTACTCTTCATGTTGTACTGTTATGTTGTACTGAAACATTAAAACTGTTAGTTGTACTATTAGTAGTGTGATAGATTGTTTCATGTTATAATGTTCTGTTGGATGTTTAGATGTTTAATGTTAATTTCTCTTTACCATGCAAATACTTAAAATTGTTATATCACTTCTACTAATTATTTCATGCCTGCTAGTTGTAAATTTTGTTTAATACCAGATAGCTGTTGAAAATTTCAAGATCCCAGCATAGAGAGGTTAGTTTTCTTCTACTCTAAACTGTTTCAAATTTACTGAAAAATTTAAGTTTGGGGGAGGGTAGAGAAATACTAACTTTTATTTGTTCTCGATTATTATATTTTCAAAAATTATTAGCATAACTTCTGGCAGTTGAACCTCATTATAAGATAACTAAAACTTTTTATTTCAATTGAATATTAAGGAAGGACAGGACGAAAATTTTTAGTAATAAAGGTTAATTTTATAGAAGTAAGATATTTGGTATGAAAGAATTTGATTATAGTCAACTATTTAAAGTAAAGAAAATTGTATTTTTGAAATGTTAAGGGAATTAAAGTATTGTGTATTAAGAAGAGATTGTGACTTTATGATGAATAATGAAGCTTATACTTAACTATAAAGTAAGGAGATTTTTCAAGTTTGAACTTTAGAAAGAGGAGAGTGAAGTTCAAAATCATTAAAGGCTATCCAGATATAGTAATCCTCAATAAAAAAAAGGAAAAGAAAAGAAGGATTGAAAAACAATCCCTAAAAGAAAAGAGAAAAGAAAAGAAAAGAAAAAGTAAGAAAAAGGTTTATGAGGAGAAACTTGAGGAGATGCCTAATCAAAAATTTGCTTCACTTGAATCATCTTAAAGAGAAAACTAGATTTCATTTCTAAATTTATGTTTTAAGTACTGGCCTACATTCTAATGAAGTTTACACAAACTCCTTTCTCGCATAATCTTTTGAGGCACTCTTAATGTGAGAAAGTATAGTTCATCTTGAAATAAATAGAAGACTAGAACTCTTAGACTTGATTGCTGAATATTCTTATACTTGTAGTGTTGACCTGAGTTACTAAATTTTTTTCTGAAAATCTAACCAATATATTCTCTTGAATGAAAAATTTTAGTGTCTTACAGTTGAAAAGTACATTGCCTAGAGTTATATTTTATGTAGTAAAAAGATTACTTGAGGACAAAAAATAGTTAAAGTTTGGGGGATTCTGATGCTCTGAAAATATATACGATTTTTTCTATCTAATTTTACCCATTTTTGGTGATATTGCACTTTAAAGAAAGGTATTTTCATGATTTGCTGCATGTATGATGATTTTAGGTGATTGGAGTGAAAAGAAGCAAAAAGGAACGAATCTGGAGCAAAAAGGAGCAAAATGGTGAAAAAGTTTTCTGGCACTGCCGGCGCTAGAATGGGCACCGCCAGTGCCCAAATCCTTAGAGCACAGCAATTAAATGGCACGATAGAGCGCCGCCGGAGCCCGAAGTCGGTGGAGTTCAAATTTGAAGAGTTTTGGCGACTTTTTGAAGGGATGCATATGAGAACTCTTGGTATTTCATCCCTGTCTTATAAGTAACTACTTTTGGATGAAAAGTGGTGTGTCTAGAGTTGTCTTGTGTCTTCTAGAGTAGTTTTTAGTGAGTGTTAAGTGTTAGGGTTTAGAAGTAGAGAGTGTAGAGTGAAGATTTGAGAGGGATTCTTCTCTAAGGAGGGGAGGAGAAGAGGTAAAGTGAGAGATTGCTTCTTCCTTTCCATTCTAAAGAGAGAATCAAGTATTGTAAAGAAGAGAGAAGAGGATTCAAAGGAACTTCAAGGGAATTTCATTAGGGAAGAGAAAGAGATAAGTTTTATTTTCTTTTGTGGTTTGTATGACTTTTCTTTTATATATAAAATCCATGTTTTATTGTATCTTCTCCATGAATTCTGAGTAGTCTCCCTTGTCTTTCTTCTTGCATAGAGATGTGATGATGGATTGATGTGGATTTGATGTGCTTTTAACGTAATGAAGAAATTGTGACGGTTTTTCATTTAGAACTTAATTTACTTTCGATTTGGCCAATTGAAATGTTAAAATATATTGTTGAACATTAAGTTTGAAAGGATTTAATGTCCTACAACAAAAATGAAAGATCCATTCAATTTCTGTGGATGAATTGCGTAGTTCATGAGAATTGAGTGCAAATAAATAGGGAAATATGTTTTGATGGACTTCAATGTGGAGATTTCAGGGTGACAGGCTGAAATCCCCAAATTGATTCTAAGATTAGTAACTAATATCAAAGGTTAGCCTTCGGGTAAAGGGTGAGTGGGAGCTCCGAAGTGAGAGCTAGTATCCTCCAAGCCTAGCCTTAGAGTTAGTGACTAAACATAGAATATGTCAATGTTCTTTTCTTACTTAGAAGAGGGGGTACTCTTTTAAGGGTAAAGAATCATCTATGCTCCTATTTGGCACAATAATATAGATAATTATTCCATATGAATCCACACATTATATTCTCATTGCAAGAGAAAAGATACTTTTCTCATATATCAAAAACCTTTCAAATACTTAGTTTAGTGTGTCTGTTAGTTAATCCTGTTCTTAAAGTTATTAAAAATAATTGTAGTTAGTTATATGTTACTGTTTCGTTATTCTTACTGTTTCCTGCATAGTAGTAGTAAGTAGTAAACCTTAACTTTAGTGCTTATTACACATTGTGTAACGTCTTCTTAAAACTTCAATATTTCCCTATGGGATCGATATTCAGGACTTTATTAGAGCCCTATATTACTTGATATGATACGTATACTTGCGTTGAATGCTTAGACTTAACAAAATTATTATAAATCTATAAATCTAAGTTCATAAATTCTTGCAAAATATAAAGTCCAGCATCATGCGCCGACGAATCTTTTCACAAACATTTTCTCCATTTCTGTAAAAGTCTTCACTGATCTGTAAGGTAATTCTGCATACAAGTCAAAGGCTATCCCTAACAAGTTACTGACAAACTGTTGGAACAATAGAGCTTCACTTCCTCTTGTGTTACAACAACTGGCTCTGAAATGTGTTATATACTGATGAGGATTTCATGTCCCATCGAATGTCTTGAAAGTAGGGGCACAAAGCCTTTGGGGTAAGGCACGACATTGAACTCCTCCGAGTAGGGTCTACCCTTTGAAACTGATGCTCCACCTTTGGGCTGAGCCAAGGCTTCCCGAACTTGTTGTTTGACTATTTGTTTGATATCTTTCTCTGATAGTCTCAGAGCTGAATCCTTCTTTGGAGGTTCATCTTCATTGGCAGAAGCGACTTCTCTTCTTTCATCCATGATATGTATGATTTTGGCTGGTTAACCTCGGAGATGCTACTAGTCGTGACTGTCCATGTATTGTGGCCATGGCGGTCATGGTGGCGGCCATCTCCTCCATCTTCTTATCCAGACGACTAATATGTTCATCTTTTGTCAAAATGGCCCTTTGAAGCTCATTCGCGACAATCTCCTCACTATGAGCATTGTGTGCAGACGACGTGGACCTAGTCTCAACAGCATTAATTTCCATAAAATTTTCTACCATATAATCTGACAGTTAGTAATCTTCATTATCTACATATAGTGCTCATTCTCTTGTAAATTTTGAAATCTCAGCACAGAGTTTTCGGACTTTATCATCGACTACTTTCTCTTTAATCAACTTTAGATTTGAAGGCGTCCTTCTACTGTCACTGTTCTCTGCAACTGACTCAGAAGCAACGACGGTAGTGGCAACGGGAACATCAGACTCATGATCCATCTTATGATCCACAAACTTCTCGGAGTGTACTAGTGCAACGACCTTCGGTAACCGCACTTTCCTCTTAAGTGTCGGCATCGTGAGATTGAGTGTCTTGGTGGGGACATCGGAGTGGTCAGGAGAAGTGTACTCCTAAGGTGCAGACCATGTACAGAAGCAAACAATCCTCTCTTATTCTTCTTCATTTGGAATTCCTTATAATCATCGGCATACATAACTCTCAGACCTAGCCGAGACTTGACCGATCTGCGTACTGCAGGTGTCGGAGTGGCAGTAGTATCACTTGTTCTAGTGGTAGCAGTGCCGATGCGTCTGCCTAAATAGAGTCTGGTAGGAACACGGACTAACGGTGCTTCAGACAATCTTCATACTGGATGCTCGGGTCTTTCTTTTCTTAGAATCTCATTCTTCATTCTCGGGGATACTGTGCATCTCATTCTCTTGAGGAGCTTGGCAACGGAACATCCTTCTTTCTCAACTAATCTCTGAAAAACTATGTGGACTCTGGTGACAAATGTGGGCCTCTCCCTTACCTCATCACGACCACTTAGTGACGGCAAAGTAGCAGCAATCATGTGGAGGCTTTCATCTCCGGTAGGATCAACCAACGGGTAGAACCAACTCCCTCAAAGTAGCGGAGTGGTCTACGGTAAGCCGAGTTCCTCCTGATGAGGAATCTCATCAATCACCGGCAGACTTGCAGCTTGTGCCCTGATGAATTTGAGAATCTTACGACTGTAGCTCCTCCTTTGAGATCTAGTCGGTAGGGGAACTCAAGAGTTGTAACCAATCTCAAAAACTGATAATGTGGCAACAAAAGCATTATCGGAATATTCTTCATACATATCTCCTTTTCACTTGGCAGATGGGAAGGTAGGTGCGGTGACGACAAAACCAGTAGCATTAGTGGTAACAACTCTCCTAGACATGGAGACGACCAACTTGATGAGGGCGGTAGCAACCTTCACCTTCTTAATAGAAGGGAAGTCTTGGTGGGAGTTCATATCGAACTACACCGACAGTTCTTGAATTTTAGGGGCAGCAACTTTCACGACGACGAACAGAGTTTTTCAAAGTACGACTTCGAAGTCACTGAAGTCGGTCCCAAACTGGATCATTGGTGTAGCAAGATGGTCCTCACTGGAGGTGGTTGATACACCTAAAATATATAGTGTTTTAATGCACATTTTTATACCTATTTTTGATGATATTGCACTTTAATGAAATGTATTTTGTGTTTTTCTTGCAAGTATGATGAAAATGAGTGATTATGATGAAAGGAGCAAAATTGGATCAAATTTAGAGCAAATAAATGAAAAAATGAAAAATTGGACTTTGGCGACTCCAATTTCAAAGGGTGTCTGAAGCAACTTTTGGTGGTGACTTCCTTAACTTCCCTTGGGCGGCAAATTTGAATGAAGGGATGCATCTTTTGGTGGATACGTTGAATCGGGAAATAATTTGAAGAGACACCAAGACAGCTTTTGGTTTATTATTAAAATTATGTCATATGTGTGGGTTGTGGGTGTGTGTAGAGTTAGTCTTTTTAGTCTAGTTTTCAAGAGTCTCTTTTAGTTTTCAGTTTCATCTTCTAGTTTCTAAGAGTTTTACTTTCAGTTTTTTATTGTTTAGAGTTAGTTAGTTTAGTTTTAAAGGAGAAAGGGTTGGTGTGAAACCTTCTTTCCACCAATTTTCTTTCATCAATTTATCTAGTTTTTATTGAAGTATGAAGTCAGAGTTGGAGTCAACAGAGTTGGGTGCCAACCTCTGTAGTGTTGTCCTGTGGAATGTCAAGTTTCAAAAGAACTTCCGGAGTCTTGTGGAGAGGATTTTCAGATAAGTGTTTATTTTTGTTTTCATATTTAGTTTTTCTTGTTGTGTTTTCTTTATAATTTCTATTTTCAAATCAATGTGTGTCTGTGTTTTCTCTATGAATTCTGAGTAGTTTTCTTTATTTTTTTCTTTCTTAAATGAAGAAGTAATTAATTTACGTGGGATTGTTGTGGAATGTATAAGTGTTTAAAGTTGGAATACGTTGTGAAGATTTAATTCCATGAACTTAATTTACTTCTTAATTTGGCTAGTTAAGATGTTAAAATTTGTTGTGAGATTTTGTAAGATCCAATGCGGTATTGTCTCAAACAACAAGTGGTAAAAATCACATGCAATTATATGGGTGATAATTGTAGTCCATATAATTAAATGTAAATATATTAGGAGATATGTTTTTAATGGGGAGTAAAATTAGAGGTATTTAGAGTGACAGACTAAAGCCCCCTAATTTGGTTTGATATTTTAAATTTTTTTATGAGAAATTAGCCCCCAGGTGGAGGGAATCGAGGAAACTCTAGAGTGAAAGCTGGTATCTTCTCTGCCTAACCATATTTAAAATTTTAAAATTTCAAATTAACTAATGTTCTTTATAGAACCAAGTAAGGGTAAAGAATACATTCACTCATATTTGTCACAACACATTTAAATACTTCCACAACAATACTTTCATAATTATTACTGTTTTTAAGAGAAAGAAAAAAATATTTTATTTTCTAGTGTTTTATACCGCATTTTAAAGTTCTGATAATTTTCATTTCCTGCTTAGCTTTATATCAAAAATACCAAAACAATTTTCAAACTTTACAAATCAAAACATACTTTCAAAAGTAATTTAAAAAGTAAAAATATAATTTTCTTATTTCTTTAAAAAGTTTTTACATTTTCCTGTGGGTTAGATATCTCGGGGCTTAATCAGAAAGTCATACATTACTTGATAAACGATACGTATACTTGCGTAGTATCCCATATTATAAAATCATAATTTTCATATCTAAATCATTTGCACACGTATATTAATCGGGGATCAGTGGGCAAGTTGTAGGAGAAGGTAAGGGTAGGGGTTGACATTGTTATTGTCGAAAGAAACATTCTGAAAGTTAGCGAAGGCCTAACCTTATAATCTTAATGCAAACACTACAAACAAAAGGTCGTTCTGTGAACTAGGAAAATTTTATTTTATTTTATTTAAATTGATTTTTAGTATTTTATTTTGTCTTTGATTTTCAATTATTTATTAAAAGGAGTTTAAGATTTTGAAAAAGGAGTGGTTCAATTTGCCGATAGCAAAATCGAACCCAGAAGACATTAATAGAAAGTGAAGTGTGGGACTCTGTTCGGGGACCCTCTTCACAACGCACATTGCTCTGGCAAAACTTGTTCACCAACACACCTATTGGGGGGTCTGACCCCACATAATTAAGAAAAATCCTAAAGACCTCTAAACCCCTCTATTTAAGGATAGTTAAACAGACAGTCCTGAAATCGAGGAGATTTAACGTACTTACCCAAGAAAGAAATAGTGAAAAGTATGTCAACAGAAGAATGGTAATCTGATTCATGAGGGACATGAACACATTACTGATGAATGAATATAAGATTTCCTGATCTTAATGGAGAGAGAAACTACTCCTCAGTGGATTCGCCAGAAAATTATCGGTCGTTAAAGATTTACAAATGGACGGTCGCCGGAATAAGAATCCGATCGCCCGGTTTAAAATATATTTAACCTAATACATATATGTAATTTCAAAAATATCATTTTTAATTTTAAAACATGAAATCAAACCGATCTAATACATACAATAGTTTAAAGAATCAAGCACTACACCACAAGCTTTGTATCTATCTTGAAGGATGGACACATTACTTGATAGTGAGGCTTGATTAAATAAATTAAGAAATGTATGACATCCATTTGGTCTGTGAACCTTTATGTTGACCTACAACTTCCCCTATCTAATATGAAGCAATTAGATAGGGTTTATATTAATCCGAGGACTTTAAGTTTCCTATAAGGGCAAGCCCCTATAGTTAATTACATCTTAAATAACCAAAGTCACCTAAAAAAACTCTTAATTTAGATAAGGAAATATTATTTTCATGACTTCCAAAAGGTATGGTTCTTCAAAGTATTGTGATAATAAGAAATCCAATAGGTCAATGGCTCAAGCTTGGAACAGTTATTATAGGAATCCAAAGGAAGAGAAGGCTAGAGGAAAACACAGGTCCATAAAGAATCTTGGTGATTTCCCAAATTATCCTATTGTTTGACTCCAATTTGAGATAATTATTTAGTGTTTTATCCTGCCAATTTTGTTATTTAGGACTTACATTCATTTGATACTGATTATGTGAATAGCCTAGAAGATAGGAGAATTTATGTCATATCAGATGACAACCTCGGAATCGTATGACGAGTTACGGCTTATATTGCACGAGGTGCAAAGGCCTAAAAAGATAAAGTGAGAGTTTATGTTGCACTAGGTAAACTACTTCGAAATCATATGGCTTGTTATTTATTTCTAAAGAATTTTGCTGTTGAAGATGGTCGTGCTGCCCACTGTGTATGCTCCAAGCTCTTCGTTGCAGCTGGTTAAGTTTTAGAAATGTTAAATTGAGGAGATGTGAGAAGTATCGTGTTAGAGATGTATAAAATGAGGTGTATTAATGTCATATTAAGGGAATATTTAAGTTGATTATAGAGACACTGGTTAAGATCCCACGGTTCCCTCATTTCAGTACCGTTATTTTCTTCGGATTCACATAGTTCATATGAATTTACTAAATTCAACTAAATGAATTCAGTACATTCATCCAGACCGTGTGAAATCTCGTTAGCATTCGTAGGTTACCTCCTCCGAGGGTTTCCCGATCATCTGATAGAAACGTCTTAATTTAGTTGCAATTGTGATTTTATTCTGTTTGTGATTAAACTTTTAATTATCTTATATTCTGACTGTTGTAGCAGTGAATTTTATCTTTATTTTTTTATTTTAATTTTAGTTTTGGTTTTGCGGCTATCCTAAAAGTTTCAATTTTGACACGCAGGGTGACCTTGGTGTTTAACATGCAATTGTGTTTTTGCAAAAAAAAAAAAAAACATGGAATGCAGGAAGGTAAATGCAAGAAAAGAAAGTGATGTAAACTGTAAAAGCGTACCAGTCCTCTTCTCGAGCTCCAGCTGAAAGTTTAGCATTGCAATGCATATATATTAAATTTTGCGGGAATTAAAACATGCTTGTAGGAAAAGCACAGAAGGCCTATAGATAGAATCATCATGCACCTACCGAGTACTATATCATAACATGGTGGGTCCTATTTGTTTAAGTGTATAGATGACTTCTCAAGCAAGGCATAATAAGTCTAATCATCCTCCAATATATCCAAAAGGTTATGGGAAGGGTCCAAGGGTCAAGCACTGGACATCTCACAATCTTTTGAAACATCTCGAGTTCATTCAAACTCATTATGTTGCTTGATGATTCATCCTTATCATACCCTTATGCTCAATGGAAATTTATGTTTTAATTATCCCTAACCATGGCGTAAATATCATTTGACATTTCATTTGTGAGTTATGTAAGTGAATACCCTAAAAAGACTTAGCCGGTTTTTAAGTTTTAGAGTTAAGGCTTGTAGTGTTTTAAAAGTGTCTTAAAGTTGATTGAATGTCTTTTCTAAACCTCATTAATCCAATTTTGATCAAGTCTAGTTCACTACCAAGCCCTTAAGGTATATTTGTAATTTTAAAAAATTAACTTATGGAATCATGATTCTTATTAGAATATTGGATCGTCATTTAAATACCAACTAAGGGTATTAAAGCAATGAGTTATCAACTTCCAGAAATCATACCCTTAAACACAGGATCATTTGATTTTGAATATCTTCCAAATTAAAGCAATTAGTGAAATTGCAATTTTATCATTTAATATAAAACAAGTAAGATGGGTTTCTACCACTTATCCCTTTATGTTTCAATCATTTACACATATTAATTAGGATCATTAATTTCTCATTTACCCTCTTAGTTAAGCCTAAACATTAAGTAAGGTTAAATATTCAAAAAAATTACAATTTTGCCCCTAAGGCTCTAACACTTCATAATTCACTAAATTCAACTCAAGTGACTTTGAAATTTTTATGTGACCCCACTATGGGATAATTAAAACATAAGAGGAAAAAAATGTGATTTTCATAAATTTAATTTAATTTATGTAATTATTTACATGCAAAAATTAGGATTTTCAAAGACAATTCTATAACTTATTTAAATCACAATATTTATTCTTAGGAAAATTATTGGAGGTTTACCTAGACCAGTGGACTACTTGAACCATTTTTCATGATTTCCTGAATTTTAATTTATTTACTATAATTATTTTAAATTCTGAAGTATTAATTAATTATAAAATATTACTTAATCGGAATATTGAATTTTATATTTTTATTAAATCTCCCTGAGTCAAGGAAACCCAGAAAATCAAATTTCAAATTTTTGTTGCTTATTTTTTAATTATTAGAATTGTTTTAGTGAAAAATTAGAGAAAATTCATTTTAGTCTTTTAAAATTATTTTAAGCCTTTAAAAAATTAATATCTTTACTTAGAAAATTAGGGAAATTATTTTAATTGTCCCCAAATGATCAAAAGACCAAATGAGATATTTTAGTGAATTTTAATATTTTTGTGATTTTTTTATTATATTTAAATATTTCAATTATTTAAATATTAAAAATAGGCTTAAAAGTGAAATATTTGTTTTAATTCCAATTTTATTTTTTTAAGTTTCTCTGGTTATTAGGAGCTCCAAAAAACCAATTTCATAATTTTTTAACTTATATTTTAATTATTATAATTATTTTACTTCCAAAACTGTCATTTAAGATAAAAAATGAAGTTTAGTGGTCAATATAACTCCAATTAATCTCAAATTTTTACATGGAGTTCCTCTGACCCTAATGTACAGTGGAGAACTAAAAAAAAAATTATTTGCATTTATATTTTGGCCTTTTTTATTTTCTTTCATTTTATTGAGTTAATTACAATTAGGGAGATATTTAATGACTTAAATCAAAACTATATTTATTCTATGATCCTCTAGTTACAATGAACCTACCAAAATTTACCTTATATTTTTCCGATCAATATACTAATTATTTATAATTATTTTACCAATACATGGGTGATTATCTTGAAAATTAGAGATCTCTACATAGAAATCTCTCCTGACTTTGGAAAAATCAGGAAAGATCCCTCATGATAGAGAGAACAAATGCCCTAAAGCTCAAGCTATGGTGAAATGCCTATGCCAAAATATACTCAAAACATTCAATAGTGTGTTTAATAAATTAAAAATCATGCATGCATCAAATAAGCTTGAAACCATTTCCACATTATTATCCTCTATGTACTGAACAAGAGGGTATTTTTCTTTTATTTTTTTTTATTTTTCTACACCAAGTTATAAATTTTCTAAGGTAAACTGAATTAAATAAATAAAAAATATTCCCATCTTTCTACTTAAACATCTCAGCGTTGCGACAACCTCCATCTGAGTCAACACTGACTGGGCTCCACGGTTCTACTCCAACTCTCAATTCGGCACGATCTGAGTCGTCCTTCCAATACACACACGATCGGACGGTGCTGGTTCATAGTCCCCAACTGGTTCAACCCGAGAGCCTCCACATTCCAGCCTTAAGAACTCGAGATAGACTCAACCAAATTGAGTGCAGTTTATTTCTAAAGACTCCTCCAACCCAGGCGAACCTATCTATACAGCTAACCTAGCCTGAAATTGACCCAACATGCATGGAGAATCAAAATGAGCTCAGAAAGGTGGGAGAGTTCTATACCTTTTTCTGAGAGTGGAAGCCTCAATCAGATGGTTACAGAAGCTTCAGGGAGGTCCAACGAGCTCACAGATGAAGTGCCTTGCTGTGGAGAATTTCCTAGACCCAAATTCGATCAGACCCGATTTCAGGTGTTGATCAAAGTCAGGGTTGGAGGGGGTTTGTGATGGCACTTTTGTGAGGGATCTTCTTCTTTCAGTGTGGGGATGGTGTAGAGTCAATCAATTTGAAGTTTGATACAGTGTTGAAGTGTGGTGGAGTTTGTCCTAGTATTGGGCTGGGAAATTGGCTCTCGACAGTGGGAGTTAGTGCTGAAGAATGGTGAAGATGGACTCAGGAGGCCTTGAGGATGCTATGGAGGCAATTGGGCAGAGTTTCTCAAAGAAATTTCAACAACTCTCTTTTGGTCGTGGAGAGGGTGGTTCTTAAATAGCCATGGAAGGGATGGCTGCTAGGGCTGGTGTGCTCAAGTGCTTAGGTAGAGGGAAGAAAAGTGCAAGTGGACAATAAGGGTGAGACTCATTGGATGGGTGAAATTAGGTTTGGCTTGGTGTGGGGTGTCTCTCGGTTTTGCCTCCTTTAGCGACTAGGCCTGCCGGCCAGGTCTGAGCTGGTGGTTAGGTGTTCCATAAGGAGGTTTAATGGTGGTTAGCTTAAGTGGTTGATGGCTGATGGAAAATCTCCCTTTGGTTTAGCCATTTAAGGGAAGAGATCCCCTAATTTGATGAAACCTTAGTCCATGGATCCACTAGGTTAGGCTAGGTGAATCTAGACCAGTACCTAGGGTTCAAGTGGTGGCTATGGTGAGCATAGCTTGGTCAATTTGGCTAGGTTTGGTTCAATTTTGGGGACTTTAGGTTCAAGTTGGGCAAGGTTGGGTTTAGGTCCAATTTTAGGTCAATTAATTGAGCAAATTTGTGTGAATGATTGTCATGAAACATTTGGAGAATGATTTGAGTGATTTTGAATTAGTTTTGGGGGACAATTTGGCTTAATTTGGTCATTTGGTAAATATTGGGTATGTTGGGCTAGTTTGGGTTTGGGTTAAGCTAGAGCTGGGTCAAGGTTCAATTGATTGGTCCAAATGGTCCACGGAGATGTCATGAAGCTTTCTTAACATTAATTGGGTGGCAATTTTAAGGTTAGGGCATTCAATTTGGTGGAGTTTGAATATGTGGCCAATTTAGGGCAAAATTGAGAATTTTTGCTTTGGATTGAACTTGGGTGAGGTTTGGGTCTAGATTTAGCTAAATTGATGGATCAATTTGGTTTGTATGAATGTTATGAAGAGTTTGGAATTTAATTTTGGGGAAATTGACTTGGCTAAGAGGTTCCATTTGGGGGATTTTGGGTATATGCTCAAATTGGGGCTTTTTTTGTTTGGGTTGAAATTGGGCTTGCAATTGGGTCAAATTGGACCTGTATTTGGTTTGAATTGAGATTGGACATGATGAATTTGAGTTTGGGATTGAGATTAGGGAAGATTGAAGTCAATTAGGTAAACATTGGAGGTGACTTGAGCATTTTTTGGCCTTTAAGGGCAATTTGAAGATTTTTGTCAAAATGGGTCAATTTGGTCAAATTAGGTCTAATGAAGCGGGTTTAATTGGTTTTGGGGACATTCGGGACAATTTTGGATTTTTTGGGAATTTTTGGATTTTGAGGGGAATTTTGGTAATTTTTGCAATTTGGGGGGTATTTTGGGAATTTTGGGTATTTTGGTGGATTTTGGTTAATTTTGATAGTGGATAATATTTTGAAATGATTTTTGGAGGAAATTGAGTAATTTGAGCAAATTTTGGGAATTTGGTCAAAAATAGAGTTGTATGGGCAATTTGGTAATTTGGGAGAAGTTTAAGAGTCAAAGGGATAAAGTTAGGATTTTTGATAAAATTGAGGATTTTAATTTTAAGGATGTCAACCTACTTGAGCCATGGACCCAGGGAATCCCCCTTTTGGATCCTCCATATGCTGGTTCTAACCAAACCCTCACCTACAGCTAAGAGCCTGGGGAACCATCCACATGAATTTCCAAAAGAGTAGATGATCAAGGATAAGTATGTTTAGTTTAGAGTTGTGAGGTAGTGAGTCTAAGTGTAGTGTAGTGTGAGTGTGTGTGTGAGCCCGACCCAGACCAGACTTCCTAGGGTGATTCCTAAGGCCTGACCATCTTATAGCGAACTCCTCTTGAGCTTCCTGATTCTTGGTCTCATCCTCCTAAGTACTTAGAGGTTAGACTTTAAGCATTTGAAACTCCAAGTAAAGCAAAAAAGTGTTTTGAATTTCTATGGGGTAAGCATTCCATTGCTAGTCTTCTAAGATAGTCACCAAGAAAGTACTATGACTAGATCTTAAGCTGCCTAAAGAAAGACTAAACCTCAACAAAAGTGAGGTCAATAGACCGCCGAGAAAACTGTCCAGACAACTCGGGATGATGAAACAGACCGCACGAGTGAGTTCGGAACGTCGATTTTACCCGAGAATGACACTCATATTGATATACTCCCGAGCGGGAGCAAATGCATTTAAGTGAAATAATAATAATAAAATAGATAATACATATATATATATATATATATATACATATATATACATATATATATATATACATATATATACATATATATATATCTTATAGAAAAAACGCACGCACCCTCTCCGCCCGAAACCCTCTCCCAGCCGAAGCTTCTCCATCACATGACCTTGAGGCGACCTTCCATCCCCTCTGCCTGAAATTTCCCATGGCACTATGCTCTTACTCCTGTGCACCCAAAACCCTCGCTTACCTCACCTCCAAGCTTCTTGTTACGGTAAGACTCTGACTCCCCAAGCTCCTTTGCCTGAAACCTCGCTCGGCTAAGTCTTCCCCTTCTTCCACACTCAACCGAGATGATGCTTCCTCTCCTCCTTCCTGATGCCCTTGATTACCCCACAACATTTCCCTCTCTGCCTAAGTCCCTCTCCATTTCACTCCAAGAGCGGCACAAAGGCTTCGGCCCGGTGTGTCACTTTCTTTCCTTCTGCCTCCTTCGCCTCCCCCATCATAACTCACCAACGCCGCTTACAATAAAACTTTCTCCTCACCATCTTCGACTTCGAGGCACAATCATCTTATCTTTATCGTTTCATTTGTATCATTTACTTATCTGTCATCTTAATGTTAAGCTTATAAATTTGGATTATTGGATGAACCTGTTGTGCCGCATAATAATGCTTTTGTTTCCATTTCTGAGCCTCTGATATTACTTGATAAACTTCAATTTTCAGCATTGTTGTAAGCAGTTAAGTTCCTATCACTGCTTTGGAAATTCATTTAACAAATAATAGATTTTCTGGAGGAATTGGACTAAATTCAGCATTTGCATCTCTGTTGTTTTGAAGTCTCTAACAAAACATAGATTTTTTTTTAGTATTGGATCAGATTCAACATCTGCATACCTATTGTTTTGTAGCTATGTTGTTCCTTACTCTTTATACACTTTTATGGTCATTTACATTAAATTCAATATAGTTCATATGAGCTCCGGGACAACATTGTGAAGGATTTTTTTTTTTAATATTGCTTTTGTTTCCATTTTTGAGTCTCTGGTATACCTGATGAACTTTAGTCTTCAACATTGTTGTAAGTAGTTGGGTTCCCATCACTTCATTGGAAATTATTCTAACGAAATAAAGATTTTTTGAGAGTAGTGGATCAAATTCAACAGCTGCATACCCACTGTTTTGGAGCTACGTTGTTTTATATGCTTTTATGGCCATTTACATTAAACTCAATATAGTTCATATGAGCTCACGGACAACATTGTGATGGATTTGTTTTTTTTTTTTTAATATTGCTTTTGTTTCCATTTATGAGTCTCTAGTGTTACCTGATGAATTTCAGTCTTCAGCATTGTTGTAAGTAGGGCTGGCAATTTGGCTCGTTGTTCGCGAACAGTTCGTGTTTGGCTCGTTAAGTAGCTCATGTTCGGCTCGTTCGTTAAGCCTAACGAGCCGAACACGAACAAATTTTTAAGCTCGAAATGTAAACGAGCCGAACACGAACAACTGTTTGTTCGCTCGTGTTCGGCTCGAATTGACTCGAAATAAAAAAATAATCATATAATTATTTATATAATAATTTATTATATATATTATTTATATATTAATATATTATATATATTTATACTTAAGTTTAAATCATAATTGCTTGTGTGTTAGCGTGTTTATGCTTCTTGTTTCCATTCATTTGGTCCAGGTTCGAATCTGGCGCTGGACATATATTTTTTCCAATTAATTTTAACGAGCCAATTTCGAGCCGAACACGAACAAGAATATTTAATTCGAGCCGAACACAACACACCTTTCACGAGCCATTTCGAACACGAGCCGATTTCGAGCCGAGCTAATTTCGAACGAGCCGAACACGAGCCAAGCCTGAGCTCGCTCAAGCTCGACTCGTTTACAGCCCTAGTTGTAAGTAGTTGGGTCCTCATCACTAATTTAGAAATTATTCTAACAAAATATAGATATTTTGGAGTATTGGATCAAATTCGACATTTGCATACCTGTGTTTTGGAGTTATGTTGTTCCTTACTCCCCAGATGCTTTTATGGCCATTTACATTTAAATTTAATATAGAACAAATGGGCTTAGGGGCAACATTGTGATGGATTTATTATTTTGTTATATATATATAGAATAATGCTTTTGTTTCCATTTATGTTTCTCCAGTGTTACATGATAAACTTCAGTCTTTAGAATTGTTGTAAGTAGTTAAGTTCCTATCACTGTCTTGAAAATTTGTTTAACAAAATATAAATCTTCTGAAGTATTGGATTAAATTCGACATTTTCTTACATGTTTTTTTGGAGTTAAATTGTTCCTTACTTTTCCATTACTTCTTTGGAAATTCTCATTACGAAATATGGATTTTCTGAAAGAATTAGATCAAATTCGACATTTATATACATGTTGTTTTGGAGTTATTTTGTTTCTTACTCTCCATATGCTTTTATGGTCATTTACATTAAAATTAATCTAGTTCATATGATCTCAAAAACAATATTGTGAAATGCAAAAGCGAAAGTAACAATATTTTCATTCAAATGGATACAGATAAACTACAGAAGTTCGGCTTTCTCATGTGCAGACCCAAAAAGCAGTATATATTTCATAAAGCATCAAAGACATCAAAACTAAAATTACATCGTTCATATTTTATAATACATGCAATACATTTATATTTCCATGGAAACAAGAAACAAATTCTAGAGTAAGAACAACGCCATAAGATATAAGGCTGATAAATTGCGAATGATTATAAGATAGATTTAGATAGAAAAAGATCCTCACTCAGATTCAGAATCAACAATTTGTACCATCTCATATCATCAACAATTTATGCCTTCTAAGACCTAAACTTCCATTCTTCCAGTAACACTTTGCCCCCAATATAAGTGCAAGCCATTCATTCAAATGTGTCTTCTTTTTCAATTCAGCCCCAAGTTCTCTACTGCAATCTTCATCCAGATCAAAAAAATAAAGCTTTGTCCCCAGCAACTAAACTCAGAATTATGCAAATTTTACAAGCAATCATAAATCCAAAACCATTAACTAAATAAACATCATCACTAAAACCCAATTAATTTTCTATGTGGCCACCATTCTTTTCAGGAAATCTCAAAAAAGCAGGCTAGGGACAGTGTTGTAACACCTAACTTGAAATAAAGAAGGGGCATTTACATACATACCACCCAATTCCTAAGTACTTACATATCTAACTCTTAAACTTCACTCTCTATTTATGTGATATGTATTTATATTTTTATAAAATTCAGTGTGTTGCCTGAACTCCTATGTATAATACTTGAGTTTAAAAATGGATATGTGCAGATTTTTATAAAATTCATATGCTAACACTTGCATAACACTTGTGTATATTTTATGTAAAATTTTGCGATAATTTATGTAGCTTAACACCTAAATTTAAATATGCAAACTTAATTTTTAAATCTTTGAACATCTATGTTTCTAATATTTTATTTCACACACAAAAACTTCCTTAACTTCAAAATATTCAGAAGCTTCTTTGTACTAGAAAGAGTATGTATTTTGAAGTTTAGATGTCACACATGTAATACTTAGGATTGAATAAATTATTGCATCATGGGTAAGGTAGCTTAAGAAGCTCGTCACCTTCCTCCTGGATAGCATACTTCGTGGTGACCCTTACTCGAGAATTTTCTTGAATTTGAGTGTGCAACCGAGGATGTCTTTCTAGCTTCTTATAGCAACTTTACATGATAATTTTTATTCCTTTCATATATAAATTAATTGTTATGGGGCCACATATCATGACTCTTTAAAGAAAATGGGTTATTTGAAATAGCAACGGAGGTGACAGGTACGTTCTACTACTCTTGTTTACGGTATTTGATCATACATGATATGTTTAGTCATACGATAATGTTATTCTTTTTTTGCCTACAACATTCCTAGCATGTGGAAAGTAAACCCTTGGGTAAATGACGTAGGACATATGTTTAGGATTGAGACTCTATAATATGTGACTAACACATTCATTTGATAAAACGATTTTAAGAATTTTTGAAATTTTATAACAAAATCCATTGATTAAAGAAAGAAGGAAAATGCAAGTAAATAGATCATTTGAAACTTTAATAAATCAATTCAAAACTATTCAAAAAGATATAATAATAAATAAAGCTTCATAAAAAATGATAATAAAATAAAAAGAGTAACATAATAATAATAATTCAACTCTTTTATTTATGAGGATTTTTTGGATGAGATAACACATGGTTGCTAACAAGAGTTCTCCGACCTAAAGAAGTTTAACAGCTCCATTAAACCAAGTAAGTTCATAACTAACTGCGGTTTCGGGACGATGGAATCGTAGGATCTTGACCGCAATCGCTTATCATAAAGTAAAATCCCCCTTTTAATCACTTTAATAATAATCATCATCAATTCAAAAGACACTTTTCAGGATCACAACAAATAAACAACAAGAACCTATGATAGGCCTCACGCGGCGTGGTTTTCTCTCTTCTTTTCATAGAACCAGTTAATGATGCGACTGCACAACTGTCAACCTTCGAGTCAGTCAAGATAAAACATGAAGTGAAGACGAACCTCAAATAAATTTTTCATAGACTTAAACAACATAAACTCTTAGGACTTTGACGTCATTCATCTAGCACGACGTAAATCTTCATATATATTTTTGGCCTTCGTATGATTGTATGACGTGCGATATAAGCTCTAACACTTTTTAGGATCTTGAGGTCGTTGTTCTGTACAACATAAATCTTTCTATTTTCTTAAGCTATTTACATGATTATAGGTCATGCAAATGTAATCCTTAAAACTTAATTAAATTGCAGTAGTAAAATATTAAATAACATCGCTTCTAAAATGTCAAGTCAAACCATAGGACAATCTGGGAAGTCATTGAGGTCTTCTTAGTATTTGCGACATCCCCTACCTTTCGTTCGTTTGGATTTCAAAATAACTATTTTACATTGAGTCTTTTTCTGTTTATTTTCTTATGATCAATCGTGAAAAATAAACATTGAATTCATAAAAACAAAAACTCAATCTTAATCGAGTGTTTTTTAAGTGATTTCGTTTGCGTAAGGTATAATTAAAGATAGGAGTTTGTGCCTATAGGAGAATTAGTAATCCAGATAATCTAAACATTATCTAATCTTCATATTAAATAGGGGAATGATCTGTTGAAAATTTCGCATACTAGAAAAATATCATAAATTTCTTAAGTTTGAATAATTAAGACTATTATCAAGTGATATTATTATATTTCGAGATGAAGAATTACTTGTACTATCGTGCTTTCGTTATTTAAATCATTGAATATATGAGATCTGTTTGGTCTCATTTTTCAAAATTAAAAACTCTTTTTCAAAATTAAAATTATATATATTAATTTAAATTATTTTCATTTAAAAAAAAGAAAAAATCAACACTCGCTAGAATCTAGTGCATAAGTGATTCAACACTTCATCTAGAATATGAAATTTTGAAGAACTGGTCAAAAGATTTTAACATCATTCTTCGGAAGAAGAATTTCAAAATCAGTATCCTGTGAAATCCACTTTAAAGGGATGGTAGGATCCAATTTAGAAGGCATTTTTTCAGACTTCTTCGACATCATGAACTCATCATTCACAAATTTATTTAAGTATTGTACCTCGAACTACATATCTTTAATATCATAAAAACCAAGCATCATCAATACAATATCTACTGTGATAAGAAGAGGAACATGGAACCCATGCAGTTTTCCGCTCAAGTCATTTTTCACGAAGAAAAAATCAACAAACCATTTTCTTAATGTATCCTTCGTTTGGAGATCTAATACTTTGCTTCTAAAAGATTTATGTTCATGCACATCCCTAATATACATGTCTATCCTGACTAAAATCCCCAATGTTACTTTAGGCCAACCTTTTTTGAAAGGGACAATCAATCCAACAACGACAGTCATTGACCAAAATGAAAACTAATAAATACATACCCCGGTCATCGATAAAACATCCTTCTACTCAATCAGAGGTGGAATTGAAGGCCAAAACGCAAATACACCTCATAAACTATGATATAGTTGAGAGGAGGCACACAAGCTCGATCAAATGGACCAAGCAACAACTACCATATCACTCAAAAAATGAAACTTCTTTCATAAAAGTATCAAAGCATCAACGATAGTTATCGATACCATCTCATAGGGATTTTTACACATTTTTTGGCCTTCAAGAGGTCGAGATTCTCTAGACATTGGAATATCAAAAGGAAATCAACTGCAACAATCCTTCTCTTGAAAGAAACAATAGCTCAAGTTAAGTAAGGCAACAACAGTCTGCGTCGGGGAAAACAACACCCCATGTCATGAAAGCCAACCGCAATCTAAATCAGAAAAGGTAAACACAATCTGGAAAGAGAAGAAAACCACAACTCGAAAGAAGAATGCAATCATAGCTTGAAGAGACTTTAAACGGTGGAGTGATGTCGGTTCTCGCCTCCTCAAAAAGGATATTTATAGGCAAAAAATTCAAAAAAATGATGAAAATTTTGATGTTTTGAAATTCTGCCCTATGAGTGCATAGCTGTACATGCAATAGTACGAGATAAAAAATTTTGTGCTTCCCCAAATTTGCACACTCACACCCCACATCGGTGCCTCCCACATCTGTACCCACTATCGCTCGCACTAAAGTGCACCCGATGCACACCCACGGGCACCACTATCGCGCACAAGCTCAAGCACCCTTGCACGCATAGCTGTCGCACGTTCCTGGGCACCGCTGGTGCGCTTGGGCGTTCACTGCTGCCACACGTGCAATCTCTGTTGTGTATGCATATCCTTGCGCACATGTTCGTTATCATGTCTGCATGCTCTTGTGCACGTATTTGTCAGACCACTATTGACAAATCGTCATCGCCGCCAATAGTGAATGACAATGTGATCTAGTAAAAATTTTTGGAACGTATAAAATTATACTTTTCAATACTAGCTGCATAGTTTCAGACGAGATATACAACATCGCACGACAATAAGGTGGGCAAGTGATGTGTCGTCAATAATTTTTTATCAAGCATGTATATCAATACTTATTTTATATAGGATCTTCTAAAATAATATTTCAAACTGTCTCAATAAAACAAACCCAATAATACAAAAATTGATTCAATCCAAATTCAATCAAGAATAAGTCAAGTCATTGAAGTATATTTAAAAGTTTTAGATCGGCAATTGAATGGTCAAATGAACTATAAATTTAATATATTTATAGTCTAATAAAACATCTTAACAGAAGAATCCAACGAGCAATCAACATAAACCGCCGATCAGATGGTTAGCAAAGTTACACCCCAAAAGACCAAACACCCCTTCCCAAAAGGCTAGAAATAAACCCCCTATTCACTTAGTGAGGGAGTGAAGAAGAGAAGTGAAATTCCAAAACATGTCCTGGAAAAAAGACCCGGCAGTAATCACCGGCCTTCGTAGCCACCGATAACCGTCAACGACTGCCCATGGACCACTGTCGACCACCGCCAGCTATCATCGTTTGTTGTCACCAACCACCAGCAACCAGTGACCCCTGCTTGCAATTATTGTAGTCAAAATACAGATGATGTGTCTAACACATATATTTTCTTTGTGATATATAAAAACAAGTATAATTTTTGGTACAAAATTGTAACCATTATCTCTCTATTAAGAGGGAAAGGCGCACCTTGTATCTGCAAATGCATAGTGTATTAGTTTGATTTGGCTAGTCCCTGTGATATTTTCCTTTCCAAGATTTTTCCACGTAAAATGTTTTAACAGCCTCCTACCTTTTTTTTTGTGTGAAAATCTTCGTACAATGTTAAGACATTAAATAATCACTCTGCCATCATGAATTTTCAAACACGTAACAATAATAATAAGGAGCATTTATATACATACCACCCAATTCCTATTGTATTTAATATCCAACACCCAAAATTTATTTTTTATATTTATATTATCCAAATATTTTATATTATATAAAAAAAAATATCATCACTTTATCTTTGTAAAAAGTGAAGTATAATTTTTCAAGCATAGGTTAGAAACATATACGTCAAAATTGAAGTTTTATTGTCAGATACGTATATACATAAGAATTGAGTAGTAAGTATGTAAATCTTGCTAAAAATAGTAATAATAAATAAATAAACAAGTGATCTTTTTCTAAAACAATAAAACTACAATTCTCTGATAGGCAAACTACAATAAATAGAACATATTTGAAAATTAATAAAAACCGAATACCCTTTGGCTATATGATATAGACATTTTCTAGATCTGAACAATTTATTCATGCTATGGCAACTCTGCACATACCGAAACAAGACCAATCTAAGATTTAAAGATATAAGAGAGAATGAAATAACAGCCATGCCGGCGTAAGAACATAAAGGTGAGTGACTTGCAGAGTAATCAGGTGAAAGAAAAATGAAATATTCGACTTTCTAAGGAACTTAGAACATCCACCTTGGAGAGAGCTGAAGGACATTCTTTTGTGATCTAACCGGCGGCTGATCAGAGCCATTCCTCTTCTTCATGCTGGACGAGACAGTTGGGCTGTAGTACTCATGGCTCTTATGAGTAAGTGCTGCAGCATAGGAATGTGCTTTCCTCACTGGTATCATGCTATGCTGTTTCTGCAGCACTCCCCTTCTTTTTGTTGCGCTTCTCGGAGATGATGCCCATCTGCCATAATTCACACAACTCTGGCTCCTTCCAACTTGATGGAACTTGGTTTCTTTCGGGGGACTAGGTATGTTTCTGCTCTCCATAGTCTCAGCTGAGTACATTGTCTCTCCCCCACTGCTGAATCCATCACCCCCATTTTGTAGCTCAGAAACATCCAAAGGTGACGAGCTCGAGTGCACCACACTGCAGCAATCATCTTCTAAAGATTGATTTTCTGGTTTTGAATCATGCCTAACATTCTCACTCTGTTCTGGGAGCAGTTGCTTGAGGGGCAGAGGCAAAACGATGGATTTTGGAGCTCTTGGAGGGAAATTGATGTCTAAAAGCTGAACTGCAGCATTTTCTTTCCTTCTAATTGGCACTGAAGTAATCCTTGGAGATTCATATATCTCAGGGGTTGAAATACCTTTCCCATTAGCACCAACAATAGCAGTACTGCTTGATCCTTGCTGAAATTTAGATTTTACAGGTATGCGCGCAGAAGATGATATGTTTTCACACTCCTCTTCAGGCTCTTCAGGCTTGAAGATCTGACGTTGGCTAAAAGAACAGGAGTGCTCACTTTTTTGTCCGGTGGACAACAATCGGATCAAGGGTAACTTAGGCTTAGTTAGCTCATCCAGGCTGCCCTCCCAGTGCTGATGTAACCAATCACAAATGATGGGAATAGGGATTCCAAACAGCAGCGATGAATCCCCCTTGCATGTCAAGGATGAGGATGAGGAAGCTGAAGAAGATTTACCGGTTGGAGAAGATGCAAGCTTCATTGGGTCACATATCATCAAGGCAAGGTTCCCTTGAGCATCAAAACCAGCAGAGCCCGGGCACCAAGTTCTTCCCTCGGCTAATATTTTTATGAGATTGTCAGTGGCAATCACTACTTTTCCCTCCCCAACTACCAGTTCTTTTTTATCGTTGTGACTTAGTAAATAAACGGTACTGCCTAAATGTAGACTAGGATTACCACAGGTTTTCAGAAAATATGGTTGATGGCCCTGTGAATTTGTTTTGGCATCTGCAGCATCTAGCCCAACTATTGTAAGATCAAGTACTGAACTGGTGATAAAGAACCTACAATGGGAATGAAAAGGAAAAAGATTAAACTTGATACACTTCGCCCTCATGATCGAGACCATAAGAGAAAAAAACATCATGATAACTGCAGCCATTGAAGCACACCTCTCATCTTCCGGATATCCCATTATACTACTGTTCAATAATAATATGCCGTCATAACAAGTAAAAGCTAATCTCAGAAATTATTTAATAAAAATGATCTACAGTTCAACACCTTCCTAGTAAGTAAAAGGGTGAGAACTTGGCTACGATGTGGAAATATAAGCCAGCGACAGCATCTGGTAAGTGCTAGGTCTCACAGCATAAAAGAAAGCTCAAGATTGATGAATAGAAAAACTATGCAGTAAAAATCATAGGTTAAGTGCAAGACAAGTTATCCTCAAAATTACCAGATACAATGACATGCTTTAAAGTGCGTTTCAAACCTTCTGAATCAGTTCTTTATATATGGACTTCGCTACTAAATAAGTTATAATTGTATATCAAAGGTTTTCTTTTAATTTTCATTTCTGTTATTTTGTTGTGTTTTCATGGCTTAATATGCCTCCTTTCCTACTGCAACCCTTTTGAGTTGGGGTCAGGCAAGCCATCTCAATCAAGTCTCAGAGCCTCTTAAAAAGGCAAATAAAAAATAAATTTACTAATAATAGCATATGAATAAGATCACAATATTTGAAAAAAGATGGATGAAATATGTCGAGGTGTAGCAATTTTTATCCAGGGATCTATTTCAGTCATTTTTTTATATTTCTATTTCACTCTCATCTTTAGTCATAGTGAATAAGAAGCATTATAATGGTATCATTCAAATTTTGCAAAATAAATAATTAAAGCAAGATTAGTTTCTCTCTTAAGAATTTATACAACCATCATTGATAATCATCCTTTTCACATTAATTCAGAACAACCTTATAAAACCTACTATATTGATCCTTCACATTAAGAACTTCATCAGATTAAATTGCTATCAATTTGATATATATAATCGTTAGCACTTCTATGTTAATCATTGCCTAATTTTCCTAAAGTCTCTTTCATCAGCCTCTAAAGCTTGGCGCATTGTAAATGTAGATAAAAAAAAAAAAATTAGGAGGTAGCTTAAGTAGCAGTTCCCTCTGCCTTCAAAGATAAGTTTAGGTCTAAAATCTCTTAAAATCCAAAAGGTAACAGTCTTTATACTAACCATGGCTTTGTTAATTTTGAGAATTTCCTCATTATGTTCATGAAGTAAATCTAGCAATGTCAAACACAGAGAAAGCAGTTGTTTACGCTTAAAAAGTATGAATGTTACCAATTGGATTTTCTGATAATCTGAATGATCAGTCACAAGTGCAGTATACATCAATATCTTTTTAAGACAAATACTGTATAATGGAAACATAAAATTGCATATCGGATTGAAAATACCTAGTTGTAAATACATGATGCTATCTTGTTATAGTTGAAAGATAAGTTCAGCGCTAAATTATGTATGATGGAAGTGTAGAACTCGAGAGAGTATCAAAATGGAAATCGGAACATACATTCTAACTATTTTCTGGTAATTTTCAAAAGTTTGACCTGGTTATCCAATTAATAAAACTGATAAAGGGATATCACAACGAGTAACTACAGATAATTAAAACCTACAAAAATGTTCTTTTCTTCTAATCCTTTAAGGTAATCGCTGAATTCAAATAAATCAATCGAAACATCAAATAAATCGCAAGTCTCGAAATTACATTTCCCTAAAAGTTGTTAGATCACAATCCGAGTACTAAGCAAGTCCAAGCCACATTGCCTGGCAAGAAATTACGACAACAATTATAGCCATCCTTATCTCTCTCACACTGCCGTTATTATTAGTCATAAAAGCAAACGTAACCTGGAAATATGATTAGAAAATAGTGACTACAAGGGCACAGGAACACAGACCTGTAAGGGGCGAGGCGAGCTGGAAGGCGTCCCAATTTGAGCTGGATCTCGACAGCCTCCGCCGCCGTGACGGACGACAGAGTCCCGTGGGTGGTGAGTAGGAGGTTTGGGTGAATGAGGAAACCGGTTCCATCTCCTCGACCAGCGCCAGAGGAGATGGAAGCCATGGCCGGGCCCTTGCAGGAGATGAGGCTTCCCTTCAATCTCTCCGTTCGCTCTCCTCCACAGAAGCACCATCCCTTCCCTTCTCTCCACACCCCCATCACTGTGCTCCGGCACCAATATTTTGCTTCCGGCGGTGGCGACGGAGTACCCTATTGCAGCTCCGCAGATCAGCGACGAGCGCTCTCTCCCTCTCTCCCTCTCTCCCTCGCTTCCGGCAGTGTGAGGCGTGATAAATAAGTGATGCTTTAAATTTTCTTCTGTCCACCAAAACGTGACCCAGATGACAACCGCACACGCGGGTCCCGCAGGTGAGGGACGGGCTTGGAGGGTGCATGTGGATGATCGGCCCGATTATCGGGAGGTCTGATTTTTCTTTTGAATAAAAAATAAGAATATACGAGTCAAACAACAATCAACCGCATAAAAATAAAAATAGACAAAGCCATCAGTAAATAGACCAGCAAGACAACAGGAATGGAATGAAGATCATGACCACCAACAGAAAAGGGAAAAACTTTTAAGTAGTCCATATAACAGTCTCTAGAAAATTAGCAAATGCTCCACCAACCAAGCTCCAATGAGTATCCACAACGCAAAGATCAGCAATCAAAGAACTTCAAAAATCCAATTGATGAAGATCACTAGGAACTGTAAAGACAAACAAACACAATAGCATTAGGCGGATTAATTTTAGCAAAGAAGGTGTTTAGATCGATCGATCGAAAGGACATGTGAGAGGATTTCCCACTAAATGATCGATCTTCAAACTGATCGATAGATTGTTAAGTTTTGAGTCAAATATCGGTAGAGTTAAAGCGAGGCGAATGGCCGATGAACCCCTCCCCGACCGACATCATTCCGTCAGTCTTAGTACATTCAAATATCTTTTATAATTACTAAGAAAAACCCCTCTGAAAGCTGATGATAAGGGGATTGGCCTGTAATTTTGTATAATTGACGCCCATCCCTATAATTAAAGGGCATATACCATGAATAAAGGTTATGCATTCCAGTGATTTTTAACTACACATTCTCTCTTGATTCTCTCAGCACAACATTCTATATATTGAGTGTGTTTCCCGTACACTTTTGAATTCAACATCCTTTAAGGTGCAGTAAATGTGTGCACATGGCGTCAACAAGAAGATAAGCCTAGCAACAATAACAGGGAGAATCCAGTCAAAAGAACGCAGTAAAAGTAGCATGCACTTGGGAGTTAATGGAAGAATCGTTTAGCAAGGCCCGCAAGATTTGAGAACTCAAATCACCAACCAGATGTCGGGACAATTTGCAGATCTACTCAAACCAGTCGCTGCCCTAGCGGTGACCCAAGTCTAGGAGAGGAGTCGGCGAGACAAGCGGCACTTAACCCCTCTCATGGGAAACTACCATGGAACAATGGGAGAAGAACAGTCCACCTGAAGAGAAGCCTAATGATGTGTTGTATCAAGATAGCACGACAATCGAAGAATGAATTCTCGCTACAAGTTTTGGGAGCATAATGCCCGGAGAAATTCAAAATGCCCACCCTATATCCATACAAAGAGTGGCTGGATCCCAACAACCACCTCGCGTCATTCAAATCTTCCATATGTTTGGTAAAAGTCTCGAACGTTCTCAATTGTAAACTATTCTTCACAATGTTGAGATCGTCTGCACTAAGATTGTTCGACAGGCTATCAGCAGGAGTGATCACCTTCTTTGCAGAATTTAGGAGACTTTTTCTATCTCAGTTTACTGGTGCTCTAGGGCCCAAAAAGTGTGCTTGATCCCTGTGGCAACTAAAATAAAGAGCTTATGAAAGCTTACGATCTTTTATTACACGGTTCCAAAGAGAAACTTTTGATGTGAATGACTTGAAACTTCACATTGCCCATGCCACGCTGAGGCAATGGATGAGGTCGAAGAGGTTTTGCTTCGACCTCGACCTCGCAGAGCCGCAGAGCTTGGTTAAGTTTGAAATGGTTAATAAAAATATTGTTGCCTATGAGAATGCCCAAAAACCCACTAAATAAAGACACCGAAAGACTTCATTGTGGAACAACTGAAGGCTGCCCAAATAAACTTTAAGATTGATCATACACTCACGCTATGAAGGTCACCTCGATAATAGCTCCATCCATCATTCTGAGGATCAACAGAAGCAAGTGAAGGCCCTACACTACTGATCATCCTAGTATCATGAGTCCTGAGGCAATCCTGGAGTCCCTCGAGAAACCCCACTGAGGGTGTCCATGATAGAGATAATGGACACCAATCAAGAAAAAGATTTTCATGAAGGCAACTCTTATTAGAGCCACCGTTTTCTTCGAGATAGTAGGAAGTATTGCAAATATCGCAGAGATCATGGGCACAACATGAAGGAATGCTAACACCTGTGGAGCCGGATTGAAGAGTTCATAAAGAAGGGGAAACTAAAGGAAATTTTATCCCTTGGAGCTGCTACCCAGACGCATGCCAAAGCTCCTGCTAGAGGAAAGAAAAAAGGACTCCTCCACACCAACGCCTCGTCAGCCCACCTTTTCAATCTTCTTCGTCTCGTTTGACATGATTCGAGCTGTCTGTCTAATACACGTGAGAAATCAACGACATCTGATCACCATCCCTAATCTCCTTAACCCGAGAACTTTCTTTTTTCTAGGCCTAATATATTGCTCAATACTCAACCAAATCACGGCTCAATGAGATGAAGACATCTATACGACTAAATATATATATATGAAATACAAGTATTCTTCATAAAGTTCCAAACCGAGCTTAATTTTAGGGATTATGATCTATACTTTAACTTAAGAGGTAAGGCCTGATTGGGTTGGCTAGAGATGTTCGCCTTGAGTCCACAAAGCTCCTTGAAGCACCAATTTGCTCTGTGGTGGGTCTAAGTAGGAGTTCAATCAGCAGGTGGCTCTTCCTAGGTCAAAGTCTAGGTTAGAGTGCTTGGAAGAGGGATATTTTGATTGGGAACTTCTTCTTATGCTCTGGTGAAGTTCATGAGCAAGTCAATTTGAGGTTTGGTGGGATTTCGTGGGATGGCCAAAAAATGCCTTGGTTTTCAAGCTCAAAATTGGGACTGGACAGTGGAGATGATGGCTACAAAATGGTGGGAATGAGCTTTGAATTACTGGAATTAGGATTTGAACTAATTTTAACAGAGTTTCCCAAAAGGTTTGTGCACGTGTTCTCCTTGGTTGTGGGGTGGTGGCTTATTTATAGAGAAGGAAGGAGGGTTCAATTGAGCTGGACAGAGGGTTAGTCATGTTGCTTAGGTGGAGAGAAGAAGAGGGCAAGTAACCACTTGGGTCAAGCTAGCTTGGATGGGCTTAATTATGTGTTTTCCTTACGGTCGCTCTCTTGGCCATGGTGTTTTCCGGCAGCTAATGTGGCGGACTAGCAAAGGGGAGGTCCCTATCTTACTCAGGGAGGTCAGGGCTTAATTTTGGTGAAGTCAATCAGGTCTTTCCATGTTTAAAGGTGGTTAATTGAAATGGAAAGGGAGGTTGGGCTAGGTTTGGGTCAATCATGGGCTAGGTCCATGGAAATGGCTTGGATGACTTCTCATTGCTAACCAAGCTCAGGTGGACTAGCTGGATTAGTGAGATCAACTCACCATCCAAGTGTATTAGTTAGGGGAGTCATGAGAGTGGTTAATCACTTTTAAAGGAATCATTGAAGGGGCTCCTCCTTTTGCCACTTTGGGTATGGTGACATCGTATAACTCTCATGGCTTGCATGTGGCATAGAAGTGCATTAATGGCTTGGCTTTGGCTTGGATAATTTGCATGAAAAATGATTTTTGATATTTTTTGGTATTTTTGTGTGGGCTTATCATGTGGCAAAACATGGAATATTTTCATCATGAATATCATGGTGCATGGTTAGATTTGATTAAATGGATGATGAGGCTAATGTGTAGGATGGGCTTGTCATGCGGGCCTTTAAATTTGGGCTTTTGATTTGAATTATGAGGAATTAAATTTTGGGCTTGAATTAAGTATGGAGGGTGATGCACTAAAAAAATGTTTAATTTTATATATACATTTTGTGCTTAAATTTAGTGATATTCACTTTAAAGAAAGGTAATTTCATGTTTTGTTGCAGTTATATTAAGTCTAGGCACTTGGAGTAAGAAGGACGAAACAAGGAATAGATTTGGAGTCAAATGATGCAATTTCAAAATTGGACTGGCTGAAATGGAGCCAGAACTCGCACCGGTTTCTAGAGAGAAGGAAATTGCACTAGCACTAACAACACCAGAATTAGTGGCAACGACGCCAGAATCTAGAAACCCTGCCAGATTCCAGATTTTGGTGCCAATGGCGTCATATTTCGGCGCAAAGACGATTATCTCTTTTAATTCATTGAATTTGGATGAATTTTGAAGGGATGCCAACGGAAACTTTTGGGAAATTCATCCTAACCTTTTAAAATAGTTTTTTTATGTCAGAAAGGGTGTCTTTTGTTGGTATTGGTGTGTTCTGAGTCTTGATTAATTTTTGGGGAGTCTTTTTCCAATTTTGTATGGTAAGAGTGAGGGAGTTTAGAGAAGATTTTCTTTAAGAGTTGTAAGAGGGGAGAGGTAAAATGAGAGATTTCTTCTTCATTACACTTATAAGAGAGAGTTGAGTGGTATTGTAAAGAGAGAAAGAGATTTAAAGGAACTTCAAGGGGTTTGAGTGGGGAGGATATTGAGATAAGTTGTGTTTATTTACTTTTTTGATTTGTAAACTTATTTTTATATAAAAAATCCATGTTTTCTTGTATCTTCCTCATGAATTCTGAGTAGTGTTCTTTGTCCTTCTCCTTACAATGAGATATAGTCATGTGAAGAATCAAGGTTGTTGAGCAATAATTAAATGTTCAAAATTGTAATGATTCAAATTTTGATCTTCATTTACTTTTTAATTTGACCAATTAAATTGTTAAAATTTATTGTGAAACATTTGATCCGAAAGTACTATGCTTTATACAACAAAGTAAGATCCACATTTGATTTCATGGATGAGAATGTAGTTCATGGGGTTGAGTGCAAATAAATAGAGCAATATACTTTGTAGGGCATAAAATTAGATATTTTAGGATGCAGACTAAAATCCCCAATTTGGTCCAGGTGTTTGGAAACTAAAGGGAAATATTATCCCTCAGGTGATGGGAATATGGGAAATATGGAGTTAGAGCCAGTATCTTCCCAGCTTAACCACAGATTTAGGGACCAAACTTTAGATTACCCAAGGTTCTTTTTCGCTCGTAAAGAAAAGAAAGAATAAGAATGTTCCTATTTGGCACAATACAATTTACAGCAATTGGATTCATTCACTGACTATAACCTCATTGTAAAGGGGAAGGATACTTTCTTAAATTTGAACTCTTTGTCACAAAATTTAGTTTAGTCTTAGTAAATTTAACTTTGAATTTTAGAGATTAGTTTAGTAAACCTAGTTTCATGCTGCATAAAACCAATTTTGACCTTTTTTTTACTTGAGTTTTTATATAGTTTGAATATTGTGTCTTTCCGTTATTATCATAAGAATTACCACTTCCTTGTGGGATTGATACTTAGGACTCCATTAGAGCTCTTTATTACTTGAGCTATACATAAGCTTGTGTTTGCATCCTAGTGACGATTTAAATTGAAATTATACATTAATTCACTAGGAGTGGCAGCTAAAAGATTTTAAAAAGAAAAAAACTTATTATACTTAAGTAAATTTTATTATGATTTATCTGCATATTTCATAATTAAGTTGTTTGTTGTAGTGTTGAAAGACATTTATAGCGCACTAAAAAATTATGCATGAAGTTTTTGGCGCCATTACTAGGGAGATAACGATAAATTACTTTATAACTTAAAGACTTTGTTTGAACTCTAAAACTTATTTTAAGAAAATCGTAGTATTATAAATATTTTTTTACATTTTTTATGTGATTGATTATTTTTAAAATTTTTAATTGTGTTTGTGTATGCGTAGTTTAGGATTTGAATTTTTAGTACCTTATGATTTGGAATTAGAAAGAACTGTTAAAAAAATTTAAAAATTAAAAAACTTAACAATCTGAGCAAAATGGCGAACAACTTAGATAATCAAGGACTTGAAAATGAACATCACTAGAGACCTTTAAGAGATTATGTTCATCCTACAATATACGAAATACACTTGAGTATACGAACTTCTGTTATTACTAATTCATTTGAGCTTAAGCCTGTTATTATTTAAATGGTAAAAAATAATCAGTTTGGGGGAACACCGACTGAAGATCCTAACTTAAAACTTACTGATGGTGACGAATTGTCGCGTGTCGTCGTCAATTCCCGTATCATGTCAATGTCAAGGAGTCGCCACTCTCTTTCTCTATCTATCGCCCTAATTCTTATTCTATTTAGACTTATTGTCAAAAGTCTTTGGAGAAATTGAAGAGGGATTAATCATGATAAAGATTGAGAGAAAAAGAGATCAAATGATAATCTCATAGAATAAATTTTCAGATTGTGTAATTACTGAAGTTTTTCGTATAAGAAAATCATATGAAGATCTTGAGTAACCAGAGAGGTCTTATAGGTTAAATGCCTATCCTGAGTTCTTTAATCTCCTGTAGGAGCAAGCTCCTATAGTTAATTACATCCTGAGTAATTAATACTGCCTAGGAAAACTCCCGATTAAGGTTAACATTTATCCTCGAAAAAGTATTTGTGTTGTCGTGGTAGTAAGTTTATAAAGAATCGATACTACCTAAAAGTTTTGTATATATTGAGTGTATGTCGTTGCTTCGTGGTGTTTTGTTTTGTCGTTTTGGTGTCATGTCATGGTCATGTTGGGATGTCGTAGTTTGTATGTCATGTCATTTTATGTGATGTCGTAATGTCATATCATTTTATGTCATCTCATAATGTCATGTGATGTTATAATGTTAGGTCATTTTATGTCATCTCATAATGTCCGGTGATGTCTGATCTAAGAAAAAAATACCTATTTTTATTCCTTGATTTTTATTAAATTTTAAGGATATTATGCTTTAATGAAAGGTATTTTTGTGTTTTGGATGTAGGTAATACAAAAATGTTCAAGAAGAAGAAAAATATGAAAAACGAGCAAAAAGGAGCAAAAAGGAGCAAAAAATAGAGCCAAAATGCAAAATTGTCGAAATTATTGGCCTGGCGCCTAGGCGCTAGAGTCCGGCGCCTAAGCGCCAGCTCGATACAGAAAACTGTTAAGTTTTTGACGACTTTTGGGTGGTTATTTTGATGGTGTAAGCGGTTATTGGACCTTCTAGAAGACTGGCAGTTGTTCCTGGTTTATAGGACATGTGATACAATGTATTTGGACGCTTCAAAACAGTTTTAATCGCAAAGAGGTGCGATCCAAAGTGAAGAGGTGCGAAGAACTGGACGCGATGTCCGGCGCCAAGGTGCCAGATTCCTGTGCCTAGGAGCCAGACACACCTTTTAGAAGATTCATTGAATGTGGACACATTTTGAAGAGGTGCCTTGAGGAAACCCTTGAAGCCTATAAATAGGAGGGTATTCCTTCAGAGAAAAACGCCCCATCTACCCCCCATCTAGAGTCCAACCTAGAGAGAGAATTAGAGAGACCATATTAGGGCCACCTTTTTACTTTCCTTCATAAATTAGTGAGTTTATTTTAGAGTTTGTATTTAGAGTTTGAAAGAGTTGGTGCATCTATAGTTCATTACGCTGTGGAGTTAGTAGGAATCAGAAGTTTAGTAGGAGAAACATCTAAGATAAGTATTTTTATTTTGATTCAAAGTTTATTTATTATGTTTTGTTATTTAATTTCAATGTGTTGTGAGTAGTTACTTTACTTTTCCCTTTCAATTATGAAAAGATAAATAAGATAATACAAAATTTGTCGGAGAATTAAAAATCATATATTTTCAAAACATTGTGATGATATTAATACTGGTTCTTAATTTACTATTTAAATTGGCCATTTAAATTGTTAAAACCCGTTGAAGAGTTTTGAGACCTAGAAGAAGATGAATTCTTAACTTGTAGATATCACATGAATCCTTAGGTAGTCGAAGGCCTTGTGCGGGTTATTCAAGGTGAAGTGCAAATAAATAGGAAGATGTTATATATTGGGCGTAGAATTGATAAGTTTTTAGAGTGACGGACTAAAATCTTATGATTTGGTTTATAGAAAAGGAAAGGGTCACTAGTAAGGCCGACCATAGCCACCCTTGGACATCCAGAGTAGTGTGAGCCTAGATTAACCCATTCTACTAACAATACATCCGGACTCGATCTATAAGCTAGCTGATGTTCTTTGCACTGGATCGAAAGGGTAAAGAATATGAATGCTTCTATTTAGTACAATACCATAAATTTATATTCTCCACGAATATTATCATTATCTTAGAAAATCTTGGATTAATTGAAAGGGAGAAAGTTGCTTTCTTATTGTTATTTACATCGATTATTTTATTTACTGCTTTATTATTGCATCTAGTAAATTAAAGATATTTTATTTTTGATTATAAAAGAAATACTTTAAAATAAAAATATTTAAAGATCTATAACTCTCTCATCGTGGGAACGATACTGGGGTCTTTGTTTCAAAGTCCTATATTACTTGATACGATACGTATACTTGCGTAGAACCCCTAGTGTGTAAAATATTTTCCATAAAATTATATTTATATACACTAGCCGCTATTATTATTTATAACATATATTTTTTGAAAGCATTAATTAGTACGTTGATCTTCAGAGGACTTCGGGTCAAGTTTTTGGCACCGTTGCCAGGGAAGAAGATTTTAGTACGCATATATTTATATCGGGTCAAGTTTTTAGCGCCGTTGCCTGGGAGAGCAGAGGCAAACTTTTAGATTTTTAGTATTTTTATTTTATTCATTTTTCTTTATTATAACAAAAAAAATATATATAATAATAATATTCTTGATAATTGACTTTTTATGCGTAGTTCTGGATCTGAAGGATTATTACATTTAGATTTTGAATTATAAAGAACTGTTAGAAGAACTAAAAAAGGAAAACAAATTCAAAAATTTCAAGAAATGACTAATTTACATAACAATTTACAAAATCCAATTGAAATTAATGATCAAAATGTTTATAAACCATTAAGGGATTATGCTAACCCTACAGTTGATAGTAGTATTCAAATACCCACGGTAGATGCTAATTCTTTTGAGCTTAAACCGTCTATTATTCAAATGGTTCAAAACAATCAATTTAGTGGAACACCAAATGAGGATCCAAATTTACACCTTGCTAGTTTTTTAGAACTATGTGCTACCTTTAAATATAACAATGTTTCTGATGATGTTATTAGGCTTAGACTCTTTCCTTTTTCTTTAAGAGATAAAGCAAAGATGTGACTGAACTCATTAGCAACACGTTCTATTAAAACATAGGCTGAAATGACACAAAAATTCCTTGCTAAATATTTTTCTCTTTCTAAAACTGCTAAATTAAGAAATGATATTACTTCATTTAGTCAATTTGACGGGGAGACAATTTATGAAACTTGGGAAAGAGTTAAAGAACTATTAAGAAAATGTCCTCATCATGCTTTACCTGATTGGTTAATTATTCAAACATTTTAAAATGAATTAATTGGATCTTTAAAATCAATTATTGATGCTGCTGCTGGAGGTTCTTTAATGTCTAAATCATTTGAAAAAGCTTACACTTTAATTGAAGAAATGGCTAACAATAATTTTCAATGGCCTTCTGAAAGGATTAATCCTAAAAGAATGGCAAGTATTCATGATAATGAAGCCTTTTCTATTTTAGCTTCACAAGTAGCAGCAATGTCTAAGAAATTAGATAGTTTTGCTATTAATATATCACCTAATAACTATGCTAATATTAAAGATTCTCAAACTATTAAAACTTTACAAGCTATTGCTAGTAAAAATAATCCTTATTCAAATTATTATAATCCTGGATGGAAAAATCATCCTAATTTTAACTGGAATAATTCACAACAATAGGGTAATAATCAATCTCATCCCACTGGAAATTGGAATAATCAAGTTAATTCAAACTATAAACCACCTGGATTTAACAATCAATAGAAAAAGTTATCTATAGAAGAATTAATTTTACAACTAAGTAATCAATTACAAAATCAAAACACTGTTATTCGTAATATTGAGAATCAAATGGGACAAATCGCTAATTTAATTAATTATAGACCCCCAGGAACACTTCCTAGTAATGTTGAAATCAATCCAAAAGAAATTGGAAAAGAACATGAACATGTTAAAGCTGTACAACTTAGAAGTGGAAAGGAATTAAAAGAAAGAATGCAGAATGAAATTGAAAATGAGATTGAGGTTGAAGGGATTGAAAAATCTAAAGAAACTTCTTCTCCAAATAAAGATCAAACTGATATTTCTATTAATATGAAAGTTGAAAAACCACCACCACCTTTTCCTCAAAGACTTAAACAGCAGAAGCTTGATCATCAATTTTCTAAGTTCTTTGAAATTTTTAAGAAACTTACTATAAACATACCTTTTCTTGAAGCTTTGGAACAGATACGAACTTATGCAAAATTTATGAAGGATATTTTAAGTAAGAAACGATGATTTGAAGCTTTTGAAACTCGTAGCATTAAGTGAAGAATGTAGTGCAATAATTCAAAAGAAATTACCTCGAAAACTTAAAGATCCCGGAAGTTTTACTATACCTTGTGCTTATTGGAGAAAAGTTTTGTGGAAAAGTTTTATGCGATTTAGGATCAAGTATTAATCTCATGCCATTTTCTATTTTTCGAAGGTTGAATTTAGGAGAGATTACTCCCACCACTCGTAACTCTTCGGTTAGTCGATAGATCTATCACTTACCACTAAAGGAGTTATAGAGGATGTTCTTATTAAAGTAGATAAATTTATCTTCCCCGTAGATTTCATTGTACTTGATATGGAAGAAGATAAAGAAATACCTATTATTTTAGGGAGACCTTTTCTAGCGACTTGGATGAGCTATGATTGATGTGCGAAAATGAGAATTAACCATGAGAGTTAATGATCAAGAGATTAAATTTAATGTCCTTAAATTAATGAAGTACCTCGACAAAGAAAAATGTTATCGAATGGATATAATTGATTATTTAATTGAGAAACATTATCAAGAAAAATGTAAAGTCATTTACGAAGAAAAATTTGAATTATTAACCGATGAAGATGAAGAACTAAAAGAAGAAGAAACTCATTATATTAAAGATAATTGGGAAACTTTGGACATAACTCAAAATGATATACTTTTACCCTCAATTAAAAAGCCCTCGAACCGAATTAAAAATGTTACCTTCACATTTAAAGTATGCATTTACGGGAAATTCATTAACTTTACTCGTTATTATTTCTTCTGAGCTAAGTAAAGATCAAGAAGAAAAATTGATAGGAGTGTTAAAGAATTATAAGAAAGCATTTGGTTGGACAATTGCTGACATAAGAGTAATAAGCCCGTCCATTTGTATGCATAGAGTTTTAATGGAAGAAAATTTTAAACCTACTATTGAACCACAAAGAAGATTAAATCCTATCATGAAAGAGGTTGTTAAAAATGAACTTGTTAAATGGTTAGATGCTGGTATTATTTATCCTATTTCGGATAGCCAATGAGTAAGTCATATTCATTGTGTTCCAAAGAAAGGAGGAGTAACTGTCGTTGTCAATGATAAAAATAAACTAATTCCTACAAGACAAGTTACTGGATAACAAATTCGCATTGATTATAGGAAATTAAATGACGCCACTAGAAAGGATCATTTTCCTTTACCTTTCTTGGATCAAATGCTTGATAAATTAGCTGGACACTCATATTTCTGTTTTCTGGATGGATATTCTAGTTATCATCAATTAACTGTCGCTCCTGAGGACCAAGAGAAGACAACATTTACAAGTCCTTATGGAACATTTACCTTTAGAAGAATGCCTTTTGGTTTATGTAATGCACCTGCAACTTTTCAAAGATGTATGATGTCAATATTTTGTGATTTGATTGACAAAGGAATTGAAATATTCATGGAAAATTTTTCAGTTTTTGGAACTTCTTTTGAATCTTGTTTGGAAAATATTTCCAAAATTCTGAAAAGATGTGAAGAAACAAACTTAGTTCTTAAGCTGGGAAAAATGTCAATTCATGGTCACGGAAGGCATTGTACTTGGTCATAAGATTTCACAAAAAGGGATGGAAGTAGATCAAGCAAAAGTGAAATTATTCGTTGAATTACTAACCACCTACTATCATTATCGATGTGAGAAGTTTTCTAGGTCATGCTGGATTTGTAGAAGATATATAAAAGATTTTTCTAAAGTTGCTAAACCACTTTGTCATTTATTAGAAAAAGATGCTAAATTTGAATTTAATAATGACTGTGTTAATGCTTTTAATATTTTAAAAGAAAAATTAATAACTGCACCTATCATTGTTGCACCTAATTGGAATAAATCTTTTGAATTAATGTGCGTGTTGACCTCACTTTTGGTTGAGATCTAGTCTCTCTTTAGAATAGCCTAGGGTCTAGCCATAGGACTCTCCTGGTGACTTTCTTAGAGGACTAGTCATGGAACCCTTCATATAGAAATTCAAAACTCTTCTTGCTTCACTAGGGGGTTTTCATATGCTTAAGGCCTAACCTCCACCTTTTGGTAGAAAAAAGGCAAGCATAAGGAATCCTAGGGAAGTCTCCTATAGGTGGTCGGACCTTAGGATTTGCCCCGAGGGAGGTCCGGAGATCACCACTCATACACTTCACATTCACAACATACACACACCGCACATTCTAGTTTCAACCACCGAACTCTTTGGAAACTCATGTGGATAGCCTGATATCTAAGTCTATGACTAAGTGGTAGGGACCAACACATAGAGGACCAAATGTAAGTGACCCTTGGTCATTACATCATGCTCACCTTGAAGCCACCTTCAAATTTCCAAAATTTCAATTTTTGGCCCCTTTGCCCCCTAAATAATCCTGAACTACCCAAAATTTCCAAAATTTCCAAAATTACCCAAATTCACCAAAATCCCCCAAAAATCATTCCAAGATATTCCTTACCACTCAAATTGACCATTCATGACCAAAAATTCCAAAATTTCCAAAAATACCCCCCAATACCCTCAAAATACCCAAAATACCCTTTTTGCCCAAAAATCTAAAAATTCCAAAAAATTCGAAAAAATCCTAAAAATACCCAATTTCATTTTGTTCAACTACACTATGGGTCAATTTTTCCAAATTAATACACTTTCAATCCAAAATCTCAACTTGGCCCATTTAACCTAAAGGTGCCTAAATCAAACCCAATCTTGACCCAATGGACCTCAATTTTGATCAAATTCAATTCCAAAACAAAATTAAACATCCCTAATATCAATCTAGACCAAATTCAAGTCCAATGTGACCCACATTTGAATCTAATTCCACTTGAAATCAAAATCCCCAATTTTGCCTAAATAACCCAAAACTCCTAAAGTGACCCAATGCCAATCAATTCCTCCCAAATTTCAATTCCAAACTCTTTATAACACCACCTTAAACTGAATTGGATCATCAATTTCCCATAATTTGAGCTCAGGTCTTACCCAAATCAATTTTGGACCAAAGAAACCCCAATCTTGGCCCAAGCTGAACACATGTTTTAAATCCACCAAATTGACCCTCTAAAATTTGTCAAAACCATTTTATGTCTTCATGAAAATTCTTCTAGACAACCATATCTACAATATTGTTGAAGACCTCTGGACCCCATTCCCACTCAAACTCAAGATAACTTGACCCGAACCCAATATGGTCCAAAATAATCAAAAATCCAATCCATACCAAAATTGAACTTCCAAATGAGCTCAAAACCACTTTGTATCTTCATGAAAAATCTTCATTACAATCATATGGACAATATTGATCAAGGAACTTGGGCTTCATTCAAGCTCTAACTCAAGTTAATCCAGCCCAAACCAAATGAACCTAATTGAATTAATAATTCAAATTATGCTAAACTAAACCAAAATTAATCAAATTAATCTCATGGCAGCCCTAAAATCAATATATATATATATATATAATAATAATAATAATAATAATAAAATATAATAAATAAATGAAATAAAAAAAAGAAAAAATATCTTTCCATGCCTCTCCCCTCACCTCTCCCTCACCCTACCCGCCACCTCACCTCCTCCTCACCTCCTCCTTACCTCCACCTTATCTCCACCTCACTTCTTCCATACCTCCCCCACTCCAAAAAAGAAACCGTGAGCCCCTTCATTAAAATCTCCCCATCATCCCATAATCTCACTTACACACTCTCTTACAAACACTTACTCATTTCACTCACTTCACCTCCCAAATCCTTCTCCTAGCCGTGAGCCTCCCTCCTCTCTTTCTTCTTCTTCCAAGCTAGCCACACTTCATCCACTACACCCAATCCCAACTCCTCCTAGCCGTGAGCTTCAACAAGGGACTTTTCAAAAGTTATTCCATCACCTCCTCCAAGCAAGGTGAGTTTCTTCCCCCTCCCTTTTATTTTTGTGAATACTTAAGCTTATAAAAATTTTTTCTTCATCCTTCTCATGCTTAACCTAAGACCTCATACTTACATGCATGCTTGGTGTTTAATGTCCCTCTTCCTTTACAAAGATTTTTAAATTTACATACAAGTCATTTAATTTTTCTTTAAATCTTCATGTATGCTTTTTAAATGTTTCCATGCTTAGACTTAAGGTTATATTTCATGCAAGCTATTTAGTTTATTTTAAATTTTTCCATGTTTAGGCTTAGGAATTCTTCTTTTATGCAAAGTTATTTAGCTATTTAATTTTACTAGTTTAAATATTTACAAATCTACCACCTAATTTTTACAAATTTGAAAAATAAATTTTAAAATTTAAAAGAGATAATATAACATAAAGGAAATAAAAATAAAATAGAGAAGAAGAATGAACATAAGGATAAAATAAAAATAAAACAAAAGAAAATGAAATAAAAATAAAAAATAAAAACAGAAGTGATATAATTATAGATTTAAATAAATTAAATAATATCTTTACTAAATTGTAAATAAAACAACTATATTAAATTTAAAATAACTATATTAAAATAACTATACTAAATGTGAATAATGTAACCATACTAAATTTAATAACTTTACTAAATAAAAAAAAAACTACTACACTAAATTTAAATAATAAAACTACACTATATTTATATAAATACTACTAAAATATAAATTACCAAATAAATAATAATATATGAATAATAAAAATATGTAAATAATAAAAAAAAATGTGATAAGAATAAAATAAATAGATAATGAAAATATAAGAAAAATGATAATAATAATAACTAAAATAATAATTGTAAATATAAATAAATAACAAAAATAAGTAAATAAAAATGTCATTCTTTTAAAAAAATAATAATATAAATGTAAATATATAAATAAATAATAATTGTAAAAGCTTTAAATAAATGGTAATAACTTAAAATAAAGAAAAGAATAATTGAAGAAAGAGAAAATGAAAAGTCTTATAAATAAATAAATAATAATAAAAATGATAATAATAAATAATGTAAATTAATAATATAGATTAATAATAATAAATCAATAATATTTAAGTAATAAAAATGTACATATAATTAATTAAAATAAAATAACTTATAAGGGATAATAAAAATAAATAATACATATATATATAAATTGAAAATAATGTAAATAATATAAATGAATAATGAATTAAATTAAAATTAAATAGTTAAAATCAAATACTAATTAAATTAAATAAATTAAATTAAATAATAATTAAATTAAATAAATTACATTAAATAATAATTAATTAAGTAAACCAAAAACAATTAAATAAATAATAGTTTAAATTAAATTAAATAAATTAAATAAATTAATTAAATTAAATAAATCAAAATTATATTAAATTAAATGATAATGTAAATAAATAAATAATTTAAGTTAAATTAAATAAATTAAATAAATTAAATTAAGTTAAATAAATTAATGAAAACCGAATATTAAATTAAAATTATATGATAATGTAAATAATAAATTAAATTAAATTAAATAAATCAAATCATATTAAATTAAATTAAATTAAATAATAATATTAAATTAAATAAATTAAATAAACAAATGAAATAAATTAAATTAATAATGTAAATAAATAATAAGTTAAATTAAACAAAATAAATTAAATAAATTAAATTAAATCTAATTAAACAATAATGTAAATAAATAATAAATTAAATTAAACTAAACTAATTAAATTAATTAAATTAAATAAAATAAAAAAAATTAAATTCAATTTTATTAAATTAAACAATAATACTTTACATTAAAATAAATAAATAAATTAAATTAATTTAATGATAATTGTAAATAATAATAAATTAAATTAAATTAAATTAAATTAAATAACAAAATAAAATAAATTAAAACTAAAATAATAATTAAAATAAATAAATATCAAGTTAAAGTAATATAAAATAAATAAATAACAATTAATTAAATAAATAAATAATGATAAAGTAAATAAATCAGATAAGATAATAAATAATAAAATAAATAAATGATAAAGATAATAATAATTTTAATTACACATAAAAGATAATAATTTTAAATAACATAACAACACATAAATAATAAACAATAATAAAGAATAATAACACAAAACAATATAAACACTAATAACATAATACAATACAATCACAACAATCACAACATACAACAACAGTCCCGACCACAATACAATACCAACACGATAGCAATCAAACCTAGGATAGGCCTCCTGAGGCATGGACTATTTTTCCCTTTACAAAGACCCTAGGGAATCACAACTTGGTGTAGAAAACATAATAAGAATACCCTTATGCTTAGTGAATGCATGGAGTAACCCAAATTTTACCCGATATCCACACAAACTTCCCAATCCACATTCTAAACTCAAATTTAAACCAAAATCAAACCTAAATTAAACCAAACCCAAACCAAAACATAAAAACCAAAATCAAACCAAAATCAAACCAAACCCAAACCAAAACATAAACCAAAACTAAAATCAAACCAAAATCAAACCAAACCCAAACCAAAACATAAAACAAAACCAAACCTAGTTCAAACCCAAATCAAATACAAACCAAACCAAATTTAAATCCTCCAATCCCCAAACTAAAATCAAACTCAATTAAAAACCACAAACTCTTCATAGCACTCCCATAAGTCCAAATCAAACTACCAATTGCCACCAATCCAAATCCAAACCACACCTAAACCCATCTGCTCTAACCTACCCCGAACAATTGTGTTCATTAAGCATAAGGGTATAGGTGGGGTGAATTGTTAAGCAACTAAATAAGTCTAAATGAGCCCGAGACTTTTCATCAGGATATGAGAGGGAAACATGGACATGCATCCTTCTTTGACTGTTTGGATACCTCTGAGGTCTATTAGACTTAATATGTCTGCTTAACGAAACCATCCTCAATTGAATTAAACAAAGTTTATTGAAATACAACATAGTAATTCACATAGTCATCATAGGACTTGGTAGAAAACCAGGACATTTACATAGACATCATAGGATTGAGTAGTTACGTCTTGTTAGTTCTACTTCTTCCTGTTTCTGGCATGCTTTAATTTCTGCAAAATTATAAACACATATATACAATGCAATACTAAAGTCTCAGCTGGGAATGACGAGAAGACCCTCCAGGTACGCTTTTACTTTATTGCAATTTACCTTATTGTAATTTATTTACCTGTATTGCGTTTTACTTTTCTTGCATGATAAATAAGATTGTTGCATGAAAATTGAAACCTTTAGGATAGCCACAAAACTGAAACCCAAAACTAAATTAAAAGTCACAGCAATATAAAATTCACCGCCACAACATTCAAAATATTAAACAACTCAAAATTTAATCACAAACAACACAACAAAAATTACAATTTTAACTAAATTAAAACGTCTCGTTGGATGATCGGGAATACCTCGGATGATGTAACCCACGTGTTGCTAACGGGATTTCCCACGGTCTAAATGAAAGTGTGGAACTCATTCAGTTGAGTTTAGCAAATTCATCTGGACTAAGTGAATCCGATAAAAATAACGATGCCGGAAGGATGGAACCGTGGGATCTTAACCGGTGTTGTTATAATCAACTTTAAGATTTATTTTAATTAAAACACAAAAATATTTGGATTCTAAGACTTTTCTAAACCAAAACACTTCTCTCATCTCCTGATTTTCACTTTCTAAAACTAAACCTCTGCAACAACAAGGAGCTCGAGGCAATACACCGAAGGACAGCACGATCAAGGATGCGGAAGGACATGTTCAAAAGAGCAAACAATGGATCTTCAACAGCGACTCTCTTTTCTTATAAATAAACAACTAGCCATAGGATTTCGAGGTAGTTTGCCTAGTGCAACATAAATCCTTAACTTTTTGTTAGGCATTTGCATAATTGTCTTATGCAAAGTAAGCCCTAACCGGTCTTAGGACTCGAGGTAGTCGTTTGGTACGACATAAGCCCTCACATCTTCAAGGTCGTTTCGTATGATTTTGTCATAAAAATATAAGTCCTAATTAATTAAAACAGCAAGATGAAACATTAAATGAACTCCCAAATTAAGCCAAACAATAGGATAGTTTGGGAAGTTGCCAAGATTCTTCTTGGATCCTCGACTTCTCCTACTTCTCTCATCGGACTCTTAAAATAAATTGTTCCAAACTCTATCCATTCCCTATTGAAATTCCAAAATTCAATCCTTTGAAAACCTTAAACTTTAAAATTCTTGAGAGCAAAACCACTGATCATTATCGAGAGTTTTCTTAAATGATTCCCGTCATTTAGGATGTAATTAACTATAGGCGCTTTCCCTAATAGGGAACTTTAGAACCCAGGTAATATAAACCCTGCTTAATTCCTTTATATTAAGCAGGGGAACCTGTCAGCTTATAAAAATGGTTTCGCAGACCAAACGGATGTCACAATTTTTTTAGTTTATTTAATCGAGCCCCATCGTCAAGCAGTGCATCTATTTCTCGGGATAGATACACGGTTTGTGGTGCGGTGCTCATTTATATAAACTATTTGGGATGTGAGATCAGTTTGATTTCATATCTTAAGATTTTCAAACTTAAAATTATTTTTAAAATCAAATGCTACTTTTCAAATTATATATATATATATATATATATATATATATATAAATATACTTAAATTAAATTTAAAATATAAAAATATGCCGACAGTGCGATGCAAGTGATTTTGCAATTGGAGCTGTATTGGGACAAAAATATGAGAAAATTTTCAAAGTTATATATTATGCTAGTAAAACTCTTACTAAAACTCAAAGAAATTACAGTTACTACTGAGAAAGAGCTTCTAGCTATAGTATATGCCTTTGATAAATTTAGACCTTATCTTCTTGGTACTAAATGCATAGTTCATACTAATCATTCCGCTATTAATATCTAATGTCATAAAAGGATGCTAAACCTAGACTAATAAGATTGGTTTTACTTCTACAAGAATTTGATTTTCAAATAGTGGATAGAAAAGGAACGGACAACCAAATTGCTGATCATTTATCTAGAATTAAGAATGATGTTATTACTGAAGAAAACATAAATGAGAAATTTCCTGATGAACATTTATATGTTATTCAAGGATACCAAACACTTGGTTTATGGATATAGTTAACTATTTAGTTAACAATATTCTACCTTATGGATTGGATGAAAAATTTATTAAGAAATTTAAAAATGATGCTAAATATTATATTTGGGAAGATCCTCATTTATTTAAATTAGGAAGAGATTCTATAATTCGAAGATGCGTACCTTATGAAGAAACTTTTGCTATTATTCAAAAATGTCATGATTCCGATTTTGGACACTTTGGAGTAGATAAAACTGCATTTAAATTTTTAAATTCAGGATTTTATTAGCCTACTTTATTCAGAGATGTGAGACATTATATTAAAACATGTGATTGATGTCAAAGAATGGGAAATATATCCAAGAAAGATGAAATGCCTTTAAACTATATATTGGAAGTTGAAATTTTTGATATATGGAGTTTAGACTTTATGGGACCATTTGTACCATCATATGGAAAAATTTATATTTTATTAGCAGTTGATTATGTTTCAAAGTGGATTGAAGCTGTAGCTTTGCCTAACTGTGACTCCAAAAGTGTATCTAAATTTTTAAAGAAGATGATTTTTTCAAGATTTGGAATGCCTAAGGTAATTATCACGTATGGTGGAAGTCATTTTAGAAATATAAGAATTCAATCATTACTCGCAAAAATTTGGAATCAAACATAAAATTGCAACCGCATATCACCCACAAACAAGTGGAATGGATGAAGTATCAAACGAGAGAAATTAAAAGAATTTTAGAGAAGACTATTAATCTTAAAAGAACCGATTGGGTTGATAGACTTGATTCCGCATTATGGGCTTATAGAACGTACTTATAAGACACCAATCGAATGTCACCTTACCGGTTAGTTTTTGGAAAACACTGTCACTTACCTGTTGAACTTGAACATAAAGCTTATTGGGGGATAAAGGAGTTTAATTCTGATTTGAATACTGTAGGAGAAAAATGATTATTGCAATTAAATCAGATGGATGAAATAAGAAATGAATCATATGCTAATGCAAAAAATTATAAAGAGAAAATAAAGGTATTACATGATAAAAGATTTCAGGAAAAATATTTGAGCCCAGACAAGAAGTATTACTATTTAATACTTGTTTAAGACATTTTCCTGGAAAATTGAAATCAAAATGGATAGGACCATATATAATTGAAAAAGTATACCAATATGGAGCTGTGGATATTAAAGACCCCAAAACGGGAAATTTTTTTAAAGTTAATGGATTAAGATTAAAGCCTTATTTGGGATACATTAAAAAGATTTATAAAGAGGCTTATGAATTAAGTCAACCTGATTAAAGAATTACTTAGGTCGGGCTGACGACGTTAAACTAAGCGCTTAATGAAAGGCAACCCATAGATTTTAATTTTTAGTGTGTTTTTACATTTTTAATGTATGGCTATGCCTCGGTCTTGACTAATTTTATATAACTTCAGAAAATTAAAAATTATCTTGAAGTATATAAAGTTTGGACTTTGGATCACTCCATTTCATATGTGAGTAAAAAGAGATCAAATTAACCTTCATTGAAATTATGTATAATTGTGTTATTAGGATTATTCTGATCTTATCATTATAATTTACCTATTTTTGGAGAACGAAACCTTGAAATTTAACTTTAGGCGAAACGGAGTCGAACATGGTTCCGGTGCCTAGGCACCAGAATTTGGCACCTAAGCGCCAGAATAAGCTGTGTGTTGATGGGTCCGGCGCCTAGGTGCCAGATTTGGCGCTTAAGCGCTACGGTTACTGGGTCGTGTAAAAATTTTTTTTTTCAGTTTTTCACACGATTTTCACCTTTAAATTAACCCATCTTCATCCCCAATCCCTATGCAATCATTATTTCGTGCCATACACTCCATTCTTGAGAGATTAGAGAGGATTTTTGAAGAAATGGAGAGGAGAAATCTTGGAGAAGAGGCTAGAGACAAAGGTCCAAAAGATCCTCAACCCTACTTCAATGGTTTCATCGCTGTAAGTTTGGAGAAAATTTCTAATCATCTTGATAAATTTGAAGCGGATTTCAAAAGCATTAGAGATCGCCTCCATGAGATGTATCATCAGATTGAACATCTGGAATGGCAGGCGAAACTTCAATTTGATCATACAGCGGCTTATCAAGATGCTCAAGTGGAGATGTATGCGAAGAACAATTGAATCGACGAGAAAACGGCTACGGATTTTCCAAGAGCGTTAGTATTCTTCCCCAGTAGGCTAAGCAATCTTCATTGTGAAGATAATGGAAATTAGATAGTGATTTGGTGAGATCGTGATTTATCTAGTGAGTCGTTGTATCGATTTAGGGATTCGATTGTGTTTGTTTGTGTATTTGCTTTCATGTTCAATGTGTGTTGTATTTGTTTTCAAATTGTGTTGTTTGATTGTGTGTTAGGACTTGAATCATTATGTTATACTCATCTGAAGTGTATTGAGCTAATATTGAAGATTATAAATGGAAATTAGAGGAGTTTGATTTAAACTTTGTGTTTGATTGGTGGATTTAATATTTAACTTTTAAAAATTTTTGGAAAATGTACTGAAGCCCTACTCTAATATGAGTAATTGGAAGTTGAATTTATGAATTTTGGTGGAAAATAAAATTTTTAGAGTGATTTTTGTGAAAGGCGAGTCAGATGTCGATAACAATTATTGATATATCAATGATCGAAATGTCGATGTGTCAAATGTTGATAAAGATTGTTGATATGTTGAAATGTCGAAATGTTGATAAGCCAAATGTTGATAAATATTTCAAATGTTGAAATATTAATATATCAATTGTTGATATGTCAAATGTCGATAACAATTGTCCAAATGTCAAATGTCAAATGTCAAATGTCAAAAGTCAAAATATCGATGTATCAATTGTCAAATGTTGAGATGGTGATATATCAAATGTCGAGCCAAATGTTGATAAATATTTCAAATGTTGAAATATTAATATATCAATTGTTGATATGTCAAATGTCGATAACAATTGTCGAAATGTCAAATGTCAAATGTCAAAAGTCAAAATATCGATGTATCAATTGTCAAATGTTGAGATGGTGATATATCAAATGTCGATAACAATTGTCGAAATGTCAAATGTCAAAATGTCGATACGCCAAATGTTGATAACAATTATCAATATGTCAAATGTTGAAATATTAATATATCAATTGTTGATATGTCAAATGTCGATAACAATTGTCTAAATGTCAAATGCCAAATTTCAAAATATCGATATATCAATTGTCAAATGTTGAGATGTCTATAACAATTTTCGAAATGTCAAATGTCAAAATGTCGATATGTCAAATGTGGAGATGTTAAGTTATGGGAATGCCATAATTTCTATGGCAGAAAAGGACTTTCATCTGATAGCTATAAAGAGAAAATGGATGTCGTATTCCATTTCCCAGAAATATCAAATGTCAATGTCAAGTTATAGGAATGTCATAACTTCCATGTCGGGAAATGAATTATATCTGATAACTAGAAAGATAAAATGGATGTCATTTTTTTGAAATGTCGTTATCAAGTTATAGTAATGTCATAACTTCCGTGTCAGGAAAGGACTTACATTCAATAATTGGAGAGAGAAAATGGATGTCAGATTCCATGTCAAGTTATAGGAATGCCATAATTTCCGTGTCAGGAAAGGACTTACATCCCATAACTGGAAAAAAAAATAGATGTCAGATTCCATTTTTTAGAAATGTTAAATATCAATATCAAGTTATAGAAATTCCATAACTTTTGTGTCAGGAAAGGACGTACATCCGATAACTGGAAAGAGAAAATGGATGTCAGATTCATTTTTCAGAAATGTCAAATGTCGGTGTCAAGTTTGAGGAATGCCATATTCCGTGTCAGAAAAGGAAATGACTTATATCCAATAACTAGAGAGAGAAAATGGATATCATATTCCATTTCTCGAAAATGTCAAAATGTCAGTTAGTGGAATGCCTTATTCCGTGTTAGGAAAGGATTTATATCCAATAACTAAAGAGAGAAAATGGATGTCATATTCCATTTCTCGGAATTGTCAAATGTCGGTTAGAAAAATGCCATATTCCATGTCAGGAAAGGACTTACATCCGATAACATGGAAAGAAGAAACGGATGTCATATTCCATTCCTCAAAATGTCAAATGTCAGTGTCGAGTTAAAGGAACATCATAGTTTCCGTGTCATGAAAGGACTTACATCTGATAACATGGAAAGAGGAAATGGATGTCATATTACATTTCTCAAAATGTCAGATGTCGATGTCGAGTTAAAGGAATGCCATAGTTTCTGTGTCAGGGAAGGACTTATATCCGATAACAAGAAAGAGAAAATGGATGTCATATTCCATTTCTCAAAATGTCAAATGTCAAATGTCAATGTCATGTTAAAAGAATGCAATTTCTGTGTCAAGAAAGGACTTACATCCGATAACTGGAAAGAGAAAATGGATGTCATACTCCATTTCTTGAAATGTTAAATGTCAATGTCGTGTTAAAGGATTGTCATTTTCGTGTTAGGAAAGGACTTACATCCGATAACTGGAAAGATAAAATGGATGTCAGGTTCCGATTCTCAGAAATGCCAAATATCGACGTCAACTTTGAGAAGGAATGTTATGCGACTTATATCCTTTCTAAAAAATTATAGCTAATGGAGTGTCATATTTTCGTGTCTGGAAAGGGTCTTATATCAAATAACTAAAGAGGGAGTATATGTCATACTTTCTCTTGAAAATGTCAAATGTCGGTTTTGAGAAGGAATGTTATGCGACTTACATCTTATCTCAAAATTATAGCTAATGGAATGCCATGTTTTCATGTCAGGAAAAGAATTATATTCATAGCTATAAAGAGAGTGGAAAACTCAGAACGAAGAGTGTATACGCACCTTTACAGGTTGAAAGATGTTAATCATCACATGTTTTTTATTATGTCATTCAAAATTCTTATTTTGGCATTTTTGGAACTGTCAATGTATTGTAGACACTTGAGGAAAAAGAGAGCGAATGTCGTGTTGATTTTCTCAAAAAGGTTGCAATGTCAAAATGTCAATTTTGGAATAGGAATGTGTATGAGACTTATATCCTATCCAAAGAAGAATTGTTTAAGGAAAACCATTGTTTGATGGTCTTACATCCAATAGCGAGAAAGAGAGTAGATGTCATCTTCCATTTAAGGAGGTCTTACACTATCTCTTAGAAATTTCAATGTCGATATGTCAGTTTTGGAATAGGAATGCATATAAGACTCATATCCTATCCAAAGAAAGATTGCTAAACGAAAGCCAATGTCATGATGGTCTTATGACAAAGAGAGTAGATGCCATCTTCCATTTAAGGAGGTCTTACACTATCTCTTAGAAATATCAATGTCAAAATGTCGATTTTGGAATAGTAATGCGTATGAGACTTATATCCTATCGAAAGAAAGATTGCTAAAGGAAAGTTAATGTCATGATGGTCTTATATCCAATAGCAAGAAAGAGAGTAGATGATATCTTCCATTTAAGGAGGTTTTATACCATCTCTTAGAAATGTCAATGTCGATATGTCAATTTTGGAATAGGAATGCGTATGAGACTTATATCCTACCCAAAGAAAGATTGTTAAAGGAAAGCAATGTCATGATGGTCTTATATCCAATAGCGAGAAAGAGGTAGATGTCATCTTCCATTTAAGGAGGTCTTATACCATCTCTTAGAAATGTCAATGTCAATTTTTTTTTATTTTGGTTATTTGTTTCCTAGTTTGCAAAACAAGTCATTCATTTTTGTTTATGTCGCATCTTTTTCAAATACTGTCCATTAACTGGGTGTATTATTTTTTCCTTAGTAGTCTACCAACTGACAGGATTTCCCCAAATGTGTCTTCTTAACATGCATATGGACCCTCCCATGAGGATAGGTGTTTAAAGTACTAAATCCAAATCTCTGATATGAGTGTCCTAGGGTGAACCAATTTATCATGGGCCCGTATAATTCCAAATTTTGTTAAGCATGCTTGCCTTCCAAGCTTCTAAGTTCTCCGAGTTGTAATTTCATAATTTCTTTTGTTTTTTCGTCTGCTAGTGTCATTTATAGATAAGGTCATTGCACTTCAAGTGGAAGCACAACTTAGGGCCCGTTCATTAGAGCAAATGATGTCGGTCATGTAGGTTCATGTAGCTTCCATTAATCACCAATTCTATAAAGATTATTCAGATTGTCTTTGAAAAATCACTTTGACATTTCTGAATTGGGATTGGATCTTTGGAAAATTATGACTTCAGAGTATAATTTCCATTAATTTCCAATAACAAAGCCATTTACCTTAGTTTTCTCTTACTAGGTCTAGGCATATTTCAAAAGTTTGATTATGTGATCAAAATATTTTTTATCTTCTAAAGATATGTCTGAACCAATTAATAGTCAACCAAAAGATAAGATCACTTAATTCTTTCATGAATATAATATCGAAAGAAAATTCTTAAGATAGTTTTTCTAGATTTTTCAATTAGGGGAGGATTTGGACACTAATTTTTGATTTCATGCTCACATCAAGCTTCTTCTCAGAAAATTACTATATCTAGTTAAGCATATCTTAAGGATTTTGAATGTCTGAATTCAAACACCAATTTTTGATTTCTTGCTCACCTCAAGCTTTTTCTCAAGGAATTACTATATTTGGTGGAGCATATTTTTAAAGGTTTTGAATGTCTGAATTTAAACACAAATTTTTGATTTCATGCTCACCTCAAGCTTCTTCTCAGAGAATTACAATATCTGGTGGAGCATATTTTTAAAGGTTTTGAATGTTCAAACTCCCCTAATTAATAATTCTTAAATATTTCTTAAGATGAATTCTGGGATATTATAATTCATTCAAAATTCAGGATCCAATCACATGGCAGAAGATTAAGATGCTCATGATCTCTTTAGTCAATTACTTGTATTTTGATCACAATATTTTATTTTTATTTAGGACCCAGCCCGAAGATTTAAGATAAAGGGACCAGTTATTAGGGCATTAACTTCATTTTCCCTGGAAATCATATTTTTCTTTTCAAAATGTTGGAATTTTTGTTTAGATTTCTCCTTTCTGAATTGTCTTTCTGTCAATAGGTGGATATCAAGAAGAATATTTCCAAATATATTAAACTTAAAGATTTTAAATTTCATCCCTCCTAACAGATCAATTTTCATTTCTCCACAGAGGACATGTTAGTTAACTAGTCATAGAACTAGATTAAACATAGATCTGATTTCCGCTTCAGTCGGTTTCTTTCTTTCTACAAAACTATCCTAAGAGAAAGGGAAATCCTTGATTGAATTCAAATTCATTCTATAAATTCAGAAACGATGTGTGGCAGCCACTGAGCACTAATTGATTCAAATTTGATTATAACAAACTATCTTATTGACTGACAAATCAGAACTTTGAAGGCAGGAAAAAGATCAACTTCAGGGAATCTATTCTCATTTTTGTTTTAGACTTGTTATGTAAACTAGGTGGGATGGGAAGGAATATATCTTATTTTTGTATGTCATTTTGTCATTTTGGTCTGTCGATTATGGAAATGTAAGATTCTAGGATTTTTTTATTGTGAACAAATCTTTGAATCGAAGAGGTGTTAGTTTTATTTTACTCGAGATTGAGTAAGATATAGAACAAAAGAAAGGATTATTTAGCCTTTGAAAAGACATATTATCATAGTCACGAGGACAATTTGATTAACCAAAGATGGGGAGAGAGAAGTTCCCCAGCAGAGTCGCCACTCTCTTGATGGCAATGAATTGTCGCGTGTCGTCGCCGTCAATTCCCGTATCATGTCAATTTCAAGGAGTCGCCACTCTCTTTCTCTATCTATAGCCCTAATTCTTATTCTACTTAGACTTATTGTCAAAAGTCTTTGGAGAAATGAAGAAGGATTAATCATGATAGAGATTGAGAGAAAAAGAGATCAAATGATAATCTCATAGAATAAATCTTCAGATTGTGTAATTACTTAAGTTTTTTGTAAAAGAAAATCATATGAAGATCTTGGGTAACCAGAGGTATTATAGGTGAAATACTTATTCTGAGTTCTTTAATCTCCTATAAGAGCAAACTCCTATAGTTAATTACATCCTGAGCAGTTAATACTGCCTAGGAAAACTCCCGATTAAGGTTAACATTTATCCTCAAAAAAGTATAAGTGTTGTTGTGGTAGTACATTTCTAAAGAATCGATACTACCTGAAAGTTTCGTTTATATTGAGTGTATGTTGTTACTTTGTGGTGTTTTGTTTTGTTATTTTGGTGTCATGTCATGTGTCATGTCGGGATATCAAAGTTTGTTTGTCATATTGTTTTATGTCATATCGTAATATCATGTCGTAATGTCATGTCGTAATGTCATGTCATTTTATGTGACGTCGTAATGTTATGTCATTTTATGTGATGTCGTAATGTAATGTCATTTTATGTCATCTCATAATGTCATGTGATGTCGTAATGTCATGTCATTTTATGTCATGTGATATCGTAATGTCATATCATTATGTCATTTTGTTATGTGATGTCTTTTTGTCGTGTCACAATGTCATATGATGTTTGTAATGTCATGTCATTTTATGTCATCTCATAATGTCATGTGATGTCGTATCGTAATGTCTTGTCATTTTATGTCATTATATCATTTTGTTATTTGTCATCTCATGTCATATTGTTTTGCCATTATGTTTTGGTTTGATGTCAAGCCATGTTATGTTGTTTAGTCATTGTGTTTTTGTTTGATTATTTTATTTGTTTTGTTTTGTTTTGAATGTTGTCGTTTAGTCTTTATCTTCCTGCAAAACAGAGTTAGCACACCCTATAACATGTAAAGAAAATCTAAACAAAACTTGTCTTCATCCTGCAAAGAAAACATTGTCAGAAATAATGTCTTATAAATGTTTAAATTACCTGGTAAAAATGTCTGTTGTTTCAAAGTTGTCAGATGTCTAAGTTTAGTTGAAATGACGATTTTGATTTATGTCAATTTATGATTAAATTTTTATTTGGCTTGAATGTCAATTTGAGTTGAATTTTGGATTTTATGCCAATTTATGTCAATTTAGATTTGATTTTGGGTTTTATGTCGATTTATGTCAATTTGAGTTTGATTATGGATTTGATGTTAATTTATGTCAATTTATTTTGGAGTTTTATATCGATTTATGTCGAGTTAAGCTCGATATGGACCTCACATAAAGATTATGTCATCTTATGTTGAGTTAAGTTCGATTTAGGTCGAACTTAAGAATTATGTCGGTTAATGTCGAGTTAAGTTTGATTTTGGTCAAACTTATGTCGATTTATGTCAAGTTAAGCTCGATTTGGGTTGAAAAATGTTAGTTTATGTTGATTTATGTCAAATTATGTCAAAAAGGGTCGGTTTATGTCAAATCATGTCGATTTATGTCGAATTATATTGAGTTAAGTTTGAAATATTAATTAATGTCGAATTATGTTAAGAATGTCGATTTGTGTCAAATTAGATTGAAAAATGTCAATTTATGTTGAATTATGTTGAGTTAAGTTTGAAATATCAATTTATGTTGAGTTATATTGAGTTTGGTTTGAAATTTCAATTAATGTCATTTAATGTCAGTGCTTGTTGAAGTTGGTTTAAAATGTCGGTTAATGTCAAATTATGTTTGAAATGTCGATTAATGTCGAATTATGTTTGATTATGTTTGGAATGTTGATTAATGTCGAATTATGTTGAGTTTCGTTTAGAATGTCAATTAATGTCGAATTTGTTGAGTTTCATTTGGAATGTCAGATTTATGTCGAATTTGTTGAGTTTCATTTGGAATGTCAGATTTATGTCGGTTATGCCGATTTTTATTTGAAATATGGTATTTATGTCGGTTATGTTGATTTTTGTTTGAAAGTCAGATTTATGTCGGTTATGTCGAGTTATGTTTGAAATATCGATTAATGTCAAATTATGTTTGAGTTATGTTTGAAATATCGATTAATGTCAAATTATGTTGAGTTATGTTTGAAATATCGATTAATGTCAAATTATGTTTGAGTTATGTTTGAAATGTCGGAGTTATGTTGGTTATGTCGGGATATGTCGATTTGAGTTAAATTTTGTCGATCCTAAGGCATATGCCGATTTTGATTTAATTTTGTCGATTTAGGTTCAATTTGGGTTGAACCTAAGGTTTATGTCGATTTAGGTTCAATTTGGGTTAAACCTAAGGTTTATGTTGATTTAGGTGAGCTTTATGTGACTTCATATTTAATGTCAATTTTAAGTTTGGTTTTAAGTTTTATGTCGATTCAGGTCTGATATGAGGTTTTAGGTTTATTTTATTAAGATTTGTATTGGTTTAGGTTCAGTTAAATTCAATTTGGGGTTGAGTTTCGAGAATTGTGTCGGTCTTGGATTTTATGTCAAGTTAAGTTTGGTTTGAATTGAACTTCGTGTCAAGTTCAGTTTATGTCAAACTTAAAATTTTCGTATTAGGTTTTATGTCAATTTAAGTTGTGTTAAGTTTGATTTAAGTCGAAATTAGGATTCATGTCAATTCATGTTGAGTTAAGTTCGATTTGAGTCGAACTTAGATTATGTCAGGTTAGATTCAGTGTCAGTTAAACCTAAGATTTATGTCCGGTTGAGTAGAGTTAGGTTCATTGTCAGTTGAACATAAGGTTTAGGTTTTAACTTAAGTTCAATGTGGGTTGAACTTAAGTTAGGTTTATGTTAGACTTAGGTTCATGTCATGTTAAACCTAAGATTTATGTCCAGTTGAGTAGAGTTAGGTTCATTATCAGTTGAACCTAAGGTTTAGGTTTTGACTTAAGTTCAATGTGGCTTGAACTTAAGTTAGGTTTAGGTTAGACTTAGGTTCATGTCATGTTAAACCTCAGTATGGTTTGACTTATGTCTAATATGAGTTGGACTTAAGTTAGGTTTGGGTTAGACTTAGGTTCATGTCAAGTTGAACCTAAGTATGGTTTGACTTAAGTCTAATATGGGTTGGACTTAAGTTGGATTTAAGTTAGACTTAGGTTCATATAAGGTTGAACCTAAGTATGGTTTGAATTAAATCTAATATGGGTTGGAATTAAGTTAGGTTTAGGTTAGACTTAGGTTCATATCAGGTTAAACCTAAGTATGGTTTCACTTAAGTCTAATATGGGTTAGACTTAAGTTGGGTTTGGGTTAGACTTAGGTTCATATCAGATTGAACCTAAGTATAGTATGACTTATGTCTAATATGAGTTAGACTTAAGTTGGGTTTAGGTTAGACTTAAGTTCACGTTAGGTTGAACCTAAGTATGGTTTGACTTAAGTCTAATATGGGTTAGACTTAAGTTAGGTTTAGGTTAGACTTAGGTTCATGTCAGGTTGAACATAAGTAGGGTTGGACTTAAGTCTAATATGGGTTAGACTTAAGTTGGGTTTATGTTAGACTTAGGTTCATATCAGGTGGAACCTAAGTATGGTTTGACTTAAGTCTAATATGGGTTAGACTTAAGTTGGGTTTAGATTAGACTTAGGTTCATATTAGGTTGAACCTAAGTATGGTTTGACTTAAGTCTAATATGGGTTACACTTAAGTTGGGTTTAGGTTAGACTTAGGTTCATTTCAGGTTGAATCTAAGTATGGTTTGACTTAAGTCTAATATTTGTTATACTTAAGTTAGGTTTAGGTTAGACTTAGGTTCATGTCAGATTGAATCTAAATATAAATTTAAGTCTAATGTGTTTTAGACTTAAGTTTATTAAACCTTGTTATGTAGGTTAGATTAATTATACTTAATTGGGGTTAAGTCTAATTAGGGTTTATGGTTTTATTAAACCTTGTTATGTAATGTTTAATTAGATTAATTAGACTTAATTAGGGTTAAGTCTAATTAGGGGTTATTATTTAATTAAACCTTATTATACCTTAGGGTTTAATTATCTAATTATGTTTAATCCTAATTAAGGGTTATTTATGTCTTAAACCCAATGTGATTAGGGTTTAAATGATTAATTAAGTCTAATTTTGTCTTTTAAACTTAATTAATGTATTAAACCTAATGTGATTAGGATTTAAGTGATTAATTAAGTCTAATTTGTCTTTTAAACTTAATTAAGGATGGTTTATGTCTTAAATCCAATGTAATTAGGATTTAAGTGATTAATTAAGTCTAATTTGTCTTTTAAACTTAATTAAGGATGGTTTGTCTTAAATCCAATGTAATTAGGATTTAGATGATTAATTAAGTCTAATTTGTCTTTTAAACTTAATTAAGGATGGTTTATATCTTAAATCCAATGTATTTAGGATTTAGATGATTAATTAAATCTAATTTTTCTTCTTAGACTTTATTAGAAATCTGATTGGTTAAAACTAATGTGATTAAGTTTTAACTTAGTTTTGTTAAGTCTAATTGTCATCTTAGACTTAATGTAATTTTGAACTTAACATTTTGGGTTTTGACTTTGGGTCTATAAGGGTCAGACCCACTAGTCTTGAAGTGATGAGTAAAACCCTATGTTAGTTAGGGTTTGAGTTTGCCCTAGATCTAACTGACCCGATATAAATATATGCGTACTAAAATCTTCTTCCCTAGCAACGGTGCCAAAAACTTGACCCGAAGTCCTCTGAAGATCAACATACTAATTAATGCTTTCAAAAATATATGTTATAAATAATAATAGCGACTAGTGTATATAAATATAATTTTTATGGAAAATACTTTACACACTAGGGGTTCTACGCAAGTGTACGTATCGTTTCAAGTAATATAGGGCTTTGAAACAAAGACCCCAGTATCGATCCCACGAGGAGAGAGTTATAGATTTTTAAATATTTTTATTTTAAAGTATTTCTTTAATAATCTTTAATTTACTAGATGCAATAATAAAGCATGAATAAAATAATTGATGTAAATAACAATAAGATAACAACTTTCTTCCTTTCAATTAATCCAAGATTTTCTAAGATAATGATAGTATTCGTGGAGAATATAAATTTATGGTATTGTGCCAAATAGAAGCATTCATATTCTTTACCCTTCGATCCAGTGCAAAGAACATCAGCTAGCTTATAGATCGAGTCCGGATGTATTGTTAGTAGAATGAGTTAATCCAGGCTCACACTACTAGATGTCCAAGGGTGGTTATGGTCACCCTACTAGTGACCCTTTCCTTTTCTATAAACCAAATCACAAGAATTTAGTCCGTCACTCTAAAAACTTATCAATTCTACGCCCATTATATAATATCTTCCTATTTATTCGCACTTCACCTTGAATAACCCGCACAAGGTCTTCGACTACCCAAGGATTCATGTGATATCTACAAGTTAAGAATTCATCTCCTTCTAGGTCTTAAAACTCTTCAACAGGTTTTAACAATTTAAATGACCAATTTAAATAGTAATTTAAGAACCGGTATTAATATCATCACAATGTTTTGAAAATATATGATTTTTAATTCTCCGACGAATTTTGTATTATCTTATTTATCTTTTCATAATTGAAAGGAGAAAGTAAAGTAACTACTCGTAACACATTGAAATTAAATAACAAAACATAATAAATAAACTTTGAATCAAAATAAAAATACTTATCTTAGATGTTTCTCATACTCGAACTTCGATTCCTACCGACTTCACAACAGTAATGAATTACAGATGCACCAACTCTTTCAAACTCTGAATACAAACTCTAAAATAAACTCACTAATTTATGAAAGAAAGTAAAAAGGTGGCCCTAATATGATCTCTCTAATTCTCTCTCTAGATAGGACTCTAGATAGGGAGGGGTAGATGAGGCGTTTTCTCTGAAGAAATACCCTCCTATTTATAGGCTTCAAGGGTTGCCTCAAGGCACCTCTTTAAAATGCGTCAACATTCAATGAATCTTCTAGAAGGTGTGTCGGCGCCTAGGTGCCGAATCCGGCACCTAGGCGCCGGACACCGCGTCCGGCTTCTTCGCACCTCTTCACTTTGGATCACACCTCTTCGCGATTAAAACCATTTCAAGCGTCCAAATACATTGTATCACATGTCCTATAAACCGAGAACAACCGCCAGTCTTCTGAAGGTCCAATAACCGCTCACACCGTCAAAATAACCGCCCAAAAGTCGTCAAAAACTTAACAGTTTTCTGTATCGAGCTGGCACTTAGGCGCCGGACTCGGACGCCTAGGCGCCAGGCCAATAATTTCGAAAATTTTGCAATTTGGCTCTATTTTTGCTCCTTTTTCCTCCTTTTTGCTCATTTTTCATATTTTTCTCCTTCTTGAACATTTTTGCATCACCTACATCCAAAAACACGAAAATACCTTTCATTAAAGCATAATCCTTAAAATTTAATAAAAATCAAGGCATAAAAATAGGTATTTTTTTCTTGGATCACTAACCAGACCTAAAGCTTAAGATTTGGTCAAGTCTAAATGTCATTTGAAGCTAAGTTTAGGATTTAAGAAGTTTTAGGGTTTGAATTGTAAATTTAAATTTTACTATTTTTGACCCTAAAGGAGAAAATTGTCATTTTTGAATTTTTCTATGGTTGTAATATGTCTTTTTAGAGTTCAATTTCAATTTTGATTTGATCCATGGAAGGATAAGCCAATTTGGGTGAAAAGGGTGTTTTTTTGTGGATTTAAATTATTAATTTTTTTTATGAATTTTAACCCTTAATTTAAAAATGTCATTTAAAAATATCTAATGGCTTAGGAAATGTCATTTTATGGTTAATGTCAGTCACCCTAAATTCGATAACAATTTTCAATTTTATTTTCTTTAATTTTCATTTATTATAATTATTATTTGAAATAATTACAAAATGTCTTGAAAATTTAGAAAAGAGGTCTTATAGGGGTTTTATAACCTAGGAAAAATCAGAGAAGATCCTTAAATGCAGAAAAAAATTCCTCAAAGTTTCAGATTTTTCTGATTTATAAATAATTTCTAATAATTAAAATACTCTAGAGAGTATTTAATTAATTAAAAATTAAATACAGAGAATAAAATTATGATTTTAATTTCATAATTTTCTCCTCTTAAGGAGCTTTCCATTGGTATTTTTAATTTATTTTTGTGATTTTCTACACAAAGTTATGTAATTTTGAAATTTTTAAGAATAATATGGAATTAGTAAAATTTCAGAATTATCTCATAATTATTTTCCTCTCTCCTCCCATGCGCCTTTGATCTTCTAGGATAAATATCTTGCTTGATTCTCAACGAAATTGAGTGAAATTTTTTTTAAATGATCATCTCGATGAGAAGCACCAATCCATACGGTGATGGATGAGTTTTTAGAGGGTTAAAAGTACGAATTATGGGACATATGTTAAATACAATAATTTTGATAATTCTCCCATACCTTGGCCTCAAGTTGCTTTGGATTCAAATTAAATGCTTGATATGCTTCACCTTAGCCTCCTTAAGGTTGATCTCAACTCAATTGGGTTTAAATTGAGTCTAAGTTGAAGATCCAATAGAGGGTGGCGGGAATGTAAAAGAAACAACTTGACTTGGTGTAAGACCAAATTGACACGATGGGGTCAGTTTTATGGCTCAACTTTGGTTGGGTTTGATTGCTCTAGTTCTAAGCAACAAATTTCATGTAGGAAGTTTTTGGATTGGAGCACTCTATGGAATTTTGCAAATTTTTCTCCCTCTCTTGGCTTAGGGCTCTCGGGTAGCCTTGTTTGGGCTAATTTCGTAGAGCCTATGGGCTAGCTGAGGGCTGGGTTTTGATTGTGATTGATTGCTAAGGTTCTTATCAAGGTTTCTTATGTTGAAAACTAGAGGATTTGAGCAATATTTTGGTAGCTATGGGTCACTTATCCTCTCTTTTTTTCCTCTCAAGTTTTGCTCTATTTATAGCCATTAATGGCTATAGGAAGGCTTGGCTTAGCTTTAGGATGATTTGGGGGACTTTCCAACTCTCCTATTGATGCATAGGAGTAGGGTTACAACTATGAAAATGATAGATTGAGCAATTCCATGCTTAACTAGCTTACTTAACCGTGGTGAAGGAGATGGTGGTTGGCTTGGATTTTTCCATGGCCTCACCCATTGGGGAGCTTGGGAGGTAATTGTAACTGGTTCATTTTGCCTTAGATCAGCCTCCCCCATGCAAATCTTTCATCACCTTCCAATGATCAAAGAGAGAAGGCCACATAAGCTTGATTTTTCTCATCCCATGCCATGGTAATGATTGCCTTCCAATGGTTATAATGAGCCCCTAATTCCATGTGATTATTTTATCTCCTCCCTATTGGCTAGAGAGGAGATTAATGATGAGTCAAGGAAGCTAAGGGCTTCATATCCCTCCACCTCATTTAAATGTTCATGAGGGGATGACACATGCCCCTTATTTTCCTTAAATTTTCAAAATTTCATTTATGATATCACCTTATGATGTAAGGATGATGCAATTTTATGCTCTCTCCTATTGGTTAAGAGGTAAGGCGATGAATGAGTCACCATAAGCTCTCTTGAGGTTGCATGAGGGAGTGACACTTTATCTCCTCTTAATGATGAAAATGTCATTTTTTACTTTAACCATGGTTAAGGTAACAATTCCCCATTCATGTGAATTATCATCATGAGTCTTTTTGAGTTAATTCATCCTTAATGAGTCTTATAGGTTATGTGAAACCTATCATGATGTCATAAGAGGGTTTAAAATTTTTGAAAAATCAATTATTATGCCATAATTGATTTTTACCCCCCCCCTTTTAATTTAATTTCATTTTAATTAATTAAAATTAATTAATTAAAATAAAAATTTTGAAAATTTATTAATTAAATTATTAATTCACAAAATTTTTAGAATTAATTATTGAATTAATTTCATGTCACTTTGATTAGAAAATGGAATTTTGTCTTATTTTAAAACTTTTTAATTTAATTTTTATTTTAATTAATTATGTCATTAATTAAAATATAAAAATTAAATTATTAATCAATTAACTAGTCAAAAATAATTTTCGAATTAATTATTTGATTAATTCCATTATTTTTAATTAAAATTATGCATTTTATCATTTTCATGGCTTTTAATTTAATTTTTCATTTTAATTAATTATGTCATTAATTAAGATATTAAAAATTAAATTATTAGTTAATTAATTAATCAAAATAATTTTGAAATTAATTGTTTGATTAATTTTGTCATTTTGGTGTATTTTGTCATTTTATGACTTTTAATTTAATTTTTATTTTAATTAATTATGTCATTAATTAAAATATTGAAAATTAATTTATTAGTCAATTTAATTAATTAAAATAATTTTGAAATTAATTATTTGATTAATTTTGTCATTTTTATTTCATTTTTATCATTTTTTCCTTTTTTTATCAATTTTTTATCATTTTTTGTTCAAAATTGTGTGTTTTGACCAAAATTGATAAGTGTTGACCATGGTTGACTAATGTTGACCTAAGTTGACCCAAGTTAATCCAAATTGGTCAATTTTAGTTTTAAGATGTCTAATATGACTTTTTCAACCTTGTCATTGTCGATTTGATCACAATATTTGTGATTTTGTCATTTTGAGGTCCAAATAGGTCATGTTGACCCAATTTAGGGTTTAGACTAATTCAAAGGTCAATGTGGTGACTTTTGAATTAAAATTTAATTGATTTTAACCAATGTCAATTTGATGATCTCAACATTTGTCTTTAAGATCAATTTTGTGGTCAAAAGGATTTTGTCAAGGTTTTACCTTACATCTTAGGGTTTATTGTTTTTAGGAGGTCAATGTAGGTAGACTTCCTTTCTCAAGGTGTTTGGTGAATGATTCTCACAAAAAGTGAGGTGAGCACTTACTAATTTTATATAATTATTTGCTACATTTAAATATGACGGAGTGTCAAATGATGCTGTCAGACTTAGACTCTTTCCTTTTTCACTAAGGTATAAAGCTAAGATGAGATTAAATTCTTGTCGAACGTTAAAATGTTGGATTTAATTTAATTTAATATATATATATATATATATATATATATATATATATATATATATATATATATATATATATATATATATATATATATATATATATATAGTGTGTGTGTGTTTGTTTGAAAATATCATTTTAATTTGAAAATATGAAATTGAACTAATCTCATATAAATAATAGTTTAAGTAAACGAGCACTACACTGCAAGTCATGAATCTACTCTGAAGAATAAACACATCACTCACTGGCGAGGCTCGATTGAATAAACTAAAGAATCTATAACATCTGTTTTGGTCTGCAAACCACTTATGTTGACTAACAAGTTCCCCTATCTAATCTAAGAGATTATATAGGGTTTATATTACTTGGTTTCTTAAAGATACCTATAAGGGAAAGCCCCTATAGTTAATTACATTTTAAATGACCAAAGTTACCTAAAAAAACTCTCGATATAGATTAAGAAATAATGCCGTCATTAACTCAAAGATTTAGGATTTTCAAAGTCAGACAATAGGAAATTCAAATGGAAAGGTGCAAATTTGGAACTTTTATTTTCGAGAATCCAAAGGAAGAAAGCTAAGAGAGGCTATAGATCCTGAGGAGAACCTCGGTGACTTCTAAGACTACCCTATGGTTTGGCTTCAATTTAAAAGAGATATTATTTAATGTTTCATCTTACCAATTTTTATTATTTAGGGCTTACATACCGATTATGCAGATAGCCTAGAAGATGGGAGGATTTATGTCATGCTGAATGACACTCTCAGAATCCTAGAATGGGTTAGGGCTTATATTTTACAACATGGTTGTACAAAGGGCTAAATGTCAGTTGAGAGTTTATGTCCCATTAGGCAGACGACCTCGAAGTCCTATGGCTTGTTGTTTATTTCTAAGGAAGGATTTACTGTTGTAGACCTATTTGCTCTCTTAACGATGTTATTCTGGATGCCTCATCGTGCTGCCATGGTATTTACTCCAAGCTCCTCATTGTAGTAGTTTTAAGTTTAAAAGTGTCTAATTTAGGAGGTTTAGAAAAGTGTTAGGTTTAGAGTTCAAGTTTTGGTGTAGTTGTCACAATTATTTAAAAGTCTTATTAGGGGGGATTTAAGTTAACTAGAGTGATACAGGTTAAGATCCCATGATTCCCTCATTCCGGAACCACTATATTCTGTGGATTCACTTAGTCTAAATGAATTTACTAAAATAAAATAAATAAATTTAATAAGTTCATCCAGACCAAGGGAAATCTGGTTAGCAGTACGTAGGTTGCCTCATCCGAGGGATTCTTGATCATCCAAAGAGAAGTATTAATTTAGTTGCAATTGTCTTTGTTTTGTTTTGTTTGTGATTAATTTTTAGAGTTGTATTATCTTGTTGTTGTTGTGAATTTTGTTTTGTTTTGTTTTTGGTTTAGCATGTGCGGTAGAATAATTTGTAGAAGATGAAACGTACTAGAAAGTAAAGTGCAGTAAAGAAAAGTACTATAAATAAACTATAAAAGTGTATCAGTCCTCTTCTCGCATTCCAGCTGAAATGTCAGTATTTGCACTGTATGTGTATAATCTTGCAGGGAATTAAAATATGTTGCATGTCCAGAAAACAGGAAAGACTGGTTTAAGGTGTGCCTATCGAACCTAAGACATAACTTAGTGGGTTTCTGTTCATTTGAGTAATTGATGATTTTCTTGAGCAAATCATAATAGGTTCAATTGTCCTCTAAGATAACAAAAAGACTATAAAAGTGCTCGGGGTATGACCCTGAAAGACTTTCAAACCATTTTTTGAACGTCCCAAGTTCCTCTGAACTTATTGTGTTGTTAAATCATTCATAAATTTTTAGTGAGATTTAGTGAGTGTGTTTTAACCCTATGCCCAGTAAACTTTAATGTTTTAATTATCCCATGAGAGGAGTAACTATGACTTGATATTCATTTTATAAATTATGTGGATGAAGGCCCTCTAAGGGTAAATTGATTTGTTAAGTAATTTAGCCAATTAATTTAAAGTTTGGCTAATATTGTTTTCAAAATATTCTTAGTCAATCATGTTTTCTTTTCTAAACCTCATTAATCGAAATTTTGGATTAAGCCTTGTTCACTACTATACCCTTAAGGATTATGGGTAAATTTGTAATTACAGGAATGTTTAAATTAAATGTCATTTATTCTTTATCCATGATTGTATTATCATCAAACCATTAGCTAGGGGTCTCAAATTAGTGAATTAATATCTTCAAAAATTAAACCCCTCACTTTAGAATCATTTAGTTTAATTAACTTCTAAATTACCATAATTAAAGTAATTACCATTTATACCCTTGTTATGAAGAGGTGAGATTGGTTTCTACCTTTCAACTCCTTATGTTTCAATCATCTAACAAAGTTAATTAAAATCACTTGTTAACCCATTTACCTCTTGATTAAGCCTAAATATTGATTTAAAGCTTAAATTCCATAATTAGCATTTTTTTATTTAAGGCGTATCACTTCATAATTCATTAAATTCAACTCAAATGACTTTGAAATTTTCATGTTACCCCACTCATGGGTCAATTAAAATATTAGAGGAGAAAATGTGATTATTTTTATTTTATTTTTACTATTTTAATGCCAAAATAGGTGTTTTCAATGCTAATTCATTAACTTAGCCAAAACAAATCATCTATCCTTAGGAAAATTATAGGAGCTTCACTTAGTTTAGAGGAACATCTAAGGTAATTTTCATAATTTTTTGAGTTTTATTTTAATTATTATATTTACCTGTTTATTTTGAGTATTACTTAAATATTAAATATTATTTAAATGCAAAATTAGAGTTTATATTTTTCATTAATCTCTCTAAGTTCATAGGACATTTTTATTTTATTTATTGTAATTATTTTAGTCAAAATTAGGAAAATTCATTTTGAGTCCTTTAAAAATTAATAAATTTATTTAGAAAATTAGGAAAATTATTTTAATCATTCTTGAGTGACCAGGGAACCGAATGTGATAATTTGGTGCATTTTTATATTTTTGTGATTTTTAATTATTTTAAATTATTTTTATATTGAAAAATAGCTTAAAATGAAATATTTTCTTAACTCCAATTTTTATTTTTTTAAGTCTCTCTGGTCACTAAAAAATTCCAACACCAATTTTATAACTTTCATAATTATTAATTATTACAATAACTTTAATGTCAAAAATGGTATTTTACTTAAAAAATTCATTTTAGTGATTAAATCAATTCCAATTAACTCTAAATTTTATGGGGAGTTAGCATGATTATTATTTATAATGTGGAATGTTTTTTGTGATTTTTCTATTTATATTTTATTTATTTTTTTAATGTTTTAATGAGTTAATTACAATTAGTGTCATTATTAATTAGTTAAATCTATTTTATATTTTTTTAGGGTTCTCGTAACCACAGTGAACCTACCAAAACAAGTTTTGTATTTTTTTATTTATATTTTAATTATTATAATTTTTAAACAAAATAGAGAGGTTTAACTTAAAAATTAGGGATCTCTAGTTAGAGATGCCCTCTAACCTTGGAAAAATCAGAGAAGATCCCTAATAACATGTGGAATCAACCCCCAAAGTTTTAAGCATGGTGAAAAGTTTGTGATGAGTTATGATTTAAACAAGTTTTACTGCATTTAATTAATTTAAAAATTAATACAAGTCAAAAAACTAATTTTTTTTCCGCATTGTTCTCCTCTATTCACAGAGCAAGGGGGTATTTTTCATTTATTTTTATGAATTTTCTACTCCATGTTATGCATTTTTAAAGTTATTGGAATTAAATAAATCCATAAAATCCATATTTACCAACTTATCCAGCACGTGCCAAGTCATCCTAGGCAGCTCCGAAGTCTCCACATGTTGTCTTCCCATTCAGAGCCACCAGCTGAGTCAGCCCACTGTTTACATATCAAGTGTTCATCCAACGCAATCCTGGCCATTCATCTGATACACGCGCGATCGGATGGCTCCTGGTCATCATCCTAAATAGACTTAACTCGTAAACCGTCCACACCAAAACCCTAAGATCACTACCTCGACCCAACCAAATCACTTCGGATTTGTTCCTATAGCTTCATCTAGTCAAGAAGAACCTGACTGTACGATTAAATGCCTATGAAATAAAGTGTATCGCCATGAAATTCCAAACCAAGCTTGGTTTGAGGAGGAGTTCAACACCTTTGCTTGAGAGGTGTGGCCTCAAGCTAGTGCTTGCAGAAGCTTTAGAGAACTCCGAAGAACCTCCTGGAAGTGTTGTTGAGCTCTGATGAACTGTCTAAGTATGAAATTGATCAGACCAATTTGGGGGCCTTGGTCTTGAGCTAGGTTAGGGCAGCTGTTGGATAGGTATTTCAAGTGGGATCTTCCTCGTTTGGTCAGGGGATGGTGAGGAGCAACTCAATTTGGAGTTTGGTGGACTGCCGTGAAGTGATGAAATGTGTCCTAGTTTTGGCTGAGAATTGGGTCGAGAAATTAGCTCTGAACAATGGCTGGGATTATACTCAGAGAGGTTTAGGGAAGCTCTGGTAAAATTTTGGCAGGGCTTTGCTAGAGGATTTTTCACTCTCCATTTTGGCCATGAAGGGGCCAATTTATAGCCACAACCAATGGCTGGAGATCATGCTGCTATTGGCTGGTCTCAGTACGCTTTGGGTGTGAGATGAGCGACACACACATCTACTGGAAGCATGCCAAAGTGGATGGTCTAATTTTGAGTTCAAATCTTGGAGCAGGTTCTCAGTTTTAAGCTTTCTAGCCACTAGGCCGGTCGGCCAGGGTGGACTGGTGGCTAGAGTGGTCAGGGAGTTATCGGTCGTTAAAAATTTCCCAAAGGGTTTAAATGTAGTACCTATAAAATAGGTTTTTGATTTAATTTTAGAAAATATCATATATGTATATATATATTATTTTTTTAGAAAAGATATATTTTAGAAAAATATCACTTTTTTTAAATTTTTGAAAATTTGAAAATATGAAATCAAACCGATCTCATATAATCAATAAATTAAATAGTCAAGCACTTCACTACAAGACATGTATCCATCCCAAAGAATAAATAAATGGCTTGATAGTGAGGCTTGATCAAATAAACTAAAAGAGTCTGTGACATCCATTTAATCTGCAAACGATTTTTGATCGACAATTTCCCCTATCTAATATGGAAGAATCAGATAAGGTTTATATTAATCTGGGGTCTTTAAGCATCCTATAAGGGCAAGCCCCTATAGTTAATTACATCTTAGATAACTGAAGTCACCTAAGAAATCTCTTGATATGGACCAGGAAATATTTATATTCATGACTTCCAAATGTAAGGTTTTCCAAGAAAATGTGATTGTCGAAAATTCAATAGGCGAATGGCTCAAGTTTTGGAACATTTCATTTTATCAGAATCGAACAGAGAGAACGCTAGGGGAAGGACATGGATCCAAGAAAAATCTTAATGTCTTCCCAAACTATCCTAAGATTTGGCTTTGATTTAGGAAATTTATTTGGTGTTTTATCCTGTCAATTTTATTATGTAGGACTTACATTCACTTGATACTCATCATGTAAATAGCCTGGAAGATAGGAGGATTTATATCATACCCGATGACAACCTCAGGGTCCTAATACGAGTTAGGGATTATATTGCACAACAGAGTTATGCCAAAGCCTAAAGAGATAAAATGAGGATTTATGCTGCACCAGGCAAGCTACCTCGAAGTCCTACGGCTTGTTGTTTAATTTCTAAGGTGTTTTGCTATTGAAGATGGCCGTGCTGTCTACTGTGCATGCTCCAAGCTCCTCGTCGTAGCAGGTTTACTTTAAAGAAGTGTCAATCAGAGAGAAAAGAAAAGTATCATGTTCTGAAAATGTTTAAATTGAGATGTCTTAGTATTTTATTAGGGGGATATTAAAGTTAATTATGACGACACCGATTAGGATCCCACAGTTCCCTCGTTCCGACATCATCATTTTCTTCGATTCACTTAGTCCAAATGAATTTACTAAACTCAACTAAATGAGTTCCGTACTTTTATTTAGACCGTGGGAAATCTCGTTAGCAACACATATGTTACCTCCTCCTAGGGATTCCAGATCATCCGAGAGATGTTTTAATTTAGTTAAATTGTGATTTTTTGCTTTGTTTGTAATTAAATTTTGAGTTGTTTTATATTTTGAATGTTGTGGCGGTGAATTTTTATCTTTTTTTATTTTTTATTTTAATTTTTAGTCTCAGTTTTGTGGCTATCCTAAAGGTTTCAGTATTCATGCAGGGTGACATTGTTGTTTATCATGCAAGTTTGCAAGAAACAAAAAAGCAAATAAAGTACGAGGAAAGAAAACGCTGCAAACTTATAAAAGTGTACCTCACGAGTCTTCTTGTTCCTCCACCTGAAACTTTAGTATTTTTGTAACAATCATTTATAATTTGCAGGAAAGTAAAGCCTATGGATATATTCGTCACAAGCCTACTACATCCTATGTCATCACTTAGTGGGTCCTACTATTTCATTTTAAAGATATTTTCATTTAATAATTGTAATAGGTTCAACTTCTCTAAAAGGTGTTCAAAAGACTTGTGAAAAGCTCTTAGGAAAACCTAGATGTTTCACAATCCTTTTGAGCTTCCTTGAGATCATTTTGGACTTATCATAATTATTAAATGATTTATCTGTTTCATACCCTCATGCTCAGTGAGCCAGTGTTTTAATTATCGTGAAGGGTGTGCTAGTTATCATTTGATGTTTTACTCACGAATTATGTAAGTGGGGCCTTTAGAGGCAAAGTCAAATATGTGGAAGAATTTAATTAATTAAAAATTTTCATGAGCTTGTAGTGTTTCAAAAGTAGTTTAAAATTAGCTATGTTTACTTCTCCAATCCTTATTAGTTAATTCCTTTAATTAAGCCTAGCTCACTACTTAAACCCTTAAGATTTAGTAGATGTACATTCATATCTTTAGAAAGTTGAGTGATTTTTTTCATGATTATGATCTTTATCAAAGATATATTGAATTATCCTTCAAATAGGGGTATTAAATTAGTTGGAGCATCAACTTCCAAGAATCAATCCCTAACCTTAAGGATCTATTAATTTAGTCTTTTTAATCTCTTATAAATTATAATGATTAATTAAATAATAAATTTTATTGTGACAATAATGATATTGGTTTCTACCATTTACCCCTTTTTATATTTTAATCATCCAATCATAATAATTAAAATCATTTATTGCCCTTTTGCCATTTTAATTAAGCCTAAATATTAATTAAGGTTAAATTTCTTTAAAAATTACACTTTTTCCCTTAAAGACATTTGTTACTTCATAATTCATTAAGTTAATTCAAATGACTTTGAAATTTTTATGTAACACCACTTATGGGTTAATTAAAACATTAGAGGAGAAAATGTGTTTTTTTGAATTTTAATTTAATTATATATTTATTTTCAAGCAAAAATAAGGATTTTTAATGAAAATTGAATATTTTGATCAAAAGAAAACTTTTGGCTTTGAAATGCTCTTTGAAGGTAAACCAAGACCGGGGGACCACTTAGACCAAATTTCATGATTTTTTTTATTTTTAATTTAATTAATAGAATTATTTTAAGTTCTGGAGTTATAATTAATTATAAAATATTTTAAAAGTTGAAAATTCAATTTCATATTTTCTTAAATCCCTCTGAGGTCAAGGAACCCAAAGAAATAAATATTATATTTTCCTAATTTTTATTTTAATTTTTAGAATTATTTTAGTGAAAAATTAAGGAAATTCATTTTTAGCCTTTCAAAAATTAATTTAAGCCTTTAAAAATTAATATCTTGATTTAGAGGCTTAGGAAAATTATGTGGATGATTCCTAAGTGATTAGGAGACCAAATGTGATAATTTTGTGATTTTTAATATTTTTGTCATTTTTATTATTTTTTAATTATTTAAATTTTTAAAATATGGTTAAAAATGAAAATTTTATTAAAGCTCCAATTTTATTTTTAGAAAATTCCTCTAATCACAGAGAACTCTCAAAATCAATTTGATAATTTTTTGAGTTATGTTTTAATTATTAAAATTAGTTTAATGTTCAAAATTATAATTTCACTAAGAAAATTCAATTAGGTGGCTAAATGAACTCCAAATACCATGAATTTTTTATGGGGAGTTCTCTGACCTTTAAAGTCTAGTGGAGAATTATTTTTAAGCCATTTAAACATTTGGTTTATTTTAATTAATTAAAAATCAATTTTGAGTTAAGTTGACAATTAAGTCATTTCTTAATGATTTGGCCCATGAAAAATTTATCCTAGGGTCCTTTGGCCAAAGGAAACCTATGATGATTTTTCTGGATTCTTTTCAATTAACATACTAATTATTGGAATTAATTTATCTAAAGAGATGCAAAAACTTAGAAAATATAAATCTCTTCAAAGAGGCTCCTCTGATCTTAGAAAAATCATAGAAGTTCCCCTATGAAAGAGGCTACAAGTGACCGAAGGACATGCTATGGTGAAATGTCTTCATGCATGAGAATCAAAAGAGTCTAGAGAATATTTAATTAATTAAAAATTAAACCTGCATCAAATGAACTTCAAACCATTTCCACATTATTCTCCTCTGTTCACTGAGCAAGAGAGTATTTTTCTTTTATTTTTGAGATTTCTCTACACAAATTTATGAATTTTTAAAGTTTTGGTGATTTAAATAATTCAGAAAATCCCTAATTTCCTACTTAAATAGCTCAGCGTCACGTCAACCTAAGGCAGATCGAAGTCCCCATGCGCCGCGCTCCCATTTAACGCTGCCAGCTGACTGGGATGCCATACTGCCTGCTTTTCCGTTCCATCTTCCCATTCGGTGTGATCTGAGCCATCCAACATAAACATGCCGATCGAACATTCACGAAGCTTCATCCACAACTGGTGTGCACCGCGATCCGTGTACCTTCAAACCCTAATTTCTCGAGCTACACTCAATGAAAACTCTTCGGGTTTGATCCTATGGACTCGTCTAAGCATGGTGAACATATCCATAGGGCTAATAATGGTTTAAATTAAATCTAATTACATGGAGAATTTAGAGAAGCTCAGGAAGAAGGAGAGTTCAATACCTTGGCTCTAAGAAGTGAAGCTTCAATCAGAGAGGCTCTACACCTTCGTGGAGGTCCCAGGTGCTCAGGGATGAAGCCTCTTGCTCTGGTGATATGCCTATGAAAGTGACCAGACCCGATTTTGGAGCTTTGTTGGAAGTCCCCGCTGGAGTGGCCAGGTGATGGGTCTTTAAGTGGGAAACTTTTTCTCTTGTTGTGGGGATGGTGCAGGTGAGTTTAATTTGACTTTGGTGACACTTTGGAGGATGTCCTATTTCTACCCTGAGATTGGACTCCAAAATTGAGCTGAGTCAGTGGGCTTCAGGGCAGGAATGCAGTGGGGATTGAGTTCTATGTGCTGTGGGAAGGATTTGGAGTGATTTGGGTAGAGTTCTATTAAGGTCTGGTTCAGCCAACCTTTTGTCTCCGAAAGGTGGTGGTCTAAATAACCATGGCTGGGTGGCTGTCAGGGCTTCAACTCAGGTGCAATGCACTGCTTAGGTGGAGTGCTGAAGAGCTCCAATGGTAATTCAAGGCTGAGTTGGCCATGGGGTATATTTCGGGTTTGGCCAAGTATATGGTGGCTCTTGGTTTGGGCTCCTCCGCGACTAGGCTGGTCGGCCAGGCTAGTAGAGGTGTCTAGTGGGTTAGGTGAGCCAGTGGGCAGGCCATGAGTGCAATGGGTTTTAATGGTTAAGGAATTATGGAAAATCTCCCATAGATTTAACCATTTAAAGGAAGCGATCCTCTAATTTAGGGGACCTTTGGTCCATGGCACCACTAGAGTAGGCTTGGTGGGTCAAATTTAGGGTGAATTGGGTCATGAGGTCAAAATTGGGATTTTAGATTTATGTTGAAACTAAACTCAAATGTGGATCAATTTGAGCTTGGATTTGGTTTAGATTAGCATTGGAGATGTTGAATTAAAGTTTGGAATTGAAATTGGGCAAGATTGGGGTTAATTGGGTGAACATTGGGTTCAATTTGGGCACTTTTGGGTTAAATGGGTCAAATTGGGGCTTTTGGTTAAATCAAGCTAATTGCACAATCGGTCATGTAGTAGTTGAGAGAAATGAAATTAGGAATATTTAGGAGGTTTTGAGAATTTATGGGAATTTTTGATATTGTTGGAATTTTGGGCTAAGAGGGGCATTTTTGTCATTTTAGGGATTTTTTGGAAAATTTGGATTTTTTTGGTAATTTTGGTTAATTTGAGTGGTAGGGAGTATTTTGGAATGATTTTTGGAGAAAAATGGGTAATTTGGGTGATTTTGAAAATTTTGGGGGATTTTAGGGTTTTAGGGGTATTTTGGGTAGATTTAGGGGCAAGGGGCCAAAATTTGACACTTTGGAAAAATAGAGATTGATTGAAGGTGAGTAATATAAAATTTTTTAAGTTGAGCCATGGACCAAGGGTCACCCTCATTTGGTCTTTTATGTCTTGGTACTAGCCAAACCCTAGCCTGAGGCTAAGAGCTTGTGAAGACCACTCATAAGTTTCCAAAGAGTTAGGGGATCAAAAGAGATGTGCTTTGTTTAAGGTTGTGAGTGTGAAGTGTGTAGTGTAAGTGTGTGTGTGCTATTCCTAGCTCTCCAGGGAAAATCCTAAGGTCTGACCACCTATAGGAGACTTCTTCCGGGCTTCCTTATGCTTGGTCTCTTCTTCCTAAAAACTAGAGGTTAGGCCCTAAGCATAAGAAAACTCCCAGTGAAGCAAAGAAGCATCTAAATTTATAAGGGAAAGGGTTCCATGGCTAGTCTTCTAAGAAAGTCACCTGGAGAGTCCCATGGCTAGACCCTAGGCTATTCTAAAGAAAAACTAGAACTCAACCAAAAGTGAGGTAAACAAATGAACCTCCACAGTGTGGTGTGCTGGGCAAGCACACTGCACGTATTGGTGTTCGCTGACGAGATCAACAAAACCAACACACTGTCTGAGTCAAAACTCAAGACAAACACATAAGATTCAGCGAGGAAGTTTCTGTTGGGGATTATTTGGCTAAAAACCTTTAAGTCCCAGGAGCTCCTGTTAGGGAAGAAAAATGGAATACCTTCATGAGTGGAGCTATGAATTTCAAGCCTCCAAATCTAAAGGAGTCCAATCTGAATAATTATGAAGTTGGAATTTGGATTTAGAATTTGGATCTGATTTGAATTTCAAATTTGATTTTGATTTTGATTTAAATTTTTAGTTTTATGGAATTGAATTAATTTTGAATTTTAGGGAATTTATGGAAATTTCAGAATTTGTGGAATTTCGAATTTAAAAATTTTTAATCTTGTAGGGAATTTTAAGTTTTATGTGAGAGCAGAGGGGAAATCATAATTTGAGTACCGATCTAGTAGGATGAGAATCAGAATTTAAGTACTGATCCCGAAGGATGAGAACTGGAACTTAGGTACCAACCTCAGTAAATGGAAGTCAGAATTTAGGTACTGATCCCGAAGGATGAGAACTGAAATTTAGGTACCAGTCTCAGAGATGAGAATCAGAATTTTGGTACTGGTCTTGAGATTTCGTGGGTGTGGAAAATTTTCACGGAAGGGAGATTAAAAATTAAGGAAGTTTTAGGAATCGGGAAACTAAGCTACGTTCCTAGAATTTCATGAAGGGAGGAAAATTTCTCGGAATGGAGATGGAAATATATGGAATTTTGGGGAATCAGATAACTGAGCTCCGATCCCAGAATTTCATGGAGGGCGGAAAAACTTCTCGGAAGGGAGGTGGAAATATAGGGAATTTTGGGGAATCAGATAACTAAGTTCTTATCCCAAAATTTCATGGAGGCCAGATAAACTTCTCAGAAGGGAGATGGAAATATAGGGAATTTTGGGGAATCAGATAACTAAGTTTCGATCCCGGAATTTCATGGAGGGCGGAAAAATTTCTCGGAAGGGAGATTGAAATATAGGGAATATTGGGGAATCAGATAACTGAACTTCGATCCCGGAATTTCATGGAGGGCAGAAAAATTTCTCGGAAGGGAGATGAAAATATAGGGAATTTTGGGGAATCAGATAACTGAGTTCCTGTCCCGAAATTTCATGGAGGGTAGAAAACTTCTCGAAAGGGAGATGGAAATATAAGGAATTTTGGGGAATCAGATAACTGAGTTCCAATCCCAAAATTTCATGGAGGGCAAAAAAATGTCTCGGAAGGGAAATGGAAATATAGAGAATTTTGGGGAATTAGATAACTGAGCTCCGATCCCGAAATTTCATGGAGGTCGGGAAATTTTCTCGGAAGGGAGATGGAAATATAGGGAATTTTGGGGAATCAAATTATTGTGTTCCGATCCCTGAATTTCATGGAGGGTGGAAAATTTTCTCGGAAGGGAGATGGAAATATAGAGAATTTTGGGGAATCAGATAACTGAGCTCCGATCCTAGAATTTCATGGAGGGTTAAAAAATTTCTCGGAAGGGAGATGGAAATATAGGAAATTTTAGGGAATCGGATAACTGAGCTCCGATCCCAGAATTTCATGGAGGGCGGAAAAATTTCTCGGAAGGGAGATGGAAACATAGGAAATTTTGGGAATCTTGGGCAGAAAAGCTCAAGAACTTACATCTGGCCCAAGGGGTAATAGGAGGGACTCGGAATTCAGTACTGATCCAGAAATTTCATTTAAGGAGAATTTGGTAAAACTTGGTATTGACTTTTAAAGAAAGCAAATTTGGTGCAATTCGGACAAGACCGGCAGCTATTGCAAGATTAGCAGAATTTCATGATATTTCGAATTTGTGAGAAATGGCACTGTATAAAAAGTGTCAATTTTCGCAGAGTACCCACAAAAGCGAAGGATTCGAAGATGAGTGCAAGGACTCAGAATCTCGAGAGAGAGAATATTATCATTTGTTTGTTTTCAATTCATCATTTTCTTTCAATTTGTTTTGTTTCATTTCATTTTTTATCATTTGATTTCATTTAATTTAAATTTCGATTTTGATTTAAATTTCTTTTCATTTCATTTGATTTCATTTGATTTAAATTTCAAGTTCATTTTGATTTTAATTTCATTTTGTTGTCATTTTATCTTTTCTTTTGTATCATTCTTTTGATCATTTTTATTTGGAACCAACACATGGTCCTATGACTTTCGACCATCACATTGAAAAAAAACCAATTCTAAAAATAGAAATCTTCATTAATTTTGCTGAAAGTAGTACAACTGTTCATATGCTGACAAGCATCCAAAAGTCGATCATGTGTACAAAACTAAACAGAACTGACGTATCATATCATCTGGTTGCTGCAATAGTGGTGACAACAACTGACGTAACCCGTTGTGAGGGGTAGTAAATTTCTGTAGCCTGAGGCTGCTGCGGGGACGAGCCAACCTGCCAAGGTTACGCTCCGAAACAAAAGTCTCCTCGCTAACACCCGGAGGTACTGCCATCACAGTGGCAAAGGATGAAGGTTCTCCAATTCTGGATCCGACTCGTAGTAAAACGTCGTTTTATCTTCATTCATTCTTCTGAAAGTGACTTACACCCTTTTTCTCGTAACTTCTGGGATGTAGTGTTTTGCTAAATTTTCTCCATTTTCTTTTAATACCAGTACTGATTCGACTGGTAGAGGGATGTCAACAGAACCTCAGAATTCCCCAGGTTCGACAATTTGAATTTCACGTCCAAAAAGGATGTTGCATTCGCTTATAAAGGAGACCAGAAAGGTCTCACAAAGTCATGGTGGTTGATATGATGTGGGATGCAGTCCCCATCCTCATAAATGTTTATGATGCAACTATTCGGAATACAATCCGCATGCAGTATATGCCACCCGACCATCCTCTTTATCATTTTCTTGATTGTCGGTGGTATCTGATCCACTTCATCATGTTGTAGGATCCCCGGGGGATTGCCTTGTCGATCTTTAACAAAGTTGTAGCAACAACTATACTAAATGGTGACCCTGCCTTTACCTCTCTTCCATTTTGATGGCTCTGTTTATGTTCTCGACTTCAAGCGACCTGCTCTGCCCAGAGTCTGAAGAGCGTCGATGCAATACAGAGGTCCTTTTTCATCTTTCTTCGAGAATACGTTGGTGTATAACTCAAGTCCTTCTAAGATATTGTTAAATTTCTCTTGAACTTCTTCACAAGTGCATAAGGTGTAGACTGTGTCGATGTACTAACTATCGTCCTATAGGCCTACAAATCTTCTAGCAATTTCTTGTGCCATCCTCTTTTGTTATCGTCGAGCGTCTTCTTTAGAAATTGAACCAGCATCTTGTTGAAGGCTTCTACCAAGCCATTTGCTTTGGGGTAGTAGATTATCAAGTATCTCCAATCTATCCCATGTCTTCGGACAAAGTTGTTGATCTTCATACTCTTGAAGTCGGAATCATTATCCGAGATGATCATTTGTGGCACACCGAAGCGATAGAAAATATGATTCTTGAAGAACTGTAGAACCTGCTGTGATGTGACTTCCCATAGCAGAACTGACTCTGCCCACTTAGAGAAGTAGTATGTAGTTACGAATATAAATTTGTGTCCTTTTGAAGATGAAGGGTCTATTGGACCCACTATAACAGTTTCCCAACACTCAAATGGACACGAGGCAATCGTGGGCTATAGAACATTCGGAGGTTAGTACAAGACCACTCCGTTTACTTGGCATTGATGATATTTCTTTGCTATATCCATGCAGTCTGTCATCATTGCTGGCTAGTAGTATCCGAGTCTTTTGATTTTCATCTTCATTTTTGGTTCTGACTGGTGAGCTCCACACAATCCGACATGTACTTCTTCGATAATTTTTTGTGCTTCTACTTTGCTCAGACATCTCAGCCACACCTAATCGAAGGATCTCCTGTACAAAATATTTTTGATTAAGGCGTATGATGCACGAGACTTATATTGCAAGAATTTATGAACTCAAATTTATATATTTTTAATGATTTTGATAAGTCCAAGCATTCAACGCAAGTATGCGTATCATATCAAGTAATACAAGGCCCTAATGGAGTCCTGGTTATCGATTCCACAGGGAGGTTTTAAGTTGAAGTAAAGTAAAATTTCACAAGTCATAATAAACCACTGAAATCCTATACTCTAATTAAGTTTAAATTTCAACACTTACTTCTACTACTACTGTGAAGAAAACAGTAACAACTACTAAACTACAATATTTCTAATAACTTGAAAACAAAATTATCTAACAGACACACCAAATTAAGTATTTGAAAGATTTTTGATATATATAAGAAAAGTATATTTCTTCTTGCAATGAGAATACGATGTATGGATTGCTATGTATCAGTTATCTAATTTATTGTGCCAAATAGGAACATAGATGATTCTTTACCTTTAGAAGAGGACCCCCTCCTCTAAATAAGAAAAGAACATTGACATTTTCTAAGTTTGTCATTAACTCTAAGGCTAGGCTGGGAGGATATCGGCTCTCACTTCGGAGCTCCCACTTAATCTTCACCCAAAGGCTAACCTTTGATATTAATTACTAATCTTAGAACCAATTTGGGGATTTCAGCCTGTCACCCTGAAATCTCCACATTGAAGTCCTTCAAAACACATTTCCCTATTTATTTGCACGCAATTCTCATGAACTACGCAATTCATTCATGGAAATTGAATGGATCTTTCATTATTGTTGTAGGACATTAAATCCTTTCGAACTTAAAGTTCAACAACATATTTTAACATTTCAATTGGCCAAATCGAAAGTAAATTAAGTTCTAAATGAAAAACCATCACAATCTCTTCAATACATTAAAGGCACATCAAATCCACATTAAACCATCATCACATCTCTAGGCAAGAAGAAAGACAAAGAAGACTACTCAGAATTCATGGAAAAGATATAATAAAACATAGATTTTATATATAAAAGAAAAGTCATACAAACCACAAAAGAAAATACAACTTATCTCTTTCTCTTCCCCAATGCAATCCCTTTGAAGTTCTGTTGACCTCATTTTTGGTGAGGTCTTTTCTCTTCTTAGTGCTTAGGATCTAGCCATAGGTTTTCCCTTTGACTATCCTAGAGGACTAGAAATGGAACCCACCACTTAGAAATTCAAACACTTTTTTAACTCTTCTTGAACCACACAGATGACCATAAACCTCCAAGCCACTTGGAAGGTTAAAAGTCAAATGTGGAGGATCAAGGATGAGTTCCTATAGGATGGTCAAGCCTTAGGACAACCCTGGGTGGCCTGGTCTTCGTGAGGTTCAACTTGTACACACCACACTTCTACACACATTCCAAACCCTAAAACCACTCATAACCAACTTGGCTTTCTGACTCATGTAGGAAACTCATATGGATGGACCTCAACCCCTAAGCCCCTGGCTAAGAGGGTTAGGAACAATATATTGAGTACCTAAAATGAGTCCTCTCATGGCTCTTGTGAGCTTAATATGGCTTCATGGCCCAACCAAAATGGTTTCATTCTACTCACATCTAATCAATCTTTATTTTTCCCAAATTTCAATTTTTGACCCCCGGGGGGCCCTAAACCCATCAAACCTACCAAATACCCTAGAAATTACCCCAAATCTCCAAAATTGCCCAAATTTCCAAAATTCCTCAAAATCAATCCTAAACACTCCCCACCACTCAAATTGATCATCCATGGCCAAATATACCAAAATTTCCAAAAATACCCCCAATACCCTCCAAATACCCAAAATACCCTTTTTGGCCCAAAAATCCAAAAATTCCAAAATTTCTCAAAAAATTCCAAAAAATCCCAAATATTCCTAGTTTCATTTTGTTCAACTGCCACATACCACAATTTTGTCAATTTAACCTAATTTGATAAAAAACCCAAAATTGCCCTTAAGGCCCAAATTGACCAAGTGACTCAATCCATCCCAAATTCAACCCAAATGTCACCCAATTTCCCCAAATTTGTTTTGAAATCTTCCTAACATCCCCACAAACAAAACCATAACATAAATTACCCAATATTTGAACCCAAACTCCACCCAATTCTAACGCAAACCAAAAATTCCCCAAATTGGCCTAAACCAATCATGAACCCAAAACAAGCCCAAATCCCAAAATCAAGACCCAAACAAAATTAGAAACCCTTTTTCACACTGCCATTAACCTTTTGCAACATTAATTTTACATCAAAATCAACATTAGCCCAACCTTAGCCCAAGTTAGCCCAATTTAACCCACTTTGACCCTATTATTAAAAAACCCAAATTAAATCAAATTCAACTCCAAATTACCCCAAAATTGTTCCAAATCATTCATGGAATATTCCTAAACCAAATGCAAAATTTATTTGGCTCAACCCTTTACCAAATTTTCATCCAAAAGTTTATTTTGAAACCTAAAAAAGCTAACTTCCTTAAAGCATTTTTTTAAAGCCCATTTTCACTAAGTTTAAAAAGGCCAAAATTGGCTCTAAAGCCCACACGACAATTCCTTCTCAGCATCCATTTAATAAAATCATCCCCTAAGTTTTATTTCATCATTTAATCAAACTAAATATGACCTCATGAAAATTTTCCACCGAAATACCCAAAAATTCAAAAAACCCTTTTTCATGAAATTGACCAAGCCATTCCCAAGCCACATGGAGCCATGACGCCATGGACAAGCCATATGCAAGCCATGGGAGTCACTTTACACATCACCATGCCATTTATGGCAAAAGGAGGGAGTCCTTTAATGATTACCTTAAGGGTGATTAAACCTTTTCATGACTCTTCTAAATCTTGATTAAACCTAAATGTACTTAGATGGTGATGTACTTAGATGGTGACTTCTCCCCACTAAGCTAGCTGACTTACCTGACCCCCACCACACCCAAGGTCACCTTGGTGGGTGCACCAAACCATAATCCATGACTTGGACCCATTTTGACCCAAAATTAGCTCTCCCCCCATTCCATTTAAATCAACTCCTTTACACATGTCCAAAGCCAATTGAACTCACCAAACCCCAACCCTGACCACACTGGTCAAGATGGTGACCCATGCCTGCTGGTCAGCCACCTGGGTCGCCGGAAAACACCACAGCTGAGAGCTCCATGTGAGCCAAAAAAATTCAAAACTCCCTTGCTGAGGTGTCCCATGGCCAGTGGACACCATGACTCTTCTTCCCTTGAACTAAGCAGCTGATCCCAATCCCTGGCTTGCCCTGAGACGCTCCACAGCCATGGCTATTTAAACTCACCACTCCACGACCAAAAGAGGTGATGAACAAAAACCTTGTCAAAACTCTGCCAAAATTACTCCACACTCTTCTCCTAGTATAGAGAAGTTGATCCCCACTATTTTCCTGCCCTAATTCCCACTCATTGAGCTCAATTTGAGAGCTCAATCTCAGGCTTGAAACCAAGACATCCCTAAAACCTCCACCAAAATCAAATTAAACTCACCCACACCTTCACCAGACGAAGAGAAGAAGTTCCCTAGTGGAAGCCCCCTCACCAGGCCATCCATTTGTGTTGGAGACCAAAGCTTGAAATCGGGCTTGGTGGAAATCATACCTAGGCATTTCACCACAGCTCTAGACTTCATCCTTAGCTTCCCTGGAATCCAACGAACATGTCGAGCCCCTCTGATTGAAGCTTCACTTCTCAGAGCCAAGTTATTGACCTCTTCTTCCTCCCGAGCCCCTCTGATTGAAGCTTCACTTCTCAGAGCCAAGGTACTGACCTCTTCTTCCTCTCGAGCTTTTATGAATTCTCCATTTTGTTTGGCTTGATTTCAATGCATCATAGCCGTATGGATATGTTCGTATAGTCTAGACGCGTCGATAAAGACCAACCATGCATGATTTGGTTGAGTATCGAGCGAGATCTTAGGTATATAACGTGGACGGTTCTCGGGTTAGGACGCCTGGGGAAGATCAACAAATGTCATCCACTCGCGCATGTATTGGATGGACGGCTAGGATCGCGTCAGACGGAGGCACGAAACGGAACCGCGGGACGCATGGCTGCTGAGTCGGATGGCGGCGTCGAATCAAATGACACCGCATGTGCTTTTGACATGGATGAGGATGATGCGGCGCTGACTGGTTTAAGTAGATAAATAGGATTTTCTGAATTTATTAAATAACCATAACTTCAAAAATTCATATCTTTACATAAAAAAATCATAAAAATAAACTAAAAAAACCTCTTACTCAGTGAATAGAGGAGAATAATGTGGAAAAAGAATTAAGTTAATTTGCTGAATCTATGATTTTTAATGATTTAAATACCTTATGTGGTGTTTTAATTCTCCATTTGCATACACAATTCATCATGGCATGAGACCATAGGGCTTTTGTAGCCTCTGTTCTTAAGAACATTCCCTGAATTTTCCAAGACCAGAGGCCATCTCTATGGTAAGTTATCTAATTTTCAAGTTTATGTGTCTGTTTTGGTATTTTAATTCTAATAATTAGTATATTGCTTAGAAAATTCTAGAAAAATTAGGGGAGGTATCTTATAACCAGAGGACCCTAGGAAAATTATGGTTTGATTTAACTTCTTAAAAATAACCCTAATTGGCCCAAACACTTAAAATTGAACTTCAATTAATTAGGAGTAACCACACATCAAAATCACTTGAAAACAATTCTCCATTGTCACTTAGGATACAGAGAACCTCACATAAAAATTTCAAGTTAATCGGAAACAATTTAACCCATTAAATGAATTAATTAAGTGACATAGCCATTTTGAAAATTAAAAAATTCATAAAACCCAAAATTCACTTAAAGAATTCACCAAATTGGTTTTATGAGCTCTCTGATATCAGAGAAGTCTAAGAAATTTAAAATTGAAATTTTCTAAAAATTTTCATTTTTAACCCTATTTTTAATATTTTAGTAATTAAAAAATTAAAAAAAATCACAAAAATATTAAAAATCACAAAAATGTCTTATTTTGCTCCCTTATCACTTAGAAACCAACCAAATATTTTTCCTAAGTCTCTAGGTAAAGATATTGAATTTTAAAAGCTTAATGTAATTTTTAATGTTAAAAAAATGAATTTTCAAACCCTTCCACTAAAATAATTCTAATAAATAAAAAAAAATCAAAAAATTATAAAATTTGGTTCTCTGACTTCCTTAAGGTCAGAAGGACTTACGAAAAATATAAAATCTATTTTTTTAACTTTAATTTTATTTTATAATTAATTAATACTCCAAAGCTTAAAATAATTATAATAAATAAAATATAATCCAAAAAATCACCAAAATTGGTCTAAGTGGTCCTCTAGTTAGTAGGAACATCCCATAATTTTCCTAAGGCACGTAAATTTTACTTTGGTCATGTTGTTGAATTTTCATTGAAAACCCTTTTTTTTCATTAAAATAATTATATAAATTAAATTAAAAATGGAAAAATCATATTTTTTTCTCTAATGTCTTAATTGACATGTGAGTAAAGTGACATAAAAATTTTAAGTTCATTTGAGCTCAATTTGGTGAGTTATGAAATGAACATGCTTAAAAGGGCATAAAAGTAATTAAGGATTTTAACCCTAAGTGATACTTTAGGCCTAATCAAAGGGAGGTAAAATATTCGAGCTTAATTTTCTCTTGGATGTTTGTAACTTAAGGAATTAAAGGTAGAAACCCATTAATCACTTTTAATACATCAAAATGGAATCATAATTAGTTAAATTATTTAAATTTTGGGAGAATAATTAAAATTTGGATCATTAAGATTAGGGATATGACTTAAGAAGATATCAATTCTTCAATCTAAAATCTCTAAATGGATCAATTCAATAATACTCAATTCTTAATTAATTCTAAAGAGTGATAATTGAAATTAATAATAATAAAAAAAGAAATAATCCTTAATTAAATTAAAGCTTAAAACATTAAATGACTTAATAATTGAACTAAAATAAATCTAAAACATTAAAACTAATTTGAAATCACTTGGAAACAAACTTAAAAAAAATTTGAAACATAAAAATTAATCTCAAAACAATTAAAAACAAAAAAAAGTGAAAGCCAAACTAACTAAAATTAACCTAAAGTACTATGATTAATTTAAACCAAACTTGAATCATTAAAATTTAATGAAATTAAATAATCTAAACACCTCCTTTAATTTAAATAATTTGAAACATCAAAGATTAACCTAGAACAATTCGTGACTAAAACATCATAAATTAAATCAGTTTAAGACATTAAAATTAATTTAAAACATTAAGATCATTTAAAATATAAAAGTTTAATTGAATTAAACAACTTGAATACTATTCCAACTTAAAATGGTTTAAAACACCTAAAAAGATCAAATAAAACTTTATAATTAAATCAAAATCACTTTAAATCTCCAACTAAAATTTCACTTAAGAATGACTAAATCCTTTGATGAACTAATCTGCCCCTGAAGTCTTTCACCTTCATAACTCTCAAATGGAGTGTCAAGTGAAATGTCACTTAACTCATCGGACAATCAAATGTCCAAGTTCAATGAGCAAGAAACAAAACTTAACTAAATTCTTGGATGACCAAATCACTCGTACAAGTGAAATTCATTCGGACTCAAAATAATCCTGAAGCATCGAAAAGATGTTCGGACTCGTCCCGAGAACTTTCTCAATATGATGGGATGTTTTAGAAGAACAATTGAATTTAATTATTTTTTGTTGAAGAAAATCATCCTTAACAAAACACAAGAACCTAGACGTCATAGGAGTTGACTAGCATAGGATTAGAACTTTGGTAGACAACCAGAACCTTCCCTTAGCTTTACCTAGGTGTTTTCCATGAAATATATAAATGCTCTGACATGTGTTTTAAGTGCAGTCGGGAATGACGAGAAGACTCTCCAGGTACGCTTTTATTTTATTGCGATTTATTTACCTGCACTGTACTTTACTTCTCTTGCATGTTAAACAAGAATGTCACCCTGCATGAAAACTGAAACTTTTAGGATAGCCACAAAACTGAAACCCAAAACTAAATTAAAATCAACACAAGATAAAATTCACCGCCAAAATATTCAAAAGATAAAACAACTCAAAATTTAATCACAAACAGAACAACAAAACTATAACTACAACTAAATTAAAACATCTCGTTGGATGATCAGGAATCCCTCGGATGATGTAACCCACGTTTGCTAACTAGATTTCCCACGGTCTAAATGAAAGTGTGGAACTAATTCAGTTGAGTTTAGCAAATTCATTTGGAATAAGTGCATCCGATGAAAATAGCAGTGTCGGGATGACGGAACCGTGGGATCTTAATCAGTTCTGCTTAATCAACTTTAAGATTTGTTTTAATTAAAATACTAAGCTATCTCAATTTTCAACTTTTCTAAACCAAAACACTTCTCTCATCTCTTGATTTCCACTTTCTAAAACCAAACCTCTGCAACAACAAGGAGCTTGGAGCACGGTGGGCAGCACGGCCATCTTCATCAAGAAACTTGTGTCTACTTCAGCAAAACCTTTCCTAGAATTAAATAACAAAACCATAGCATTTCGAGGTAGATTGCTTAGTGCAACATAAATCCTTAACTTTTCGTTAGGCATTTGCACAATCATATTATGCAAATTAAGCCCTAACTGGTCTTAGGACTCTGAGGTAGTCGTTTGGTACGACATAAACCCTCACATCTTCGAGGCTATTTGTGTGATTATGTCATACAAGTATAAGTCCTAATTAATCGAAATCGGCAGGATTGAAACATTAAATATACTCTAAATCAAGTCGAACAACAGGATAGCTCGGAAGTCACCGAAGTTCACTTCAGGTCTGTGACATCCCCTACTTCTCTTCCTTTGGACTCCCAAAATAAACTGTTCCAAATTTAAGCTATTCCCTATTAAAATTTCCAAAATCCAATTCATTTGAAACCTCAAACTTTGAAATTCTTGAAAGCAAAATCACTGATCATTATCGAGAGTTTTCTTTAGTGATTCTCGTCACTTAAGATGTAATTAACTATAGGGGATTGCCCTTATAAGGAACTTTAAGAACCCAGGTAATATAAACCCTGCTTAATTCCTTTATATTAAGCAGGGGAACTTGTCGGCTTATAAAATTGGTTCACATAACAAACAGATGTCACAAATCTTCTAGTTTATTTAATCAAGCCCCATCATCAAGCAGTGTGTCTATTCCTCGGAATAAATACATGGTTTGTGATGCGGTGCTCGTTTATATAAATTATTTGGGATGTGAGATCGGTTTGATTTCATATCTTAAAATTTTCAAACTTAATTTTATTTAAAAAAATCAAATGCTACTTTTCAAATTGTATATATGTTTAAATTAAATTTAAAATTTTAAAATTCACCGACAACTTCTGTAGGCGACCCCTTTTTCTAAAATATAACACATAACCTAAAAATATGCCCACAATTTCTGGCGACTCCGCTGGGGACTAGTTCCTCTCTCCAATTTGATCAGATGGTTTTGCTTTCGTAAATCGATAGTGAATCCATGCCCCTTTTGGATCAAACTATCATTCTTTCCGTTGAAATACCACATTCATTTCTGTCTTGAACGGGTATAATCAACTCTCTTGGATTTTGGAGCCACTATTTAGGCACCCCTAAACAGAGAGGTTCTGGAATCCTTTTACCTCTTTGAGGTGGGGTGGACCCCCAATAGGTGTTAGCTTAGGAGCGGTTCCTCGGGTTGAGAAGTCTTGTGAGACTCTCTCTTCCTTTCCAATTTCTGGATTGGGTCCCTTATCTTTATTTTAACCTATCCCCTTTTAATTTGTTTCGTTCTTAATGAACAAACCTTCTAATAAACAAACCCTTTAATAAATGAACTTTCTGTTAAACCACAAATACACAAATAAAAAATAAAAAAAAATGAGAATCTGAAATACTTTATAAAGAAAACGAAAAGATAAATTGAAATGTGTTCATACTTTTTTTTAATTCCTTTCTTTTAGTCCTGACGAAAGGAAGCAAAATTTGTAACTTACGCGCTTAGAATCTACCCTGCAGAAGATGTCTGCACCGAAACTGATTTTCTCCTTCGCCAACGGGATAGACTAAGCTATCTACAAGGACGAGCTGCCTAACGATGCGGTCATTCGCTTTGGACAAGGATTCGGCAATATGGACATTAAGTTCGCTGATGTTACTCTTTTCGTGCTAATTAACAAGGTACAGGAAACTGAGAAACCCATAATTGAGTTCTGTCGGCATATTTATAGGTTAAGTATTTTGAAAAGGGGGTCGTCTACAGAAGTTGTCGGTGAATTTTTATATTTTAAATTTAATTTCAATATTTAATTTGAAAAGTAGCATTTGGTTTTTTTTTTGAAAATAATTTTTAAGTTTGAAAATTTCAAGATATGAAATCATACCAGTCTCGCATCCCGAATAGTTTATATAAACGAGCACCGCATTACAAACCGTGTATCTATCCCGAAGAATAGGCACACTGCTTGATGATGTGGCTTGATTAAATAAACTAGAAGATTTGTGACATCCGTTTGGTCTGCGAACCAATTTTATAAGCCGACAAATTCCCCTGCTTAATATAAAGGAATTAAACAGGGTTTATATTACCTGGTTCTTAAAGTTCCCTATAAGAGCAAGCCCCTATAGTTAATTACCTCTTAAATGACGGGAATCATTTAAGAAAACTCTCGATAATGATCAGTAGTTTTGCTCTCAAGAATTTCAAAGTTTAAAGCTTTCAAACAAATGGATTTTAGAAATTTCAATAGGGAATTGCTCAAATTTGGAACAAATTTTATTTTGATAGCTAAAGGAAGAGAAGTAGGGATGCTCGCGTACCCGAAGTGAACTTCAGTGACTTTCCGACTATCCTATTGTTTGGCTTCAATTTGAGAGAGTTATTTAATGTTTCAATCCTGTCAATTTTAATTAATTAGGACTTATATTTGTGTGATATAATCACACAATTAGCCTCGAAGATGTGAGGGTTTATGTCGTACCGAACGACTACCTCAGAGTCCTAAGACCAGTTAGGGCTTAATTTGCATAACACAATTATGCAAAATGCCTAACAAAAAGTTGAGGATTTATGTTGCACTAGGCAGACTACCTCGAAATCCTATGGCTTTGTTATTTATTTCTAAGAAAATGTTTTGCTGATGTAGATCCAAGTTTTGCTGATGAAGAAGGTCGTGCTGCCCACTGTGCTCGAAGCTCTTTTTTGTTGCAGAGGTTTAGTTTAAAGTTGATTAAGCAGGACCGATTAAGATCCCATGGTTCCGTCATCCCGGCATCGCTATTTTCTTCGGATTCACTTAGTCCAAATGAATTTGTTAAACTCAACTGAATGAGTTCCACACTTTCATTTAGACCGTGGGAAATCTCGTTAGCAACACGTGGGTTACATCATCCGAAGGATTCCCGTTCATCCAACGAGACGTTTTAATTTAGTTGTAGTTATAGTTTTGTTGTTCTGTTTGGGATTAAATTTTGAGTTATTTTATCTTTTGAATGTAGTGGCGGTGAATTTTATCTTGTATTGATTTTTAATTTAGTTTTGGGTTTCAGTTTTGTTACTATCCTAAAGGTTTCAGTTTTCATGCAGGGTGACATTCTTGTTTAACATGCAAAAGAAGTAAAGTACAGTGCAGGTAAATAAATCGCAATAAAATAAAAGCGTACCCGGAGGGTCTTCTCGTCATACCTACCGCACTTAAAACACATGTCGAACATTTAAATATTTGCAACAAGTACTCTCGTAAAGCTAAGGGAAGGTTCTGGTTGTCTACCAAAATCCTAATCCTACTGCTAGTCAATTCCTATGACGTCTAGGTTATTGTGTTTTGTTAAGGATGATTTTCTTCATCAAAGAACAATTAAGTTCAATTGTTCTTCTAAAACATCCCATCATATTGAGAAAGTGCTTAGGATAAGTCTTAAACATCTTTTCAATGTTTCTGGGATTGTTTCGAGTCTAAATGAATTTCATTGTACAGGTGAATTGATCATTCAAAAGGTTTAGTTAAGTTTTGCTTCTTGCTCAGTGAACTTGGATGTTTGATTATTCAATGAGTAAAGTGACATTTCACTTGATGTTCCATTTAAAGGTTATGAAGGTGAAAACCTTCAGGGGCATATTAGTTTATTGAGGAATTTAACCATCTTTAATTAAAGTTGAATTGTTGGTTTAAGATAATTTAATTTCAAAGTTCAAGTTGATTTTCTTTTAATTGTTTTAAATTACTTGATTTGAAAGAAGTTCTTAAATCATTTAATTTCTTTAAATTTTGATGATTTAGATTTGATTTGAATTAATCATATTACTTTATGTTAATTTTAATCGGTTTGATTTTACATTTTTTTATTATGAATTTTTTTGATATTGTTTAATATTTAAAATTTGTTTTAATATTGTTCTCAAGTGATTTCAAATTAGTTTTAATGTTTTAGATTTATTTTATTTTGATTATTAAATCATTTAATGTTTTAAGCTTTAACTTAATTAAAAATTATCTCCTTTTTAATCATTAATTTTGATCATTATTTCTCTATAGTTAATTAAAAGTTGAATATTATTGGAGTGATTCATTTAGGGATTTTAAATTAAAGAATTGATATCTTCTTAAATCATATCTCTAATCCTAATAATCCAAATTTTAATTATTCTCCCCAAATTTAATTGATTTAATTAATTAAGGTTCCATTTTTTATTTATTAAAAGTGATGAATGGGTTTCTACCCCTTAATTCCCTAAGTTTCAATCATCCAATAGATAATTAAGATCAAATATTCATCCCTCCCTTTGATTAATCCTAAAGCATTAATTAGGGTTAAAATCCTTAATTACTTTTATGCCCTTTTAAGCATGTTCACTCCATAACTCACTAAATTGAGCTCATATGAACTTGAAGTTTTTATGTCACCTCCCTGACATGTCAATTAAGATATTAGAGGAGAAAAAGTCATTTTTCCATTTTTGACTTAATTTATATAATTATTTATTTTGAAAAATAAGGGTTTTCAATGGAAATTCAACAACATGACCAAGGTAGGGTTTCTGTCCTTAAGAAAATTATGGGATGTTCCTACTGACTAGAGGACCATTTGGACTAATTTTGGTGATTTTTGAATTTTATTTTATTTATTATAATTATTTTAAGTTTTGTAGTATTAATTAATTATAAAATAAAATTAAAGTTGAAAAATAGATTTTGTATTTTTCTTAAGTCCCTCTGAACTTAAGGAAATCAGAGAAACAAATTTTATATTTTTCTGATTTTTTTATTTATTAGAATTATTTTAATGGGAAGATTTGAAAATTCATTTTTTAACATTAAAAAATTACATTAAGCTTTTAAAATTCAATATCTTAACCTAGAGACTTAAGAAAAATATTTGGTTGGTTCCTAAGTGATTAATGAATAAAGTATGACATTTTTGTGATTTTTAATATTTTTGTGATTTTTTTAATTTTTTAATTATTAAAATATTAAAAATAAGATTAAAAATGATTTTTTTTTTTTAGAAAAATCCAATTTTAATTTTCTTAGACTCCCATGACATCAGAGAGCCCACAAAACAAATTTGGCAAATTTTTGAAGTGTATTTTGGGTTTTATGATTTTTTTTTAATTTTTAAAATAGCCATCTTACTTAATTAATTCATTTAATGGACTAAATCAATTCCAATTGACTTAAAATTTTTATGTGAGGTTCACTGAATCCTAAGTAATGATGGAGAATTGTTTTCAAGTGATTTTGATGTGTGGTTATCTCTAATTTATTAAAATTCAATTTTAAGTGATTGGGTTAATTAGGGTTATTCTTAAGGAGTTAAATCAAACCATAATTTTCCTAGGGTCCTCTGGTTATAAGATACCTCTCCTAATTTTTCTAGAATTTTCTAAGTAATATGCTAATTATTAAAATTAAAATACCAAAACAGACATATAAACTTGAAAAATAGATAACTTACCATAGAGATGGCCTACGCACTTGGAAGATTCGTGGAATGTTCCCAAGAATCGCAGGCAACAAAAGCTCTGCATGGTCTTATGCCATGGTGAATTATGTATGCAAATGGAGAATTAAAACATCACAGAGAGTATTTAAATCATTAAAAATCATAGACTCAACAAATTAACTTAATTCTTTCTCCACATTATTCTCCTCTGTTCACTGAGCAAGAGGGTATTTTTCTTTTATTTTTATAAGTTTTCTATGCAAAGATATGATTTTTTTAAGTTTCTGATATTTAAATAAATCCAAAATATCCTATTTTTCTATTTAAACACGTCGGCACCATGTCATCCTCGGCAGATCCGAACTTTCCACGTGGCGTGCCTCCATTCGACGTCGCCTTCCACCTCAGTGCCACGTGATTCCGCGGTCTCATCCCATGCCCTGATCCGAAGCAATCTGGATCGTCCATCCGATATACTCGCGATCCGACGGTATCCGTTCATCATCCCAACTGGTGTGAGCTGAGAACCGTCCACCTTCTAGCCCTAAGATCTCACTTATTTCTCAACCAAATCACACGGGGTTTTTTCCTACATGCTTGTCTAGACAAGAGCTACATCCATACAGCTAACATGCATTGAAATTGACTCAAAGTAAATGATGGATCGCTGGAAGCTCGGGTTAAAGAGAAGTCTCCATACCTTAGTTTAAGAGGTGAAGCCTTGATTGAATGTGCTCGGCACGTTCGCTGGAGCTGGAGGAGCCTAGGGATGAAGCCTCTGGTCCTAGTGAATTGTCTAGGTGTGACTTCGTCCAAGCCCGATTTCAAACCTTGACCGACATAAGGAATGGCTGGCCTAGTGAGGGGGCTTTCAGTGGGGAATTTCTTCTCTACCTCTGGTGAAGGTGTGGGAGAAGTTAATTTGATTTTTGTGGAGGTTCAAGGGTTGTCATGTTTTGGGGTGGATTTTGAATTGAGAAATTGAGCTCTGTTAATGGAGATTAGGGCAGCGAAGCAGTGGGGATTGAATTCTCTGTGCTGTGTGAAGAGTTTGGAGTGAATTGGGCAGAGTTTCACTAAGGTTGGTTTCAGCACCCTCTATGGCCGTGAGGGAGGTGAGTTTAAATAGCCATGGCCATGGCTGATTTCAGGGAGGTTTGGAGGCTGGGATTTGCTGCCTAGGGGAGGAGAAGAACATGCATAATGGCCATTTGGGCTGGAACAACTCAGCAAGGTGAATTTAAAGTTTTGAATTCAAATGAGGCTCTCGGCCTGGTGTTTTCCGGCGGCCCAGGTGGTGGTCCGGCCAGGGTCAGGTCACCCTTATGGTCAGTGAGGTCGTGGCTCGAGGTTTGTGAGCTCAATCGGTCGTTGCCATGTGTAAAGGAGTTGATTTAAATGGCATGGGGGAAGGGTTCATTTTGGGTCAAAAATGGCCCAAGTCATGCTTTAGACTTGGTGCACCTCTCCAAGGCTGGTTTGGGCTGAAGAGAAAGTCATTTGGCTCAGCTTGATTAGTGGGGTTAAGTCACAATCCAAGTACAATTAGGCTTAAGCATGGGTTAGAGGAAACATGGGAATGCTTAATCACTTTAAGGGAATCCAGAAAGAGGCTCCTCCTCTTTCTCAAGATGGTATGGTGACATGGACACAACTCACATGGCTTGCATGTGGCTTAAGAATGGCTTCATGGCTTACCTATGGCTTGCCCATGGCTTGGCTCACTTACATGGAAATGGATTTTGGCATTTTTGATGAATTTAGGGGAAGTTGTCATGAGGCATGATTTGGAATTATTTGATCATGAGATTAAAACTTAGGGAGTGATTTTGATTAAAGGGATGACAAATGAAAATGTCATCTGGGCTTTAGGATAGATTTTGGGCTTTTGAAATTGTTTTGGATGGGCTTTTAAATGTTTTAGAAAAGTGGGCTTTTAGGTTTTAAAATAAATTTGTGGATGAAAATTTTGATAAAAGTTTGAGCCAAATAAATATTGCAATTGGTTTAGGAATGTGCCATGAGTGATTTGGAACAAGTTTGAGTTAATTTGGAGTTGAATTGGGTTTAATTTCGGTCTTTTAGTAATAGGACCAAAGTGGGTCAAATTGGGCTAACTTGGGCTAAGGTTGGGCTAATATTGGGTTTGATGTAAAATTAATGTTGCAAAAGGTTTATGGGAGTGTTACAAAGAGTTCTTAATTTTGGTTGGATCTTAATTTTGGGATTTGGGCTTGTTTGGGTTCATGATTGGTTTAGGCCAATTTGGGGAATTTTGGTTTGGGTTAGGTTTGGGTCCAAATATAGGGTAATTTAAGTTAAATTTTTATTTTTGGGGATGTTAGGAAAATTTCAAAACAAATTTGGGGAAAATTGGGTGGCATTTGGGTTGAATTTGGGATGGATTGGGTTGGTTGGTCACTTTGGGCCTTAAGGGCTAATTTGAGACCTTTAATCAAATTGGGTTAAATTGACAAAATTTGGGTATGTGGCAGTTAAACAAAATGAAATTGGGAATATTTTGGATTTTCTAGAATTTTTTTGGTAATTTTTGGAGTTTTTGGATTTTTGGGTCAAAAAGGGTATTTTGGGTATTTGGAGGGTATTGGGGGGTATTTTTGGAAATTTTGGTACATTTGGCCATGGATGACCAATTTGAGTGGTGGGGAATGTTTAGGATTGATTTTGAGAAATTTTGGGTAATTTAGGCAATTTTGGAAGTTTTGGGCAATTTCAAGGGTATTTAGTAGGTTTGGTGGGTTTAAGGCCCCGGGGGTCAAAAAATTGAAATTTGGGAAAAATGAAGGTTGATTAGGTGTGAGTAAAGTGAAACCATTTTGGTTGAGCCGTGAAGCCATGTTAAGCTCACAAGAGCCTTGAGAGGACTCATTTTAGACATTCAATATGTTGTTCCTAATCCTCTTAGCCATGGGCTTAGAGGTTGAGGTCCATCCATATGAGTTATCTACATGAGTCAGGAAGCCAAGTTGGGTAAGAATGGTTTTAGGATTTGGAATGTATGTGAGAGTGTGGTGTGTGCAAGCTGAACCTCACCAAGACCCGTACCACCTGTGGTAATCCTAAGGCTAAAGAGCCCTATAAGAAACTCATCCTTTAAAGCTTAACATATTGGTTTTAACCCTCCACGTGGCTTGGGGTTTACAATCAAACATGTGGGGTTTGAAGGGAGTTAAGAAGTGTTTGAATTTCTAAGTGGTGGGTTCCATCTCTAGTCTTCTAGGATAATCAAGGAGAAGTCCTATGGCTTGATCCTAAGCACTAAGGAGAGAAAAGATAGAACCTCGTAAAAAATGAGGTCAACAAGTTCAACCTGAAGTCGATTAAGAGTTCCCTCCCCTACAAAGGGTCTCAACTGAAATAAACACTGCTATTCATAGGAGGTTAGCTGCTACCCCCAGAACTATCATCTCTACCCCCACCGGTCTGGTCATTACTGCACCTACCCCGGCTCCCGCCAAACTGAAAGGAAAAGAAGTCCAAGTCGGTGATGAGCCCGTTCATCGTGGAGGGTTCGCATTTTGTCGTATATACCGTCCGTCTTCGAGATAGGGTCCAGCTCGAGAGTCGCACCCTTAACCCAGACTCAAAGAAGAAATAAGAACAGAAAGATCACCAGGATCAAGAAGACCATGGCTGCTGAAGTTACTTTTCTGAAAGAGATTCCAGAGGAAGAAGAAGAACTGCCTGAGATCTCACCGCTGTTAGGAGGGAGTAGGTTTCACCCTCTCTCTGCTGCATCTGATGAAGAAGATGCTCGAAGGATTGCCGCTGCAATACCCTGACCTGCATACTATAGTGATTGTAAAAGGAAGAAGATGAAGGCTATGCCGCTTACCCGATTGCGAGCCATGGTGGAGAAGTTAGCCAGAAAGGAGGGCTGCCCCGTGTCAGAGATTCTGAGAAGAATGGGACGAGTAACAGCTTGTTCCCACCTTGGACCACGAGTAGACCCCGTCACTGCCATAGAAAGACCACAGAAGAAAGTGCGAGCTAATGAGAGGAGTTCTCCTGTTGTCGTATCAGGTCACCATATTAGGGAGCACACCACCTGCCAACGTACAGCCGACAGACCATCTGGTCCTAGGCCTTCTACTATAAGAAGGATGGTGTGGCAACCTATTATCGCTGAACCGATACTGATAGAATGCTCTGAGAAGAGAAGTCTCGTAAGAGAACCTGAATCTGAGGAAAGTGCTGCTGCTCTAAAGGAAACTCCTGGAAATGAGGTTCAACAGTCGTCGCCTGACAACCGTGAGACCGTTTGGAAAAGACCACTTGAGGATGCTATAGGAAAGTTAAGAACTGACATCCAACGATTGGCAAAAGAAAGAAAAGAAGAATTAGGAAATAAAATGGATTCGTCAGAATTCATGGATGAAGAATTTGCTGAGATCAATGTGGTTGAGACCCGAGCATCGTCAGCTTTGCAAGGAGCTCCGTCAACTTTAGAAGGAGACGAATTAGAAGCAATGAGAGCACATATTCGAGAAAAGGATGACACAATCTCTCGGATGGAGAAGAGGATGGAGGAGATGGCAGCCGCCTTAGCCACATTCCAGAGTCAGCCTTAACCTCAGAAGGAAACACCTCGAGAGATCATTCACATTGCAGATGGAGGGAAAGAAGTTACATCTGTCAATGGAGATGAACAGCCAAAGAAGGATTCAATGCAGAGCATGAATCCCGAAAAGGATATGAAGAATATGGTGGAATAGCAGGTGCGAGAAGCCTTAGCCCAGTCTAAGAGTGGAGCATCTATTCAGACGGGTAGACCTTACCCTAAGGAGTTTGATGCAGTCCCATACCCAAAGGGCTTCGTACCACCTCTGTTTAAGACTTTCGACGGTACGGGAAAACACGGCAGCACATCGCACATTTTCATGCTAGTTGCTGCAATGTCGGTGGGAGCGACACTTTGCTCTTTCGTCAGTTCGTCAGCAGTTTATCATGGATTGCCTTCGATTGGTATGCAGAATTGTCGAATGGTTTAGTCAAGACCTTTGTAGAATTGGAGAACCTCTTCGTTAGGCGGTTTGTCGGGGCTCAGCACCACATCACTATCAGTGATCTAGTGGTGGAGCAACAGAAACCGAACGAAACTATAGTGGATTACATACTTCGATGGAGGAACTTAAGTATGAAGTGTGATCCATAGCTTTAGGAACAACATGCAGTCGATATCCTATTGAATAGTATCCACGACTCGATAGCACTTCTCCTCAAAGGATTCACAATTAAAACTTTCGAGAAGTTGCTTAGCAAGGCTGGGAGCTTGCAAGAGGAGGCAAAACAGCTAAGTTTCATTGACAAGACTGATAAGAAGAAGCCCGTAAAGGCATTTGAAAAGAAATCCGGGATCGTCGCGGCAGTAGATAAAGGTAAGTAGCCAGTGCAGATACAGCCAGAATGGCCGCATCCAAGTTATCAACCACCGCAACGGACTTATCAACAACCTCAACAGATCTATCAACAGCCTCGACCGAACTATCAATCATGGCAGCATGACCAACCGCCGCCTCATCCGCCACATGCCCTGAAGGAACTTTTGAATAAGAATACCCCTTTAAGACTAAAGCAGTGGCCAAGATGTTTCGCAGTTTGATAAAGACGCCTAACTTTTAACTATCAGAGCCCAGAAGGCCAGAAGAGGTCGACAAGAAGGATCATTCGAACTATTGTCCCTTTCATTGGATGCTCAGACACAAGATAGAAGACTGCTTCACCTTCAAGAATTGGCTCAAGGATAACCTCCAGAAAGGGAACATAACAATCCTGAAGGAATACATGAAGGAGCCCCAAAAAGGAGGTTCCGTTAATGTTATTTCAACGGATCCTATTGTTTCGATAGACCCGTACACAACCAACGATGGATGGAGTACTGTCTGGACGAAGTCTTCGAAGAAAATTTTGGATCACATCCAGACCGCTTCGGTGCGCGCTTCAACTCAGAGTTTGAAACCTGCTAAGCCGGTACTATCGTTTGCGATCGAAGAACCGCCCCAGGAGGAGGAGAAGATCGTGGAAGAAGAGAAGACTGAGGCTCTGAATGGTAGACTAGGGGCTGCTTATCCTAGGATGGTTGTTTCTGATTCGGGGGAGAAATACCTCGGACCTCTGACTCTGTATGATTATTTGCTCGCCCCGGCTGGATCTTATAATGATAAGAGTTTTGGTGTTGGCTGCGTTTTGACTGTTTCTAACCATTACGTAACTAACGACAACCAACCTAATCCGAAGACAAATAGGAGCATTCCTATTCTTTACCCTTTGGTCGGGTGTAAAGAATATTGGTAATCATGTTTGATTGCGAATCTACGGCTAAGTACAGGAGGATACCGGCGCCACTTCGAGCTCCCGTTCCCCTCGCCTGAGGGCTAACATCTACATTTCAACTCTCGAACAATAGGACCGAATTGAATATTTTAGTACGTCACTAAAAATGTTCAATTCTACGCCAAATGATATTATTTCCATATTTATTTGCACCTTCCTTCCCGAGGCTTTTGAATTTCCCCGAATATCGGATGTAATTTTTACTATAGTTGATAATCAACATATTTTAACAAATCAAAGTATAGCAGTTGAAAAATCAAAATTAAATTTAAGTAAATTATCCTGATTGTTAATAATAACAACAAAAGTTTTCTATTTATTTTCGTCAAGTCAACAGTTTCATAAACAGAAAATTAGTATTACTCAGAATGCTGGAAACTAAATTGTAGGTTCATTCAAGTCTAAAAAATAATCAAATACAATACTATTAATTATCTGAGCAGACTCCTCGCAGTTCACTGACTCTTTCCTTCAAGTTGTCCGACTTCATTATTCAACAAATACTCGAATAAAGACTCGAAATAACTCACTTATAACACTTAGAACACAAAGACTGCACACTAAATGACACTAAATAACTCAAAAGTAACACACAAAAGACTTAATTTCAGCTTCTATATATATAGAGGTAAGCGAAAGGACCAAGGGGTGTGTAAGCATCCCTTGAATGTCGAGGTTGATGTATACGCACCATTTGAACTAGCTCGCGATCGACGGCAGACTACCTCGGCGGTGGCAAGGCTTCTAGAGGATCTTCAACCGCTCTAGCTCGCTGTCAGCGGGCTCGGGCTCGGCTGTCGGCGAGACGGTTATAAATTCTTCAGAATTTTCTTCTCGTAACCTCGTCGTCGGCGTGCTCGATCTCGCCGTTGGTGACTCAGCACAAATTGCATGATTTTGCTCCAAATTCGCTCCTTTTTATGATTTTTGCTTTTATCACCTAAATTCTTCATTCCTGCAATAAAATAAAGAAAATACCCTTCTTTAAAGTGCAATTTCATAAAAAATAGGTATGAATTTCTTAATAAATTTTTCGAGCGATCAAAATCCACGAACTTACTTATTACTTGTCCCAAAGTAATTTTAGTACTACATAAAAATAATTAATTTTATAATAAGATTTTTCAATTTAAATAACTATGAATTAGATTAATTAATATCATAATAAAGTTAAACCAAAATAATTCATGTAATTTAATTGATCTTATAGAAATAAATTATTTAGTCATCAATTAAGATTTGTACTTATTAGATTTCGGAATGGCTTATATTTAAAAGAATAACTACTTAAGATATTCATATGATAAGAAATTCAAGAAAATACTGTTAGGTAAAATTCTAATCCATAAACATAAGTTTGGAAATATCTAAGTTTTTTTCCCTTTAGGTTAAATCGAATGAAGCGATTTTTGATAAGGCATCTCCTCGAAGCTTCTCCTCATTTTTCCTTTCTTTTTCTTTTTTCTCTTTTTTTTCTTTTTTTCTTTTTCTAATGAGGATTACTGTATCTGGAGAGCCTGTTAATAATTTTGAACTTCATTTTCATCTTCTTTAAATTTGAAACTTGGGAATATTTCTTAGCTTATATATACTTCATAGTTTTTACTTTTATTGATTTTCAATCTTTTCTTTTCACTTGAATACTTAAGAATTTAAAATTTTAAGAATATAGTTTTCCTTTAAAAATAGTTTACTATATTCTTATTCCCTTTAACTTGAATATTTTATTCTATTTAATTAATTAAAGTACTAGAAATATTTTATTTAACCTTTTATAATAATTAAATAAAATAAATTCATATCAAATTGAAAATTTGCTATAAAAATCATTTTATAATAATTTGAAAATAGAAGTGGTAAAGTTAATAACTAAATTTGTATTTTACTTTCCCCCCAAAACTTAATTTTTATATCTATTCTAAATATTGAATAAGAAGGAAAGTAAATAAATCATACCTTTGAAGTTTAGGTATTTCTTATCTTTAAAATTTTTGCAGGCTTTTCATTTTCATTGAACCTGTACTGTTAGTATTCTCATATATATATAACAATTTAAAGAAAATGCAGGGATAAAACCTAAGATAAGTATTAAACATAACAATTAAAATAACTCTACACTACACATATGAATTACTAACATATTAAAAATAATTGAGCTAACAGTTAACAGATACAAAAACTTAAAACAATACAAAATAAAATAAAAACATATTTAAGAAAACTAACATCCTAATTAACATAAAAACAAATGCAATTAACTAACAAAAAAATAAAAACTAACTATTTATGATCAATGATTAATCTAACTAAAATCAAATGTCCCTTGAAAATAAAGAATCTTGAATATTCTATTCCTCTGATCCTGAAATAACTTACATCAAACAAATAAAATAAATAAAGTCTAATCTTCAGCATCGAAGTCCCAAACTATATCATCTCCTCCACGACTGTAAGATCTTGAAAGGCGGCGGGGTGATCAGGTGTACACAGGGCATTACGGAAAAGACTACCTCTAAATCTCCCCGCTCTATAACGACGTTGACTTCGCTAATATGTAATCTCGTATTCTGAATGTTCTTTGGAGGTATTCACTATCATAATCATGTCTCCTCTCCGGATTAACGATCCTTTGATCAAAATGATCGAAACCTTCTCCCCATGGTCTCTCCAAGCCCATACTCAAACTCCTCATGTAAGTCGATTCATTAAATGAGATCTTGTAAGGTAGGGGTGGTAGGCTCGGGAGTTCCATAAGCTAGTAGAGGGTATATCTCTACTTAGTGAGTAAAATAACTTCTTACTCTTGCTCTCCACCTTCATGGGACTCATACTTCTTAATGTTAGCGAGTTGTAAGTGGTTTCATTGGTTCCACCCATTCTTCATCATCTCGCCTCGACTCAGGAGAGTTGGCCGGAGTGCGAAATCGATCCGGGTGGCCCAATCCAGCTCCACTCTCATTTCTAGGAGTGGCCGGGGATATTACGATAAATAACTCTCCCGATGTTCATGCTTCACATTGTCCGAGATACGAAGTGGAGCCCAACTCATCTCGTGTTACCTCAACATGGTGATATGTGGGTAACGAGTAGAACGAAATAAAGTAATGCGGGGGAACTTGGAGACTGCATTGGGCTTTGGAAAGAGGAAAATTCACTCTTTCCACCTTGCTTCATTTCCATACTACGGGTCCCATCGGTGAGAAAGTTAATGACTTCCTCCGGTGGTCCTTCCATCCGTTCCAAAGTTTCATACTTGCTAAAAAGTCTGAAGTCATGTTTCAATAGAAACAGCGTTAATTCTAGCGACATTAAAATCTATAAAAAAACCCTCGTACCTTTACAGGTGCATCTTCAGCGACGATTAATTGGCGTAAAAACTCTTTCACGACTTAAGTGCTCCCCATCTTAAACATAAACGAAATTTTCCCATCCTCGTTCCTTTATAATTCACTCTACTTCTCTCCGGTTTTGAATACCCGATCCATGATACCACTTCCTTCCCTTTGTATATTTTCAAAATATTTTGCTTGTGCTCGTGCATTAATGAATCGGTTTTCGTCGAACTCTACTCGACGTTTACGTAGTGGGTAGTTCGATCGATGTGTGAAAATCATAAAAATTTTCACCAAACTGAAAATAATAATGTTAAGAAGGCTTCTACTGACATTTTATAAGCAATTTAAATTAAATTCCATGGATTTCCACCGAATATTTCTTCCACATTTTTGATTTTTTCCCAAAATTTGCAATGACGCGTGGCGTGGTGAAAATAAAAAATTTTTGCGTAGGAGTGAAATGCACGAAGATGAAATCCGTGTTTTAAGTGATGAAATAACTTCGAATCCGAGATCTCTCGACACAGGTCGATTTTTGCGAAGTGGAGGTTGGGGATGATGAATAGTGTTTTTGGCCGGTCAAATATATGTTTTTTTCTACCTCGTATCCAGTAGTTTTTTCTCGCCGTCGGCGAGCTAATATTTTGAACAAAAACTTTCGGGAAAAATCCGGCGGCGGCGAGATTTTCTTCGGCTATCCGACGAGATCGATCTCATTGTCGGCGGGATTTTTCTCGTATGATCGGCGAATTCCAAAAATTTTAAATTTCTGAAATTCGTCATTCATTTTTAGATCTGATTTGTCTTATATTATATTTTTACGATCACATCATTTATTAATTTAATATGAAGATTAGCTACTTATACACAAACAAATTCACAACACAACAAATTAACTTTAATATTGAAATCCATGAACATACAAACTAACATAATCTTTAGACTCTATAATCAAACTTCCAAACTTCAATCCTTACTACTAATCAGCATCGCAAACCAAGCCATGACACAGAATCTTGATACAAAGCTATGACGCATATCTGTTAAGTTTGAGATATTTAAATCATCACTCCACACATAATAAAAATCTAAATCAAATCAAATAACATAAACATAAACATACTATGAAAATCTTTACTACTACTCTTGATGTCAGAATCTTCATCTTCTCGATATTTCGATATGACGATGATGCACAAATAAGTTATAGAAAGGCACCGAAGGGAAATTCCGAGACGAGATTCTTCGGTGATCCAACCCTTAAATGCTCAGTAGATGAAAGAAAGCTAGCTTCCAAGTGTCCAGAATGATCAAAGTGTTCCTTCATCCTCCAGTCAATGTGATTAAATAAATCGGATATATTGTCGATTAAGTCTCTCGCATTAATAGTTCTTTCTCCATTCCATTAATTTCTTCATAAGTAACTCCGTTTTATCTGAAATAGGCCTTGCTATAGGATGATTCTGTGAAGCTCTATCAGAGATGAATGCAATGTCTTCATTATTGTCAAGTAGGGAACATATACGTAAAAGATCAAGCGAAGCTTCAAGGTATGAGAACCTTTTCCCAGATTCATAAGAAACACAGTGTAGTATAATGCAAAAATAGTAGATGGGTGTCCTAGTCCGTGAACTGACCCATGCACAATTAAACCCAATGCAGACTTAACAATTATTGATCCCACGTCAATAGGCAATCCAATTTGAATCTGATAATTGATATAGCGCATTCTTTCGAAACTGCTTGTTTTACCTCGCTAGTAGGTAACTTGATTTAGATGAGATGAAAAAGTGCCGATGCGAGACAGGATTCAAAAGTGATGCGGGAAACTAACATACCCGTCTTTACGCATTTCCCAATCTTCCGGTTCATCAATCGGATATCGAAATATCTCATTCATATTATACGAGATGGCACAAAATTTGAATGAGCATACGGGGTGTTTTCTATAGAGAATAACTCATTTACTCTTGATGGGTAAACGTCACCCATTTTCCTCGGACGTAGATATTCCCATTGTTGATCGCATGTAAGTTAGAGTAGAACTCTTTCACAGGCGGAATAACAACAGCGGACGTAGTGTAACGGGAATACCTCCGTGCGGCGTAGATCATTTCTTATCTTCGTAGTGGAATTCTCTAATCCTCGATTAATGAAATCCCCGTTCCTTGATAACTCTTTTCTTTGCAAAACGTTGTTGAAGATCCTGCGCTTCCGCACTCACAAATTTCCTCGGTTAAACGCTCCCGATTTAGAAGAATGCAGAATTTGGAGCGGGTATATTGAATCAGATGAATTCTAGTGAAGAAAGCGAGACTTAGAATGGTTTAGAATAGTTTTTCACTAAGGATTTGGTGTTGAAATCGTCCAATTTGGCTTTAAAGTATATATAACTCATTTTTTATAACTTCCTCGGCTGGCGGCGACTTAGTTATAAAAGCATGCTTTTGAGGTTCTCGGCGCTTGTCGGCGAGGCTCGTTCTCGGCTGTCGGCCGAGCTTGTAAATAAGGCGAATTAGGCGCGAACCACGCTGTCGGCGAGTATCGACCTCGCCGTCGGCGGAATTTCAAAATAATGTCCAATTTCGCTCTAAATTAAATAATTTCATTTCTCATCATAATGGTTCGAATATGTGACAATTCTTAATAATAATTGAGTAGTAAAGTTTCAATAATATAGATTAATTATTAAAATACAATAAAAATAGATAACTAATATGGGTTGCCTCCCATAAAGCACTTGGTTTAACGTCGTCGGCCGACTGTTTCGATTATTAATCGGGTTGGTAGCATTAAAACTTATCTTTATAGTTAGGTCTTATACCTTCGAAATATGGTTTTAATGTATGTCATTAACTTTAAATTTATGTCCCGATTTTGGATCTTCGATTTCTATAGTTCCGTATGAAAATATTTGAGTTATGGTGAAAGGTCCTTGTGAGACTTGATTTTCCGAGGAAATAATTTGTCTAGTATTATATAGCAAAAACTGCAATCTTTAGTTGAAAATTTCTACGATTAATCTTCGTCGTACCATAATTTCATTTTTTCTTTATAAATCCGATCATTATCATATGATTCATTTCTTAATTCTTCCAATTCATTTAATTGCACCGATCTTTTCTCACTAGCTTCCTTCATATTATAATTAAATTCTTTAATCGCTGACTATGCTTTATGTTACAATTCGAGCGGTAAGTGGCATGTTTTTCCATATATAAGCACGTAAGGAGTCATTCCGATCGAGTTTTATAAAGCGATCTATAAGCATAATCGAGTGTAATTTAATAGACGATCTAACTTTATTTGGGTTTACGAGATTTTTAAAATCTTTAATCTCGCGATTGGATACTTGACTAATCCGTAGTGTTTGTGGATGATAAGCGGTGGATATCTTATGAGTATCTTTGTATTTTTCTACTAGTTTGTGAATATATTTATTTCTAAAATGAGTTCTACTGTCGGTGATAATCACTCTCGGCATTCCAATCTTAGTAAAAATATTTTTCATCAGAAATTTTGAAACACTCTTAGCATCACACCTAGGTAAATCTTGTGCCTCGATCCATTTGGAAACATAATCAACGGCTACTAATATATATGAGTTTCCAAACGAAAGATAAAGGTCCCACTTAAAATCTAATCCCCAAACATCAAACATTTCAACTTCTAATATAAAGTTTAGAGGCATTTCGTTTCTTCCCAGATATATTTGCTACTCTTTGACATTTATCGCGAAGTTTTAATATATACGTATACATCTTTAAATAGAGTAGGCCGGTAAAATCAGTTGTAGAATCTTATAAGCGGTTTATCGATCCCAAAATGTCCTCCAAATCAGAATCATGACATTTTTGAATAATTGGTTGATTTCTTCATAAGGTACATCTTAATAATTAAATCCTTACATTGCTTATATAAATATGGTTCATCCCAAAAATAGGTTTTCGTATCATGGATGAATTTTTCTGTTGTTGCAAAGTTAACATAGGTGGTAAAATATTACTAGCTGTATAGTTTACTATATCGGCATACGTGGTATTTTCCGCTCATTGATCTTATATAGTTGTTCATCGAAAGCGTAATAATTTCATTTTCGAAGTATCGAGATAATTCATGATTTTCTAATCTTGATAAATGATCCGCAATTTGATTATCAGTTCCTTTCTTATTAACGATCTGAAATCGAATTCTTGCATTAATAACGTATATCTAATTAATCTTGGTTTGGAATCTTTCTTTTGCATTAAATATTTGATAGCAGAATAATCGGTATGCACGATACATTTTGTTCCGATCGGATAAGTTCTAAATTTATTAAAACCATATACTACGCTAATAATTCTCTTTCTGTAAGCATAATTTATTTTGACATCATTTAGAGTTTCTTAGCATAGTATATAACTTTAAAAATCTTTTCATATCTTTGCCAAAGGCGCTCCTACGGCATAATCAGCATCACGCATAAGCTCGAATGGTTTCTCTAGGTTAGGTGAAACTATTATATGTCTTGTAATTAATTTTTAACACAGAGTTCAACGTTCGGACGTTCGATTGTAAATTCGAATTTCTTGTCCTTTCGAGAAGTTGCGTAGAGGTTTAGTAATTTTTGAAAATCTTTTATATATCGTCGCCAGAATCAGGCATGTCAAGAAAACTTCTTACCCCTTTTACCGTAGTTAGAAGTGGTAATTTAAATGTATAACTTGAATTTTGCGATGCTTCATGCACTTTTCCGAAATTTTATGCCCATAATACAATGCGCAGCCCAATCATAATTGACATTTCTCGATTTAGAACTAAATTTGTGTCCTCACATACTTCTAATACTTTTTCAAGATGAGTTAAGCATGTGTGTCAAATTATGTTCCAAATACGGAGAAATCATCAATAAATACTTCGTCGTTGTCAATTAACTTACTAAATATAGACATCATACATTTACGGAATGTTATTTGGTGCATTACATAATCGAAAAGGCATTCTTCGAAAAGCGAAAGTTCCATAAGGACAGCTAGTAAATGTAGTTTTTATTGATCCTCGGAGCAATTTGTATTTGATGATAATCGGTGTATCCATCAGAAAACAAAAAATACTTATGCCCATTGTCTATCCCCAACAGTGGTCTAGAAATGAGTAAGGGAAGTGATCTTTCTGGTGGCGGTATTTAATTTCCTATAATCGATACATATACGCCAACCCGGTAACTTGTCTTATAGGAATAAGATCGTTATTTTCATTGACGTGTCGGTCACTCCTCCACTTCTTAGGAACGCGGTGAATTGGGCTTTACCGAAGCGAAGCGTAGGAAATAGGATAAATGATACCATTATCTAATAGCTCTTAAAATTTCTTTCTTAACTACTTCTTTCGTTATTGGGTTTAATCTCTATTTTGGGGATACGCACAGGTTTGTTCATCATCTAAAATAATTACATGCATACAGTTGAAGGGTAATTATTTTAATATACGATAAAAATCCAATAAAGTTTTCTTATATTTTTAAAGTTTCTAAAAGTTTTTGTTCTTGAGATTCGTTTAATGCGGATGAAATAATAGCTGGTAAAGTTGAAGAATTACCTAAATGAGCATATTTCGAAATGATCGGGTAATATTTTTTAGCTCGAAGTTCGGGAGGTTTAATAATTGATGGGCCCCATATTCTTGTCAGTGTTTTCAGTATTATCCGAAAATTCAAATCTTTCTGAATATAATCTAGTTCTTCATTATTATCTTAAATTAATTCAATATTTTCTTTTTCTAAAATATCTTCGTAATATTCCTTAAAATGTTCTTGTTGTAATTGTTCGAGTATTTCCGTCGAAAACATTCATAGTCTTTTTCTAGCGCGGATATTTCTTTGATTTTGCAATATTAAAGGTAACTTTTTGGTCATTTACTCTAGTTAATTCTCCTTTACGAACATCAATCATAGCTTTTCCGGTAGCTAAAAATGGTCTTCCTAAAATGATAGGAATTTCTTTATCTTCCTCGAAGTATAAAAAAACTATTAAAATGTTTGGGAAGATAAATTCTCACTTTTACTAACACATCTTCAATAACTCCCTTAGGATAGGTAGCAGAACGATCGGCTAATTGAAGGGTTGCGAAGCGAGGTGTAATTTTTCTAATCTAATCTCTTAAAAATCGATAGAGGCATTAGATTGATGCTTGCTCTAAGTCGCATAGTACAAACGTAAAATTTTTCTCCACATAGCGCGGGGTATAGTGTACCGGGATCTTTCAATTTAGAATATTGAATAATAACACTACACTCTTCACTAAGTGAGGCTTGTTTCATTATCGGTAGATTTTCTTTTCTTATTTAAAATATGCTATTAAATTTTACATAATTTGGCATACGATCTAAAGCTTCGACAAAAGGTATATTGATTGTTAATTTCTTTTAGTATTTCGAATTTAGCAAATTGTTTATCTTTTTTTATGTTGAGCTGAGTCGTTGAGGAAATGGTGGTGGAGGTGTTTTGTGAGAAATTTTCTAGGTATTAAAGGATGTTCCAAGTTTGAATCTTGTTGAACTGTTTCCTTTTGATTTACTTCCTCATTTTGGCTTTTAAGTTCTTTTTGAATTTGAGGTTCTAATTCTTTTCCACTCCTTAGTTGTATTGCTTTAATTTGTTCTTTTCCTTGATCTTTAGGATTTATTTCCACATTACTAGGAAATGTTCCAAGTATTCTATTATTTAGTGCGTGCTTGATATGTCGGGATTGAGTTTCGATATTTTTAATAGATGTTCTTGAATTTGTAATTGATTTCCTTGAATTTGTAGTTGATTTCCTTGATTTGTAGTTGATGACCCATATTGAAAATTAATTCATCCATAGATAATTTCTTATGTTTTGAATTGTGGGTTATTGTTATTAAATCAGGGTGGGTAATTAGGTTTATAGTTTGGATTTGCTTGATTAGGTTGATTCATCCATTGTAGATTAGATGTGTTATTACGATTAAAATTTGGATGAGTTTTCCGGCCAGGATTATAATAGTTTGAATAAGGGTTATTAGTTCGTATTAATAGCATTTAAAGTTTCATAATTAGATTGAGATTATGATTTGTCTAGATGAGTTTTCTTAAAGTAGGAGAGTAGTTCATTTTCCAAAATGATCAATTTCTTAGATATAGAAACGATTTGAAAATTTAACATAGATATTGCATCATTTTTCATGAATCTTTGGCTATTTTTTCGGATTTAATCTATCTATGAGGCCATTGGAAATTATTTGTTGCCATTTCTTCGATTAGTGCATAAACTCAAATGGTTTAGACATTAATGAACCTCATGACATGACATCTCAAATAATTGATCTTAAAGATCCTATTTAATCCATTATAAAAGGTTTGAATAATCGGCAATCTGGTAGTGCATGATGTGGGCATTTCTAAGAAGTTCCTTAAATCTCTCCCGAGATTCATATATTGATTCTCAGTATCAATGAGGTTATATCGTTTCTAAACTTAGCCGGTTTTAGATGGTGGAAAATATTTGGATAGAAATTTTTGTGATAATTCTCCCAGTTTTAATAGATCAGGAGTGTAGCAGATTGACCACATTTTAGCACTTATCCCTTAATGAAAAAGGAAAAAGTCTAAGTCTTATAGCATCGTCGGATACTCGTGATATTTAAAAGTAGCACAGTTCTAAGCCCAACGAAGATGTAAGTTAGGATCTTCGGTAAGGTGGTATTTAAATTGATTGTTTTGTACGGGTTGGATAATTGCGGATTTAAGTTCAAATGAATTATTTACGTCAGGGTTTTGAATAGTTAAATGAATTTCATCTGATGTAGGGTTGGCATAATCTCTTAATGGTCTTTGTTGGTTCATATTTAGTAATCATTGTCTTATAAAAAAATAAAAAGAGAAGAAAAAGAAAAGAAAAGAAAAGTGACAAAAATTAGTATATGTGAAAAGGAATGAGAAGCTTGAGAATTTAAGAGTCTAATCAAAAATTAGTTCCACACCTGATCTTTTTTTAGTATAAGATTTGATGAAAATCTTGAAGCTTATAAAAATAATATAGTGAGTATAACTTTTTTTAGTAAAGATTTTTAAATAAAAAAACAAAATGCCTGAGCCCCATATTTTGAAGAATCTACAAATATTTCTGAATAAGATAAGAACTAGTATTTTCATTAACCTTTACTTAAGAGATTTGTAAACATTAAATTGGTTTCCTTTACTAAATTTTTTTCTAAATTGGACTAGTATATTTCTATAACAAAATTTTAAAAACTGCTAAAGAAACTCATCACGTAATTTAGTTGTATGATTTTTATATAATTAAAGTGTCACTTGAGGACAAGTAATATTTCAAGTTTGGGGGAGTTTGATACACTTAAAATATATGGTGTTTTGGACACATTTTAATACCTATTTTTGATAATATTGCACTTTAATAGAAGATATTTTGTATATTTTTCTTACATGTATGATTAAGTGGATGATTTTGATGAAAAGAGTGAAAAAGGGTCCACTTTGGAGCAAAAAATAAGAAAATTGAAAAAGTACTATGTGGCGGCTAAGCCCCAGAACCTGCGCTTATGCGCCAAGGCCCGGCGACTATGTGCTTAGATTTTAAGCTTACACGCCAGCAGGCTTGCGGCTAAGCGCCGGTACCTTGCGCTTACGCATGACACTTTAAAAAAAGGAGTTATTTTAATTTAGGTGTCATTTAGAGCACCTCTTGATGAGAACGTGGGTAACTTCCTATTAGCACCAAATTAAATTCAAAATACTCTTGAATTGATGCATCTTTTGGAAGATATGTTGAATCTGGACATAATTTGAAGAGATACAAAGACACCTTTTGCAAAAGTATAAAAAGAGGACTTGAATATCAGAAATATGGTTGTTGTTGGAGGGTGTGGTTAGTGTTTAAGAGTGAGATTTATGTTAGGAAGTTATCTTAGAACACACCACTCTACTTCACCATCTTTACTTAATTTTATATAGTTTGTATTAGGAGTAGAATTGAGTTTTGGAGACCACGGAGTTGGGCACCAACCTCTAACGAGTATTGTAAGGGAAAATAAAGATTTCAAAGGAACATCAAAAGTTTTGTGGAGAGGATTTACAGATAAGTCTTTATCTTTCTATTACATTTTATTTTTAATTAAGACTTCTTGTGTTTTCACAATAATTTCTACTTTTAAACCAAGTCGTGATTGCATTTTCCCCATGAATTTTGAGTAGTTTTCTTTATCTTTTTCCTTAAGTGATGAAGTGATTAAGTTATGGAAGTATGTTGTGTGAAGTATAGGATTTAAATGTTGGAAGAAGTTGTGATGATTCAAAACCTTGAACTTTATTTACTTCTTGATTTGGCCAATTAAGGTGTTAAAATTTGTTGTGAGATCATGTAAGATCCAGTGCGATATTGTCTCAATCAACAATTAGATAGAATCACATGAGATTGTATGGGTGAGAATGTAATCCATATTGTTGAGTGTAAATAAATAGGGAGATATACTTTAATGAGTGTAGAATTATAGGACTTTAGAGTGACAGGCTAAAGCCCCCAATTTGATTTATTGTTTTATGTTTTGATATGAGATGTTAACCCCCAAGTGGAGGGAATCGAAGAAACTCTAGAGTGAGAGCTAGTATCTTTCCTGCCTAACCCGTCTTCAAGATTTTTAAACTAGTGAATTAACTTATGTTCTTTATAGCATCTCTAGTAAGGGTGAAGAATATAATTACTCTTATTTGGCACAACACATTTTAGATACTTGCACAATAAATATTCTCCATAACTTTTTACTGATTCATAAAAAGAAAAAAGATTTTTCATTTGCATAAGTTTTCATCTTACAAAATTTTACTTAAAGTAGTTGCTTATTTTCATTTCAAATTTTAAAATTACAAAAGGAATCGAGTTATATTTCCTAAAATATTATTAATAGTTTGAGTAAAATCTTTTCTAAAAGTAAAAAAGTTAATTTTCCTTTTCAAAAATAGAAGATACATTCTTTATTTATAACTTCCCCTGTGGCTTCGATATCTTGGGGTTTAATCAGAAAGTCTTATATTACTTGATAAATGATACATATACTTGCATAGTATTCACATTATAAAATCATTTAAATGAGTATATATATATATATATATATATATATATATATATATATATATATATATATATATATATATATATATATATATATATATATATACATCGTAAGCATATTTATCGAAGTGGATCAGCAGGCAAACAGTCTCATGCAAACAAACATGCAAAATGATCTAAAAAGCATACAAGCATCCAAGTGATCGGTCGGCCGACCATGGCGGTCGGTTAAACCAAAGCTCACAGTCGACCGGGCCAGAGCAGTCGGTCGAAACAAAGTGGTTGGTTGATAGAGCCGGAACGGCCGGTCGAACCAAAGTGACATGAAGACCAGCTGGGACGACCGTTCGAGGTAAAGTGAGATGCTAATTGGGCTGAGGTGGCCTGTCGGAGCAAAGTGAAAAGCAGACCATCCTGAGGTAGCTGGTTGGGGCAAAGTAAGGTACCAACCCTGACGGGGCAGCCGGTCTACACATAGGTGGTGTAGGTCGATCTAGGGCGACCAATCGAGGAAACTGCAAGTGTGAGATGTAAAGTGCAAGTGCGAATAACAAGTGCGGGTGCGAGGTGAAAAGTGCAAGTGCGAGGTGCAAAGTGCAAATGCGAAGTGCGGTATGCAAATGCTAATACATGCACATGCAATAAGGAGCCACGCCCGTACTAACGAACTCGCTTGGGAAACCTAGAGTTGACACATAATTACGGTGATCGCTGCCTTTGCTTTGGTGAGGCAAGTGGGGAATTTCTCCTTGAATCTTCGATGGGGGAAACTCTCCACATCGTCGTGAAATGGGCTAGCTATAAAGTTTTTTTAATTTCATGATGCCTTGAAGCTTTGCATAGACTAAATTCTCAATCTTTCCAAGGAAGATTGAGGCATCCAAAATAAAGGGGAGCAAATGGGCTCCAACCCATAGGATCTTCTTGCTATGACTCACAATAAAGGGGGATTCACTCATCATTTGTAGGGGAGTTGGCCACGCATGTAGAACCTTATCACAAAGGCTAGCTTTAGGTAAATAAACGATCCATCACAAAGGCGCGTAACGGTGCTGGCTCATGCCGGCACAAGCACACTGTGTGGGCAATCTAACCCACACGCCTAAACTAAACTAACCCTAGGGTCAGGTAAGAGTTTCAGAAATCTCACTACCATAGAGGTTGAGGACATCCTCATCGCCTACTGACCCGACCGCAATTATGTAAGTAAATTAGCTTATTAAATTATGGTCCAAACTTGATCCTAAATTTGATTAAACAACTAATGTATGATAATTAAAGAATAAAGTTTTGATAATAAAGTATAAATCGCACACTAGAGGTACTACACAAGTATACGTATCGTTTCAAAAAATATAGAGTTTTCTTTTTAAAACCCCAGATATCGATCCTGCGAGGATTAATTTAGTTTAAAAAAGAAAAATAATATTTAAATCTTTTAAATTTGAAAATTAATTAAAATATGTAAAATACTTATATTAGGCAGAATACTAAAATTGGCAAGTGATAAAACAATAAACAAAGACTCTTTCCCATACGAAATATTCCATGATTAATAAGCAAATAAAATTAGTTGAGAACTTATAAATGTGGTATTGTGACAAATAGGATCATATAGATCCTTTACCCTTTGGTCCAGGTCATAAAGAGCATTAGCTAGTTTTTAAAGATTGGATTAGGATGTATTATTCGTAGAAAGGGACAAATTTCTAGACTCTCACTACTAGGTTCCCCCCTGAATGGTTGCCTATGGTCTAGCCTACTAGTGACCCGTCACCTCTTTTCTAAAACCAAATTGATTGAATTTATCCTGTCACACTAAAAATATAATCAATTCTACTCCCATTAAACATTATCTCCCTATTTATTTGCACCTCCATTTTAAGAGAAATGTGATACATACAAGATAAGAATTGCTTAGCCCACAGTCAGGTCTTAAGAATTCTCCACATTTTTTAACAATACAAGAGGCAAATTTGTATAGTAAATTAAGATTAGGTATAGTATAATCACAATTTTTTTACAAAAGAAATTAAGTTCTCAAATCTGATTTAAATCTGTTATTAATTCATTTCATATTCATAGGGAGAAAGAAAAGAAAACTACTCAGAAAGCATAGAAATTACACCACAAATCATATTCATAAAACTTAAATCCAAAGCAGTAAACTTAAGAAACAAGATATAAATACTTATCTTGAATGTAATCCAAGCAATCCTTTGAAGTTTCTCCGACTCCACGGACTCTAACAGGACTTTGACTCTTCAATTCACACTAAGCACTCACTAAAATAAAGAAGAAGACACTTAACACTCTTAATTAATTCTACTACTCACTCACTCTAACACACTTTGTACACTCTACACACACTTAGCACACACTTTGCACCCCTTTTGCTCTAGAAATGGTCCTCTATTTATAGATCTCCAGAAATGGCCAAGGGTTGCTTAAGATACATCTTCAAAATTCTTCAACATTCATTTAATGTTCTAGAATTTAACGGTGGCGCCTAGGTGCCAGTTCTGGAGCCTAAGCGCCAAGATCACTGCGCGAATGGACGCACCCCTTCACATTTGGGTCGCACCTCTTCGTTTAATAACTGCTCTCCTGCGTCTACTTTCCTTGCATTTGGTTTATAACATGTGGGAAATTATCCAGAGGCTTCTAGATTGGTTTGAAAGCATCAATAACCATCCAATAACCGTCAAGAAATCTCTAGAAATAATCTGTTGTGTCTGGCACCTAGGCGCCGGATTTGGAGCCTAGGCACCATAATCAGCGTCTTTGCTCTTTTTGGCTCATTTATGCTCCTTTATAACTCTTTTTCTTCATAAACACATTTTTTGTACCTACAATCAAAATATAACAAATACCTTTCATTAGAGCATAATATCCTTAAAATATTAATAAAAATTTGATATAAAATTCTATGTAATTTTAAGGAGGATCAATTCCCCCTAACTTAAACGTTACTTGTCCTCAAGTAACCTTTTACTACTAAAAATATAATCTATGGAGAAAAATTTCTTTAAGACTTCTATGTTTTTTGTTTTATAAATAATATAATGAAACTTAAAAAGCTTTTTAAATAACTTAGGCTAAAACCAAAATATGTTAAATATTTAATATGCAAGTGTTAAGAATTTTATTCTTCTATCTATTTCAAAAATAAATGCACTTTGTCATATTAAGAACATGTAGATAATTTACAGGAAAAGATTTTCATGATAACTCTACTGGTAAAGATGCTTATACATAAGACTCTAAGTAAAAATTTGCATTAGGTCTCTTCCTATAAGATAATTCAAATGAAGCCAATTTTTTATTCAGGCTTTTCCTCAAGCTTCTCCTCACTTTTTTTTCTTTTCATATTTTGGATTGCTTTCCAATCCTATATATTTTTCTTTTCTTTTTCAGGGATTGTTTTCAAACCTTTTTCTTTTATTTTTTTCTTTTTTTTTAAGTGAGGATTACTATATCTGGATAACCTGTTAATGATTTTTAACTTCACTATCCTTAACTTATATTTAAATACTTAACACATTTTTCACTTAATGAATATGTGTTTAGTAAAAGTACTTTTCATAGAGTTTCAATTCCATCTTTTTAAGTAAACATCTAGATTTCTTAATACTTTCAAAAATACAACATTTTTAATTTAGATATTTGAATCAAAATTCTAACACATTTTTATTAAATAATTATAATTATAGAATTATCCTTTATTATTTAAAAATACTTTTATAAGTTTATTATTAAAATTCATGAAAACAATAGTATATCCATCTTAAATTAACTTTTATTCCATAGGTTATGTTATTAATTTTAAAAATATTGTTTACTAAGGACAAGTAAAATTTAGATTTAAGTTCATTTTACTCCTCCATAAAGTTTAATATTTTTTACTATGAAATTTGAAACTAAGCAGGAAGAAAAGGTATAATATTTAAAGGTATTTAAAACAGTGCTAATATAAGCAGGAATAGATATATAAAAGAGTAGCTAAATAAGTAACACCTGAAAAACAAATGTGTTAAATGAAAAACAACGAGAGCATGAAAAAAGACTAAGTCTAAGCAATCTAATAACATAAAACATAAAATAGAGTTACTACAAGTTCTCAATTAGTACAATAAAACATGAAAAGTAATAAACACACATAACAAGCACATCAGCGAAGCAAAGCAAATATAAATTCTAATCATCCTCAGTCGCCTCCTCATCATTAGAAGAATCATCAGGAAACGAATTTCTGGGGTTGATCCATGGGGTGAATTTAGGACATGTAGGAAAGTCAATATTCCTATCACCCTTCAAAAATTTTACCAATGTTTCATTATACTGCCCATCATAGTCACTCTTCCTCTGTAAATAGTCTGATACATGATTAAATTTGCTATCCATCTCATCTATTCTGCAATTCATCAAGAATAGATCACTTTGATGCTCCAAATATCTCTGACAAACAGTGTTCTGCACATCAGGTGGAGGCTCAGATGTAGAAGTAGATGGCATAGAAGCAGAAGTTGAAGGCACAGAAGAAGGATATGCACCAGTACTCTGACTCTTAGTTTTCCCATAAATATCAACGTGAGATTTTCCTATTGGCTTTAGTGGCTTAAGCTGCTCTTCAGAAATGGAATAAGAAACACCAGCATTCTTACAAATCAAGAAAATGAGGCCGAAAAGCCTAAACCAGAAATAACACTTCCTCTAGTAGAAGTGCTAATTGCATCATAAATAATGGCTCCCACATCTATTGGCTTCATTTCTTGAATGCAATAGTTCAGAATAGCTCTCTCTTTCGTCACCTCACTCAAGTGGTTTGATGGAAGGAGACGAGCAGAAATAAAATAATGCTAGGCTTTAGAAGTAGCATTAAGCACTGAAGAGGAGAAATTTACCCATTTATTGTTTGTCCAGGCTCCACTTTCATCAGTCAAATAAGCAAGAATCTCATCGAGCTCTCTCTTAGAATGAGTAAAAGTATCATAGAAGCAGTCTGTCACTGGAGGCAAGCCATAAAATATGTTAATCACTTCTGGAGTGAATTCAACTGTTGTCCCCCTCACATAAACTTCAAATTCAGTTGTTTCGGAAAAATTAGCATAGAACTCCCAAACTAAAGAAATGGTCGCCACAGCAGAAAAGTAGCAGAACTGCTCCCATTGTTTGGCAACAATAACATGCTTGATCGAACCATCAGGATGATAAAAACTTCTTTCAACTATGAATTTGCGAACGGTAGAAAATTCGTTGTAACGAACTTGCGCACTCGCACTCGTAAACCTTATTTGAGCAAATTCACTTTGCTCCTTACCCCACTTTGATTTAGGTGTCATTCCTAAAATTTTTAAATAATTTCAAATAAATCTCAAAAATATAAAATCACACTACATAAAAGCTCACCTCACTAAATCAAACTTAAATGCATGGATTTCTCTTCTAAAAATCAAAATTTTTTCTTCTCCAAAATTTCGGCACTTTGCAAAAGTAGAAAAATCCATGGTAAAAATTAACTTAAAACGTAAATCTAACCTCGAGAAGTTCAAATCCGAAGTTAAAATGCATTGAAACCCTTCAAATCTTGCTCAAAATGGCACCCTAGATCTGGTTTTCGCGAAAATGGGTGAAGAAGATGAAGCTTAGGCGTGATAATGGCGTTGGGTCGGTTTTAAAGGTTGAAAATCGTTACAGGTGAACCGACGCTTAGGCGACAGAATCACCAAATATTCCGAAAAAATTTTTAATTTTTATATTTTTTAATTTAGGTGATTTTAACATCTTTAAGTCTAAAACCAACTGATAATCTTCATCATACATCCTCCAGAAAATAATATTCAAATAAAATCCAAAAGGTTCCAAATGATTACATTCCAAATATCAAACAAATAACAATCCAAACTTTTCTTCATTTCATTCATTCCAGATTTTCAACATAAGGCTCAAAAAATACAGAAAATAAACATTAACAACAAACACTCATATCTCACAAACACATAAACACTCATAAACATTTTCACATAAAACACTATGAAATCACAACACTTAACAATTACAATCAATCTCTCCACCTATTTCTCCTTAATTTCATGAATTAATATCAAAACCTTCATTAGTATCGCAAGGTAATTCGCTACGAATAAAGGAAAGGAAGAAAGGGACTCGAGGAAATTCTGAAGCCGTCTTTTCATCAATCCATTTATTCTTAACGTACATAGATACCTGGTAATCTTTAAAGCATGCCACATGATCTGATTGAACTTTCATTTGCCATTCAATATGCTCTATTTGGTGGAACATCTCATGCAATCTCCCTCTAAATAGAATTAATTCCTCTTCAATCTTCTCAAGTTGATTGCATACCTTTTCTAAAGCCGTGGCTAGATAGCCATTAAAATAAGTTTGTGAATCATTGTGCACAAACTTCTCCTTCCCATTGATTCCAATGTTTAATCTCTCCATGGAAGCAATTGAAACTCTTTCTATCTCTAATGGAATGTTTCAGTCGAAAATTTTGATGGCTTGAAGTTTTGGAACGAAGGTATGAAGGTTTAAATAGATTAGAAAGTGTAAAAACTGTTTTGGGGCGGTTTTTACACGTTCTAGAAACTGTGGTGCCTAGGCGCCAATTTGGCCTCTTAGGCGCCAGGATCACAGGTATCTGGCGCTTAGGCGCCAGTTCTGACGCTTTGGCACATGTTCGCCATTTGTCTAATTCTCCTAAGTTCCAAACTCAATTAAGGTTTAAAAAGGTAGATCTAAGATATGTAACTAAGTGTAGTCACATACAACACACAATCAAACTCGAAATAAAATCATACTATGGGTTGCCTCCCATAAAACATTTTGTTTAATGTTGTCAGCTCGACATATTTTTCATTTTACTCCAATTAGGTTAAAATAAGCACATCTTTAAAAGATGACAAACTTTCTTCATAATAGGGCTTCTATCTATGTCTGTTTACTTTAATTACTAAATCAGTTTTTAAATCTTTAATATCCACAGCTCCATAAGAGTAAACTTTTTCAACCTCATACGACCCTATCCATTTGGATTTTAATTTCCCTGGAAACAATTTTAATCTTGAATTGTATAGTAACACTTGTTGTCCAGGCTCAAAATTCTTTCTTAATATTCTTTTATCAGGCATAATCTTCATTTTCTCTTTATAAATTCGAGCACTTTCATAAGAATCATTTCTCATCTCATCCAGTTCATTTAATTGTAATAATCTTTTATCTCCAGCATCTCTTAGATTATAATTAAACTCTTTAATTGCCCAATAAGCTTTATGTTCCAGTTCAACAGGCAAATGACAAGGTTTTCCATAAATGAGCCTATAAGGTGACATTCCAATAGGAGTTTATAAGCAGTTCTATAAGCCCATAACGCATCATCAAGTCTATCAGCCCAATTAGTTCATTTTGGATTAACCATTTTTTCTAAAATTCTTTTAATCTCTCGATTTGATATTTCTGCTAATCCACTAGTTTGGGGATGATAGGTTGTTGAAATTTTATGTTTGAATCCAAATTTGCTCGCTAATCTGCTGATATAGAAAATTCTTAAAGTGACTTCCCCCATCCATGATGATTATCCATGGCATTCCAAATCTAGTGAAAATATTTTTAGTTAAAATTTTTCCACACTTTTAACATCACATTGAGGTAAAGAAACCGCTTCAATCCATTTCGAAAAATAATCAACAGCTAATAAAATATAAATTTTTCTTGAAGAAGGCACAAACGGTCCCATAAAATCTAAACCCCAGACATCAAAAATTTCCACTTCTAGAGTGAAATTTAGTGACATTTCATTTCTTCTAGAGTTATTGCCTATGCGTTGACATCGATCACAAGATTTAACAAAATTGTTAACATCTCTGAATAATGTAGGCCAATAAATTCCAGATTGTAAAATTTTGAAAGCAATTTTATCAATTCCAAAATGTCCACCAAATTCAGAGTTGTGGAATTTTTAAATAATCTCAAAAGTTTCTTCATAAGGAACACATCTTTGTATAATAGAATCCTTACATTGTTTAAACAGATAGAGATTATCGTAAAAATAAAATTTAACATCATGTAAGAATTTCTTTTTCTGATACTTATCTAATCCATATGGCATAATGTTACTAGCTAAATAATAAATTATATCAGTATACCATGGGATTAATCCAATAGAAATAGTATAAAGTTGTTCATCAGGAAAATATTCGTTTATTTCATCCTTATCATTCATTCCATTATTTTCAATTCTAGATAAATGATCAGCAATTTGATTATCAGACCCTTTTCTATCAACTATTTGGAAGTCAAATTCTTGCAATAGAAGAATTCATCTAATCAATCTTGTTTAGCTTCTTTCTTATTCATTAGATTTTTAATAGCAGAGTGATCAATATGTACTATACATTTATTTTTAAGTAAATATTATCAAAATTTGTCAAAAGCATATACTATGGCCAATAACTATTTTTCAGTAGTGGTGTAATTAGAGTGAGCTTCATTAAGAGTTTTACTGGCATAATATATAACTTTAAACATCTTATCATACTGTTGTCCTAAAGAAGCCTCAATAGCATAATCACTTGCATCACACATTAATTCAAATTGTTTTTCCCAATTAGGTGCAATAATGATAGGTGCAGTAATTAATTTTTCTTTTAACAAGTTAACTGCTTTTAGGCAAATTTCATTAAATTTGAATTTAGTATCTTTTTCTAAAAAATGGCATAGAGGTTTCATAATCTTATAAAAATCTTTAATATATCTCCTATAAAATCCAGCATGTCCAAGAAAACTTCTTATACCTGTAACGGAAGTTGGAGGTTGTAATCCAGCAATAACTTGAATTTTTGCTTGATCAACTTCCATACCATTTTTAGAAACCTTATGACCAAGTACAATTCCTTCTGTGACGATAAATTGACACTTCTCCCAATCCAGAACTAGATTTGTTTCTTGACAGCGTTTCAACACTTTTGATAAATTGTATAAGCAAGAATCAAAAGTAGTTTTAAATACCGAGAAATCATCCATAAAAATTTCAATTCCTTTTTCAATTAAGTCACAAAAAATAGCCATCATACACCTTTGAAAAGAAGCAGGTGCATTGTATAATCTAAAAGACATTCTTCGGAAAGCAAAAGTTCTATATGGACTTGTAAATGTAGTATTTTCTTGATCTTCAGGAGCAATATGTATTTGATGATATCAAGAATATACATCCAGAAAACAAAAATAAGAATGTCCCACTAATCTATCCAGCATTTGATCTAAGAATGGAAAAGGAAAATGATCTTTCATGGTGGCATCATTTAATTTTCTATAATCAATACAAACCTGCCAACCAGTAACTTGTCTAGTAGGTATTGATGCAGGTCGGACTTTAATGTTGCAAGAACTTATGAACTTAAATATATATATATTTTTATAATGATTTTGTAAAGTCCACGCATTCAACGCAAGTATACATATCGTATCAGGTAATACAGGGCTCTAATGGAGTCCTAATTATCGATCCCACATGGAAGGAGTGAATCTCACTATTGATAATGTAATACTGAATTCCAATACTCAAATTGCGATTAAAGTTTGATATTTACTTCTACTACCAAGATGCAGAAAACAGTAACAATTAAGCAAACTACAATTACTTCTAATTTCTTTAAAACAGAATTAACTAACAGACACACACCAAGCTATATATTTGAAAGGTTTTGATATATAAGAAAAGTATATTTCCTATTGCAACGAGAATATGATGTGTGGATGATATGGAATGATTATCTATGGTATCGTGCCAAATAGGAGCATAATTATTTATTTACCCTTAAAAGAGTACCCCCTCTTCCAAGCATAAAAAGAACATTAGGATATCTTAAGTTTAGTTACTAAATATAAATGCTAGGCTGAGAGGATACCGACTGTCACTACGGAGCTCCCACTCACCCTTCACCTAAAAGCTAACCTTCGAGTTTAGTTACTAATCTTAGGACCAAATTGGGGATCTCGACTGTCACTCTGAAACCTCCAATTTGATGTCCATCAAAACACATTTCCTTATTTATTTGCACTCAATTCCCATGAACTACACAATTCATCCATGGAAATTGAATGGGTTCTTCATTGTTGTTGTAAGACACTAAATCCTTTCAGAGTTAATGTTCAACAACATATTTTAACAATTCAATTGGCCAGATAGAAAAGTAAATTAAGTTCGAAATGAAAAACCATCATAATTTCTTCAATACTTTAAAAACACTTCAAATTCACATCAACACATCATCACATCTCTATGCAAGAAGAAAGACAAAGGAGACTACTCAAAATTCATAGAGAAGACACAATAAAAGAAAATACAACTTATCTCTTTCTCTTCCCCAATGAAATTCTCTTGAAGTTCATTTAAATCCTTTTCTAGCTTATTTGCAACACTCAATTCCCTCTTTAGAATAAAAAGGAAGAAGCAATCTCTCACTTTACGCCTTCTCCTTCATTCCTTCGAGAAGAATCCCTCTCAAATTGTCACTTCTACACTCTTCTCTCCTAAGTCCTAACACTCAAAACACTCTAGACTCTCTAGAATAAACAGGACACACACTAATTTTTGTCCAAAAACAGTTACTTATAAGTTAGGAACGAAATCCCAAGAGTTTCCATAGGCATCCCTTCAAAAGTCACCAAAACTATTCAAATTTGAAATCCACCGACATTAGGCACCGACGATGCTCTATCGTTGAATTTATTGTAGAGCTCTAGAAAAAATGGCGCCGGCGGACCCAGAATCTGTTTTCCTCCTTTTTGCTTCTTTTTGCTCCAAATTCATTCCTTTTCACTTCTTTTCACTCCAATCACCTAAAATCATCATACTTGCATTAAATCATGAAAAATACCTTTTTTAAAGTGCAATATCACAAAAAATGAATAAAATTATATAGCAAAACAGCATATATTTTTGGTGCATCAGGTATTAATTCATTATTCTCTTTTTTAACAACAGTTACTCCTCCTTTCTTTGGAACATATTGAATAGGACTTACCCAAGGACTAGCTGATGTTGGATATATAATACCAGCATCCAGCCATTTAAGCATTTCCTTCTTAACAACTTCTTTCATAATTGGATTTAATCTCTTCGTGGATCAATTCTGGGTTTACAGTCAGCTTCTAGTAATATTCTGTGCATACAAATTGAAGGACTGATTCCTTTAATATCTGCTATAGTCCATCCAAAAGCTTTTTTATATTCTCTTAATACTTCAAGCAGTTTAACTTCTTGATTAGCAGTCAATTCAGAAGATATAATAACAGGTAAAGTTAAAGAATTCCCTAAATAGACATATTTCAAATGAGATGGTAATTCTTTTAATTCCAATTCAGGAGCTTTTTCAATAGATGGTTTGAATTCATTACTTTTAGAAGTATCTAATATTTCCCAAATTTCATTAATGTAATGAATTTCTCTTACTTCTGTTTCTTCAAAATCGCTTTCATCACTTACGTAAGTAAATTAGCTTATTAATATGGCCAAACTTGAACCCAAATCTAATTAAGCGTCTAATGTACTATAATTAAAGATTAAAGTTTTGATAATAAAATATAAATCGCGTACTAGGGGTACTACGCAAGTATACATATCATTTCAAGTAATATAGAGTTTTCTTTTTAAAACCCCAGATATCGATCCCATGAGGATTAATTTAGTTAAAGAAAAAAAATTAATATTTAAAATATTTTTAATTTTAAAACTAATTAAAATATGCAAAATATTTAAATTAGGCAGAATACTAAAATTGGCAATTGATAAAACAATAAACAAAGATTCTTTCCCCACACAAAATATTCCATGATTAATAAGCAAATAAAATTAGTTGAGAAATTATAAATATGGTATTGTGACAAATAGGAGCATATGTATCCTTTACCCTTTGATCTAGGTCATAAAGAACATTAGCTAGTTTTTAAAGATTGGATTAGGATGTATTATTAGTAGAAAGAGACGAATTTCTAGACTCTCACTACTAGGTTCCCCCCCCCCCGAATGGTTGCATATGGTCTGGCCTACTAGTTACCCGTCACCTCCTTTATAAAACCAAATTAATTGAATTTAGCCTATCACACTAAAAATATAATCAATTCTACGCCCATTAAATATTATCTCCATATTTATTTGCACCTCCATTTTAAGAGAAATGTGATACATACAAGTTAAGAATTGCTTAGCCCACGGTTAGGTCATAAGAATTCTCCACAGTTTTTAACAATGCAAGAGACCAATTTATAAAGTAAATTAAGATTAAGTATAGTATCATCACAATTTTTTTTTTAGAAAAGAAATTAAGTTCTCAAATCTGATTTAAATCTATTATTAATTCATTTCATATTCGTAGGGAGAAAGAAAAAAAAACTACTCAGAAAGCATAGAAATTACACCACAAATCATATTCATAAAACTTAAATCCAAAGCACTAAACTTAAGAAATAAGATATAAATACTTATCTGGAATGTAATCCAAGCAATCATTTGAAGTTTCTCTGACTCCACAGACTCTAACAGGACTTTGACCCTTCAACTCACACTAAACACTCACTAAAATAAAGAAGAAAACATTTAACACTCTTAATTAATTCTACTACCCACTCACTCTAACACACTTTGTACACTCCACACACACTAAGCAAACACTTTTGCACCCCCTTTGCTGTAGAAATGGTCCTTTATTTAATGATCTCCAGAAATGATCGAGGGTTGCTTAAGGCACCTCTTCAAAATTCGTCCACATTCATTAAATGTTCTAGAATTTAACGGTGGCGCCTAGGCGCCTGGATCACTGCGCGAATGGACATACCTCTTCACATTTGGGTCGCACCTCTTCGTTTAATAACTGCTCTCTCGCGTCTATTTTCCTTGCATTTGGTTTATAACATGTGAGAAAATGTCTAGAGGCTTCTAGATTGGTTTAAAAGCATCAATAACCATCCAATAACCATCAAGAAATCTCTAGAAATAATCTGCTGTGTCTGGTGCCTAGGCGCCATAATTAGCTTCTTTGCTCTTTTTGGCTCATTTTTGCTCCTTTTTAACTCTTTTTCTTCATAAACACATTTTGTTGTACCTGCAACTAAAATATAATAAATACCTTTCATTAAAGCATAATATCATTAAAATATTAATAAAAATTTGATATAAAACCCTATGTAATTTTGAGTCGGATCACCTGCATCAACGACATATCTCACAACAAAATACGTAAACGAGAGCTAGTGAGGAACGCAAGTACCCAAATAAATAATTATGGCATATGAAATATGACCAAAACGTACATTCAAGAAAGGGTTGAGCTTATATACACTGTGACATCGTCGCCACCCTGACAACGACGATGAGGCAACAAAGCAAAGGTGGCGAAGTCGTCGGTGACTCGGATTGAAGTTACCAGTAGGAAGTGGAGCATTGCTGAAAGGAGAGATCACCGGCGGGAGCGCGCCCTAGCTCAATTTCATGTGAAAGGGGTTATCCTACAAGTGAAAGACACGACATGAGGGGCTGGTCCACATATCGCTTGCAGGACAACAACTCGTCGTTGAGAAGCACGCTAATGAGGCGTGGAAGAGAAGGGGAATCGCCGGCGCAAGTTGGACATGACGCCGAAGGAAGGGCTCTACCCTAAATCTTGCCATAGAGAGGGAGGCCACAGCAGAAAGAGGGTTGTCGTCGGGAGCTAGGTCGCCCGTAAAAGGCCATCAGGACAGAAGCTTGGGCACGAGGCATCGCGTGAGCTAAACCGAGTGGATCGGGAGCTCCGCCCATGAGAGGGGATCGGGGCGGACTTAACGGTATGAGGAGGAGGTGCCGGCGGACAGTCGTTTGACGACTGGGCTCGCTGGCCAGAGAAAGTTCTCGGCGTGAAGAGGGCTTGACCTCTCATCAGCTAGGGCATTGCGATTTAGAGTCGAGGTCGACATTCCCAAACAAGAGTTGAACTGGGAGGTGTCACGTGAGGCATTTAGGGATGTAGGGATTTAGTTTAATTTTTTTAATAATAATAATATTATTATTATTATTATTATTATTATTTTAAATCTCTGTTTCGTGCATTTCTAACCCGAAAATAGCATAATAATGAAATGAATGTCCTCTCTAGGTAAAATCGATTTTCCGGATGCACTGACGTAGTCCGTTTCGTTTTTCGTGGTCGTTTAGATAACTTTTTCGACCATCGGGCCAAAATTGATAATTCACGCATTTTAGCATTTCCATGAAGACGTAGCAAAATGGACTTCCTCCATAGGTGAAATTGACATTCCGGAAGTACTCGCGAGTTCTATTTCGTCATTCGAGGTCATTCGGAGAAACCCATTGGTGGATGTGCCAATTCAAGCCAGTTTAGAGAACAACACGTTGAATGATATATGCAAGCTCGCTCGAAGTCGCCTAATCACACAAAATGCCAACCATCTTTCTCCTGAGCGATAACCAAAGTCTAGCAGGACGATCTCTGCAACGTGCCCCTCAACATGCGCTGAAAAGTCTTACATGGATGTCTTACACTACAGGAATCAACACATGCATCAAATAAAATTCTATAGTGCTTGATAGACATTCTACACTTGCGACATCAAAAATTGATGCCAACACTTGCATTTTAATGTCTTTGAGTTAATTACCGGGATTCTTCTTTTATTGTCAGACCTTTGTTAAATGCTGAGATTGATATTGAGTTATGATGAACTCCAACAGTTATTAAAATTCAACCATGTTTTTAAATATAATTTTATATATTCAAATTTGGGAGAATATTTTAATACATAACTACAGGTAAGTTCCGAGCTGTGGTGTTGTTTTCATTTTTTTTTTGTATTTCTCATATCTCTCGTGTTTAGGTAGTTCGTTAGATAATTTGTTGTCCAGCTCTTTTCTTTGCATGGCTTTTCGTTTGGGTAAACAATTTTTTTTTGTGTGGGGAGTTGTTGCGGATTAATGTGCTATGCTGCTCTATTGTCATAGTTGTTGTGTTCACTGGTTGGCTTTTATTTTTGTTGAAGTTCACTGTTTGGCTTTTATTTTTGTTGAAGTTTTTATCTTTTATTTGATCTTTGTTATTTTAATTTATTTATCTTGTGAGTTGTATTTTGAGATATCATTTTGTGTGTGTGTGTGTGTGTGTGTGTGTGTGTATATAATTTGTTAGTATGGCGGCTAAGGTTTTTCTCTCCGGCACCCATGGCGATCTTTGGGCGATCGAGGTTTTTTGTGTCTGGTGATCTCTTCCCCTGTTTCCCTTCTTTTTTTTTCTGCTTTCATGAAACGTTCTTATGCTGAGGCGGTCAATGGCGGCTCTAATCCCCCGGTAGGGAAGTATTCGTGCTTTTTTCCTCAAGCTTTTCACGAGGCTTAGGAACTTGGCGGAGGTAGCTACAGTTTTATTAAGAAGCTTGGAAGAAAAAATGGTAAGCCTGCTCCTTACTTATCTGATGAGGAGACTAACATTTTGGCATTTTCATGTCATTTAGCGCTGATCGGAAAGTTTCTATACGGTCATCCTAAGCTTGATATTATACGTAAGGATTTCGACAATCTCAAAATCACTGGATCTTGGATAATAGGCTCACTAGGCGGGAGACACATTCTCATAGAATTATCAAATGATGCTGATTATACAAATGTTTTTGCAAGGAAGATACTAAAAATTGATAATAGAATCATGAAGATTCTTAAATGGAGTGTGGATTTTGATCCAAAATCTGAGTCCCCCATTATCCCTGTATGGGTCAAGTTTCCGGATTATAAATATCATCTCTTTAACCATGAAATTCTTTACTCTCTTGCTAAACATTTTGGTCAACCCCTTCGTGTGGACAATCCTACTCTTGAACGCACAAAACCTGCAGATGCTTGTTTCCTGGTTGAAAGAGACATTACGTAGCCATATCCGGACGAGATTTGGATTGGTTCCTCGCATAAGGGCTACTGGCAAAAATTCATTATGGGACCTCATCCCCCATACTGTTCACATTGTGCAATGTTTGGACATTCTGTTTTGGATCTGTTATCGCCTCCACCCTCACCTTAAACCCCCACCAATAACCAAAATTACTCCCTCATATGTTACTCAACCGCCTTTATTACCCCCACAAAATCCCCAACCCCAACCTGCTCTGGAACCATCTGTTGACTTTCATCTTGACATACCCCCACAAAATCCCCAACTACAACTGGAACAACCTGCTGCTCCTCCTATTGATAATTGTCTGGCTATTCCCCCTGTGGAGGATAACCCTTTATCACATATACCACTACCACTTTTTACGCACCCCATTGATGATGAAATTGATTCTCATCATAGTTCATCCAATGAACTCTCTATCTCGGTGGAGGATGACCAAAACATTCAAGTATTAATACCTGCAACTGCGGAGGAACCAGCTGTGACTTCACAGATTACTTCCTGTGTTGACACATATCCAATGTTAAAATATGTTCCCACTACTACTCATACTCTTTCTTCTGATGTTCCCTCTCCAAACCCACCCCCCCCTCTGATTCACCACAATTGAATGTAGCTATTAGCAATCAGCATTTATCTGTCTCTGTGCATAATATCAGATTATGGAGGCCACTTCTGATATGGAAACTGAATGGCTGATTCAAAGGTCTAACAAAAATAAATAAATAACCAAATGAAAGTATGCAAAATCATGGAGATACCGTTGATTAAAGTTTATCTGAAGGTGAATTTTTGCCACCCCCTACTAGGTCCACTAGAAGGGGGAGTCGTCATCATGTCTAATATACTAGTGTGGAACATTAGGGGAGTGGCTGATCCTCCCTCCCTTAAGCGGCTTAAGCATCTTTGTAGGATCCATCATCTAAAATTTTTTGCTATTTTGGAGTCTTTGGTCTCTATACACAGAAAAAATTCTATCCTCCTTCCCTTTGTATTCACATTTCAGCAACACTAACAACAAAATTTGGTTATTTTGGAAAAAGGAAATTCAACTACAAGTCATTGAAGATGATCATCAGTTTGTTTTGGCACATTATCATGCTGAGATTTTCAACGGTTGGATCACCTTTGTATACTCTAGTTCCATTCTTTCTAATAAGTACCTTCTGTGGAATAAATTAATTACAATTGGCTCCACTTTACGTGATAACTGGTGTGTTGGGGGATTTTAATACGATTATGTCACCTGCTGAAAGAAAAGGGGGTGTCCGGCCTGATTTTGCTATTATGCAGAGGTTCTGTGACATTATTTTGCAAGCTGGACTTTTTGATCTGGGATTCACTGGATCTCCATTCACTTGGAGACGTGGGTTGCTCTTTCAAAGGCTGGATAGATTCTTTGCTAATTCCACTTTCCTTAATTACTTTCACACTTCTCGTGTTCAACACTTGAGTCATGCCTCTTGACCCACAAATTTATATTATGATATTTTAATTTGATTGCAACGCAGCCAAAAACTTGACCCCGCTATATTATATGTATAGAATTGTAATTGTTTATGTTGTGGATGCTATGCAAGTATACGTATCGTATCAAGTAATACGAGGCTCTAGTGGAGTCCTGGTTATCGATCCCACGGGGAAAGAGAAAATTAAATAACAACTAATTTTAAAATAATAAAAATAATAATAATAATAATAATAATAATATACAAAAATTTGGAATTCTAAATTTAAGCGCAATAAAGTAAACTAAGTATTTTAATTAGATAAATTAACTAAGAAGAAAATTAATACTAATTGCAAGTGCGGGAAATAAAACTAATTGCTAAATAAGTCTTAACTATTCAGAAAAAGTATATTTCCCCTTGTTTAGAAATTTAAATGATTGATGAATTTAAATAGATAATGTTAAGGTATTGTGACAAATAGGAGCATTCCTATTCTTTACCCTTTAGTCCAGGTGTAAAGAATATTGACTAATCCTATGTTTGATTGCGAATCACGCGGCTAGGTCGGGAGGATACCGATCGCCACTTCGAGCTCCCACGTTCCCCTCGCCCGAGGGCTAACATCTACACTTCGGCTCTCAAACAATAGGACCGAATTGAATATTTTAGTCCGTCACACTAAAATTCTCAATTCTACGCCCGATGATATTATTTCCTATTTATTTGCACCCTCCTTCCAAGGCTTTTGAATTCCCCGAATATCAGATGTAGTTTTTACTATAGTTGATAATCAACATATTTTAACAAATCAAATGGCCAGTTTGAAAAGTAAATTAAGTTTTATGTAAAAATTATCACAATTTATTAATATATAAAAGTATCTTTATTTTAATTTCATCAAGTCACTTAATTTCATAAACAGGGAGAAAGACTAAATAAACTACTCAGAATGCATGGAAACTAAACTAAGCATGGATTTCATTTAAAGTTAAAAACAATAAATACAAATACTTATCTTAATTTATCCCAAACGAGACTCCTCGCAGTTCCTTTGACTCTTCCTTCCGAGTCTGACAAAACTCACTAAAAACTCACTAACTCACTAAATACTCACTAAAGACTCAAAATAACTAACTTATAACACTTAGAACACAAAAGTAACACTAAATAACACAAAGACTGCACACAAATTAACACTAAAAGACTTAATTTCCGCTTCTATATATAGAGGTAAGAAAAGGACCAAGAGGTGTGTAAGCATCCCTTCAAAAAGTGTCCAGGTTCAATGTATCTGCACCATTTGAACTAGCTAGCCGTCGGCGACGAACTACCTCGCTGTCGGCGAGGCTTCTAGAAGATCTTCAATCGTTCTAGCTCGGTGTCAGCGGGCTCGGGCTCGCTGTCAATGAGACAGTTATAAATTCTTCAGAATTTTCTTCTCGTAACCTCGCCATCGGCGGGCTCGATCTCGCCGTCGGCGACTCAGCACAAATTGCATGATTTTGCTCCAAATTTGCTCCTTTTTATGATTTTTGCTTTTATCACCTAAATTCTTCATTCCTGCAATAAAATAAAGAAAATACCCTTCTTTAAAGTGCAATTTCATAAAAAATAGGTATGAATTTCTTAATAAAGTTTTCAGCGATCAAAATCCCCCAAACTTACTTATTACTTGTCCTCAAGTAATTTTAGTACTACATAAAAATAATGAGTTTTATAATAAGATTTTTCAATTTAAATAACTATGAATTAGATTAATTAATATCATAATAAAATTAAACAAAAATAATTCATGTAATTTAATTAATCTTATAGAAATAAATTATTTAGTTATTAGGTCTAAGATTTCTAGCTTACTATTCATTTCAGGAATGACTATATTTAAAAGAATAACTACTTAAGATATTCATATGATAAGAAATTCAAGAAAATATTATTAGGTAAAATTCTAATCCATAAACATAAGTTTAGAAATATCTAAGTTTTTCCCTTTAGGTTAAATCAAATGAAGCCAATTTTTGATAAGGCATCTCCTCAAGCTTCTCCTCATTTTTCTTTTTCTTTTTCTTTTTCTTTTTCTTTTTCTTTTTCTTTTTCTTTTTTTCTTTTTCTTTTTTCTAATGAGGATTACTGTATCTGGAGAGCCTGTTAATAATTTTGAACTTCATTTTCATCTTCCTAAATTTGAAACATAGAAATATTTCTTAGCTTATATATACTTCATAGTTTTTACTTCATTGATTTTCAATCTTTTCTTTTTCACTTGATTACTTTAAGAATTTTAATTTTAGAATATAGTTTTCCTTACTAAAAATAGTTTACTATATTCTTATTCCCTTTAACCAAATATTTTATTCTATTTAATTAATTAAAGCACTAGAAATATTTCATTTAACCTTTTATAATAATTAAATAAAATAATTCATATTAAATCAAATTGAAAAATTTCTTTATAAAAATCATTTTATAATAATTTGAAAATAGAAATTGAGAACAAGTTAATAACTAAATTTGTATTTTACTCTCCCCCCAAACTTAAATTTTTGTATCTATTCTAAATAATGAATAAGAAGGAAAGTAAATAAATCATACGCTTTGAAATTTAGGTATTTCTTTTTTCTTTGAAATTTTTGCGAGGCTTTTTCATTTTTCATTGAACCTGTCTTGTTAGTATTCTCCATATATATATAACAATTTAAAGAAAATGCAGGGATAAAACCTAAGATAAGTATTAAACACAACAATTAAAATAACTCTACACTACACATATGAATTACTAACATATTAAAAACAATTAAACTAATAGATTAACAATTTTAAAAGCTTAAAACAATACAAAATAAAATAAAAACATATTAAAGAAAACTAACATCCTAATTAACATAAAAACAAATGCAATTAACTAAAAAAAAACAAAAACTAACTACTATAACAATCCAAGCAGATTAATCTAACTAACGTCCAATGTCTCAAAATAAAAAATAAAGTACTGAATATTACAAACATATAAAGTACTCAAAATAACTTACACCAAACAAATAAAATAATTAAAGTCCTAATCTTCAGCATCAAAGTCCAAAACTATATCATCCCCTCCTTGATCCGTAAGTTGCTTGAGAAGGCGAAGCGGGGTGATGCGAGTGTACACGGGGCATTACGGAAAGACTACATCTAAATCTCCACTCCTATAACGACATTCGGCTTCATAATATGCAATCTCGTATTCCGAATGTCGCTGGAGGTATTCACTTATCATAATCATGTCTCCTTTCCGGATTATCGATCCTTTGATCAAAATGATCAAACCTTCTCCCCATGGTCTCTCCAGCTGCTCAAAACTCCTCCTATGCGAGTCGATTCATTCATCGGATCTTGTAAGGTAGGGATGGTAGGCTCGGGAGGTCCATAGCTAGTAGAGGGTATATCTCTACTTGATTGAGTAAAATAACTTCTTAATCTCTGCTCTCCACCCTTCATGGGACTCATACTTCTTAATGTTAGCGAGTTGTAAGTGGTTTCATTGGTTCCATCCATTCTTCATCATCTCCAGCCTCAACTCGGAGAGTTGGCGAGTGCGAAAATCAATCCGGGGTGGCCCCGATCCGGCTCCACTCTCATTTCGAGGAGTGGCCGGGATATTCGATAAATAACTCTCCCGATGTTGATGCTTCGTTATTACGATTGCGAAATTCGGAATTGCTCTATCTCGTGTTACCTCACTGTGGTGATATGTGGGTAACAGAGTAGAACAAATAAAGTAATGCCAGGCCTTGGAGACTGCATTTAATTTGGAAAGAGAAAAATTCACTCTTTCCTGCTGTTTCATTTTCCATACTCCGGTCCCATCAGTGAGAAAGTTAATGACTTCCTCCAGTGGTCCTTCCATCGTTCCAAAAGTTTCATACTCGCTAAAGTGCGAGTCATGAACTTCATAGAACGCGTTAATTCTAGACGGCATTAAAATCTACAAAAAATCCTCGTACCTTTACGGAGTGCATCTTCGGCGGCGATCAAATTGGCATAAAATTCTTTCACCACTTCTACAGCTGCTCTATACTGAACATAACAGAAATTTTCCCAACCTCGTTCTTTTATAATCCGCTCTACTTCTCCTCCCAGATTTTTGAACACCCAATCTGCAATGCACTTTCTTCCTTGTATATTTTCAAAATATTTTGCCTGTGCTCGTGCATTGATGAATCGGTTTTCGTCGAACTCTACTCGACGTTTTTGTCGTGGAGCCATTCGATCGATCTGTGAAAATTGTGAAAATTTTCACTAAACTTTAATAATAATACTAAGAAGGCTTCCTACAACATTTGTAAGCAATTTAAATCAAATTCCATGGATTTCCACCGAATATTTCTTCCACAATTTGATTTTTCCCAAAATTTGCAATGTGGTGAAAATATATGGTGAAAATCAAAAATTTTTGCATAGGAGTGAAGCTCTTACCAAGGGAAGATGAAATCTGGTGTCAAAAAGTGTTGAAATCGCTTCAAATCCAAGATCTCTCAAGCCCTAGGTTGGTTTTTGCGAAAATTGGAGGTTGGGGATGATGAATAGTGTTTTTGACCGGTCAAATATATGTTTTTTCCGACCTCGCTATCAGCGAGATTTATCTCACCGTCGGCGAGGTAATATTTTTCAGAACCAAAAACTCTCGGGAAAAATCCACTGTCGGCGAGAAATACTTCGCTGTCAGCGAGATCGATCTCGCTGTCGGCGGGATTTTTCTCGCCTTCGGCGAGATTTCAAAATTTTAAATTTTCGAAATTTGTCACTCATTTTCGTCTTTGATTTGCCTTATATTATATTTCCGATCACATTATTTATTAATTTAATATGAAGATTAGCTACTTATACACAAACAAATTCACACAACACAACAAATTAACTTTAATATTGAAATCCATGGGATGTACAAACTAACATAAATTTTAGACTCTATGATCAAACTTCAAACTTCAATCTTTACTACTAATCAGCATTGCAAACCAAACCACGACACACTAAATGTTGATACAAAACTATGACGCATATCTCAATTAAGTTTGAGATATTCAAATCATCACTCCACACATAATAAAAGTCTAAATCAAATCAAATAACATAAACACAAACATACTATGGAAATCTTTACTAATACTCTTCAATGTCATAATCTTCATCTTCTACGATATTTCCGATATGACGATGATGCACAAATAAGTTATAGAAAGGCACGAAGGGAAACTCCGAGTAGATTCTTCGAGTGATCCAACCCTTCTATCTCGGTAAATGAAGAAAGCTAGCTTCCAAGTGTCCGGAATGATCGAAGTGTTCCTTCATCCTCCGATCGATGTGATCAAATAAATCGGATATATTGTCGATTAAATCTCTCGCATTCTATAGTTCTTTCTCCATTCCATTAATTTTCTTCATAAGTAACTCCGTTTTATCTAAAATAGGCCTTGCTATAGGATGATTACGTGAAGCTCTATCGAGAGATGAATGTAATGTCTTCATTATTGTCCAAAGTAGGGAACATATACGTAGGATCAACCGGCTTCAAGGTAACATAACATTTTCCCGAGCTTCATAAGAAACACAGTACCGATTGCATAATGCAAAAATAGTAGATGGGTGTCCTAGTCAGTGAAGCCCGACCCATGCACGATTAAACCCAATGCGAGACTTAACAATTATTGATCCCACGTCGATAGGCAATCAATTTGAATACAATAATTCGATATAGCGCATTCTTTCGAAACTTTGTTTACCCTCATAGTAGGTAACAATTTAGATGAGATGAAAAAGTGCCGGTGCTTTGAGACGGGGTTCGAAAGTGATGCGGAGAAACTAACATACCCGTCTTCATGCATTTCCCGATCTTCAGTTTCATCGGTCGGATATCGAAATATCTCATTCATATTATACGAGAAGGCACAAAATTTGAATAGTGACATACCGGGGTGTTTTCTATAGAGAATAACTCATTTACTCTTGATGGAGTAAACGTCGCCCATCTTCCTCGGACGTAGATATTCCCATTGTTGATCGCATGTAAGTTAGAGTAGAACTCTTTCACAGCTGGAATAACAACGACGGACGTAGTGTAACAGAATACCTCCCGGTGCCGCTGTGCGATCATTTCTTCATCTTCGTAGTGGAATTCTCTAATCCTCGATTGACAAATCCTCGTTCCTTGATAACTCTTTTCTTTACCAAAACCTTGTTGAAGATCCATTGCGCTTCCGCACTCACAAATTTCCTCCAGTTAAACACACCAGATTTAGAAGAATCTAAGAATTTGGAGGCCATTATGGTGAATGGAATGAATTCTAGTGAAGAAGGCAGACTTAGAATGGTTTAAGAATAGTTTTTCACTAAGGATTTGGTGTTGAAACCATCCAATTTAGCTTTTAAAGTATATATAACTCATTTTTATAACTTCCTCGCTGTCGGCGGGAGGTTTCTCGCCGTCGGCGACTTAGTTATAAAAACTACCTTTCAGGTTCTCGCTATCGGCGGGCTCGTTTCTCGCTGTCAGCGAGCTTATAAATAAACTGAATTAGGCGCGAACCTCGCTGTCGGCGAGTATCGACCTCGCCGTCGGCGAGATTTCAAAATAATGTCCAATTTCGCTCTAAATCGAATAATTTCTTTTCTCATCATAATGGTTCGAATATGTGATGATTCTTAATAAAAATTGAGTAGTAAAGTTTCAATAATATAAACTAAGTATTAAAATACAATAAAAATAGATAACTAATATGGGTTGCCTCCCATAAAGCGCTTGGTTTAACGTCGTCGGCCCGACCTAATTTCAATTATTAATCGGGTTGACTAAGCATTAAAACCTCTTTATAGTTAGGTCTTATACCTTCGAAATATGGTTTTAATCTATGTCCATTAACTTTAAATTTATGTCCGAGTTTTTGGATCTTCGATTTCTATAGTTACGTATGAAAAATATTTGAGTTATGGTGAAAGGTCCTAACCATCGAGACTTCGATTTTCTAGGAAATAATTTCAATCTAGTATTATATAGCAACATTTCATGTCTCGGTTCAAAATTTCTCTGATTAATCTTCCGATCATGCCATAATTTCATCTTTTCTTTATAAATCGATCATTATCATATGATTCATTTCTTAATTCTTCCAATTCATTTAATTGCAGCAATCTTTTCTCACCAGCTTCCTTCATATTATAATTAAATTCTTTAATCGCCCAATATGCTTTATGTTCTAATTCAGCTGGTAAGTGGCATGTTTTTCCATATATAAGCCTGTAAGGAGTCATTCCAATCGGAGTTTTATAAGCAGTCCTATAAGCCCATAATGCAGTGTCTAATCTAATAGACCAATCTAACTTATTTGGGTTTACAGATTTTTCTAAAATACGTTTAATCTCACGATTGGATACTTCGGCTAATCCGCTAGTCTGTGGATGATAAGCAGTGGATATCTTATGAGTAATATTGTATTTTTCTGCTAGTTTATGAATGTATTTCTAAAATGAGTTCCTCCGTCAGTGATAATCACTCTCGGCATTCCAAATCTGGTAAAATATTTTTCATCAGAAATTTCGAAACACTCTTAGCATCACACCTAGGTAAAGCTTGTGCCTCAATCCATTTGGAAACATAATCAGCAGCTACTAATATATATGAGTTTCCAAACGAAGGAATAAAAGGTCCCATAAAATCTAATCCCCAAATATCAAAAATTTCAACTTCTAATATAAAATTTAGAGGCATTTCGTTTCTTCTAGATATATTTCCTACTCTTTGGCATTTATCGCAAGTTTTAATATATATGTATACATCTTTAAATAGAGTAGGCCAGTAAAATCCAGATTGTAGAATCTTATAAGCAGTTTTATCAGTCCCAAAATGTCCTCTAAAATCAGAATCATGACATTTTTGAATAATTGGTTCAGTTTCTTCATAAGGTACACATCTTCTAATAATTAAATCCTTAAATTGCTTATATAAATATGGTTCATCCCAAAAATAGGTTTTCGTATCATGGATGAATTTTTTCTGTTGTTGCAAAGTTAGCATAGGTGGTAAAATATTACTAACTATATAGTTTACTATATCAGCATACCATGGTATTTTCCACTCATTGATATTATATAGTTGTTCATCAGGAAAGCTGTCTATAATTTCATTTTCAATATCGGATAATTCATGATTTTCTAATCTTGATAAATGATCCGCAATTTGATTATCAGTTCCTTTCTTATTAACGATCTCAAAATCGAATTCTTGCATTAATAGCATCCATCTAATTAATCTTGGTTTGGAATCTTTCTTTTGCATTAAATATTTGATAGTAGAATGATCAGTATGCACGATACATTTTATTCCAATCTGATAAGGTCTAAATTTATTAAAACCATACACTACTGCTAATAATTATCTTTCTGTAACTGTATAATTTATTTCAGCATCATTTAGAGTTTTACTAGCATAGTATATAACTTTAAAAATCTTTTCATATCTTTGCCCAAGAACTACTCCTACAGCATAATAACTAGCATCACACATAAGCTCAAATGATTTCTCCCAGTTAGGTGAAACTATTATAGGTGCTGTAATTAATTTTTCTTTTAAGAGTTCAAAAGCATTCAGGCATTCGATTGTAAATTCAAATTTCTTGTCCTTTTCGAGAAGTTGGCATAGAGGTTTAGTAATTTTTGAAAAATATTTTATATAGCGTCTGTAGAATCCAGCATGTCCAAGAAAACTTCTTACCCCTTTTACCGTAGTTGGAGGTGGTAATTTAGTTATAACTTGAATTTTTGCAGGGTCTACTTCCATGCCTTTTTCCGAAATTTTATGCCCTAATACAATGCCACCAGCAACCATAAATTGACATTTCTCCTAATTTAGAACTAAATTTGTTTTCTCACATACTTCTAATACTTTTTCAAGATGAGATAAGCATGTGTCAAATGATTTTCCAAATACAGAGAAATCATCCATAAATACTTCTATTCCATTGTCAATTAACTTACTAAATATAGACATCATACATCTCTGGAATGTTGCTGGTGCAATACATAATCCAAAAGGACTAGTAAATGTAGTTTTCTCTTGATCCTCAGGAGCAATTTGTATTTGATGATAACCGGTGTATCCATCTAGAAAACAAAAATACTTATGTCCGGCTAATCTATCTAACATACGATGCAGAAATGGTAAAGGGAAGTGATCTTTCACGGTGGCGGTATTTAATTTCCTATAATCAATACATATACGCCAAGCCAGTAACTTGTCTTATAGGAATAAGATCATTATTTTCATTGACGGTGACGGTCACTCCTCCCTTCTTAGGAACACAGTGAATTGGGCTTACCCAAGCACTGTCAGAAATAGGATATATAATACCATTATCTAACCATTTTAAAATTTCTTTCTTAACTACTTCTTTCATTATTGGGTTTAATCTCCTTTGGGGATCCGCTTTAGGTTTATGTTCATCATCTAAAATAATTCTATGCATACGGATTGAAGGACTAATTCCTTTAATATCTGCTAAAGTCCAACCAAAAGTTTTCTTATATTTTTTTAAAGTTTCTAAAAGTTTTTGTTCTTGATATTCGTTTAATGCAGATGAAATAATAACTGGTAAAGTTGAAGAATTACCTAAATAAGCATATTTCAAATGATCAGGTAATATTTTTAGCTCAAGTTCAGGAGGTTTAATAATTGATGGAACTATATTCTTGTCAGTATTTTCAGTATTATCCAAAAATTCAAATCTTTCATGAATATAATTTATTTCTTCATTATTATCTTCAATTAATTCATTGTTTTCTTTTTTTAATTTATCTTCGTAATATTCCTTAAAATGTTCGCGTTGTAATTGTTCAAGTATTTCCATCCGAAAACATTCATCATCTTTTTCTAGTGCAGGATATTTCATTGATTTTGCAATATTAAAGGTAACTTTTTGGTCATTTACTCTCATAGTTAATTCTCCTTTCTGAACATCAATCATAGCTTTTCCAGTAGCTAAAAATGGTCTTCCTAAAATGATAGGAATTTCTTTATCTTCCTCCATATCTAAAACAATAAAATCTATTGGGAAGATAAATTTATCCACCTTTACTAACACATCTTCAATAACTCCCTTAGGATAGGTAATCGAACGATCAGCTAATTGAAGGGTTACTGAAGTAGGTGTAATTTTCCCTAATCATAATCTCTTAAAAATCGATAGAGGCATTAGATTGATGCTTGCTCCTAAGTCACACAAAGCTTTTCCATAAAATTTTTCTCCTATAGCGCAGGGTAAAGTGAAACTACCGGGATCTTTCAATTTTTCAGGAAGCTTCTTCTGAATAATAACACTACACTCTTCACTAAGTGCGATTGTTTCATTATCAGTGAATTTTCTTTTCTTATTTAGAATATCTTTCATAAATTTTACATAATTTGGCATCTGATCTAAAGCTTCGACAAAAGGTATATTGATTGTTAATTTCTTTAATATTTCAAGGAATTTAGCAAATTGTTTATCTTTTTTATGTTGAGCTAGTCATTGAGGAAATGGTGGTGGAGGTGTTTCAACAGAAATTTTCATAGGTATTAAAGGATGTTCCAAGTTTGAATCTTGTTGAATTGTTTCCTTTTCAATTTCCACTTCCTCATTTTGGCTTTTAAGTTCTTTTTGAATTTGAGGTTCTAATTCTTTTCCACTCCTTAGTTGTATTGCTTTAATTTGTTCTTTTCCTTGATCTTTAGGATTTATTTCAACATTACTAGGAAAAGTTCCAGGTATTCTATTATTTAGCGCGATAGCAATATGTCCAAGTTGAGTTTCGATATTTTTAATAGATGTTCCTTGAATTTGTAATTGATTTCCTTGAATTTGTAGTTGATTTTCTTGATTTTGTAGTTGATGACCCATATTCAAAATTAATTCATCCATAGATAATTTCTTATCTTTGAATTGAGGGTTATTGTTATTAAATCCAGGTGGGTAATTAGGTTTATAGTTTGGATTTGCTTGATTAGGTTGATTCATCCATTGTTGATTAGATGTGTTATTCCAATTAAAATTTGGATGAGTTTTCCAACCAGGATTATAATAGTTTGAATAAGGGTTATTAGTTCTATTATTAATAGCATTTAAAGTTTCGTAATTAGATTGAGATTCTATGATTTGTCCAGATGAGTTTTCTTCTAAAGTAGGAGAGTAGTTCATTCCAAAATGATCTAATTTCTTAGATATAGCAACAATTTGAGAAGCTAACATAGATATTGCATCGTTTTCATGAATGCTGGCTATTTTTTTCGGATTTACTCTATCTGCAGGCCATTGGAAATTATTTGTCGTCATTTCTTCGATTAGTGCATAAGCTTCATCAAATGGTTTAGACATTAATGAACCTCCAGCAGCAGCATCGATGATTGATCTTAAAGATCCCACTAATCCATTATAAAAGGTTTGAATAATTAGCCTGATACGGTAGAGCATGATGTGGGCATTTCCTAAGAAGTTCCTTAAATCTCTCCCAAGATTCATATATTGATTCTCCATCTATCGACAAAAAGAAGTTATATCATTTCTAAACTTAGCAGTTTTAGATGGTGGAAAATATTTGGATAGAAATTTTTGTGATAATTCTCCCCAAGTTTTAATAGATCCAGGTGCTAACGAATTCAACCACATTTTAGCCTTATCCCTTAATGAAAAAGAAGTTATATCATGTCTAAGTCTTATAGCATCGTCAGATACTCCTTGATATTTAAAAGTAGCACAAAGTTCTAGAAAACCAGAAAGATGTAAGTTAGGATCTTCAGTAGGTGAACCACTAAATTGATTATTTTGTACCATTTAGATAATTGCAGGTTTAAGTTCAAATGAATTAGCAGCTACATCAGGGTTTTGAATAGTTAAATGAATTTCATCGATGTAGGGTTGGCATAATCTCTTAATGGTCTTTGTTGGTTCATATTTTGAATTTCAGGAATATTCGCCATTTGTGTTAAATTTATAGTGTGTTTCTTTTGTTTTCTAATTCTTTTAATTGTACGCTCTAATTCAGAATCGTAAGGTATTAAATTTTTGTTTCCAAATTTGCGCATACAATTTTTAGAATAGATATTAATTTATTTATTATGATTATTTTAAAATAGTCCGTTACTTTAGTAAATTTTTCTTACTTTTCCCCGGCAACGGCGCAAAAACTTGACCCACAAATTTATATTATGATATTTTAATTTGATTGCAACGAAGCCAAAAACTTGACCCGCTATATTATATGTATAGAATTGTAATTGTTTATGTTGTGGATGCTACGCAAGTATACGTATCGTATCGAAGTAATACGGGGCTACAGTGGAGTCCCGGTAATCGATCCACGGGGAAAGAGAAAATTAAATAACAGCTAATTTTAAAATAATAATAATAATAATAATAATAATAATATACAAAAATTTGGAATTCTAAATTTAAGCGCAATAAAGTAAACTAAGTATTTTAATTAGATAAATTAACTAAGAAGAAAATTAATACTAATTGCAAGTGCAGGAAATAAAACTAATTGCTTAAATAAGTCTTAACTATTCGGAAAAAGTATCTTTCCTCTTGTTTAGAAATTTAAATGATTGATGAATTTAAATAGATATTGTTAAGGTATTGTGACAAATAGGAGCATTCCTATTCTTTACCCTTTAGTCCAGGTGTAAAGAATATTGGCTAATCTTATGTTTGATTACTGAATCTACGGCTAAGTTCGGGAGGATACTGTTGCCACTTCAGAGCTCCCACGTTCCCCTCGCCGAGGGCTAACATCTACACTTCGGCTCTCGAAACAATAGGACCGAATTGAATATTTTAGTCTGTCACACTAAAATGCTCGATTCTACGCCAAGTGATATTATTTCCTATTTATTTGCACCCTCCTTCCAAGGCTTTTGAATTCCCGAATATCGGATGTAATTTTTACTATAGTTGATAATCAACATATTTTAACAAATCGAATGGCCGGTTTAAAAAGTAAATTAAGTTTTAAGTAAAAATTATCACAATTTATTAATATATAAAAGTATCTTTATTTTAATTTCATCAAGTCGCTTAATTTCATAAACGAGGAGAAAGACTAAATAAACTACTCGGAATGCATGGAAACTAAACTAAGCATGGATTTCATTTAAAGTTAAAAACAATAAATACAAATACTTATCTTAATTTATCCCCAAGCAGACTCCTCGCAGTTCCTTTGACTCTTCCTTCCAGTACAGCAAAACTCACTAAAAACCCATTAACTCACTAAATACTCACTAAAGACTCAAAATAACTCACTTATAACACTTAGAACACAAAAGTAACACTAAATAACACAAAGACTGCACACAAATTAACACTAAAAGACTTAATTTCGGCTTCTATATATAGAGGTAAGCAAAAGACTAAGAGGTGTGTAAGCATCCCTTCAAAAAGTGTCCAGGTTCAATGTATCTGCACCATTTGAACTAGCTCGCCGTCGGCGACGAACTACCTTGCTGTTGGCGAGGCTTCTAGAAGATCTTCAACCGCTCTAACTCGCTGTCAGCGGGCTCAGGCTCGCTGTCAGCGAGACAGTTATAAATTCTTCAAAAATTTCTTCTCGTAACCTCGCCGTCGACGGGCTCGATCTCGCCGTCGGCGACTCAGCACAAATTGCATGATTTTGCTCCAAATTTGCTCCTTTTTATGATTTTTGCTTTTATCACCTAAATTCTTCATTCCTGAAATAAAATAAAGAAAATACCCTTCTTTAAAGTGCAATTTCATCAAAAATAGGTATGAATTTCTTAATAAATTTTTCAGCGATCACCTCTTCTGATCATAACCCCCTTTTACTTTCTTTAGCCTTCCATCCTAAACCTATTGTTAATCATTTTAAATTCTTGAATATTTGGACTTCACATCCTAATTATATTACATTAATTAAGGAATTGTGGAGGCCTGTTAGCTGTGGCTCTCCTTGGTTCATTTTATGGCAATTGCATAAAAAGGTGGCTGCAGGTTTGAAAAAATGGAACTATGATGTTTTTGGCAATATCCACACAAGGGTCAATAAATCCCAACAGCTGGTTAATTCATTGGGAGCAAGGGAAAGTCTATGTCCTGAACTTGCTTTTGAGCTTGCTCAGGCTCATATTACTCTTCTTGCTTACATCTCATTGGAAGAAGACCTGTTAAAACAGAAAGCACATGACTTTCATTTCATTAATGGGGACAGGAATACCAGATACTTTCATGCATCTATTAAACAAAGGCTCAATTTTAATTCTATAATGAAAATTATTACTGCAGATGGACAGGTCATCAATGAAGCTGAGGAGATTGGATCCAATGCAGTTCTGTATTTTACTGATCTTCTCTCAAAAAATATGCAGGTGTCTCCCATTGACAGTGATATTTTTGCCTCTGAAAAGAAACTTGTAGCCTCCCTCTCCCTTTCTGGTGTTCCTAATGAAGAGGAAATTGTTAATGCTTTCAAGGAGATCAATAGTAATAAAGCTCCAGGTCCAGATGGTTTCACATCTACTTTCTATACTACTTGCTGGGATATCATCAAGAAGGAGGTTATATTAGCAATTCAAAGCTTTTTTCAAGGTGAAAATACTTGTAAGTATTTTTCTGCTGCTTTGATAGTGCTAATTCCTAAAGGTAATGATAAATCTAAATGGCATCATTTTAGACCTATTTCTCTAACCTCTACTATTTCTAAAGTAATCAGTAAGATCATTGTGGCTCGGATTCAACCACATCTAAATTCCATTATATCCCCTCAGCAATCTGCCTTCATAAAGGGAAGAGAAATTACGGATAATATCTTGCTTGCTCAGGAACTCCTTGATGATCTTGACAGGAAATGTAGAGGAGGTAATTTAATTATCAAATTGGATATTAAAAAAGCTTTTGATACCATTAGTTGGGATTTTATCTATAATTTGGTCATTGCTAGAGGTTTTGAACAAAAATTTTGTAGCTTAATTATGAGATGGCTAGCCCACTTCATATGGCTTTTTTACTGCTAACAGGGGGATTAAGCAATGGGAACCTCTTTTCCCTATTATTTTTATACTTGCTTTTGATTATTTATCTAGAATGCTTAATCAATTTCAAACACGGCTCAACTATGCACACTATCATAACAGAGCTCACCAGCAGATTTCTCACCTTGCTTATGCTTACGACCTCATAGTTTTTTCTAATGCCTCTAAACTAGCTATTCGGCATACTTTTAAGGTTCTGCTTAAATTTGAGGATATTTCTGGTTTATCCTTTAACAAAGATAAATGCCAGCTATACTTTAGCAATTATCTGTCTGCTGACCATAAACATTGGGCTTCTCTATTCACTGGTTTTAAATTAGCTTCTCTGCCTCTCAAGTATTTGGGAGTTAATCTTATAAGAGGTAGATGTAAGCAGATTCAGATGAATGATATTATTCATAAAATTCAATGCAAAATTAATGATTGGAAGAACACTTTCCTCTCTAACGGTGGCAGGTTAACTCTTCTTTCTAGTGTACTACAAAGCATACCTTTATATGCACTTCAAGTGTTCAATGCTAAAAAAAGTTCCCTGAAATTTATTGAGAATCTTTTCAATCGTTTTTTGTGGAAAGGAGGAGGTGCCAAGAAGCATTGGCGCTCCTGGAGGAAGCTGTGTAAGCCTAAACTATCTGGGGGACTGGGCTTTAAAGCCCTTCCCCATATCATGGAAATAAATATTGGAAAGCTCTGGTATAAGTTTAGGCTCGGTGAATCCCTATGGGCTAAGTTTCTACACTCTAAATATTGTTTCTCTGCTCATCCTTCTATTGTCACTTACAAAGTGCGGGGATGCTAGAATTTGGAAAGCTATTGTGCACGCCAGGGATTACACTAGTCAATTCTTATTTTGGGAATTAGGAAATGGCAATATTTCATTTTGGAATGATTATTGGGGTTTGCCTCATCTCACACATATGCCCCACTCCAACCACGATGGTAACCTTTTGGTCTCGACTTGTTGGGTAAATGGTAATTGGGATCTTTCTAAGCTTAGGGATTTGGTTGGTAATGATGCTTCTATACTCATCAACCAAATTCCTATACAAGCTTCTATAAAGGATCGACCATATTAGAAGAAAGCCAGTCATGTGTCTGCTAGTAAATATTTATATCACTCTATAAACAATTTTACTAAATGGCAATGGGTTCCTTTAGCTGGAATTCTTTGTTTACGCCTTCGATGGCCTTTTTTAATTGGTGTTTTTTTCCTCTTTGCTCCCTTTGGATGACATTTTGAAATTGAAGGGGTTAAGATTAGCTTCTGTTTGTCTTTTTTGCAAAAAGGATGAGGAGTCCCTCTCCCATATTTTTTTTTAATTGCTGTTGTGCTAGAGAGATTTGGAATAGTTTGAGTTTTTATTTTAATATTACTTGGCCTATAAGCTGTTCCATTGCTGATTACCTTAATACTTGGAAAAAATTTTCCCAAGCTGGGAAACATATGCTCTGCTTCCCCCTGGTGATCATCTGGTTTGTATGGAATGCTCGCAACTCTTTTAAGCATTCAGATGTCCATCCCACCTCTATCATTACTACCTCACAAATCATAGCTTACTTTCAACGAGCTGACAAGAATGCACCTTGCAATCACTGTCCTACAAAAAGACCTGTTCTTGTAAGCTGGCAGCTCCCTGAAAGAGGGTGGATTAAGGTTAATATAGATGGTTGTTGGTCTCAGGATTTTGCTGGAGTTGGGGGCTTATTTCGTGATCACTTGGGTAAGATGTTGTGTTTTTTCAATTCTCCTGTGGTGGCTGAGACGCCTCTTATAGCAGAAATTTGGGCATTTTTAATTGCATTAAAGAATGCCATCTGTTTTAACTTCCTAAACCTTCAGGTGGAATCTGATTCATTTATGCTAGTGAATTTGTTCCATAGGAGAATCCCCATGCCGTGGAACCTTATAAATCTATTTAACAGGATTTGGCATATTATAAATGCTTACTCTATGCAGGTTCATTTGAATTTCATCTATAGGGAGGGCAATCAACCGGCTGACTGGTTAGCTAAGCAGGCTACTGATAAACCTTTGGTGGGTAAAACACCGTCCACTCAGCTGTCTATACTCTTACACGGTGATACCTTGGCAATACCTTATATTAGATACTAATATACTCTTTGGGTTTGGTTGAATGACCTTACAATATCTTCCATCTTGGAGTTTATATTTACAGATCATACTCTCCTATACTACCTTCTGACGTTCAGCTCAAGGAATATGCAATTTGGACACTTACAGTGGTACGCTCATCCAAACTGTCATCTTGCTGGGACTACTACGTTTTCAGGCAGCTTTCTGCACATATATTCTGGGACATAGAGGCTGTGACATCTGGAGTATGCTCAGGACTTGATTAAAAATAGGGCTGTGCAGGTTCTTGATGTTTCAATTTTATTCCTTATACAACTGTTTTGTTTCACTGTTCATGCATGGATTATATTTTTGGTTGATATTACTTTCAGTGCATCCAATTTGGAGCTTTTTTTTGCGTGAGTTGTACCGTGGGAGGCTGAATCCCTAGGGGTGCGTGGGAAATTGTACTTTTTTGGGTTTGTTTAGTGGGGATCGGCCTCCCCACCCACCTTGTATTGATCTTTTTAAATTTAACACGTAGGGAGCCACGAATGCTCCCCCCCCCCCCCCGCCCCGCCCCCCTAAAAAAATATATATATATTTCTTTGATATATATATATATATATATATATATATATATATATATATATATATATATATATATATATATATATATATATATATATATATATATATATATATAATTTCTTCAAAATGTACCAGCACCTGGAACGAACGAAGGCGGAGAAGCGTACACATCACGCTGTGAACATCAGCGGCAGTCTCGTGGGCTTCACTGCGTACCCTAAACAGGGCATTTTTCTACGAAGGAATACCCTCCTTGTTATAAGGAACGAGGTTCTTATCGAGTCGTGTAGCCTGTCCACATTCGATGAATCTTAGAAGGTGTGTACGGTGCCTGCTTAGCCGAAATCTAACGCCTGAGTGCCGGACACGCGTCCGATTGTAGTACCTCTTCACTTTGGATCGCACCTCTTCGCGGTCTGAGCAGTTTGAAGCGTCCAAATACATTGTATCACATGTGCGCATAAACCGAGGGAACAGTTTGCTAGTCTTCTAGAAGAGTCTAATAACCGCTCTCCCATAGTCGAAATGGCAGCCCAAAAGTCATCAAAAACTTAACGGTTCTGTATCGAGGGGCGGCGCTTGGCGTCGGACTGCGGCGCACAGGCGCCAGGGCCAATAATTTCAAAAAAATTTTATATTTTGGCTCTATTTTTGCTCCTTTTGCTCTTTTTTGTTCTTTTTTCATATTTTCTCCTTCTTGAACATTTTTGCATCACCTACATCCAAAAATACAAAAATACCTTTCATTAAAGCATAATATCCTTAAAATTTAATAAAAATCGAGGCATAAAAATAAGTATTTTTTTCTTAGATCAAAAATCCCAAACTTAAACGTTACTTGTCCTCGAAGTAACTTTTTTACTATATAAAATGTATAACATTTGGAATAAAGGTAATTATTTAAGACTTCTTAGATTTTTGATTTTGTAAAGGCTTTAGTAAATCATTAACCAAATTTCACTAACTAAGTTTAATTTTAAGAATTTAAATAATATTCTACTATTAAATCATAAGACTTCAAAAATTTTTCATTCACTTCTGAAAATAATTGTAGTTTATTATATTAAGATCACAAAAATTATTCAAAAGAAAAAGATCTTCATGAAAATTCTTTTAATAAAAATATATATGCATAAAAATTAAGTAATAAATGTAATTAGTTTTCATTACATAAGTTAATTCGAAGTGAAGCTAATTTTTGATTAGGCATTTCCTCAAACTTCTTCTCTCTCTTTTGAAGAGAGGATTCTTGTATCTGGATAGTACGTGTGGTTTTGAACTTCACTATCCTTAACTTATATTTTCAAACTTATACATTTTCACTTAATTATTATAACATAAATAGATTTCAAAAGAATTTCAATCTTATTCTTTTTTGAGTTATAATTTTTTATTTCTTAATACTTCTAAAAATTTAATTATCTAAATTTATGAATAGAAAAATTTCTTAATCTTATTCTTCTTTAAGTTGAATAATTTTATTCTTAAAATCAATCAAAGTTATTAAAACTTTTGGTTAAGTCTATAAATTATTTATAATTTCAAAAATTTAAGTGATCTTAAATAGATTCTTCATTCCTCATGTTATGTTAAAGAAAAATTATTTTAAGAAAATATTAGTTCTTTAAGGACAAATAAAATTTAAATTTGAATGTATTTTCCTTTCCCAAAAACTTAAGTTTTTAGTCTTATCATAAATTTTTTTTTTAAGTATGAGAGAAAGAAAAACATAATTTTTAAAAAGGAATTTTTATAAGTATGTGAAAAAAACATTCTAGAATGAAAAATTTACTTCACATGATTTTTATGAATAATCTTTTGAAATAATGAAGCGGGTATAAAAGTAAGTATGCTTATTAGTAATTAAATTAAATGAATATCACACTTATAATAACAGAAATAGAACAAATACGCTACTAAATAGTAGGCTGAAACGAGAAATAAACATTAATTTATCCAATTTCAATCTTAAACACGATACATTAAAAATACTATAACAACGGTCTTAACACCCAACAATCCATACAAAGTAAATAAATAAATCTAAATTGTAACAATAAGCAACCAATCAATCTTATGGCTCAGTAAACTATGACAGGTCTTAGCACGATTCATAGGTAAAATCGGCCACTAATCACTATCTGTAGCCTCGAGTATCATAATCGGCACCAAAAAGAAAACTCAACATCCTTAGGATCAACATATGGTGAGAAACTAGGAAATGTAGGAAACTGAACATCGTGCTCTCCTTCGAGGAATCTAACGAGAGCTTCCGCCATGCTCGGCATCGTAACTACTCTTCCTGCGGGTATACTCGGATAAATGATCGATTTCTTGTTAATAGAATCAGTGCAGGTGAGTTTGAAAAAACTCATGCGCTTAGCTTTAGAAACTGATCCTGCATCGATTCACGAAAACTAGATGGTGGCTCGGCGGTAGAAAGTAGAAGGTCTGGAAATAGAAGGTCTACGATGTGTGTGGAGAAGTAGAAAAAACCCGGTCGATCTCTTCCCTCAAAGACGATCATAGATACTAACACTCTCTGCCCAATTGGCTTGGTAACTTCAGCTTCTCCTCAGAAATATCAGTAGTGACTCCATTAATAACACATAAAGAATATCGAAGATGGGAATCTCAGTTCCACGAAGTCTTTGAATCTAGCGATGAACTCCACGAAGTCATAAGTAATCTGCTGACATCTATACGCTTCCTCTCACGAATGCAATAGTTTAAGATAGCTTGATCTCTGGTGACTTCACTCAGGTGGTTGGAAGGTAGAAGTCTAGCGAAAATAAATTAATGCCGAAGCTTTTTGAAACCATTTAATTTAGAAGATTTGAAATTTTGTTTTTCATTTCGGAATCTTCCATGCTCCGGTGTCGTCGGTCAAATAAGCAATAATCATCTCAAGATCTCCCTCGAGATGGAGATAATCCAGAATAGTGGCCCTCGAGGGTAGGTGGCGGTCCATAAAACACATTGATCCTTTACGGAAAACCCTCTTCCAATACCTGCGACGAAAGGTTAGTAATCTTTGCATCCAAAAGTTAGCATAAAATTCACTAACGAAGTTTGGAATAACGACAACGGCGGTGAAATAACAGAATCATTGCCGATTGTGTGCAGCGATTGTGTTTCGATCTTTTCACGGTTAGCAAAAGCTTTGCTCGAATAAACTTTCTCGACTTCGCAAATTCGTGATATCGAAAATGTCTTTGCCGTAGTCGCGAACTTGCTATTGTTAAAATTTTCTCGTCCCTTCCTCGCTTAGATTTCGGTGCCATCTAAACGTGAAAGAAAACAAAGACAAATTTAGGAATTAAATATTTAAATATTTTTAGTTTAATAAACTTAAAATAAGTTTAAAAATCAAATAGAATACCTAAAAATCAAAAATTTTCACTAGAAATTTTTATTTTTAGCAAAACATAGGAAACACTATGGTGAAAATTGAAAATAAATGGATTAGAGTGTAGATGCGACCACGGGCAGAAGAAATCGAAGTAATCTCTGTGCGGCTTATTTTTAGGTCGTGTTTTTATTTTGAAGAGGACGCCTAACGAAGTTGTGAAGGCAAATTTTAATTTAGTTTAAATAAATAAATTGAAAAGTAGTATTTGATTTTGAAAATAATTTTAAGTTTGAAAAATTTTAAGATATGAAATCAAAGGCGATCTCACATCCCAGATAGTTTATATAAACGGAATGCCACACCCTGGCAGGTGTATCTATCCTGGGATGAGCCTGCTTGCTTGATGGTGGGGCTCGATTAAATAAACTAGAAGATTTGTGACATCCGTTTGGTACGGAGCCAATTTTATAAGCCGACAAGTTTCCCACAGCAATATGAAAACATTAAACGAAGGGTTTATATTACACAGGTTCTTTAAAATTCCACTATAAGGGCAAGCCCACATGGTTAATTACATCTTAAGTGACGGGGAATCACCTAAGAAAACTCTCGATAATAATCAATGATTCTGCTCTCGAAATTTCAAAGTTTAGGGTTTTCAAAATTGAATTTTGAAGTTTGATAGGGAATGGATCGAATTTTTGGAGCAATTTTGTTTTGTGAATCCAAAGGAAGAAAGGTAGGAGAAATCACGATTCGAAGTGAACTTCGATAATTTCACGACTATCCTATCGTTTGGCTTGAATTTAGGAAAGTCTAATGTTTATTTAGTATTTACGTCTTGTCGATCTTAATTAATTAGGGCTTATATTTGTATGATAAAATGAAAGCAGTATGCTTTAGAAAATAATGAGGGTTTATATGTGTGAGATGACACCTCGAATCTAAGACCGGTTAGGGCTTAATTTGCAATGCAAATGCCTAACGAAGAGTTGAGGATTTATGTTGCACTAGGCGAGCTACCTCGAAGTCTATGGTTTGGTTAATTCTAAGAAATGTTTCGTGATGTGGAGCTCGGAGTTTTCTTGATGACGATGGTCATCACCCCCGCCCGCCATGCTTTCCGAGCTCCTTGTTGTTGCGGAGAGGTTTAGTTTTAGAAATCATAAATCAGGGGATGAGAGAAGTGTTTTGGTTTAGAGAAAATCTTAATTTCCAAGTGTTTTTTGTGTTTTTAATTAAAACAAATCTTAAAGTTGATTATAACGACACTTAGGTTAAGATCCGCGGTTCCATCCTTCGGCATCGTTATTTTTATCGGATTCACTTAGTCGGATGAATTTGCTAAACTCAACTGAATGGGTTCCACACTTTCATTTAGACCGTGGGAAATCCCGTTAGCAACACGTAGGTTACATCATCCGAGGTATTCCCGATCATCCGAAACAGGGCATTTTAATTTAGTTGCAATTGTAGTTTTGTGTTGTTTGTGATTAGATTTTGAATTGTTTTATATTTTGAAATGTTGTGGCGGTGAATTTTATCTTGCAATGACTTTTAACTTAATTTTGGTTTCAGTTTTAGGGGCTATCCTAAAGGTGTGGGTTTTCGTAAAACATTGTTTTATCGTACGAAAAGTAAAATGCATTTGCGGTAAATGCAAATTGCAAGAAAGTAAGTGCAAGAAAGTAAATTGCAAAGAAAGTAAATTGCAATAAAATAAAAGCGTGCACAGGAGGGTCTTCCGTCATCCCAAGCTGCTTAAAACCACCAAATTAGAATATTTAAACGAAGTTCTAGGTAAAGTAGGGAAAGGTTATGGTTTTCTACCAAATTCACAATCTTATGTTAGTCATTTCCTATGACGTCTAGGTTCTTTGTGTTTTGGTTTAAGGACGATTTTCTTCATCAAAGAATAATCAAATTCGGTGTTCTTATAAATATCTGTCATATTGAGAAAGTGCTTAAGAAGGATCTTAAACATCTTTTTGATATTTCTAGGGTGTTTTAAGTCCGAATGAATTTAATTATATAAATGAATCGATCGTCCGAGGTTTTCCAAGTCTTGTTAACTTGCTCGGTGAACTAGGACATTTGAATATCCTATGAGTAAAGTAACACTCCATTTAATGTTTCATTTAGGAGTTACAATAATCAAAAGCTTTCAAGGGTAAATTAGTATTCGAATGATTTGATTTAAGTTAAAGGTTTAAATTTGGAATAGTGTTAAAGTTGTTTTATATTTAATTTCTTTTATGTCTTAGGTGATGTTATATTTAATTTAACTTAATTTAATTGAGTTTTTAATTTAGTTTAACATAATTCAATTTAATTTGACTTGGTGTTTAATTAATTTGATTTGATTTAACTTTAATTTAATTATTTAATTTAATTTAATTTAATTTTAATTATTTAATTTAATTATTTAATTTAATTGTTTAATTTAATTTAATTTAATTTTAATTTAATTTAATTTAATTGTTTGATTTAATTTAATTTAATTTTAATTAATTTAATTTAATTGTTTAATTATTTAATTTAATTTAATTATTTAATTTAATTTAATTTTAATTAACATTTAATTGTTTAATTTAATTTAATTTAATTATTAAATTTAATTTAATTTAATTTTTAAATTTAATCTTAATTTAATTTATCTTTAATTTACTTTATTTTTAATTTTCATTGAAATTAAGTCTTTTAATATTTTTAATTTGAGTTATCATTTTAATTAAAAATTGAGTATTAGTTGATATAATTAATTTAGGGATTTTAAATTAAAGAAAAAAAATCTCTTCCTAATAAAGATCCCTTATTTTAATAATTCCAATTTTATTATTCTTCCAAATTTAATCTATTATTTAATTAAAGTTTAATCATTTTAAAATTATTTAATGGGTTTCTACCTTTAATTATTTAGAAATTTCAATCATCCAAATCAGATTAGGATCAAATATTTTACTTGTTGATTTTTTATTGAACCTAAAGTTTTAATTAAGGATTAAAGATTTTAATTACCATTTTGCCTTTAAGCTTAATACGTTTCATAACTCACTAATTGAACTCAAATGAACTTGAAATTTTTATGTGACTTTACTCATATGTCGATAAAGACATGAGAGGAGAAAATGTGATTTTCTGTATTTAATTTATTTATATAATTATTTTTGGTGGAAAATAGAGATTTTTGAGGAAAATTTGATAACATGACCAAGGGAAAAGTTTCTGTCCTTAAGAAAATTGGGGACATTCTGACAGCCAGAGAAGCACTTGGACGATTTTGGTGATTTTTTTGAATTATATTATTATTTATTATAATTATTTTGAGTTTTGGAGTGTTAATTAATTTAAAAATAAGATAAATGTTGAAAAATGGATTTTATATTTTTCAAAATCTCTCCTATGATATTAAGGAAACCAGAGAAACAAATTTTGCAATTTTCTGATTTTTCTATGATTTATAATAATTATTTTTAGTGAAAATCACCAGAAAATGTAGTTTTTAATTTTAAAATTACCCTAGGGCTTTAAAATTCAATATCTCACTAAATAGACTTAGGAAAAATGTGGGATTTGTTCATAAGTGATTAAATTGAAATGTGACGTTTTTGGTGAATTTTATTATTTTTGTGATTTTTATTATTTTTAATTATTAAAAATATTTAAAATATTATTAAAAATCGAAACTTTTTAGAAAATTGAAATTTTAATTTTCTTGGGTTCCTGATATCGGAAGGCTCCAAAACCAATTTGGTGAATTTTAAAAATATTTTTAAAAGTTATGAATTTTTTAAAGTTTAAAATGGCTAAGTGGGCTTAATCGACACGATTAGTGAAATTTAACGAGTCAATTGACTTCAAATTTTTATGGTGGATTCCTCTGATCCTAAAGGTCAATTAATTGATTTCAAAGTCAATTTGATGCCTGGTTAACTCTAATTAATTAAAATTTTATTACAGGATGTTCCAAACGATTAGGGTTAATGCGGTGAATTAACTCGAGTCTATTTTTCCTAGAGTTCTCTGGTCATAAAGAACATCACCAAATATTTCTAGAATTTATTTCACAACATGCTAATTTTTGAATTAAAATACCAACGACAACATGCATTTGAAAAATAAATAACTTTTCACGATTGGCCTCGACCTTGGAAAATTCAGGGAATGTTCCACGAGAGTTCGGGCTTAACTTTTATGGTCTCATGCCATGGTGAATTGTATACATGCATGGAGAATTAAATGTATGCGGAAAGTAAATAAATCATAAAAAATAAAATACTTAATTAAATTAAATGATTTCTTTTCCACATTATTCTCCTGCGATTTCAGCGAAAACGAAGGGTATTTTTATTTTATTTTGTGATTTTTCTACACGGAGATATGAATTTTTGAGGTTTAGGGAATTAAATAAATGAAAAATACCCTAATTTTCTATTTATCCACGCGGCGCGCGCGTCGGCCTCGGCGGCTCGGCCGCGCGTGTCGCGCTCCCATTCGACGCCGGCGAAGTACGGTCGGCAGCCCGGGCCCCGCGGTTCTCGTACCGTCTCCTGGTGCGACGCAATCTGGCCGTCCGTGCGCGCGTGTATCGAATGGACGGCATCCGTTCATCGTCCGGCTCATTCTCGCGAGAGGCGAATCCACACTAAATCCACAAGATCTCACTCGATTCTCAATGGATTTTCATGTTCTTATGCTTTCTATGGATTCGTCTTGAAAGACGAACACATCTATACGGCTAACATGCATTGAAACTAAGGCATTTGAAATGGGAATCTCCAGAAGCTCGGGATGGATAGTTAACTCATACCTTAGCTCGGAGAAGTGTGGCTTCAATCCGAGAGTTGTTGCACCTTCGATTGGGTCCCAGCAAGCTCCGCATGAAGTCTCCCGGTCCGGTGAATTGCCTAGCTATGAAAGTGACCACGGCCGATCACAAAGCTTGGAGGCCGGAGCAACCGGGTGGCCCGGAGATGGGGCTTTCGGTGGGAAACTTCTCCTCTCGGTCCAGATGAAGGTGTAGGACCCGCCGACTTCGAGGATTGGCTCACCGTGGCAAAGTGTCCTGGTTTCGGGTGGAATTTCGATCGAGAAATTGGGCTCGTTGGTGGGGATTAGGGCAAATTGACACCGGGGATCAACTGCTCTAAGGATGGTGAAGGGTTTGGAACAATTTTGGCGAGTTTCGGCAAGGTTTGTGCTTGGCTCCTCTCATGGCCGAGAGGGGTGGAGTTTAAATGAGCCGGTCTGGGGCCTCCTGTGGAGAGTTAGGGCTTGGGATCACTTGCTCGGTGAGGAGAAGATCAGCCATGGTGACCACTAGGGATGGGGCAGCTCAGCAAGTGAGAATTTCAATGTTGGCTCACATGCGAGCTCTCGGCCATGGTGTTTTCCGGCGGCCTGGTGGCCGGCCGGCCGTGCATGGGTCACCCTCGTGGTCGGGTGGGTCGTGGTCGGAGGTTTGTGCAATCAATCGGCCATGGACATGTGTAAAGGCTTTGATCCAAAGTGGAATGGGGCATGGCTAGATTTGGACCTAAATGGGTCAACCCACCCATTCGGGCTAGGTGCACCACCCAAGGCCTGGTTTAGGCCGAGGAGAAAGTGATTTGGATCAGCTTGATTAGTGGGGTCAAGTCACAATCCAAGTACAATTAGGCTTAAGCATGGTTTAGTGGAATCATGTAAGTGGTTAACCACCTTTAGGAGTTAAGGAAAGAGCCTCCTCCTTTTGCCCAAAATGGCATGGTGACATGTAAAGAGGCTCTCATGGCTTGCATATGGCTTATGCATGGCTCCATGGCTCCATTTGGCTTGGGAAAAGTGAAGTCAATTTCATGGAAATGGATTTAAGGAAAATTTTGGTATTTAGGGGTGATTTGGCATGAGGCTTGATTTGGAATTATTTGATGATGAATTTAGGACTTAGGGATGATTTTAATTGAAAGTATGATGAGGGGAAATGTCATATGGGCTTTGGAAGAATTTTGGGCTTTTTTGAAAGGGTTTTAGATGGGCTTTTAAGATGGATTAGGAAAGTGGGCTCTTGAATTTTAAAATGGATTTTGGGATGAAATTTTGTAAAGAGGTTGGGCCAAATAATTATTGGGTTTAGCTCATGGATGTGTCATGAGTGACTTGAAGCAAATTTGGGGTAGTTTGGACTTGAATTGGGTTGGATTTGAATTCTTTTGGTGAATGGGCCAATATAGGTCCAAGTGGGCCAAGTTGGGCCAATGTTGGGCTAGAGTTGAAATTGATGTAAAATAAATGTTTAGAAATGTTTATGGGAGTGTTTCAAAGAGGTTTTAGCTTTGGTTGGGTTTTGATTTCGAGGTTTGGGCCTATTTGGGTTAGGTTTGGGTTTAGGTCAAAATCGGGCTTTAAGGCCAAAAGTGGAATTGGATCCAAATGTCAACCAAATTGGACTTGGATTTGGTCTAGATTGGTATCGGGGATGTTGAATTGAAGTTTAGAATTGAATTGGACCAGAATTTGGGTCAATTGGATAGGTTTGGTTTAACATTGGGTCCACTTTGGGCTAAAATGGGTCAATTTGGGGGTTTTGACCAAAGTAGGGTAAATTGACAAAATTGTCCCATAGTGTAGTTGGACAAAATGAAATTGGGAATATTTAGGATTTTCTGGAATTTTCTGGGAATTTTTTGAATTTTTGGATTTTTAGGCCAAGAAGGGTATTTTGGGTTATTTGGAGGGTATTGGGGGTATTCTTGGAATCTTTGGTATTTTTGGGTATGGATGATCAATTTAAGTGATGTGGAGATGTTTGGGATTGATTTTGGAAAATTTTGGGTAATTTGGAAATTTTGCAAAAATTTGGGTAATTTCAAAGGTTTTGGGTAGGTTTAGTAGGTGTAGGGTCTCGGGGTCAAAAATCGAAAATTTGGGAAATTGAAGATCGGGTGAATTCAAGTGGGAAGAAATCATTTTGGTTGAGCCATGAAGCCATTTCAAGCCCATATGAGCCATGAAAGGACTCATTTGAGGCATTCACTATGTTGTTCCTAACCCTCTTAGCCAAGGGCTTGTGGGTTAAGGACCATCCATGTGAATCACCTACATGAGTCGGGAGGTTAAGTCGGGTATGGGTGTGGTTTTAGGAAGTGTGTGGAAATGTAGTGTGTAAGTGTAGTGTAAGTCGGCTCCTTCACCGCACTGGGCCACCTGTGAGCGGCCCTAAGGCCAAAGAGTCCTATAGAACTCATCCTTTAAACTTCCACATTTGATTTCAACCCTCTAGGTGATTAGGGGTTTATAGTCAAGTTTGTGGAGTTTGCAGGGAGTTTAGAAGTGGTTTGAATTTCTAAAAGGCGGGTCCCAATTCTAGTCCTCTAAGACAGTCAAAGGAAAAGCCTAAGGCTAGATCCTAAGTACTAAAGAGAAGAAGAGAAGACCTCATCAAAAATGAGGTCAACATACACTGTCACACACCTATACCTAACTTGACCTCCTGACTCATGTAGGTGATTCACATGGATGGTCCTTAACCCCTAAGCCCTTGGCTAAGAGGGTTAGGAACAACAATGTGGATACCTCAAATGAGTCCCTTCATGGCTCATGTGGACTTGATATGGCTTCATGACTCAACCAAAATGATTTTATTCCACTTACATTCACCCAATCTTCAATTTTCCAAATTTTCAATTTTTGACCCCCGGGACCCTACACCCGCTTAGCCTACCCAAAACCCTTGAAACTACCCAAATTTCTCAAAAATTTCCAAATCACCCAAAATTCCCCAAAATCATTCCTAAACATTTCTCTCCACTCAAATTGATCATCCATAGCCAAAAATATCAAAAATTCCAAGAATACCTCCCAATACCCTCTAAATACTCAAAATACCCCTCTTGACCCAAAAATCCAAAAATTCAGAAAATTCCCGTAAAATTCCAGAAAATTCCAAATATTCCCAATTTCATTTTATTCAACTACACCATGGGCCAATTTTATCAATTTACCCTATTTTTGTCAAAACCCCCAATTTGACCCATTTTAACCCAAAGTGAACCCAATGTCAAACCAAACCTACCCAATTGACCCAAATTTTGGTCCAATTCAATTCTAAACTTCAATTCAACATTCCCAACACCAATCTAGACCAAATCCAAGTCCAATTTGATTGACATTTGGATCCAATTTCACTTTTGGCCTTAAAGCCCAATTTGGACCCATGACCCAAACATAACCCAAACTCACCCAATTCAACTCCAATTAACCCCAAATCTTTTCCAAATCTTCCTTAACATCCCCACAAACAAAACACTAACATGATTTGCCAAACATTTAGACCCAAACCCCACTCAAATTCAACCCAAAGTTAAAAGGCCCAATTTTGACCTAAACCCAAATCTAACCCAAATGAGCCCAAACCCCAAAATCAAAGCCCAACCAAAGTCAAAACCTCTTTGAAACACTCCCATAAACATTTCCCAACATTAATTTTACATCAATTTCAACCCTAGCCCAACATTGGCCCAAATTAGCCCACTTTGACCTATATTGCCCATTCACCAAAGGAGCCCAAATTCAACCCAATTCAAACCCAAATCACTCCCAATTTGCTCCAAGTCACACATGACACATCTATGAGCTAAACCCAACAATTATTTGGCCCAAGCCTTTACCAAAATTTCATCCTAAAATCCATTTTAAAATTCAAAAAGCCCACTTCCCTTAAACCTTCCTAAAAGCCCACTTCCTTCAAATTCAAAAGCCCAAATTCATCCAAAGCCCACCTGGCACTTCCCCTCATCATCCATTTAATCAAAATCACCCCTAAGTTTCAAAATCATCAATTAAACCATTCCAAATCAAGCTTCATACAAATTTCCATCAAATTACCAAAAATTTCTAAAATCCATTTTCATGAAATTGACCAAGCTTTTCCCCAAGTCAAAGACAAGCCATGCAAGCCATGGACAAGCCACATGAAGCCATGGAATGTTTGACATGTGATCAAGCCATTAATGGCAAAAGGGGGAACCCCTTTCCTAATCCTTCTTAAGCCTTTTTTTACCTTAAGCATGTCACACACTAAACCATGCTTAGCCACCTCATCATGGATGGAGTCCACACCATTTCTCTTGGTCGACCCAAGTGATCCTTTTCAGCCCAAAACCAGGCCTTGGAGGGTGCACCATGCCCAAAACCATGGGTTGACCCAAATTAAGCTAAAATGATCCCTTCCCCCTTCTACTTTGATTCAACACCTTTACACATGGCCAACCGCAGTGATCGCACTAAACCCCAACCCCGACCCACCGGACCCGAGGGTGACCCATGCCTACCGGCCGCCCGCCCGGGTCGCCGGAAAACTCCATGGCCGAGACATGGGGAGGAGCCAAACTTTGGAATTCCACCTCGCCGAGCCGCCCCATGCCCAATGGCCACCATGGTCGTTCTACCCTTGACCTAAGCAGCCGATCCCAACCCTTGGCCATCCTCGTGAGGCCCTCCACCCTCTCCTATTTAAACACCACCCCCTCTCGGGCCATGAAAGGTGCCGAACCGGACCTTACCGAAACTCGCCAAAATTGTTCCGCATCACTCTCCATACTTAGAGCAATTGATCCCCGGTGACAATTTGCCCCTAATCCCCACCAACGAGCCCAATTTCTCGACCAAAATTCCACCCAAAACCGAGGACACTTCTTCACAGTGGATCAATCCTCAAATTGATTGGTCCTACACCTTCACCAGACCAAGAGAAGGTGTCCACCAGCAAAAGCCCCATCTCCAGGCCACCCAGTTGCTCCAGCCTCCAAGCTTTGTGATCGGATGTGGTCGAAATCATACCTAGGTGATTCACCAGACCAGGAGACTTCATCTGGAGCTTCGTCGGGATCCAATCGAAGGTGAAACAACCCTCGGATCGAAGCCACACTTCTCTCGAGCAAAGGTATGGCCTCACTCTTCTTCCCGAGCTTCTGAACATTCTCCATTTTCATTAAGTCAATTTCATGCCACATAAACCGTATGGATGTGTTCGTCTTCTCGAGACGAATCCATAGAGCATAAGAACGTTAGATTTGGTCAAGTATCGAGTGAGATCTTAGGCGTAGAAGATGGACAGTTCTTAGGCTAGGAGTCTTGGGGACGATGAACGGATGCCGTTCATTTAATACACGCGCGGACGAACGGCCAGGATCGCGCCAGATGAGAAGACGGAACGATACAGGCGGGACCCGGGCTGCTGACTCAAGCGGCGGCGTCGAATGGGAGCGCGCCGCGTGGCCGTTCGGAGATGCCGAGGATGACGCGGCGCCGACTCGGATAAATAGAAAATTAGGGATTTTTCTATTTATTTAATTCCCTGAACATGGAAAATCCATAACTTTCGTGTAGGAAAATCGGAAAAATGAAATAAAAATACCCTCTTGCTCGGTGAACCGAGGAGAATAATGTGGAAAAGAAATCATTTAATTTCATCAAGTATTTTATTTTTAATGATTTATTTACCCTCTCGCATTGTTTTAATTCTCCATGCATATAGGAAATTCACCATGGCATGAGACCATAGGGCTTTGAAGCCTCCGAATTTGGGAACATTCCCCGAATTTTCCAAAGTCGAGGGCATCCCTATGAGAAGTTATTGATTTTTCAAATTCATGTTGCTCGTTTTAAGTATTTTAATTCCAATAATTAGCATGTTGTGAAATAAATTCTAGGAAAATTTGGTGATGTCCCTTATGACCAGGGGACCCTAGGAAAAATTGGTTTTGGATTAATTTATTTAAAATAACCCTAATTGGCTTAAACACCGAAAATAGCTCCTTAATTAATTAGAGCTAACCATACATCAAATTGACTTGAAATCAATTCTCCACCGACCTTTAGGATCGGAGGAACCCACCATAAAAATTTGAAGTCAATTGGACTTGGTTAGCCCTACTAAATGGGTTGATTAAGCCATTTAGGCAAATTGAACTTTAAAAATTCATAACTTTCAAAATACTTTTTAAAAATTCACCAAATTAGTTTTGGAGCCTCTCCGATATCGGGGAATTTAAGAAAATTAAAATTTCAATTTTCTAAAAAAGTTGATTTTTTTGTATTATTTTAATATTTTAATAATTAAAAAATAATAAAAATCATAAAAATAATAAAATTCACCAAAATGTCACATTTTGAATTTTAATCACTTAGGAACAGACCCCATATTTTTCTTAGGTCTATTTAATGAGATATTAAATTTTAAAGCCCTAAGATAATTTAAAAATTAAAAAAATACATTTTTTTGGCATTTTCACTAAAATAATTATAATAAATCATAGAAAAATCAGAAAATTGCAAAAATTGATTCTCTGATTTCCTTGATATCGAGAGATATTTTTGAAAAATATAAATTTCATTTTTCAACCTTTATTTTATTTTTTAAATTAATTAATACTCCAAAACTTAAAATAATTATAATAAAAATAATATAATTCAAAAAAAATCACCAAAATTGGTCTAAGTGGTCCTCTGGTCATTAGGAATGTCCCATAATTTTCTTAAGGACGTAAACTTTCCCTTGGTCATATTATTAAATTTTCCTTGGAAATTCCTATTTTCCACTAAAAATAATTATATAAATAAATTAAATACAGAAAAATCACATTTTCTCCTCTCATGTCTTTATTGGCATATGAGTGAAGTCACATAAAAATTTCAAGTTCATTTGAGCCCAATTTAGTGAGTTATGAAATTATTAAGCTTGAAGGGTAAAATGGTAATTAAAAACTTTAACCCCTAATTAAAATTTTAGGTTTAATAAAAAATTAACAAGTAAAATATTTGATCCTAATATGATTTGGATGATTGAAATTTAAATAATTAAAGGGTAGAAACCCATTAAACAATTTAAAATAATTAAAATAAACCTTAATTTAATAATTGATTAAATTTGGAAGAATAATAAAATTGGAATTATTAAATAGGGATATTATTATTAGGAAGAGATTTATTCTTTAATTTAAAAAATCCCTAAATTAATCATTTTAATAATATTTAATTCCTAATTAAAAATGATAACTCAAATTTAAATTTTAAAATGTTAAAGGACTAATCATTAAATTAAATTAAAAAGTTAAATTATTAAACTCTTTTTAAATTTTCAATTAAATTAAAATTAAAAATAAAATTAAATTAAAGATTAAATTAAATTAAATCAAATAAATTAAATTAAATTAAATTAAATTAAATTAAATTAAAATAAATAAATAAATTAAATTAAATTAAATTAAACTATATTAAATTAAAAAATATTAAATTAAATCAAACAAATTAAATTAAATTAAATTAAATTAAATTAAATTAAATTAAATCAAATGAAATTAAATTAAAGGAAATTAAATCAAATTAAACTAAATTAATTTAACATCAAATCAAACTGAATTGAATTAAATTAAATTAAATTAAAATTAAAATTAAATTAAATTAAATTAAAGTTAAATGAAATTGAATTAAATAACATTACCTAAGACATAAAGAAATTAAATATAAAATAACTTGAACACTATTCCAAATTTAAACCCATTAACTTAAATTAAATCATTCGAACACCAATTCGCCCTCGAAAGCTTTGGTTATTATAACTCCTAAAACGTAACATTAAATGAAATGTTAATCACCTATAGGATATTCAAATGTCCTAGTTCACTGAGCAAGATAACAACAAAATTTGAATTCCCGGACGATTAATTCATTTGTATAATTAAATTCATTTGGACTTAAAACAATCCTAGCAATATTGAAAAGATGTTTAAGATTTGTCTTAAGCACTTCTTCGATATGACAGGATGTTCATAAGAACAATTGAACTTAATTATTCTTTGATGAAGAAAATCGTCCTCAAACTAAAACACAAAGACCTGGACGTCATAGGAAATGACTAGCTATAGGATTAGGAATTTGGTAGAAAACCATAACCCTTCCCTTAGCTTTACCTAGGAACTTGTTTAAATATTCTAATTATGTTTTAAGTGCAGCTTGGGATGACGGGAAGACCCTCCAGTGTACGCTTTTATTTTATTGCAATTTACATTATTGCAATTTCTTTAATCGCATCACAATTGCTTTTCTTGCATGATAAACAATCGTTGCATGAAAACCCACACCTTTAGGATAGTCCCTAAAACCGAAACCAAAACTAAGTTAAAAGTCATTGCAAGATAAAATTCACCGCCACAACATTTCAAAATATAAAACAACTCAAAATTTAATCACAAACAGAATACAAAACTACAATTACAACTAAATTAAAACGTTATGTTGGATGATCGGGAATACCTCGAATGATGTAACCTACGTGTTGCTAACGGGATTTCCCACGGTCTAAATGAAAGTGCGGAACTCATTCAGTTGAGTTTAGCAAATTCATCTGGACTAAGTGAATCCGATAAAAATAACGATGCCGGAAGGATGGAACCGTGGGATCTTAACCGGTGTCGTTATAATCAACTTTAAGATTTGTTTTAATTAAAACACAAAGACACTTGGAAATTAAGACTTCTCTAAATCAAAACACTTCTTTCATCTCCTGATTTATGACTTCTAAAACTAAACCTCTGCAACAACAAGGAGATTGGAGCATGGTGGGCAGCACAGCCATCGTCGTCAGCAAAACGTGAATCTACAGCAGCAAAACTTTCCTAGAATTAAACAACAAAGTCATAGGACTTCGAGGTAGTTTGCCTAGTGCAACATAAATCCTCAACCTTTTATTAGGCATTTGCATTGCAAATTAAGCCCTAACCGGTCTTAGGATTCCGAGGTAGTCGTCCGATACGACATAAACCCTCACATCTTCCGAGCCATTTGTATGATCATGTCATACGGATATAAGTCCTAATTAACTAAAACTCGGCAAGATCAAAACATTAAATAAACATTAGGACTTTCCTAAATCCAAGCCAAACAATAGGATAGTCGGAAATTACCGAAGTTCGCTTCGAATCCGTAATTTCTCCTACTTTTCTTCCTTTGAATTCCCAAAACAAAATGTTCCAAACTTGATCCATTCCTCGTTGAAATTCCAAAATTCAATCCTTTGAAAACTTAAACTTTGAAATTCTTGAGAGCGTAACTACCGATTATTATCGAGAGTTTTCTTAGGTGATTCCCGTCACTTAAGATGTAATTAACTATAGGGGCTTGCCCTTATATGGAATTTTAAAGAACCTGAGTAATGTAAACCCCGTTTAATGTTTTTCATATTAAGCAGGGAATTTGTCTGCACATAAAATTGGTTCGCGTAGCCAAACGGATGTCACAAATCTTTTAGTTTATTTAATCGAGCCCCACCATCAAGCGATGTGTCTATCCTTAGGGATAGATACACGGTTCAGTAGTGCGGTGCTCGTTTATATAAACTATTTGGGATGTGAGATCGGCTTGATTTCATATCTTAAAATTTTCAAATTTAAAATTATTTTCAAAATCAAATACTACTTTTCAAATTATATATATTTAAACTAAATTTAAAATCTTAAAATTCGCCGACAATTTCTGTTAGGTGACCCCTTTTCTAAATACAACACACCCTAAAAGAATAATGCCGACATATTTCTGGCGACTCCGCTAGGGACAATTCCTCTCTCCATTTTTAATCAGACAATTCTGCTTTCAAAAATCGGTAGTGTATCCATGTCCCTTGTGGATCAAGCTATCCTTCTTTCCGTTGGAATACTATGTTCATTTCTACCTTGAACAAGTATAGCTAACATTCTCTCAGATTTAGGAGCCACTGTTTAGACACCCCTAAACAGAGAGGTTCCGAGATCCTTCTACCTCATTTCTGAGGTGGGGTGGACCCCCAATAGATGTTAGTTTAGGAGTAATCATTCGAGTTGAGAAGTCTTGCATAAGACTTTCTTTTCCTTTCCAACTCTGAATCGGATTCCTTACCTTCTCTACACCTTTGAACATTTCGTTCTAAACAAACAAACCCTTTAATGAATGACTCTTTTAACAAATAACTCCTTCTTATAAATACATGAACAAGAATGTGTTCGAACTCTTTTCAATTCCTTTCTTTTCGTCCTGATGAGAAGAAGCATAACTTGGGACTGACAATTAGGATCTGCCCTGCGAAATGGAAGCCCCAAAGCCGATTTTCTCCTTCACCAATGGACTCGACTTCGCCGTTTACAAGGATGAGCCGCCCGACAATGGGATCATCCGGCTTGGACAAGGATTCGAGAACACAAATGTCAAGATCACCGACGTTTCCCTTTTCGCACTAACAAACAAAGTATCTGAAGCTAAGAAGCCGCTGATCGAGTTCAACCTTAGGTCAACTCGAGAGTTTCCTCCCCGCAAAAGATCCCGACTGAGAGGAGTACTCGTCGTCCGCAGAGGACCGTTCTTGCTACCCCCACCGGGCTAGTTGTCTCCGCACCTACCCCGGCTCGCCGATTAAAGGGGAAGGAAATCCGAACTACGGTGAACCCGCTACCGTGGAGGGTACGGACTTTCTCGTGAGACCTTCTGTTTTGAAATCGGGTCCAGCTCAAGAATTCCATCACTAACACGGACCCAAAGAAGGAACGAAGTAGGAAGGTTGCAGGGAAGGCCGTAGTCGTCGAAGTCGCTTTCCTGGAGGAAATCCCGTAAATCCTCGAGTACACACCACTACCCGAATACATACCATTGCTCGAAGATACACCTTTTTTGGAAGGAAGTAGATTCCATCCCCTTTCCGCCGCGAGTCGATGAGGAAAATGTCCGCGGGATTGTTTCTACATTACCTCGACCAAGCATACTACGACGACGACAGAAGAAAAGGGCTAGGATCACGCCATTTACCCGACTACGGTACCGTGATCGAGAAGCTAGCAAAGAAAGAGAAATGCCCCGTATCGGAGATTCTAAGAAGAATAGGGCGGGTGCCGATCAAATCCCGTCTTAGGCCACGAGTAGAACCCGCCATCGTTACGGAAAAGTCAAATAAAAGGATGAAGGCTAGTCCGCCTATCGTTGTTTCGGTGGTTGCAGATTAGGGAGGATACCACCTTCCAAGCATTTGGCCGACGGACCATCCGGTCCTGGACCTTCTGCCGCTAGAAGGATGGTATGGCGTCCCACTACCTGGACAACTAAGATTGAAACAACAGCACGAGAAGGAAAGTCTCGTCAGGAGACTTGAATCCGAAGAAAGTGCTACTGCGGTAAAGGGGACTCGTGAGAAGGGAACCCGGCAGCTATCACGCGACAACTGCGAGGATGCACAGAAAAGACCTCTAGAGGACGCTATGGAAAAGTTGAGGACTGATATTCGACGACTAGCAAAAGAAAGAGAAGAGAAATTTGGAGATGAGATTGATTCGTCAGAATTCATGGACGATGAGTATGCAGAAATCAACATGGTCGAAACACGAGCTTCGTCAGCTTCACAAGGTGCTCCTGCAGCCGCAGAAAGAGAGGATCCAGAAGTGATGAGAAGACAGCTTCAAGAGAAAGATGATACGATCGCCCAAATGGCGAAGAGGATGGAAGAGATGGTTGTAGCTCTAGCCACTCTCCAAAGTCAAATGCAACCCCAAAGAGAAACACCCCCAGAGGTCATTCACATTGTGGATGGAGGAAAGGAGATTACGTCCGCCAACGGGGATGATCAGCTAAAGAAAGATACAACACAAAGTATGATTCCAGAAAAGGATATCAAAAGCTTGGTGGAACGAGCGAGTGCGAGAAGCCTTAGCACAATAAAAGAGCGGGACATCCATTCGGACGGGTAGACCTTACCGGAAGAATTCGACACCGTCCAATACCCAAAAGGCTTCATACCACCTCTCGTTCAAGACCTTTGATGGAGCCGGGAACCCCGACAAGCATGTTGCACACTTTCGTGCCGGTTGTTGCAATGCCGGCGGGAGCGATGCATTACTCTTCCGACGAGTTCGTCGACAGCTCGTCGTGGGATCGCCTTTGATTGGTACGCGAATTACCGAATGGTTCGGTGAAGACGTTCTCGGAACTAGAAAACCTTTTCATCAAGCGATTCGTCGGAGCTCGACACCACATCACTATAGGTGATTTAGTGGTAGAGAAGCGAAGCCGAACAAAACTTTGGTGGATTACATACTTCGATGGAGGAACTTAAGCATGAAGTGTGAACCACAATTACAAGAACAACATGCAATCGGCATCTTACTTAAAAGCATTCACGGCCCGATAGCACTTCTCCTCGAAAGGATTCACTATTAAGACTTTCGAGAAGTTGTTAAGCAAGGCCGGGAGCTTGCAAGAGGAGGCGAAGCAATTAAATTTCGCCGACAAGACGGACAAGCAAAAGCACCGCGAAGACTTTTGAAAAGAAATCCGGGATCGTTGCGAGCAGTCGACAAAGGCAAGCAACCGATACAAATATCGTCCGAAAGACCACCGCAACCCCAACGAATTACCAGGCAACCCCGACCCGGCTATCGATCATCTCCACGAGTATGAACAACCGCCTCGTCCGCAACGTACATTAAGGGAGCTTCGAGCGGGGAATATCCATTCAAGAATGAAGCGATGCCGAAAATGTTCCGTAGTCCGATGAAGACTCCGGATTTCCAGTCGCCGAGCCTAAGAGACCGAAGAAGTCAACAAGAAAGGTGATCCCAACTTTTGCCCTTATCACCGGATGCTTGGACACAAGATAGAAGACTGCATTACCTTCAAAAGTTGGCTCAACGACAACCTTCGGAAAGGGAATATAACAATACCGAAGGAGTACATGAAGGAACCCCAGAAAGGAGGTTCCATCAATGTTGTCTCGACTGATCCCATCATTCCGATAGATCCCTATACAACTGAAGATGGACGGACTACCGCTTGGACGAAGTCTTCGAAAAAGATTTTAGACAGCATCCAAACCGCTTCGGTGCGAGCTTCAATTCAAAGTTCGAAACCTGCTAAGCCGACACTGTCACTTGCGATAGAAGAACCACCTCAACAGGAGACGATTGAAGAGAAGAGGAAAATCAACGAAGAAGAAAGGACCGAGGCTCCTAAGGCTAGACTAGGGGCTGCTTATCCTAGGATAGTTGTTTCGGATTCGAGGGAGAAATCCCTCGAACCCCTGACTCTGTATGATTATCTGCTCACTTCGGTGGGATCTTATAATGATAAGGGTGATGGCGTTGGCTACGTTTTGATTGTTTCTAACGATTACGTAACTAGCGACGATCCGGACATCGATTTCGATACAAATGACAATTCTCAAATCATACACAATCTCGACGATCACGATGACGAAGAAGACATCCACCAAGGAGGCTACGAGAGTTCAATAAGCAATGAATCCATTTGCAAGTTTCGAGGAGCTCCGATCACGATAGAGTTAGAGCCTTCGGACTCCGAAGCTAATCCGGAAGAACTCCGTCATTCCGATTCGGGAAGAAACACCAAGCAAGCTCGACACTAGATTCGGAGGAAATTACGAAGTTAACTTAAGAAGTGGAAGAGTCCTACCTCCGAGAATGGGTCCAAAGGACAAAGGAAAGCGGTGGTTGTTCAAGAAGAACCAACCCCGCGGAAGAAATACCCATTCAAGAAGAAGCCGAGATACATGGAAATAAAGTGGACTACAACGTGCTAGCTCATCTTAGGAAACTACCAACCAAACTGAGCATCTACGACGCTCTCATCTTATCAAAGGAGATGAGAGAAGCTCTGATCAAGGCCTTGCTTGATCCAGAAATTTGCTTGGCTCAAATCGCTGGAGATTCCTTAGATGAGGTTTGCTCGTTAAACGAACAGCGAGGTGTTACCTTCACGGACAATGACCTACTACTTGGGACAGCAGACCACAACCGACCGTAGTACATTTCAGTTACAATTGGGAAGTTTACACTCTCCAGAGTATTGGTGGATCCAGGACCATCAATCAATATAATGAGTCTTCGAACACTAGCATACTTGGAAATTGATGCCCATCGAGCTCGAAGCCGACAAAATGTTATTAAGAGGATTCAACCAGAAAGGAGAAAGAGCCCTCGGATCGATAACACTACTAATGAAGACCGGTGACTTAGCAAAGACAACCGCAAAATTTCACATAATTGATTCAGAAACGTCGTTCAACGCTCTACTGGGCCGACCATGGATACATGAAAATAGGATGGTACCATCATCTCTACACCAGTGCATCAAATAGTACGATGGAGGGGAACAGTGCATCAAAGGTGACTTACAACCATTCTTCGTACATGAAATTGGAATCCATGAAGATGCAGCTTATTATGCACCACCGAAGAAAACAATTTTCTCCAGAGATACCATGACAAATGAAGCAAAGAAAGTTCGAGACAACGAAGAACACTGAGTTCTAGTCCAACAGTCACTCACCACTCCCTTAAGACGAGATGGTGAAGGTTTCTCCACAACTCGCATCCGAGGTCGAGGCCGGGGATGAGGTCGTGGTAGAGACGTTAGGACAGTTGGACAGAGGAAACCAGCCATCAATGTTGATTGGGAAGACAGTTCTGAAGAAGAAAAAGAAATCAAACAAGAAGCAGCGACAATAAGTTGGAAAAAGCCGCAATTCAAGATCTCTCTCGAAGATGAGAAGAATGAAGAATATAAATCGATGTATGAGAAGATTAACCACTATATACATACTATGACCCTGACCCCGATCCATTCTAATAAGATCGAGGGTATGGTGGTCAAAGAGATACGTAGCGGCGGTGCAAAGCCAATCAAATTCTACCGTGGTGCTTCTTCCTCCAAAACTGAAAATAATGTACAATTTGAAGATGTCACTTCATCAGAATTAATGGAATTACCTTTTGAGTGGTACTCTCCCTGTGTTCAAAATTTAATTCAGCGTGGTTTCTTACCTCGACAATGGACAAAAGGTCAATCACAACATTTTGAAAAATTATGGAATAACTCCGGTGTCTACCCAATTTAAAGAATGGTCTCGGATTCGGCACGATAGGATCGATTGACGATACCGAATTTTGCTTGGTTGTCACTTGCGAATCTAATGAAAACCGCATGGAAACCACGAAAGAATTTGAAGATTCACAAATTGGAGACGCTCCACCACAATTCGAAGAAGAAATTAAATCTACAATAGATGAGTTAACGGAAGTTAACTTAGGTACTAGCGAAGAGCCTAGACCTTCCTTACTCAATAAAGAAGACTCCGAAGAAATAATCAAGTTATTAATGGAATTTAAAGACTATTTTGCTTGGAACTACGATGAGATGCCAGGATTAGCTCCAGAGGTCGCAGTCCATAAGCTAGGAGTGGATCCTACTTCTGTCCCAGTCAGACAAGGTCCCAGAAGAAATTTTCTAGAAATTGAACAACAAGTCATAGCTGAAGTTAAAAAGCTAATAGACGCTAAATTTGTCTGTGAAGAACAATACCCGACTTGGTTAGCCAATGTGGTGCCGATCGAAAGAAGAATGGTCGGATCGGAATTTGTGTGGACTTCGGAGATTTAAACAAGGCATGTCCAAAAGATGAATTCCCTCTACCGATCCCGAATTAATGATCGACATTGCTTCAACGCATGAAATATTCTCATTCATGGATGGATCTTCGGGATACAACCGGATAAAAATGGCTCCGGAAGATGAAAAGCTTACGACATTCGAACGCCGATCGGAGTATATTGCTACACAATAATGCCATTCGGACTGAAGAACGCAGGAGCAACCTACCAGAGAGCGATGACAAGAATTTTTGATGATCTCAGCCACAATCAAGTCGAATGCTACGTGGACGATGTGGTCATCAAAAGCAAAGTAAAGGACAACCACCTGTATGATTTGAGAATTATTTTCGAACGATTAAGGCAATTTAACCTTAAGATGAATCCCTTAAAATGCGCCTTCGGCGTCACCTCCGGGAAATTCTTAGGATTCGTTGTCCGACATCGTGGAATTGAAATCGACCCGGAAAAGATTAAAGCTATCTTAGAAATGCCGCCTCCCAAAACCTTAAAACAACTACGATCTTTTCAAGGGAAGCTGGCATATCTTCGACGCTTTATCTCGAACTTGTCAGGTAGGTGTCAGCCTTTCTCGGCACTAGTTAAAAAGGACGCCAAATTTATTTGGGAAGAGAAATGTCAGAAGGCCTTTGAGTACATTAAGCAATATTTAATGACACCTCCTGTCTTAGCAGCCCCGAGTCTCGTGTAGACCGCTGATACTTTATACCGCGGCTTTAGACAACTCTCTCGGAGCCCTGTTAGCCCAGGTCAATGATGAGGGTAAAGAAAATGCTCTTTACTACCTAAGCCGTCGTTTACTTCCGACGGAAATAAGGTATCCCGCAATTGAAAAGCATTGTTTGGCCCAGATCTTCGCCGCTCAAAAGCTCGAGCACTACATGCTTTCTCATAAGGTCAACCCGATCTCGATGTTTAATCCATTGCAATACTCGATGACCCGTCCAACACTTTCCGGCGGACTTGCCGGATGATCAATGATATTATTGCAATTCGATATAACTTTCGTGCCTCTTCGTGCCGTAAAGGGACAAGTCTTAGCGGACTTCCTCGCAAGCACACCCTTTGCCGGCAGAATCTCCTCTCGATGACGATTTGCCAGATGAACAAATAATGAGCCTAGAAGACCCTGATGATCGACGTTGGGAATTATACTTCGAAGGAGCATCTTCAGCACACAAAGACGAAGAATCGCAAGTGATAGTGCTCGGTAAGGCAGGAATCGGGCTAATCTTTATAACACCGGAGCGGGGGATGTTAAGATACTCCTACCACTTAACAGAACCGTGTACAAACAACGAAGCAGAATACGAAGCCCTCATAACGAGGCTGGAATTAGCTATTCAAATGGGGATAATAGACATCAACATCTACGGGGATTCGCAGTTAATCATTCAACAGATCGCCGGACGAGTACGGAATTTTTAAACCAAGACTCGAGCAATACTTCCGGTATGCCATACAATTGTTGGAACAAATTCCGAATGTGACAATCTACAAAATTCCCGTAAAAGAAAATGCCTTAGCAGATGCGTTAGCTCGCCTCGTAAAAGAATTTGCCCGTTTGCAAGATGAGTCGATGGAAGTGTCGGTTCACGGACGTCGGGTCCTATCACTCTGCTCGACATAGACACAATACACAAATCGAAAAAGAAAAAGAATCAGTTGCAACGAGTGACGGAAAACACGAGAAGATTGGCGACAACCATTGATGGACTACCCGCAAACGGAAAGCTACCGGACGATAGGTCGCTAGCTCATCGGATCAAGAAAAGAACTACGTCCTACGCATTAATAAACAACACGTTATACAGAAGGTCTTTTGATCAAATGTGGCTAAGGTGCCTAAGCGGGTCCGAGGCCCGTGAAATTGTTAAAGAGGTGCATTCAGGACTCTGTGGTGCTCTCCAGTCAGGTCCGAAGATGAAAATAAAAATTAAAAGACTAGGGTACTACTGGCCCTCGATGATGACCGATTGCATGAAAATCGCCAAGAGCTGTCACCAATGCCAAGTGCACGGAGTGGTTCTACACCAACCTCCAAATGTGTTACATCCGACAATTGCATCGTGGCCATTTGAATGTTGGGGCACAGATATAGTGGGTCCAATAGAACCACCATCTTCAAAAGGACATCGCTTCATTCTTGCGGCTACGGATTACATTTCCAAGTGGGCGGAGCGGTTCCACTCGGAGAAGTGAAAGCACACCACGTGCTACGGTTTTTCAAGAACCAAGTTGTCTACCGTTTCGGAGTGCCGCGCGGGATCATCTCGGATAATGGGTCGGCATTCGAAGCACACAAATCAACAATTTTGTCGGGAGACACGGAATCGACCGGCGATATTCAACAATTTACTACCCAAGAGCAAACGGCCTGGCTGAGGCTTTTAACAAAACTCTCGTTCAAATCTTAAAGAAAACTTTGGACGATAATAAGAGAAATTGGCACGAGAAGCTATTAGAAGCCTTATCGGCCTACCGGACAACCTTCAGAACTCCTACTCAAGCTACACCTTACGCTCTGGTGTATGGGTCCGAGGCAGTGTTACCTTTAGAGGTTCAGCTTCCTTCACTTAGAATTGCAGTTGCAAATAAAATCACGACAGAAGAGAATGCCAAATTACGACTAGAAGAATTAGAAAGCATGGAAGGTAAAAGACTTGCAGCGTAGCAGAATTTAGAATTATATCAAGCTAAGATGGTTCAAGCCCATGACAGACTGGTCCGCCCAAGAACCTTCAAAGTTGGTGACTTAGTTCTCATTCTCAAGAGACCTATTCTTGCACACCGCAAGATAGGAGGAAAATTTGAACCCACTTGGGAAGGGCCGTTTGTGGTTGAAGCAGTATACTCGGGAGGTTCCTACCGACTAGTGAATTGCCGAGGAGAACGACATATGCTTCCGATCAATGGACGATACTTGAAAAAGTATTACACTACCTGATGTTTCGAAGGAATGAATTCTTCATCCCTAAGAAGCACGGGCGAAGTAATTACTTATGACTGGGTCCGAACCCAAAAATAATAAAAAAATGTGCTAAGATAAATAAAATCATGATAATAAAGTTTTCCTTGTTTTCCTTTCCAAATCAAAATCTCTTTCCTGATCTTATCCCACTTCATTCCTGTTAAATTTAAAGATACAAGAAGTAATAAAAACTGTCTTTATAAACATTTTCTTAATGTTCTTGTTCTTAGTACAGCCCCTGATCCTTTTCCTTGTCTTTTCACAGGGAAATGTCGAGCGGGCGGTTGGTCTTGAACTTTAGAAATGGCGTAAGCCTTGCACTCGATGAAAAGAGGGTGAAAGATGGAGCGATAATTGAGATTGACTCGGATTTCGCACCAGCGGAGCCTACGAGCACGAGGAAAGTGACCGGGTCCCGGTTGACCGAGAAGAACCGCACGGGCGGACGAGTGATGAAAGTGGGTGGCCCAAGCCACCAATCCGGCGACAAGAAAAGAAAGGCAAACACCGAAGAAGATAAGAAAATGAAGTACGTAGTCGCTACGACGGAGGGCGAGCTTGTCGGCACCGCGCCCACGGAGATTCAAGAAGTTCGAAGAGCTACTCTCACAGCAACGCAACGAAGAAATAAGAATCGTTGTATCCATAAGATGTTAACCAAACTAGCAGTGGACCAGCGCGACGAGGCAGTTGCTACTGCCAGTACATACACTTCAAGGGCACCGGTTCACCAGGAACCTGAAGAAAGGAGGCCAGCTCCTGGGATAACTGAAAGGACCGGGGAAATCTCACAAAGATCGGAAGAAAGAAGGCTACCACGCTACCGGATAGAACCACCGATAATGCATGACCTTGTTGCGAAGCAACCCGGGGGATGTCCCGACGGACATCATCCCCGAGGAGCCGAGGTATGCGGGGAGAACGTGAAGGGATTGAGCCGTATATCCCACAATACATCACCGGGCCTCGCCATTTGCAAATTATTCCGAGTACGAGCTGGAAAGAATGCGGAATGTTGAAAAGAAAACCTTTGAATACTTCGAGAGAATCGGAGGCGGAAGGATCGATATACTTGAGGGCCTCGAGCTACATACGGACGTATTCTCGAAGTATGAACAACGACAAATCATGGATTGCATCCGGGATTTGAAAAGAATGGGCCGAGCGGGCCGCCTAAGGGAAAACACCTACTCAGAACCCCGGAGATGGATGCCAGGGAAAGGAAGAATTACAATACAATGTAGATGTTGTTACAACTTTGCGGAGGACAGGAAGGGAAACCCACCGGGAATACTCCGTCATGGGCAAGTGGATCCAATGCCATTAGTCATTAAGAGAATGGTAAAGAGATTGATAACATAGAGGGTATCGCCGGCGGATTACATACCCAATAGTCGCATTATTAACATCTACAAGCGGGGTGATTGTATACCCCCACACATAGATCACCACGACTTTGTCGGACCTTTCGCACGGTCTCTTTCTCGAACGAGTGTAACATCATGTTCGGATCCGACCTCCGGATAGTGGCCCGGAGTGAGTTTCGAGGGCCGGTGAAGATACCATTACCGGTAGGTTCCGTCATGATGCCGAAGGGCAACGGAGCGGATATCGCTAAACATTGCATACCGGGAGTACCGGTGAAGCGGATCTCGGTTACTTTCGGGAGGATGGACGACGGGAAGACACCTTACCATTTCCGACCGGACCCGGAGCTAGAGAGCCTCCGGCCTTACGAGCCGTGAGCTACATGGAAAATATCACACCTCCAATGTACATCCATACGGCATCCTTGCCAAGGATGGCTTGGAAGGTGATGTTATTGACCATGTACCCCACTATTCGGACATGGATTTTGACGAGATGCTTCTTTGGATGGATCGACAGAGATCATACATAGTCCGTTTTGAGTCTACATGGATTGTATGAGATGTATTCCGGATCGAGTTATATGATGTATCTTCGACATGATTGGAATGAAAGTGACCATGTCACATTTTTGGCCTTCACCTCTTTTGTGCAAATTGATCGGGAAACGCCATTAAAGTTAAATGAACTTCGAACAAAGAACAGAAAAGAAATAAAAAAAAGAATAAAAGAAAACTTTCCTTAAAAATCTAAAAATGATGAACACCAAATTAACATGGACACTAAATAAACGATAAAATAAATTTGAATCGTTAAAGGACAAACAAAATGAGCACAAATTTTAAATCAAATTTCAAATTTAATCTTTCCAGATCCCAAATCAAATTTTAATCAAATTCCAAATCCAGATCTAAATCAAATTTCAAATTCAATCTTTCCAAATTCCAAATCAAATCTCAATCAAATTCAAACTCATCCTTCCAAATCCGAAATCCAATCCGTTCTATTCTCTCCTTGTACGGGATGGAAGCGGTTGATTCCATTGACACGGATCGAATCTGATGGCGAGGAATTATATCCAATCCAAATCAGTGACTTCCGATCAACTCTTTTGAACGGGGTATGTAACATCTACATATTCCCTCCTAATCTATTTCCTTCATGAAAGTCTTTTACAACTTTCATGAAATTCTCGAAACACCAAAATTTCACACTTTTCAAATCAACACTACAAATCTTTGCAAAATCAATGACTATTAAAAATCAAACTTTTGGGTTGAGGATTTTACATCCGAGACTGCATTGCTTTAGGATCCTTTCCCTATCGCAATGAAATACATCAAATCAAACTTTTGGGTTGAGGATTTTACATCCGAGACTGCATTGCTTTAGGATCCTTTCCCTATCGCAATGAAATACATCAAATCAAACTTTGGGTTGAGGATTTTACATCCGAGGCTCGCATTGCTTTAGGATCCTTTCCCTATCGCAATGAAATACATCAAATCAAACTTTTGGGTTGAGGATTTTACATCCGATACTGCATTGCTTTAGGATCATTTCCCTATCGCAATGAAATACATCAAAAATCAAACTTTTGGGTTGAGGATTTTACATCCGAGACTGCATTGCTTTAGGATCCTTTCCCTATCGCAATGAAATACATCAAATCAAACTTTTGGGTTGAGGATTTTACATCCGAAACTACATTTCTTTAGGATCCTTTCCCTATCGCAATGAAATACATCAAATCAAACTTTTGGGTTGAGGATTTTACATCTGAAACTGCATTGCTTTAGGATCCTTTCCCTATTGCAATGAAATACATCAAAATTAAACTTTTTGGGTTGAGGATTTTACATCCGAGACTGCATTGCTTTAGGATTCTTTCTCTATCGCAATGAAATACATCAAATCAAATTCCTGGGGTTAAGGATTTTACATCCGAGACTGCACTGCTTTAGGATTCTTTCCCTACAGCAATGAAATACATCAAAATTCAAACTTTTGGGTTAAGGATTTTACATCCAATACCGCATTGCTCTGAGATCTCTCCTCATTGTAATGATTCAATCCAATCGATTCAATTTTCTTTTGAGGTTGAAGATGTTACATCTAAAACCACAAAATTCCAATTTTCATTTCAAATCAAATCCCTTCAAATTAATCTTAACAAAACTTCAATCTAAATTAAAACTCCAAACTAAAATCTAAGCTCACACATCAAAACTTAAACTAAAGTAAAATGAAATCTAAATCAAATTCCCCCAGATCATGTGATTTGGAATTCACCTTCTTTTCCTTTCCCCAGCGAGAGTTCAGGAATCTCCAGTTTCAGAGATATACTTGACACTCACCAGCGGAAACTCTTCTACTTTGTCCTAAGTTTGTCACTTGGACATCCGTGTTGGCTTTGTTGATCGCTTCGGTCGACACCGATACGCGCGGTGTGCTCCGTCAGCTCACCACACCTATAGGGGGTCCATTTGTTGACCTCATTTTTGATGAGGTCTTCTCTTCTTCTTTTTAGTACTTAGGATCTAGCCTTAGGCTTTTCCTTTGATTATCTTAGAGGGCTAGAATTGGGACCCACCTTTTAGAAATTCAAACCACTTCTTAACTCCCTGCAAACTCCACAAACTTGACTGTAGACCCCTAATCACCTAGAGGGTTGAAATCAAATGTGGAAGTTTAAAGGATGGGTTCCTATAGGACTCTTTGGCCTTAGGACTGCCCTGGGTGGCCTGGTCTGGTGAAGGGGCTGACTTACACACACTACACCTATACACTACACTTACACACACACTACACCTATACACTACACTTTCACACACCTATACCTAACTTGACCTCCTGACTCATGTAGGTGATTCACATGGATGGTCCTTAACCCCTAAGCCCTTGGCTAAGAGGGTTAGGAACAACAATGTGGATACCTCAAATGAGTCCCTTCATGGCTCATGTGGACTTGATATGGCTTCATGACTCAACCAAAATTATTTTATTCCACTTACATTCACCCGATCTTCGATTTTCCAAATTTTCAATTTTTGACCCCCGGGACCCTACACCCGCTTAGCCTACCCAAAACCCTTGAAACTACCCAAATTTCTCAAAAATTTCCAAATCAGCCAAAATTCCCCAAAATCATTCCTAAACATTTCTCTACACTCAAATTGATCATCCATAGCCAAAAATATCAAAAATTCCAAGAATACCTCCCAATACCCTCCAAATACTCAAAATACCCCTCTTGACCCAAAAATCCAAAAATTCAGAAAATTCCCAGAAAATTCCAAAAAATCCCAAATATTCCCAATTTCATTTTGTTTAACTACACCATGGGCCAATTTTATCAATTTACCCTATTTTTGTCAAAACCCCCAATTTGACCCATTTTAACCCGAAGTGAACCCGATGTCAAACCAAACCTACCCAATTGACCCAAATTTTGGTCCAATTCAATTCTAAACTTCAATTCAACATTCCCAACACCAATCTAGACCAAATCCAAGTAAATTTGATTGACATTTGGATCCAATTTCACTTTTGGCCTTAAAGCCCAATTTGGACCCATGACCCAAACATAACCCAAACTCACCCAATTCAACTCCAATTAACCCCAAATCTTTTCCAAATCTTCCTTAACATCCCCACAAACAAAAAACTAACATGATTTGCCAAACATTTAGACCCAAACCCCACTCAAATTCAACCCAAAGTTAAAAGGCCCAATTTTGACCTAAACCCAAATCTAACCCAAATGAGCCCGAACCCCAAAATCAAAGCCCAACCAAAGTCAAAACCTCTTGGAAACACTCCCATAAACATTTCCCAATATTAATTTTACATCAATTTCAACCCTAGCCCAACATTGGCCCAAATTAGCCCACTTTGACCTATATTGGCCCATTCACCAAAGGAGCCCAAATTCAACCCAATTCAAACCCAAATCACTCCCAATTTGCTCCAAGTCACTCATGACACATCTATGAGCTAAACCCAACAATTATTTGGCCCAAGCCTTTACCAAAATTTCATCCTAAAATCCATTTTAAAATTCAAAAAGCCCACTTCCCTTAAACCTTCCTAAAAGCCCACTTCCTTCAAATTCAAAAGCCCAAATTCATCAAAAGCCCACTCGGCACTTCCCCTCATCATCCATTTAATCAAAATCACCCCTAAGTTTCAAAATCATCAATTAAACCATTCCAAATCAAGCTTCATACAAATTTCCATCAAATTAGCAAAAATTTCTAAAATCCATTTTCATGAAATTGACCAAGCTTTTCCCCAAGCCAAAGACAAGCCATGCAAGCCATGGACAAGCCACATGAAGCCATGGAAGGTTTTACATGTGATCAAGCCATTAATGGCAAAAGGGGGAACCCCTTTCCTAATCCTTCTTAAGCCTTTTTTTACCTTAAGCATGTCACACACTAAACCATGCTTAGCCACCTCATCATGGATGGAGACCACACCATTTTCTCTTGGCTGACCCAAGTGATCCTTTTCAGCCCAAAACCAAGCCTTGGAGGGTGCACCATACCCAAAACCATGGGTTGACCCAAATTAAGCTAAAATGATCCCTTCCCCCTTCTACTTTGATTCAACACCTTTACACATGGCCAACTGCAATCGATCGCACTAAACCCCAACCCCGACCCACTCGGACCCGAGGGTGACCCATGTCCTGCCGGCCGCCCGCCCGGGTCGCCGGAAAACTCCATGGCCGAGACATGGGGAGGAGCCAAACTTTGGAATTCCACCTTGCCGAGCTGCCCCATGCCCAATGGCCACCATGGCTGTTCCGCCCTCGACCTAAGCAGTGATCCCAACCCTTGGCCATCCTCGCGAGGCCCTCCACCCTCTCCTATTTAAACACCACCCCCTCTCGGCCATGAAAGGTGCTGAACCAGACCTTACTGAAACTCTGCCAAAATTGTTCCAGATCACTCTCCATACTTAGAGCAATTGATCCCTGGTGACAATTTGCCCTAATCCCCACCAACAGAGCCCAATTTCTCAGCCAAAATTCCACCCAAAACCAGGACACTTCTTCACGGTGGATCAATCCTCAAATTGATTGGTCCTACACCTTCACCGGACCAAGAGAAGGTGTCCACCAGCAAAAGCCCCGACTCCGAGGCCACCCGAGTTGCTCCGGCCTCCAAGCTTTGTGATCGGCTGTGGTCGAAATCATACCTGAGCGATTCACCGGACCGGGAGACTTCATCCGGAGCTTCGTCGGGATCCAATCGAAGGTGAAACAACCCTCGGATCGAAGCCACACTTCTCGCGAGCAAAGGTATGGCCTCACTCTTCTTCCCGAGCTTCGAACATTCTCTATTTTCATCAAGTCAATTTAATGCCACATAAACCGTATGGATGTGTTTGTCTTCTCGAGACGAATCCATAGAGCATAAGAACGTTAGATTTAGTCAAGTATCGAGTGAGATCTTAGGCCTAGAAGATGGACGGTTCTCGGGCTAGGAGGCATGGGGACGATGAACGGATGTCGTTCATTTAATACACGCGTGGACGGACGGCCAGGATCGCGCCGGATGAGGAGACGGAACGATACAGGCGGGACCTGGGCTGCTGACTCAAGCGGCGGCGTCGAATGTGAGTGCACCGCGTGGCCGTTCGGAGATGCCGAGGATGACGCGGCGCCGACTCGGATAAATAGAAAATTAGGGATTTTTCTATTTATTTAATTCCCTAAACTTGGAAAATCCATAACTTTGTGTAGGAAAATCGAAAAAAAAAATAAAAATACCCTCTTGCTCGAGTGAACGGAGGAGAATAATGTGGAAAAGAAATCATTTAATTTCATCAAGTATTTTATTTTTAATGATTTATTTACCCTCTGCATTGTTTTAATTCTCCATGCATATAGGAAATTCACCATGGCATGAGACCATAGGGCTTTTGAAGCCTCCGAATTTGGGAACATTCCCTGAATTTTCCAAAGTCCGAGGCCATCCCTATGAGAAGTTATTGATTTTTCAAATTCATGTTCGTTGTTTTAAGTATTTTAATTCCAATAATTAGCATGTTGTGAAATAAATTCTAGGAAAATTTGGTGATGTCCCTTATGACCAGAGGACCCTAGGAAAAATAGGTTTTGGATTAATTCATTTAAAATAACCCTAATTGGCTTAAACACCGAAAATAGCTCCTTAATTAATTAGAGCTAACCATACATCAAATTGACTTGAAATCAATTCTCCACTGACCTTTAGGATCAGAGGAACCCACCATAAAAATTTGAAGTCGATTGGACTTGGTTAGCCCTACTAAATGGGTTGATTAAGCCATTTAGGCAATTTGAACTTTAAAAATTCATAACTTTCAAAATACTTTTTAAAAATTCACCAAATTAGTTTTGGAGCCTCTCTGATATCAAGGGAATTTAAAAAAATTAAAATTTCAATTTTCTAAAAAAAGTTGATTTTTTGTATTATTTTAATATTTTAATAATTAAAAATAATAAAAATCATAAAAATAATAAAATTCACCAAAATGTCACATTTTGAATTTTAATCACTTAGGAACAAACCCCATATTTTTCTTAGGTCTATTTAATGAGATATTAAATTTTAAAGCCCTAAGATAATTTAAAAATTAAAAAAATACATTTTTTTGACATTTTCACTAAAATAATTATAATAAATCATAGAAAAATCAGAAAATTGCAAAAATTGATTCTCTGATTTCCTTGATATCAGAGAGATTTTTAAAAAATATAAATTTCATTTTTCAACCTTTATTTTATTTTTTAAATTAATTAATACTCCAAAACTTAAAATAATTATAATAAAAATAATATAATTCAAAAAAATCACCAAAATTGGTCCAAGTGGTCCTCTCGGTCATTAGGAATGTCCCATAATTTTCTTAAGGACAAAAACTTTCCCTTGGTCATATTATTAAATTTTCCTTGGAAATTCCTATTTTCCACTAAAGATAATTATATAAATAAATTAAATACGGAAAAATCACATTTTCTCCTCTCATGTCTTTATTGGCATATGAGTGAAGTCACATAAAAATTTCAAGTTCATTTGAGCCCAATTTAGTGAGTTATGAAATTATTAAGCTTGAAGGGTAAAATGGTAATTAAAAACTTTAACCCCTAATTAAAACTTTATGTTTAATAAAAAATTAACAAGTAAAATATTTGATCCTAATATGATTTGGATGATTGAAATTTAAATAATTAAAGGGTAGAAACCCATTAAACAATTTAAAATAATTAAAATAAACCTTAATTTAATAATTGATTAAATTTGGAAGAATAATAAAATTGGAATTATTAAATAGGGATATTATTATTAGGAAAAGATTTATTCTTTAATTTAAAAAATCCCTAAATTAATCATTTCAATAATATTTAATTCCTAATTAAAAATGATAACTCAAATTTAAATTTTAAAATGTTAAAGGACTAATCATTAAATTAAATTAAAAAGTTAAATTATTAAACTCTTTTTAAATTTTCAATTAAATTAAAATTAAAAATAAAATTAAATTAAAGATTAAATTAAATTAAATCAAATAAATTAAATTAAATTAAATTAAATTAAATAAATAAATTAAATTAAATTAAATTAAACTAAATTAAATTAAAAAATATTAAATTAAAGATTAAATTAAATTAAATCAAACAAATTAAATCAAATTAAATTAAATTAAATTAAATTAAATTAAATTGAATTAAAATTAAATCAAATTAAATTAAATTAAAGGAAATTAAATCAAATTAAACTAAATTAATTTAACATCAAATCAAATCGAATTGAATTAAATTAAATTAAATTAAAATTAAAATTAAATTAAATTAAATTAAAGTTAAATGAAATTGAATTAAATAACATTACCTAAGACATAAAGAAATTAAATATAAAATAACTTGAACACTATTCCAAATTTAAACCCATTAACTTAAATTAAATCATTTGAACACCAATTTGTCCTCGAAAGCTTTGGTTATTATAACTCCTAAACAGAACATTAAATGAAATGTTACTTCACCTATAGGATATTCAAATGTCCTAGTTCATTCGAGCAAGATAACAACAAAATTTGAATTCCGGACGATTAATTCATTTGTATAATTAAATTCATTTGGACTTAAAACAATCCTAAGCAATATTGAAAAGATGTTTAAGATTTGTCTTAAGCACTTCCTCGATATGACGAGGATGTTCATAAGAACGATTGAACTTAATTATTCTTTGATGAAGAAAATCGTCCTCAAACTAAAACACAAAGACCTAGACGTCATAGGAAATGACTAGCTATAGGATTAGGAATTTGGTAGAAAACCATAACCCTTCCCTTAGCTTTACCTAGGAACTTGTTTAAATATTCCAATTGTGTTTTAAGTGCAGCTTGGGATGACGGGAAGACCCTCCAGGTACACTTTTATTTTATTGCAATTTACATTATTACAATTTCTTTAATCGCATCGCAATTACTTTTCTTGCATGATAAACAACTGTTGCATGAAAACCCACACCTTTAGGATATTCCCTAAAGCGAAACCAAAACTAAGTTAAAAGTCATTGCAAGATAAAATTCACCGCCACAACATTTCAAAATATAAAACAACTCAAAATTTAATCACAAACGTAATACAAAACTACAATTACAACTAAATTAAAACGTCCCGTTGGATGATCGGGAATACCTCGGATGATGTAACCTACGTGTTGCTAACGGGATTTCCCACGGTCTAAATGAAAGTGCGGAACTCATTCAGTTGAGTTTAGCAAATTCATCTGGACTAAGTGAATCCGATAAAAATAACGATGCCGGAAGGATGGAACCGTGGGATCTTAACCGGTGTCGTTATTATCAACTTTAAGATTTGTTTTACTTAAAACACAAAGACACTTGGAAATTAAGACTTCTCTAAACCAAAACACTTCTTTCATCTCCTGATTTATGACTTCTAAAACTAAACCTCTGCAACAACAAGGAGCTTGGAGCATGGTGGGCAGCACGGCCATCGTCGTCAGCAAAACGTGAATCTACAAGACAAAACTTTCCTAGAATTAAACAACAAAGCCATAGGACTTCGAGGTAGTTTGCCTAGTGCAACATAAATCCTCAACCTTTTATTAGGCATTTGCATTGCAAATTAAGCCCTAACCGGTCTTAGGATTCCGAGGTAGTCGTCCGATACGACATAAACCCTCACATCTTCCGAGCCATTTGTATGATCATGTCATACGGATATAAGTCCTAATTAACTAAAACCGGCAAGATCAAAACATTAAATAAACATTAGGACTTTCCTAAATCCAAGCCAAACAATAGGATAGTCGGGAAATTACCGAAGTTCGCTTCGAATCCGTAATTTCTCCTACTTTTCTTCCTTTGAATTCCCAAAACAAAATGTTCCAAACTTGATCCATTCCTCGTTGAAATTCCAAAATTCAATCCTTTGAAAACTTAAACTTTGAAATTCTTGAGAGCGAACTACCGATTATTATCGAGAGTTTTCTTAGGTGATTCCCGTCACTTAAGATGTAATTAACTATAGGGCTTGCCCTTATAGGGAATTTTAAAGAACCCGAGTAACATAAACCCCGTTTAATGTTTTTCATATTAAGCAGGGGAATTTGTCGGCACATAAAATTGGTTCGCGGACCAAACGGATGTCACAAATCTTTTAGTTTATTTAATCGAGCCCCACCATCGAGCGGTGTGTCTATCCTTAGGGATAGATACACGGTTTGTAGTGTGGTGCTCGTTTATATAAACTATTTGGGATGTGAGATCAGTTTGATTTCATATCTTAAAATTTTCAAATTTAAAATTATTTTCAAAATCAAATATTACTTTTCAAATTATATATATTTAAACTAAATTTAAAATCTTAAAATTCACCGATAATTTCTGTTAGGCGACCCCTTTTCTAAATACAACACACCCTAAAAAAATAATGCCGACAATTGGCCATGAACATGTGTAAAGGAGTTGAATTGAAATAGAATGGGGGGAAGGCTATTTTGGATCCAAATGGGTCAACCCATGGTTTTGGGCTAGGTTCACCACCTAAGGCCTGGTTTTGGGTCGAAAAGAATCACTTGGGTCGCCCAAGAGAAAATGGTGTGGTCTCCATCCATGGTGAGGTGGCTAAACTTGGTTTAGTGTGTAGCATGAATGGGGTTAAAAGTGCTTAAGGAAGGATTAAGAAAGGGGCCCCTCCTCTTGCCATTAATGGCTTGGAGAGGTGGAAAGGGGCTCTCAAGGCTTGCATATGGCTTATGCATGGCTCCATATGGCTTAGGGATGGCTTGGCTTGGTTTCATGAAAGTGGGTTTTAAGGATTTAGGATATTTAGGGGTAATTTGGCACATGGCTTAGTTTAGAAAAGTTTAAAGATGAATTTGAAACTTAGAGAGTGATTTAAAGGGGATGGTGAGGCGAAATTTCATGTGGGCTTTAGGATAGATTTTGGGCTTTTGGATTTATTTTAGATAGGCCTTTAGAATGGTTTAAGGAGGTGGGCTTTTAGGTTTGAAAACAAATTGGTAAATGGAAGTTTTGTGAAGGATTGGGCCAAAAAAATGTTGGGTTTAGTTTAGGGATGTATCATGAGTGATCTAGAATAGGTTTGAAATAATTTGGAGTTGAATTGGGTTTAATTTGGGGATTTTTTGGTAAAGGGGCCAAAGTGGGTCAAATTGGGCTAACTTGGGCTAGGGTTGGGCTAGTGTTGAATTTGAAGTAAAATTAATATTAAGAAATGTTTATGGGGGTGCTACAAAGAGTTTTCAACTTTGGTTGGGCTTTGATTTTGGGATTTGGGCCCATTTGGGTTAGGTTTGGGTTTAGGCCAATTTAGGGGATTTTGGTTTTGGGTATGCTTTGGGTGGAGTTTATGTTCAAATTTGGGGCAAATCTTGTTAGTGTTTTGTTTGTGGGGATATCACGAAGGTTTAGGAAAACATTTGGGGTTAATTAAAGTTGAATTGGGTTGGTTTGGGCTAGGTTTAGGTCATGGGCCAAAATTGGGCCTTAGGCTTCAAATTGGAATTGGATCCAAATGTCAATCAAATTGGGCTTGGATTTGGTCTAAACTGATATTGGGGATATTTAATTGAAGTTTTGAATTGAATTATATCAAAATTGAGGTCAATTGGGTTGATTTGGTTTGACATTGGGTCTACTTGGGTTAAAAATGGGTTAAATTGAGGGTTCAGGTAAAAGTGGGTTAAATTGACAAAATTGGCTTATGGTGTAGTTGAACAAAATAAAATTGGGAATATTTGGTATTTTTTGGAATTTTCTTGGAATTTTTGGAATTTTTGGATTTTTTGGATTTTTTGGTTAAGAAGGGCATTTTGGGTATTTGGAAGGTATTGGAGGGTATTTTTGGAAATTTTGGTATATTTGGTTAAGGATAATAAATTTGAATGGTGGGAAATGTTTAGGACTGATTTTGAGGAATTTTGGGTAATTTCGGCAATTTTGCAAATTTTGGGTAGTTTCAAGGGCATTTAGTAGGTTTAGCGGGTGTAGGGCCCCGGGGGTCAAAAATTGAAATTTTGGAAAAAAGAAGATTGATCAAGTTTTTAGTAGATTGGAATCACTTTTGTTGAGCCATGAAGCCATATCAAGCCCATAAGAGCATGAGAGGACTCATTTGAGGCATTCACTATGTTGTTCCTAACCCTCTTAGCAAAGGGCTTAGGGGTTGAGGCCCATCCATATGAATTACATACATGAGTCATGAAGTCAAACTAGGTATGAATGGTTTTAGGATTTGGAATGTGTGTGAAAATGTAATGTGTGTGCAAGTCAACCCTCACTGCACTGGGCCACCTGGGGTAGTCCTAAAGCCAAAGAGTCCCATAGGGAACTCATCCTTTAAACCTCCACATTTGATCTTAACCCTCCAAGTGACTTGAGGGTTTACAATCAAACTTATGGGGTTTGCAGGGAGTTTAAGAGGTGTTTAAATTTCTAAGTAGTGGGTTCCATTTCTAGTCCTCTAAGATAGTCAAAGGGAAAGTCTTATGCTAGATCCTAAGTACTAAGGAGAGTGAAGAGAAAAGACCTCATCAGAAATTAGGTCAACATTCTCGAAATGTAGATTTCGATATATAGTTAGAGGAATGCCATAATTTTTGTGTCAGGAAAATAACTTACATCCAATAATTGAGAGAGAAAAAGATGTCTCAAAATGTCAATGTCGATATTTAGTTAGAGGAAAGCCATGATTTCCGTGTCAGGAAAGGACTTACATTCAATAACTGAAGAGAGAAAATCGATGTCATATTTCATTTCTCGAAATGTCGATGTTGATATTTAGTTAGAGGAATGCCATAATTTTCGTGTCATGAAAAGGACTTACATCCAATAACCGAGAGAGAAAATAGATGTCTCAAAATGTCAATGTCGATATTTAGTTAGAGGAAAATCATGATTTTCGTGTCAGGAAAGGACTTACATCCAATAACCGAAGAAAAAAAATGGATGTCATATTTCATTTCCCGAAATGTCGATGTCGATATTTAGTTAGAGGAATGTCATAATTTCCGTGTCAGGAAAAGGACTTACATCCAATAACCGAAGAGAGAAAATAGATGTCATATTTCATTTCTCGAAATGTCAAATGTCGAATGATCGATATCTCAAATGTTGATAACAATTGTTGATATGTCAAATGTCGAAAGGTCAATACCTCAAATGTTGATAATTGTCAAAGGTCGAAATGTCAATGTGTCAAATGTTGATAACGATTGTAGATATGTTGAAATGTCGATATGTCAAATGTCGCTAACAATTGTCAATATGTCAAGATGTTGATATGTCAAATGTCAATATGTCAAATGTCAAAATTTCTGTCAAATGTGGAGATGTTAAATTATGGGAATGCCATAATTTTCATGGCATGAAAGGACTTTCATCCGAAAGTTATAAAGAGAAAATGGATGTCGTATTCCATTTCTCAGAAATGTCAAATGTCAATGTCGTATAGGAATGTCATAACTTCTGTGTCAGGAAAGGACTTACATCTGATAACTGAAAAGAGAAAATATGTCAGATTCTATTTTTTTTGAAATGCTAAATATCGATATCGAGTTATAGGAATAACATAACTTCCGTGTCGGGAAAGGACTTACATTCGATAACTGGAGAGAGAAAATGAATGTCATATTCCATTTCTCGGAAACGTCAAATGTCGGTGTCAAATTAGATGAATGCCCTATTTCATGTCAGGAAAGGATTTATATCCATTAACTAGAAAGAGAAAATGGATGTCATATTTCATTTCTCAAAATGTAAAATGTCGATTTTGAGAAGGAATGATATGTGACTTACATACTGTATCAAAATTATAGCTAATGGAGTGTCATATTTGTGTGTTAGGAATATCCATCAATTAAAAGAGAGTGGTAAACTCAAAATGAAGAGTGTATCCACTGGGGATTTGACCTTTATAGGTCGAAAGAAGTTATTCACGATAAGTTGTTTATTATGTCATTTTTAATTCAAAGTCCTTATTTTGGCATTTCAAAACCGTCGATGTATTGTAGGCAATTGAGGAAAAAGTGAGCGAATGTCGTGTCAATTTTTTCAAAAAGGTGGCAATGTCAAAATGTCATTTTTGGAAAAGGAATGCGTATGAGACTTATATCATATCCAAAGAAAGATTGCTAAAGAAAAACCAAAGTCATGATGGTCTTACTTCCAATAGCGAGAAAGAGAGTAGATGTCATTTTCCATTTAAGGAGGTCTAACACTATCTCTTGGAAATGTCAATGTCAAAATATCAATTTTGAAATAGGAATGCGTATGAGACTTATATCCTATCAAAAGAAAGATTGCCAAAGGAAAACCAATGTCATGATGGTCTTATATCCAACAGCGAGAAAGAGAGTAGTTGTCATCTTCCATTTAAGAAGGTCTTACACTATCTCATAGAAATGTCAATGTCGATATGTCGGTTTTGGAATAGGAATGCATATAAGACTTATATCCTATATCCAAAGAAAGATTGCTAAAGGAAAGCCAATATCATGATAGTCTTATATCCAATAGCGAGAAAGAGAGTAGATGTCATCTTCCATTTAAGGAGGTCTTACACCATCTCTTAGAAATATCAATGTCAAAATGTTGATTTTGGAATATGAATGTGTATGAGACTTATATCCTATTCAAAGAAAGATTGTTAAAGGAAAGCCAATGTCTGATGGTCTTATATCCAATTGCGAGAAAGAAAGTAGATGACATTTTCCATTTAAAGAGGTCTTACACTATCACTTAGAAATGTAAATGTCAAAATGTCGATTTTGGAATAGGAATGTGTATGAGACTTATATCCTATCCAATAAGAGATTGCTAAAGGAAAGCCAATGTCATGATGGTCTTATATCCAATAGCGAGAAAGAGAATAGATGTCATCTTCCATTTAAGGAGGTCTTACACTATCTCTTAGAAATGTCAATGTTAAAATGTTGATTTTGGAATAGGAATGCGTATAAGACTTATATCCTATCCAAAGAAAGATTGCTAAAGGAAAGCCAATGTCTGATGGTCTTTTATCCAATAGCGAGCAAGAGAGTAGATGTCATTTTTCATTTAAGGAGGTCTTATACTATTTCTTAGAAATGTCAATGTCAAAATGTCAATTTTTGAATAGGAATGCATATGAGACTTATATCTTATTCAAAGAACGATTGCTAAAGGAAAGCCAATTGTCTGATGGTCTTATATCCAATTGCGAGAAAGAGAGTAGATGTCATTTTCCATTTAAGAAGGTCTTACACTATCTCTTAGAAATGTCAATGTCAAAATGTCAATTTTAGAGCAGGAATGTGTATGAGACTTATATCCTATCCAAAGAAAGATTGTTAAAGGAAAGCCAATTGCATGATGGTCTTACATCCAATAGTGAGAAAGAGAGTAGATGTCATTTTCCATTTAAGAAGGTCTTACACTATCTCTTAGAAATATCAATTTTGGAATAGGAATGCGTATGAGACTTATATCCTATCCAATGAGAGATTGCTAAAGGAAAGCCAATGTTATGATGGTCTTACATCCAATAGCAAGAAAGAGAGTAGATGTCATCTTCCATTTAAGGAGGTCTTATACTACCACTTAGAAATGTCAATGTCAAAATGTTGATTTTGGAATAGGAATGCATATGAGACTTATATCCTATCCAAATAAAGATTGCCAAAGGAAAGCCAATGTCATGATGATCTTACATCCAATAGCGAGAGAGAGAGTAGATGTCATTTTCCATTTAAGGAGGTCTTATACTATGTTTTAGAAATATCAATGTCAAAATGTCGATTTTGGAATAGGGATGCGTATGAGACTTATATCTTATCCAAAGAAAGATTTCTAAAGGAAAACCAATGTCATGATGGTCTTACATCCAATAACGAGAAAGAGAGTAGATGTCATCTTCCATTTAAGGAGGTCTTACACTATCTCTTAGAAATGTCAATGTCGTTTTCTTTTGGTTTTGGTTGTTCGTTTCCCAGTTTACAAAACAAGTCATTCATTTTTGTTTGCCGTATCTTTTTCAAATACTACCCATTGATTGGGTGTATTATGTCTTCTTGGTAGTCTTGCAACTGACAGGATTTCCCCAAATGTGTCTTCTTAACAAGCATATGGGCCCTCCCATGAGGATAGGTGTTTGAAGTACTAAATCTAAATCCCTGATCTGAGTGTCCTAGAGTGAACCAATTTATCATGGGCCCGTATAATTCCAAATTTTGTTGAGCGTGCTTGCCTTCCAAGCTTCCAAGTTTTCCGAGTTGTAATTTCATATTTTATTTTGTTATTTCGTCTGTTGATGTCATTTATAAGTAAGATCATTGCACTTCAAGTGGAAGCACAACTTTGGGCCCGTTCATTAGAGCAAACGATGTCGTTCATGTAGGTTTATGTAGCTTCCATTAATCACCAATTCTATAAAGATCATTCAGATTGTCTTTTAAAAATCACTTTGACATTTCCAAATTGGCATTGGGGTTGGATCTTTGGAAAATTATGACTTCAGAGTATAATTTCCATTAATCTCCAATAACAAAGCCATTTACCTTAGTTCCATCTTTCTGGGTCTTAGGAATTTTCCAAAATTTTGATTATGTGATCAAAATATCTTTTATCTTCTAAAGATATGTTTGAAACAATTAATAGTCAACCAAAAGACGAGATCACTTAATTATTTCCTGGATACAATATCAGAAGAATTTTCTTAAGACAGTTTTTGAAGATTTATCAATTATGGGAGAATTTGGACACCAATTTTTAATTTTATGCTCACCTCAAGCTTCTTCTCAGAGAATTACTATATCTGGTGGAGCATGTTAAGGATTTTGAATGTTTGAATTGAGACACCAATTTTTGATTTTGTGCCCACCTCAAGCTTCTTCTCAGAAACATCTTTTTTCTTTTCTTTTCTTCTTTTTTTTTGGTAGGGCACACTTTAATGATTTTGAATGCTTGAGCTCAAACACCAATTTTTGATTTGGTACTCACCTCAAGTTTTTTCTTAGAGAATTAATATATCTAGTGGAGCATATTTTAATGATTTTGAATGTCCAAACTCCCCTAACTCATAATTCTTAAATATTTCTTAAGACGAATTCTGAGATATTATAACTCATTCAGAAGTCAGGACCCAATCACATGGTAGAAGATTAAGAGGCTCATGACATCTTTAATCAATTACTTGTATTTTGATCACAATATTTTATTTTTCATTTAGGACCCAGTCTGAAGATTTAAGATAAAGGTCCCAGTTATTAGGGCATTAATTTCATTTTCCCCTGAAATCATAATTTTCTTGTCTAAATGTCAGAATTTTTGTCTTGGATTCTTCCTTTCTAAATTGTCTTTATGTCAATGGGTGGATAAGAAGAATATTTCCAAAGATATTAAATCCAAATATTTCAAATTTCATCCCTCGTCACGGATCAATTTTCATTTCTCCACAGAAGACATGTTAGTTAACTAGTCCTAGAACTAGACTCAACATTCAACACATATCTGGTTTTCATTCTAATTGATTTCTTTCTTTCTGTCAAGCTGTCCTAATGAGAAAGGGAAATCCTTGATGGAATTCATTCAAAAGCGATCGTCTTCCAAAATTTGTTTAATGGTTTTGATATTAGAATCTTTGGTCGATTGACAAATCAGAACCTTGAAGGCAGGGAAAAAGATCAACTTTGGGGAATCCAGAGGAGTGGTTCAGAGGCTGCAAAAGCATAACCACGAAGAATAGGTTCATAGGTCATAAAGGCTTAACATAGGGGAGTGGTTCAAAGGCTGTAAAAAGCATAACCACGAAGAATACGTTCAAGAGGCCATAATAACGATAACCTGTGGAGTGGTTCAAGGGCCGTAAAAAGCATAAACACGAAGAATAGGTTCGGAGGCCATAAAGGCATAACTCTAGGGAGTGGTTCGCAGGCTCGTAAAAATCATAACCACGAAGAATAGGTTCAGAGGCCATAATGGCATAACCTAGGGGAGTGGTTCGTAGGCTGTAAAAAGCATAACCACGAAGAATAGGTTCAAAGGCCATAAGGGCATAACCTAGGGAAGTGGTTCAGAGGCTGTAAAAAGCATAACCACCAAGCCAGATAAACTGAACATGTTTGGCTGAGAAAGTATTTGCCTGAACTTATTCAAAATGGTAATATCAATCTGTCTGACAACAGAACTAATGAAAACTTTGTACCTTACCATATTCGAAACATTATGTGAGCACTTGTAATGTAAACTGGGTGGGAAGGAAGGGAACACTTGTTGTTTTTTGTATGTCTTCTATGTCATTTTGGTCTATCGATTATGGAAATGTAAGATTCTAGGATTTGTTCGTCGTGAACAAATCCTTGAATCGAAGAAGTATTAATTCTATTTTACTCGAGATTGAATAAGATATAGAACAAAAGAAAGAATTATTAAGCCTTTCATAAGACATATTATCATAGTCATGAGGACAAAATGATTAACCAAAGATGGGGAGAGAGAATGTCCCCAGCGGAGTCGCCACTCTTTGATGGCGATGAAAATTTTTTTGTCGACTTGCACCGCTATCAATTCCCGTATCATGTCAATGTCAAGGAGTCGCCACTCTCTTTCTCTATCTATCACCCTAATTCTTATCCTACCTAAACTTATTGTCAGAAGTCTTTGGAGAATTTGAAGAAGGATTAATCATGATAGAAATTGAGAGAAAATGATAATCTCAAAGAACAAGTCTTCAAATAGTGTAATTACTGAAGTTTTTCATATAAGAAAATCATATGAAGATCTTGAGTAACCAGAGAGGTCTTGTAGGTAAAATACCTATCTTGAGTTCTTTAATCTCCTATATGAGCAAGCTCCTATAATTAATTACATCCTGAGCAATTAATACTGCCTAGGAAAACTCCTCATTAAGGTTAACATTTATCCTCGAAAAAGTGTAAGTGTTGTCGTGTTAAATTCGATTTAGGTTAAACTTAAGAATTATGTCGGTTTATGTCGTGTTAAGTTCGATTTAGGTCGATCTTATGTCAATTTATGTCAAATCATGTCAATTTATGTTGAATGTCGAATTATGTTAAGTTTGGTTTGAAATGTCAATTAATGTCATTTAATGTCGATGATTATTTAATTTGGTTTGAAATGTCGATTAATGTCGGTTTATGTTTGATTATGATTGGAATACTGATTAATGTTGAATAATTTCGTTTAAAATGTCGAATTTGTTGAGTTTCGTTTGGAATGTCAGATTTATATCGGTTATGTTGATTTTTGTTTGAAATGTCAAATTTATATCGGTTATGTCGATTTCTGTTTGAAATGTCAAATTTATGTCGTTTATGTTGATTTATGTTTGAAATATCGGATTTATGTCTGTTATGTTTGAAATGTCAAATTTATGTCGTTTATGTAGATATATGTTTGAAATGTCAAATTTATGTTGATTATATCGATTTATGTTTGAAATGTCAAATTTATGTTGATTTATGTTTGAAAAGTCGAATTTATGTTGATTGTATTGATTTATGTTTGAAATGTCAAATTTATGTCGATTATATAAATTTATGTTTGAAATGTCAAATCTATGTCTATTTACGTTTGAAATGTCGAATTTATGTCGTTTGTATCGATTTATGTTTGAAATGTCAAATTTATGTCGTTTGTATATATTTATGTTTGAAATGTCAAATTTATGTTGATTTATGTTTGAAATGTCAAATTTATGTCGTTTATGTTGATTTATGTTTGAAATGTTAAATTTTTGTCGATTTATGTTTGAAATATCAAATTTATGTCGATTATGTCGATTTGTGTTTAATTTTGTCGATTTAGGTTTAATTTAGGTTGAACCTAAGATTTATTTCGATTTAAATTCAATTTGGGTTGAACCAAAGGTTTATGTCTTGGTTTAGGTTAGACTTAGGTTCATGTTAGGTTGAACCTAAGTATGATTTGACTTAAGTCTAATATAGGTTAGACTTAAGTTAGGTTTAGGTTAGACTTAAGTTCATGTCGGGTTGAACCTAAGTATGGTTTAACCTATGTCTAATATGAGTTAGACTTAAGTTTGGTTTAGGTTAGACTTAGGTTCATGTCAAGTTGAACATAAATATGGTTTGACTTAAGTCTAATATGGGTTAGACTTCATGTCAAATCGATTATGTCGATTTGAGTTTAATTTTATCGATTTAGGTTCAATTTGGGTTGAACCTAAGATTTATGTCGATTTAGATTCAATTTGGGTTGAACCTAAGGTTTATGTCCTGGTTTAGGTTAGACTTAGGTTCATGTTAGGTTGAACCTAAGTATGATTTGACTTAAGTTTAATATGGGTTAGACTTAAATTAGGTTTAGGTTAGACTTAGGTTCATGTCGAGTTGAACTTAAGTATGGTTTAACTTAAGTATAATATGGGTTAGACTTAAGTTAGGTTTGGGTTAGACTTAGGTTCATGTCAAGTTGAACCTAAATATGGTTTGACTTAAGTCTAATATGGGTTAGACCTAAGTTGGGTTTAATTTAGACTTAGGTTCATATCGAGTTGAACCTAAGTATGGTTTAACTTAAGTCTAATATGAGTTAGAATTAAGTCAGGTTTGGGTTTGAATTTGATTAAAACTTAATTGGCTAAGGTATAATAGTTTGATTAAGTCTAATGTGGTAGACTCAATTAGAATTTAAGTTTGATTAAACCTTAGTTGGTTAAGGTTTAATGGTTTAATTAAGTCTAATGTGGTAGACTTAATAATGGTTTATGCTTTGATTAAACCTTAGTTGATTAAAGTTTAATGGTTTAATTAAGTCTAATGTGGTAGACTTAATTAGAGTTTAAGTTTGATTAAACCTTAGTTGGTTAAGGTTTAATGGTTTAATAAAGTCTAATGTGATAGACTTAATTAGGGTTTAAGTTTGATTAAACCTTAGTTGATTAAGGTTTAGTGGTTTAATTAAGTCTAATGTGGTAGACTTAATTATCGTTTAAGTTTGATTAAACCTTAGTTGATTATGGTTTAATGGTTTAATTAAGTCTAATGTGGTAGACTTAATTATGGTTTATGGTTTGATTAAACCTTAGTTGGTTAAGGTTTAACAGTTTAATTAAGTCTAAAGTGGTAGACTTAATTAGAGTTTAAGTTTGATTAAACCTTAGTTAGTTAAGGTTTAATGGTTTAATTAAGTCTAATGTGGTAGACTTAATTATGGTTTAGGTTTGATTAAACCTTAATTGATTAAGGTTTAATGGTTTAATTAAGTCTAATCTGGTAGACTTAATTATGGTTTAAGTTTGATTAAACCTTAGTTGTTTAAGGTTTAATGGTTTAATTAAGTCTAATCTGATAGACTTAATTAGAATTGAAGTTTGATTAAACCTTAGTTGTTTAAGGTTTAATAATTTAATTAAGTCTAATATCGTGGACTTAATTAGAGTTGAAGTTTGATTAAACCTTAGTTGGTTAAGGTTTAATGGTTTAATTAAGTTTAATGTGGTAGACTTAATTAGAGTTAAATTTTATTAAACCTTAGTTAGTTAAGGTTTAATGGTTTAATTAAGTCTAATGTGGTAGACTTAATTATGGTTTAGGTTTGATTAAAGTTAGGTTTAAGTTAGGATAAACCTAGACTTAAGGCTTAACTTAAGTTCAATATGGGTTGAACTCAAGTTCGATTTAAGTTCGAGTTAAGTTAGGTTCTAGTTAGGTTGAACATAGACTTAAGATTGACTTAATTTCAATATGGGTTGGGCTTAGGTTTTACTTGGGTTTGAGTTAAGTTAGGTTCGAGTTAGATTGAACCTAGACTTAAGAATTACTTAAGTTCAATATGGGTTGAACTCAAGTTAAGGTTTTCAATTTGGGTTCATGTTGTGTTAAATCTAAGTTAAAGGTTGAACTTGGGTTCAAGTCGAGTTGAACCTAAGTTAAAGGTTGAACTTGGGTTCAAGTTGGGTTGAACATAAGTTAAGAGTTAAAGTTGGGTTCAAGTTGGGTTGAACCTAAGTTAAAGGTTGAACTTGGGTTCAAGTTGGATTGAACCTAAGTTAAAGGTTGAATTTGGGGTTTAAAATTGAACTTAAGCTAGGTTTATTTTAGGTTTGAGTTTGATTAAACCTTAATTGGTTAAGGTTTAATAGATTAATTAAGTCTAGTGTGGTAGACTTAATTATGGTTTATGTTTTATTAAACCTTTGTTGGTTAAGGTTTAACAGTTTAATTAAGTCTAATGTGATAGACTTAATTAGAGTTTAAGTTGGATTAAGCTTTATTTGGTTAAGATTTAAGATGGATTAAACATAATCAAGTTTTAGGTTTAATTAAGTCTAATTTAGTTATGACTTAATGGTTTAATTAGGTCTAATGGGTTAGACCTAATTAGGGTTTAGGTTTGATTAAGTCTAATTTAGTTAAGACTTAATGGTTTAATTAGGTCTAATGGGTTAGACCTAATTAGGGTTTAGGTTTGATTAAGTCTAATTTAGTTAAGACTTTATGGTTTAGTTATGTCTAATGGGTTAGACCTAATTAGGTTTTAGGTTTGTTTAAGTTTAATTTAGTTAAGACTTTATGGTTTAATTATGTCTAATGGGTTAGACCTAATTAGGGTTTCAGGTTTGTTTATGTCTAATTTAGTTATGACTTAATGGTTTAATTAAGTCTAATGGGTTAGACCTATATAGAATTTAGGTTTGTTTAAGTCTAATTTAGTTAAGACTTAATGGTTTAATTAGGTCTAACGGGTTAGACCTAATTAGGGTTTAGGTTTGTCTTAAACCTAATGTTTTAGGATGTTAATTAAGTTTAACATGTCCTTAAACTTAATTAAAGTTTTATTTTCGTATTAAACACAATTTAGTTAAGGTTTAATGAGTTAATTAAGTTTAATATGTCCTTAAACTTAATTAAAATTTTGATTTTGTAATAAACCTAATGTGATTAAGGTTTAATGAGTTAATTAAGTTTAATATGTCCTTAAACTTTATTAAAGTTTGATTTTTGTATTAAACCTAATTTAGTTAAGGTTTAATGAGTTAATTAAGTTTAATATGTACTTAAACTTAATTAAAGTTTTGATTTTCTATTAAACCTAATGAGATTAAGGTTTAATTAGTTAATTAAGTGTAATATGTCTTAAACTTAATTAAAGTTTGATTTTTGAATTAAACCTAATTTAGTTAAGGTTTAATGAATTAAATAAGTTTAATATGTCCTTAAACTTAATTAAAGTTTTGATTTTTGTATTAAACCTAATGTGATTAAGATTTAATGAGTTAACTAAGTTTAATATGTCCTTAAACTTAATTAAAGTTTTGATTTTGTCTTAAACCCTAAGGTTTAATGAATTAATTAGGCTTAAGTTGTCTTTAACCCTAATTAATGTTTGATTTGAGATCATTTGAGTTTGGATTCATCATTAGCTTAGTCTATTATGAAATGGATTAAGAAAAGGTTTTGAAATATTCATTTATAATTAATAAATCTTAACCTTATTTTAAAATGTCTTTTAGATTGATTTGATGGCTTGAGAATTATTGTTTTAGGATTGTTATCTGTCACCCTAAGATTCTCAATCATTTGAATTTTTATTTTCCAATTTTTCAAATTTTATAATTGTTTTTGGAAATAATTATAAAATATCATGGAAATTAGAAAATCACATCCTAGAGAGCTACCCTAGCCTTAGAAAAATCAGATGATGTGTCTAAGAACTTAAAGGTTCTTCCCTAAAATTTTCACATTTTTCTGATTTGTAAATAATTTTTAATAATTAAAATACTCCAAAGAGTATTTAATTATTTAAAAATTAAATACTAAGAATAAAATTATGATTTTGATTTCATAATTTTCTTCTCTTCAAAAGCTTTCCGGATGTATTTTTATTTTATTTTTAGGAGCTTTGTACAAAAAGATATGCATTTTTTATTTTTTTAAGGTTAATATAGATTAACCTTGCCCAGAAATTCGTGGATGCGCCACATGTCCTCGGTTTCGTCGAAGGCGGGAAGATCCACTGTCCGGATCCAAACAGCCGACACGGGACCACGTGATCAGCGTCGTCCCTTCCAAAACACGGGAACGGACGGCGGAGATAAATCCCTAAAAATTTGGAAAATATTCGAATCGTCCAACTTCAAAGCTCAATATCTCACTCATTTCTCAATGAAATTAAGTGATTTTTGAACCTATGGAATCATCTGAACATATAGATCATATCTATACGGTGATGATAATTTTCTGGGCTAGTTTAACCCATGATTTTTTGATTATATGCATTATTTTGGACAAGATAAATACATAGCTTGGCCACAATAATGTTGAGCTTGATCAGGCTTGATGGTCAGCTTCTAGAACTCCCAAAGAAGATCTTTGTCACTTCAATTTGGACTTGCAGTTAGCCTTGGTGAGCAATTTTGGCAAAGTGGCTAGGTTTGGGCTGATTTTGGATTTTGGCCAAATTGGCTTGATTGGGCTGATCCCATGGCTTAATCTTAGCTAGAATAGGTTGTTAAGATCCCTAGCAAAGTTTTTTTGTGTTGGGAGCTAAAGGATTTGGGCAGCCTATAGGTTTCTATGGATTTTTTTTCTCTTTGGTGATTTCGGGTAGGGGCTTTTTATAACCAAGGATGGCCATGGTTTATCCTTGGTTAGCTTAGGATAGACCATGGCATGGTTTGATCTGTGGAGTAGAGTTTAGTAACAGCCTCTTCCATGTAATCCAAGCATCACCACTCCATATCCCATGAGAATTATGCCACTTAAGCAAGTTCACATTTCATCGCAATTATGGATCCAAATTGTCATGATAGGCTTTGATTTATTTGTTCCCATTCCATTGGCTAAGGGAGAGGTTAATGGTGACTCAAATGGTTGAGACATTATCCTTGCAACACCTCATTTAACATTTCATGGGGTGGTGACACATTAGCTCCCCCCTCCCCTTAACATTTTTTATAAAATGTTACGATGAGCTTAACCATGGTATGGAAAATGGTTAAAACCTTGCCTTCTCATGATTGGGTGGCTAGGGAGGTGGCTAATCTCATCTCACCATGGCAAGCCACCTCACTTGTAAAGGAGGATGAGTCACACTTCAAAACACCATGATTTTGCCACCTTATTTTTATGTCATTATGGCTCTTAACCATGCTTAAATATGAGTCATCCATGGGTTGTTTTCTCTTTAATGGGTTCTGTCTAACCCATATGGGGTCATGTGTGATGTCATAAAGGAGTTTTGGAATTTTTAGAAAACCAAAATGTCATAGGTTTAAAAATTTCATTTAAAACCCCTCTTGATTTAATTTTCATTTTTAATTAATTATGTCATTAATTAAATGTTGAAAATTATTTTATTAATCAATTAGTAATTGGAAATAATTCCAAATTAATTATTTGATTAATATTCATGTCATTAAAATTGAATTTTGTCTCATTTCATGACTTTTCAATTTAATTTTCATCATAATTAATTATGTCAATAATTAACATATGAAAATTAAATTATTGGTCAATTAATTAATCAAAAATAATTGTAGAGTTAATTATTTGATTAATTCTATTATTTTTAATTAATTTGTGCATTTTATCATTTTATGGCTTTTGATTTTAATTTTTCATTTTAATTAATTATGTCATTAATTAAAATTTTTTATAAATTAAATCATTATCAAATTAATTTTGAAATCAATTATTTGATTAATTTTTTCATTTTTCATTTCATTTTGGTGCATTTTGTCACTTTATGACTTTTAATTTAATTTTCATTTTAATTGATTATGTCATTTAATTAATTAAAATATTGAAAATTAAATTATTAGTTAACTTCATTTAATTAATCAAAATAATTTTGAAATTAATTATTTGATTAATTTTGTCATTTTAGAGTCTTAAACAGGTCATTGGGTCAAATATTGGTCATTTGATCAAAAATTGGCCATTTTGACCAAAGTTGACTTTTTGGCTCAAAAGGTTGACATATGGGGTCAACAAGGTTGGTCATTATGTCAGGATTGATCATTTTGACCAAAGTTGATTTTTTAGATCAAAAGGTTGACCTATGGGGTCAACAGGTTAGTCATCGAGTCAAGATTGACCATTTTGACCAAAGTTAACTTTTTAGGTCAAAAGATTGACCTATTAGGTCAAAAGATTGACCTATTAGGTCAAAAGAGTTGGTCATTGGGTCAAGATTGACCATGTTGACCAAAGTTGACTTTTTAGGTCAAAAGATTAACCTAATCATAAAAATGTGATCAACAGTCCTTGAAAGTGGAAAATACTTAGCTAGAAATTTATGAGTTAACTCCTCCCAATTTTTAATAGAACCAGGTCCTAATGAGTATAACCACAATTTTAACCTTATCCCTTAGTGAGAAAGGAAAAAGCCTTACCTAACAAAGATCGTCTGACATGTCATTATAACAAAATGTAGCACAAAGTTTTAGAAAACTAGATAAGTGTAAATAGGGATACTCTGAAAGAGTTCCCCCAAACTGGTTGTTCTGCACAAGTTGGATAATCACTAGATTTAGTTCAAACAAGTCAGCTTCTACAACAGGGTTTTGTATACTTGAGTGAATTTTATCTATCGTAGGATTTACATAATCTCTCAAAAATTTATGATGATTTTTCAAGTTATTATTTCGAATGTTTTCCATTTCTATTTCTAGTTTTCCAAGTCTTTTTTGTTTTTTTTATTTTTTTCCATTTTTCGAACTCGGGATCATAAGGCACAAGTCCTACAGATCCTTTGTTTTGTATATGTAACACAACAAACAATACAGTAACAATAAAACAAATAAAACGAAAAATATATTCAACGCAATAAAACATTTTCACAAACACCTTATTTTTCACACAAACAATTTTTTTTTCACAGTACTTTTTCATGCAACAAACACTTTTCACACAAATACAATTTTACACACTAAAGTTTTCCAATTCTAAGCCTAATTACTTCAACTAAAATTCTCCTAAAATTCTTACCTAAGCTTCCCGGCAACGGCGGCAAAAACTTGATGCGACTTTTTTATATGCAAGGATTTATGAACAATAGATATATATTAATTTTTATAAAGTCACAATGATCCAACATAAGTATACGTATCGTATCAAGTAATACAGAGCTCTAATGGAGTCTGGTTATCGATCCCACAGGGAAGGCGCATTCTTTACAATAGATAGCGTAATACTGAAATCCAATACTTAAATCGCAATTAAAGTTTATGTTTACTTATACTAACAAGATGCAGAAAACAGTAATAGTTAAGCAAACCATAATTACTTCTAATATATTTAAACAGAATTAACAAACACACACACACTAAGCTTTATATTTGAAAGGTTTTGATATATATATGAAAAGTGTATTTCCTCTTGCAATGAGTATATGATGTGTGAATGATATAGAATGACATTTATTATATTGTGCCAAATAGGAGCATAAATGTTTCTTTACCCTCAAAAGAGTACCCCCTCTTTCAAGCATATAAAGAACATTGACATATCCTAAGTTCTGTCACTAAATCTAAGGCTAGGCTAAGAGGATACCAGCTGTTACTACGGAGCTCCCACTCACCCTTCACCTGAAGGCTAACCTTCGACTTTAGTTACAAATCTTAGGACTAAATTGGGGATCTCAGCCTGTAACCCTGAAACCTCCAATTTGAAGCACATTAAAAACACATTTCCCTATTTATTTGCACTCAATTCACATGAACTACACAATTCATTTATGGACATTGAATGGATTCTACATTATTGTTGTAGGACACTCAATCCTTTCGGAGTTAATGTACAACAACAGATTCTAATAATTCAATTGGCAAGATCGAAAAGTAAATTAAGTTCAAAATGAAAAACCATCACAATTTCTTCAATATTTTAAATGCACTTCAAATCCACATCATCACATCATCACATCTCTATGCAAAAAAAAAAGACAAAGGAGACTACTCAGAATTCATAGAGAAGACACAATAAAACATAGATTTTATATATAAAAGAAAATTCATACAAACCACAATAGCAAATACAACTTATCTCTTTCTCTTTCCTAAGCAAATCCCTTCAATTTCCTTTGAATTTATTTCTCTCTTTTTTGTAACACTCAATTCCCTCTTTAGATTGGAAAGGAAGAAACAATCTCTCACTTTAATCCTTCTCCTTCACTCCTTAAAGAAAAATCCCTCTCAAATCTTCACTTCTACACTCACTCCTCCAAACCTTAACTCTAAACTCATACTCTCTGCTTCTACACTATTCTCCCCCTCTCAAATTTCGTCCAACAACAGTTACATATATGTTAGAAATAAATTCCCAAAAGTTACCTTAAGCATCCCTTCAAAAAATTGCCAAAACTCTTCATTTATTAATTGCACCGACATAGGGCGCTGACCAGAGAAAATTGTATTGAGAAATTCATACCAATATTATATCAAATTTTGATGAAGTGCACTTTAAAGAAAGGTATTTTCAATGTTTTATTACAGGAATGAAGATTTATAGGAAATGGAGCAAAAGGATAGAAAAAAGAGCAAATCTGGAACGAAAAATACTAAAAGAGATGAAAATTGAACTAGCTCGCCGACGGCGAGGAATAGGCCGCCGACGACGTGTTTTTCCAGAGAGAATTTGAATATATTATAAAAGAGCCCACCGACGGTGAGATCGAGCCCGCCGACAACGAGCCTGAGCAGTTAGCCTACGTTCTAGAAGCCCGCCGACGACGAGATCGTTGTCGCCGACGGCGAGATCGTTGTCGCCGACGGCGAGATCGTTGTCGCCGACGGCGAGATCGTTGTGGCCGACGATGAGAAGGTCTGTTCAAGCAAAAATACAATGAATATGGACGCTTTTTGAAGAAGTGCTTAAGCAACCTTTGGAAATATTTCTCCCTCTTTAAATAAAGACAAATCTTGGCCGAAAAAAGGGTGTTCTTTTGGTGTGTGCGTCTTAATCTGAGTCTGGAGAGTTTGAGTCTGAAGAGTCTGTAGTGTGTGAGTGTTCGTTAGTAAGTTTAATTGAGTGTATTGTACAAGTAGGAAGAGAAAGAGGAACTTCAAGGAGTTTGCTTGGAGAGAAGATTCTATATAAGTTTTTGTTTATTGTTTTATAGCTTTAAATGAAATCCAAGTTTTGTGTTATTCTTCCTATGTATTCTGAGTAGTTTTCTCTATCTTTTTCTTTGTTGTTGAGATTTTGTGAAATGGAAAATTGAATTAGTTGTACCTTAAATATTAAATAAAAAAATTGTGATAATCTTTTACTTAAATCTTAATTTACTTTCAATTTGGCCAATTGAACTGTTAAAATATGGTGAATTATCAACCATAATAAAGATTACATCCAAAATTCAGGGAAATCAAAAGCCTTGAAAGGAGGGTGCAAATAAATAGGGAAATATTATTTATCGGGCATAGAATTGAATATTTTAGTGTGACAGACTAAAATCTACAAAATTCGGTCCTATCGTTTGGGAGCTGAAGTGTAGATGTTAGCCCTCAGGCGAGGGGAACATGAGAGCTCCGAAGTGGCAACCGATTATCCTCCCAGCCAAGCCACAGATTTAGTAACCAAGCATAGGATTAGTCAATGTTCTTTATACCTGGACCAAAGGGTAAAGAATAGGAATGCTCTTATTTGGCACAATATAATTCTAAATAAATTAGTTATCCATTCACTTAATTATCTTAACAAGAGAAAAGATACTTTTTCTAAATTGCAATCTTTCATTAAGTAATAGAGTTTAGTATAAGTGTTCTTTATTTCTGTATACTAGATAGTAATTGCATCTGCTCAAATTACTTCTTAATCTCTAAACTTCCCTGTGGGTTCGATATCTCGGGGCTTAATCAGAAATTCCTATATTACTTGATAAACAATATGTATACTTGCGTAGTATCCCATATTATAAAATCATAATTTTCATACCTAAATCATCAGTACATATATTTGGTGTGGAGTCAAGTTTTTGGCGCACATATGTTTATCGGGGATCAAATTTTTGGCACTGTTGCCGGGAAAGTAAAGTAGTTATTAAAGATAATTATATATATATATATATATATATATATAATAATTAATAATTATTAAAATTACTAGAGTAACGTATCATTTTAAAATCTACTTAAGTTGTGTATGTGTAAACTTGGAACCGAAAGTTTAATACCTTACGATTCAGAATTAGAGTGCACTATTAAAAGAAGTAGAAAATAGGAAAAAGAAATTATAAATTTAAATCAAATGACAAATAATCCAGCAATTGAAAATAAAAATCAACCAAGACCTTTAAGAGATTACGCTAACCCTACATTAAATGAAATTCACTTAACTATCCAAAATTCGGATGTAGCGACTAATTTATTTAAGCTTAAACCTGCAATTATCCAAATGGTACAGAATAATCAATTTAGTGGTTCACCGAACGAAGATCCTAATTTACATCTTGCTAGTTTTTTGGAACTTTGTTCTACTTTTAAATATGACGGAGTATCTAATGATACTGTTAAACTTAGGTTTTTTTCCTTTTTCTTAAAGGGATAAGGCTAAGATGTAGTTAAATTCGTTAGCACCTGGATCTATTAGAACTTGGGGAGAATTGTCACAAAAATTTCTATCCAAATACTTTCCTCCTTCAAAAACTGCGAAACTTAGAAATAAGATCTTTTAATCAGTTTGATGGAGAATCAATATACGAAGCTTGGGAGAGATTTAAAGATCTTCTTAGGAGATGCCCACATAATGCGTTACCAGATTGATTAATTATTCAAACTTTTTGTAATGGATTAGTAGGATTATCGAATTTAATATTATTCATAAAATATCGACTGCTTACCATCCACAAACCAGTGGATTAGCTGAAGTTTCTAATCGAGAAATTAAACGAATTCTAGAAAAAACTGTAAACCCTAGTAGATTAGATTGGTCTACAAGACTAGACACTGCATTATGGGCATACAAGACTGCTTATAAAACCCCGATTGCAATGACTCCTTACAGCCTTATTTATGGAAAAACTTGACACTTACCAGTTGAATTAGAGCATAAAGCATATTGGTCGATTAAAGAATTCAATTATAATTTAAAAGATGCTGGTGAGAAGAGATTGTTGCAGATGAATGAATTAGAAGAATTAAGGAATGAATCCTATAATAACGATAGAATTTATAAGGAAAAGAAGAAACTATGGCATGATCGAAAGATTAACCAAAAAATTTTGAACCAGGACAAGAAGTTTTGCTTTATAATACAAGATTAAAATTATTTCCTGGAAAATTGAAATCTCGATGGTTATGACCTTTCACTATAACTCAAATATTTAGATACGGAGCTGTAGAAATTGAAGATCAAAAAACTGGACACAGATTTAAAGTAAATGGACACAAATTAAAACCATATTTTGAAGGAAAAAGACCAAATTTTAAAGAGGTTTTAATGCTCAGTCAACCTGATTAATAACCAGAATAGGTCGGGCTGACGACGTTAAACTAAGCGCTTTATGGGAGGCAACCCATAGTTATATTTATTTATGTGTAATGATTGTATATTTAATTGATTTATAATTAATTATGACATAAAATGAATTCTACTACTTATATTTATCTTTATAATCATCACGATATTGGATCCATAGAAAAAATTCGAAAGCATTTGAACCAGAGCGAAACTGGGCAAATTTTGCCTTAACCATCGACGAAGAGATCGACGCCGCCGACAGCGAGTTCTGCCTGCCAAAATTTAGTTTATATTATTTAAGAATCCCGCTGACGGCGAGATCGTTGCCACCGTCGGCGAGATCGGTGAATGAACGGTTTAGGGAGTTATTTTGACGGTTTTTTACAATTCTAAGTGATTTAACTCTTTAAAAACGCCTAGAACTCAAATTCTAAACCATTTACTTCCTAAAAACGATTTGAAACTCCACAAAAATTCATCATTATGGAATCGAATCACTTGAAATCACTAGATCTCGAGTGTTCAATCGAAAAAAATTTGTCAGTTATGAGGCCCAGCGAATCTTCAATAAAGTAATGATAAAAAAGATACTGATCAAAGAAAGAGGATTCGTGAATAGAGGAGTGGAGAATTCGACAACACCTATTGAGGAGATGATTGTGCAACGACGTTGGGAGGTATTATGCTATACAACTTCTGCAGTAGTCATCCCTGTAGTAAAAGAATTCTACTCCAATCTTCATGAAATCAACAACGGAAGCGTCTATGTGCGAGGCAGATGGGTAACTTTCACTCCTAGAATTAATGAGTTATATTGATTTGAGAATACACCTGTTTGCCACTATTCCAACTTTGTTCCTACAAGAAATAATATGAATGAGATATATCGATATTTGACTAATGAAGCAGAAGATTGGGAAACAAGAGAAGACGGGTATGTTAACTTTTCTGCATCACTTCTAAACCCCGTCTCTAAACACTGGCACTTCTTTATTTCTTCAAAATTATTACCCACTATGAGGTTAAATAAAGTTTCTAAGGAGTGTGTGATTCTGAATTATTGTATTCAAGCGAGATTACCTATCGATGTTGGTTCAATTATTGTGAAGTCTGTTTTAAGCCTGATTGTTCATGGATCGATTTATGGGCTAGGACATCCTTCAACAATTTTTGCACTATGCAGTCTGTACCAAGTTTCATATGAAGCCTGGGAAAATGTACTTTTGCCTTGGAAACCCTTAGATCCAACTGATATGTTTCCTACTCTGGATAACGACAATGAAACAAACATTGTTATGGATCAAGCACCTCAAAATTCTCTTTCAATCAGACCCTTTACTGATAAAAAAAATCTGATCTTACGGAAACTTAAAGGATTGGAAAAAGAGGTACAAAACGTGATGAATTCAGTTACTAACATCTCTGATTTATTTGATCATATTGATTGGAGGATGAAAGAACACTTCGATCATTCTGGACATCTTGAGGCTAGTTTCATATGACTTGTGAGAAAGAAATGATGGATTGAACAAGACTCTACAGAAGAATTTCCTTACAGGCCTTTCTACAGTCTATTCGTTCATTTACATTCTATCGGAGATATCAGAGATGAGTTTAGTACAGACCCTGACGAGTAGAAGACATTCGTATTTGTTTATGTGTTGAGTTAGTTTGAATTTAATTTTTATGTAATTTGCACTTTTGATATTTTAGATTTTAAGATTTGATCTCAGTATAGATGAGATTAAGTGTTGTTTGTTTATATTCAGCGTTTTGAGTATTGTGGTTTGGATTGTGACGCTGAATTTGGTGTGTTAAGGTTTTAAAAATACCTTATTAGTAATGTGGTGTACGAATATTTTAAACACTTAGATTTTATATAAAATTTGTGATGTTTTGTGTTGCGTGAACTTAATTGAGTTAAAACAGTATCTAATCACAGTAAAATATATTTTATTGATTGACCGGACATTAACGAGGTTTAAAATGAACTGAAAACATTATAAAATATTAAAAATATTCATTTCCGAAAAATCCCGCCGACAACGAGAATGACGCAGCCGACAGTGACTTTTTCCAGAGACATTAAACCTATTTGAATTAATAAGCCCGCCGACGGCAAGATTTTTCCCGCTGACAGCGAGATCCCGAAAAACACTTTTATTTGACCGATCAACCGTCACTATTCATCGTCCCCTTCCTCAAAACTTCAAAAAAACCGACTTAGGGCTTGAGAGATCTTGGATTTGGAGCAATTTCAACTTATTTTCACACTGGATTTTATCTTCCCTTGGTAAGAGGTTCACTCCCATGCAAAATTTTTTTATTTTCACCGTGTATATCTTCCACATTCAGGGATTTTGAAAAAAAATTGAAATATAGAGAAAATAGTTGGAAGAAATCCATGAAATTCATTTTAGATTATTTTAAGTCACCTTTGGAAGCCATTCTAGTATTATTTTGGAATTTAGTTGAGATTTTTGTAAATTTGATCGATCAAGAAATGGCTCCACGATATAAGAGGTGACTAGATTTTGATGAGACACGATTCGTGAATGCTAAAGCTCAATCAAGATACAACTTTAATATCAAAACAAGAAAATGCATTCAAGATAAAGTTTTTAAGAATCCGGGAGGAGAAGTAGAACAGACGATCAAAGAGCGAAGATGGGAAAATTTCTGTTATACGACAAATAAAGCTGCAGTTGAAGTCGTAAAAGAGTTTTATGCCAATTTGACCCAGATAGAGGATGAGCCTATAAAGGTTAGAGGATTTTTAGTTGAATGTAATGCTGCTCGGATTAATGCTTTCTACGAAGTACAAGATCTTGACACCAGCGAATACGATACTTTTGGAACAATGGAAGGACCGCTGGAGGAGGTGATTAACTTTCTCACTGATGGGAAAGGGACTTGGAAAATTAAGCAGCATGAACGGGTAAACTTTCCCCTTTCTATGTTAAATGCAACCTCTAAGGCTTGGCATTATTTTATTTGCTCTACTTTTCTACCCACTTATCACTATAGTGAAGTCACAAGAGATAGAGCAGTTCTGAATTTTTGTATTCAGAATCACAGAAGTATAAATGTGGGGAGTATCATTTATAAAAATATATTAGCCATTGCAAGAAGTGAAAGTGGAGGAGGACTAGGACATCCTGGTCTAACTTATGCACTCTGTCAATTGTCTGGAGTAGAGGCGAGAGATGATGAAACATGGATTGAACCAATGAAACCCATTACCCAGGCTAAGATAAAGACTTATGAATCCCATGAAGGATGGAGATCTGGGACTAGGAGCTATGCACCTTCAACTAGTAGGGATATTCCCTCTACCAGTTATGACCCTCCTACTTATAGTTCTCCTACCCTTTATGATTTGATGAATGAAATGACTCTGCAGCGAAAAAGTTTTGAAAAGATTGAAGAAAAATTGGAGCATATTGATCAGAGAATTGGAGGATTAGAGCGGAGGCATGATTATGACAGTGATTATCTCCAGAGGCATTCTGAATTTGAGATAGTCTACTATGATGCTGAGAATCGTTATCGGAAAGGAGAGCTTGATGTTATATTTCCTGAGTGCCCCCGTTATACTCACTACCAGCCTACTCCACCTGCTGAACAAGGAGATGAGGATATAGTTTGGGATTGTAATGTTGATGATTAGATTCTAAGATTAGATATTTATGTTGTGTGTTTGTTTAGTTGTTTAGTTTATGTATTTTGATTATTATGTTGTGTAAGACATTTAAATTTTGTTATATTAGTTAAATTTGTGTAGTTTTAATATTTCAAATTGTGATTGTAACTCTGAAACTAGATTAGTGAAATATATGTGGATGTTGTGTTAAATTGTGCTTAGTATTATAATAGGTATAAATTGTGTTAGCATTTTGTACTTATTTCAAAATTTCTTTACCCAGCAATTTCCTTGATATTATATATGTGTAGAAAATTATTAACAGATACGGAGTTAATTAAGTGATAAAAAGAACCTGCAGAACTTCAAAAGGAGAAATACCTAAAGCACGAAGGTATGATTTAAATTTACAGTTTATTTTCCTTTGACCCTATATAAATAGATAGAAAAATTTAAGTTTTGGTGGGCGGGGGGAAACAAAAATTTAATTATTAAATTGTTCTCAATTTATATTTTCAAAAACTTTTATATAAATGATTTTCTGCAGTAAATTTAATTCGGTAGATGAGAACTAATTTATTTAATTATTATAGAAAGTTAAAAGAAATACTTTTAATGATTAAACAAATTTTATAGATTAAGATATTTGGAATAAAGAATAAGAATATCTAACTATTTAAAGTAAGGAAAACTATATTCTAAAATATTAAATTCTGAGGTATTTAAAGGAAAAAGAAAAAATTGAAACCCAATGAAGTGAAAACTATGAAATACATATAAGGTAAAGAAATGTTTCAAGTTTCAAATTTAGGAAGAGGAAAATGAAGTTCAAAATTATTAACAGGCTATCCAAAAATAGTAATCCCCACTTGTGTTAAAAAAAACGGGAGAGATTGAAAATCAATCCAAAATGAAAAGAAAAGAAAAAGTAAGTGAGAAAAAGCTTGAGAAAATGCCTTATCAAAAATTGGCTTCATTGGAATCAACCTAAAGGGATAAAACTTAGTTATATTTCTAAACTTATATATATGGATTACTATTTTACTAAATAGTGTTTTCATGAATTTCCTATTATCTGAATATCCTAAGTAATCTAATATTGCAAATATAGTCATTCTTGAAATGAATAGAGGACTAGAACTCTTAAACTAGATAACCAAATAGTCTTATATCTATAGAATTGATTTAATTATCTAAAAAAATTTTCTAATAAACTTTACTATAATATTTATTTAAATCAAATTCATAGTCTTTCAGAATTAAAGCTTTACTACAAGTAATCATTACTTTTATGTAGTATCAAGATTAATTGAGGACTAGTAATAGTTAAGTTTGAGGGATTTTGACCAGAGAAAAATGTATTAGTAAATTCATACCAATATTATATCAATTTTTGATGAAACTGCACTTTAAAGAAAGGTATTTTCTATGTTTTATTGCAGGAATGAAGATTTATAGGAAATGGAGCAAAAAGATAGAAAAAATGAGTGAATCTTGAACGAAAAATACTAAAAGAGATGAAAATTGAACTAGCCCGCCGACGGCGAGAAATAGGTCGCCGACGGCGTGTTTTTCCAGAGAGAATTTTAATATATTATAAAAGAGCCCGCCAACAGCGAGCCTGAGCAGTTAGCCTACATTCTAGAAGCCCGCCGATGGCGAGAGGGTTGGTTCAAGCAAAAATACAATGAATCTGGAAGCTTTTTGAAGAGGTGCTTAAGCAACCTTTAGAAATATTTCTTCTTCTTTAAATAAAGACAAATCTAGGTCGAAAAAAGGGTGTTCTTTTGGTGTGTGTGTCTTAATCTAAGTCTAGAGAGTTTGAGTCTGAAGAGTCTGTAGTGTGTGAGTGTTCATTAGTAAGTTTAATTGAGTGTATTGTACATGAAGGAAGAGTCAGAGGAACTTCAAGGAGTTTGCTTGGGGAGAAGATTCGAGATAAGTTTTTGTTTATTGTTTTATAGCTTTAAATGAAATCTAAGTTTTGTGTTATTCTTCCTATGCATTCTGAGTAGTTTTCTCGATCTTTCTCGTTGTTGTTGAGATTTTATGAAATGGAAAATTGAATTAGTTGTGCCTTAAATATTAAATAAAAAAATTGTGATAATCTTTTACTTAAATCTTAATTTACTTTCAGTTTGGCCGATTGAACTGTTAAAATATGTTAAAATATCAACTATAGTAAAGATTACATCCAAAATTCAGGGAAATCAAAATCCTTGAAAGGAGGGTGCAAATAAATAGGGAAATATTATTTATCGGGCGTAGAATTGGATATTTTAGTGTGACTGACTAAAATCTTTAAATTCGGTCCTATCGTTTGGGAGTTGAAGTGTAGATGTTAGCCATTAGGCGAGGGGAACGTAAGAGCTCTAAAGAGGCAGCTGGTATCCTCCTAGCCTAGCCACAGATTCAGTAACCAAGCATAAGATTAGTCAATGTTCTTTATACCTGGACCAAAGGGTAAAGAATAGGAATGCTCATATTTAGCACAATATAATTCTAACTAAATTAATTATCCATTCACTTACTTCTCTTAACAAGGGGAAAGATACTTTTTCTAAATTGCAATCTTTCGTTAAGTAATAGAGTTTAGTATAAGCGTTCTATATTTCCGTATACTATATAGTAATTGCATCTGCTGAAATTAGTTCTTAATCTCTAAACTCCCTGTGAGTTCGATATCTCAGGGCTTAATCAGAAAGTCTTATATTACTTGATAAACGATACGTATACATGCGTAGTATCCATATTAGAAAATCATAATTTTCATATCTAAATCATCAGTACATATATTTGGTGTGGAGTCAAGTTTTTAGCGCACATATATTTATCGGGGATCGAGCTTTTCTATCTATTTATATAGGGTGAAAAGAAAACAAACTGTAAATTTAAATCATACCTTCGTGCTTTAGGTATTTCTCCTTTTGAGGTTTTGCAGGTTCTTTTTATCACTTAATTAACATGTACTGTTAATAATTTTCTACACATATATAATATCAAAGATATTGTTGGGTAAAGAAGTTTTGAAATAAGTACAAAATACTAACACAATTTATACCTACTATAATACTAAGCACAATTTAACACAACATCCACATATATTTCACTAATTTAGTTTCGGAGTTACAATCACAAATTGAAATATCAAAACTACACAAATTTAACTTATACAACAAAGTTTAAATGTCTTACACAACATAATAATCAAAATACATAAACTAAACAGCTAAACAAATACACAACATAAATATCTAATCATAGAATCTAATCATCAACATTAAAATCCCAAACTATATCCTCATCTCCTTGTTCGGCGAGTGGAGTAAGTCAGTAGTGAGTAAAACGGGGGCACTCGGGAAATATAACATCAAGCTCTCCTTTCCGATAACGATTCTCAGCATCATAGTAGGCTATCTCAAATTTAGAATGCCTCTGGAGATAATCACTTTCATAATCATGCCTCCGCTCTAATCCTCCAATTCTCTGATCAATATGCTCAAATTTTTCTTCAATCTTTTCAAAACTTTTCCGCTGCAGAGTCATTTCATTCATCAAAATCATAAAGGGAAGGAGAACTATAGGTAGAAGGGTTATAACTGGTAGAGGGAATATCCCTACTAGTTGAAGGTGCTAGCTCCTAGTCCCAGATCTCCATCCTTCGTGGGATTCATAAGTCTTTATATTAGCCTGGATAATGGGTTGGTTTCATAGGTTCAACCCATTCCTCATCATCTCTCGCCTCTACTCCAGACAATTGGCAGAGTGCATAAATTAGACCAGGATGTCCTAGTCCTCCTCCACTTTCACTTCTTGCAATGGCTAATATATTTTTATAAATAAAACTCCCCACATTTATACTTCTGTGATTCTGAATACAAAAATTCAGAACAGTTCTATCTCTTGTGACTTCACTATGGTGACCAGAACAGTTCTATCTCTTGTGACTTCACTATGGTGACCAGTGGGTAGAAAAAGTAGAGCAAATAAAATAATGCCAAGCCTTAGAGGTTGCATTTAACATAGAAAGGGGAAAGTTTACCCGTTCATGCTGCTTAATTTTCCAAGTCCCTTTCCCATCAGTGAGAAAGTTAATCACCTCCTCCAGCGGTCCTTCCATTGTTCCAAAAGTATCATATTCGCTGGTGTCAAGATCTTGTACTTCGTAGAAAGCATTAATCCGAGCAGCATTACATTCAACTAAAAATCCTCTAACTTTTATAGGCTCATCCTCTATCTGGGTCAAATTGGCATAAAACTCTTTTACGACTTCAACTGCAGCTTTATTTGTCGTATAACAGAAATTTTCCCATCTTCACTTTTTGATCGTCTGTTCTACTTCTCACAGATTCTTGAAAACTTTATCTTGAATGTATTTTCTTGTTTTGATATTAAAGTTGTATCTTGATTGAGCTTTAGCATTCACGAATCGCATCTCATCAAAATCTAGTCGTCTCTTCTGTCGTGGAGTCATTTCTCGATCTATCAAATTTATAAAAATCTCAACTAAATTCCAATATAATACTAGAATGGCTTCCAAATGTGACTTAAAATAATCTAAAATGAATTTCATGTATTTCTTCCAACTATTTTCTCTATATTTCAATTTTTTTTCAAAATCCCCAAATGTGGAAGAAATACACGATGAAAACCAAAATATTTTGCATGGGAATGAAGCTCTTACCAAGGGAAGATAAAATCCGGTGTCAAAATATATTGAAATTGCTCCAAATCCAAGATCTCTCAAGCCCTAGGTCGGTTTTTTCGAAGTTTTGAGGAAGGGGACGATGAATAGTGACAGTTGACTGGTCAAATAAAAGTGTTTTTCGGGATCTCGCCGTCAGTGGGAAAAATCTCGCTGTCGGCGGGCTAATTAATTCAAATTGGTTTAAAGTCTCTGGAAAAAGTCGTCGTCGACAGCGTCGTTCTCGCTGTCGGCAGGATTTTTTGGAAATGAATATTTTTAATATTTTATAATATTTCCAATTCATTTTAAACCTTGTTAATGTCCATTCAATCAATAAAATATATTTTACTGTGATTAAATACTGTTTTAACTCAATTAAATTCAGACAACACAAAACATCACATATTTTATATAAAATCCAAGTGTTTAAAATATTCGTACATCACATTACTAATAAGGTATTTTTAAAACCTTAACACACCAAATTCAACGTCGCAATCCAAACCACAATACTCAAAATGCTGAATATAAACAAACAACACATAATCCATCTATACTGAGATCAAATCTTAAAATCTAAAATATCAAAAGTGCAAATTACATAAAAATTAAATTCAAACTAACTCAACACATAAACAAATACGAATGTCTTTTACTCGTCAGGGTCTGTACTAAACTCATCTCTGATATCTCCGATAGAACGTAAATGAATGAATAGATTGTAGAAAGGCCTGTAAGGAAATTCTTCTGTAGAGACTTCTTCAATCCATCCTTTCTTTCTCAAAAGTCGTATGAAACTAGCCTCAAGATGGCCAGAATGATTGAAGTGTTCCGTCATCCTCCAATCAAAATGATTAAATAAATCAGAGATGTTATTAACTGAATTCATCACGTTTTGTATCTCTTTTTCCAATCCTTTAAGTTTCTGTAAAATCAAATTTGTTTTATCAGTAAAGGGCCTGATTGAAAGAGAATTTTGAGGTGCTAGATCTGTAACAATGGTTGTTTCATTGTCGTTATCCAGAGTAGAAAACATATAAGTTGGATCTAAGGGTTTCCAAGGCAAAAGTACATTTTCCCAGGCTTCATATGAAACTTGGTACAGACTGCATAGTGCAAAAATTGTTGAAGGATGTCCTAGCCCATAAATCGATCCATGAACAATCAGGCCAAAAGCAGACTTCACAATAATTGAACCAACATCGATAGGTAATCTCACTTGAATACAATAATTCAGAATCGCACTCTTTAGAAACTTTATTTACCCTCATAGTGGGTAATAATTTTGAAAAAATAAAGAAGTGTCAGTGTTTAAAAACGGGGTTTAGAAGTGATGCAGAAAAGTTAACATACCAGTCTTCTCTTGTTTCCCAATCTTTTGCTTCATCAGTCAAATATCGATAGATCGCATTCATATTATTTCTTGTAGGAACAAAGTTGGAATTGTAGCAAACGGGTGTATTCTCAATTGAATATAAATCATTAATTATATGAGTGAAAGTTACCCATCTGCCTCGCACATAAACGCTTCTGTTGTTGATTCCGTGAAGATTAGAGTAGAATTCTTTTACAACAGGGATGACTACTGCAGAAGTTGTATAGCATAATACCTCCCAACGTCGTTGCACAATCATCTCCTCAATAGGCATTGTCGAATTCTCCACTCCTCTATTCATAAATCCTCTTTCTTTGATCAGTCTCTTTTTCATCAATACTTTGTTGAAGATTCGCTGGGCCTCATCACTGACAAATTTTCTTCGATTAAAGACTCGAGATCTAGTGATTTCAAGGTGATTGGATTCCATAATGATGAGTTTTTGTGGAGTTTCAAATCCTTTTTTAGGAAGTAAATGGTTTGGAATTCGAGTTCTAGGCGTTTTTAAAGAGTTAAATCACTTAGAATTGTCAAAAACAGTCAGGCGCCGGCGGCGCACTATCATTCATTTAATTTTGGAGTCTCTGGAAGTTGACACAGGCGGCTCCAGAAGCTGCTTTCTCCCATTTTGCTTCATTTGCTCTGAATTCGTTCCTTTTTTGCTTCTTTTTACTCCAATCACCTAAAATCATCATATCTGCAATAAATCATGAAAAATACATTTCTTTAAAGTGCAATATCATCAAAAATGGGTAAAATTATATAGCAAAAACAGTATATATTTTTGGTACATCAATGGTTCAGAAGATTTTCACTTTAGAAGGGTCTCCTCTCTTGGCTCAAGCTCTAGGGTTTAGCCCTATTTATAGCCATGAGGAAGGCTAGGATGAGCTTGGTGATGATTCAATTCAGTTTAAGGAGTGGTTATAAAGAGTTTGGGATTGAAATTTAGGAGGAATTGATTGACATTGGGTTTATTTAGGGGATTTGGGTCAGTTAGACCAATTTGGGGATTTTGATCAAACTTGGTTAAATTGGCAAAATTTGCTTATGGTGTATTTGAACAAAATGAAATTGGGAACTTTTAGGATTTCTTGGAATTTTCTAGGAATTTTTTGGATTTTTTGGATTTTTGGGCAAAAAGGGTATTTTGGTACTTTTGTGTAATTTTATTCAATTTGAGTGGTAAGGGATATCTTGGAATGACTTTTGGGGAATTTTGGTGAATTTGAAGAATTTTGGGTAATTTAGGGCATTTTGGGAGGCCAAAGGCCAAAAAAATTGAAATTTTGGAAAATTGAAGCTTGGTTTGAGATGAATGTCATGAGTGGTTTAAATTGAGTTATGGACCAAGGGTCACTAACATTTGGTCCTCTATGTATTGGTACTAGTTAAACCATATCCTGATGCCAAGAGTTGAGAAGAACCATCTACATGAGTTTCCAAAGGTTTAGGGGAATGTGTGCATGTGAGTGGTGAAGCGTGTGTGTGGTGAACTCCAGACCTCCCTCAGGGCAAATCCTAAGGTCTGACCACCTATAGGAGACTTCCCCTAGGATTCCTTATGCTTGCCTTTTCTACCAAAAAGTGGAGGTTAGGCCTTCAGCATATGAAAACCCCTAGTGAAGCAAGAAGAGTTTTGAATTTCTATGGGGAGGGTTCCATGACTAGTCTTCTAAGTCACCAGGAGAGTCCTATGGCTAGACCCTAGGCTATTCTAAAGAGATACTAGACCTCAACCAAAAGTGAGGTCAACAAATCCAAACACAAACTCAAGCAAATCTTCCACAAATAAAATCATAAACTCTTCACAGCACTCCCATAAGTCAAAATCAAACTACCAATTGCCACAATCCAAATCCAAACCACACCTAAACCCATCTGCCCCAACCTACCCTGAACACCTGTGTTCATTAAGTAAGCATAAGGGTATAGGTAGGATGAGTTGTTAAGCAACATAATAAGTCTAAATAAGCCCAAGACTTTTCACTAGGCTGTGAAAGGGAAGCATGGACCTGCATCCTTCTCCTGACCTTTTGGATACTCTAGAGGTCTATTAAACTTAATATGTCTGCTTAACGAAACCATCCTCAATTAAATTAACAAAGTTCATTGAAACACAACATAGAAATTCGCATAGACAGCATAGGACTTGGTAGACAACCAAGATCTTAACATAGACATCATAGGACTTGGTAGACAACCAGGATCTAAACATAGACATCATAGGATTGAGTAGTTACTGCTTGTTAGTCCTACTTCTTCCTGTTTTTTGGCATGCTTTAATTTCTGCAAAATTATAAACACTACATGCAATGCAATACTAAAGTTTCAGGTGGTGGAACCTGAAGACTCGCCATGTACACTTTTACAATTTTAGTATTTTACTTACAATACTTTACTCCCCTGCACTTTACTACAAATATAACTGCTTGGGATGACATAAAATACCCCGCAACATTTCAAAATATAAGAAAACTCAAAACTTAATCACAAACAAAAACAAAAACTACAACTACAACTAAATTAAAACGTCTCGTTGGATGATCGGGAATACCTCGGATGATGTAACCCACGTGTTGCTAACGGGATTTCCCACGGTCTAAATAAAAGTGTGGAACTCATTCAGTTGAGCTTAGCAAATTCATCTGGACTAAGTGAATCCGATGAAAATAACGGTGCCGAGATGACGGAACCGTGGGATCTTAATCAATTCTGTTTAATCAACTTTAAGATTTGTTTTAATTAAAACACTAAAACACTCGGATTCTAAGACTTTTCTAAACCAAAACACTTCTCTCACCACCTGATTTTCACCTTCTAAAACTAAACCTCTGCAACGACAAAGGAGCTTGGAGCATAGTGGGCAGCAAGGCCATCTTCTTCAACAAAACCTGAGTCTACTTCAGTTAAACCATTCTTAGCATTAAGCAACCAGCTATAGGACTTCGAGGTATTTGCCCAGTGCAAAGTAAACCCTTATCTCATCTTCTAGGTTTTTGCACCCAGTGCATTATAAGCCCTAACTCGTTTAAGTTTCTGAGGTTGTCATCCTGATATGACATAAACCCTCACATCTTCCAGGCTATTCATATGATCAACATTAAATGAATGCAAGCCCTAATAAATAAAATTGGCAGGATGAAATATAAATTAAATCTTTCCCTAAACTGAGCCAAACAATATGATAGCTTGGGAAAACACTGGGATTCTTCTCGAATCTGTGTTCTTCCCCTAGTCTTCTTTTCTTTTGGACTCTAATAAAATGAAATGTTCTGAAATTTGAATAATTCACCTATTGAATTTTCATAATCACATTTCGTTGAAAGAAATCCTTACCTTTGGAAGTCATGATATAATTATTTTCTGATCTTTATCAAGAGTTTTCTTAGGTGACTTCGGTTGTCTAAGATGTAATTAACTATAGGGGCTTGCCCTTATAGGAAACCTAAAAGAACCCAGATTAATATAAACCCCGTTTAATCCTCTTATATTAAATGGGGAAAATTGTCGGCAAGCATACAGGTTTCGCAGACAAAACGGATGTCATACTTTTCCTTAGTTCATTTGATTGAGCCTCATCCTCAAGTTTCGTGTTCATCCTTCGGGATATATACAAAGCTCGAGGTATAGTGCTCTTTCATTTGAACTTTAAAAAATATGATATCAGTTTGACTCCATATTTTTCTAAACCAAATTATAATTAAATTAAAATTGTCCTTCTGAAGCCGGCGATGGGACTTAGATTCCAGCGACTGACAGCTTCTAAAGGGCAACCCCAACTAAAACATATAATTAAAACTTTTTATACGCCGACAGCTTCTGGCAACTCCGCTGGGGATTGAGTTTCTCTCTTCATAAAAATCAGGAAATACTATATTCATATATCGGTAATGTACTCATGTCTCTCATGAGCCAAATTACCATTCTTCCGTTGACATACTTTACCCATTTCTTTCTTGGGAAAGTATGATCAACTCTCCTGGATTTCAGGACCATTTGTTTAGCCATTCCTAAACAGAGAGCTTCGGGGATCCTTAGGATTTTTTTTTTCTTTTGATCTTGTGGGGTTGGACCCCCAATAGGTGTGTTGGTGGATTGATTCCACTTGAGCAATGTGCGTTGTGAAAAGGGATCCTCAGCAGGGTCCTTTGCTTTCACCTTTTCCTTCTGCCTCTTGGATTTAATTTTTTGCCTTCGGCAAGTTAATCCACCTTTAAAATTCTAAATATCATTTAAAACAAACACATGAAAATCTAAAAGAAAATAAAAGAAAAAGAAGAACAAAAAATGATAAGAGAAAATAATAATATATTAAATGAAATAAAAAATTTTACCCAATTCACAGAACGATCTTTTTCATAGTGTTCATACTATGATGACAAGTCTTTGGCCCTTCCTAAATTTTAGAACGTTTCTTTTGACAGTCGAAATGTCAACCCCTTCACTGACTTTCTCCTGCAACCTGCCCTCTTCCCGTGAGGCTCGTCTCACAGCACCGTTGATTCAGTTTGGAGCCGGCTTCAGTGAGTTTGAAGTCATGCTTGGAAAAGCCCCGTTCGTGGTCCTGATAGTTGTAGCCCACGAAGTACAAGAACCATCTGCCGAGTTCGATCTGAACTCTCATGAAGACTTCCCTTCTGCTAAGAATGTGAAGATGACTGCTGTCCCCGTCAAACCAGTTGGCTCCGGGACAAGGAGAGTCTTCACCTCTACTACTTTCGGCTTCGCCGTTACATCACCTACTTCCCCGTCTGCTAAAATGAAGGAAATTCTGCACGAGGAAGAGTCTGACAAAGCCTTCCTTACTCTGTCGTCTGTCTTTGAGATTGGTTCTAGTTCCAGGGTTCCCCCATTGACCAAATCCCAAAGGAGGAATCGCAACCGGAAGCTTCGCAAGGCTGCCAGGGCACAAGCTGCAAGTGTGCCAGTGATTGATGAGATTCCTCAGCAGGAGGAACTTGGTTTACCGAATACCTCTCCGCTCCTCCGAGGTAGTAGGTTCCACCTGTTAGCTGGTACTACTAGTAATGAAAGTCTCCATAGGGATTGTCGCCGCGCTTCCAGCACCGCACAGTCGTGATGAGGAGGGAAAGAAGCCCACACCCATCACTCGAGCTCATACTCTTCTACGGAGATTGGCCAAATTAGAAGGATGTTCTGTCACCAAACTTCTTAAAAGGATGGGATGTGCAATATCCTCATAAATGAAAGAGGAAATTTTGAAAATGAAAAAGCCTAGCAGGGTTTCTGTTAAGCACCATTTGGGAAAGCGTGTTGAGACAACTACCACCGATTCGACGCCCGTAATACGAAGACCAGTCAAGTCTCGGCTAGGTCCAAGAATGCCACCCAAGGAACTCCCGAGGAGGAAGAGAGGATTACTTTCCTCTGTACATGGTCTGCACTCTAGGGAGCACACTTCCTCTCTTGGTCCTGATGTCCCCGCTGAGACATTCCATCTCGAGGCATCAATTCTCGAGAGGAGAGTGTGGTTCGCTGCACCTGTCCACTTCGAGAAGTCTATAAATCATCAAATGAATTATAAGTTCGGCACTCCTATCGTCACCACTCCTGTTGCTTCAGAGTCAATGGCAGAAGAAGGGTCGATGGAGGATAGAATTCAGAAACTTCGTGAAAAGATTTCAGAGTTAACTAGGGAGCAAGGATTGGAGGTCGATAACGAGGATCTCCACCTGTCAGATTACTTGGATGATGAATTCATGGAAATCAACATGGTTGATACCAGGGCCACAGCGTCTGTGCGTAAAGCTCCTCGTGAGGAGGAGAACCGTGTCCGCTAGAGACGAAATGATCAGCCGATTGGAAAAGAGAATGGAGGAGATGACCGCCGCTATGACTACCATGGCCACATTGCATGGACAATCTCAGTCACGTCCGACAGCATCTCTAGAAATCAATCAGCCTGAGATAATACACATTGCCGATGAAAGAAGAGAGGTCGCCTCTGCCAACGAGAATGAGCTTCCAAAGAAGGATTCAACCCCGAGTCTACCAGTAAAGGATCTTGACAAAATTATCGAACAGCAAGTTCGGGAGGCCTTGGCCCAGTCCAAAGGCGGAGCATCAGTTTCAAAGGGTAGACCCTATCCGGAGGAATTTGATGATGTACCTTACCCCAAAGGCTTCGTGCCACCGACCTTCAAAATGTTCGACGGAACAGGAACCCCTCGGCAGCATATAGCGCACTTCAGAGCCAGCAGTTGCAACACATGAGGAAGTGAAGCGCTATTGTTCCGTCAGTTTGTCAGCAGCCTGTCGGGAATAGCTTTCGATTGGTATGCTGAAATTCCTAATGGATCAGTAAAGACTTTTGCATAAATGGAAAGCATGTTTGTGAAGAGATTCACCTGTGCTCAGCGTCATGTCACCACAGGAGATCTCGTGGTAGAACGTTAGAAACCCGACGAGACTTTGGTTGACTACATCTTGAGGTGGAGAAACTTAAGCATGAAATGCAAACCTCGGCTACAAGAACAGCACGCGATCGATATACTACTAAAGAGTATTCACGGTCCGGTAGCTTTCATGCTTAAGTGTCTCACGATCATGTCCTTCGAGAAACTGCTCAGCAAGGCCAGCAGCTTACAGGAAAAAATCAAGCATATGGAACCTGCAGAAAAGACAGAGAAAACGAAACCAGCAAAGGCTTATGAGAAGAGATCTGGCGTAGTGGCCACGGTCGATAAAGGAAAGCAATTGATGATGATTCAGACCGAGCAGTCACCTCAGCAGTACAGTCAGCCTCAGCAGTACGGACAGCCTTTTCCACCGCAGAATAATCAGCCCGGTTAGCAGCAACAGAGACCGTACAGGACAGATGGGAGACCAGTTCCTACAATATCAGAACGACTATGGAGAAACTACTCTTTCAAAGATGATGCTGTAGCAAAGATGTTCAAGAATCTGCTGAAGAAGCCCGAGTTCAAGTTACCCGAGCTGAAAAAGCAATAAGAGGTAAATAAGAAAGATCAGCCCAACTTCTGTCCCTATCACCGGATGCTTGGACATACAATTGAGAACTGCTTCAGTTTCAAGGATTAGCTTGAGTGGAATTACAAAGAAAGAAATATAACGATACTGAAGGAATATTTGAAGGAGACTGAAAAAGGTTCTATAAATGTAATTTCAGCCGAGCCAATCTCTCCGCTTGACCCATATGCCGGTAAGGGTGGATGGAGTGCAATTTGGAATGAGCTCAAGAAGGTCTTAGATCAAATTCAGTCTGCTTCAAAGAAAGCTGTTGTCCGGAGTCCACCGTCAGCACAGTCCAAGATAAAAGCTTCGCCGAGTGACCCACTTTTTAATGTTTACAAAAATAGCAACGGCACCAAAAACTTGATCCCGCTTAATATATATTTAATTTTATGATGGAATGTATAATGTGGATTCTACGCAAGTATACGTATTATATCAAGTAATACAGGGCTCTAGTGGAGTCCTGGTTATCGATCCCACAGGGAAGTTTTAAAAGATTTGTAACAACAAAATTTAAAAGGATTTACTTACTAATATAGTATATAGAATTTAGAATACTTAACTAAAGCGATCTAAAGTAAACTAATGCTTTAAATAAAGTTGATTTAAAGATTTTAGAAAAAGTATCCTTCCCCTTATTTTTAGAAACTTAAGTGAATGATGAATTCAAATAGATTTTTTTGTATTGTGACAAATAGGAGCATTCCTATTCTTTACCCTTTGGTCCAGGTGCAAAGAACATTGACTAGTCATATGCTTGATTACTGAATATGCGGCTAGTCTGGGAGGATATCGGTCGCCACTTCGTAGCTCCCACGTTCCCTTCACTCGAGGGCTAACATCTACACTTCGACTCTCAAATAATATGACCAAATTGAATATCTTAGTCCGTCACACTAAAATGTCCAATTCTACGTCCGATAAATAATATTTCCCTATTTATTTGCACCCTCCTTCCAAGGCTTTTGACTTCCCCGAATATTGGATGTAATCTTTATTATAGTTGATAATTCAACATATTTTAACAATTCAATCGGCCGTATTGAAAGTAAATTAAGTTTTAAGTAAAAGATTATCACAATTTATTTTAATATATTAGGCACTTCTATTTAATTTCATCAATTCACATAATTTCATAAACAAGGAGAAAGACTAAGAAAACTACTCAGAATGCAAGGGAATTAAACAAAGCATGGATTTCATTTAAAGTTAACAACAATAAACAAAGATACTTATCTCAATTTCCTCCCCAGCGTGACTCCTCGAAGTTCTTTTCGACTTTTCCTTCTAGTACAAAGACACTTCTTAACTCACTACTTACACTTACTCACACTAAACTTCAACTTAGACTCAAAAGCACACTAATAGAATACTCTAAGACTCCTAAAATAGACACACCACATACTAAAATTCGTCCTCTATTTATAGAGGTAAACAAAGGTCCAAGCGGTACTTAAGCACTGTTGACCTCATTTTTGATGAGGTCTTCTCTTCTTCTCTTTAGTACTTAGGATCTAGCCTTAGGCTTTTCCTTTGACTATCTTAGAGGACTAGAATTGGGACCCACCTTTTAGAAATTTAAACCACTTCTAAACTCCCTGCAAACTCCACAAACTTGACTATAGACCCCTAATCACCTAGAGGGTTGAAATCAAATGTGGAAGTTTAAAGGATGAGTTCCTATAGGACTCTTTGGCCTTAGGACCGCCTCTAGGTGGCCCGGTCCAGTGAAGGGGCCGACTTACACTACACTTACACACTACATTTCCACACACTTCCTAAAACCACACCCATACCCGACTTAACCTCCCGACTCATGTAGGTGATTCACATGGATGGTCCTTAACCCCTAAGCCCTCGGCTAAGAGGTTAGAACAACATAGTGAATGCCTCAAATGAGTCCTTTCATGGCTCATATGGGCTTGAAATGGCTTCATGGCTCAACCAAAATGATTTCTTTCCACCTAGATTCACCCAATCTTTAATTTCCTAAATTTTCAATTTTTGACCCCGGACCCTACACCTACTAAACCTACCCAAAACCCTCAAGTTACCAAAATTTTTGCAAAATTTCCAAATTACCCAAAATTTTCCAAAATCAATCCCAAACATCTCCACATCACTCAAATTGATCATCCATACCCAAAAATACCAAAGATTCCAAAAATACCTCCCAATACCCTCCAAATACCCAAAATACCCTTCTTGGCCTAAAAATCCAAAAATTCAGAAAATTCCTGGAAAATTCCGAGAAAATCCTAAATATTCCCAATTTCATTTTGTCCAACTACACCATGGGCCAATTTTGTCAATTTACCCTACTTTTGTCAAAACCCCCAATTTCACCCATTTTAACCCAAAGTGAACCCAATGTCAAACCAAACCTATCCAATCGACCCAAATTCTAGTCCAATTCAATTCTAAACTTCAATTCAACATTCCCAATACCAATCTAAACCAAATCCAAGTCCAATTTGATTGACATTTGGATCCAATCTCACTTTTGGCCTTAAAGCCCAATTTGGACCCATGACCCAAACTTAACCCAAACTCACCCAATTCAACTCCAATTAACCTCAAACCTTTTCTAAATCCTCCTTAACATCCCCACAAACAAAACCCTAGCATGATTTACCCAAAATTTGAACCCAAACCCCACTCAAACTCAACCCAAGGTTAAAAGGCCCATTTTTGACCTAAGCCCAAACCTAACCCAAATTCAACCCAATTCAAATCCAAATCACCCCCAATTTGTTTCAAATCACTCATGACACATCCATGAGCTAAACCCAACAATTATTTGGCCCAACCTCTTTACAAAATTCCCATCCATAAATTCATTTTTAAACTTAAGGGCCCATTCCTTAAACCATTTTAAAAGCCCACTTCCACCAAATCCAAAACCCCAAAAATTCTTCCAAAGCCCATATGACATTTCCCCTCATCATACTTTCAATTAAAATCATCCCTAAGTCCTAAACCAATGATCAAATATTTCTAAATGAAGCTTCATCCAAATTTCCACCAAATTATCCAAAATCCTTAAAATCCTTTTTTATGAAATTGACCAAACTTTTTGCCAAGCCAAAGGTGAGCCATGAAGCCATGCATGAGCCACATGTGAGCCATGAGAGCTTTGGACACTCCACCATGCCATATTGGGTAAGAAGAGGGGGCTTTCCTTAATCCCTAAAGCTCATTAGCCTTAATCATGTTTCACCTAAACTTAAATTTAATCCAAATATATTTGGATGGAGACTTCTCCATGCCAAACCAAACTGATCCCTTTGATCCCCCACGACATCCAAAGCCACCTTGAAGGGTGCACCAAACCCAAATGGGTGGATTGACCCATTTAGACTCAAAACTAGCCATGCCCCATTCTACTTTGGATCAAAGCCTTTACACATGTCCATGGCCGATTGATTGCACAAACCTCCAGCCCCCGACCCACCCGACCTCGAGGGTGACCCATGCTCGGCCGGCCGGCCACCGAGCCGCCGGAAAACACCATGGCCGAGAGCACACATGTGAGCCAACATTGAAATTCTCACTTGCCGAGCCGCCCCTTGCCTAGTGGTCACCATGGTCTGTTCTTCTCCTCACCGAGCAGCTCGATCCCAAGCCCTAACTCCCCACAGGAGGCCCCCGACCCGACTCTATTTAAACTCCACCCCTCTCGGCCATGAGAGGAGAGAAGCAAAAACCTTGCCAAAACTCTGCCAAAATTGTTCCAGACCCTCCTCCACCCTTAGAGCACTTGATCCCCAGTGAAATTCCCCTGTCATTTCTCCTCTGTAAGCTCAATTTCGTAGTTGAAATTCCACCCAAAACCAGGACACTTCTCCACAGGTGAGCCAATTCCCAAATTGATTGGCTCTACACCTTCACCGTACCGAGGGAAGGTGTCCACCATCAAAAGCCCCATCTCCGAGGCCACCCGGTTGCTCCGACCTCCAAGCTTTGTGATCGGGCTTGGTCGAAATCATATCCGGACAATTCACTGGACCGAGAGACTTCATCCGGAGCTTGCTGGGACCCAATCGAAGGTGCAACAGCTCTCGGATTGAAGCCACACTTCTCCGAGCCAAGGTATGAGCTAACTCTTCATCCCGAGCTTCTGGAGATTCTCCATTTCAAATGCTTTAGTTTCAATGCATGTTAACCGTATAGATGTGTTCGTCTCTTCAAGACGAATCCATAGAGTATAAGAACGTAAAAATCCATTGAGAATCGAGTGAGATCTTAGGGATTTAGTGTGGACGGCTCTCGGGTGAGAACACTGGGGACGATGAACGGATGCCGTCCATTCAATACACGCGCGGACGGACGGCTCGGATGGCGTCGGACCGAGAGACGGTACGAGAACCGCGGGGCCCGGGCCGCCGACTCGAGTGGCGGCGTCGAATGGGAGCGCGCCGCGTGGCCTTTCGGAGTCGCCGAGGATGCGCCGGCGCCGACTCGGATAAGTAGAAAATTAGGGATTTTCTCGATTTATTTAATTTCCTAAACTTCAAAAATTCATATCTCCGTGTAGAAAAATCGGAAAAATAAAATAAAAATACCCTCTTGCTTCGAGTGAAGAGAGGAGAATAATGTGGAAAAGAAATCACTTAATTTCATCAAATATTTTATTTTTTATGATTTATTTACTCTCTGCATTGTTTTAATTCTCCATGCATGCATACAATTCACCATGGCATGAGACCATAGGGCTTTTGAAGCCTCCGAATTTGGGAACATTCCCCGAATTTTCCAAAGTCGGAGGCCATCCCTATGAAGAGTTCTTGATTTTTCAAGTTCAGGTCACTGTTTTGAGTATTTTAATTCCAGTAAATAGCATGTTGTGAAATAAATTCTAGGAAAATTTGGTGATGTTCCTTATGACCAGAGAACCCTAGAAAAATAGATTTTGGCTTAGTTCAATCAAAACAACCCTAATTGGCTTAAACACCCAAAATAGGTCTTTAATTAATTAGAGTTAACCAGGCATCAAATTGACTTGAAATCAATTCTCCATCGACCTTTAGGATCGAGAGGAATCCACCATAAAAATTTGAGGTCAATCGGACTTGGTTAGCCCACTAATTGGGTTGATTAAGTCACTTAGCCATTTTAAAATTTAAAAATTCATAACTTTTAAAATACTTTTCAAAAATTCACCAAATTGGTTTTGGAGCCTCTCTAATATCAGGGGAACCTAAGAAAATTAAAATTTCAATTTTCTAAAAAAGTTGATTTTTAATAATATTTTAATATTTTTAATAATTAAAAAATAATAAAAATCACAAAAATAATAAAATTCACCAAAATGTCACATTTTGAATTTTAATCACTTAGGAACAAATCCCACATTTTTCTTAGGTCTATTTAGTGAGATATTGAATTTTAAAGTTTTAAGGTAATTTTAAAATTAAAAAATGTATTTTCTAGCATTTTCACTAAAATAATTATAATAAATCATGGAAAAATCGAAAATTGAAAAATTTGCTTCTCTCGGTTTCCTTGATATCGGAGAGATTTTTGAAAAATATAAAATCCATTTTTCAACATTTATTTTATTTTTTAAATTAATTAACACTCCAAAACTCAAAATAATTATAATAAAAATAATATAATTCAAAAAATCACCAAAATTGGTCCAAGTGCTTCTCTCGGTCATTAGGAATGTCCCCTAATTTTCTTAAGGACTGAAACTTTCCTTTGGTCATGTTATCAAATTTTCCTTGAAAATCTCTATTTTCCACCAAAAATAATTATATAAATAAATTAAATACGTAAAAATCACATTTTCTCCTCTCATGTCTTTATTGACATATGAGTGAAGTCACATAAAAATTTCAAGTTCATTTGGGTTCAATTTAGTGAGTTATGAAATTATTAAGCTTAAAGGGTAAAATGGTAATTAAAATCTTTAATCCTTAATTAAAACTTTAGGTTTAATAAAAAAATCAACAAGTAAAATATTTGATCTTAATCTGGTTTGGATGATTGAAATTTAAATAATTAAAGGGTAGAAACCCATTAAATAATTTTAAAATGATTAAACTTTAATTAAATAATAGATTAAATTTGGAGGAATAATAAATTGGAATTATTAAAATAAGGGATATTTATTAGGAAGAGATTTATTCTTCAATTTAAAAATCCCTAAACTAATTATATCATTAATACTCAACTCTTAATTAAAATGATAACTCAAATGTAAAACATTAAAAGACTTAATTGAATTATTAAACTCTTTTAAAATTTCAATTAAAATTAAAAATAAAGTAAATTAAAATTAAAATAAAATTAAATCAAATTAAATTAAATAAAATTAAATTAAATTAAACTAAATTAAAATTAAATTAAATTAAATTAAATTAAATTAAATAATTAAATTAAATTAAATCAAATCAAATTAATTAAACATCAAATCAAATTAATTAAACATCAAATCAAATTAAATTAAAACTCAATTAAATTAAATTGAATTAAATATAACATCTCCTAAGACATAAAAGAAATTAAATATAAAGCAACTTGAACACTATTCCAAATTTAAACCCTTTAACTTAAATCAAATCATTTGAATACTAATTTACCCTCGAAAGCTTTGATTATTATAACTCCTAAATGAAACATTAAATGAAGTGCTACTTCACTCATAAGATATTCAAATGTCTTAATTCACTCGGCAAGTTAACAAAACTCGAAAACCTCGGATGATTGATTCATTTATATAATTAAATTCATTTGGACTTAAAACAATCCTAGAAATATCGAAAAGATGTTTAAGATTCTTCTTAAGCACTTCCTCAATATGATAGGATATTTATAAGAACAATCGAATTTAATTGTTCTTTGATGAAGAAAATCGTCCTCAAACAAAAACACAAAGAACCTAGACGTCATAGGAGATGACTAGCTATAGGATTAGGAATTTGGTAGAAAACCATAACCTTTCCCTTAGCTTTACCTAGAAACTTGCTTAAATATTCTAATTGTGTTTTAAGTGCAGCTTGGGATGACGGGAAGACCCTCCAGGTACGCTTTTATTTTATTGCAATTCACTCTCTTGCAATTTACTTTCTCGCAATTTACCTTCTTGCAACTTACTTTATTGCAAATGCATTTATTTTTTTTCTTTTCTTGCATGATAAAACAACTGTTGCATGAAAACCCACACCTTTAGGATAGTCCCTAAAACTGAAACCAAAACTAAGTTAAAAGTCATTGCAAGATAAAATTCACCGCCACAACATTTCAAAATATAAAACAACTCAAAATTTAATCACAAACGTAACACAAAACTACAATTGCAACTAAATTAAAACGTCCTCGTTGGATGATCGGGAATACCTCGGATGATGTAACCTACGTGTTGCTAACGAGATTTCCCACGGTCTAAATGAAAGTGTGGAACTCATTCAATTGAGTTTAGCAAATTCATCTGGACTAAGTGAATCCGATAAAAATAATGATGCCGGAAGGATGGAACCGTGGGATCTTAACCGGTGTCGTTATAATCAACTTTAAGATTTGTTTTAATCAAAATACAAGAACACTTGGAAAATTAAGACTTCTCTAAACCAAAACACTTTTCTCATCCCCGCATTTATGATTTCTAAAACTAAACCTCTCGCAACAACAAGGAGCTCGGAGCATGGTGGGCAAGCACGGCCATCGTCATCAACAAAACTCGAACCTACTTCAAGAAAACCTTCTTAGAATTAAACAACAAAGCCATAGGACTTCGAGGTAGCTTGCACTAGTGCAACATAAATCCTCAACTCTTCGTTAGGCATTTGCATTGCAAATTAAGCCCTAACCGGTCTTAGGATTCCGAGGTAGTCGTCCGATACGACAATAAACCCTCACATCTTCCAGGCTATTTGTTTGATTTCATCATACAAATATAAGCCCTAATTAATTTAAATTGGCAAGATTGAAATACTAAATAAACATTAGGACTTTCCTAAATTCAAGCCAAACAATAGGATGGTCGGGAAATTACCGAAGTTCACTTCGAATCGATGATTTCTCCTACCTTTCTTCCTTTGGATTCATAAAACAAAATGTTCCAAATTTGATCCATTCCCTATTGAAATTCCAAAATTCAATCTTTGAAAATCTTAAACTTTGAAATTCTTGAGAGCAGAATTATTGGTTATTATCGAGAGTTTTCTTAGGTGATTCCGGTCACTTAAGATGTAATTAACTATAGGGGCTTGCCCTTATAGGGAATTTTAAAAAACCCAGGTAATATAAACCTTGTTTAATACTTTCATATTAAGCAGGGAATTTGTCGGCTTATAAAATTGGTTCGCGAACCAAACGGATGTCACAAAACTTCTAGTTTATTTGATCGAGCCCCACCCTCAAGCGGTGTGTCTATCCTAGGGATAGATACACGGCTCAGTGGTGCGGTGCTCGTTTATATAAACTATTTGGGATGTGAGATCGGTTTAATCTCATATTTAAAAATTATTTTCAAAGTCAAATACTACTTTCTAAATTATATATATATTTAAATCAAATTTAAAATTTAAATTCGCCGACAACTTCTGTTAGGCGACCCCCTTTTAAAATACAACACAACCTAAAAATAGTGCCGACAAGCACCTCTTCAAAAAGTGTCCAGGTTCAATATATCTGGCATTTTGAACTGTCTTGCCGTCGGAGAGAAACGACCTCGCCGTTAGCGGGTCTTCTAGAAGGTCTTCAATCCGCGCGATCTCGCTGTCGGCGGGCTCAGGCTAACTGTCGGCGAGGTAGTTGCAAACCTTTAAGAAATTCTCTTCATAATCTCGCCGTCGGCGGGCTCGATTTCGCTGTCGGCGACTTAGTTCATTTTGCATGTATTTCTTCCTTTTTGATCCAAATTTGCTCTATTTTATGTTTTTTCTTCCATCACTTATAAATCTTCGTTCCTGCAATAAAATAAAGAAAATATCTTTCTTTAAAGTGCAATTTCATACAAAATAGGTATGAATTTCTTAACATATTTTTCTGTGATCAAAATCCCCCAAACTTAATTATTATTTGTCCTCAAGTAATTTTTATACTAAATAAAAACAATGATTTTTGTAATAGAATTTTTTTAATTCAAATAAACTACGAATTAAATTTAAATAATACTATAGTAAAGTTAAATAGAAATATTTTTAAGTAATTAAATTAACTTTATAGATATAAGATTATTTAGTTATCGAATCTAAGATTTCTAGCTCTCTATTTATTTCAAGATTATATTAAAAAGAGTAATTTACTTAAGATATTTAGATGATAGGAAGTTCAAGAAAACACTATTTAGTAAAATACTAATCCATATATATAAGTTTAGAAATATATTTGAGTTTTACCCTTTAGATTGATTCCATTGAAGCCAATTTTTGATAAGGCATCTCCTCAAGCTTCTCCTCACTTATATATTTTTTCTTTTCTTTTCTTTTCTTTTCTTTTTTTTTCTTTTTGGATTGATTTTAAATCCTTCTCTTTTTCTTTTTCAAGTGAGGATTATTGTATCTAGATAGTCTGTTAATAATTTTGAACTTCAACTTTCTCTTCCTAAATTTGAAACTTAAAATATTTCTTTGCTTATATGTATTTCATAACATTTACTTCATTGAGTTTCAATCTCTTCTTCTTCACCTACATACTTAAGAATTTCAATTTTAGATTATAGTTTCCCTTACTTTAAATAGTTTACTATATTCTTATTCCTTTTAACCAAATATCTTATTCAATTAAATTAATTTGGATTTCTAGAAATATTCTATTCAACTTTCTATAATAATTATATAAATTAATTCAAGTTACTGAATTAAAAATTATTACAAAAAATCAAATAATAATAATTTTTTTTTTAACATAGAAATTGCGAACAATTTAATAATTAACTTTGTATTTTTCCTCCCCCAAACTTAAATTTTTCTATCTATTTCTAAATGGTGAAAAGGAAAATATACAATGAATTTACATCATACCTTTGAGCTTTAGGAATTTCTTTTCCTTGAAATTTTTGCAGGCTTTTTCATTATTTAAAGAACATGTACTGTTAGTATTCTTCCATATATATAGTATTTAAAAGAAAGTGCTGGGTAAAGAAATTTTTAAATAAGTATAAAAACACAAACAGATTAAAACTTAATCTACTATTACACATCCAATCAATTGGGTTACTAAAACAATCTAAAATTAAAGTTCATAATTTATAAAACTTAAACAACACATTTAAAGAAAAACTAACATACTACCTTAAAGAGAATTTGCATGCTAATTTAACATATATAAAAAGTCTAACATAACAGCTTAAGCAATTTAAAACAAACACACCAACTCCACAAATCCACGTAAAGTACATAACAATTACACACAAAGTAATAAAGTTCTTAAAATAACAAATAATCTAAACAAACCAAATAAAGTCTCTAATCTTCAGCATCAAAATCCCAAACTATATCATCTCCCTGATCTCCAGGCTGAGAAGGCTGAGCAGGCTGATACTATGTGTAGCGGGGGCATTCAGAAAAGACAACATCTAATTCACATTTCCTGTAACGACGTTCAGCCTCATAATATGCTATTTCATATTCTGATTGTCGCTGGAGATATTCACTATCATAATCATGTCTTCTCTCCAAGCCTCCAATCCTTTGGTCCATATGCTCCAGTTTTTCTTCTATTTTCTCAAAACTTTTCCGCTGTAAAGTCATCTCATTCATCAAATCTTGAAGGGTAGGAGTACTATAGTGAGGTGGGTCATAACTAGTAGAGGGAATATCTCTACTCAAGAAGGTACATAGTTCATTGTCCTGCATCTCCATCCTTCGTGGGATTCATATTTCTTAATATTAGCCGCAGTAATGGGTTTCATAGGCTCAACCCATTCCTCATCATCTCTCGCTCTACCCCAGATAATTGGCGAGTGCATAGATAAGACCAGGATGTCCTAGTCCTCCTTCACTTTCACTTCTTGAGGTGGCTAATCTATTCTTATAAATTACACTTTCCACATTAATACTTTTTTGGTTCTCAATACAGAAATTTAGAACTGCTCTATCTCTTGTTCCCTCACTATGGTGGTAAGTAGGTAACAAAGTAGAACAAATAAAATAGTGTCAGGCTTAAGATGACGCATTTAACATAGAAAGAGGAAAATTTACCCTTTTGCGCTGCTTTATCTTCCAAACTCCTTTCCCGTCAGTGAGAAAGTTTATCACCTCTTTCAGTGGTCCTTCCATTGTTCCAAAGTATCATAGTCACTGGTATACAGGTCACGTACCTCATAAAACGAGTTAATCCTAGCAGCACTGAATTCAACCAAAAATCCTCTTACTTTGATCGGTGCATCTTCAATCGCAATCAGATTGGCATAAAATTCCTCGACAACTTCTACAAGCAGCCTCGTTTGTGGTGTAGCAAAAATTTTCCCATCCTCTTTCCTTAATTATTCGTTCCACTTCTCTCGCCGGATTCTTGAAAACTCGATTCTGTATGCATTTTCTTGCTTGAATGTTTTGAAAGTATCGAGTTTGTGCTCTTGCATTTATGAATCAGGTTTCGTCGTAATCCAACCATCGCTTTTGTCGTGGAGCCATTTTCGATCTGTGAAATTTGCAAAAAATCTTAACTAAACTCCCAATTATTACTAAAATGGCTTCCTATAGCAACTAAAATCCATTTAAATCGATGATCTCCATGAATTTCTTCCAAGTATTTTCTCCATATTTCGAATTTTTCCAAAATTTCCCAATGTAGAAGAAATTCATGGTGAAAATCAAAAATTTTTGCATAGGAGTGAAGCACTTACCAAGGGTAGATGAAATTCGGTGTCAAAAAGTGTTGAAATCGCCTCAAATCCAAGATCTCACGGCCCTAAGTCAGTTTTTTTTTAAGTTTTGAGGAAGGGGATGATGAATAGTGTCGGTTGACTGGTCAAACATAGGACATTTCGCGATCTCACGGTCGGCGAGATTTTTCTCGCCGTCGGCGAGATCGTTCTCGCTGTCAGCGGGCTTTCCCTCGCTGTCGGCGGGATAATTCTCGCCTTTGGCGAGCTCCCAAAAATTTTAAATATTTAAAATTCTTCAATCATTTTCAACCTCGATTTGGCTCTAATTAATCTTCTGATCACTTAATTTGATAATTTAGTATGAAGATTAGATACTTATACTCACAAAACGTTCACACAAACAATATAACTTTATATATGAAATCCATAATACTTACAAACTTCACACTTTTAAATACTAACACTTAAGACTTTAATACTTCAAACTCTCATAAATACTCAGTATTGCAATCCACACCACAACACTCTAAATGTTGAGACATAACAAATACATATAATTTCATCAAATCTGAGATGATCAAATTTAAAGTTTAAATCATAGTAAAACTTAAATCCAAATCAACACATATATACACACAAATATAACATAAGATAGAAATCTTTACTACTCCTCGATTGTCCGAACTAACATCCTCTCCGATATTCTCGATGTGACGCGAGTGCACAAATAGATTGTAGAAAGACCTGAAAGGGAATTCGCAAGTAGATTTTTCATCAATCCACCCTTCTGTCTCGACAAATGAATAAAACTCGGCCTCCGGATGTCCAAGTATGATCAAAGTACTTCTTCATCCTCCAGTCAATGTGATCAAACATATCAGAGATATTATCGATAGAATTCATCACGTTTTGCAACTCTTTCTCTAATCCTTTAATCTTTTCGTAATGAAATTTGTTTTATCGAGAAGGGCCTTACTAAAAGATTGTTTTGTGATGCTCTGTCGTAAATAATGGTAATCTCATCATCGTTATCCAAAGTTGGAAACATATCCGTAGGATCGAGTGGTTTCCATGGCAAAAGTACATTTTCCCACGCCTCATAAGAAACTTGGTACTGACTGCATAAAGCAAATATAGTCGATGGGTGTCCAAGTCCATGAACTGACCCATGCACAATCAATCCTAATGCAGACTTTACTATAATTGATCCAACATCGATAGGTAGTCCAATTTGAATACAGTAATTTAATATAGCGCATTCCTTTGAAACCTTATTTACCCTCATAGTGGGTAATAATTTTGATGAGAAAGAAATGCCAATGCTTCGAGACAGGGTTAAGAAGTGATGCAGAGAAACTGACATACTTGTCTTCGCGCAACTCCCAATCATCAGGTTCGTCGGTCAGGTATCTATAAATCTCGTTCATATTGTATATTGAAGGAACAAAGTTTGAATAATGACAGACGTGGGTATTCTCTATAGAAAATAATTCATTTACCTTGAAGGAGTAAATGTTACCCATCTTCCTCGGACGTAGACACTTCCATTGTTGATCGCATATAGATTAGAGTAAAACTCTTTAACTACAGGAATAACTACGCGGATGTCGTATAGCAAAATCCTCTCAGTGCCGCTGCACGATCATTTCTTCAATTTTTGTGGTGGAATTTTCTACTCCTCTGTTGACAAATTCCCATTCTTTAATAAGTCACTTCTTCATCAAAACTTTGTTTAAAATACGCTGCGCCTCCGAACTGACGAGTTTTCTTCGGTTGAAAACTCCAGTTTTTATGGTTTCTAAGAGTTTGGTGGCCATTTCGGATTGAAACGAATGGTCTCTAGTCGTTTCTTGGGAAGAAAAACAGTGTAAAAATGAATTTAGGATGGTTTTCTACAAAGAAATGGCTTTAGAACCGTCCAAAACCGCACATAAAACTTAAGAGACCAATTTTTCAACTGTGTCGCCGTCGCCGGGAAGTTTCTCACCGTCGGCGAGTTACTTATAAAACTGATTTAAAGATATGGCACGCGATCTCGCTGTCGGCGGGCTTGGGCTCGCTGTCGGTGAGATTCGGTAAAATTACCAATTTCGCTCTGGTCCGAATATTTTCTGATCTCATCATATAGGTTTGAATTTGTGATGATTCTAATTAAAAATTGAATATTAAGATTTATTTTAATATTACAGACTTACTAATTTGTATATAATTAAAATAAAAGACTACTATAGGTTTAACGTCGTCAGCCCGACTAATTTCAGTTAGTAATCAAGTCGACTAAGCATTAAAACCTCTTTAAAATTTGGTCTTCTACCTTCGAAATATGGTTTTAATCTATGTCCGTTTACCTTAAATCTATGTCCTGTTTTTGGATCTTCAATTTCTATAGTTCCATATGAAAATATTTCGAGTTATAGTGAAAGGTCCTAACCATCGAGATTTTAATTTCCCAGGAAATAATTTCAATCTAGTATTATATAGCAAAACTTCTTGTCCTGGTTCAAAATTTCTCTGATTAATCTTTCGATCATGCCATAATTTCATCCTTTCTTCATAAATCCTATCATTATCATATTATTCATTCCTTAATTCTTCTAATTCATTTAATTGCAACAATCTCTTCTCACCAGCTTCTTTCATATTATAATTAAATTCTTTAATCACCCAATATGCTTTATGTTCTAATTCAACTGGTAAGTGACAAGTTTTTCCATATATAAGCTCGTAAGGAGTCATTCCAATCGGAGTTTTATAAGCGATCCTATATGCCCATAATGCAGTTGTCTAGTCTTATAAACCGACCCAATCTATTAGGGTTTACGGACTTTTCTAAAATACGCTTAATCTCTCGATTAGAAACTTCGACTAATCCACTAGTTTGTGGATGATAAGCGATTGATATCTTACGAATAATATTATATTTTTCTACTAGTTTGTGAATATATTTATTTCTAAAATGAGTTCCTCCGTCGTTGATAATCACTCTCGGCATTTCAAATCTAGTAAAAATATTTTTCATTAAAAATTTTGAAACACTTTTAGCATCACACCTAGGTAAAGCTTGCGCTTCAATCCATTTGGAAACATAATCAACAGCTACTAATATATATGAGTTTCCAAATGAAGGAATAAAATGTCCCATGAAATCTAATCCCCAAACATCAAAAATTTCAACTTCTAATATAAAATTCAGAGGCATTTCATTTTTTCTGGATATATTTCCTACTCTTTGGCAATTATCGCGAGTTTTTATATATACGTATACATCTCTAAATAGAGTAGGCCAGTAGAATCCAGATTGTAGAATTTTATACGCAGTTTTATCTGTCCCAAAATGTCCTGTAAAATCAGAATCATGACATTTTTGAATAATTGTTTCAGTTTCTTCATAAGGCACGCATCTTCTAAAAATTAGATCCTTATATTGCTTATATAAGTATGGTTCATCCCAAAAGTATGTTTTAGTATCATGAATGAATTTTTTCTGTTGTTACAAAGTTAACATAGGTGGTAAAATGTCACTTACAATATAATTTACTATATCGACGATACCAATTTATTTTCCACTCATTTATATTATAAAGTTGTTCATCAGGAAAACTGTCTATAATTTCATTATCAATATCAGATAATTCATGATATTCTAATATTGATAAATGATCAGCAATTTGATTATCAGTACCCTTTTTGTTAACGATCTCAAAATCAAATTCTTGCATTAATAATATCCATCTACTTAATCTTGGTTTAGAATCCTTCTTTTGCATTAAATATTTTATAGCAGAGTGATCAGTATGCACAATACATTTAGTTCATATTAGATAATGTCGAAATTTATTAAAAGTATATACAATCGCTAATAATTCTCTTTCGATGAATCGTATAATTTATTTCAGCATCATTTAGAATTTTACTAGCATAATATATAACTTTGAAAATCTTATCATATTTTTGCCCAAGAACTGCTCCTATAGCATAATCACTAGAATCACACATAAGCTCAAATGGTTTCTCCCAATTAGGTGAAACTATTATAGGTATTGTAATTAATTTATCTTTTAATAATTCGAAAGCATTCAGGCATTCAGTTATTAATTCAAATTTCTTGTCCTTTTCAAGAAGTTGGCATAGAGGTTTAGAAATTTTTGAAAAATCTTTTATATAACGTCTGTAGAATACAGCATGTCCAAGAAAACTTCTTACCCCTTTCACCGTAGTTGGAGGTGGTAATTTAGCTATAAATTGAATTTTTGCAGGGTCTACTTCCATGCCCTTTTTCAAAATTTTATGCCCTAATACAATGCCGCCTGCAACCATAAATTGACATTTCTCCCAATTAAGAACTAAATTAGTTTCCTCACATACTTCAAATACTTTTTCAAGATGATTTAAGCATGTGTCAAATGATGTTCAAAATACAGAGAAATCATCCATAAATACTTTTATTCCATTATCAATTAATTTACTAAATATAGACATCATACATCTCTGGAATGTTGCAGGTGCATTACATAATCCAAAAGGCGTCCTTCGAAAAGTGAAAGTTCCATAAGGACTAGTAAATGTAGTTTTCTCTTGATCCTCGGGAGCAATTTGTATTTCGATGATAATCGGTGTATCCATCTAAGAAACAAAAATACTTATGTCCGGCTAATCTATCTAACATCTGGTCTAGAAATGGTAAAGGGAAGTGATCTTTCCTGGTGGCTGCGTTTAATTTTCTATAATCAATACATATTCGTCATCCAGTAACTTGCCTTATAGGGATAAGATCATTATTTTCATTAGCTTTTACGCTCACTCCTCCTTTCTTAGGCACACAGTGAATTGGGCTTACCCAAGCACTGTCAGAAATAGGATATATAATACCATTATCTAACCATTTTAAAATTTTTTTTCGACTACTTCTTTCATTATCGGGTTTAATCTCCTCTGGGGATCTACTTTGAAGCTTATGTTCATTATCTAAAATAATTCCGTGCATACGGATCGAAGGACTAATTCCTTTAATATCTGCTAAAGTCTAACCAAAAATTTTCTTATATTTTTTTAAGGTATCTAAAAGTTTTTGTTCTTGAGATTCATTTAATTCAGATGAAATAATAACTGGTAGAGTTGAAAAATTACCTAAGTAAGCATATTTCAAATGATTAGGTAACATTTTTAACTCAAGTTTAGGAGGTTTAATAATCGATGGAACTATATTTTTTTCAGTGTTTTCTATATTATCCAAAAATTCAAATTTCTCTTGAATATAATCTGGTTCTTCATTTATATCGGCTTTTTCAATTAATTCAGTATTTTCTTTTTCTAATTTTTCTTCATAATATTCCTTAAAATGTTCTTTTTTTAAATGATCGAGTACTTCCATTCGAAAACACTCATCATCTTTTTCTAGTGCGAGGATATTTCATTGATTTAGCAATATTAAAAGTTATTTTTTGGTCATTTACTCTCATAGTTAATTCTCCTTTACGAACATCAATCATAGCTTTCCCAAGTGGCTAAAAATGGTCTTCCTAAGATGATAGGAATTTCTTTATCTTCTTCCATATCTAAAACAATAAAATCTACAGGGAAGATAAATTTATCCACTTTTACTAAAACATCTTCAATAACTCCCTTAGGATATGTAACGAACGATCGACTAATCGAAGGGTTATCGAAGTAGGTGAAATTTCTCTCAATCCTAATCTCTTAAAATTGATAGAGGCTTTAGATTGATGCTTGCTCCTAAGTCACACAAAGCTTTTCCATAGAATTTTTCTCCAATAACGCGAGGTATAGTGAAACTACCGGGATCTTTTAATTTTTCGGAAGCTTTTTCGAATAATAGCACTATACTCCTCACTAAGTGCGACAGCTTCATTATCGGTAAATTTTCTTTTTTTATTTAGAATATCTTTCATGAATTTTACATAGTTTGGCATCTGTTCTAAAGCTTCTACGAAATGAATATTTATTGTTAATTTCTTCAGAATTTCAAGGAATTTAGCAAATTGTTTAACTTTTTTATGTTGAATTAGTCGTTGAGGAAATGGTGGTGGAGGTTTTTCAACAGAAATTTTCATTGGTATTAAAAGATTTTCTAAGTTCGGATCTTGTTGATTCTTTTCCTTTTCGATTTCCACTTCCTCTTTTTGACTTTCAAGTTCTTTCTGAATTCGAGGTTCTAATTCTTTTCCACTTTGTAATTGTATCGCTTTAATTTGTTCATTTCCTTTGTCTTTGGGATTTATTTCCACATTACTAGGAAATATTCTAGGTATTCTATTATTAAGCGCAGTAGCGATATGTCCAAGTTGAGTTTCAATATTTTTAATAGCAGTTCCTTGATTTTGTAATTGCTTTCCTTGTATTTGTAATTGATTTCCTTGATTTTGTAAATGTTGACCCATATTTAATATTAATTCTTCTATAGATAATTTCTTATCTTTAAATTGAGGGTTATTATTATTAAATCCAGGTGGATAACTAGGTTTATAATTAGAATTTCGTTGGTTAGAGGGATTTCCTAATGGTTGTGTTATGTTGTTCATCTATGGTTGATTAGTTGTATTATTATTCCAATTAAAATTAGGATGATTTTTCCATCCAGAATTATAATAATTCGCATAAGGATTATTGGGTCTGTTATTAATAGCATTTATAGTTTCATATGAAGGTAGAGATTCTATAAGTTGTCCAGATGAGTTTTCTTCTAATATAGTTGGAGAGTAATTCATTCCAAAATGATTTAATTTTTTAGATATAGCAGCGATTTGCGAAGCTAACATAGATATTGCATCATTTTCATAAATATCGGCTATCTTTTTTCGCATTCATTCTATCGACGAGCCATTGAAAATTATTGGTAGTCATTTCTTCGATTCGTGCATAGGCTTCATCAAATGGTTTTGACATTAATGATCCTCCAAGCAACAGAGCATCGATGATTGATCTAAGAGATCCTACTAATCCATTATAGAAAGTTTGAATAATTAACCTATCTGGTAACGCATGATGTGGGCATTTCCTAAGAAGTTCTCTAAATCTCTCCCAAGCTTCATATATTGATTCTCCATCAAACTAACTAAAAGAAGTTATATCATTTCTAAGCTTAGCAATTTTATATGGTGAAAAATATTTGGATATAAATTTTTGTGATAACTCTCCCCAAGTTTTAATAGATCTAGGTGCTAACGAATTTAACCACATTTTAGCCTTATCCCTTAAAGAAAAAGGAAAAAGTCTAAGTCTAATAGCATCGTTAGATACTCCTTCATATTTGAAAGTAGCACATAGTTCTAAAAAACTAGCAAGATGTAAATTAGGATCTTCAATAGGTGAACCACTAAATTGATTGTTTTGTACCATTTGGATAATTGCAGGTTTAAGTTCAAATGAGTTAGCAGCTACATCAGGGTTTTGAATAGTTAAATGAATTTCATCTAATGTAGAGTTGGCATAATCTCTTAATGGTCTCTGTTGATTAATATTTTTATTTTCAGGAATATTCGCTATTTGTGTTAAATTTATAATTTCTCTTTTTTGTTTTCTAATTCTTCTAATTGTACGCTCTAATTCTGAATCGTAAGGTATTAAATTTTCGTTTCCAAATTTACGCATACAATTTTCTAAAATAAATTTTAAAATAGTCCGTTACTCTAGTAAATAATTTCTAAATTCCCCGGCATCGGCGCCAAAAACTTGACCCACTTTTTAATGTTTACAAAAATAGAAACGGCACCAAAAACTTGATCCCGCTTAATATATATTTAATTTTATGATGGAATGTATAATGTGGATTCTACGCAAGTATACGTATCGTATCAAGTAATACAGGGCTCTAGTGGAGTCCTGGTTATCGATCCCACATGGAAGTTTTAAAAGATTTGTAACAGCTAAATTTAAAAGGAATTAATACTAATATAGTATACGGAATTTAGAATACTTAACTAAAGCGATATAAAGTAAACTAATGCTTTAAATAAAGTTGATTTAAAGATTTTAGAAAAAGTATCATTCCCTTTGTTTTTAGAAACTTAAGTGAATGATGAATTCAAATAGATTTTTTTGTATTGTCACAAATAGGAGCATTCATATTCTTTACCCTTTGGTCCAGGTGCAAAGAACATAGACTAGTCCTATGCTTGATTACTGAATCTGCGGCTAGGATGGGAGGATACTAGCTGTCACTTCAGAGCTCCCACGTTCCCGTCACCTGAGGGCTAACATCTACACTTCAGCTCTCAAACAATAGGGCCAAATTGAATATTTTAGTCTGTCACACTAAAATGTCCAATTCTACATCTGATAAATAATATTTCCCTATTTATTTGCACCCTCCTTCCAAGGCTTTTGACTTCTCTGAATATCGGATGTAATCTTTACTATAGTTGATAATTCAACATATTTTAACAATTCAATTGGCCAGATTGAAAGTAAATTAAGTTTTAAGTAAAAGATTATCACAATTTATTTTAATATATTAGGCACTTCTATTTAATTTCATCAATTCACATAATTTCATAAATAAGGAGAAAGACTAAGAAAACTACTCGTAATGCATGGGAATTAAACAAAGCATGGATTTCATTTAAAGTTAACAACGATAAACAAAGATACTCATCTCGATTTCCTCCCATGCGACTCCTCGAAGTTCCTTCGACTTTTCCTTCTAGTACGAAGCACACTTCTTAACTCACTACTTACACTTACTCACACTAAACTTCAACTTAGATCGAAAAGCACACTAATAGAATACTCTAAGACTCCTAAAATAGACACACCACATACTAAAATTCGTCCTCTATTTATAGAGGTAGACAAAGGTCCAAGGGGTACTTAAGCACCTCTTCAAAAGCGTCCGGGTTCGATGTATCCAGTATTTTCAAGCTGTCTCGCCGTCGGTGAGAAACGACCTCGCCGTCAGCGGGGCTTCTAGAAGGTCTTCAATCCCTGCGATCTCGCTGTCGGCGGGCTCGGGCTCGCTGTCGGCGAGGTGGTTGCAAACCTTTAAGAAATTCTCTTCATAATCTCGCCGTCGGCGAGCTTCATTTCATCGTCGGCGACTTAGTTCATTTTGCATGTATTTCTTCCTTTTTGATCCAAATTTGCTCTATTTTATGTTTTTTTTCTTCCATCACTTATAAATCTTCGTTCCTGCAATAAAATAAAGAAAATACATTTCTTTAAAGTGCAATTTCATAAAAAATAGGTATGAATTTCTTAACATATTTTTCTGTGATCATCGAGGAAGCTACCGCGATGACAATGAAGGGAGAAAGAGATCGTGAGTGAGATTAAAGATGATAGCGCGAAGGATAGGATAGGGGCTGCTTCCGTTAGACTGATTGTCTCAGATTCAGGGGTGAAATCCCTCGAACCCCTGACTTTGTATCATTATCTTTGTACCCCTCCAGGGTCTCGTAATAATGATATGAATGATGTTGGCTACGTTCTTACTGTCTCTAGTGATGACGTAACTAATCACAACCTATCTAACACCGATTTTGATTCCCAAAATGATCCTCAAATCATATTAACTTCCAGCAAAGATAAAGAAGACATCGACAACACCGGCTACGACAGTACGAGAAGTGAGGAGCCAGTCCTCGAGTGCAAAGGAGCTCCACTTGACATCAGTTTGGACTTCTCAGATACAGAACGAACTCTGGGTCCAGAAGAAGAAGAAATAACGTAAGTGCATTTAAGGAGTGGCAAGGTGCTACCTCTGAGAACAACTCCAGTGGACAAAGGAAAGCAGATAGTCACTCAAGAAGAAATACCTCCAGCTACTGAAGAGATACAAGTTTGAAATGAAGTTGAAAACCCAAATAATGTGGATTACAACGTGTTAGCTCATCTCAGGAAGTTGCCGGCCAAACTAAGTATTTATGATGTTATGATCCTGTCAAAGGAGATGAGAGAAAGTTTGATCAAGGCTCTACTTGATCCCGACATTTGCGTAGCGCAGTTGGCTAGCACATCCTCAGGTGGAGTTTGCACCATAAAGGAACAACCTAGCGTAACTTTCATCGACGAAGATTTGCTACTCGGTGCATGTCCGATCACGATCGTCCACTCTACATTTCGTCATCATCGGCAGATTCGTACTTTCCAGAGTCTTAGTAGATCTTGGAGCGTCGCTCAATATAATGAGTCTACGGATGTTAGCTTACTTGGACATCGACGCCCGAGAGCTTTCAATGGATAAAATGATGTTAAGAGGTTTCAATCAGAAAGAAGAAAGAGCCCTCGAATTTATAACGCTACAAATGAAAGTTAGAAATCTAGTAACAACTGCAAAATTTCATGTCATCGATGCGGATACTTCGTTCAATACCATGTTTGGTCGACCGTGGCTCCATGAGTACAATATGGTCCCGTCGTCGCTCACCAGTGCATCAAATACTACAAAGATAGACAAGAACATTGCATTAAAGGGGATCTACAGCCGTTTTCAATACATGAAGTGGGCATCCATGAAGATGCCGCTTACTATGCTCCTCTGAAGAAAACAGTATTTGCAAGAGACATTGTGATAAGCAAAATTGAAGACTCAAAGGAACTACAAGGACGAGACCATATGGCTCCAGTTCAACAATCTCATACCACTCCTCAACGAGTAGGTAAAAGTTCTTTTAGCCCACAAATCCGAGGTCGAGGCCGGGGACGTGGTCGAGGAAGAATTTCCCAGATTATTGAACAAACGAAGCCAACAATCAACATCGACATGGAGGGAAGCTCCGAAGAAGATAAAGAAACAATGATGATAAGTCAGAAAAAGCTTCAGTTCGAGATCTCTCTAAACGACGAAGCAAAGGATGAATACGAATCGATGTACGATCGGATTAACCACTATGTTCATGCCACGACCCTTACTCCGATCCATTCTCAAAAGGTAGAGAGTATAGAGGTCAAGAAAGTTCATAACGATGGTTTTAAACCGATCAAGTTTTACAAAGCTTCCCCTTCTACTTCTGAACATTGTGTAATTCATGAAGAAAATGACTCAAATGAATTAATGGAATTACCTTTTGGCTACTTTTCGCCATGTGTACAAAAGTTAATTCAACAAGGATATATGTCAAATAAAATGCCAAAAGATAAGTTACAATCGTTCAAAAAATTATGGAATGTAAAAGGAAAGAAACTCAATTCGAAAGAAGGCCTTGGGTTTGGTACGCTCGGACCCGTCGATGACTCAGAATTCTGCATGGTTGTTACTAGTCAGTCAAAAGAAGATTGTTTGGACATTCAAGATGAATATGAAGATCAGCCAATAGGCGATGCTCCGCCAGAATTCGAAGAAGAAATCAAATCAACAGTCGATGAATTAAGAGAAATCAATCTCGGGACTGAGAAGCAGCCCCGTCCGACTTTCATAAGTTCGTTACTCAACGAAGAGGTTGCAGACTTGGTCAGGTTACTATCAGAATTCAAAGATTGCTTCGCTTGGAGCTATAACGAAATGTCAGGACTATCTCCGGCGGTCGCAGTTCACCGCCTCGGAGTGGATAAGAATGTGATGTCAGTAAAGCAAGCTCCCAGAAGGATGCGCCTCGAGATAGAACAGCAAGTTACAGCAGAAATCAAGAAATTAATAGACGCTAATTGTGTCCGAGAAGAACAGTATCCGATGTGGTTAGCTAAGGTTGTGCCAGTGAAAAAGAAAAATGGACAAATTCGAGTGTGTGTCGACTTCAGGGACTTAAACAAAACATGTCCAAAAAATGAATTCCCATTGCCGATACCGGAACTAATGGTGGACATCGCGTCGACACATGAAACTTTCTCCTTTATACATGGGTCTTCAGGGTACAATCAAATCAAGATGGCACCAGAAGATGCAGTGCTCACAGCTTTCAGAACTCCGATCGGGATTTACTGCTACACCGTGATGCCGTTTGGACTGAAGAATGCAGGAGCTTCATACCAAAGAGTAATGACAAGGATCTTCGATGACCTCATTCACAACCAAGTGGAATGCTATGTGGATGATTTGGTCCTCAAGAGCAAGATAAGAGGAAACCACCTATATGATTTGAGGATTGTATTTGAACGATTACGATAATATAATCTGAAGATGAATCCCTTAAAGTGCGCTTTCGGCATTACCTCTAGGAAATTTCTAGGATTCGTTGTCTGCCATCGGGGAATTGAAATCGACCCAGAGAAGATTAAAGTCATCTTAGAAATGCCTCCCCCTAAAACCTTGAAACAACTACGTTCATTTTAAGGAAAAACGGCATATCTGAGGCGCTTTATATCTAATTTGTCGGGTAGGTGTCAGCCTTTCTCGACATTAATTAAAAATGATGCCAAATTTATTTGGGAAGAAAAGTGCCAGTAGGCTTTCAAAGATATTAAAAGATATCTAACAACACCTCTTGTTTTAGCAGCCTCTATCACGGGTAGACCGTTAATACTTTATACTGCGGCGTTAGATGAGTCTCTCGGAGCTCTACTTGCCCAAGTCAATGATGAGGGTAAAGAGAATACACTCTACTACTTGAGTCGACGTCTAACACCTGCGGAGGTAAAGTATCCTCCTATCAAGAAACATTGTCTAGCTTTGCTTTTTGCCACTCAAAAGCTCAGACATTACATGTTGTCTCATAAAGTCAACCTGATTTCGAAGGTTAATAATTTGCAATATTTGATGACCCGACCAACGCTTTCCGGACGCTTAGCAAGGTGGTCAATGATATTATTGTAATTCGATATAACCTTTGTGCCCCTTCGCGCTATCAAAGGGCAGATTCTTGCAGATTTTCTCGCAGCGCACCCACTGTCAGCTGGGTCCCCGCTCAATGATGAGTTACCAGATGAGCAGATACTACAGATAGAAGATCTCAATGCTCAACGTTGGGAAATGTACTTTGATGGAGCGTCATCAGCTCGAAAAGAAAAAGGATCAGGAACAGTTATACCAGGCAAAGCAGGAATTGGATTAATCTTCGTGACACCAGATCGGGCCATGTTGAGGTTTTCTTACCACTTGACAGAGTCGTGTATCAACAATGAAGCAGAGTATGAAGCCCTAATCACCGGCTTGGAATTAGCAATACTAATGAATATAACGGACATTGCCATTTATGGCGACTCACAGCTCGTCATCCAGCAAGTGGCAGGACAATACAAAATTCTAAAGCCGAGATTAGAAGAATACCACCGGTATACGATAAAGTTACTCGAGCAAATTCCAAATGTGATATTCTATAGGATTCCTCGAGCAGACAATGCCCATGTGGACGTTTTAGCATAACTCGCTAAAGAATTGGCTTGTCCACCCGAAGATTCTATAGATATTACAGTACAAGAACATCACGTGTTGTCTCAGATCGACCTCAACAGTCTACATGAAATTGAAAAAGAAAAGACGGTTGCTGCAGTGGCAGAAGATACAGAAGATTGGCGTCAGCCATTAATGGAATATTTGTAAACTGGAAAGCTACCAGAAGATAAGTCGGTAGCGCACCAGATTCAGAAGAGGGCTTTGTCGTATGCCTTGATCGACAATGTTCTGTATAGGAGATCCTTCAACTAGATGTGGCTGAGATGTCTGAGCAGAGCAGAAGCTCAGAAAATTGTCAAAGAAGTACATGCTGGATTGTGTGGTGCTCACCAGTCAGGACAGAAAATGAAGATGAAAATCAAAAGACTCGAATACTACTAGCCAGCAATGATGACAGATTGCATGGACGTAGCTAAGAGATGCCATCAGTGTCAGGTGCATGGAGTGGTCTTGCACCAGCCTCCGAATGTTCTACACCCAACGATTGCCTTGTGGCCATTCGAGTGCTGGGGTACGGACAAAGTGGGTCCGATAGACCCTCCTTCCTCAAAAGGACACAGGTTTATACTCGCCGCTACACTTTTTAAAGTGGGCAGAAGCAGTTCCAATACGGGAAGTCACAGCGCAGCAAGTTTTACAGTTCTTCAAGAATCAAATTGTCTACCGTTTCGGTGTACCGCACAAAATCGTCTCTGACAACGGGTCCGCTTTCAAGAGCACGAAAATCAACAACTTCGTTAGAAAACACGGGATAGAATGGAGATACTCGACGATCTACTACCCTAAAGCAAATGGCTTGGCAGAACCCTTCAATAAAACGCTTGTTCAGATTCTGAAGAAGACGCTCGACGACAATAAAAGAGGATGGCACAAGAAGCTACTAGAAGCTTTATGGGCTTACAGGACGACAGTCAGGATGCCGACACAGTCTATGCCTTACGCTCTTGTGTGCCGGTCCGAGGCAGTTCTTCCGCTAGAAGTTCAGCTACAGTCGCTCCGGGTTGTCGTTGCCAATCAAATCACAACAGAAGAGACTGTCAAGTTACGACTTGTAGAATTGGAAAGCCTTGAAGGAAAAAGATTGCTCGCACAGCAGAACTTGGAACTCTACCAAGCGAAGATGATTCGAGCCCACGATAAATTGGTCCGCCCGAGGTCGTTCAAAGTTGGTGACCTCGTGCTCGTTCTTAGAAGGCCTATTCTTGCACACCGCAAAATAGATGGAAAATTCGAACCAACCTGGGAAGGACCATTCGTGGTGGAGAAGATCTACACATGAGGATCTTACCAGTTGGTGGATTCTCAAGGGGATAGACCCATGTTGCCCATCGATGGACAATATTTAAAGAAATATTACGCGACATGAAAAGACTGAAAAAAATGATATTCGTTCCAATATAGCTGTAGGGCTAGTGTCTGTGACTTGGTCCAAAATTTTGTAATTAAAAAAATTCCCTAAATTTCCATCTCCCTTCTGAGATATTTTTCCGCCTTCCTTGAAATTCTGGGGTAGGAGCTTAGTCATCTGATTTCCCAAAAATTCCCTAATTTCCATCTTCCTTCCGATATATTTTTCCGCCTTCCATGAAATTCTGGGGTCGGAGCTTAGTCGTCTGATTTCCCAAAAATTCCCTAAAATTTCCATCTTCCTTCAGAGATATTTTTCCGCCTTCCTGAAATTCTGGGGTCGGAGCTTAGTCGTCCGATTTCCCAAAAAATTCACTAAATTTCCATCTCCCTTCCTAGATATTTTTCCGCCTTCCATGAAATTTTGGTGTCAGAGCTTAGTCGTCCGATTTCCCAAAAATTCCCTAAATTTCCATCTTCCTTCCGAGATATTTTTCCGCCTTCCATGAAATTCTGGGGTCGGAGCTTAGTCGTCTGATTTCTCGAAAAAGAAAATTTTCCTTGAATTTCTGAGGTCGGTATCTAAATTCTGATTCTCAGTTCCGAGGAAGGTACATAAAATTCAGTTCTCTCCCTCTAAGGTCAGTACCTAAATTTTGATTCTCATCTTGTCGAGGTCGGTACCTAAATCCCGACTTCCATTCTCGAGGCTGGTACCTAAATTCCAATACTCATCCTTCCGAGTCAGTACCTAAATTCTGATTCTCCTCCTGCAAGCGGTACCGAAATTCTGATTTCGCTTAAAATTTCAAATTCCCACAAATTTAAATCCAAAAATTAAATTAAAAAAAAACACAATTACAAACTTCAAATTCAAAAATAAATTTCAAATTCAAGCGGAAACTCACTTATCTTGAGTTTTCACTCAGACAGTTGTGTTGGTCTTATTGATCTCTTCGGTTAACACCAATGCGTGCAGTGTGCTTGCCCAGCACACCACACCTATTGAGGGTTGATCACTAGAAAATGTATTAAGAATTTCATACCAATTTTATATGAAATTGCACTTTAAAGAAAGGTATTTTCTTTGTTTTATTGCAGTAATGAAGAATTATAAGTATCGAAAGCAAAAAGCACAAAATAAGCGGATTTGGAGCAATAAGGACTCAATTTGATGAAAAATGAACTATCCCACCGACGGTGAGATAAAGGCCGCTGACGGCGAGATTTTCCAGAGATTTTTTGAATATATTATAAAGAGTCTGCCACGGCGAGATCGAGCCCGCCGACGGCGAGACAGTTGAAAAGAGCCAGATACAATGAACCTGAATGCTTTTTGAAGATGTGCTTAAGAAACCTTTGAAGATTTGACTCCTTTAAATAGAGACAATTTTTGTCCCTTTAGTGTGTCATTTTTTGGTGTCTTTTGGTGTCGTTTTAAAGTCAATTAGTGTTCATTTGTGTTGGAGTGTAAATCAGAGAGTCTTAGTGAGTTTAATTAAGTGTGTTGTACTGGAAGGAATAGTCAAAGGAACTTCAAGGAGTCTGCTTGGGGAGAAGAATTGAGATAAGTATATTTGTTATTGTTTGTTAACTTTAATGAAATTCATGCTTTGTGTTATTTTTCTCATGCTTTCTAAGTAGTTTCCTTAGTCTTTTTCCTTGTTGAGATTATGTGAAGTGACGAATCAAAGTAACTGTGCCTAAAATTATTAAATAAAATTTGTGATAATCTTTTACTTAAAACTTAATTTAATTTCAATTTGGTCAATTGATTTGTTAACATATGTTGAAATATCAACTATAGTAAAGATTACATCCGAGATTCAAGGAAGTCAAAAGCCTTGGAAGGAGGGTGCAAATAAATAGGGAAATATTAACTATCGGGCGTAGAATTGAACATTTTAGTGTGACGGACTAAAATATTCAATTCGGTCCTATTGTTTGAGAGCTGAAGTGTAGATGTTACCTCTCAGGCGAGGGGAACGTGGGAGCTCTGAAATGGTAGCTGGTATCCTCCCAACCTAGCCGCAGATTCAGTAATCAAACATAGGACTAGTCAATGTTCTTTGCATCCGGACCAAAGGGTAAAGAATAGAAATGCTCCTATTTGGCACAATACAAACTCTAAACTACTTTAATTCATCATTCACTTAATTCTCTCAACAAGGAGAAAGATGTTTTTCTAAATTAGAATCTTACATTTAAACCTTTTTTAGCAATAGTTTTAGTATAAGTGTTCTTAATTTCCGTTTTTTAGCTTAGTAACTAAGTCTACTTTAATTTGTCTTTGAAATTCTCTAACTTCCCTGTGGGACCGATATCTTGGACTCCATTAGAGCCTTTTATTACTTGATAACGATACGTCTACTTGCGTAGTATCCACATTATAAATCATAATTTTCATAAAAGAATCATCAATGTAAATACATATATTTGGTGCGGGATCAAGCTTTTGGTGTCCTTAATAAAATCAATAACATATTTTTGTAAGTATAAATATCAAAAGTGGGTCAAGTTTTTGGCATCTTTGCCGGGGAAGTAAAATAATTATTAAGGTAATTAATAGAATTATTAGAAGTAATTACTAGAGTAACGGACTATTTTAAATTTTACTTAAAAATTGTATGCGCAAATTTAGAAACGAAAATTTAATACCTTACGATTCGAATCAGAGCGCACTATTAAAAAAATCAGAAAACAAAAAAAAGAAATTTTAAATTTAACACAAATGGCAAATAATCTAGAAATTGAAAATATAAACCAACAAAGACCATTAAGAGATTATGCCAACCCTACATTAGATGAAATTCACCTAACTATTCAAAACCCTGATGTAGCTGCTAACTCATTCGAACTTAAACTCGCAATTATCCAAATGGTACAGAATAATCAATTTAGTGGTTCACCTAATGAAGATTCTAATTTACATCTTGCTAGTTTTTTGGAACTATGTGCTACTTTTAAATATGAAGGAGTATCTAATGATGCTATTAGACTTAAGCTTTTTTCCTTTTTCTTTAAGGGATAAGGCTAAGATGTGGTTAAATTCATTAGCACCTGGATCTATTAAAACTTGGGGAGAATTATCACAAAAATTTCTATCCAAATATTTTCCTCCTTCAAAAATACAAAACATAGAAATGATATAACATCTTTTGGTCAGTTTGATGGAGAATCCATATATGAAGCTTGGGAGAGATTTAAAGAACTTATTAGGAAATGCCCACATCATGTGTTACCAGATTGGTTAATTATACAAACTTTTTACAATAGATTAGTAGGATCTCTTAGATTAATTATCGATGTCGTCGTCTGAGGTTCATTAATGTCAAAACCATTTGATGAAGCCTATGCGTTAATCGAAGAAATAGCTACTAATAATTTTCAATGGCTCTCATCGAAAGGATAAACCCTAAAAGATAGCCAGTGTTCATGAAAATGATGCAATATCTATGTTAGCTTCTCAAATTGCTGCTATATCAAAAAAATTAGATCATTTTAGAATGAATTATTCTCCTACGATATTAGAAGAAAACTCATCTGCACAAATTATAGATTCTCAATCTTATTATGAAACTATAAATGCTATTAATAATAGACCCAATAATCCTTATGCGAATTATTATAATCCTAGTTGAAAGAATCATCCAAATTTTAATTGGAATAACAATACAGCTAATCAACAATGGATGAACAACTCTATAGGAAAACCACCTAATCAAGAAAATACGAATTATAAACCTTCTTATCCACCTGGATTTAATAACACTCAATTTAAAGATAAGAAGTTATCTATAGAAGAATTAATATTAAGTATGGGTCAACACTTACAAAATCAAGGAAATCAATTACAAATTCAAGGAAATCAATTACAAAATCAAGGAACAACAATTAAAAATATTGAAACTCAACTCGGACATATCGCTACCGCTCTTAACAATAGAATTCCTGGAACTTTTCCTAGTAATGTAGAAATAAATCCTAAAGATCAAGGAAAAGAACAAATTAAAGCGGAAAAGAGTTAGAAACTAAAATTCAGAAAGAAACAGAAAGTAAAAATGTGGAAGTGGAAATCGAAAAAGAAAAGGGTCAGCAAGATCAAAACTTAGAATATCCATTGATCCCTATGAAAATATCTACAGAAAAACCACCACCACCATTTCATCAACGACTAAAGCAACATAAAAAAGATAAGCAATTTGTTAAATTTCTTGAAATTTTAAAAAAATTAACAAGAATATTCCTTTTGTAGAAGCATTAGAACAAATGCCTAATTATGTAAAATTTATGAAAGATATTTTAAATAAAAAAAGAAAATTCATAGATAATGAAACGGTTGCACTTAGCGAAGAGTGTAATGCAATTATTCAAAAAAAGCTTCCTGAAAAATTAAAAGATCCTGGTAGTTTCATTATACTTTGCGCTATTGGAGAAAAATTTTATGGAAAAGCTTTGTGTGACTTAGAAGCAAGCATCAATCTAATGTCTCTATCAATTTTTAAAAGATTAGAATTAGGAGAAATTTCACCTACTTCGGCAACTCTTCGCTTAGTCGATTGTTCCGTGACTTATCCTAAGGGAGTTATCGAAGATGTGTCAGTAAAAGTGGATAAATTTATCTTCCCGGTAGAATTTATTGTTTTAGATATGGAAGAAGATAAAGAAATTCTCATAATATTAGGAAGACCCTTTTTAGCCACTGGAAAATTTATGATTGATGTTCAGAAAGGAGAATTGACTATGACAGTAAACAATCAAAAGTAACTTTTAACATAGCAAAATCAATGAAATATCCTACTTTAGAAAAATATGATGAATGTTTTCGAATGGAAATACCTGAACATTTACAAAATGAACATTTTAAAGAATATTATGAAGAAAAGTTAGAAAAAGAAAATACTGAATTAATTGAAGAAGCAAATAATGAAAAACTCGGATTATATACGAGAAAAATTTGAAATGTTGGATAATACTGAAAACACTGAAAAGAATATAGTTTCGTTAATTATTAGACCTCATGAACTCGAATTAAAAATTTTACCTAATCATTTAAAATATGCTTACTTAGGTAACTATTTAACCCTACCAGTTATTATATCAGTTGAATTGAATGAATCACAAGAACAAAAACTGTTAGACACATTAAAAAAATATAAGAAAACTTTTGGTTGGACTTTAGCAGACATTAAAGGAATTATTTTAGATAATGAACATAAGCCAAGAGTAGATCCCCAAAGGAGATTAAACCCAATAATGAAAGAAGTAGTCAAGAAAGAAATATTAAAATGGTTAGATAATGGTATTATATATCCTATTTCGAACAAGGTTTCTGGGTAAGCCCAATTCATCGTGTTCCTAAGAAAGGAGGAGTGACTGTTAAAGCTAATGAAAATAATGATTTAATATCTATAAGACAAGTTACTGGATGGCGTATATGTATTGACTATAGAAAATTAAATGCAGCCAACAGGAAAGATCACTTCACATTACCATTTCTAGATCAAATGTTGGATAGATTAGCCGGACATAAATATTTTTATTTTTTAGATGGATATACCGGTTATCATCAGATACCTGTTGCTCTTGAGGATCAAAAGAAAATTACATTTACTAGTCCTTATGGAACATTTACTTTTTGGAGAATGTCGTTTGGATTATGTAATGCACTCGCAACATTCCGCAGATGTATGATGTCTATATTTAGTAAATTAATTGATGATGGAATAGAAGTATTTATGAATGATTTCTCTGTATTTGGAATATCATTTGACGCATGCTTAAATCATCTTGAAAAAGTATTAGAGATATGCGAGAAAACTTAGTTCTAAATTGGGAGAAAAGTCAATTTATGGTTGCAGGAGAAATTGTATTAGGGCATAAAATTTCAGAAAATGGCATGAAAGTAGACCCTGCAAAAATTCAAGTTATAGCTAAATTACCACCTCCAACTACAGTAAAAGGGGACGCTACATAAAAGATTTTTCAAAAATTACTAAACCTCTATGCTAACTTTTAGAAAAGGACAAGAAATTTGAATTCACAACTGAATGCCTAAATGCTTTTGAATTATTAAAAGATAAATTAATCACAAGACCTATAATAGTTTCATCCGATCGGGAGAAACTATTTGAACTTATGTGTGATGATAGTGATTATGCTATAGGAGCAAGATTGAGCAAAGATATGATAAAATTTTCAAAGTAATATACTATGCTAGTAAAACTCTTAATAATGCCGAAATGAATTATACAGCTTACTAAAAAGAGCTATTAGCAATTGTTTATGCTTTTGATAATTTTAGGATTTATCTAATTGGAACTAAATGTATCATGCATACTCGATCACTCGCTATTAAATATCTAATGCAAAAAAAGATTCCAAACCAAGATTAATTAGATGGATATTACTAATGCAAGAATTTGATTTTGAAATCATTAACAAAAAGGAACCGATAATCAAATTGCGTATCATTTATCAAGGCTAGAATATAATGAATTATCCGACACTCGATAATGAAATTACCGATAGCTCAAAAACTCGACCCACTTTTCGATATTTATACTTACAAAAATATGTTATCGATATCGGCAACGACACCAAAAACTCGATCCCGCACCAAATATATGTATTTACATCGATGGTTCTTTTATGAAAATTATGATTTATAATGTGGATACTACGCAAGTATACGTATCGTTATCAAGTAATAAAGGGCTCTAATGGAGTCCAAGATATCGATCCCACATGAAAGTTAGAGAATTTCAAAGACAAATTAAAGTAAACTTGCTTACTAAGCTAGTATGCGAAAATTAAGAACACTTATACTAAAACTATTGCTCAAAAAGGTTTAAATGTAAGATTTTAATTTAGAAAAGCATATTTCTCCTTGTTGAGAGAATTAAGTAAATGATGAATTAAAGTAGTTTAGAGTTTGTATTGTGCCAACAGAGCATTCATATTCTTTACCCTTTGGTCCCTTGCAAAGAACATTGATTAGTCCTATCTTTGATCATCGAATCCGCGGCTAGTCGGGAGGATATCGGCCGCCACTTTAGAACTCCCACGTTCCCTCGCCCGAGGGCTAACATCTACACTTCGACTCTCAAACAATAGACCGAATTGAATATTTTAGTCTGTCAAACTAAAATGTCCAATTCTACGCCCGATAGTTAATATTTCCCTATTTATTTGCACCCTCCTTCCAAGGCTTTCGACTTCCTTGAATCTCGGATGTAATCTTTACTATAGTTGATAATTCAACATATGTTAACAAATTAATTGGCCAAATTGAAAGTAAATTAAGTTTTAAGTAAAAGATTATCACAATTTTTATTTAATAATTTTAGGCACAGTTACTTTGATTCGTCACTTCACATAAGTTACTTTGATTCGTCTCAACAACAAGGAAAAAGACTAAGGAAACTACTTAGAAAGCATGGGAAAAATAACACAAAGCATGGATTTCATTAAAGTAAACAAACAATAACAAATATACTTATCTCAATTCTTCTCCCCAAGCGTACTCCTCAAGTTCCTTTAACTCTTCCTTCCAAGACAACACACCGAATTAAACTCACTAAGACTCTCCGATTTACACTCCAACACAAATGAATACTAATTCGACTTTAAAGCGACACCAAAAGACACCAAAAAATGACACACTAAAGGGACATAAATCGTCTCTATTTATAGAAGGAGTCAAATCTTCAAAGGTTGCTTAAGCACCTCTTCAAAAAGCGTCCAGGTTCATTGTATCTGGCTCTTTTCAACCATCGGCAGGATAGTTCATTTTTCATCAAATTGAGTCATTTTTGCTCCAAATCCGCTTCTTTTGTGTTTTTTGCTTTCAGTACTTATAATTCTTCATTCCTTCAATAAAACAAAGAAAATACATTTCTTTAAAGTGTAATTTCATATAAAATTGGTATGAAATTCTTAATACATTTTCTAGTGATCAAATTCCCCCAAACTTAAGTATTACTTGTCCTCAAGTAATTTTTATACTTAATAAAAGTAAATGATTATTTGTAATAAAACTTTTAATTCAGAAAAACTATGAATTAAATCTTAATAAGTACTATAACAAAGTTTAATAGAAATATTTTTAGATAATTAAATTAACACTATAGATATAAGGTTATCTAGTCATCAAACTTAAGATTTCTAGTCTTCTATTTATTTCAAAAATAACTATATTTGTAATAAATATTAAATTACTTAAGATATTCAGTTGATAGGAATTCATGAAAACACTACTCAGAAAAATACTAATCCATAAAAATAAGTTTAGAAATATAATTGAGTTTACCTTTCAGGTTGATTCAAATGAAGCCAATTTTTGATAAGGCATCTCCTCAAGCTTCTCCTCACTTATATTTATTATTTTATTTTTTCTTTTCAAGGATTGATTTTCAATCCTTCTTTTTCTTTTCCAAGTGAGGATTACTGTATCTGGATAGCCTGTTAATGATTTTGAACTTCATTTTCCTCTTTCTTAAATTTGAAACTTGAAATATTTCCTTACCTTATATGTATTTTATAGTTTTTACATCATAGGATTTTAATCTCTTCTTTCTCAATTAAATACATAAGAATTTCATATTTTAAAATATAGTTTTCCTTACTTTAAATAATTGACTATATTCTTATTCTTTTATACCAAATATCTTAATCTACAAAATTAGTTTAATTACAAGAAATATTTTATTTAACTTTCTTATAATAATTAAATAAATTAATTCTAGTATACCGAACTAAAGTTACTACGTAAAATCATTTTTATAATAATTTTTTTTTGAAAATATAAAATGAGAACAATTTAATAATAAAATTTGTGTTTTTCCCTCCCTCAAACTTAAGTTTTTCTATTTAATTATATAGGGTGAAAAGGAAATAAAATGTAATATCTAAATCATACATCGAGCTTTAGGTATTTCTCTTTTTGAAATTTGCAGGTTTTCTTCATTACTTACTTATCCTGTACTGTTTGTATCTTTTTATACATATAATATGTAAGAAAAATTGTTGGGTAAAGAAAATTTTGAAATGAGTACAAAATACTAACACAACTTATATTTAATCTATTACTAAACATATAATTGCTATTCTATTTAGAAATTACAATAACAAGTTTGAAATATTAAAATAAACTAACTAATTTCAACAACAAAATTCCACAATTTAATATTACATCACAATCAGCTTCATAAACTAAACATCCATTTTAAAGTTCCACGTAAATCACATAAACAATCATCCAACATAACAGTTAAAGTTCATAATTAAAACACCTTAAACAAATAAAAATAAACATCAAATCTAAAATCTAATCTCCTAAATCAAAATCCCAAGCCACATCATCGCCTCCTTGATCTGCAGGTGGAGTAGGTTGATATTGAATGTATCGAGGGAACTCAGGGAATACAACATCGAGTTTTCTTCTGTAGCGACTCTTAGCATCGTAATAAGCTCTCTCATAATCAGAGTGTCTCTGGAGATACTCACTGTCATAATCATGTCGCCTCTCCAAACCTCCAATCCTGTGAACAATATGCTCCAATTTCTCTTCTATCTTCTCAAAACTCTTTCTCTACAGGGTCATCTCATTCATCAGATCAAGAAGGGTAGGAGAATTGTAAGTAGGAGGGTCATAACTTGTAGAGGGAATATATCTACTCGAAAAAGGTACATAACTCCTTGTTCCAGATCTCCATCCTTCATGGGATTCATAGGTTTTAATATTAGCCGGAGTAATAGGTTTCATAGGCTCCACCCATTCCTCATCATCTCTCGCCTCACCCCGTATAATCGGCAGAGTGCATAACCGCACTGTGGTGTCCTAGTCCTCCTTCTCTCTCACTTCTAGCAGTGGCTAATATATTCTTGTAAATTACATTTCCCACATTAATACTCTTCTGATTCTGAATACAGAAATTCAGAATTGCTCTATCTCTTGTTACCTCACTATGATGATACGTGGGTAACACAGAGTAGAATAGATAAAATAATGTCAGGCTTTAGACAACGCATTCAACATAGAGAGAGGAAAATTTACCATTTCTCGCTGCTTGATCTTCCAAGCTCCTTTCTCGTCAGTGAGAAAGTCTATCACTTCTTCTAGTGGTCCTTCCATAATACCAAAAGTATCATACTCACTGGTGTGCAAGTCTCATACTTTATAAAACGAATTGATTCTAGCAAAGACTAAAATCAACCAAAAATCCTCTCACCTTGATTGGTGCATCTTCTATCACTGTTAGATTGGCATAGAATTCTTTAACTACTTCCACTACAGACTTCTATTCGTGGTGTAACGTAGTTCTCCCATCCTCTTTCCTCGATTATTCGTTCCACTTCTCCTCCCGGAATTTTAAAAACTCGATCTTGAATGCATTTCCTGGCTTGAATGTTGTGATAATATCTTGACTGTGCCCTTGCATTCACAAATTGGTTTTCGTCGTAATCTAATCGTCTTCTTTGTCGCGGAGCCATTTTTTTCGATCTATGAAAATCACAAAAATCTTAACTAATCTCCAAAATATTACTAAAATGGCTTCCTAATGTTACTAAAATCAATCTAAATCAAATTCCATGAATTTCTTCCAAGTCTTTTCTTCACATTTCAAAATTTTCCCAAAATCCTCAATGTAGAAGAAATTCATGGTGAAAATCAAAAATTTTTACATAGGAGTGAAACTCTTACCAAGGGAAGATGAAATCCGGCGTTAAAATGTCTTGAAATCGCTCCAAATCCCAGATCTATCAAGCCCTAAGTCGGTTTTTTGAAGTTTTGAGGAAGGGGATGATGAATAGTGTCGGTTGACCGGTCAAAATATAGTACATTTCGCGATCTCGCTGTCAGCGAGAAATTTAATTCACCAAGGCCAAAGTTTCGGGAAAATCTCGTCGTCGGCGGGGTCGATCTCGCTGTCGGCGAGATTTCCGAATTTTTAAATTTTTATGTTTTCAAATATGTTCAATTTACTTAAGCCTTGTTCTAATGTTCGGTCACTTAATTTGATATATTTTTCTAAGATTAGATATTCTACTGACTCATATAAGGTTTACACAACACTGTCGACATATTTTTTTTTTTAGGTTGTGTGTTTTATTTTGAAAAGGGGGTCGCCTAAAAGAAATTGTGCGGCGAATTTTTAATTTAATTTAAATAAATAATTTGAAAAAGTAGTATTTGATTTTGAAAATAATTTTAAATTTGAAGATTTTTAAGATATGAAATCAAACCGATCTCACATCCCAAATAGTTTATATAAACGAGCACCGCACCATAAACCGTGTATCTATCCCTAAGGATGGACACACTCGCTCGATGGTGGGGCTCGATTAAATAAACTAGAAGATTTGTGACATCCGTTTAGTCTGCGAACCAATTTTATAAGCCGACAAATTCCCTCGCTTAAAATGAAAGCATTAAACGAGTTTATATTACTCGGGTTCTTTAAAATTCCCTATAAGGGCAAGCCCCTATAGTTAATTACATCTTAAGTGACGGGAATCACCTAAGAAAACTCTCGATAATAATCGGCAACTCTGCTCTCAAAATTTCAAAGTTTAAGGTTTTCGAGGATTGAATTTTGGAATTTCAATAGGGAATGGATCAAATTTGGAACATTTCGTTTTGGGAATTCAAAGGAAGAAAGGTAGGAGAAATCACAGATTCGAAGCGAACTTCGGTAATTCCCCGACTATCCTATTGTTTGGCTTGGATTTAGGAAAGTCCTAATATTTATTTAATGTTTTGATCTCGCCAATTTTAATCAATTAGGACTTATATTTATATGATAGAATCATACAAATAACTTCGGAAGATATGAGGGTTTATGTCGTATCGGACGACTACCTCGGAATCCTAAGTCCGATTAGGGCTTAATTTGCAGTGCAAATGCCTAACAAAAGGTTGAGGATTTATGTTGCACTAGGCAAACTACCTCGAAGTCCTATGGCTTGGTTGTTTAATTCTAGGAAAGTTTTGTCAAGTAGACTCGTGTTTTACCGATGACGATGGCCGTGCTGTCCACCATGCTCCGAGCTCCTTGTTGTTGCAGAGGTTTAGTTATAGAAGTCATAAATCAGGAGATGAGAAAAGTGTTTTGGCTTAGAGAAAATCTTAATTTCCAAGTGTCCTTTTTATATTTTATTTAAAACAAATCTTAAAGTTGATTATAACGACACCGGTTAAGATCCCACGGTTCCATCCTTCCGCATCGTTATTTTTATCGGATTCACTTAGTCCGGATGAATTTGCTAAACTCAACTGAATGAGTTCCACACTTTCATTTAGCACTCGCGGGAAATCCCATTAACGAACACGTAGGTTACATCATCCGAGGTATTCCCGATCATCCAACAAGACGTTTTAATTTAATTGTAGTTTTGTGTTTTGTTTGTAATTAAATTTTGAGTTGTTTTATATTTTGAAATGTTGTGGCTGTGAATTTTATCTTATAATGATTTTTAATTTAGTTTTGGTTTCGGCTTTAGGGCTATCCTAAAGGTGTGGGTTTTCATGCAACAGTTGTTTATCATGCAAGAAAAGTAAGTGCGATGCGATTAAATAAATTGCAAAAAGATAAATTGCAATAAAATAAAACGTACCTGGAGGGTCTTCCCGTCATCCCAAGCTGCACTTAAAACACAATTAGAATATTTAAGCAAGTTCCTAGGTAAAGCTAAGGGAAGGGTTATGGTTTTTTACCAAATTCCTAATCCTATAACAAGTCATTTCATATGACGTCTAGGTTCTTGTGTTTTGGTTTGAGGACGATTTTCTTCATCAAAGAATAATTAAGTTCAATTGTTCTTATAAGTATCCTATCATATTGAGAAAGTGCTTAAGAAGAATCTTAAACATCTTTTCAATACTCGATAGGATTGTTTTAAGTCCAAATGAATTTAATTAATCGAGTGAAGTAATCGTCCGGGTTTAGTTAAGTTTTGTTGTTATCTTACTCAGTGAACTAGGACATTTGAATATCCTATAAGTGGAGTAACATTTCATTTAATGTTCTATTTAGGAGTTATGATAACCAAAGTTTTCGAGGGCAGATTAGTGTTAAAATGGTTTATGATTTAGTTTAACTTCAATTAACGGGTTTAAATTTGGAATAGTGTTCAAGTTGCTTTATATTTAGTTTCTTTATGTCTTAGGTGATGTCATTTTTAATTTAATTTAACATTAATTTAATTTAATTTGGTTTTGTTTTAATTTTAATTTAATTTTAATTTTTATTTTTAATTTTAATTTTAATTTTAATTTTAATTTTATTTGATTTTATTTTAATTTAATTTAATTTAATTTAATTTAATTTAATTTAATATGTTTTAATTTAATTTAATTTAATTTAATTTAATTTATTTATTATTATTATTTAATTTAATTTAATTTATTTAATTTAATTTAATTTATTTGATTTAATTTAATTTAATTTATTTAATTTGTTTGATTTAATTTAATTTAGTCTTTAATTTAATTTTATTTTTTTAATTTTAGTTTAATTGAAAATTTAAAAGGGTTTAATAATTTAACTTTTTAATTTAATTTTAATGATTAAGTCCTTTAACATTTTAAAACTTAAATTTGAATTATCATTTTAATTAGGAATTAAATATTATTGAGATGATTAATTTAGGGATTTTTAAATTAAAGAATAAATCTCTTCTTAATAATAATATCCCTATTTTGATAATTCCAATTTTATTATTCTTCCAAATTTAATCAATTATTTAATTAAGGTTTATTTCAATTATTTTTAAATTGTTTAATAGGTTTCTACCCTTTAATTATTTAAACTTCAATCATCCAAATAAGATTAAGATCAAATATTTTACTTGTTAATTTTATTAAACCTAAAGTTTTAATTAAGGGTTAAAATTTTAATTACCATTTTGCCCTTCAAGCTTAATAATTTCATAACTCACTAAATTGAGCTTAAATAAACTTGAAATTTTTATGTGACTTCACTCATATGCCAATAAAGACATGAGAGAAGAAAATGTGATTTTTCCGTATTTAATTTATTTATGTAATTATTTTTGGTGGAAAATAGGGATTTCCGAGGAAAATTTAATAATATGACTAAGGAAAGTTTATGTCCTTAAGAAAATTATGGGACATTCATAATGACTGCAGGACCAGACTTGGACCAATTTTAGAGATTTTTTAAATTATAGTATTTTTATTATAATTATTTTAAGTTTTGGAGTATTAATTAATTTAAAAATAAAATAAAGGTTGAAAAATAAATTTTATACTTTTCAAAATCTCTCCGATATCAAGAAATCGTAGAATCAATTTTTACAATTTTCTGATTTTTCTATGATTTATTAGAATTATTTTAGTGGAAATACTAGAAATATATATATTTTTAATTTTAAAATTATCTTAGAGCTTTAAAATTTAATATCTCATTAAATAGACCTAAGAAAAATATGAGGTTTGTTCTTAAGTGATTAAAATTCAAAATGTGACATTTTGGTGAATTTTATTATTTTTGTGATTTTTATTATTTTTTAATTATTAAAATATTAAAATAATACCAAAAAATCAACTTTTTTAGAAAATTGAAATTTTAATTTTCTTAAATTCCCCTGATATAAGAGAGGCTCCAAAACCAATTTGGTGAATTTTTTTTTTTTAAAGTATTTTGAAAGTTATGAATTTTTAAAGTTCAAATTAACTAAATGGCTTAATCAACCCATTTAGTAGGGCTAACCAAGTCCAATTGACTTCAAATTTTTATGGTGGGTTCCTCTCGATCCTAAAGGTCGATGGAGAATTGATTTCAAGTCAATTTGATGTATGATTAGCTTTAATTAATTAAGGGCCTATTTTGGGTGTTTAAGCCAATTAGGGTTATTCCAAGTGGATTAATTCAAAACCTATTTTTCCTAAGTTCCTACTGGTCATAATAAACATCACCAAATTTTCCTAGAATTTATTTCATAACATGCTAATTATTGGATTTAAAATACTCAAAACAAGTAATATGAATTTGAAAAATCAATAACTTCTCATAGGGATGGCCTCGACTTTGGAAAATTCGGGAATGTTCCTAAATTCGGAGGCTTCAAAAGCCCTATGGTCTCATGCCATGGTGAATTTCCTATATGCATGGAGAATTAAAACAATACGAAGGGAAAAAAATCATTAAAAATAAAATACTTGATGAAATTAAATAATTTCTTTTCCACATTATTCTCCTCCATTCACCGAGCAAGAGGGTATTTTTATTTTATTTTTCCGATTTTTCTACACAAAGTTATGGATTTTCGAAGTTTAGGGAATTAAATAAATCGAAAAATACCCTAATTTTCTATTTATCCACGCGGCGCCGCATCAACCTCGGCAGCCTCCGAAACGCCGCGTGGCGCTCTCCGATTCGACGCCGCCATCCGACTCGGCGCTCCGGGGCCCCGCCGTGTCGTTCCATCTCCCGATCCGCGCGATCCGCGCCGTCCATCCGCGTGTGTATTAAATGAACGGCATCCGTTCATCGTCCCCGGACGTCCTTACCCGAGAGCCGTCCGTCTTCTGTGCCCAAGATCTCACTCGATACTCGACCAAATTTAACGTTCTTATGCTCTCATGGATTCGTCTCGAGAAGACGAACACATCTATACTGGCTTATGTGGCATGAAATCGACTCAATGAAAATGGAGAAAGTTCGAAGCTTGGGAAGAAGAGTGAGGCCATACCTTTGCTCGGAGAACGTGTGGCTTCGATCCGAGGGTCGTGCCACCTTCGATCGGATCCCGACAAGCTCCGGATGAAGTCTCATGGTCCGGTGAATCGCCTAGCTAGGATTTCGACCACGACCGATCACAAAGCTTCGGAGGCCGGAGCGAACTCGGGTGGCCTCGGAGATGGGGCTTTCAGCTGGGAAACTTCTCCTCTTGGTCCAGTGAAGGTGTAGGACCAGCCGATTTGAGGATTAGCTCACCGCGGCAAAGTGTCCTGGTTTTGGGTGAAATTTCGGCTGAGAAATCGGATTTTGTTGGTGGGGATTAGGGCAAATCGACACCTGGGATCAACTCGCTCTAAGGATGGAGAAGGGTTTGGAACAATTTTGCGCAGTTTCGGCAAGGTTTAGTGCAACTCTCCTCTCATGGCCGTGAGGGGTCGGGTTTAAATAGAGGTGGATGTAGGGCCTCGCAGGGATGTCCAAGGGTCGGGATCATCTCGCTCCGGCACGGGAAGAACAGCCATGGTGGCCATTGGGCATGGTGCGGCACACAAGAAGGTGGAATTCCAAAGTTCGGCTCCTCCCAAGGTCTCGCCATGGTGTTTTCCGACGACCCGAGCGGCCGGCCTGCAGAGCATGGGTCACCCTCGAGTCCAGTGGGTCGTGGTCGGAGGTTTGTGCAATCGATGGCCATGGACATGTGTAAAGGGTTTGAATCAAAAGTGTATGGGGAGAGGCTCATTTTGGGTCCAAATGAGTCAACCCACCATTTTGGGTTTGGTGCACCCTTCCATGGCCGATTCGGGCGAGGGAGGATCGAGTGAATCAGCTTGAAAAGGGTAGAGAAGTCACCATCCATGAATATTTTGATTAATCATGGATTAAGGTGAAGCATTAAAAGGGTTAAAACCTTTTTAAGGGGGCTTAAAAGAGGCTCCTCCTTTTGCCATTAATGGCTTCGATCACATGTCAAACCTTCCATGGCTTCATGTGGCTTGTCCATGCTTCGCATGTGGCTTCATGGCTTGTCTTTGGCTTAGGGAAAAGCTTGGTCAATTTCATGAAAATGGAATTTGGAAATTATGATAATTTAGGGGTGATTTGATGGGATTTGGCATATGGCTTGATTTGGAACCATTTGATGATTGATTTGAACTTAGGGAATGGCTTTGATTAAATGGATGGCAAATGGAAATGTCATGTGGGCTTTAGGGTAGATTTTGGGCTCTTTTGAAATGGTTTTAGATGGGCTTTTAAAGTGATTTATGGAAGTGGGTTTTTTTTTATTTTAGGATGAGAATTTTGCAAAGGATTGGATCCAATAAGTGTTGAATTTAGTTTAGGAATGTTTCATGAATGATTTGGAATAAATTTGGTGTGACTTGGAATTGAATTGGTTTGAATTTGGGCTCTTTGGTAAATGGCTCAATGTAAGTCAAGTCGGGCTAATTTGGGCCAATGTTGTGCTAGGGTTGAAATCGATGTAAAATTAATGTTGGGAGATGCTTATGGGAGTGTTTCAAAGAGGTTTTGGCTTTGGTTGGGTTTTGATTTTGGGGTTTGGGCTTATTTGGGTTAAGTTCTGGGTTTAGGTTAAAATTGGGCCTTTTAGCTTTAGGTTGAATTTGAGTGGGGTTTGGGTCTAAATGTTGGGCAAATCATGTTAGTGTTTTGTTTGCAGGGATGTTAAGGAAGATTTAGAAAAGATTTGGGGTTAATTGGAGTTGAATTGGGTGAGTTTGGGTTAAGTTCGGGTGATGGGTCCAAATCGGGCTTTAAGGCCAAAAGTGAAATCGATCCAAATGTCAATCAATTTGGACTTGGATTTGGTCTAAATTGGTGTTGGGAATGTTGAATTGAAGTTTAGAATTGAATTGGACCAGAATTTGGGTCAATTGGGTAGGTTTGGTTTGACATTGAGTTCACTTTAGGGTTAAAATGGGTCAATCGTGGGTTTTGACAAAAGTATGGTAAATCGACAAAATCTGGCCCATAGTGTAGTTGAACAAAATGAAATTGGAAATATTTGGGATTTTTTGGAATTTTCTGGGAATTTTCTGAATTTTTGGATTTTTGGGTCAAGGGGGTATTTTGGGTATTTGGAGGGTATCGGGAGGTATTTTTGGAATTTTTTGTATTTTTGGTATGAATGATCAATTTGAGTAATGTGAAAATGTTTGGGATCGGTTTTGAGGAATTTTGGGTGATTTGGGATTTTTGAAAATTTTGGGTGATTTCGAGGGTTTTGGGTAATTAGGCGAGTGTAGGTCCCGGGGTCAAAAATCGAAAATTTGGAAAATCGAAGATCGGGTGAATATAAGTGGAATGAAATCATCATGAAGGGACTCATTCGAGGCATCCAATATGTTGTTCCTAACCCTCTTAGCCAAGGGCTTAGGGGTTAAGGACCATCCATGTGAATCACCTACTCGAGTCGAGGTCAAGTCGAGTATAGGTGTGTGAAAGTGTAGCTGTATAAATGTAGTGTGTGTGTAAGTCGGCCCCTTCACTGCACTCGTGCCACCCGTGGTAGTTCTAAGGCCAAAGAGTCCTATAGGAACCCATCCTTTAAACTTCCACATTTCGATTTCAACCCTCTGTGTGATTAGGGGTCTATAGCCGAGTTTGTAGAGCTTGCAGGAGTTAAAAAGTGGTTTGAATTTCTAAGTGGTGGGTCCCAATTCTAGTCCTCTAAGATAGTCAAAGGAAAAGCCTAAGGCCAGATCCTAAGTACTAAAAAGAAGAAGAGAAGACCTCATCAAAAATGAGGTCAACAAACACAAACATTATAACTTTTATAAATGAAATCCATGAACTTACAAACTTCAAATACTACAAAACTAACAATTGACTTAGCAAATTAACCAAAACACATCTAACTCAGCATTGCAATCCATACCACAGATTTTAAATGCTAAGACTAAAAAACAACATATAATCTCATATAAACGGAGATTAACTTCGTAAAATCCAAATTATATTTAAAACTAAGTTCAAATCAACACACATAAATAAAATAAGGATAAATCTCTGTACTCGTTGAATTCGAACTAACTTCTTCTCTCGATATTCCAATAGATCGTGTGCAGCAAATAGATCGTAGAAAGGCTCTGAAGGGGAATTCTTACGTAGAATCTTCTTCAATCCACTTCTTAACGATCGTATGAAACTTGTCTCGAGATGTCCTGAATGGTCGAAATGCTCCTTCATTCTCCGGTCTATGTGATCGAATAAATCGGAGATATTATCAATGAATTCATCACATTCGTAATTCCTTCTCCAATCCTTTAATTCTTCGTAGAATCGGGTTAGTTCATCGATCGAAGGCTGATTAAAGGATTGTTTTGAGATGTTTGATCGGAGATAATTGTTATATCATCATTGTTATCCAAGTAGGAAACATATCCGTCGGATCTAATGGTTTCAGGGTAACAACACTTTTTCCCAAGCTTCGTAGGAAACTTGGTACTTACTACATAAAACAAAAATTGTTGATGGGTGTCCGAGTCCATTAATTGATCCATTCACAATTAATTCTAATGCAGACTTCACAATGATAGATCCAACATCGATAGGTAATCTGCATCGAATACAATAATTTAAAATTGTGCATTCCTTCGAAACTTTGTTTACCCTCATAGTGGGTAATAACTACGACGAAATAAAGAAATGTCAATGCTTTGAGACGGGGTTAAGAAGTGATGCAGAAAAACTTACATACCCCTCTTCTCGTATTTCCCAGTCATCAGGTTCATCGGTCAGATATCGATATATCTCGTTCAAGTTGTATCTTGTCGGAAAAAAATTTGAATAGTGGCGAACGGAGTATTTTCAATCGAGTATAATTCATTGATTCGAGGAGTGAAAGTTACCCATTCGCCTCTTACGTAAACACTTCCATTATGGATCGCATGCAAATTGAGTAGAATTCTTCGACTATCTGAAATGGCAGACGACAGATGTTGTGTAGCATAATACCTCCCAATGTCGTTGAACAATCATTTCTTGACTGTTGTCTTTGAATTCTCTGCTCCTCGTTAGGAATCCTCTTCTTTAATCGTCATTCTTCATCAAAACTTTGTCGAATAGTCGGCGAGCCTCGGAATCGACGAACTTTCGTCGGTTAAACACTCGGATTTCGTGGTTTCTAATGGGTCGGGGGCCATTATGAATTTTTCGGAGGGGCTCTATTCGTTTTAGTGAAGGAATGGTGTAAATAATGAGTTTTAAACGTTTTGTAGTGAATATTATAGGTTAGAACCGCCCAAAACCGCAAAATAACTCTTAAAAACCACTTTTTTAACTATCTCGCCGTCGGTGGTAACGATCTCGCCATCGGTGAGCTAGTTAATAAGTGGTTTTTAAGAGTTATTTTGCAGTTTTGTGCGGTTCTAACCTATAATATTCACTACAAAACGTTTAAAACTAATTATTTACACCATTCCTTCACTAGAAACGAATGGAGCCCCTCCAAAACAATCCATAATGGCCCCCAACCCATTAGAAACCACGAAATTCGGAGTGTTTAACCGACAAAAGTTCGTATGTTCTGAGGCTCAGCGACTATTCAACAAAGTTTTGATGAAGAAGCGACTGATTAAAGAAAGAGGATTCATAAACAGAGGAGCGGAGAATCCAAAGACAACAATCGAAGAAATGATTGTTCGACGACATCGGGAGGTATTATGCTACACAACATCCGCCGTTGTCATTCCAGTAGTCAAGGAATTATACTCTAATCCGCATGCGATCCATAATGGAAGTGTTTACGTAAGAGGCAGATGGGTAACTTTCACTCCTTCTCGATTGAATTATACTCGATTGAAAATACCCCTGTTTGCCACTATTCAAATTTTGTTTCGACAAGATACAACTTGAACGAGATATATCGATATCTGACCGACGAACCTGATGACTGGGAAATAAAAGAAGACGGGTACGTAAGTTTTCTGCATCACTTCTTAACCCCGTCTCAAAGCATTGTCATTTCTTTATTTCGTCGAAGTTATTACCCAGTATGAGGGTAAACAAAGTCTCGAAGGAATGCGCAATTTTAAGTTACTGTATTCAATATGGATTACCTATCGATGTTGGATCTATCATTGTGAAGTCTGCATTAGGATTAATTGTGAATGGATCGATTCATGGACTCGGACACCCATCAATAATTTTTGCTTTATGTAGTCAGTACCAAGTTTCCTACGAAGCTTGGGATAAAGTGTTGTTACCCTGGAAAGTATTAGATCTGACATATATGTTTCCTACTTTGGATAACAATGATGATATAACAATTATCTCTGATCAAACATCTCAAAACAATCCTTTAATCAGGCCTTTGACTGATAAAACTAACTTGATTCTACGAAAAATTAAAGGATTGGAGAAGGAATTACATAATGTGATGAATTTTATTGATAATATCTCTGATTTATTCGATTACATAGACTGAAGAATGAAGAAGCATTTCGATCATTCGAGACATCCGGAAGCAAGTTTCATACGATCGTTAAGACAAGGGATGGATCGAAGAAGATTCTATAAGAATTCCCTTCGAGCCTTTCTAAAATCTATTTGTGCACCGACGATCTATCGGGAATATCGGAAGAAGTTAGTTCGTATTCCAATGAGTAGCAGTAGATTTATCCTTATTTTATTTATGTGTGTTGATTTGAACTTAATTTTTAATATAATTTGGATTTTATGAAGTTAATCTCGTTTATACGAGATTGTATGTTTTTTTAGTCTCGGCATTTAGAGTATCGTGGTATGGATCGCAATGTCGAGTTAGATGTGTTTTGCTAATTTGCTAAGTCAATCGTTAGTTTTGTGGTATTTGAAGTTTGTAAGTTCATGGATTTCATTTATAAAAGTTATAATGTTTGTGTTGTGTAAACCTTATATGAGTCGATAGAATATCTAATCTTAGGAAAATATATCATATTAAGTGACTGAACATTAGAACAAGGCTTAATTAAATTGAACATAATTGAAAACATAAAAATTTTTAAAAATTCAGAAATCCCGCCGACGGCGAGATCGACCCCGCCGACGGTGAGATTTTCTCAAAACTTTGGCCTTGGTGAATTAAATTTCTCGCCTACAACGAGATCGCGAAATGTAATATATTTTGACCGGTCAACCGACACTATTCATCATCCCCTTCCTCAAACCTTCGAAAAACCAACCTAGGGCTTGATAGATCTGGGATTTGGAGCGATTTCAAGACATTTTAACGCCGGATTTCATCTTCCCTTGGTAAGAGCTTCACTCTTACGTAAAAATTTTTGATTTTCACCATGAATTTCTTCTACATTGAGGATTTTGGGAAAATTTTGAAATGTAAAGAAAAGACTTGGAAGAAATTCATGGAATTTGATTTAGATTGATTTTAGTAACATTAGGAAACCATTTTAGTAATATTTTGGAGATTAGTTAAGATTTTTTGAATTTCATAGATCGAAAAAAAATGGCTCATGACAAAAGAAGACGATTGGATTACGATGAAAACCGATTTGTGAATGCAAGGGCACGGTCAAGATATTATCACAACATTCAAGCCGTGAAATGCATTCAAGATCGAGTTTTTAAAAATCCAGGAGAAGTGGAACGAATAATCAAGGAAAGAGGATGGGAGAACTTCTGTTACACCACAAATAGAGCTGCAGTGGAAGTAGTTAAAGAATTCTATGTCAATCTGACAGTAATAGAAGATGCACCAATCAAGGTGAGAGGATTTTTGGTTGATTTCAGTGCTGCTAGAATCAATTCGTTTTATGAAGTAAGAGACTTGCACACCAGTGAGTATGATACTTTTGGTACTATGGAAGGACCACTGGAAGAAGTGATAGACTTTCTCACTGACGGGAAAGGAGTTTGGAAGATCATGCAGCGAGAAAGGGTAAATTTTTCTCTATATGTTGAATGCGTTGTCTAAACCCTGGCATTATTTTATCTGTTCTACTCTGTTACCCACGTATCACCATAGTGAGGTAACAAGGGATAGAGCAATTCTGAATTTTTGTATTCAGAATCATAAGAGTATTAATGTGGGAAATATAATTTACAAGAATATATTAGCCACTGCTAGAAGTGAGAGCGGAGGACTAGGACACCCTGGTCTAATTTATGCACTCTGCCAATTATCTGGGGTAGAGGCGAGAGATGATGAGGAATGGGTGGAGCCTATGAAACCCATTACTCCGGCTAATATTAAAACCTATGAATCCCACGAAGGATGGAGATCTGGAACAAGGAGTTATGTACTTTCTTCGAGTAGAGATATTCCCTCTACAAGTTATGACCCTCCTACTTACAATTCTCCTACCCTTCATGATCTGATGGATGAGATGACCCTGCAGAGAAAGAGTTTTGAGAAGATAGAAGAGAAATTGGAGCATATTGATCACAGGATTGGAGGTTTGGAGAGGCGACATGATTATGGCAGTGAGTATCTCCAGAGAGAGACACTCTGATTATGAGAGAGCTTATTACGATGCTGAGAGTCGCTACAAGAGAGGAGAACTCAATGTTTTATTCCCTGAGTGCCCTCGATGCATTCAATATCAGCCTGCTCCACCTGCAGATCAAAGAGGCGATGACGTGGCATGGGATTTTGATTTAGGAGATTAGATTTTAGATTTGATGTTTATTTTTATTTGTTTAAGTTGTTTTAATTATGAACTTTAACTGTTATGTTGGATGATTGTTTATGTGATTTCTGTGGAACTTTAAAATGGATGTTTAGTTTATGAACTGATTGTGATGTAATATTAAATTGTGAAATTTTGTTGTTGAAATTAGTTAGTTTATTTTAATATTTCAAACTGTTATTATAATTTCTAAATAGAATAGCAATTTATGTTTAGCAGTAGATTAAATATAAGTTGTATTAGTATTTTTTACTTATTTCAAAAAATTTTTTACCCAACAATTTTTCTTAAATATTATATGTGTAAAAAGATACTAACAGTACAGGTTAAGTAAGTAATGAAGAAAACCTGTAAATTTCAAAAAGAGAAATACCTAAAGCTCGAAGGTATGATTACAGTTTATTTCCTTTTCACCCAATATAATTAAATAGAAAAGCTTACGTTTGGGGGAGGAAAAACACAAATTTAATTATTAAATTGTTCTCATTTTATATTTTCAAAAAAATTATTATAAAAATGATTTTACGTAGTAATTTTAGTTCGAGTAAACTAGAATTAATTTATTTAATTATTATAAGAAAGTTGAATAAAATATTTCTAGTAATTAAACTAATTTTGTAGATTAAGATATTTGGTATAAAAGAATAAGAATATAGTCAATTATTTAAAGTAAGGAAAACTATATTTTAAAATATGAAATTCTTAAGTATTTAATTGAGAAAGAAGAGATTAAAACCCTATGAAGTAAAAACTATAAAATACATTATCTAGAAAGAGGAAAATGAAATTCAAAATCATTAACAAACTATCCAGATACAGTAATCATCACTTGGAAAAGAAAAAGATGGATTGAAAATCAATCCCTGAAAAGAAAAATAAAATAATAAATATAAGTGAGGAGAAACTTGAGGAGATGTCTTATCAAAAATTGGTTTCATTCCAATCATCCTGAAGGGTAAACTCAATTATATTTCTAAACTTATATTTATGGATTAGTATTTTACTGAGTAGTGTTTTCATGAATTCCTATCAACTGAATATCTTAAGTAATTAAATATTACAAATATAGTTATTCTTGAAATAAATAGAAGACTAGAAATCTTAAGCATAATGACAAGATAGTCTTATATCTATAGAGTTAATTTAATTATCTAAAAATATTTCTATTAAACTTTATTATAGTATTTATTAAAATTTAATTCATAGTTTTTCCGAATTAAAAGTTTTATTACAAATAATCATTTACTTTATTAAGTATAAAAATTACTTCGAGGACAAGTAATACTTAAGTTCGGGGAATTTGATCACTAGAAAATGTATTAAGAATTTCATACCAATTTTATATGAAATTGCACTTTAAAGAAAGGTATTTTCTTCGTTTTATTGCAGGAATGAAGAATTATAAGTACAAAAAGCAAAAAGCACAAAAAAGCGGATTTGGAGCAAAAAAGACTCAATTTGATGAAAAATGAACTATCCCGCCAAAAGCGAGATCAAGGCCGCTGACGGCGAGATTTTCCAGAGAATTTTTTAATATATTATAAAGAGCCCGCCGACAGCGAGATCGGCGCGGTTAGCCCACCTTCTAGAAGCCCGCCGACGGCGAGATCAAGCCTGCCGACGACGAGACAGTTGAAAAGAGCCGATACAATGAACCTGGACGCTTTTTGAAGAGGTGCTTAAGCAACCTTTGAAGATTTGACTACTTCTATAAATAAAGACGATTTTTGTCCCTTTAGTGTGTCATTTTTGGTGTCGTTTTAAATTCAATTAGTGTTCATTTGTATTGGAGTGTAAATCAGAGAGTCTTAGTGAGTTTAATTAAGTGTGCCGTACTTGAAGGAAGAGTCAAAGGAACTTCAAGGAGTCTGCTTGGGGAGAAGAATTGAGATAAGTATATTTGTTATTGTTTGTTAACTTTAATGAAATCCATGCTTTGTGTTATTTTTCCCATGTTTTCTAAGTAGTTTCCTTAATCTTTTTCCTTGTTTTTGAGATTATGTGAAGTGACGAATCAAAGTAGCTGTGCCTAAAATTATTAAATAAAAATTGTGATAATCTTTTACTTAAAACTTAATTTACTTTCAATTTGGTCAATTGATTTGTTAACATATGTTGAATTATCAACTATGGTAAAGATTACATCCGATATTCAAGGAAGTCAAAAGCCTTGGAAGGATGGTGCAAATAAATAGGGAAATATTAACTATTGGCGTAGAATTGGACATTTTAGTGTGACATACTAAAATATTCAATTCGGTTCTATTGTTTGAGAGCTGAAGTGTAGAAGTTAGCCCTCACGCGAGAGAACGTAGGAGCTCTGGAGTGGCAGCCGGTATCCTCCCGACCTAGTTGCGGATTCGATAATCAAACATAGGACTAATCAATGTTCTTTGCACCTGAACCAAAGGGTAAAGAATAGGAATGCTCCTATTTGGCACAATACAAACTCTAAACTACTTTAATTCATCATTCACTTAATTCTTTCAACAAGGAGAAAGATGCTTTTCTAAATTAGAATCTTACATTTAAACTTTTTTAGCAATAGTTTTAGTATAAGTGTTCTTAATTTCCTTATACTAGCTTAGTAAGTAAGTCTACTTTAATTTGTCTTTGAAATTCTCTAACTTCCCTGTGGGATCGATATCTTGGACTCCATTAGAGCCCTTTACTTGATAATGATACGTCTACTTGCGTAGTATCCACATTATAAATCATAATTTTCATAAAAGAATCATCAGTGTAAATACATATATTTGGTGCGGGATCAAATTTTTGGTGTCGTTGCCAATATCAATAACATATTTTCGTAAGTATAAATATCAAAAGTGGGTCAAGTTTTTGATCTCGCCATCGGCGGGCTTCTAGAAGGTGGGCTAACCGTGCGATCTCGCTGTCGGCGGGCTCGATCTCGTCGTCGGCGGGCTCTTTATAATATATTCAAAATTCTCTGGAAAATCTTGCCATCAGCGGCCTTGATCTCGTCGTCGGCGGGATAGTTCATTTTTCACCAAATTGAGTCTTTTTTGCTCCAAATCTGCTTCTTTTGTGTTTTTTTGCTTTCAGTACTTATAATTCTTCATTCATGCAATAAAACAAAAAAAATACATTTCTTTAAAGTGTAATTTCATATAAAATTGGTATGAAATTCTTAATACATTTTCTAGTGATCAAGGGATCAGGGGTCCATTTGTTGACCTCACTTTTGGTTGAGGTTTAGTATCTCTTTAGAATAGCCTAGGGTCTAGCCATAGGACTCTCCTGGTAACTTTCGTAGAAGACTATTCATGGAACCCTCCCCATGGAAATTCAAAACTCTTCTTGCTTCACTAGGGGTTTTCATATGCTTAAAGCCTAACCTCCACCTTTTGGTAGGAAAAAAAGGCAAGCATAAAGAATCCTATGGGAAGTCTCCTATAGGTGGTCAGACCTTAGGATTTGCCCTGAGGGAGGTCTCGAGTTCACCACACACACACTTCACCACTCATGCACACATTCCCCTAAACCTTTGGAAACTCATGTAGATGGTTCTTCTCAACTCTTGGCATCAGGCTAGGGTTTGACTAGTACCAATACATAGAGGACCAAATGTGAGTGACCCTTGGTCCGTAACTCAATTTAAACCATCTCATGACATTCATCTAAAACCAAGCTTCAATTTTCTTAAATTTTAATTTTTTTGGCCCCTGGCCTCCCAAAATGCCTAAATTACCCAAAATTCTTCAAATTCACCAAAATTCCCCAAAAGTCATTCCAAGATATCCCTTACCACTCAAATTGACCAAAATTACCCAAAATTGCCAAAATACCATTTTTGCCCAAAAATCCAAAAATTCCAAAAAAATTCTCAGAAAATTCCAAGAAATCCTAAAAATTGTCAATTTCATTTTGTTCAACTACACCATAAGTAAATTTTGTCAATTTAACCCACTTTGATCAAAATCCCCAAATTTGTCTAAGTGACCCAAATCCCCTAAATAAACCCAATGTCAATCAATTCCTCTCAAATTTCAATCTCAAACTCTTTATAACACCTCTTTAAACTGAATTGAATCATCAATTGTCCACAATTTGAGCTCAAGTCTTACCCAAATCCATTTTGGACCAAAACCCCCAATTTTGACCCAAATTGAACACATGTCCTAATTCCACCAAATTGACCCTCCAAACTTTGTCAAAACCATTTCATGTCTTCATGAAAAATCTTCGAGACAACCATATCTACACTATTGTTGAAGACCTCCGGACCTTATTCCCACTCAAACTCAAGATAACTTGACCAAACAAAATCCACTATGGTCCAAAATAATCAAAAATCCTATCCATACCAAAATTGAACTTCCAAATGAGCTCAAAACCACTTTATGTCTTCATTAAAGATCTTCATTACAATCATGTGGACAATATTGATCAAGGCACTTGGGCTTCATTTAAGCTCTAACCCAAGTTAAGCCAACTCAAACCTAAATGAACTTAATTGAACTAATAATTCAAATCAAACCAAATTAAACCAAAATTAACTAAATTAACCTAATGGCGGCCCTAAAATAATATATATATATATATATATATATATATATATATATATATATATATATATAATAAAATAAATAAATAAATAAATAAAATAAACACCTCTCCCTCACCCAACCCGCCACCCTAAAGCCTACCCACCTCACCTCCTCCTTACCTTCACCATATCTCCACCTCACCCCTCCCATACCTCCCCCACTCCAAAAAACCGTGAGCTTCCGCCATTAAAACCACTCATCATCTCACTTTCCACCACCTTTTTCACTCACTCACTTTCTCTCCTAGCCGTGAGCTCCCATTCCCCTCTCATCTTCCTCTCCTCCTTCCAAGCTAGTCACACTTCACCACAACACCCCCAACCTCCCAAACCGTGAGCCTACACACACACATCCCCTTCACAAAAAAATTCCCAAACTCCTCATCATCTTCTCCTCCTAACCGTGAGGTCTCCAACAAGAGCTTCTCCAAGGTTTCTTCCATCACTCCCTCCAAGGCAAGGTAATCTCCTCCCCCTCTCTTTACTTTTGCTTTTGTTTCAAAATTTCTTTAAAAAAAAATGGCATCATCATGTTTAGCTTAAAGATCTAAATCACACAAACATGTATTTTCTTTAAAGTTCTTCCTCTACATAGGTTTTCAAAAATTATGTGTTAATTATTATTTCTTTTCACAAATCTTCATGCTATTTAAATTTTTCCATGCTTAGCCTTAAGATTTCTTTTTTTTCATTCAACTTATTTAACTATTTAGGTTAACTAGTTTCAATATTTACAAATCTACCATCTAGTTTTTACTAACTTGAAAAGTGAATTTTAAAATTTAAAAAGAAATATACAACATAAAAGAAATAAAAATAAAACAAAAGAAAATGAAATGAAAATCTAAAATATTATATAAGAATGTAAATAAATAATGAATAATAAATCTAAAAATATAAGTGATATAATTGTAAATTTAAATAAACTAAATAATAACTTTACTAAATTTTAAATAAAATAACTATACTAAATAAAATAACTATACTAAAATAAAATAACTATATAAAACAACTATACTAAATTTAAAATAACTATATTAAAATTAACTACTAAAATAACTATACTAAATTTTAAATACCTAAAAACATTAAAGTTAAAATATAACTATACTAAATAAATGAATCATAATAAATACATGTAAATTAATAATAATTTATAAATAATAAAATAATGAAAATCGAAAATATTAAAATAATAATAATAATAATAATAATAATTGAAAATAATTGTAAATATAATAACTAACAAAAATAAGTAAATAAAAATGTCATTCTCTTTAAAATAATATAAATGTAAATATATAAGTAAATAATAATTGTAATAGCTTTAAGTAAATGGTAATAACTTTAAATAAATAAAAGAATAAGTTAGGAGAGAGAGTGCTAAAAAAGCTTTATAAATAAATAAATAATAATAAAAATGATAATAATAAACAATATAAATTAATAATATAAATTAACAATAATAAATCAATAATATTTAAGTAATAAAATGTACATATAATTAATAACAATAATAAATTAAAATAAAATAACTTATAATTTATATATATTAAATGATAAGAATAAAAGGGATAATAAAAATAAATAACACACATATATACATAAATTGAAAATAATAACATAAATGAATAATAAATTAAAATAAAATTAAATAGTTAAAATTAAATAAAACCAAAAAAATAAATAATAATTAAATTAAATAATAATTAATTAAATAAATCGAAAATAATTATATAAATAAATATTAAATTAAATTAAATAAATTATATTATATTAAATTAGACAATAATGTAAATAAATAGTAATTTAAATTAAATTACATTAATTAAACAAATTAAATAATTTAAATTATATTAAATTAAACAATAAATTAAAAATTACATAAAACCGAAAATAAATACAAATTAAATTAAATAAATTAATTAATCTAAATTAAATAATAATTGTAACTAATATAAATTAAATTAAACTAAACAAATTAAATTAAATTAAATAATAATATAAATAAATGATAAATTAAAATAAATTAAATTAAATTAAATTAAACTAAATTAAATTAAATAAATAATAATAAATTAAATTAAATTAATTATATTGAATTAAATAATAATATAAATAAATGATAAATTAAAATAAAATAAATTAAATTAACTTAAATTAAATTAAATTAAATTAACTTAATAATAATAAATTAAATTAAATTAAATTGAATTAAATAATAATATAAATAAATTAATTAATAAATTAAATTAAATTAAATTAAATTAATAATAATAAAAATAATAATTCAAATAAATAAATATTAAGCACTCATAAAGAAATAACAATAAATAAAAATAACAACTAATTAAGCAAAGTAAATGATGATCAATTAATTAAATAAAAGAAATAAATAACAATCAAATAAAAGTAAATAAATCACAATGAATTAAATAAGATAATAAATTAAATAAATAATTTCAATTATAAATAAAAGATAATGACCTTAAATAACACATAATAAAACTAACGACACATAAATAATAATTAACGATAATAACATAAAATGATAACACATAACAAAATAAACAATAATAAGATAATAAATAATAATAATGACATATAAATAACATAATAATCACATACAATCACAACTATAATCACATCAGCAATCATACACATTACACACATACGATCACATACAATCATAACACAACACAACCATCACAAATCACAACAATCACAACATACAACAACAATCCCGACCACAATACAATACCAACATGATAACAATCAAACCTAGGATAAACACCCCTAGAAAATCACAACTTGGTGTAAAAAAAAACATAATAAGAATACCCTTATGCTTAGTGAATGCATGGAGTAACCCAAAATTTACCCGATGTCCACATAACCTTCCCAATTCACATTCCAAACTCAAAATCCCTAGTTTCAAAACCTAACACAAACCAAATTTAAACATAAACCAAAACCAAACCCAAACCAAAACCGAAACCAAATCCAAACACAAACTCAAGCAAATCTTCCACAAATAAAATCACAAACTCTTCACAGCACTCCCATAAGTCCAAATCAAACTACCAATTGCCACCAATCCAAATCCAAACCACACCTAAACGCATCTGCCCCAACCTACCCCGAACACCTGTGTTCATTAAGCATAAGGGTATAGGTAGGCTGAGTTGTTAAGCAACATAATAAGTCTAAATGAGCCTGAGACTTTTCACCAGGCTGTGAAAGGGAATCATGGACCTGCATCCTTCTCCTGAACTTTTGGATACTCTAGAGGTCTATTAAACTTAATATGTCTGTTTAATGAAACCATCCTCAATTAAATTAATAAAGTTCATTGAAACACAACATAGAAATTCGCATAGACATCATAGGACTTGGTAGATAACCAAGATCTTAACATAAACATCATAGGACTTGGTAGAAAATCAGGATCTAAACATAGACATCATATGATTGAGTAGTTACTGCTTGTTAGTCCTACTTCTTCCTGTTTTCTAACATGTTTTAATTTCTGCAAAATTATAAACACATACATGCAATGCAATACTAAAGTTTCAGGTGGTGTTTGAAGACTCGTCAGGTACACTTTTAAAGTTTTAGTATTTTACTTACAGTACTTTACTCCCCTGCACTTTACTACAAATATAACTGCTTGGGATGACATAAAATACCCCACATTTCAAAATATAAGAAAACTCAAAACTTAATCACAAACAAAAACAAAAATTGCAACTACAACTAAATTAAAACGTCTCGTTGGATGATCGGGAATATCTCGGATGATGTAACCCACGTATTGCTAACGGGATTTCTCACGGTCTAAATAAAAATGTGGAACTCATTCAGTTGAGTTTAGAAAATTCATCTGGACTAAGTGAATCTGATGAAAATAACGGTGTCGGGATGACGGAACTGTGGGATCTTAATCAGTTCTGTTTAATCAACTTTAAGATTTGTTTTAATTAAAACACTAAAACACTTGGATTCTAGGACTTTTCTAAACCAAAACACTTCTCTCACCTCCTGATTTTCACCTTCTAAAACTGAACCTCTACAACGACAAAGGAGCTTACTGTCATCTTCTTCAGTAAAACCTGAGTCTACTTTAGCTAAACCATTCTTAGCATTAAGCAACTAGCTATAGGACTTCGAAGTATTTGCCCAGTGCAAAGTAAACCCTTATCTCATCTTCTAGGCTTTTGTACCCGGTGCATTATAAGCCCTAACTCGTCTAGGTTTCTGAGGTTGTCATCCCGATATGACATAAACCTTCACATCTTCCAGGCTATTAATATGATCAACATCAAATGAATGTAAGCCCTAAATAATAAAATTGGCAGGATGAAATATAAATTAAATCTTTTCCTAAACTGAGCCAAACAATAGGATGGCTTGGGAAAACACTGGGATTCTTCTCGAATCTGTGTTCTTCCACTAGTCTTCTTTTCTTTTGGACTCTAATAAAATGAAATGTTCTGAAATTTGAACCATTCACCTATTGAATTTCGATAATCACATTTCGTTTAAAGAAATCCTTACCTTTGGAAGTCATGAATATAATTATTTCCTAATCTTTATCAAGAGTTTTCTTAGGTGACTTCGATTGTCTAAGATGTAATTAACTATAGGGGCTTGCCCTTATAGGAAACAAGAGCAAACACCGACTCGAAACTTGACATTTCCTACACAAGTAAACAAGGGGAAATGTCAGTGAGTGGTATTGTGCACGAACAAAAGCAAATTATCATTTACTTTAAACAAGTTTTAGCAATTAACTTGATGTCATTATTTTATTTAATATGTTTTTATAAAATTTAGATTTAGAATTTGGCAAACGTGTTTTCATTTTGTGGGAAGATTTCTTTTATTTTATGCGTTTTTTTATTACAAAATTTTGGACCCGATTACGAGACACTAGCCCTACAAGTATATTGGAACGAATATCATTTTTTCAGTCTTTTCATGCCGCGTAATATTTCTTTAAATATCGTCCATTGATGGGCAACATGGGTCTATCCCCTTGAGAATCCACCAACTGGTAAGATCCTCCTGTGTAGACCCCTTCTCCACCACGAATGGTCCTTCCCAGGTCGGTTCAAATTTTCCACCTATTTTGCGGTGTGCAAGAATAGACCTTCTAAGAACGAGCACGAGGTCACCAACTTTGAACGACCTCGGGCAGACAATTTATTGTGGGCTTGAATCATCTTCACTTGGTAGAGTTCTAAATTCTATTGTGCGAGCAATCTTTTTCCTTCAAGGCTTTACAATTCTGCAAGTCGTAACTTGGCATTCTCTTCTATTGTAATTTGATTGGCAACGGCAACCCGGAGCGACGGTAGCTGAACTTCTAGCGGAAGAACTGCCTCGGACCCATACACAAGAGCGTAAGGCGTAGACTGTGTCGGCATCCTAACTGTCGTCCTGTAGGCCCACAAAGCTTCTAGTAGCTTCTTGTGTCATCCTCTTTTATTGTCGTCGAGCGTCTTCTTCAGAATCTGAACAAGCATTTTACTGAAGGCTTTGGCCAAGCCATTTGCTTTAAGGTAGTAGATCGTCAAGTATCTCCAATCTATCCCGTGTCTTCTGACGAAGTTGTTGATTTTCGTGCTCTTGAAAGCGGACTCGTTGTCAGAGATGATTCTGCGCGATACACCGAAACGGTAGACGATTTGATTCTTAAAGAACTGTAAAACTTGATGCGTTGTGACTTCCCGTAGTGGAAATGCTTCTGCCAACTTGGAAAAGTAGTATGTAGCGGCGAGCATAAACCTGTGTCCTTTTGAGGAAGGAGGGTCTATCGGACCCACTATGTTCGTACCCCAGCACTCGAGTGGCCACGAGGCAATCGTTGGGTGTAGAACATTCGGAAATGCTTCTGCCCACTCCATGCACCTGACACTGATGGCATCTCTTAGCTATGTCCATGCAATCTGTCATCATTGTTGGCCAGTAGTATCCGAGTCTTTTGATTTTCATCTTCATTTGGGGAAGTCCCATCGCCAGTAGTATCCTAGTCTTTTGATTTTCATCTTCAAATGGGAAGTCATCAAATTTACAGCAGTTTGGGAGCTGTAAATTTACAACATATATTTCCCCTCTTCAAATCAAATCGGTTCAGATTCCTTCAGAGTTTGAGAGCTTGAAATTCACAGCCCCAGCTGAAAGGTATTCCATCCTCCTTTCTCCACAGCGAGAGTCCCTGGATTTGAAGGTCTTCAACCAAACAATCCTCAGCGGAGTCGCCAGAAGTTGTCGACATATAAAAAGTTTTAAATATATGTTTTAGTTGAGGTTGCCCATTAGAAGCTGTCAGTCGCTGGAATCGAAGTCTCATCGCCCGCTTCAGAAGGACAATTTTAATTTAATTATAATTTAGTTTAAAAAAATATGAAGTCAAACTGATCTCATATTTTTCAAAGTTCGAATGAAAGAGCACTATACCTCGAGCTTTGTATATATCTCCAAGGATGAACACGAAACTTGAGAATGAGGCTCAATCAAATGAACTAAGGAAAAGTATGACATCTGTTTGGTCTGTGAAACCTGTATGTTTGTCGACAATTTCCCCCATTTAATATAAGAGGATTAAATGGGGTTTATATTAATACGGGTCTTTTAGGATTCATATAAGGGCAAGCCCCTATAACTAATTACATCTTAGACAACCAAAGTCACCTAAGAAAACTCTTGATAAAGATCAGGAAATAATTATATTCATGACTTCCAAAGGTAATGATTTCTTTCAACGAAATGTGATTATCGGAATTCAATAGGTGAATGGTTCAAATTTCAGAACATTTGATTTTATTAGAGTCCAAAAGAAAAGAAAACTAGAGGAAGAACACAAATTCGAGAAGAATCCCAGTGTTTTCCCAAGCTATCCTATTGTTTGGCTCGGTTTAGGAAAAGATTTAATTTATATTTCATCTTGTCAATTTTATTATTTAGGGCATACATTCATTTGATGTTGATCATATGAATAGCCTGGAAGATGTGAGGGTTTATGTCATATCGGGATGACAACCTCGAAAACCTAAACGAGTTAGGGCTTATAATGCACCGGGTGCAAAAGCCTAGAAGATGAGATAAGGGTTTACTTTGCACTGGGCAAATACCTCGAAGTCCTATAGCTAGTTGCTTAATGTTAGGAATGGTTTAGCTGAAGTAGACTCAGGTTTTGCTGAAGAAGATGGCTGTGTTGCCCACTATGCTCCAAGCTCCTTTGTCGTTGCAGAGGTTCAGTTTTAGAAGGTGAAAATCAGGAGGTGAGAGAAGTGTTTTGGTTTAGAAAGTCTTAGAATCCAAGTGTTTTAGTTTTTTAATTAAAACAAATCTTAAAGTTGATTAAACAGAACTGATTAAGATCTCACGGTTTCGTCATCCCGACACCGTTATTTTCATTGGATTCACTTAGTCCAGATGAATTTGCTAAACTCAACTGAATGAGTTCCACACTTTCATTTAGACCGTGGGAAATCTCGTTAGCAACACGTGGGTTACATCATCCGAGTTATTCACGATCATCCAACGAGACATTTTAATTTAGTTGTAGTTGTAGTTTTATTTTAGTTTGTGATTAAGTTTCGGGTTTTCTTATATTTTGAAATGATGTGGGGAATTTTATGTCATCCCAAGCAGTTATATTTGTAGTAAAGTGCAGGGGAGTAAAGAACTGTAAGTAAAATACTAAAACTGTAAAAGAGTACCTGGCGAGTTTTCAAGTTCCACCACCTGAAACTTTAGTATTGCACTGCATGTATGTGTTTATAATTTTGTAGAAATTAAAGCATGTCAGAAAACAAGAAGAAGTGGGACTAACAAGCAGTAACTACTCAATCCTATGATGTCTATGTTTAGATCCTGGTTGTCTACCAACTCCTATGATGTCTATGTTAAGATTCTGGTTGTCTACCAAGTCCTATGATGTCTGTGAATTTCTATGTTGTGTTTCAATGAACTTTGTTAATTTAATTGAGGATGGTTTCGTTAAGCAGACATATTAAGTTTAATAGACCTCTAGAGTATCCAAAAGGTCAAGAGAAGGATGTAGGTCCATGCTCCCTTTCACAGCCTGGTGAAAAGTCTCGGGCTCATTTAGACTTATTATATTGCTTAACAACTCATCTTACCTATACCCTTATGCTTAATGAACATAGGTGTTCGGGGTAGGTTGGGCCAGATGGGTTTAGGTGTGGTTTAGATTTGGATTAGTGGCAATTGGTAGTTTGATTTGGACTTATGGGAGTGCTGTGAAGAGTTTGTGATTTTATTTGTGGAAGATTTGCTTGAGTTTGTGTTTGGATTTGGTTTCGGTTTTGGTTTGTGTTTGGTTTATGTTTAAATTTGGTTTGTGTTAGGTTTTGAAACTAGGGATTTTGAGTTTGGAATGTGAATTGGGAAGGTTATGTGGACATCGGGTAAAATTTAGGTTACTCCATGCATTCACTAAGCATAAGGGTATTCTTATTATGTTTTTTTTTTACACCAAGTTGCGATTTCCTATGGGTCTTTATAAAGGGAAAAATAAATCATGCCTCAGGAGGCATATCCTAGGTTTGATTGTTATCGTGTTGGTATTGTATTGTGGTCGGGATTGTTGTTGTATGTTGTGATTGTTGTGATTTGTGATGGTTATGTTGTGATATGATTGTATGTGATCGTATGTGTGTAATGTGTATGATTGTTGATGTGATTATAGTTGTGATTATATGTGATTATTATGTTATTTATATGTCATTATTGTTATTTATTATCTTATTATCGTTTATTTCGTTATGTGTTATCATTTTATGTTATTAGCGTTAATTATTTATTTATGTGTCCTTAGTTTTATTATGTGTTATAAGGTCATTATCTTTTATTTGTAATTGAAATTATTTATTTAATTTATTATCTTATTTAATTCATTGTGATTTATTTACGCTTATTTGATTGTTATTTATTTCTTTTATTTAATTAATTGATCATCATTTACTTTACTTAATTAGTTGTTATTTATTTATTGTTATTTCTTTATGATCGCTTAATATTTATTTATTTGAATAATTATTTTTATTATTATTTTTTTAATTTAATTTAATTTAATTAATTAATTTATTTATATTATTAATTAATTCAATTTAATTAATTTAATTTAATTTAATTTATTATTATTTATTTAATTTAATTTAATTTAACTTAATTTAATTTATTTTATTTTAATTTATCATTTATTTATATTATTATTTAATTCAATATAATTAATTTAATTTAATTTAATTTATTATTATTTATTTAATTTAGTTTAATTTAATTTATTTTATTTTATTTTAATTTATCATTTATTTATATTATTGTTTAATTTAATTTAATTTGTTTAGTTTAATTTAATTTATATTAGTTACAATTATTATTTAATTTAATTTTATTTATTTATTTATTTTAATTTTTATTTATTTTTTATTTTATGTAATTTTTAATTTATTTAATTTTAACTTTATTTATTACTTATTTACATTATTATTTAATTTTATTTTATTTTATTTTCAATTTTTATTAATTTAATTTATTTTATTTTATTTTATTTTATTTAAATTATTATTGTTTAATTTAATTTATTTAATTTATTTAATTTATTTAATTTATTTAATTTATTTAATTTATTTAAATTATTACAGTTATATTTGTAGTAAAGTGCAGGGGAGTAAAGAACTGTAAGTAAAATACTAAAACTGTAAAAGTGTACCTGGCGAGTTTTCAAGTTCCACCACCTGAAACTTTAGTATTGCATTGCATGTATGTGTTTATAATTTTGCAGAAATTAAAGCATGTCGTAAAACATGAATAAGTGGGACTAACAAGCAGTAACTACTCAATCCTATGATGTCTATGTTTAGATCCTGGTTGTCTACCAACTCCTATGATGTCTATGTTAAGATCCTGGTTGTCTACCAAGTCCTATGATGTCTATGTGAATTTCTATGTTGTGTTTCAATGAACTTTGTTAATTTAATTGAGGATGGTTTCGTTAAGCAGACATATTAAGTTTAATAGACCTCTAGAGTATCCAAAAGGTCAAGAGAAGGATGCAGGTCCATGCTTCCTTTCACAGCCTAGTGAAAAGTCTCGGGCTCATTTAGACTTATTATATTGCTTAACAACTCATCTTACCTATACCCTTATGCTTAATGAACATAGGTGTTCGGGGTAGGTTGGGGCAGATGGGTTTAGGTGTGGTTTAGATTTGGATTAGTGGCAATTGGTAGTTTGATTTGGACTTATGGGAGTGCTGTGAAGAGTTTGTGATGTTATTTGTGGAAGATTTGCTTGAGTTTGTGTTTGGATTTGGTTTCGATTTTGGTTTGGGTTTGGTTTATGTTTAAATTTGGTTTGTGTTAGGTTTTGAAACTAGGGATTTTGAGTTTGGAATGTGAATTGGGAAGCTTATGTGGACATCGGGTAAAATTTAGGTTACTCCATGCATTCACTAAGCATAAGGGTATTCTTATTATGTTTTTTTTTACACCAAGTTGTGATTTCCTAGGGGTCTTTATAAAGGGAAAAATAAATCATGCCTCGTGGGGCATATCCTAGGTTTGATTGTTATCGTGTTGGTATTGTATTGTGGTCGGGATTGTTGTTGTATGTTGTGATTGTTGTGATTTGTGATGGTTATGTTGTGTTATGATTGTATGTGATCGTATGTGTGTAATGTGTATGATTGTTGATGTGATTATAGTTGTGATTGTATGTGATTATTATGTTATTTATATGTCATTATTGTTATTTATTATCTTATTATTGTTTATTTCGTTATGTGTTATCATTTTATGTTATTAGCGTTAATTATTTATTTATGTGTCCTTAGTTTTATTATGTGTTATAAGGTCATTATCTTTTATTTGTAATTGAAATTATTTATTTAATTTATTATCTTATTTAATTCATTGTGATTTATTTACGCTTATTTGATTGTTATTTATTTCTTTTATTTAATTAATTGAAAATCATTTACTTAATTAGTTGTTATTTATTTATTGTTATTTCTTTATGATTGCTTAATATTTATTTATTTGAATTATTATTTTTATTATTATTTATTTAATTTAATTTAATTTAATTTAATTTAATTTATTAATTTATTTATTTATATTATTATTTAATTCAATTTAATTAATTTAATTTAATTTAATTTATTATTATTTATTTAATTTAATTTAATTTAACTTAATTTAATTTATTTTATTTTAATTTATCATTTATTTATATTATTATTTAATTCAATATAATTAATTTAATTTAATTTAATTTATTATTATTTATTTAATTTAGTTTAATTTAATTTATTTTATTTTATTTTAATTTATCATTTATTTATATTATTGTTTAATTTAATTTAATTTGTTTAGTTTAATTTAATTTATATTAGTTACAATTATTATTTAATTTAATTTTATTTATTTATTTATTTTAATTTTTATTTATTTTTTATTTTATGTAATTTTTAATTTATTTAATTTTAACTTTATTTATTACTTATTTACATTATTATTTAATTTTATTTTATTTTATTTTCAATTTTTATTAATTTAATTTATTTTATTTTATTTTATTTTATTTAAATTATTATTGTTTAATTTAATTTATTTAATTTATTTAATTTATTTAATTTATTTAATTTATTTAATTTATTTAAATTATTACGGTTATATTTGTAGTAAAGTGCGGGGAGTAAAGAACCGTAAGTAAAATACTAAAACTGTAAAAGTGTACCTGGCGAGTTTTCAAGTTCCACCACCTGAAACTTTAGTATTGCATTGCATGTATGTGTTTATAATTTTGCAGAAATTAAAGCATGTCAGAAAACAGGAAGAAGTGGGACTAACAAGCAGTAACTACTCAATCCTATGATGTCTATGTTTAGATCCTGGTTGTCTACCAACTCCTATGATGTCTATGTTAAGATCCTGGTTGTCTACCAAGTCCTATGATGTCTATGTGAATTTCTATGTTGTGTTTCAATGAACTTTGTTAATTTAATTGAGGATGGTTTCGTTAAGCGTACATATTAAGTTTAATGGACCTCAGAGTATCCAAAAGGTCAAGAGAAGGATGCGAGTCCATGCTTCCTTTCACGGCACTCGTGAAAAGTCTCGGGCTCATTTAGACTTATTATATTGCTTAACAACTCATCTTACCTATACCCTTATGCTTAATGAACATAGGTGTTCGGGGTAGGTTGGGGCAGATGGGTTTAGGTGTGGTTTAGATTTGGATTAGTGGCAATTGGTAGTTTGATTTGGACTTATGGGAGTCTTTGTGAAGAGTTTGTGATGTTATTTGTGGAAGATTTGCTTGAGTTTGTGTTTGGATTTGGTTTCGATTTTGGTTTGGGTTTGGTTTATGTTTAAATTTGGTTTGTGTTAGGTTTTGAAACTAGGGATTTTGAGTTTGGAATGTGAATTGGGAAGCTTATGTGGACATCGGGTAAAATTTAGGTTACTCCATGCATTCACTAAGCATAAGGGTATTCTTATTATGTTTTTTTTTACACCAAGTTGTGATTTCCTAGGGGTCTTTATAAAGGGAAAAATAAATCATGCCTCAGGGGGCATATCCTAGGTTTGATTGTTATCGTGTTGGTATTGTATTGTGGTCGGGATTGTTGTTGTATGTTGTGATTGTTGTGATTTGTGATGGTTATGTTGTGTTATGATTGTATGTGATCGTATGTGTGTAATGTGTATGATTGTTGATGTGATTATAGTTGTGATTGTATGTGATTATTATGTTATTTATATGTCATTATTGTTATTTATTATCATATTATTGTTTATTTCGTTATGTGTTATCATTTTATGTTATTAGCGTTAATTATTTATTTATGTGTCCTTAGTTTTATTATGTGTTATAAGGTCATTATCTTTTATTTGTAATTGAAATTATTTATTTAATTTATTATCTTATTTAATTCATTGTGATTTATTTACGCTTATTTGATTGTTATTTATTTCTTTTATTTAATTAATTGAAAATCATTTACTTAATTAGTTGTTATTTATTTATTGTTATTTCTTTATGATTGCTTAATATTTATTTATTTGAATTATTATTTTTATTATTATTTATTTAATTTAATTTAATTTAATTTAATTTATTAATTTATTTATTTATATTATTATTTAATTCAATTTAATTAATTTAATTAAATTAATTTATTATTATTTATTTAATTTAATTTAATTTAACTTAATTTAATTTATTTTATTTTAATTTATCATTTATTTATAATATTATTTAATTCAATATAATTAATTTAATTTAATTTAATTTATTATTATTTATTTAATTTAGTTTAATTTAATTTATTTTATTTTATTTTAAATTATCATTTATTTATATTATTGTTTAATTTAATTTAATTTGTTTAGTTTAATTTAATTTATATTAGTTACAATTATTATTTAATTTTATTTTATTTATTTATTTATTTTAATTTTTATTTATTTTTGATTTTATGTAATTTTTAATTTATTTAATTTTAACTTTATTTATTACTTATTTACATTATTATTTAATTTTATTTTATTTTATTTTCGATTTTTATTAATTTATTTTATTTTATTTTATTTAATTTAATTTAAATTATTATTGTTTAATTTAATTTATTTAATTTATTTAATTTACTATTTATTTACATTATTGTCTAATTTAATATAATTTAATTTATTTAATTTATTTAATTTATTTAATTTATTTAATTTATTTAATTTATTTAATTTATTTAATTTAATTTAATATTTATTTATATAATTATTTTCAGTTTATTTAATTAATTATTATTTAATTTAATTTATTTAATTTAATTATTATTTATTCTTTTATTTTATTTAATTTTAACTATTTAATTTTAATTTAATTTATTATTCATTTATGTTTTTATTTTCAATTTATGTATAATTTATGTATAAATATATATATATATATATATATATATATATATATATATATATATATATATATATATATATATATATATATATATATATATATATATCTGTGTGTGTGTGTGTGTGTGTTATTTATTTTTATTATTCCTTATATTCTTATAATTTAATATATATAAATTATAAGTTATCTTATTTTAATTTATTATTTTTATTAATTATATGTACATTTTTATTACTTAAATATTATTGATTTATTATTGTTAATTTATATTATTAATTTATATTATTTATTATTATCATTTTTATTATTATTTATCTATTTATAAAGCTTTTTTAACACTCTCTCTCCTAAATTATTCTTTTATTTATTTTAAGTTATTATCATTTATTTAAAGCTATTACAATTATTATTTATTTATATATTTACATTTATATTATTTTAAAAAGAATGACATTTTTATTTACTTATTTTTGTTATTTATTTATATTTACAATTATTTTCAATTATTATTATTATTATTTTTTATATTTTCAGTTTTCATAATTTTTATTATTTATAAATTATTATTAATTTACATGTATATATTATGATTCATTTATTTAGTATAGTTATATTTTAAGTTTAATGTTTTTAGGTATTTAAAATTAAGTATAGTTATTTTACTAGTTAATTTTAATATAGTTATTTTAAATTTAATATAGTTGTTTTATATAGTTATTTTATTTAGTATAGTTATTTTATTTAAAATTTAGTAAAGTTATTATTTAGTTTATTTAAATTTACAATTATTATATCACTTATGTTTTTAGATTTATTATTCATTATTTATTTAGATTATTATATAATATTTTAGATTTTCATTTCATTTTCTTCTGTTTTATTTTTATTTCCTTCATGTTGTATTATTTCTTTTTAAATTTTAAAATTCACTTTTCAAGTTAGTAAAAATTAGGTGGTAGATTTGTAAATATTGAAACTAGTTAACCTAAATAGTTAAATAACTTGCATGAAAAAAAAAAGGAAATCTTAAGGCTAAGCATGTAAAAATTTAAATAGCATGAAGATTTGTGAAAAGAAATAATAATTAACACATAATTTTTGAAAACCTATGTAGAGGAAGAAGAACTTTAAAGAAAATACATGTATGTGTGATTTAGATCTTTAAGCTAAACATGATGATGCCATTTTTTTTTAAAAGAAATTTTGAAACAAAAGCAAAAGTAAAGAGAGGGGGAGGAGATTACCTAACCTTGGAGGGAGTGATGGAAGAAACCTTGGAGAAGCCCTTGTTGGAGACCTCACGGCTAGGAGGAGAAGATGATGAAGAGTTTGGGAATTTTTTTTGTGAAGGGGATGTGTGTGTGTAGGCTCACGATTTGGGAGGTTGGGGGTGTTGTGGTGAAGTGTGGCTAGCTTGGAACGAGGAGAGGGGAATGGGAGCTCACGGCTAGGAGAGTAAGTGAGTGAGTGAAAAAGGTGGTGGAAAGTGAGATTATGAGTGGTTTTAATGGGGGAAGCTCACGGTTTTTTGGAGTGGGGGAGGTATGGGAGGGGTGAGGTGGAGATATGGTGAAGGTAAGGAGGAGGCAAGGTGGGCAGGCTTTAGGGTGGCGGTAGGGTGAGGGAGAGGTGAGGGAGAGGTGAGGGAGAGTTACTTTTTTTTTATTTATTTATTTTTTTTATTATATATATAGATTTATTTTAGGGCCGCCATGAGGTTAATTTGGTTAATTTTGGTTTAATTTGGTTTGATTTGAATCATTAGTTCAATTAGATTCATTTAGGTTTGGGTTGGCTTAACTTGGGTTAGAGCTTGAATGAAGCCCAAGTGCCTTGATCAATATTGTCCACATGATTGTAATGAAGATCTTTCATGAAGACATAAAGTGGTTTTGAGCTCATTTGAAAGTTCAATTTTGGTATGGATAGGATTTTTTATTATTTTGGACCATATTGGATTTGGGTCAAGTTATTTTGAGTTTGAGTGGGAATGAGGTCCGGAGATCTTCAACAACAGTGTAGATATGGTTGTCTCGAAGATTTTTCATGAAGACATGAAATGGTTTTGACAAAGTTTGGAGGGTCAATTTTGGTGGATTTAGGACATGTGTTCAATTTGGGTCAAACTTGGGGGTTTTGGTCCAAAATGGATTTGGGTAAAACTTGAGCTCAAATTGTGGACAATTGATGATTCAATTCAGTTTAAGGAGGTGTTATAAAGAGTTTGGGATTGAAATTTGGGAGGAATTGATTGACATTGGGTTTATTTAGAGGATTTGGGTCACTTAGACCAATTTGGGGATTTTGATCAAACTGGGTTAAATTGGCAAAATTTGCTTGTAGTGTAGTTGAACAAAATGAAATTGGGAATTTTTAGGATTTCTTGGAATTTTCTAGGAATTTTTTTGGAATTTTTGGATTTTTGGGCAAAAAGGGTATTTTGGCAATTTTAGGTAATTTTGGTCAATTTGAGTGGTAAGGGATATCTTGGAATGACATTTGGGGAATTTTGGTGAATTTGAAGAATTTTGGGTAATTTAGGGCATTTTGGGAGCCCAGGGGCCAAAAAAATTAAAATTTTGGAAAATTGAACTTGGTTTGAGATGAATGTCATGAGATTGTTTAAATTGAGTTATGGACCAAGAAAGGTCACTCACATTTGGTCCTCTATGTATTGGTACTAGTCAAACCCTAGCCTGATGCCAAGAGTTGAGAAGAACCATCTACATGAGTTTTCAAAGGTTTAGGGGAATGTGTGCATGTGAGTGGTGAAGTGTGTGTGTGGTGAACTCCAGACCTCCCTCAGGGCAAATCCTAAGATCTGACCACCTATAGGAGACTTCCCCTAAGATTCCTTATGCTTGCCTTTTTTTCCTACCAAAAGGTAGAGGTTAGTTAGGCCTTAAGCATATGAAAACCCCTAGTGAAGCAAGAAGAGTTTTGAATTTCTATGGGGAGGGTTCTATGACTATTCTTCTAAGAAAGTCACCTGGAGAGTCCTATGGCTAGACCCTAGGCTATTCTAAAGAGATACTAGACCTCAACCAAAAGTGAGGTCAACACTTGGGTTTGCTTGGTTTCACTTAGGGAAGGACTCATTTAATGATGAGTTATGGATTGAATTTCAGCTGAGGGATAAGCATGCTTGATTTCCTAAGGTTAATCCATGTGAGATTCGTCTATGGTGAAGGATGAGTTTTAAGTCTTGGCTTCCCTCAACTGGTTTCCTCTATGAGGTGGATAAGAGGCTTTCATTTGGTCTAATTTCACCTCCCCCATGTAGTCTCACCATTCTAATTTAATGCATATAAGGATATCATGACACATAAGCCACTTACTCATCTCTTGCATGGATTGGTCATGATTATGTTTAACCATGGTGGAAGGTTGGTTTAAGCCATACTCTCCCTCCATTGGAAGGCTTGGGAGGTGTGTGAGGTAGCTCTTGGATTGGCCGACCACCTCACCTTGTGGCAAAGGGTGATTCATACTTTGGGATGAGGAGGTTTTGCCACTTCAATTTACTCACCATGATGTCTTCATGATGATGTTTAACCATGGTTATGATGGAGTGTAATGAGTTATCCAATGTGTTAACTCATGGGTAATGTGTCTCATGGGTCATGTGTAACCCATATGATGTCATTTATGATGTCATTGTTGGGTTTTAAAATTGAAAGTCATTTATTGTGTCATATGTGATGTTACATGTCCAAATTCATTTCATGGTTATTTAATCATAATTCCTCTTTTAATTAATTATGTAATTAATTAAAAATATTAAAAATAATATTAACCAATAAATTGATTAAAATCATTTTTAAAATTAATTATTTAATCAATTTTATCAATTTTGGTTCAAAATTGAGTATTTTGACCAAATTTGATTAATGTTGACTAGGGTTAACAATGGTTGACCCAAGTTGACCCATTCTAACCCAAGGATAACCGTTTGACTTTTCCAGCCTTGTCATGGTTTGATTGATCATGAGGTCCAAGGGTTTTGAATTTTTGGGTTGATTTGGTCATGTTAACCAATTTTAGGGTTTATATTGACCCGATAATTAATGTGGTGACTTTTGGGTTTTACATTGGTCATCCTGACCAATGTTGAGTTGATTATGTCAATGGTTGGTCAATGAAGTCAATGTAGTGGTCATGAGGTCATTGATTGACCATTTTAACCAAATTTGACTATTTATGTCAAGGGTTAACTAATAAAGTCAATGTGATGGTAAAGGGGGCATGAATTGACCATTTTGACCAAATTTGACCATTTGGGTCAAAGGTTGACCAGTTTGGTCAATGTGGTGGTCATTGGGTCAAGGATTGACTAGTTTGACTAAATTTGACTATTTGGGTCAATGGTTGACTAGTTTAGTCAATGTGGTGGTCATTGGGTCAAGGATTGACCAATTTGACCTAAGTTGACCATTTGGGTCAAATGTTGACCAGTTTGGTCAATGTGGTAGTCATTGGGTCAAGGATTAACCAGATTGACCTAAGTTGACCATTTGGGTCAAAGGTTGATCGAAATCAGGGTTGCTCATTGCTGAATTGATCATTTTTTAAGATTATATGCATAATTTTGATATAGAATATGATCATTGCTGAATTGATCATATTCTATATCAAAATTATATGCAGAAAACCAGCTTTGCCAACGAATAAGTCTTTTATTAGGCAGAGAGTCTATAATTTTTCCTTTTATAAAAGAAATGGTCGTTTTATTATCTGTTCGTATTAAAAATGTTTCATTAAGAAATATTTCAAATTTCTTAATTGCCTTTTTGATAGCTAACAATTCTTTCTCATTTATGTGGTAATTTTGTTCAGTTTGGGTGTATGTTCCGAGGCATATCTACATAATAATTCTATTTTTCTCTTCTTGCTTTAAGGATGGCTCCCCATGATATTTCGTAAGCTATCGGTTTCTATAATTAGATAGTCACCTTGTATGGGTAAGTGTAACTTTGGTAAGTTCATACGTACCTCTTTAATTTGATTTAAGGTGTTAGTATCTTCATCATTCCAGTTCCAAGCTAAATTTTTCTTTAATTTTTTCTGTAATGGTGCTCTTAGTTCAGCTAAATTTTTTACAAATGCTTCTACGTAATTAACGCATCATAAAAACCGTTGTAGGTCTTTCTGATTGTTAATTTGTTTAAAATAATTTATTTTTGTTAGAATATGTTCCTGTAATTCAATCGAGTCGTGATTAATTATAAGTCCTAGGAAATTAATAGAACTAACCAGAAATACAGCTTTCTTCTTACTTAATACGATTCCATGTTTTTATTCCATGTTTTTGTGCTTTTTGAGCAAGTAAAGATAAATATTTTAAATGTTCAGTAATATTTTCGCTAAATATTAAAATGTCATCAACATAAATTAAACAAAAATGAGATAGTTCTTTAAATATATTATCCATTCTCCTCTGGAATATTTGAGGTGCGTTTTTTAACCCAAATGGCATGACATTCCATTGATAATGTCCCTGTGGGGTAATAAATGTCGTATATTCTTTACTATTTGTGTGCATTTTTATCTGCCAGAATCCGGATTTACAATCGAGCTTAGAAAACCATTTAGCATTTTTGATGAGATTAATTAATACTTCTTTGTTAGGTCGATAATATCCATCAAATTTACTGTTGTAGTTTATAACTAACCTTGCTTTTCCTCTAATTTGTTCAGCGTGATTTCTGACTAAAAAGGCTGGGCTACTATGTGGACTTTTACTGGGTTCTATTAATCTGAGATTTAATAATTCTTTGATTTGTATTTGGAATTCGTTCTTATCTTCTAAATTATATTTCATCGGTTTTACTCTAATGGTAAGAGCAGGATTAATAAGTTCTATGGATGCAAGTGGTTCGTCATTATTCCAAAATTCAGTGGGTTTTCAGAAAATGTTTTGAATAAGGAATTAGAAAAGGTTCTAAGTTGTTCTAGCTTAGAGGAAGTTGAATTTATACTATGCAAGCTTAGTTCATTTGTAAATATGTTGGGAAAAGATTTTTTCATATTTTGATCTAATGGGTAATCACCACGTTGGCTGTGGAATGTTGGTTGTGTTGTATGGAAGTTTGGGTTTTGTATAATCGGACGACTGAGTGAGTAACCGTCAGGTGTTACTAAGATAATGGAGTTTTCTGTTTGTGTGAATGAAGAAAAGGATTTAAAGAAGTTATTTCCTAGTATTATGTCTGGTCCGTTATCGTTTAGACACCATAGTATTTGGATTTTTATTAAACTGGTTTCAAGATATAGTAATTGGTTTTGCCAATATTGATTTATTGTTGTATTTCCATTAAATGTTTGTAGCAACTTACTGAACTTATTGAAATGAACTTTAATAAGTTCAATTTGTTGTACATCAGAGCCAAGTTGTACATCAGAGCCAAGTTGGCCTGAAGAAACTAGTTGGCTCTGATACCATTATATAATAGTATAACCAACTAATATATATTTAAAGAATAATATTGAGACATATAATAAGCGAAAACTAAAAATGGTCAGAAAGGACGCTAAACTATTTTTTATGATTCTTATCCATTATTAATATTTGGTTATACTATTTTCTCTGATACCATTTTTAGTTTTCGCTTATTATATGTCTCAATATTATTCTTATCCATTATTAATAAAAGTTCTTCCTGCATCTATAATCTGTAAATTTATCTTAATAAGGGTCCATTACGCTTCCTATTATATAATGATACTGACCTGATATTATTATTACTGTTCTTCTCCTGAGGTTTGATCCATACGTCTTCGGTTCATGTTACATTCATCTTTGTGGCTTTCTAAAGATGACAAGGGGTCGAAGAATCGAACCACTCCCTCCGTAACTACTTCAAAGACGCGAGAACACGGCTTTAATTCGTTTCCTACCTTAAAGCGTAACTCAAGAAAATAACGGCAATGATAATAAACATTCAGTATTAAAAGATAACGGAAGCATAATAAGACTTATATTAAAACAGACTTACAGACATAGACGCTAGAAGAAGATAATTAGCCTCGGAGGCTTGCACACAATACAATAGAGAAAAGAAGAGAGGATTTCCAGAGAGATGATCTTACAATAGAGGGAGGTTGCAATTTATAAGCACACAATCTTACATAATTGAGAATCTTCTTAGCTGGAAAGGCAGTGAATAATTGTACCCTTAATTCTGAAAAGGTCTTCTTAATTGTTACGGCTCTTAGCTGGAAAGCGTCCTTTCTGACTAAAGGTTTTCTTAATTGTTACGGTTGGAATCTTCATAGATGGAAAGCGTCCTTTCTTGTAAGTGTGTTGTACGTTCACAAATAATTGCAATCTGGTACGTATTATACTTTTCCCGCTTGTAATTTAATACGTATTTCTTCGATGCTTTCTTTCTTCTGCGGTTGGAACATTTAGTGCGTCTTATCTTTTTGTATTTTTTCGCAAAATAATTTCTTCGTCTCCTTATTAACTGCGGCATTATTTTTCTTGAGAATATTTACCCACTTAAGAGCCTCATGTATTTTCTTTGTAGGCTGCTTGCTGTGACTGTAAATAAATAATTTATCAGATGAATGGTATACCCAGATATTTGTGGCATCTATCTTTTTAGTTTCTATCCATATTTGATAGAGATCATCTGCGATTGATCGGGCATGCATAACTTCATCTCGGTTTATATTTCGGAGTGAATGGTTCGTCGCTAATTCCGATTTGAACTAGAGAGATATTTCCTCCTTCCGGATAAGTTTGATATAATTTTAAGAATATATTCCAATGTTTTAATATTTGATGAAAGGCATCAATTGCCTCAATAATTGGTTTGGGTAATTCTTTCAGAAGACTTTCATCTTCTAGATAAATCATTCGGATCAATCCGCATCTATATAATTCTGAAACTAATTTAACATCAAATTTAGTGTTGTCGTTTAGTTTTTTGTAGTTTATAACTAACCTTGCTTTTCCTCTAATTTGTTCAGCGTGATTTCTGACTAAAAAAGCTGGGCTACTATGTGGACTTTTACTGGGTTCTATTAATCTGAGATTTAATAATTCTTTGATTTGTATTTGGAATTCGTTTTTATCTTCTAAATTATATTTCATCGGTTTTACTCTAATGGTAAGAGCAGGATTAATAAGTTCTATGGATGCAAGTGGTTCGTCATTATTCCAAAATTCAAGTGGGTTTTCAGAAAATGTTTTGAATAAGGAATTAGAAAAGGTTCTAAGTTGTTCTAGCTTAGAGGAAGTTGAATTTATGTTATGCAAGCTTAGTTCATTTGTATATGTTGGGAAAAGATTTTTTCATATTTTGATCTAATGGGTAATCACCACGTTGGCTGCGGAATGTTGGTTGTGTTGTATGGAAGTTTGGGTTTTGTATAATTGGACAGTTGAGTGAGTAACCGTCAGGTGTTACTAAGATAATGGAGTTTTCTGTTTGTGTGAATGATGAAAAGGATTTAAAGAAGTTATTTCCTAGTATTATGTCTGGTCCGTTATCGTTTAGACACCATAGTTTTTGGATTTTTATTAAAGCTGGTTTCAAGATATAGTAATTGGTTTTGCCAATATTGATTTATTGTTGTATTTCCTTTAAATGTTTGTAGCAACAATGTTTGTGAATGGAGTTGAATATGATCTGGTATTATTAATTTTTTACATACTGTGATATCACTACCAGTGTCGCATAGTGCATGTACTGGTATAAGTTCATATGTTGGAATGTATATATTTAATCTGATGTAGCTATGGTAAAGTATTTCTTGGTAAAGTATAATTATCTATATTTGCATAGTTGTAATTAAATGTGATGTTATGTTGTTGTAGGAAATCCATTCCTACTAAAATTCGATTAGAATTTATATCATCAGTTAAAAATGTGTGTTGGAAATCTATTCTTGTATTATTTACATCCCAAAATCCGAAGAGGATATTTGCTTCATGAGTACAAATGTGTTGTTTTTGTAAATAATCTTGGTATGTGTATGGTTTATCTTTTAAGATTTTTAGATTTTGTGGAATTAAATTTTGATCTATGTGTGATTTGTGGGATCCAGTATCTAGTAGTATTTTGCATTTATTTTGTGGAGAGATGTAGTATCCGAGAACTAATAATTGGTTGTTTTGATGTTCTTTTATTTCAAAAATGTGTCTGTGGATTATTTGTTTTCCACTGTCGATGGATTTTCTTGGAGTAATCATTAATGAATTATTATTTTTGAAATATGTAAGTTTTGGAAATGTTTGGTTTGTATTGGTTCCTTCGTCAAAGTTTAAGAATATGTTTGGTGTGGTAATGTCTAATTCTTGTACTTCTTCAGGTTGAATAGTTTGTCCTATATTAGAAAAAATTGGGTCTATGTGAAGTGGTATATTATGTGTTTTAAATGCTACAGTATTGTGTTGGTTACTGTAAGCATAGGCGGCTTAAACGACGCTACCTTCTCTCATTTTGACTCTGTCTAATTTGTGTCTTAAGGTTAGCGAGCGATCAATATGTCTATCATTTATGTTAATAGCATAGTTTGGATGTAAATTAAATATTAATGTCTGATAACATAAATTTCCTTGTACTACGCCAAGTAATGCATCTTTTTTAGAATGTATAATTCTATCGTCGTATATCCAAATGGTAATTGGGCTATCAATTCCTTTTCGAAAATATGCTTTGATTAATATTTGAATTCCTCCAAAAAATATATGTTTATATTTTTCAGGGTTTTTTATTCTCTGTAAATCTTGTAATTTTATTTGTTGGTTGTAGAGTGGTATTTTAATGTTTCCTTCTGTTTGGTTTATATCGATAGGGTGTTCTCCCTGTCTAATGCTTATAATGTATATATCTTTTCCATGAAAACATAGCATATCGAAGCGAGTCTTTAGTTCCTAAAGATAATTTTCTTTTTCTTATTTTATTATAAGATTCTTCGAGATAGGGTTACGTGTCTTTCGTATTCTATTGAGTCATCATTAGATATATCAATGTGAGAATTTTGATTCATTTAATCAGAATATAAGTATTCATCTATTTCATGATCAGAGTTTAACATTTCAATCATATTATTTTCTGTTTCTGATAATTGATATAATTCTTCGTTAGTGTCAATATCTGAAAAATTGAAGATAAGTTCTAATTCATGCTCGTTAATAATTGAAACAGATGAGACATGGGTTAATTTATTCTTTTGTGGACATTTATTCGCATAATGTCCTTCTTTCTTGCAAATCCAACATCTATTGTTATTTTTATTGTTTGAATAATTGCTTGTTTTTCTGAATGTTCTTTTATTTGGATTATATTGTTTTTTATTTATTTTTCTAAAGAATTTTTTCTTGCTATACCCGTTAGAGTATTTTCTATGAATGCGAAAGCATCTTCACCTTTTAGATTATAATTATAGATTGCTAAACTATTTTCTATGATCCATCTGTCTATTATTTCAGTCACATCCTTAGCGCAATCTAAGTTCAAATAAATTCCATGACCACTAATTGGTTTTGGTACATTACTTCTCTTTTCTGGTCTGTTAGTAGGAATTCGTTTAACAGTTGGAGGTAAATATCGTCCTGATGAGCTCAGGGTTAGTTGATTGATTTATAGTAGAGGTTATACTCAAAGGTCGATCGGTAGGTTGATTAATAGTAGATGAGCTAGGAGCATCTACGGAAGGATAATTTACCGGTCCCGCCATAAATTGGTGTTTAGTTAGAACATCGACTAAATCTCTTATTTCATTGTCGAAGGCGAAGGTTCATCAATATGGATGATTTCATTAACTCTTATGGCACCTTGTAAATTTCCTTGGGAGTTAAGTTTATTTATATTAGTCCGATTAAGAATTTCGGTATTATTTTCTATCTTTTTTAAATTACAACAGGTAGCTAAGATAGGCTAGCAGTAGCAACGTTATTGTTTAATATTTGTTGATTTTGGAGTATTTTTTATCCTAGTTCAAAAATATTTGATGTGCTTTCGATGTTGGCTATACTTTTGAATCGATTTTGCGTTAGATTTTTAAACATTTTAATTTTTTCTATTTGTTCCTGGTATAGTTCCATATATTAAAAATTTCGATATTTTGTTTATCTGATGTATAAATTCCTAGTTCAATTTGTTGTTTTAAAATCATGTAACTTATTACTATCCATTCATTACTATTTCCCAAAGGAGATTTGATATGGAAAGCGTGTTCTTTCTGAAATACCTCAAATTGTTTATTTTTTATATTTATTTGAAGAACTTCACAGATTCTATTAAATTCGGTTTCTAAAAAGAATTTATTCAACATCTAATTTCTTTTCCTCTAATTTGTTCAGCGTGATTTCTGACTAAAAAAGCTGGGCTACTATGTGGACTTTTACTAGGTTCTATTAATCTGAGATTTAATAATTCTTTGATTTGTATTTGGAATTCGTTCTTATCTTCTAAATTATATTTCATCGGTTTTACTCTAATGGTAAGAGCAGGATTAATAAGTTCTATGGATGCAAGTGGTTCGTCATTATTCCAAAATTCAAGTGGGTTTTCATAAAATGTTTTGAATAAGGAATTAGAAAAGGTTCTAAGTTGTTCTAGCTTAGAGGAAGTTGAATTTATGCTATGCAAGCTTAGTTCATTTGTAAATATGTTGGGAAAAGATTTTTTCATATTTTGATCTAATGGGTAATCACCACGTTGGCTGCGGAATGTTGGTTGTGTTGTATGGAAGTTTGGGTTTTGTATAATTGGACAGTTGAGTGAGTAACCGTCAGGTGTTACTAAGATAATGGAGTTTTCTATTTGTGTGAATGATGAAAAGGATTTAAAGAAGTTATTTCCTAGTATTATGTCTGGTCCGTTATCGTTTAGACACCATAGTTTTTGGATTTTTATTAAACTGGTTTCAAGATATAGTAATTGGTTTTGCCAATATTGATTTATTGTTGTATTTCCATTAAATGTTTGTAGCAACAATGTTTGTGAATGGAGTTGAATATGATCTGGTATTATTAATTTTTTACATACTGTGATATCACTACCAGTGTCGCATAGTGCATGTACTGGTATAAGTTCATATGTTGGAATGTATATATTTAATCTGATGTAGCTATGGTAAAGTATTTCTTGGTAAAGTATAATTATCTATATTTGCATAGTTGTAATTAAATGTGATGTTATGTTGTTGTAGGAAATCCATTCCTACTAAAATTCGATTAGAATTTATATCATCAGTTAAAAATGTGTGTTGGAAATCTATTCTTGTATTATTTACATCCCAAAATCCGAAGAGGATATTTGCTTCATGAGTACAAATGTGTTGTTTTTGTAAATAATCTTGGTATGTGTATGGTTTATCTTTTAAGATTTTTAGGTTTTGTGGAATTAAATTTTGATCTATGTGTGATTTGTGGGATCCAGTATCTAGTAGTATTTTGTATTTATTTTCTGGAGAGATGTAGTATCCGAGAACTAATAATTGGTTGTTTTGATGTTCTTTTATTTCAAAACTGTGTCTGTGGATTATTTGTTTTCCACTGTCGATGGATTTTCTTGGAGTAATCATTAATGAATTATTATTTTCGAAATATGTAAGTTTTGGAAATGTTTGGTTTGTATTGGTTCCTTCGTCAAAGTTTAAGAATATGTTTGGTGTGGTAATGTCTAAGTCTTGTACTTCTTCAGGTTGAATAGTTTGTCCTATATTAGAAAAAATTGGGTCTATGTGAAGTGGTATATTATGTGTTTTAATTGCTACGATATTGTGTTGGTTACTGTAAGCATTGGCGGCTTGATAAGTTATACTATAAACGACGCTACCTTCTCTCATTTTGACTCTGTCTAATTTGTGTCTTAAGGTTAGCGAGCGATCAATATGTCTATCATTTATGTTAATAAGCATAGTTTGGATGTAAATTAAATATTAATGTCCGATAACATAAATTTCCTTGTACTTACGCCAAGTAATGCATCTTTTTTAGAATGTATAATTCTATCGTCGTATATCCAGAATGGTAATTGGGCTATCAATTCCTTTTCGAAAATATGCTTTGATTAATATTTGAATTCCTCCAAAAAATATATGTTTATATTTTTCGGGGTTTTTATTCTCTCGTAAATCTTGTAATTTTATTTGTTGGTTGTAGAGTGGTATTTTAATGTTTCCTTCTGTTTGGTTTATATCGATAGGGTGTTCTCCCTGTCTAATGCTATAATGTATATATATTTTCCATGAAAACATAGGCATATCGAAGGAGTCTTTAGTTCCTTAAAGATAATTTTCTTTTCCTTATTTTATTATAAGATTCTTCAGATAGGGTTACGTGTCTTTTGTATTCTATTGAGTCATCATTAGATATGTCAATGTGAGAATTTTGATTCATTTAATCAGAATATAAGTATTCATCTATTTCATGATCGAGTTTAACGTTTCAATCATATTATTTTCTGTTTCTGATAATTGATATAATTCTTCGTCAGTGTCAATATCAGAAAAATTGAAGATAGGTTCTAATTCATGTTCGTTAATAATCGAAACAGATGAGACATGGGTTAATTTATTTTTTTGTGGACATTTATTCGCATAATGTCCATCTTTCTTGCAAATCCAACATCTATTGTTATTTTTATTGTTTGAATAATTGCTTGTTTTTCCGAATGTTCTTTTATTTGGATTATATTGTTTTTTATTTATTTTTCTAAAGAATTTTTTCTTTTTATCTTTTGTAGAGCAATTACAAGCTTCTTTTGAAGTTGTACATCCCCATTGGTGAATAATTAAGTCAAATTTTTCGCAAAGCAAAGAGATTGTTTATATTTTTTATTTTGTTTATGTAAATCAATATACTGACAAGCTTGTGTCAATTTTTCATAAGCGAAGTGTATTCGACTTCCTAAGGTCTGATCGTCAGGATAAGCCTTCTTAAATTCTTGACTCCACAACATGTTATAAGGTTATGGTAATTTATAAAAATAAGAATATAAATATAGTGGTTTGTCCTTATCTAATATATCATAATAGAACTTTTGATAATCGCAACTATATTCATTGAGATAGCACATGTTACAAATATTTAAATTTGTTATTTTTTGCTTAGCAGTATCAGCTTGCATTTTTCTTTTTTCTATTTCAGTATTATGAGCCAAGTATCCTAGAAATTCGCTTTTTAGGAAACTTCCATAAATATTAGGCCATCGACCCGAGGTATTTATTGTTTCCGGTGCTTGACAAATTCCTCTAATGGTCTGTCTTTGTTCATCTTCAAGTCCAATAAACCATTTTCTTGCTATACCCGTTAGAGTATTTTCTATGAATGCGAAAGCATCTTCACCTTTTAGATTATAATTATAGATTGCTAAACTATTTTCTATGATCCATCTGTCTATTATTTCAGTCACATCCTTAGAGGTATTTAAAGAAATTCGGTTAAATAAATGTTCCAACTGCCAGAAGAAAGAAAGCATCGAAGAAATACGTATTAAATTATAAGCAGGAAAAGTATAATACGTACCAGATTGCAATTATTTGTGAACGTACAACACACTTACAAGAAAGGACGCTTTCAACTATGAAGATTCCAACCGTAACAATTAAGAAAACCTTTTAGTCGGAAAGGACGCTTCCATTAAGAGCCGTAACAATTAAGAAGACCTTTTCGAATTAAGGGTACAATTATTCATCGCCTTTCCGCGTAAGAAGATTCTCAATTATGTAAGATTGTGTGCTTATAAATTGCAACCTCCCTCTATTGTAAGATCATCTCTCTGGCAATCCTCTCTTCTTTTCTCTATTGTAATGTGTGCAAGCCTCCGAGGCTAATTATCTTCTTCTAGCGTCTATGTCTGTAAGTCTGTTTTAATATAAGTCTTATTATGCTTCCGATATCTTTAAATACTGAATGTTTATTATCATTGCCGTTATTTTCTTAGTTACGCTTTAAGGTAGGAAACGAATTAAAGTTGTGTTCTGCGTCTTTGAAGTAGTTACAGAGGGGAGTGGTTTGATTCTTCGACCCCTTGTCATCTTTAGAAAGCCACAAAGATGAATGTAACATGAACCGAAGACGTATGGATCAAACCCTGAGAGAAGAACGAGTAATAATAATATCGAGTCGATATCATTATATAATAGGAAGCGTAATGGACCCTTATTAAGATAAATTTATAGATTATAGATGCAGGAAGAACTTTTATTAATAATGGATAAGAATAATATTGAGACATATAATAAGCGAAAACTAAAAATGGTATCAGAGCCTAGTTGGCCTGAAGAAAAATATATCTGTTCAAAACATAAAAAATGTTTTTGTACATCTAGTTGGTCTCACGAAACATTCATTAGTTCATATGAACAACAAATAAAAGATGAAAAAGATTTAAAGAGAAATGATTTAATAAATGAAGTGGAAGATTGGATAAATGAAAAAGAATTAGGAAAAAGATTGATAATAAATGAACTTACTGAACTTATTGAAAAGAAATTAGATGTTGAATAAATTCTTTTTAGAAACCGAATTTAATAGAATCTGTGAAGTTCTTCAAATAAATATAAAAAATAAACAATTAGAGGTATTTCAGAAAGAACATGCTTTCCATATCAAATCTCCTTTGGGAAATAGTAATGAATGGATAGTAATAAGTTACATGATTTTAAAACAACAAATTGAACTAGGAATTTATACAACAGATAAACAAAATATCAAAATTTTTAATATATGGAACTATACCAGGAACAAATAGAAAAAATTAAAATGTTTAAAAATCTAACGCAAAATCGATTCAAAAGTATAGCCAACATCGAAAGCACATCAAATATTTTTGAACTAGGATCAAAAATACTCCAGAATCAACAAATATTAAACAATAACGTTACTACTTGCAGGCTATCTTAGCTACCTGTTGTAATTTAAAAAAGATAGAAAATAATACTGAAATTCTTAACTGGACTAATATAAATAAACTTAACTCCCAAGGAAATTTACAAGGTGCCATAAGAGTTAATGAAATCATCCATATTGATGAACCTTCGCCTTCTGACAATGAAATAAGAGATTTAGTCGATGTTCTAACTAAACACCAATTTATGGCAGGACCGGTAAATTATCCTTCTGTAGATGCTCCTAGCTCATCTACTATTAAAGCCTAGTTGGCCTGTAATTATAATTATAATTACTTCTCTGATACCATTTTTAGTTTTCGCTTATTATATGTCTCAATATTATTCTTATCCATTATTAATAAAAGTTCTTCCTGCATCTATAATCTATAAATTTATCTTAATAAGGGTCCATTACGCTTCCTATTATATAATGATATCGACACGATATTATTATTACTGTTCTTCTCCTAGGGTTTGATCCATACGTCTTCGGTTCATGTTACATTCATCTTTGTGGCTTTCTAAAGATGACAAGGGGTCGAAGAATCAAACCACTCCCCTCTGTAACTACTTCAAAGACGCAGAACACAGCTTTAATTCGTTTCCTACCTTAAAGCGTAACTAAGAAAATAACGGCAATGATAATAAACATTCAGTATTAAAAGATAACGGAAGCATAATAAGACTTATATTAAAACAGACTTACAGACATAGACGCTAGAAGAAGATAATTAGCCTCGGAGGCTTGCACACATTACAATAGAGAAAAGAAGAGAGGATTGCTAGAGCTCCTCTTACAATAGAGGGAGGTTGCAATTTATAAGCACACAATCTTACATAATTGAGAATCTTCTTAGCTGGAAAGGCAGTGAATAATTGTACCCTTAATTCTGAAAAGGTCTTCTTAATTGTTACGGCTCTTAGCTGGAAAGCGTCATTTCTGACTAAAGGTTTTCTTAATTGTTACGGTTGGAATCTTCATAGCTGGAAAGCGTCCTTTCTTGTAAGTGTGTTGTACGTTCACAAATAATTGCAATCTGGTACGTATTATACTTTTCCTGCTTGTAATTTAATACGTATTTCTTCGATGCTTTCTTTCTTCTGGCAGTTGGAACATTTGTGCGTCTTATCTTTTTGTATTTTTTCGCAAAATAATTTCTTCGTCTCCTTATTAACTGCGGCATTATTTTTCTTGAGAATATTTACCCACTTAAGAGCCTCATGTATTTTCTTTGTAGGCTGCTTGCTGTGACTGTAAATAAATAATTTATCAGATGAATGGTATACCCAGATATTTGTGGCATCTATCTTTTTAGTTTCTATCCATATTTGATAGAGATCATCTGCAGTTGATCGGGCATGCATAACTTCATCTGGTTTATATTTCGGAGTGAATGGTTCGCTGCTAATTCCGATTTGAACTAGAGAGATATTTCCTCCTTCTGGATAAGTTTGATATAATTTTAAGAATATATTCCAATGTTTTAATATTTGATGAAAGACATCAATTGCCTCAATAATTGGTTTGGGTAATTCTTTCAGAAGACTTTCATCTTCTAGATAAATCATTCGGATCAATCCGCATCTATATAATTCTGAAACTAATTTAACATCAGTATTTCCATAAATATATACTACCTGATTTATTCAAATTGTGTGGAAGTATATTTGAGGATTTATACGCTCTTCATAAAATGATAATTGCTCGCCATTCATCCGAAATATCGATAATTTTTTTGTAATCGGTCTGGAGTATCTTTGAATAAGTTGGAATAACTTGGGACGAAGTACTTCCTGCAGTATTTATTTCTTTGGGAATTTCTTCTCCTTTATTTTTACTAATTAAGAGATCTGCAAAATCTCTTATCTTTCTTAATTCTGCAATAGACGGTATTTCTTCGCCAATATTCTCTCCACATAGATAATTCTTCGGCTTTCTTAATTCAATAAGTACGTTGCTTGCAAGAGAAATCTCGCATTCTATTTTCCAGATTTGTAAATCCACGGTTTCTAAATATGAGTTTAATTCGAGGTCTGTACTTCTCATCACTTTCGCATATTTCGGCGAGTATCTTCTATTTCCATATTTATTTCCTGCATAATTCACGAGATAATACATCAGCAAGATTATTTTTATTTCCTTCTATATATTCTATATCAAAATTATATGCAGAAAACCAGCTTTGCCAACGAATAAGTCTTTTATTAGGCAGAGAGTCTATAATTTTTTCTCTTATAAAAGATATGGCCGTTTTATTATCTGTTCGTATTAAAAATGTTTCATTAAGAAATATTTCAAATTTCTTAATTGCCTTTTTGATAGCTAACAATTCTTTCTCATTTATGTGGTAATTTTGTTCGGTTTGGGTGTATGTTCCGAGGCATATCTACATAATAATTCTATTTTTCTCTTCTTGCTTTAAGGATGGCTCCCCATGATATTTCGTAACTATCGCTTCTATAATTAGATAGTCACCTTGTATGGGTAAGTGTAACTTTGGTAAGTTCATACAGACCTCTTTAATTTGATTTAAGGTGTTAGTATCTTCATCATTCCGGTTCCAAGCTAAATTTTTCTTTAATTTTTTCTGTAATGGTGCTCTTAGTTCAGCTAAATTTTTTACAAATGCTTCTGCGTAATTAACGCATCCTAAAAACCGTTGTAGGTCTTTCTGATTGTTAATTTGTTTTGTTTAAAATAATTTATTTTTGTTAGAATATGTTCCTGTAATTCAATCGAGCCGTGATTAATTATAAGTCCTAGGAAATTAATAGAATTAACCAGAAATACAGCTTTCTTCTTACTTAATACGATTCCATGTTTTTGTGCTTTTTGAGCAAGTAAAGATAAATATTTTAAATGTTCAGTAATATTTTCGCTAAATATTAAAATGTCATCAACATAAATTAAACAAAAATGAGATAGTTCTTTAAATATATTATCCATTCTCCTCTGGAATATTTGAGGTGCGTTTTTTAACCCAAATGGCATGACATTCCATTGATAATGTCCCTGTGGGGTACTAAATGACGTATATTCTTTACTATTTGGGGGCATTTTTATCTGCCAGAATCCGGATTTACAATCGAGCTTAGAAAACCATTTAGCATTTTTGATGAGATTAATTAATACTTCTTTGTTAGGTAGATAATATCCATCAAATTTAGTGTTGTCGTTTAGTTTTTTGTAGTTTATAACTAACCTTGCTTTTCCTCTAATTTGTTCAGCGTGATTTCGACTAAAAAGTTGCGAGCTACTATGTGGACTTTTACTCGGGTTCTATTAATCCGAGATTTAATAATTCTTTGATTTGTATTTGGAATTCGTTCTTATCTTCTAAATTATATTTCATCGGTTTTACTCTAACGGGTATAGCAAGAAAATGGTTTATTGGACTTGAAGATGAACAAAGACAGACCATTAGAGGAATTTGTCAAGCACCGGAAACAATAAATACCTCGGGTCGATGGCCTAATATTTATGGAAGTTTCCTAAAAAGCGAATTTTTAGGATACTTGGCTCATAATACTGAAATAGAAAAAAGAAAAATGCAAGCTCGATATCGCTAAGCAAAAAATAACAAATTTAAATATTTGTAACATCTCGCTATCTCAATGAATATAGTTGCGATTATCAAAAGTTCTATTATGATATATTAGATAAGGACAAACCACTATATTTAGATTCTTATTTTTATAAATTACCAAAACCTTATAACATGTTGTGGAGTCAAGAATTTAAGAAGGCTTATCCTGACGATCAGACCTTAGGTACAACAACAACAACAACAACAACAAAGCCTTAATCCCACTAAGTGGGGTCGGCTACATGAATCCTTTTTCTCCATTGCGTCCTATTTAGTGTCAAATTTTCGTTTAATTCTAATAAATTAAGATCATTTTTTATGCAAAAAGCCCAAGTTTTCCTAAGTCTCGCTCTCGCCTTTCTTAACATAAGATGTATTTAAAACATCTACTCTCCTAATCGGATCATCAAGTGGTCGACGTCTAATGTGACCAAACCATCTAAGGCGACTCTCTCTAATTTTATCCGTCACTCGGTGCAACTCCAACCCTTTTACTGGATATATTCATTTCGCATTTTGTCTCTAAGTGTAAAGCCACTCATCCATCTAATCATTCTCATCTCGCAACACTTAACTTAACATTATGCTTCTCTTTTAAAGGCCAACATTCAAGCACCATAGAGCATCAAGGTCTCACCACCATCTTATAAAATTTTCCTTTCGCTCTAAGCGATACTTTTCTATCACACAATAGAGCCGTACGCATTCCTCCACTTCAACCAACCAACCCGAATTCTACTATTAACATCCTCATCTATATCACCATCGCTTTCGAACAATGGACCCGAGATATCTAAATCGTTCACACCTTTTAATAATTTGATCACCCAAAGTTACACTCGTCGTCACTCGTACCTACTATTACTAAAATTACATTCCATGTATTCAGCTTTTAGTTCTACTCAAACGAAGACCTTTAGACTCCAATGTGGACCTCCATAATTCAAGTTTTTCCCGGACTTTTTCTCTTGTCTTATCCACAATGAGGATGTCATCAGCAAAAAGCATACACCAAGGTACATCCTCTTGTAAATGCCCAAGTAAGACCATCCATAAATAAAGCAAAAAGATATGGGCTTAAAGCCGATCCTCGATGTAAACCAACGAAATAGTAAAATACTTGGTCAATCCTCCTTCAGCTCGAACACATGTAACGAACTCTAGCATACATATCTTTAATGACTCGAATATAAGTCATATCAACACCTTTCTTCTCAAGGACTCTCCAAAGAACATCTCTAGGAACCTTATCGTAAGCTTTTTCTAAATCAATAAAAATCAAATGTAGATCCTCCTTATTATCTCCGTACTTCTCCATCAAACCTCTCAATAAATATATAGCTTCCATGGTAGACTCGCCTCGGCATAAATCCAAATTGATTATGAGAAATCTTCGTAATACGTCTTAACCTATGTTTAATTACCCTCTCCTATAATTTTAAAGTATGACACATCAATTTAATTCCTCTATAATTTGCACACTCGTGTGCATCTCCTTTATTCTTAAAAATGGGGACCAAAATGCTCTTTCTCCACTCCTCAGGCATCCTTTTAGTTTTTAAAATAATATTAAAAAGTTTAGTAAGCCAGGAAACCCCCAATTCACCTAAACATTTCCACACTTCAATTGGGATATCATCAGGTCCTACAGACTTTCCCCCTGGTTTTCTTTAAAGCCTCATCAACTTCTTTTTTACTAATGCGACGGTAAAAATGAAAAGTTTTATTATTATTAACGATATTAAGATCACTAAGGTCAATCGTATTTTCAAGCATCATCATTAAAAAGTTTATCAAAATAACTAACCCACCTATGTTGAATATCTTTTTCTAAGAAAAGCACTTTTCGATTTTCATCTTTAATACATTTTACTTGAGTTAAATCTTTACATTTCTTTTCTCTTTGTTCGGCTAGTTTATACATATATTTTTCACCTTCCTTAAGTATCTCAACATGTTATAAAGATCACTAAAAGCGTAAATTTTAGCGTCACTGCATTATTCTTTTAGACTTCCCCGCGGCCGTTTTATATTTTTCCCAGCTCTCTACGCTTTTACATTTAAACCAATTTTTATAAGACAACTTCTTATATTTTATCTTTTCTCGCACATTATTATTCCACCACCAACTATTTTTATTTATAAAACTTTTCTTTCGATTCTCCAAGTACATCTTTAGTCACTGTTTAATAAGTATTAGTTAATTTTTCCCACATAACATCAGGCGTCTTCATGAACATCCCAAATATTTAAATCTCGAATTTTACTCATAAAAATAATTTTATTTGTGTCTTTTAAGTGCCCCCATCTTATTCTACGATGTTGAATCCTAGTATTCTTTATTTTACAACTCTTCATCTTAAAATCTAGAACTAATAATCGATGTCGGTACTTAATCGCTCACTTGAATAACCTTACAATCCTTACAATCTCGACGATCTCTTCTTCTCATAAGAAAATAATCAATTTGTGTTTTATTGATCCATTCTTATAAGTAATAAGACGCTCATCTCTTTTCTTGAATAAAGTATTAGTAATAATGATATCATACGCTAAAGCAAAATCTAAAATGGCTCTACCTTCTTCATTAATCGCTCCATAACCGTAGCCACTATGAATATTTCGAAATCTTCTACCACTCTACCGACATGTCCATTTAAATCTCCTCCAATAAAAAATTTTTCTTCAAGGGGTATCAAGTGTATTAAGTCTTCAGATCATTCCGAATTTATCTTTAGAGCTCTATATCTAAACCAACTTGAGGAGCATAAGCACTTATAATATTAAAAATCTTAGTATCAATAATAATCTTAAGTGTTATAATTCTATCTCCAACTTTGTTAATTTTGACAACATTATCTTTCAAACTCTTATCTATAATTACACGATCAGACCTTAGGTAGTCGAATACAATTCGCCTATGAAAAATTGACACAAGCTTGTCAATATATTGATTTACATAAACAAAATAAAAAATATAAACAATCTCTTTGCTGCGAAAAATCTGACTTAATTATTCACCAATGGGGATGTACAACTTCAAAAGAAGCTTCGTAATCGCTCTACAAAAGATAAAAAGAAAAAATTCTTTAGAAAAATAAATAAAAAACAATATAATCCAAATAAAAGAACATTCGAAAAACAAGCAATTATTCAAACAATAAAAATAACAATAGATGTCGGATTTGCAAGAAAGAAGGACATTATGTGAATAAATGTCCACAAAAGAATAAATTAACCCATGTCTCATCTCGTTTCAATTATTAACGAGCATGAATTAGAACCTATCTTCAATTTTTCGCATATCGACACCGACGATGAATTATATCAATTATCGAAACGAAAAATAATATGATTGAAATGTTAAACTCCGATCATGAAACAGATGAATACTTATATTCTCGATTAAATGAATCAAAATTCTCACATTGACATATCTAATGATGACTCAATAGAATACGAAAGACACGTAACCCTATCTGAAGAATCTTATAATAAAATAAGAAAAAAAAATATCTTTAGACTGCTTCGATATGCCTATGTTTTCATGGAAAAGATATATACATTATAGCTTAGACAGGGAGAACACCCTATCGATATAAACCAAACAGAAGGAAACATTAAAATACCACTCTACAACCAACAAATAAAATTACAAGATTTACGAGAGAATAAAAACCCTGAAAAATATAAACATATATTTTTTGGAGGAATTCAAATATTAATCAAAGCATATTTTCGAAAAGGAATTGATAGCCCAATTACCATTTGGATATACGACGATAGAATTATACATTCTAAAAAAGATGCATTACTTGGCGTAGTACAAGGAAATTTATGTTATCAGACATTAATATTTAATTTACATCCAAACTATGCTATTAACATAAATGATAGAACATATTGATCGCTCGCTAACCTTAAGACACAAATTAGACGAGTCGAAATGAGAGAAGGTAGCGTCGTTTAAGCCGCCTATGCTTACAGAGAACCAACACAATATCCGTAGCATTTAAAACACATAATATACCACTTCACATAGACCCAATTTTTTCTAATATAGTGACAAACTATTCAACTCGAAGAAGTACAAGAATTAGACATTACCACACCAAACATATTCTTAAACTTCGACGAAGGAACCAATACAAACCAAACATTTCCAAAACTTACATATTTCGAAAATAATAATTCATTAATGATTACTCCAAGAAAATCCATCGACAAGTGGAAAACAAATAATCCACGTACACATTTTGAAATAAAAGAACATCAAAACAACCAATTATTAGTTCTCGGATACTACATCTCTCCGTAAAATAAATGCAAAATACTACTAGATACCTGGATCCCACAAATCACACATAGCATCAAAATTTAATTCCACAAAACCTAAAAATCTTAAAAGATAAACCATACACATACCAAGATTATTTACAAAAACAACACATTTGTACTCATGAAGCAAATATCCTCTTCGGATTTCGGGATGTAAATAATACAAGAATAGATTTCCAACACACATTTTTAATCGATGATATAAATTCTAATCGAATTTTAGTAGGAATGGATTTCCTACAACAACATAACATCACATTTAATTACAACTACGCAAATATAGATAATTATACTTTACCAAGAAATACTTTACCATAGCTACATCGGATTAAATATATACATTCCAACATATGAACTTATACCAAGACATGCACTATGCGACAACCGGTAAGTGATATCACAAGTATGTAAAAAATTAATAATACCAGATCATATTCAACTCCATTCACAAACATTGTTGCTACAAACATTTAAAGGAAATACAACAATAAATCAATATTGGCAAAACCAATTACTATATCTTGAAACCAGTTTAATAAAAATCCAAAAACTATGGTGTTTAAACGATAACGGACCAGACCTAATACTAGGAAATAACTTCTTTAAATCCTTTTCATCATTCACACAAACAGAAAACTCCATTATCTTAGTAACACCTGACGGTTACTCACTCAACTGTCCAATTATACAAAACCCAAACTTCCATACAACACAACCAACATTCCGCAGCCAACGTGGTGATTAGATCAAAATATCAAAAAATCTTTTCCAAACATATTTACAAATGAACTAAGCTTGCATAGCATAAATTCAACTTCCTCTAAGCTAGAACAACTTAGAACCTTTTCTAATTCCTTATTCAAAACATTTTATGAAAACCCACTTGAATTTTGGAATAATGACGAACCACTTGCATCCATAGAACTTATTAATCCTGCTCTTACCATTAGAGTAAAACCGATGAAATATAATTTAGAAGATAAGAACGAATTCCAAATACAAATCAAAGAATTATTAAATCTCAGATTAATAGAACCCAGTAAAAGTCCACATAGTAGCCCGGCTTTTGTAGTCAGAAATCACGCTGAACAAATTAGAGGAAAAGCAAGGTTAGTTATAAAATACAAAAAACTAAACGTCAACACTAAATTTGATGGATATTATCTACCTAACAAAGAAGTATTAATTAATCTCATCAAAAATGCTAAATGGTTTTCTAAGCTCGATTGTAAATCCGGATTCTGGCAGATAAAAATGCACCCAAATAGTAAAGAATATACGGCATTTAGTACCCCACGAGTGACATTATCAATGGAATGTCATGTCATTTGGGTTAAAAAACGCACCTCAAATATTCCAGAGGAGAATGAATAATATATTTAAAGAACTATCTCATTTTTGTTTAATTTATGTTGATGACATTTTAATATTTAGCGAAAATATTACTGAACATTTAAAATATTTATCTTTACTTGCTCAAAAAGCACAAAAACATGGAATCGTATTAAGTAAGAAGAAAGTTGTATTTCGGTTAATTCTATTAATTTCCTAGACTTATAATTAATCACGCTCGATTGAATTACGATGAACATATTCTAACAAAAATAAATTATTTTAAACAAATTAACAATCGGAAAGACCTACAACGGTTTTTAGGATGCGTTAATTACGCGTAAGCATTTGTAAAAAATTTAGTCGAACTAAGAGCACCATTACAGAAAAAATTAAAGAAAAATTTAGCTTGGAACTGGAATGATGAAGATACTAACACCTTAAATCAAATTAAAGATGTCTGTATGAACTTAACAAAGTTACACTTACTCATACAAGGTGACTATCTAATTATAGAAACTGATAGCTTCAAATATCACTGGGAGCCATCCTTTAAGCAAGAAGAGAAAAATAGAATTATTATGTAGATATGCCTCAAGAACATACACCCAAACCGAACAAAATTACCACATAAATGAGAAAGAATTGTTAATTATCAAAAAGGCAATTAAGAAATTCGAAATATTTCTTAATGAAACATTTTTAATACGAACAGATAATAAAACAGACCATTTCTTTTATAAAAGGAAAAATTATAGACTCTCTACCTAATAAAAGACTTATTCGTCGACAAAGTTTGGCTTTCGCATATAATTTTGATATAGAATATATATAGAAGGAAATAAAAATAATCTTGCTGATGTATTATCTCGTGAATTATCCAGGAAATAAATATGGAAATAGAAGATATTGCTGAAATATGCGAAAGTGATGAGAAGTACAGCCTCGAATTAAACTCATATTTAGAAACTGTGGATTTACAAATCTGAAAAATATAGTGCGAGATTTCTCTTGCAAGCAACGTACTTATTGAATTAAGAAAGTCGAAGAATTATCTATGTGGAGAGAATATTGGCGAAGAAATACCGTCTATTGCATAGATTAAGAAAGATAAGAGATTTTGCAGATCTCTTATTTAGTAAAAATAAAGGAGAAGAAATTCCCAAAGAAATAACATCGCAGAAGTACTTCGTCCCAAGTTATTCCAACTTATTCAAAGATACTCCAGACCGATTACAAAAAAATTACTGATATTTCAGATGAATGGCAGCAATTATCATTTTATGAAGAACGTATAAATCCTAAAATATACTTCCACACAAATTGGAAGAAATCGAGTAGTATATATTTATAGAAATACCGATGTTAAATCGGTTTGAATTATATAGATGCGGATTGATCCGAATGATTTATCTGAAGATGAAAGTCTTCCGAAAGAATTACTCAAACCAATTATCGAGGCAATCGATGTCTTTCATCAAATATTAAAACATTGGAATATATTCTTAAAATTATATCAAACTTATCCGAAGGAGGAAATATCTCTCAGTTCAAATCGAATTAGCAACGAACCATTCACTCCGAAATATAAACCGAATGAAGTTATGCATGCCCGATCAATCGCAGATGATCTCTATCAAATATGGATAGAAACTAAAAAGATAGATGCCACAAATATCTCAGGCATACCATTCATCCGATAAATTATTTATTTACGACACATGCAATGCACTTACAAAGAAAATACATGAGGCTCTTTATCTAAAGTGGGTAAATATTCTCAAGAAAAATAATGTCGCAGTTAATAAGGAGACGAAGAAATTATTTTGCGAAAAAATACAAAAAGATAAGACGCACAAATGTTCCAACTGCCAGAAGAAAGAAAGCATCGAAGAAATACGTATTAAATTACAAGCGTGAAAAGTATAATACGTACCGTATTGCAATTATTTGTGAACGTACAACACACTTACAAGAAAGGACGCCTTCCAACTATGAAGATTCCAACCGTAACAATTAAGAAAACCTTTTAGTCAGAAAGGACGCTTTCCAGCTAAGAGCCGTAATAATTAAGAAGACCTTTTCAGAATTAAGGGAACAATTATTCACTGCCTTTCCAGCTAAGAAGATTCTCAATTATGTAAGATTGTGTGCTTATAAATTGCAACCTCCCTCTATTGTAAGATCATCTCTCTGGCAATCCTCTCTTCTTTTCTCTATTGTAATGTGTGCAAGCCTCCGAGGCTAATTATCTTCTTCTAGCGTCTATGTTTGTAAGTCTGTTTTAATATAAGTCTTATTATGCTTCCGTTATCTTTTAATACTGAATGTTTATTATCATTGTCGTTATTTTCTTAGTTACGCTTTAAGGTAGGAAACGAATTAAAGCTCGTGTTCGCGTCTTCGAAGTAGTTACGGAGGGGAGTGGTTCGATTCTTCGACCCCTCGTCATCTTTAGAAAGCCACAAAGATGAATGTAACATGAACCGAAGACGTACGGATCAAACCCTAGTGAGAAGAACGATAATAATAATATCGTGTCGATATCATTATATAATAGGAAGCGTAATGGACCCTTATTAAGATAAATTTACGGATTATAGATGCAGGAAGAACTTTTATTAATAATGGATAAGAATAATATCGAGACATATAATAAGCGAAAACTAAAAATGGTATCAGAGAAAATAGTATAACCAAATATTAATAATGGATAAGAATCATAGAAAATAGTTTAGCGTCCTTTCTGACCATTTTTAGTTTTCGCTTATTATATGTCTCAATATTATTCTTTAAATATATATTAGTTGGTTATACTATTATATAATGGTATCAGAGCCAACTAGTTTCTTCAGGCCAACTTGGCTCTGATGTACAACTCGGCTCGATGTACAACAAATCGAACTTATTAAAGTTCATTTCAATAAGTTCGATAAGTTGCTACAAACATTTAATGGAAATACAACAATAAATCAATATTGGCAAAACCAATTACTATATCTTGAAACCAGTTTAATAAAAATCCAAATACTATGGTGTCTAAACGATAACGGACCAGACATAATACTAGGAAATAACTTCTTTAAATCCTTTTCTTCATTCACACAAACAGAAAACTCCATTATCTTAGTAACACTCGACGGTTACTCACTCAACTGTCCAATTATACAAAACCCAAACTTCCATACAACACAACCAACATTCCGCAGCCAACGTGGTGATTACCCATTAGATCAAAATATGAAAAAAATCTTTTCCCAACATATTTACAAATGAACTAAGCTTGCATAGTATAAATTCAACTTCCTCTAAGCTAGAACAACTTAGAACCTTTTCTAATTCCTTATTCAAAACATTTTCTGAAAACCCACTTGAATTTTGGAATAATGACGAACCACTTGCATCCATAGAACTTATTAATCCTGCTCTTACCATTAGAGTAAAACCGATGAAATATAATTTAGAAGATAAGAACGAATTCCAAATACAAATCAAAGAATTATCAAATCTCAGATTAATAGAACCCAGTAAAAGTCCACATAGTAGCCCAGCTTTTTTAGTCAGAAATCACGCTGAACAAATTAGAGGAAAAGCAAGGTTAGTTATAAACTACAACAGTAAATTTGATGGATATTATCGACCTAACAAAGAAGTATTAATTAATCTCATCAAAAATGCTAAATGGTTTTCTAAGCTCGATTGTAAATCCGGATTCTGGCAGATAAAAATGCACCCAAATAAGTAAAGAATATACGGCATTTAGTACTCCACGGGGACATTATCAATGGAATGTCATGTCATTTGGGTTAAAAAACGCACCTCGAAATATTCCGCAGGAGAATGAATAATATATTTAAAGAACTATCTCATTTTTGTTTAATTTATGTTAATGACATTTTAATATTTAGCGAAAATATTATCGAACATTTAAAATATTTATCTTTACTTGCTTCAAAAGCACAAAAACATGGAATCGTATTAAGTAAGAAGAAAGTTGTATTTCAGTTAATTCTATTAATTTCCTAGGACTTATAATTAATCACGGCTCGATTGAATTACGTGAACATATTCTAACAAAAATAAATTATTTTAAACAAATTAACAATCGAAAGACCTACAACGGTTTTTAGGATGCGTTAATTACGCGAAGCATTTGTAAAAAATTTAGTCGAACTAAGAGCACCATTACGGAAAAAATTAAAGAAAAATTTAGCTTCGAACCGGAATGATGAAGATACTAACACCTTAAATCAAATTAAAGAGTGTCCGTATGAACTTACCAAAGTTACACTTACCCATACAAGGTGACTATCTAATTATAGAAACCGATAGTTACGAAATATCATGGGGAGCCATCCTTAAAGCAAGAAGAGAAAAAATAGAATTATTATGTAGATATGCCTCAGGAACATACACCCAAACTGAACAAAATTACCACATAAATGAGAAAGAATTGTTAGCTATCAAAAAGGCAATTAAGAAATTTGAAATATTTCTTAATGAAACATTTTTAATACGAACAGATAATAAAACGGCCATATCTTTTATAAGAGAAAAAATTATAGACTCTCTGCCTAATAAAAGACTTATTCGTTAGTAAAGTTTGTTTTCGCATATAATTTCGATATAGAATATATAGAAGGAAATAAAAATAATCTTGACTGATGTATTATCTCGTGAATTATGCGGAAATAAATATGGAAATAGAGATATCTGCTGAAATATGCGAAAGTGATGAGAAGTACAGACCTCGAATTAAACTCATATTTAGAAACTCGTGGATTTACAAATCTGGAAAATAGAATGCGAGATTTCTCTTGCAAGCAACGTACTTATTGAATTAAGAAAGTCGAAGAATTATCTATGTGGAGAGAATATTGGCGAAGAAATACCGTCTATCGTAGAATTAAGAAAGATAAGAGATTTTGCGAGATCTCTTAATTAGTAAAAATAAAGGAGAAGAAATTCCCAAAGAAATAAATATCGTAGAAGTACTTCGTCCCAAGTTATTCCAACTTATTCAAAGATACTCCGCACCGATTACAAAAAAATTATCGATATTTCGGATGAATGGCGAAATTATTATTTTATGAAGAGCGTATAAATCCTCAAATATACTTCCACATAACTTGAAGAAATCGGGTAGTATATATTTATGGAAATATCGATGTTAAATTAGTTTCGTAATTATATAGATGCGGATTGATCCGAATGATTTATCTAGAAGATGAAAGTCTTCCGAAAGAATTACCCAAACCAATTATCGAGGCAATTGATGCCTTTCATCAAATATTAAAACATTGGAATATATTCTTAAAATTATATCAAACTTATCCGTAAGGAGGAAATATCTCTCTAGTTCAAATCGGAATTAAGCAGACGAACCATTCACTCCGAAATATAAACCGGATGAAGTTATGCATGCCCGATCAATCACAGATGATCTCTATCAAATATGGATAGAAACTAAAAAGATAGATGCCACAAATATCTCGGGTATACCATTCATCCGATAAATTATTTATTTACAACACAAAGAAGTTGACCTACAAAGAAAATACATGAGGCTCTTAAGTGGGTAAATATTCTCAAGAAAAATAATGTCGCAGTTAATAAGGAGACGAAGAAATTATTTTGCGAAAAAATACAAAAAGATAAGACGCACAAATGTTCCAACTGCCAGAAGAAAGAAAGCATCAAAGAAATACGTATTAAATTATAAGCAGGAAAAGTATAATACGTACCAGATTGCAATTATTTGTGAACGTACAACACACTTACAAGAAAGGATGCTTTCCAGCTATGAAGATTCCAACCGTAACAATTAAGAAAACCTTTAGTCGAAAGGACGCTTTCCGCGTAAGAGCCAGTAACAATTAAGAAGACCTTTTCGAATTAAGGGTACAATTATTCACCGCCTTTCCAACTAAGAAGATTCTCAATTATGTAAGATTGTGTGCTTATAAATTGCAACCTCCCTCTATTGTAAGATCATCTCTCTGCAATCCTCTCTTCTTTTCTCTATTGTAATGTGTGCGAGCCTCCGAGGCTAATTATCTTCTTCAGCGTCTATGTCCGTAAGTCTCGTTTTAATATAAGTCTTATTATGCTTCCGTTATCTTTTAATACCGAATGTTTATTATCATCGCCGTTATTTTCTTAGTTACGCTTTAAGGTAGGAAACGAATTAAAGCTCGTGTTCGCGTCTTCGAAGTAGTTACGAGGAGAGTGGCTTGATTCTTCGACCCCTTGTCATCTTTAGAAAGCCACAAAGATGAATGTAACATGAACCGAAGACGTATGGATCAAACCCTAGGAGAAGAACAGTAATAATAATATCAGGTCAGTATCATTATATAATAGGAAGCGTAATGGACCCTTATTAAGATAAATTTATAGATTATAGATGCAGGAAGAACTTTTATTTATGAATGGACCCTTAGAGGAAGTTGAACTTTTATTTCAGGGTTTTTTATTCTCTGTAAATCTTGTAATTTTATTTGTTGGTTGTAGAGTGGTATTTTAATGTTTACTTCTGTTTGGTTTATATCGATAGGGTGTTCTCCCTGTCTAATGCTATAATGTATATATCTTTTTCATGAAAACATAGGCATATCGAAGCAGTCTTTAGTTCCTAAAGATAATTTTCTTTTTCTTATTTTATTATAAGATTCTTCAGATAGGGTTACGTGTCTTTCGTATTCTATCGAGTCATCATTAGATATGTCAATGTGAGAATTTTGATTCATTTAATCGGAATATAAGTATTCATCTATTTCATGATCGTAGTTTAACATTTCAATCATATTATTTTCTCGTTTCGATAATTGATATAATTCTTCGTCGGTGTCAATATTCGAAAAATTGAATATAGGTTCTAATTCATGCTCGTTAATAATTGAAACGTGATGAGACATGAGTTAATTTATTCTTTTGTGGACATTTATTCGCATAATGTCCTTCTTTCTCGCAAATCCAACATCTATTGTTATTTTTATTGTTTGAATAATTGCTTGTTTTTCCGAATGTTCTTTTATTTGGATTATATTGTTTTTTATTTATTTTTCTAAAGAATTTTTTCTTTTTATCTTTTGTAGAGCAATTACAAGCTTCTTTTCAAGTTCGTACATCCCCATCGGTGAATAATTAAGTCGATTTTTCGCAAAGAAAGAGATTGTTTATATTTTTTATTTTGTTTATGTAAATCAATATATCGACAAGCTTCGTGTCAATTTTTCATAGGCGAATTGTATATGACTACCTAAGGTCCGATCGTCGGGATAAGCCTTCTTAAATTCCTGACTCCACAACATGTTGTAAGGTTCTGGTAATTTATAAAAATAAGAATCTAAATATAGTGGTTTGTCTTTATCTAATATATCATAATAGAACTTTTGATAATCGCAACTATATTCATTGAGATAGCAGATGTTACAAATATTTAAATTTGTTATTTTTTGCTTAGCGAGTATCAGCTTGCATTTTTCTTTTTTCTATTTCAGTATTATGAGCCAAGTATCCTAGAAATTCGCTTTTTAGGAAACTTCCATAAATATTAGGCCATCGACCCGAGGTATTTATTGTTTCCGGTGCTTGACAGATTCCTCTAATGGTCTGTCTTTGTTCATCTTCAAGTCCAATAAACCATTTTTTTGCTATACTCGTTAGAGTATTTTCTATGAATGCAAAAGCATCTTCACCTTTTAGATTATAATTATAGATTGCTAAACTATTTTCTATGATCCATCTGTCTATTATTTCAGTCACATCCTTAGCGCAATCTAAGTTCAAATAAATTCCATGACCACTAATTGGTTCTGGTATATATATATAATGGCTAATTTTTATTATTATTTTTTATATGTCGATCGTTTTATGATTCTGAAAAGTGATTCTAAAATATAGTTTAAATTTAAAATGGTTTAATTTAGAATAGTATGTTATAACTTTTAGAAAATAGTAATATAATTTTGAAAAATAGAACAAGATATCATACATTTAATAGTTTTGATTAATCGAGCGCAACACCACAAGTAATGCATCTATCCCGAAAGACAAACGCATCACTTGAATAGTGGAGCTAGATTAAATAAACTAAAGAATATATAATATTCGTTTGGTCTACGAAACCAATTTTTATAAGTTGACATGTTCATCTTCAAGTCCAATAAACCATTTTCTTGCTATACCCGTTAGAGTATTTTCTATGAATGCGAAAGCATCTTCACCTTTTAGATTATAATTATAGATTGCTAAACTATTTTCTATGGTCCATCTGTCTATTATTTCAGTCACATCCTTAGCGCAATCTAAGTTCAAATAAATTCCATGACCACTAATTGGTTCTTGTATATATATATAATGGCTAATTTTTATTAATATTTTTTATATGTCGATCGTTTTATGATTCTGAAAAGTGATTCTAAAATATAGTTTAAATTTAAAATGGTTTAATTTAGAATAGTATGTTATAACTTTTAGAAAATAATAATATAATTTTGAAAAATAGAACAAGATATCATACATTTAATAGTTTTGATTAATCGAGCGCAACACCACAAGTAATGCATCTATCCCGAAAGACAAACGCATCACTTGAATAGTGGAGCTAGATTAAATAAACTAAAGAATATATAATATTTGTTTGGTCTACGAAACCAATTTTTATAAGCCGACATATTCCCCTATTTAATATGAAAGATTAAATAAAGTTTATATTACCTGGGTTCTAAAGTTCTCTAATAAGGGCAAACCCCTATAGTTAATTACATCTTTAACGACAGGTGTCACATAAGAAAACTCTCAATTAAGATCAGTGGTTCTGTTTTCAAGAATTTCATATTTCAAATTTTCACGATTGGACATTGGAAATTCAAAAGGGAATGGATCAAATTAGAAAAAGTTATTATTCGAGATCCAAAGAAACAAAGAAGTAGGGGATGTCACAGATGTTGAGGGGAACCTCATATGACTTCCCAACTATCTTATTTGTTTAGCTTTAATTTTAAGAAGATATTATTTGATGTTTTATCCTGCCAGTTCTATTATTTAGGGCATACACCGCACGATACCCGATCGTACGAATAGTCTAAGAAGATAAGAAGATTTACGTCATACCGCATGACAACCACAGAATCCTAAAAGTGCTAGGACTTATATTGCACAATAGAGTTGTGGAAAAGCCTAAAAGACGGAGTGAGGATTTACGTCGCGCTAGACGAACTACTTCAAAATCCTATGGGTTGTTATTTAAACTAAAAGAAATGTTTCTTCGATGTAGACCTACGCTGGCATGTTGTAGATCATCATTCTTCGTCCGCTACCTCCTTCGTCGTGTCGCCCACAAAGACTTGCTCTAAGCTCCAAACTTTCTGTTAAAATGATTGCGCATTTAGGGTTTATATTTTGTATTTACATTTATAATTATTGTTGGGTCTCGTGGTCTGTCGTAGGATACCTCTTAAATCGAGTATCCTACTGGCCTCTATCCTAAAGTCCCCTGCAAGTCTCTAGAAACAACCTAATAAATAAAATAAAATCAAATCAAATGACTTCCCAACTATCTTATTTGTTTAGCTTTAATTTTAAGAAGATATTATTTGATGTTTTATTCTGCCAGTTCTATTATTTAGGGCTTACACCACACGATACTCGATCGTACGAATAGCCTAAGAAGATAAGAGGATTTACGTCATACTGCATGACAACCACAGAATCCTAAAAGTGCTAGGACTTAAATTACACAATAGAGTTGTGCAAAAGCCTAAAAGACAGAGTGAGGATTTACGTCGCGCTAGACGAACTACTTCAAAATCCTATGGGTTATTATTTAAACTAAAAGAAATGTTTTGCTGATGTAGACCTACGCTGCTGTTGTAGATCATCATTCTTCGTCCGCTACCTCCTTCGTCGTGCTGCCCACAAAGACTTGCTCTAAGCTCCAAACTTTCTGTTAAAACGATTGCAGATTTAGGGTTTATATTTTGTATTTACATTTATAATTATTGTTGGGTCTCGTGGTCTGTCGTAGGATACCTCTTAAATCGAGTGTCCTAATGGCCTCTATCCTAAAGTCCCCTGCAAGTCTCTAGAAACAACCTAATAAATAAAATAAAAGAAAGGAACATGCTACGAAGTGTAGTAAGCAGTAAACAGTAGCAATCACAATTATGTATATGTAGTAAAGTGCGGTAAGTAAGGAAAGACAGTAAAGTGTGCAGTAAAAGAAATGAAATACTATAAATATAAAATAAACATGTATACCTGACCGGTCTGCTAGCTTTGAAAGTCTCGAGAAAAGCCACAAATGAACCAAGGTAACTAAAAAAAAAAAATCCATTAGAAACATGAATAGAAACCAAATGAAATCACGGGTGATCCACCAAAAACTCGAATAAAATCATACGGAATATAAAAAAAAATCCGAGAAAAGAAATAATACCGTAAACATCAGGTTAGGGGTAGGCTCAGAGCTGGACTGTGTGCTTCCCTACTTTGAATAAAAGCTACCAATCCAACCATCTACAGAGGGTAGTCTCAACCTTGATCTGAATGACTAACCATGGACATTTATTGGTTTTCATCAAAATTCCTTTTTTGTAGCAAAAGCTGTTATTTAGGCTTTGATGCAGATTTCATTTCATTTTAACAAGCAAAAGAACACTTTGTTTCACTTTTGTAATATTTAATAAAGCAGTATAGTTCACGGGTTAGTCATCATAATCGAGTTGGATCTACTGACAACCTAAGGATGTCGGAGGTAACAATCCTATCAAGAGTCGACAAATAGTATCATTGGTCACTATCCTCTCTCTCTCAGTGAAGGTCTTAAAGGTAGCGGATACTATTCTAATAATCCCGCCTCATATCATATCCTTCATTTAAGCACACATAAGTAATATCATCATCGTCTTTAACTCCAAACCTTCCAACTTATAGCCCGCTCGATGATTCATATATCACGACGTTGTTAATATCTCCATTTGAACCCAAGAATCTCTACAATTGATGTTAAATAAAGCATATAAGAATGTTTGAAGGTTTGCCCCGTCTAGTATTCAATCCCTATATGTCTTCGCATGCCATAGTCAAACTATTGAGAATGTCATAAAAATTAAAAAAATATGGGCGAAGGCGAGGTTTTACCATGAATTTTGATATTCAAGTGAGAATTTGTTGAAAATAGGGTGGTTGATATGTAAATGAAAAGTTTAGGGTGGGCTGTATGTAATTGACCCTCAAAAACTCATAACAACTGAAGGATTTATGAATTTATGCAATACACTCTTCATAAAAGCAACCAAATAAACAACGTTGTTAGAGTAAATTTTCACATATCTGTGTGCAAAATTTCTCCATGAAGATATTTTTTCAACTTTAAAAAAAAATCAACCTTTCCTCTTCTAGAAACCAAACAAATCCATGCATTCAGCTTCAATAATTTTACAATTACTAGCATAATATTGTATAATCAAACTATCTAGACCCAGTTATAATTAAAATAAATAAATAAATAAATAAAAACAGCATCACAATACATCTTAACAAGAGTGGCCTACACAATAAATATCATTAAGGTTCGTTTGTTGTAATTTGCGGGCAGAAAAGAGATTTTCATACTGCAGTTATATAAGAACGTTTATGTCGAATAAAAGAAAAAATAAATAGAACATGCACCATTGCACCACTTCGGTTTGGCTATATGAATAAAGAGAAAGGAATAAGAAGGAAGATAGGAACAACAACATATGTAGAAGTGTGATCATCAACATCATCATAGTTACATTGCCATTAGGCTTATTCCAACATTTTAGGGTAAACCTTACGAAATTGAATTTTTCATCACAAGTAAATTAGTTTGAGGTATTAATCTCATACTAAGCAAACCATTCAAACAACCATGTTATCTTATGTCTACCTCTTTTCCTTCCTATTCCATCAACATTAATTCTATAAATCTATTTATCAGGTGCATTTTCTACTCTTTCTTGGACATATTAAACCACTTAAAGAGGATAACAAACCTTAGATAAAAATCATCAATGCATGAATATCGGTTGCCTGCATGTAGGCCTTCCAGAATATCCATGCCACATGTTTAAGCATGCAATCATAACCTCACTAGGAAAAATCATTAATAGTGAATTAAAAGTAAAACAAATCTATAGGATAATAAAAACAACAAATGCATCAACAGAAGCCTACAGCAGTTCCCAACTACCATCTGAACTACTCCAATGATAAAAAAGTTCATGTTTAATTCCCATTTTCATTATCATTTTGCTCTTATAAATCCTTCAAAACAAGCCAAACATAAAGGCTTTCAATGAATGGGCACAAGCTATATTTAGTAAAGCATAATACTTGAGTAAGAAAATCCAACATAGATATGATTGATTTATAGTGGATGAAGATGAGCTTATTTTAATCCAATATTATTCTACTTTAAAGAGCATAAAATACTCCATTTTTGTATTCTCGTGCACACATCATATGCCCCGATTTAGACAACATTAGGCCCACACTCAATAATAAGTCAACATGCCATGTTATGGACCACAAGGTTTTCTTTTTATATCTCACTTCCTTTACATAATAAAACCCAGAACTTATTCATTTTTAAGTTCAACATATCCGCATATGAGAGGCAGGCACATGACTCTTTACACAAAACTAGTCTCCTCCCCGTAGTTGTATAAGTATTATTGAGAAGATTCTCCTCCATCGTAACTACCTCACCCATATACATGCATATCTCAGAAGTTCAACAAAATTTTGGTATTAAGTATGTAACTACATGGCATGTATATAATTTCAAGTGTAGGTGTTTGCATGTAAAGACAAGAATTATGTGGTATGCATGTAAATACATCATTCCTTGCTTCCCTCTTGAAGGCATAATGGATAATTTTGATATATATATATATATATATATATATATAAACATATAAGGCACATGAAAGATGTTATGCATATACAAGAGCATTTCCACACATTTATACACTTAGACATGCTCCAAATAACAAGCACTTGTCCATTTTATGCCTTCCTCATGCAAATACAACAAAATTCTGAAAATTTTTGCACATGTGCAACTGAAAATTATAAAATTTAAGCACATCTACAGATACATCAAGAAAAATCTACGCATGTACGTCTCCCCAAATATTATATATTCAAACACTTCTGAATCAAAGAAAAAAAAACTCATGTATAGAAACATATTAGAATTCAGAACTTCGTATATGAGTAACAATCATTTTAGCTTTTAATGAACGCTTAAAGCATAACTTTCCAAACCATCATAGATAAAACTATCATACTTCTTGAACATTTGAGAAGCAAGTTTTGAAATAATAAGAACATAACGAATATACCATATTTTCAACAACAGAAGAATGTCATAAATAGACCTTCACTTCAATATATGCATCATTTCTTATCAGTAAACGTATCTTCTCATTCTAGATGCAAGGAAGCTTTTCATTGAGCCTTTAAAACGTGTAATGTAAATGAATTCATATAATTTGTAGGAGAATTTTGATATAGCAAAATAAAATCAATGAAATGTACCGCTCAATCCAAATGTATTCACAAATCTAACATCTAAACTTCAATTTTTCCTTTACATTTATCAATTTACTTAGGCATGGAAAGATGTATTTTGACTTGTAAAGTAATGAAGATTTTGGGGGTGGTATGTATGTAAATCTTTCCTTTTTTCACTCAGTTTTCATGGCTTACAACAGAAATTTCAAAAGACGCTCTTTTTGGAAATGCATTACTTGCATATAACACATCAAATCCGAAACCACATCATAACGTATGCAAGAAAATGTGTATGGCACTTTAGAAAAGTCGAGAAAAGTCGAGCTCAAACAACAGAAATTTCAAAAGACGCTCTTTTTGGAAATGCATTACTTGCATATAACACATCAAATCCGAAACCACATCATAACGTATGCAAGAAAATGTGTATGGCACTTTAGAAAAGTCGAGAAAAGTCAAGCTCAAACAAACCCCGACTCGACACTTTAGCTCGTGAGCCAGCTTGTTTTAAAAAAATATTAATTCAAAATCAACTCAAAATATATTAAAGTAGCCAAAGCAAGGAGCCACCAAAAGAACCATCAAGTTTTCTTTCTAGTTATTAATTTCCTTTGGATGGTAAAACATCACTAATATTTATACATACCATTTGTGCTAGTATCCCCATTATCTTGCAGCTTGCGGCTCTTAATTCCATAAAAATTATCAATAATCATATTTTCTCAACTAACGACACTCAAGCTGCTCCATGGCCATTGCACGAGAGCAGATCTTCAAAAGCAGTATGACTCATGGAAGCAGACATTTCAGCGGGACAAATGGGCTGTCCAAGCTGCCCCATCAGCACTAAATAAGAAAGTATGAATCTTAAAGGCCCGTAACATGATTTCCTTTGAAGAAATATTCCACCATCATAGTTTATATATATATATATATGGAGAGAGAGAGAGAGAGAGATTTAAGCTAATTTCATGATCAAATCCTCTTTGAAACCACGCTCATGCAGCCCTCATCCATTGCGGATTTATTAGATTTACAAAATTTTGTTTAAACTAAATTTTATAGGTAGCCAACACTACATAAAAAAAGAAGTATATCACTTTTCAGATTCTTAAAGCCATAAAGAACATCAGTTCTAAAAGCCACAACATAATTTGAAGAGCATTATGAAATATTATAGAAGATATGCGCAGAGGTAACACCCCGGTAGCCTTATTAGGCCATGATAAAGAGAGATGACTCAAAGGAGCAACCGAGCAATAGATAAAGCAAACAACTAACGATGCCGAGCAAATAAGAACAAAAAAAGCTGAGTAAATAAGCAAGAAAATCGGTTAAACATGCAAGAAAATTAGGAAAACGAGCAAGAAAGCCGAGCAATCGTGCAAACCTGTGATCCCATCCTCGCATCTCAAGCAGAGAGTAGGTAGATCTCGCCGGCGACGCCAGCGAGGTCGGCCGGCCAGCGACGCGATCGAGGAAGAAGGGGTCTTCGGTCTCGTTAGGGCTTGAGGTGCGATGGATTTCGAGCCGAGAGTAAGGGAGAGCCGTTGGGGCATACAAATGGGTGGAGATAGCCGTTGTGAGGAGGATAACGTGGGTTTAAGCTAGGGCATCGTGAGAGTCGTGTAGAGTGGCATGAGGCTTTAATAAGGGATTTTAAACGAGTTTTTTTTTTAATTATTATTATTATATTTTCATTTAAATTCATCAATCGTGTGATTCACTCGTGCACAGAATCATATCGAAATAGGATTTCTTTCCTAGCTAAAATCGATGTTTCAGACGCACCGGAGCCCGTTTCGTCATTCGGGGTCGTTCTGACAACTTCGTCGATGATCGGGTCAAAAACGCGTCGAATTCAATTTCGTCGAGATATCGGCTCACGATCAATTGTTTCAAAATTTAATTTTATTTCTGATTAATTTTGAAGCAAATAAATTTTTGAGTGATGAGAATTGTGATACTTAACGTGTCGATCGTTCGAATTGTGTTATTCGTGCGCACGAATGTGCAAAATTGTGCACAGAACAGCCTTAGGGCTTAATGGTTCTATGGGGACTCCTTTTGAATTCTGTCATGTTAGTTTCGACCTTCTAAATGCTAGAGGTCGGCAGTCATACATACAAAACTTCAAAACAAGTGAAGAGGCGGTTCGAGTTTCTAAAACAAGGTGGGTCTCATCTCTAGTCTTTTAAGATAGTTAAAGGGAGAACCCTAAGGCTATACCTCAAATCCTATGAAGAAAACAAGACCTCGCCAAAAATGAGGTCAACATTATACTATCCAAATCTTTCATATCATATTAAAATATCATTATTATAATTTTTAAAAATGAAATGCACATTTTAACGTATAAATAAGGTGGCATATATGTATAAATTAAACTTTAAGGCTGCAAGTTGAACCACACCGTAAATGGCTTTTAGGGCCCCACATTATTGCATATTTTGGAAATTTTGACAAATTAAACGGAGTGTAACGACCTCTCAATCTCTCCCCTATTTTTTCTTGTGCATTAAGACCACGTTTTTTTTTTTTCTTATTACCCTCGAACATCTTTATCTTTGGTTGTTGTTTAAAGAGCAGTACAATCACTCTTTGTTCTCCTTCGTTTTGAGTGTTTTTTGTTCTCTATTGTTTCCTTTTGTTAGTGATGGGGGAGATCTGCCTTGTCGTTTTGTTTTTCTGAGGCATTCTTTATTATCTTTAGTTAGGTAAGTTGTTTCAAACATTGGATGGTATTTATTCTTTGGCAGTGGAGATCTAAAAAAAAGTGTCTCCTTGTTATGATTTTTTTAGGTTTTTATTGTTTTGGGTGTTTTCTGTTGTTTGGGATATTTTCTGTCAATGTAGAGGTATTCGGTTGTGTTAATTATGGTGGTTTTGAGAAGTTCTATGTCGATTCGGAGGTATTTGGTTGCCATCGTTGCAGGTGAATTTTCCTTTTTGGAGGAATAAATTAAAAGTTTAACATGGAAGGAATTTTAGCAAGGGATGTGGGTTGTAGTTGAACAAATTCATTTCTTAACATATTATCTTCTATTATTGTTCATATGTGAATACTATGAATATCTTGAACGGTTATTTGTGGTGATTTGTATGGTTGATGGTGATTTTTGACTTCATTTTTGGTGAGTTATGATCTCTCACCTTAGTGCTTAGGATCTAGCTGTAGGTTTTCCCTTTGACTATCCTAGAAGACTAGAGATGGAACCCACCATTTAAAAATTCAAACCAAATCTTAACTCTCTTTAGAATTCTACATGGATGGTCATCAACCTCCAAATTACTTGGAAGGTTAGGACCAATGTGTAGAAAGACAAGAATGAGTTCCTATAGGATAGTCAAGCCTTAGGACAACACTGGGTGGCCTGATTTTGGTGAGGTCCAGCTTGCACACACCACATTGTTGCACGTGCCTGAACCCTAAAACCACTTTTACCCAACTTGGCTTCCTGACTCATGTAGGAAACTCATATGGATGGATCTCAACCCCTAAGCCCATGACTAATAGGGTTAGGAACAACATCTTGAGTGCCTAAAATGAGTCCTCTCATGGCTTCATTGCTCCACAAAAATGGTTTCATTTTACTCACATCTAATCAATCTTCATTTTTGCCAAAATTTCAATTTTTGACTCCCGGCCCCTAAACGTTCCCAAAGTTACCAAATTGTCCCTGAAAAGTACCCCAAAACTCAAAACTTTGCAGTAACCCGAGCTCCCAAAAAAATCATTCCAGAGCGTTCCTCACGTCAAACTGAGAAGTTTGATCGTAAACATGTCATACTTCCGAGCTACCTTTGGGCCCCTCTCGGCCAAAATAGCTGATACATAAAAAATGCTCCGTGATTCATAAAACCTTCCACATAAATCAAAAATGACCCCGGAAACTTTTGTTTGACTCCAAATTTCTTTTTAAACCACTTCGAGCCTTTTATTCAGCCTTTTGACCACTTACCTCCAAACTCCCTAAAATTACTAAAATGCCCTTCATAGCAAAAAAATTCGCTAATTTTAAAAAATCCAAAAAATTCCAAAATATTCTCCACATTATTATGTTCAACTATCACATACCCCAATTTTGTCAATTTAACCGAATTTGATCAAAAATTCCAAATTTACCCTTAAAGCTCAAAATTGACCCTATGTCCAAACCCAACAAATTGATCATCCAATTCAATTTAAAATCACTCCAAATATTTTCCAAACTCTCATAACACTTCCTACGCCAAACTCAACATTCACTTAGCCCAAATTTTGACCCAAACTTAACCCAAACTCAAGCCCAAGTTCACCCCAAATTTAAAGGCCCAAAATCAAGCCCATCAGCTAAATCACTTCAATTAGCCCAAATCCACTCAAAAGCCCACATGCCAATTATCATTTCATCATCCCTTTGATTAAATGATTTGTTTAAAGTTCCAAATTCATCATTTGAATCAACCAAAAATAACCTCATGACTTTTTTCCATCAAATCACCCAAAAGTCATAAATCCATTCTCATGCAAGCTCCCAAGCCAAATGTGAGCCATAGAACTTTGTTCCAAGCTAAATGACAAGCCATGCTTGAGCCACATGAAGCCATGAGGGCCTTTTCGATGTCACCAAACCATTAATGGCAAATGGAGGGGCCACTTTCCACCTCTCTTAATAAAGATTTTTAACCACTTTTATGTCACACCCTTACCCATGCTTATCCTAATCACCTTGGATGGAGACTTCTCCACCTAAAGGGGGTTGGCCTAATTGATCTCCCATCAACCCAAATCAAGCCTTGGTGAGTGAACCAAGCCCAAACTATGAATTGACCCAAATTAACCCAAAATGCCCCTTACACTCATGCCATTTAAATCCTTGACTTTACCCATGACAATCCCAAAATGACTTCACCAAAATCAAGTTCTGACCTCCCCTCCACCTAAGCAAACATTTTGAACCCACTAGCCAACCCCCATGACCACCTAAGCTCCACCATGATCTTCCTTATTTAAACCCCACCTCCATGGCCAAAAGACAAGAGAAGAAAGATTACCTTAGGGAGACTATGCTAAATTATTCCCAAAGCTTTTCCAAGTATTCCTAAGCTCAATCAAATCATTTCCAATTGAGGCCTCACCTCTTGGACAAAGGTATCAAAATTTTCTCCTCCAACCGAGCTTATTTTAAATTTTTGTAAATATTCACATGCTTTACGTATATTATCACCGTATAGATGTGTGCTACTCGATTAGACGATCATTTAAAAAAATCATTCAATTTCGTTGAGAATCGAGGGAGATATTAAGGTTTGAAGGTATACGATTTTGGGTGAATAGCACTAGGAGAAAGAAGCAGCAGCCTTCCGATCAGGCGTGTATCGAACGGACGACCCTGATGGAGTCGGACAGAAATCGGTCTGTGAATGCGCCGCCACAGGAACCACGCAGGCCAATAGGAGATCGACACGTGGATTGAGCGGGAAATGGATTTTTTGGATCTATTTTTCACACAAAACTTCAAAAAATCATAACTTTGCCTAGAAAACTCCAAAAAATAAAATAAAAATATCTTCTAGCTCGCTGAAATGAGGAGAATAATATGAAAGTAATTTCATATTTATTTGATGCATACTTTATTTTTAATTAATTAAATAGTGTTTTCAATCTTTCAATGCTTCATGCATGTAGGAGCTTCACCATAACTTGAAATTTTGGTATGTTCTTCTATGCATAATGGTGGATCTTTCTTGATTTTTCCAAAGTCAGGGAAGATCTCCATGATGAGATATCTATTTTTTCATTTTATGCATTAGTTTTGCTATAATAATTATAAAAATTATCATGTTGCTTAGAAAAATCTAGAAAAATTAGGGTGTGTTCCTGTTGACCAGTGGAACAACATAAAATTATCTTAGAATTTATTTCAATCAAGTAAACTCTAATTTGGCCAAAATCTCAAAATTAAATTTTAATTAATTAGGAGTAACCACACATCAAAATCATATGAAATCAACTCTCCACTATCACTTAGGATCAGAGGAACCTCACATAAAAATTTTAAGTCAATTGAAATTAATTAAGTGACATAGTTATTTTGAAAATTAAAAAATTCATAAAACCTAAAATACATTTCAAAAATTCACCAAATTAATTTTGAGAGTTTTCTGTGATCAAAGGAGTCCAAGAAAAATAAAATTGTATTTTTTTATAAAAATTTGATTTTTAATTATTTTTTTAAATATTTAATAATTAAAAATTATAAAAAATCAAAAAAATGTAAAAATTCACCAAAATGCCACATTTGGTCTCCTAATCACTTGAGAACCATCAAAATATTTTTCCTAAGTCTCTAAGTTAAGATATTAATTTTTAAAGGCCTAGCATAATTTTTAACATTTAATAAAATGAATTTTCTTAACCTTTCACTAAAATAATTCTAATAAATCAAAGAAAAATCAAAAAAATATAAAATTTATTTAGCTGGATTCCTTAACTATAGAGAGATTTTCTACAAATATAAAACTAATTTTTTCACCTTTAAAATATTTTAAAATGAATTAATACTCCAAAAATTAAAATAATTCTACTAATTAAATTAAAACTCAAAAAATCCTCAACTTTGGTCTAAATGGTCCTCTAATCAAGGGTCACTTTTAGTAAAAATTTCAAAGTCATAGGTCTTTCCTTGGTCAAGTTATTGATTTTTCATTAAAAATCCCATTTTGCACTAAAATAAATATATAAATTAAATTAAATTCAGAAAAATAACATTTTCTCCTCTGATATTTTAATTGACTCATGAGCAGGGTGACATAAAAATTTCAAAGTCATTTGAGTTATATTTAATGAATTATGAAGTGAACAAGCCTAAGGGGCAAAATGATAATTATTGAAATTTAGCCTTAATTAATATTTAGGCTTAATTATGGGTTATGAGTAATAAACAATCATAATTAATCTCCTTAGATGATTGAAACATAGGGGGTTAAAGGGTAGGAACCTATTTATCACTTTCCAACATAAACAAAATTATTATAATTTCTTAAATTATTAAGAATTTGAAGTTAACTAAAAGAGAATGTATTAAGTGAAGGGGTTTAATCTTGGAAGATTATAATTTATTAATCTTAACCCCTAATTAATGATAGAAATCAAATACCACTTGATAATAATTTAATAACTCGTTAATGAAAACTAAGATAAATTAAATAATCAAATTAAAATAATTTCTAAGATAAATTAAATAACCAAATTAAAATAATTTCTAAGATAATTTAATAAAAAAATTTTTAAATAATATAATTAATTAAATTAAGAATAATTTTAAAACAACATAATTAATAAAAAACAATTTACATTAAATATAATTAAATTAAAACAATTTTAAAATAATTTAATCAACTTTAAATCAAAATTAAATTAATGCAACAAAATTAAAATCAATTTCAAATCAATGCAATTAAATTAAATATAACTAAAATTAAAGTTAAAACAATTTTAAAATAACTAAGTCAACTTTTGAAATTACATAATCAAATTAAAATAACATAAGACAATTATAATTAAACTAAAATATTATTATTAATTTGAAAAATCAACTCAACTTCAAACAAGATGGTTAAGTTTCTTAATAACATAACCTGCCCCTAAAGGCTTTCATCTACATAACTCTTAAATAAAGTATCAAGTGAAATGTCACTTTACTCATCGGATAATCAAATGTACGAGCTCACTGAGCAAGAGTCAAGACTCAACTAAACCCCGGATGATCAGTTCATTCGAATGATGAAATTCATTTGGACTCAAAATAATCTCATAAGCATTGAAAAGATGTTCAGGACTCGTCCTAAGCACTTTCTCAATATGATGGGGTGTTTTAGAAGAACAATTGAACTTAATTTTTCTTTGATGAAGAGAATCATCCTCAAAAAAACACAAGAACGTAGACGTCATAGGAATTAACTAGTAGTAGGATTAGGATTTTGGTAGACAACCAGAACCTTCCCTTAGCTTTACCTAGGTACTTGTTGCAAATATTTAAATGCTCTGACATGTATTTTAAGTGCAGCCGGGAATGACCAGAAGATCCACCAGGTACGCTTTTATTTTATTGTGATTTATTTACCTGCACTGTACTTTACTTCTCTTGCATGTTAAACAACAACGTCACCATGCATGAAAACTGAAACTTTTAGGATAGCCACAAAACTGAAACCCAAACTAAATTAAAATCAACACAAGATAAAATTCACCGCCACAACATTCAAAAGATAAAACAACTCAAAATTTAATCACAAACAGAACACCAAAACTATAACTATAACTAAATTAAAACGTCTCGTTGGATGATCGGGAATCCCTCGGATGATGTAACCCACATGTTGCTAACCAGATTTCTCAATGTCTAAATGAAAGTGTGGAACTCATTCAGTTGAGTTTAGCAAATTCATTTGGACTAAGTGAATTCAATGAAAATTGCGGTGCTGGGATGACGGAACTGTGGGATCTTAATCGATTCTGCTTAATCAAATTTAAGATTTGTTTTAATTAAAATACTAAGACATCTCAATTTTCAACTTTTCTAAACCAAAACACTTCTCTCATCTCTTGATTGTCACTTTCTAAAACTAAACCTTCTGCAACAACAAGGAGCTTGGAGCACAGTGGGCAACACGACCATCTTCATCAGCAAAAACTGAGTCTACTTCAGCAAAACCTTTCTTAGAATTAAATAACAAAGCCATAGGATTTCGAGGTAGTCTACATAGTGCAACATAAATCCTCAACTTTTCGTTAGACATTTTGCATAATTGTGTTATGCAAAATAAGTCCTAACCGGTCTTAGGACTCCAAGGTAGTTGTTCTGTACGACATAAACCCTCACATCTTCGAGGCTATTTGTGTGATTATGTCATACAAATATAAGTCCTAATTAACTAAAATTGACAGGATTGAAACATTAAATAATTCTCTCAACCGAAGCCAAACAATAGGATAGTCGGAAGTCACCGAAGTTCATTTCGGGTCTGTGACATCTCCTATTTCTTATCCTTTGGATTCCTGAAATAAATTGTTCCAAATTTGAGCTAATCCCTTTTGAAATTCGAAAATTCAATCCTTTGAAACCTTAAACTTTGAAATTCTTGAGAGCAAAACCACTGATCATTATCGAGAGTTTTCTTAAATGATTCCTGTCATTTAAGATGTAATTAACTATAGGGGCTTGTCCTTATAAGGAACTTTAAGAACCTAGGTAATATAAACCCTGCTTAATTCCTTTATATTAAGCAGGGGAACTTGTCGGCTTATAAAATTGGTTCGCAGACCAAACAGATGTCACAAATCTTCTAGTTTATTTAATCGAGCCCCATCATCAAGCAGTGTGTCTATTCTTTGAGATAGATACACGGTTTGTGTTGTGGTGCTCGTTTATATAAACTATTAGGGATGTGAGATCTGTTTGATTTCATATCTTAAAATTTTCAAACTTAAAATTATTTTCAAAATCAAATGCTACTTTCCTAATTATTTAAAACTATATATACAATAATTTAATTTAAAATAAAATGCGCCAACAACTTCTGTAGGAGACCTCTTTTAAAAACACTTAACCTATAAATAAGCTGTACAATTTCTGGCGACTCCGCTGGGGACTAGTTCCTCTCTCCATTTTAATCAGATGGTTTTGCCTTCATAAATCGGGAATGAGTCAATGTCCCTTGTGGACCAAACTATCATTCTTTTGTTGGCATACCATGTTCATTTTTGTCTTGAACAGGTATAGTCAACTCCTTTTGGATTCTGGAGCCACTGTTTATACACCCCTAAACAGAGAGGTTCCGGAATCCTCCCACCTCCCCAAAGAGATGAGGTAGACCCCCACTAGGTGTGTTAGAATAGGAGTGATCTATTGATGTGATTTCAATGTGAATTCAACCTTCTCTAAATCTCAGACTGGGTCCGATTCTTCATTCCTCTTTGGGTTTGACTTGCTGCTAACAGGTCAAACTCAAATTTTACTCTAACAACCTTCCAATAAACTCTAAACAAAATAAAATTTTGTTAAAATTTCAAATAAAAATAAAACTTCTCAAAACACATCGAATATACAATAATAAAACAAAATGCAAAATTTTGAAATAAAAAAATTCACATGAATAAATTTTAAATGATGCTCAGTTTACAGGACAAGTGCGTTAACTTGAGTATTACCGCTGAAATTACAAGGCAAAGGCGTCACTAACTTCTGAATGTTCTTCAAAATACGATCCACACATCCACCGAGGACGGTCCCGCGACGAAGCTGCAAACAAGTTCAAATGCCATGGATTGACAATCAAAATGGATATGAGAAGGATAATGAGTAGTGGGTCCCGACCCTCCCACCACAAAACAGTTAAAAGAGACAACAACTTGATTATGGATCATGGGTCCCAACCCTCCCGCCGCAGCAAAATAAAAAAAATACCAAGACGCTCAAGGATGCTCAAAGTTTAGTAGGAAGACAACCAAGAAGGGGTGAGACACGATGAAACTTCAACATTTTAATAAGAATATGACTTCAAGGAAGAATGAAATTAATGCCCTAATGACTGGGTCCTTCACTTTAAGGAATTCGGACTGGGTTCTAAGTAGATTTTGAAATGAAGTAGTGTGCTTGAAATACAAGTAATTGATTCGGGATATCAATGATCTTTTAATTTTCTGCCATGTGACTGGATCCAGACTTTTGGATGAGTTATAATATCCCAGGATTCATGTTAAGAAACATTTCAGATTTATTAATTAGAGGAGTGTTGACATTCAAAATCTTTAACAAAAATATGTTTTACCAGATACAGTAATTCTTAGAAAATAAAAGGAGCAAAAAAAGAAAAAAAAGAGACGAAAACTTTTCTGTAAATATTCAACTGAGAAGAAGCTTGAAGTGAGCACAAAATCAAAAAATTGGTGTCCTAATCTAGACATTCAAAATATTTAACATGTGTTCCACTAGATATAGTAATCCTCAATAGAAAAGAAAAAAAAGAAGAAAAGAGAAAAGCTCAAAAAAAAGGAAAAGGAAATAAAAAGGCTCCCTGAGAAGAAGCTTGAGGCAAGCATATAATCAAAAATTGGTGTCTTAATCCTCCCCCGATTAAGAAAACTTGAAAGACTACCTTAAGAAGTTTCTTCCAATATTATGTTTTAAAGAGAGTCAAGTGATTTTATGTCTTTTGGTTGGTCATTAATTGACTCAGAAATATCTTTGGACAATGAAAAATATTTCTATCACATGAGCATAAATTTTGAAATCTGCTTAGGCCCAGAAAGAAAGAGTTGAAGTAGAGGGTCCAGTTATTAACAATTAATAGAAATTCGAACCTGAAGTCATGTCTTCAGTGCCCGACAAATGCTTAACGAATGTCAGATCAAAGAGCATCAACTGTACCTAGCAGATACAACTCCAACATCAATTTGAAGGGCGTCAGGGCAACTTCTTAAAGACAGCCTAAACAATCCTCCTAAATCAACGGTAAAGAGTGACGACTGTTACAAACGAAGCTACGGAGTTTCTGTCCCTTCAGCTGCGATGTCTGTAGAAATAACACATCTTTATAGGTACTTGAAAGGATATAATTCCAATAGTGCCTCGAAGAATAGGTCATTTTCTACAAATATTTTTGGTTAGTGGACGATACCTCAAAGAGAACTATGCATCGTGATGTTTCAAAGACAACCTCGATCTACGAAGCACAAATGCCGCACTTACTTATGACTGGGTCCAAACCCTAACTAAAAATAAAAAAAATGAAAAATCATGAAACATAAATGAATAAAATAAAACTTCACAAAAAAACCAACAATAAATTCCTGAACGAATGACAACAAACAAATAAAAAAGTGATGAAAATTAAAAAAAATCGAATAAGATAATGAAACAAACTTCAAATCAAAATGAAATCCGAAATTAAATTGAATCTAAATCAAAACGAACTCAAATCATCGAAACAAAAAATGAATAAATCTCAATATTAAAAATAAACCTCAAATTTGAATCTCCAATTTGTATTCTCAAATCCAATCTCAATTTGAGTCTTAAATCAAATCCCAATCAAATTCAAATTCAAAACTTCCAAATCTAAAATCCAATCCCTTCAATTCTCTCCCTTGTTTGAGATAGGAGCAGTCGATTCTACTGACACGGAGCCACGAGGTTTTTGATCTAGTTCTGATGGCGAGAAATCGTATCTAATCCAAACCAGTAACTTTTCGATCAACTCTTTTGAATGGGATATGTGGCATCCTCATATTCCCTCCTAATCCATTTCTTTCCACAAAACTCTTTTACAACTTTCATGAAATTCTCAAGCACCAAAATTCTACATTTTTCAAATCGACAATACAAATCTTTGTAAATCAATCGCGAAATCAAATATCCAATTTTAGAGGTTGAGGATTTTACATCCGATACCACATTGCTTTAGGTTCTATCTCTATCGTAATGGTTCAAATCAAAAATCAAATTTCAGAGGTTGAAGATTTTACATCTGATACCGCATTGCTTTAAGATCTTTTCCTATTGCAATAGTTCAAATCAAAATCAAATTTTAGAGGTTGAGGATCTCAGCATCCGATACCGCATTGCTTTAGGATCTTTCCCTATCACAATGGTTCAGATCCAAAATCAAATTTTAAAGGTTGAGGAACCCAGTATCTGATACAGCATTGCTTTGCAATGGCTCATATTAAATTTTAGAGGTTGAGGATCCCAGCATTTGATACCGCATTGCTTTGTAATGATCTCCTTGCAAATTTTAGAGGTTGAGGATCCCAACATATGATACTGTATTGCTTTGCAATGATCTCCTTTCAAGTCTAGAGGTTGAGCATCACAGCATCTGACACCGCATTGCTTTAGGATCTTTCCCTATCGCAATGGTTCAAATCGAAAATCAAAATTTAGAGGTTGAGGATTTTACATTCGATTCTGTATTGCTTTAGGTTCTTTCCCTACCACAATGGTTCAAATCAATATCAAATTTTAGAGGTTGAGGATTTTATATCCGATACCGTATTGCTGTAGGATCTTTCCCTATCGCAACGGTTCAAATCAAAAATCAAATTTTAGTGGTTGAGGATCCCAGCATCTGATACCGCAATGCTTTAGAATCTTTTCCTATCGCAATGGTTCAAATCAAAAATCAAATTTTAGAGGTTGAGAATTTTACATCTGATACCGCATTGCTTTAGGTTCTTTCCCTATCGCAATGGTTCAAATCAAAATCAAATTTTAGAGGTTGAGGATTTTACATCCGACACCGCATTGCTTTAGGTTCTTTCCTTATCGCAATGGTTAAAATTCAAAAAATCAAATTTTAGAGGTTGAGGATCCTAGCATCAGATACCGCATTGCTTTAGGATCTTTCCCTATCGCAATGATTCAAATCAAAATCAAATTTCAGAGGTTGAGGATCCCATTATCTGATATCGCCTTACTTCGCAATGACTCCTACTAAATTTTAGAGGTTGAGGATTTTATATCCGATACCGCATTGCTTTAGGTTCTTTCCCTATCGCAATGGTTCAAATCAAATTTCAAATTTTAGAGGTTAAGGATCCCAGCATCCGATGCTGCATTGCTTTGCAATGGCTCCTGTTAAATTTTAAAGGTTGAGGATCTCAGCATCCGATACTGTATTGTTTTGCAATGATCTCCTTTCAAGTTCTAGAGGTTGAGGATTTTACATCCGATACTGCATTGCTTTAGGTTCCTTACTATCGTAATGGTTCAAAATCAAAATCAAATTTTGGAGGTTGGGGATTTTGCATCTGATACCGCATTGCTTTAGGTTCTTTCCCTATCGTAATGGTGCAAATCGAAAATCAAATTTTAGAGGTTGAGGATCCCAGCATCTGATACCGCATTGCTTTGCAATGGCTCCTGTTAAATTTTAGAGGTTAAGGATCTCAGCATCCGATACTGCATTGCTTTGCAATGATCTCCTTTCAAGTTTTAGAGGTCGAGGATCACAGCATTCTACACCGCATTGCTTTAAGATCCTTTCCTATCGCAATGGTTCATGTTAAAGTTCTCATCGTAGAACATCAATGATGTTGGCGGAGTCGAACTTCCAGTTCTCAAATCAATTCTCGAGGCTGGACCCGAAATTCCAGTTCTCAAATCAATTCTCGAGGCTGGCGCCAAACTTCCAGTTCTCAAATCAATTCTCGAGGCTGGAGCTGAACTTTCAGTGCTAATTTCAATTATGAGGCTAAAGCTGAACTTCCATCTCTCATTCCAATTTGATCAAATCATCTTACCAAATTCAAACTTTTCTCGCGAACTTTTGCAGAGTGGAATTATTTGAAACCTCAAATTCAGATTCAAAATCAACATTTTCAACTTAAATGAAATCACACATAAACTAAACTAAAATTCCAAACTCTAAATTCAAAATAAAATTCCAAACTTCAAATTCATAACTCTAAATATTTAACTCAAATCTTGAAATTTTCAATCTTAAGCTCTAAATCAAATCGGACTGTGTCCCCCTTCAGAATGTGGAATTTTGAATTCTTTGCTTCATTTTGAAGGATTTCACATTTCCTCCCCAGCGAGAGTTTGGTAGACTTCCATAGTGAAAATCCACCAGATACTCCCCAGTGGAAACTTTCTTCGCTCCCTTCGTTTATTCTGAGAGAGTTGTTTTTGACGTCTGTGTTGGTTCAGTTGATCTCTTTGGTCAATGCCAATAGACGCGGTGTGCTCCTTTAGCACACCACACCTATTGGGGGTCCATTTGTTGACCTCATTTTTTGTGAGTTCTAATCTCTCTCCTTAGTACTTAGGATCTAGCCGTAGGTTTTCCCTTTGACTATCCTAGAAGACTAGAGATGGAACCCACCATTTAGAAATTTAAACCAAATCTTAACTCTCTTTAGAATTCTAAATGGATGGTCATCAACCTCCAAATTACTTGGAAGGTTAGGACCAATGTGTAGAAAGATAAGGATGAGTTCCTATAGGATGGTCAAGCCTTAGGACAACCCTGGGTGGCCTGGTTTTGGTGAGGTCCAGCTTGTACACACCATATTATTGCACATGCCTGAACCCTAAAACCACTCTTACCCAACTTGGCTTCCTGACTCATGTAGGAAACTCATATGGATGGACCTCAACCCCTCAGCCCCTGGCTAAGAGGGTTAGGAACAACATATTGAGTGCCGAAAATGAGTCCTCTCATGGCTCTTGTGAGCTTAACATGGCTTCATTGCTCAACAAAAATGATTTCATTTTACTCACATCTACTCAATCTTCATTTTTCCCAAAATTTCAATTTTTGACTCCCAGCCCCTAAACTTTCCCTAAATTACCAAATTGTCCCTGAAAATGACCCCGAAATTCAAAACTTCGTAGTCACCCCGGCTCCAAAAAAATCATTCCAGAGCGTTCCTCTCGTCAAACTGAGAAGTTTGACTATAAACATGTCATACTTCCGAGCTACCTTTGGGCCCCTTGCGGCCAAAATAGCCGATACTCAAAAATGCTCCGTGATTCATAAAATCTTTCACATAAATAAAAAATGGCCCCGGACACTTTTTTTTGACTCCAAATTTCTTTTTAAACCACATTGAGCCTTTAATTCAGCCTTTTGACCACTTATCCTCAAACTCCCCAAAATTACTAAAATGCCCTTCATAACAAAAAAATTTCAAAAATTCCAAAAAATCCCAAAAATTTCAAAATATTCTCCACATCATTTTGTTCAACTATCACATTACCCTAATTTTGTTAATTTAACCCAATTTGATCAAAAATTTCAAATTTGCCCTTAAATCTCAAAATTGACCCTATGTCCAAACCCAACAAATTGATCATCCAATTCAATTCAAAATCACTCCAAATCTTTTCCAAACTCTCATAACACTTCCTAATCCAAACACAACATTCACTTAGCCCAAATTTTGACCCAAACTCAAGCCCAAGTTCACCCCAACTTTAAAGGCCCAAAATCAAGCCCATCAGCTAAATCACTTCAATTAGCCTAAATCCACTCAAAAGCCCACATGCCAATCATCATTTCATCATCCCTTTGATTAAATGATTTGCCTAAAGTTCCAAATTCATCATTTGAATCAACCAAAAATAACCTCATGAATTTTTTCCATCAAATCACCCAAAAGTCATAAATCCATTCTCATGCAAGCTCCCAAGCCAAATGTGAGCCATAGAACTTTGTTCCAAGCTAAATGACAAGCCATGCTTGAGCCACATGAAGCCATGAGGGCCTTTGCCATGTCACCAAACCATTAATGGCAAATGGAGGGGCCACTTTCCACCTCTCTTAATAAAGTTTTTTAACCACTTTTATGTCACAACCCTACCTATGCTTATCCTAATCACCTTGGATGGGGATTTCTCCACCTTAAGGGGGCTGATCCAATTGATCTCCCATTAGCCCAAATCAAGCCTTGGTGAGTGAACCAAGCCCGAACCATGAATTGATCCAAATTGACCCAAAATGCCCCTTACATCCATGTCATTTTAATCCTTGACTTTACACATGGCAATCCCAAATTGACATCACCAAAATCAAGTTCTGACCTCCCTTCCACCTAAGCACACATTTGGAACCCGCTAGACAAACCCCATGACCACCTAAGCTTCACCATGACCTTCCTTATTTAAACCCCACCTCCATGGCCATAAGACAAGAGAAGAAAGATTACCTTGGGGAGACTATGCCAAATTGTTCCCAAAGCTTTCCAAGTATTCCTAAGCTCAATCAAACCATTTCCAATTGAGGCCTCACCTCTTGGAAAAAGGTATCAAAATTTTCTCCTCCAACCGAGCTTATTTTAAATTTCTGTAAATATTCACATGCTTTTAGTATATCATCACCGTATAGATGTGTGCTACTCGATTAGACGATCATTTAAAAAAAAATTCATTCAATTTCGTTGAGAATTGAGGGAGATATTAAGGTTTGAAGGAGGACGGTTTTTGGTGAATAGCACTAGGAGAGAGGAGCATCAGCCGTCCGATCAGGCGTGTATCGGACGGACGGCCGTGATGGAGTCAGATAGAAATCAGTCTGTGAATGCGCTACTACAGGAACCATGCAGGCCAATAGGAGATTGACGTGTGGATTGAGTGGGAAATGGATTTTTTTGATCAATTTTTGACACAAAACATCAAAAAATCATAACTTTGCCTAGAAAACTCCAAAAAATAAAATTAAAATATCTACTTGCTCACTGAAACGAGGATAATAATGTGAAAGTAATTTCATATTTATTTGATGCATATTTTTTTAATTAATTAAATAGTATTTTCAATCTTTCAATTCTTCATGCATGTAGGAGCTTCACCATAACTTGAATTTTTGGTATGTTATTCTATGCATAATGGTGGAACTTGCTTGATTTTTCCAAAGTCAGGGAAGATCTCCATGATGAGATATCTATTTTTCAATTTTATGCATTAGTTTTGCTATAATAATTATAAAAATTATCATGTTGCTTAGAAAAATCTAGAAAAATTAGGGTGTGTTCCCTTTGACCAGTGGAACAACATAAAATTATCTTAGAATTTGTTTTAATCAAATAAACTCTAATTTGGTCAAAATCTCAAAATTAAATTTTAATTAATTAGGAGTAACCACACATCAAAATCATATGAAATCAACTCTTCACTATCACTTAGGATCAGTGGAACCTCACATAAAAATTTTAAGTCAATTGGAATTAATTTAACCTATTAAATGAATTAATTAAGTGACATAGCTATTTTGACAATTAAAAAATTCATAAAACCCAAAATACATTTTAAAAATTCACCAAATTAATATTGGGAGTTCTCTATGATCAGAGGAGTCAAAAAAAAAAATAAATTGTATTTTTCATAAAAATTTGATTTTAATTATTTTTTAAATATTTAATAATTAAAAATTATAAAAAATCAAAAAATGTAAAATTCACCAAAATGCCAAATTTGGTCTCCTAATCACTTGGGAACTATCAAAATATTTTTCATAAGTCTTTAAGTTAAGATATTAATTTTTAAAGGCCTCGGATAATTTTTAACATTTAAAAAAATGAATTTTGTTAACCTTCCACTAAAATAATTCTAATAAATCAAAGATAAAAAATATAAAATTTGTTTCTCTGGATTCCTTGACTACAGAGAGATTTTCTAAAAATATAAAATTAATTTTTCCACCTTTAAAATATTTTAAAATGAATTAATACTCGAGAAATTAAAAATAATTCTAATAATTAAATTAAAACTCAAAAAATCGCCAACTTTGGTCCAAACAGTCCTCTAGTCAAGGGTCACTTTCAGTAAAAATTTCAAAGTCATAGGTCTTTACTTGGTCAAGTTATTGATTTTTCATTAAAAACCCCATTTTTGTACTAAAATAAATATATAAATTAAATTAAATTCAGAAAAATAATATTTTCTCCTCTGATGTTTTAATTGACTCATGAGTAGGGTGACATAAAAATTTCAAAGTCATTTGAATTATATTTAATGAATTATGAAGTGAACAAGCCTAAGGGGCAAAATGATAATTATTGAAATTTAGCCTTAATTAATATTTAGGCTTAATTATGGGTTGTGAGTAATAAACGATCATAATTAATCTCCTTAGATGATTGAAACATAAGTGGTTAAAGGGTAGGAACCTATTTATCACTTTTCCAACGTAAAAAAAAATTATTATAATTTCTTAAATTATTAAAAATTTGAAGTTAATTAAAAGAGAATGTATTAAGTGAAGGGGTTTAATTTTGGAAGATATTAATTTATTAATCTTAAGCCCTAATTAATGATAGAAACAAAATACCACATAATATTAATTTAATAACTCATTAATGAAAACTAAGATAAATTAAATAATCAAATCAAAATAATTTCTAAGATAAATTAAATAACCAAATTAAAATAATTTCTAAGATAATTTAATTAAAATAATTTAAAATAATATAATTAATTAAATTAAAAATAATTTTAAAATGACATAATTAATAAAAAAAATTTACATTAAATATAATTAAATTAAAACAATTTAAAATAATTTAATCAACTTTAAATCAAAATTAAATTAATTTAACTAAATTAAAATCAACTTCAAATCAATGCAATTAAATTAAATATAACTAAAATTAAAGTTAAAATAATTTTAAAATAACTAAGTCAACTTTTGAAATTACACATCAAATTGAAATAACATAAGACAATTATAATTAAACTAAAATATTATAATTAATTTGAAAAACCAACTCAACTTCAAACAAGATGGTTAAGTTTCTTAATAACATAACCTGCCCCTAAAGACTTTCATCCACATAACTCTTAAATAAAGTATCAAGTGAAATGTCACTTTATTCATCGAATAATCAAATGTCCGAGTTCACTGAGCAAGAGTCAAGACTCAACTAAACCCCGAATGATCAGTTCATTCGAATGATGAAATTCATTTGGACTTAAAATAATCTCATAAGCATTGAAAAGATGTTCATGACTTGTTCTAATCACTTTCTCAATATGATGTGGTGTTTTAGAAGAACAATTGAATTTAATTGTTCTTTGATGAAGAGAATCATCCTCAACAACACACAAGAACCTAGACGTCATAGGAATTGACTAGCAGTAGGATTAGGATTTGATAGACAACCAGAACCTTCCCTTAGCTTTACCAAGGTACTTGTTGCAAATATTTAAATGCTTTGACATGTGTTTTAAGTGCAGCCGGGAATGACGAAAAGATCCACCATGTACGCTTTTATTTTATTGCAATGTATTTACCTGCACTGTACTTTACTTCTCTTGCATGTTAAACAACAATGTCACCCTGCATGAAAACTGAAACTTTTAGGATAGCCACAAAACTGAAACCCAAAACTAATTTAAAATCAACACAAGATAAAATTCACTGCCACAACATTCAAAAGATAAAACAACTCAAATTTAATCACAAATAAAACAACAAAAATATAACTACAACTAAATTAAAACATCTCGTTGGATGATCGGGAATCCCTCAGATGATGTAACCCACATGTTTCTAATGAGATTTCCCACGGTCTAAATGAAAGTGTGGAACTCATTCAGTTGAGTTTAACAAATTTATTTGGACTATGTGAATTTGATGAAAATAGCGGTGTCGTGATGACGGAACTGTGGGATCTTAATCTGTTTTGCTTAATCAACTTTAAGATTTGTTTTAATTAAAATACTTAGCCATCTCAATTTTCAACTTTTTTAAACCAAAATAATTCTCTCATCTCTTGATTGTCACTTTCTAAAACTAAACCTTCTGCAACAACAAGGAGCTTGGAGCACAGTAGGCAGCACGGTCATCTTCATTAACAAAACCTGAGTCTACTTTAGCAAAACCTTTCTTAGAATTAAATAACAATGCCATAGGATTTCGAGGTAGTCTGCATAGTGCAACATAAATCATCAACTTTTCGTTAGACATTTTGCATAATTGTGTTATGCAAAATAAGCCCTAACCGGTCTTAGGACTCCGAGGTAGTCGTTCTGTACGACATAAACCCTCACATCTTCGAGGCTATTTGTGTGATTATGTCATACAAATATAAGTCCTAATTAACTAAAATTGATAGGATTAAAACATTAAATAATTCTCTCAAACTGAAGCCAAACAATAGGATAGTCGGGAAGTCACCGAAGTTCATTTCGGGTCTGTGACATCCCCTACTTCTTTTCCATTGGATTCCTGAAATAAACTGTTCCAAATTTGAGCTAATCCTTTTGAAATTCGAAAATTCAATCCTTTGAAACCTTAAACTTTGAAATTCTTGAGAGCAAAACCACTGATCATTATCGAGAGTTTTCTTAAATGATTCATGTCATTTAAGATGTAATTAACTATAGGGGCTTGCCCTTATAGGGAACTTTAAGAACCCAGGTGGTATAAACCCTGCTTTATTCCTTTATATTAAGCAGGAGAACTTGTCGGCTTATAAAATTGGTTCGCAGACCAAACGGATGTCACAAATCTTCTTGTTTATTTAATTGAGCCCCATCATCAAGCAGTGTGTCTATTCTTCGAGATGGATACATGGTTTGTGGTGTGGTGCTCGTTTATATAAAATATTAGGGATGTGAGATCGGTTTGATTTCATATCTTAAAATTTTCAAACTTAAAATTATTTTCAAAATCAAATGCTACTTTCAAAATTATTTAAAACTATATATACAATAAATTTAATTTAAAATAAAATGCGCCAACAACTTCTGTAGACGACCCCTTTTAAAAACACTTAACCTATAAATATGCCGACAGTGATCTCGATTTCTTTGATTTACTGTTGGCGTAATTAATTAATATTGTGGTTTTAATGCTTCATGTTTATATTAGTGCAAATTTGAGTGATATCGTGATTTAAAAGCTTGATATTTATTCTAGAGTATTTTGGTGATACGGTAGCTTCAATGCTTTATGCTTTTGTTGGAGTAATTTCCATAAGCATGGCGGTTTGAAAAAATATAGGGAATTTTACATACATGCATCACAAGTGTTATGTAATAACACATCAAGCATTTAAAGTTTGATATTTATAATGCATTGGTATTATGAAACTTAAGTATTTGATAGAAATGTGTTCAAATATGAATATTTAAGTGTGACATATGTTAATACATTACAATTGTGTGCTCCAATGAAACAAATTGCAATGATTGGTTCTTTTTTGCTTATGTTGAGCCAGTTATGGTATTGAGTAGCTTTTTGCTTATGTTGCCCTCTTTTGCTTCACTGTCATATGGTGTCCTTTCTAGCCAACCCTACACTTCTGCTTGTGGAATATACCATGAAGTAGATCCTTGTCTCGGATGTTCAGATGCGACCAGGTAAGATTTGCTATGGCCAAATGGACAAGCGAGAAATGATAAAATCTAAGAAGTTATGGAAGATGCTGAAGCAAAAGACTTCAAGAAACATAGGGAGTATTCAAACTATAAGGATTCATTAAATTCAGAATTAATTACTATATTTTTTCCCTCGTTCTTATCATAACATATGTTCCTATGATAGGAGACAATTCAGGGAACTAAATATGTACAAACAAAAGTGTCTACCCAGACCAATGAAGACCAAAAGTCTATCGACCTGCTTTCCAAGATGAGCCAATTTGATAGACAAGTCAGTCTGGGTTGAACGAAGAAAAAGCCGAGAGGTCGATTACGAAAGACCGAGTAATGTGTGTCAATTACAAGAATCACCAAAGGATGAAGTCTCCCCTATTCACAAGGAAGTATGCCAGAAGATGATCTCATCAAGAACCTCGCTTTAGTTGGGATATGAGCAATAAAACATCCATATATGCTTAGAGTTCTAAGGATGATATGTGCCGAAATATGTCCTTTCATAAATATGAACCTATATAAATATAAGATATTAAATGTAAATTATGATCAGATCCGTAGAAATTTTTCATAACTCGGTTGCTTAGCTCTCTTAGTCTCTCTCCTTACTGACTCTCTTCTTTCTAATGCTCTATTCCATTGGTGTGGTTTGAGGAGAAATCTTGGTTCAATAATTACTTGATACTTAGGGTCTATTTGGGGCAGCTGCAACTTATTCAGCTTATTCAGATAAGCTGTTTATTTTGATAATCTGCTGATAATCAGCTGATTCGAATAAGTTGTCTGTTTCTTTGGTTTGAGCGTTTGGAAAGCAGTTGATTAGCTGTTGTTTATGAATAAATGACTCTTTTGCCCCTGAAATAAATAAGCTGTTGAGCTTTTTAGTTTCTGCGGTTTGAAAACAGCTTATATGCAGCTGTTTGTAGAAAAATAATAATTTATGCTTCTCTTTATTAATAAAATTTTATTAAGTATAAAATCTTATTTCAAATTTAACAATAAATATTTTTAAATATAAAATTTTACTTTTAAATATAAAATCTTATTTTAAAAAATTATATCTTTTTTTCAAACATATTATAAATTTATTTATTTCCTTTCTTTATGGTCGTATGTTCAAGAGACATTTCAAACATATTTAAGTAACACACATTTCATAACATGAATAATTCTTTAAAATAACAGTAATTGTGGTACCGGATTGATGCTAGTAGTTTTAATCACAAAATAAATTATATTACATAAGAAATTATTCACATATACACCACTCAACCATTTTCTATTTTAAAACCAGGTCAAAAAATATTAATGAAAAGTTTTCAAAATATAACAATACATTTACATAACTAACAGATATCCAAATAAAATACAAGTAGAATCTGAAACCTAAATACAAAAAACATAGAGACCACACCTAACAGTGAGTTTCACGAAACCTAAACAAAAAAGAAGAAGTAACAGGATAAAATTACAAGGAGAAAAATGACAGCATTTATTTTATAATGTAAGAGCATGTCACGACGATTATTGTCCGGTTCTGACACCACAAAACTGTGAGTAAACTTGTCTGTGTGGGAAGCAGTAGAACTAGAAGCAATGTCTTGAACTTGTGATACCATAGATCCCCGAGCAACGGTGTTCGACCGGGATAATGTAGTAACAGACGTATTGTCAACCCACCTGAAGAACTTGCAGTCTTCTGATCCTTGTCCCCAATGAGGACATCTGTAGAACTGCTACCTGTAGCTATGTTCCTGACGTGACATGAGTATTATGGACGGCAAGCTGTAGCGGCATAGTACTCGCTCGGACTTTACCGCAGACCTGTAGCTCATCTTCCTGCAAATATTTAAGACAGAATAAAATAATGAAAAAAAGGCATTTACATATATAACAAACAATTCTTATCTATTTACAAATCTCACATCTAAACTTCTATATTTACACATTGCATTGTAAATCCTCTTTTCTTTTAGCAAATTTATATATACAAATATGGATATATATCCAAACAAATATATATACTTCATACAATTATTATATATAGCCACAAAATCACCAAATATATTGAAGAATTACAAGTTTTCAATGCTTGAGGAAATGCAAACCAAACCAGTGTGAAGATCTACAGGAAGTACACTTAGCAAGAGAGTCGCTAAACCTAGCAAGAGAGTTCAAGCTGAAAATTAATAAATAATTCCAATAAGTATAAACATAATTTTAATAATATATGTGTCTGCTGCCAAGATAATCAAAACATTTAAATTCAAAAACCACATACTAATCTATCTACCAAAATGTAAATAAAAATTAAGTACAGTATTGAATCAACTAATGCTCCCAACTTTGAACCCTTCCAATGATATAAGCAAATTTCCCTATATGATGTAGCTAATAACATAAAAAATAGCTGCGAGTTTAGAAGAAATAAATTCACCTAGTAAAGCTCCACTTAGAAAATTTTTAACCTGCATTATGAACTGCATTATAAAGCATTGCAGGTATTATGGGTCTAAGAAAAGAGATTGCATTATAAAGTGCCATAGGAACTGCATTATAAAGCATTGCAGGTATGACCAACTTATAAAATCTTCATTTATACCAACTGTAAGTATCAAACTATCAAGTAGGTATAACAACAACCATTAGAGCAACCGCAAACTATGTAGTTAAGCTTTTAGTGAGAACGGAAGTAATGGTTACTTGGGGCAAGTACTCATGCCATCCAAGCTACTCCGTTCCCATTGGATGTGAAATGTCATAATTGTACTTTCATGTTTACTTCACCAAAATTTACTTCATAAAATAAGCTTTAACTGTTAGACATACGAGATGCTTAAGGATTATATAGTGTACAAGTGATCTTTTCGAAAAGCCTCACAATGCAGTGAAGGGGTGAAGGCCAACACAAAACAACCAACGAAATCCCAAATCTCAGCCAACAGAAGAATGCATATCGTACAGATCTCACCAGAATGATGCATTAAAATCCTAAATACGAAAGCCAACATAAACCAACCAACAAAATCCAAATTTTAGCCGAAGGAACACCTATTATGAAAACCATTCCATCCAACCAAAACAGTTATATACTCATATTATACTTACAGATCTGTCGGTAGGACGAATTGCGGAGAGGAGTGAAAGGCGAGGAGGGGTAGGGAATGGATCAGTACACTGCACGGGCTGAAGTATAAGGAAAGAGCTTATGGGGAATATTATAAAGAAATGTATAAATAAAGAGCATTTCAAATGAATGTATAAAGAAAAAGCACATGAAGTGATTGTAACTGTTCTAAAATGATTGCAACCGCTTTGAATTTTTGGTAACTGCTCAATGTATTTAGAAAGTGAACTTAAAATACCTCAGCCCAGAGACTGCCATGCTTATGGGGATGGCTTGGATACATTCAATCAAAAAAACATTTTTTCCAAATCCCATCTGCTTATATAATAACCACTTTGCAAAATGAAGAACAGAATGTCCTACTTGGGTTCAAGTCCATGTTTTTTCATATTTTGTAGCTTGCTCTTAAATTTCAGGAGTTAGATATGAAAATACAAAATAAATGTATGATATGCATATAAAACCCACAAGAATACTGCTGAATTGCTCAGAAATATGCAAATTCATTACAGATAGTAAAGAAAACTGCACTTATAGCTTATAGTTTTGGGTGCTAGATATGTAAATTAAACCTTGCTCACATAGTTTTTCCCAATTTCTCCTATCAAACAACTTTGCTTCAGAATTTATTATCACATAAAAAAAAATCCAATAAAAATTATGTTAGGAAACAACATAAATGAGTAATTCCAGCATCAAGATATGAACTAAATCCCCAAAGAAATTTGCCACATTAAACCGAGAAGCTTGCGACATCCTCCTTGCCTTTAAACCCATTTTAAATGGCAATTCCCTTAAAGCACTCTACTTCTCTTGAATAAATGCAAATATGGAAGCTGTTGTTTAACTGAAAATTCGTAGAAATATGGAAGAATTCTCACATCTTCAAGAGAAGTAGAGTGTGTAAGTACTTGTGAGTATAACTTTCCAAAAATTATTTGAGATTTTTGATCTAATTCTCTTGCCAAACCATCCAAGGTTGTAATTTCAGATCCATAAACAGCTTTCAATTTACCAACCAATCCTTTGAGTTCTTTAACCTCAAACCTGTGGCCATCCAAGCTGCTACTATATTTCCATTGCTTGAGAAGAGTGGATCTATGAAGGATTCAATGATGATGAACAATACACACAATAATTTTTAAAAACACCACCTTCTCCTCCATAAATTAGTACAGATAACTACAAAGTCAATCCAAAGAGACACAAATTTTTACTTAAAACTGAGACGATAGACATGTAAATATATAAGAATTAAGTGTGATGCATGTAATTTTCATAAATATAAAAGAAAATCTACATAAACACCACACACTTCCTATGTATTTACAAAGAAGAGAAACAAGTAATGGCTAAAAAATGAAATAGAATATTACTTTAGCATATAATGATAATAAAATTAATGTGAGGGTAAAAAAATGAAACATAGTAGAGCCCAAATAAGGAGAAACATTTGATTTGTAAGAAGTGAGTTCTTATAAAAATAAAGGAAGGTCATCAAAAGTCACTTAAATGAAACTCCCCACTTAATTTAACCAGTACAAGTAGAGATCATTACAACGTCACATATGATATTGAAACAAGATTAGTATAGTAGAATTTAGGAGTCGCATATCGCATCTGTGATACGCTCCCTCAAATAAGACATCTCCGATGCACTTTCCCCATCCTGCATTTCAAATTCTTCGGACTGTATGACTTCCTCTGGAATATATTGCCCAAGGTGAGAGTTGTATTCATCAGGGGAGGTATCACTCTCGTTAGAGTCAGCCATGTTGAAGTCTGTATCATGTCGGGAGGGATGTTGTCTAATGAAATTGTGGAGCACCATCGTAGCAATTACAATGTGTACCTGCTTATGATATGGGTACGTGACCCACAATTTTATATTATGATATTTTTAATTTAATTGCAATGACACCAAAAACTTGACCCCACTATATTATATGTATAGAATTGTAATTGTTTATGTTGTGGATGCTACGCAAGTATACGTATCGTTTCAAGTAATACAGGGCTCTAGTGGAGTCCTGGTTATCGATCCCACAGGGAAAGAGAAAATTAATAACAGCTAATTTTAAAATAATAATAATAATTTTAAATAGTATACGAAAATTTGGAATTCTAAATTTAAGCGCAATAAAGTAAACTAAGTATTTTAATCAGGTAACTTAACTATGTAGAAAATTTATACGTATTGAAAGTGCAGAAATTAAACTAATTGCTAAATAATTCTTAACTATTCAGAAAAAGTATCTTTCCCCTTGTTTAGAAATTTAAGTGATTGATGAATTTAAATAGATAATTTTAAGGTATTGTGACAAATAGGAGCATTCATATTCTTTACCCTTTGGTCTAGGTGTAAAGAATATTGACTAATCCTATGTTTGATTACCGAATCCGCGGCTAGGCTGGGAGGATACCGACCGCCACTTCGAGCTCCCACGTTCCCCTCGCCCGAGGGCTAACATCTACACTTCAGCTCTCAAACAATAGGACCGAACCGAATATTTTAGTCCGTCACACTAAAATGCTCAATTCTACGCCCAGTGATATTATTTCCCTATTTATTTGCACCTTCCTTCCAAGGCTTTTGAATTCCCCGAATATCTGATGTAATTTTTACTATAGTTGATATTCAACACATTTTAACAAATCAAATGGCCAGTTTGAAAGTAAATTAAATTTTAAGTAAAAATAATCACAATTTATTAATAAATAAAAGTACTTCTATTTTTAGTTCATCAAGTCACTTAATTTCATAAGAGGGAGAAAGACTAATAAACTACTCAGAATGCATGGGAACTAAACTAAGCATGGATTTCATTTAAAGTTAAAAACAATAAATACAAATACTTATCTCAATTTATCCCTGACAGACTCCTCGCAGTTCCTTTCGACTCTTCCTTCCAGTACGACGAAGACTCACTAAAACTCACTAACTCACTAAAGACTCACTAAAGACTCAAAATAACACACTTATAACACTTAAAGACACAAAAACTACACACTTATATGCTCGAATTTCGGCTCTCATATATAGAGGTGAGCAAAGGTCCAAGAGGTGTGTAAGCATCCCTTCAAAAGTGTCCAGGTTCAATGTATCTGCGCCATTTGAACTAGCTCGCCGTCGGCGACGAACTACCTCGCTGTCGGCGAGGCTTCTAGAAGATCTTCAAACCGCGCTAGCTCGCTGTCAGCGAGACAGTTATAATTCCTTCAGAAATGTCTCCTCGTAGCCTCGCCGTCGGCGGGCTCGATCTCGCCGTCGGCGACTCAGCACAAATTTCATTATTTTCTTCCTTTTTGCTCCAAATTCGCTCCTTTTTATGATTTTTTATTTTATCACCTAAATTCTCCATTTCTGCAATAAAATAAAGAAAATACCTTTCTTTAAAGTGCAATTTCATCAAAAATAGGTATGAATTTCTTAATAAAATTTTCAGTGATCAAAATCCCCTAAACTTACTTATTACATGTCCTCAAGTAATTTTAGTACTATATAAAAATAATGAGTTTTATAATAAGATTTTTCAATTTAAATAACTATGAATTAGATTAATTAATATCATAATAAAGTTAAATAAAAATAATTCATGTAATTTAATTAATTTTATAGAAATAAATTATTTAGTTATCGAGTCTAAGATTTCTAACTTACTATTCATTTCGGGAATGACTATATTTAAAAGAATAACTACTTAAGATATTCATATGATAAGAAATTCAAGAAAACACTATTAGGTAAAATTCTAATCCATAAACATAAGTTTGGAAATATCTAAGTTTTTCCCTTTAGGTTAATTCAAATGAAGCCAATTTTTGATAAGACATCTCCTCAAGCTTCTCCTCATTTTTCTTTTTTTCTTTTTCTTTTTCTTTTTCTTTTTCTCTCTTTTTTTTATGAGGATTACTATATCTGGAGAGCCTGTTAATAATTTTGAACTTCATTTTCATCTTCCTAAATTTGAAACTTAGAAATATTTCTTAGCTTATATATACTTCATAGTTTTTACTTCATTGATTTTCAATCTTTTCTTTTTCACTTGAATACTTAAGAATTTTAATTTTTGAATATAGTTTTCCTTACTAAAAATAGTTTACTATATTCTTATTCCCTTTAACCAAATATTTAATTCTATTTAATTAATTAAAGCACTAAAAATATTTCATTTAACCTTTTATAATAATTAAATAAAATAATTCATATTAATTAAATTGAAAAATTTGCTATAAAAATCATTTTATAATAATTTGAAAATAGAAATTGAGAACAAGTTAATAACTAAATTTGTATTTTACTCTCCCCCAAACTTAAATTTTTATATCTACTCTAAATAATGAAAAAGAAGGAAAGTAAATAAATCATACCTTTGAAGTTTAGGTATTTCTTTTTTTTCTTTGAAATTTTTGCGGGATTTTTCATTTTTCATTGAACCTCGTATTGTTAGTATTCTCCATATATATATAACAATTTAAAGAAAATGCGAGGATAAAATCCGAGATAAGTATTAAATACAACAATTAAAATAACTCTATACTACACATATGAATTACTAACATATTAAAAACAATTGAACTAACAGATTAACAATTTTAAAAACTTAAAACAATACAAAATAAAATAAAAACATACTAAATAAAACTAACGTCCTATTTAACATAAAAACAAATGCAATTAACTAACAAAAAAACAAAATCTAAACTACTATAACAATTCAAGCAAATAATCTAACAAACATCCAATGTCTCAAAAAAAATAAAGTACTGAATATTACAAACATATAAAGTCCTCAAAATAACTTAACATCAAACAAACAAAACAAATAAAGTCCTAATCTTCAACATCAAAGTCCCAAACTATATTATCATCCCCTCCTTGATCCGTAGGGTAGAAGATTGAGCGAGGATGATACCGAGTATACACGGGCAATCCGGAAAGACAACATCTAAATCTCCACTCCTATAACGACGTTCGGCTTCATAGTATGCAATTTCGTATTCGAATGTCGCCTGGAGGTACTCACTATCATAATCATGTCTCCTCTCTAGATTATCAATCCTTTGATCAAAATGATCAAATCTTCTCCACATTGTCTCTCTAAACTGCTCAAAACTCCTCCTATGCAGGGTCAATTCATTCATCAGATCTTGTAGGGTAGGGGTGGTAGGCTCAGGAGGTTCATAGCTAGTAGAGGGTATATCTCTACTTGACCGAGTGAAATAACTTCTCACTCCCGATCTCCACCCTTCATGAGATTCATACTTCTTGATATTGGCGGTTGTGAGTGGTTTTATAGGTTCCACCCATTCTTCATCATCTCTCAGCCTCAACTCCGGAGAGTTGGCGAGTGCAAAAATTAATCCGGGGTGTCCCGATCCGGCTCCACTCTCATTTCGAGGAGTGGCCAGGATGTTTTGATAAATAATTCTCCCAATGTTGATGCATCTGTTTTTTTTAATACAGAAATTCAGAATTGCTCTATCTCGTGTTACCTCACTGTGGTGATATGTGGGTAACAGAGTAGAACAAATAAAGTAATACCGAGCTTTTGAGACTGCATTTAATTTAGAAAGAGGAAAATTCACTCTTTCCTGTCGCTTAATTTTCCAAACTCCGGTTCCATCGGTGAGAAAGTTAATGACTTCCTCCAGTGGTCCTTCCATCGTTCCAAAAGTTTCATACTCGCTAAAGTGCGAGTCATGAACTTCATAGAACGCGTTAATTCTTGCAACATTGAAATCTACAAAAAACCCTCGTACCTTTACTGATGCATCTTCAGTGGCAGTCAAATTGGCATAAAATTCTTTAACCACTTCTACAGCTGCTCTATATTGAACGTAACAGAAATTCTCCCAACCTCGTTCCTTAATAATCCGCTCTATTTCTCCTCCCGGATTTTTGAAAACCCGATCTGCAATGCACTTTCTTCCTTGTATGTTTTCAAAATATTTAGCCTGTGCTCGTGCATTGATGAATCGGTTTTCGTCGAATTCTACTCGACGTTTTTGTCGTGGAGCCATACGATCGATCTGTGAAAATCGTGAAAATTTTCACTAAACTTAAAAATAATACTAAGAAGGCTTCCTACAACATTTATAAGCAATTTAAATCAAATTCCATGGATTTCCACCGAATATTTCTTCCACGTTTTGATTTTTCCCAAAATTTGCAATGTGGTGAAAATATATGGTGAAAATCAAAAATTTTTGCATAGGAGTGAAGCTCTTACCAATGGAAGATGAAATCCGGTGTCAAAAAGTGTTGAAATCGCTTCAAATCCAAGATCTCTCGAAGCCACTAGGTCGGTTTTTGTGAAAATGAGAGGTTGGGGATGATGAATAGTGTTTTTGACCGGTCAAAATATATGTTTTTCCCGACCTCGCGGTCAGCGAGATTTTTCTTGCCGTCGGCGAGCTAATATTTTTCGGAACCAAAAACTCTCGGGAAAATCCGCTGTCGGCGAGAAATTCTTCGCTGTCAGCGAGATCGATCTCGCTGTCGGCGGGATTTTTCTCGCCGTCGGCGAGATTCAAAAATTTTAATTTCTGAAATTCGTCACTCATTTTCGTCCTTGATTTGCCTTATATTATATTTCTGATCACATCATTTATTAATTTAATATGAATATTAGCTACTTATACACAAACAAATTCACACAACACAACAAATTAACTTTAATATTGAAATCCATGAGATGTACAAACTAACATAATTTTAAACTCTATAATCAAACTTCAATCCTTACTACTAATCAGCATCACAAACCAATCCACGACACACTAAATGCTGATACAAAACTATGACGCATATCTCAATTAAGTTTGAGATATTCAAATCATCACTCCACACATAATAAAATCTAAATCAAATCAAATAACATAAATACAAACATACTATGGAAATCTTTACTACTACTCTTCAAGGTCGAATCTTCATCTTCTCCGATATTTCCGATATGACGATGATGCACAAATAAGTTATAGAAAGGCTCGAAGGGAAACTCCGAGCGGATTCTTCGGTGATCCAACCCTTCTGTCTCAGTAAATGAAGAAAGCTAGCTTCCAGGTGTCCAGAATGATCAAAGTGTTCCTTCATCCTCCAGTCAATGTGATCAAATAAGATATATTGTCGATTAAATCTCTCACATTCTGCAGTTCTTTCTCCATTCCTTTAATTTTCTTTATAAGTAACTCAGTTTTATCCGAAATAGGCCTTCGTTATAGGATTATTCGTGAAGCTCTATCGAGAGATAAATGTAATGTCTTCATTATTGTCAAAGTAGGGAACATATCCGTAGGATCGAAGCGGCTTCAAGGTAACAAAACCTTTTCCCAAGCTTCATAAGAAACCACGGTACCGATCGCATAATGCAAAAATAGTAGATGGGTGTCCTAGTCAGTGAACCGACCCATGCACAATTAAACCCGATACGGACTTAACAATTATTGATCCAACATCAATAGGCAATCCAATTTGAATACAATAATTCAATATAGCGCATTCCTTCGAAACCTTGTTTACCCTCATAGTAGGTAACAATTTAGATGAGATGACAAAATGTCAGTGCTTTGAGACAGGGTTCAAAAGTGATGCAGAGAAACTAACATACCCGTCTTCAAGCATTTCCCAATCTTCTGGTTCATCAGTCAGATATCGAAATATCTCATTCATATTATATCAAGAAGGCACAAAATTTGAATAGTGACATACCGGGGTGTTTTCTATAGAGAATAACTCATTTACTCTTGACGTAGACATTCCCATTGTTGATCGCATGTAAGTTAGAGTAGAACTCTTTCACAACTGGAATAACAACAGCAGACATAGTGTAACAAAATACCTCCCAGTGCCGCTGCGCGATAATTTCTTCTATCTTCGTAGTGGAATTCTCTAATCCTCGATTGACAAATCCCCGTTCCTTGATAACTCTTTTATTTACCAAAACCTTGTTGAAGATCCGCTGCGCTTCCGCACTCACAAATTTCCTTCGGTTAAACACTCCAGAATTAGAGGAATCTAAGAATTTGGAGGCCATTATGGTGAATGGAATGAATTCTAGTGAAGAAGGCAGATTTAGAATGATTTAAGAATGGGTTTTCACTAAGGAATTGGTGTTGAAACCGTCCAAATCGGCATTCAGAGTATAAATAACTCATCTTTATAACTTCCTCGCTGTCGGCGAGAAAATTCTCGCCGTCGGCGACTCAGTTATAAAAACAGTCTCTCATGTTCTCGCTGTCAGCGAGCTCGATAAATAAACTGAATTTAATTTAAGCGCGAACCTCGCTGTCATCGAGTATCGACCTCGCCGTCGGCGAGATTCCAAAATAATGTCCAATTTCGCTCTAAATTGAATAATTTCTTTTCTCATCATAATGGTTCGAATATGTGATGATTCTTGATAATAATTGAGTAGTAAAGTTTCAATAATATAGACTAACTATTAAGATACAATAAAAATAGATAACTAATATGGGTTGCCTCCCATAAAACGCTTGGTTTAACGTCGTCGGCCCGACCTAATTTTCAATTATTAATCGGGTCGACTAAGCATTAAAACCTCTTTATAGTTAGGTCTTATACCTTCAAAATATGGTTTTAATCTATGTCCATTAACTTTAAATTTATGTCCAGGTTTTGGATCTTCGATTTCTATAGTTCCGTATGAAAATATTTGAGTTATGGTGAAAGGTCCTAACCATCGAGACTTCAATTTTCCGGGAAATAATTTTAATCTAAGTATTATATAGCAAAACTTCACCGTCCTGGTTCAAAATTTCTCCCGATTAATCTTCCGATTATGCCATAATTTCATCTTTTCTTTATAAATCCGATCATTATCATATGATTCATTTCTTAATTCTTCCAATTCATTTAATTGCGGCAATCTTTTCTCACTAGCCTTCCTTCATATTATAATTAAATTCTTTAATCGCCCAATATGCTTTATGTTCTAATTCAATTGGTAAGTGGCATGTTTTTCCATATATAAGCTCGTAAGGAGTCATTCCAATCGGAGTTTTATAAGCAGATCCTATAAGCCCATAATGCAATGTCTAATCTAATAGACCAATCCTAACCTATTTGGGTTTACTGATTTTTTAAAATATGTTTAATCTCACGATTAGATACTTCAGCTAATCCGCTGGTATATGGATGATAAGCAGTGGATATCTTATGAGTAATATTGTATTTTTCTACTAGTTTGTGAATGTATTTATTTCTAAAATGAGTTCCTCCGTCAGTGATAATCACTCTCGGCATTCCAAATCTAGTAAAAATATTTTTCATCAGAAATTTCGAAACACTCTTAGCATCACACCTAGGTAAAGCTTGTGCCTTAATCCATTTGGAAACATAATCAACAGCTACTAATATATATAAGTTTCCAAATGAAGAAATAAAAGGTCCCATAAAATCTAATCCCCAAACATAAAAAATTTCAACTTCTAATATAAAATTTAGAGGCATTTCGTTTCTTCTAGATATATTTCCTACTCTTTGGCATTTATCGCAAGTTTTAATATATCTCGCATACATCTCTAAATAGAGTAGCCGATAAAATTCAGATTGTAGAATCTTATAAGCGGTTTTATCGATCCTAAAATGTCCTCCAAAATCGGAATCATGACATTTTTGAATAATTGGTTCGGTTTCTTCATAAGGTACACATCTTCTAATAATTAAATCCTTACATTGCTTATATAAATATGGTTCATCCCAAAAATAGGTTTTCGTATCATGGATGAATTTTTTCTGTTGTTGCAAAGTTAGCATAGGTGGTAAAATATTACTAACTATATAGTTTACTATATCGAGCATACCATGGTATTTTCCACTCATTGATATTATATAGTTGTTCATCGGAAAAGCGTCTATAATTTCATTTTCAATATCGGATAATTCATGATTTTCTAATCTTGATAAATGATCCGCAATTCGATTGTCGGTTCCTTTCTTATTAACGATCTCAAAATCGAATTCTTGCATTAATAGCATCCATCTAATTAATCTTGGTTTGGAATCTTTCTTTTGCATTAAATATTTTATAGCAGAATGATCAGTATGCACGATATATTTTATTCCAATCAGATAAGGTCTAAATTTATTAAAACCATATACTATCACTAATAATTCTCTTCTACAGTAATCGTATAATTTATTTCGAGCATCATTTAGAGTTTTACTAAGCATAAGTATATAACTTTAAAAATCTTTTCATATCTTTGCCCAAGAATCGCTCCTACAGACATAATCACTAGCATCACACATAAGTTCAAATGGTTTCTCCCAGTAAGGTGAAACTATTATAGGTACTGTAATTAATTTTTCTTTTAAGAGTTCAAAAGCATTCAGGCATTCGATTGTAAATTCAAATTTTTTGTCCTTTTCGAGAAGTTGGCATAGATGTTTAGTAATATTTGAAAAATCTTTTATATAGCGTACGTAGAATCCAAGCATGTCCAAGAAAACTTCTTACCCCTTTTACCGTAGTTGGAGGTGGTAATTTAGCTATAACTTGAATTTTTGCAGGGTCCACTTCCATGCCTTTTTCCGAAATTTTATGCCCTAATACAATGCCGCCCGCAACCATAAATTGACATTTCTCCCAATTTATAACTAAATTTGTTTTCTCACATACTTCTAATAGTTTTTCAAGATGAGTTAAGCATGTGTCAAATGATGTTCCAAATACGGAGAAATCATCCATAAATACTTCTATTCCATTGTCGATTAACTTACTAAATATAGACATCATACATCTACTGGAATGTTCTTCGGTGCATTACATAATCCAAAATGCATTCTTCGAAAAGCGAAGTTCCATAAGGACTAGTAAATGTAGTTTTCTCTTGATCCTCGGGAGCAATTTGTATTTGATGATAACCGGTGTATCCATCTAGAAAACAAAAATACTTATGTCCAGTCTAATCTATCCATCATCCGAGTCTCAGAAATGGTAAAGGGAAGTGATCTTTCCTGGTGGCGGTATTTAATTTCCTATAATCGATACATATACGCTAACCGAGTAACTTGTCTTATAGAAATAAGATCGTTATTTTCATTGGCGATGACGGTCACTCCCTTTCTTAGGAACACGGTGAATTGGGCTTACCCAAAGCATCGTCAGAAATAGGATATATAATATCATTATCTAACCATTTTAAAATTTCTTTCTTAACTACTTCTTTCATTATCGGGTTTAATCTCCTTAGGGGATCAGCTTTAGGTTTATGTTCATCATCTAAAATTATTTTATGCATACAGATTAAAGGACTAATTCCTTTAATATCTGCTAAAGTCCAACCAAAAGTTTTCTTATATTTTTTTAAAGTTTCTAAAAGTTTTTGTTCTTGAGATTCGTTTAGTGCAGATGAAATAATAACTGGTAAAGTTGAAGAATTACCTAAATAAGCATATTTCAAATGATCAGGTAATATTTTTAGCTCAAGTTCAGGAGGTTTAATAATTGATGGAACTATATTCTTGTCAGTGTTTTCAGTAATATCCAAAAATTCAAATCTTTCCTGAATATAATCTAGTTCTTCATTATTATCTTCAATTAATTCAGTATTTTCTTTTTCTAATTTATCTTCGTAATATTCCTTAAAATGTTCTTGTTGTAAATGTTTAAGTATTTCCATCCGAAAACATTCATCATCTTTTTCTAGCGCAGGATATTTCATTTATTTTGCAATATTAAATGTAACTTTTTGGTCATTTACTCTCATAGTTAATTCTCCTTTACGAACATCAATCATAGACTTTTCCAGTAGCTAAAAATGGTCTTCCTAAAATGATAGGAATTTCTTTATCTTCCTCCATATCTAAAACAATAAAATCTACTTGGGAAGATAAATTTATCCACTTTTACTAACACATCTTCAATAACTCCCTTAGGATAGGTAACCGAACGATCAACTAATTGAAGGGTTACTGAAGTAGGTGTAATTTTTCCTAATCCTAATCTCTTAAAAATCAATAGAGGCATTAGATTGATGCTTGCTCCTAAGTCACACAAAGCTTTTCCATAAAATTTTTCTCCTATAGCGCAGGGTATAGTGAAACTACCAGGATCTTTCAATTTTTCAGGAAGCTTCTTCGAATAATAAGCACTACACTCTTTACTAAGTGCGACTTGTTTCATTATCGGTGAATTTTCTTTTCTTATTTAGAATATCTTTCATAAATTTTACATAATTTGGCATCCGATCTAAAGCTTCGACAAAAGGTATATTGATTGTTAATTTCTTTAATATTTCAAGGAATTTAGCAAATTGTTTATCTTTTTTATGTTGAGCTAGTCGTTGAGGAAACGGTGGTGGAGGTTTTTCAACAGAAATTTTCATAGGTATTAAAAGATGTTCTAAGTTTGAATCTTGTTAAATTGTTTCCTTTTCAATTTCCACTTCCTCTTTTTGGCTTTCAAGTTCTTTTTGAATTTGAGGTTCTAATTCTTTTCCACTCCTTAGTTGTATTGCTTTAATTTGTTCTTTTCCTTTATCTTTAGGATTTATTTCCACATTACTAGGAAAAGTTCCAGGTATTCTATTATTTAGCGCGATATGAATATGTCCAAGTTTAGTTTCGATATTTTTAATAGATGTTCCTTGGATTTGTAATTGATTTCCTTGAATTTGTAGTTGATTTCCTTGATTTTGTAGTTGATGACCCATATTCAAAATTAATTCATCCATAGATAATTTCTTATCTTTGAATTGAGGGTTATTATTATTAAATCCGGGTGGGTAATTAGGTTTATAGTTTGGATTTGCTTGATTAGGTTGATTCATCCATTGTTGATTAGATGTGTTATTCCAATTAAAATTTGGATGAGTTTTCTAACCAGGATTATAATAGTTTGAATAAGGGTTATTAGTTCTATTATTAATAACATTTAAAGTTTCATAATTTGATTGAGATTCTATGATTTGTTCAGATGAGTTTTCTTCTAAAGTAGGAGAGTAGTTCATTCCAAAATGATCTAATTTCTTAGATATAGCAGCAATTTGAGAAGCTAACATAGATATTGCATCGTTTTCATGAATGCTGGCTATCTTTTTCGGATTTACTCTATCAACAGGCCATTGGTAATTATTTGTTGTTATTTCTTCGATTAGTGCCTAAGCTTCATCAAATGGTTTAGACATTAATGAACCTCCAGGAATGAACATCGATGATTGATCTTAAAGATCCTACTTAATCCATTATAAAAAGTTTGAATAATCGGCCAACTCGGTAGCGCATGATGTGGGCATTTCCTAAGAAGTTCCTTAAATCTCTCCCAAGATTCATATATTGATTCTCCTCTAGCCGACAAAAAGAAGTTATATCATTTCTAAACTTAGCGAGTTTTAGATGGTGGAAAATATTTGGATAGAAATTTTTGTGATAATTCTCCCCAAGTTTTAATAGATCCGAGTCTTAATGAATTCGACCACATTTTAGCCTTATCCCTTAATGAAAAAGGAAAAGTCTAAGTCTTATAAGCATCGTCGGATACTCCTTGATATTTAAAAGTAGCACAAAGTTCTAGAAAACTAGCAAGATGTAAGTTAGGATCTTCGATAGGTGAACCACTAAATTGATTGTTTTGTACCATTTGGATAATTGCGGGTTTAAGTTCGAATGAATTAGCAGCTACATCGGGGTTTTGAATAGTTAAATGAATTTCATCTGATGTAGGGTTGGCATAATCTCTTAATGGTCTTTGTTGGTTTATATTTTGAATTTCAGGAATATTCGTCATTTGTGTTAAATTTATAGTTTGTTTCTTTTGTTTTCTAATTCTTTTAATTGTACGCTCTAATTCAGAATCGTAAGGTATTAAATTTTCATTTCTAAATTTGCGCATACAATTTTAAAATAGATATTTATTTATTTATTTATTTATTATTTTAAAATAGTCTGTTACTCTAGTAAATTTTTCTTACTTTCCCCGGCAACGGTTCCAAAAACTTGGCCCACAATTTTATATTATGATATTTTTAATTTAATTGCAACGACGCCAAAAACTTGACCCTGCTATATTATATGTATAGAATTGTAATTGTTTATGTTGTGGATGCTACGCAAGTATACGTATCGTATCAAGTAATACGAGGCTCTAGTGGAGTCACGGTTATCGATCCCACGGGGAAAGAGAAAATTAATAACAACTAATTTTAAAATAATAATAATAATTTTAAAATAGTATACGAAAATTTGGAATTCTAAATTTAAGCGCAATAAAGTAAACTAAGTATTTTAATCAGGTAACTTAACTATGTAGAAAATTTATACGTATTGAAAGTGCAGGAAATTAAACTAATTGCTAAATAATTCTTAACTATTCAGAAAAAGTATCTTTCCCCTTGTTTAGAAATTTAAGTGATTGATGAATTTAAATAGATAATTTTAAGGTATTGTGACAAATAGGAGCATTCCTATTATTTACCCTTTGGTCCAGTGTAAAGAATATTGACTAATCCTATGTTTGATTATCGAATCTACGGTCGAAGCTTGGAGGATACCGATTGCCACTTCGGAGCTCCCACGTTCCCCTCGCACGAGGGCTAACATCTACACTTCGGCTCTCGAAAAATAGGACCGAATTGAATATTTTAGTCTGTCACACTAAAATGCTTAATTCTACGCCTGAGTGATATTATTTCCCTATTTATTTGCACCTTCCTTCCAAGGCTTTTGAATTCTCAGAATATCGGATGTAATTTTTACTATAGTTGATATTCAACACATTTTAACAAATCAAATGGCCGATTGAAAGTAAATTAAGTTTTAAGTAAAAATTATCATAATTTATTAATAAATAAAAGTACTTCTATTTTTAGTTCATCAAGTCACTTAATTTCATAACACGGAGAAAGACTAATAAACTACTCAGAATGCATGAGAACTAAACTAAGCATGGATTTCATTTAAAGTTAAAAACAATAAATACAAATACTTATCTCGATTTATTCCCGAGCAGACTCCTCGCAGTTCCTTTGACTCCTCCTTCCAGTACAGCAAGACTCACTAAAAACTCACTAACTCACTAAAGACTCACTAAAGACTCACTAAAGACTCAAAATAACACACTTATAACACTTAAAGACACAAAAACTACACACTTATATGCTGAATTTCGGCCTCTATATATAGAGGTGAGCAAAGGTCCAAGAGGTGTGTAAGCATCCCTTCAAAAAGTGTCCATGTTCAATGTATCTGCGCCATTTGAACTAGCTCGCCGTCGGCGACGAACTACCTCGCTGTCGGCGAGGCTTCTAGAAGATCTTCAAACCGCGCTAGCTCGTCGTCGACGGGCTCGGGCTCGTCGTCGACAAGACGGTTATAATTCCTTCGAAATGTCTCCTCGTAGCCTCGCCGTCGGCGAGCTCGATCTCGCCGTCGGCGACACGGCCAAATTTCATTATTTTCTTCCTTTTTGCTCCAAATTCGCTCCTTTTTATGATTTTTGCTTTTATCACCTAAATTCTCCATTCCTGCAATAAAATAAAGAAAATACCTTTCTTTAAAGTGCAATTTCATCAAAAATAGGTATGAATTTCTTAATAAAATTTTCAGTGATCAGTACGCCGGCAAATCGCGCAAGATAACCTATTTCTTCTTCCAAATACCGAATGTTCTTTCGATCACACCGCGCAAAGAAGAATGTCGCTTCTTAAACATTTCTTTTCTGCCCCGGCGACACCACTAGAACACTCAAAATCAGGGATGTGGTATTTTCGTATCTGGGAATGACTTTAAATACCCTCTCTGCATAGGTTACCCAGCATCAACCAAATAATATTTCCCTGTTATGATAGTCATTTTTACGCACAATAAACACATATAAGCAGGACTTTTATAAATCATATCTTGCCTGGAGGCGGTTGAGGAAAACCCAACGATCTATTCGTAGTAGCATAAGAGAAAATCCAACTGTCATGCGCACTCCCTTCCCAGTCCGCCATAACATACGTGAAACACATGTTGAAGTCACATACCGCCATGACATTTTGAGTTGGTGAACCGCTTCGACCAATGAAAGCAACCTTATCCTGACTGGCTACTCGGGCATGTACGTGAGTACCATCAATTGCACCTATGCAGTTCTGTTCTGCATAATTAGAAGATAATTATTTTTGGTATGTACGTAAAGAAAATAAAAATTACCTTGAAATAAGGCATGTAACGGGGATCATTTAAAATTTTAACTGGGGTATGAGCAAATGATGGATCCTCTGACCTGACGATTTTAGTAGCTAAACTAGCAAGTGTTTGTATTCCTTTGGAGAAATAGCGGCTGATTATCTCGAATGAATGTTGAAATCTCTCCATGGCAGCTCTAATTGATTCATTCTGTGACAGAATATATAGGGTTATGACCAATACTTATCTTCTTGTCGTTCTCGAAGAACCTTGAAGTCCATGGTTTAGGGATAACTCGTGAAGCAGATCTAAAAATATCGGGACAGACATTCTAAATATATTGCTGAAACGAATTGGATGTCCTAAAAGCATCTCACCTACCCTTTTGTCCCCAACATAGGTGGAGTTCATACGAGGTAAACGAAGGCTGCTTGATCGATAATACTCTAACAATAATATGGCAATAGCTGCAGCCCATGCCATTCTCTTACGACGTTCGTGTTGTGTATCCATCCTAGAACAAGATGTTAGTAAGATCAACAATTACTTTTTCGTAGAGCAAACCAGCTACAATTAAAATATAACTCCAATTGAATATAGCGCTACTAATTAGCTCTTGAGTTGAATCATACAGAGGTACAATTAACAAGAAAACATAATTCCACATAACAACCGCGTACACAACATTAAAGAGTACAATACAGAAGACATGAAAAACATAATAAAAGCTCAGTCATCCATAATAACACACAAATACTCGATGTGCATCTCCGGTTCCGTCGCCATGAATATTTGCCTACGTATTGGATCCTCTAGTTTTTTCATAGACATTGCATAGAAGTGCCTGTCCGCAACCACCTCAGGGATAGTAGCCAAAGTTCGAATACTTTCTACGATACCACTGTCAGGAGCTGCAGCAGGCGGTGGTGCTCCAAAAGCATCAATGAGACGGTCGAGCTTATCCAACACAAAACTGTCCTTTTCTTTCTTCCTTCTCCCTTGCCCGGGCCTCTTTGACTGTGAGCTTGACTCACTCATCTCCCTCTGGTTAACACTGTGTATTTCCTCGTCAACATACACCGGATCTGGTGGGAAATCATCTAGAATTCCAGTAAACCCTGTCTCACTAGGGTTGACTGCATACTTCCCCATTGCCACCACCCCTCTAAACATTATGTTACGTTTTTCTTCAAACTCTGGTTCAATTTCGCTCTGTTTGAATTTTTTCACTGTCGGCATTGCCTGTAACATTACGTTGAGATAGGGGCTTAGGGACATAATAGCTTAAATGAAAAAAAAATTATAATAAATGAGAAATGGTGGAATAAAAATTTTGTAAATAAGAAGATAAGAAAATTTGACCTCAATTTTCTCGACCCACCAAGCATCTGAAGCATTGATTGTCCGTTTAGTGGGATCTCAGCCCAACCCCATGTATCCACGCTTCAGCTCCTTCCAAAATTTTCACTCTTTCTTCAACTGATCCCATTTTTTTTTAAACTGCAGTTTGTCATAATCTCTTCCTGTCTGATCTTTGAACTTTTGAGCTATATTCAGCCAACCTTCCTTACTGAAATGGGTGTTTGGCATATTACCGACTTCAATCTCACTGATGCAGATGTTGCATAAAATATTCGTAACCTCCTTATCCCACATCGCTGAGGTACCAGCTTCATTTGTCCTGACTATTGCTAATAAAACAATGCAAAAACTGCAAAGATAAAAACATTAACTTTATTTTTCATGCATAACATCCAATACATGCAAAATGAAAAAGTAAAGTCAAGTAGCACCCTTCTCAGAATTAAATGACATTGCAAGCAACCTTCTCAAAATAAATTTGTATTACAAATAATAACATGTTTTGTTACTTATAAGGCTTCCATTCATTTGCTTGGTTGGGTTGATTAGTACCATTGCTTGCTTCATTTCTTATTTGTGTGGAGCTGTAATAAAAAGAAAAGGCAGAAATTTTGTAGAAGATGAAAGTTGGGGTTGCATGGGTGAAAATCTGGGAACTTTTAAATGTTGTTTGCAAAGAACGAGAGGCTCTAGCATTTGCAACTCTTGAATCTTCTATAGTAATGTGTATGGGGAATGGGAAGCGGGGAATTTGTGTACATACAAAATGCTCGATTGAATTGAAATTTGGCTTAACACTTGTGAGTTGTTGGCTTGTGAAATGATTTTTATGCTATTTTGGAGCTCGTGAGGTAATAAAATAAGAATTCAACACAAAGGAGGCTGTGAAGTTGGTTTGCAGTAATAGATTTCCTCTTTTTGATTGATTTGGAGTATTCAACTGGTGGAGGCTTTTCAGGGTACAAGTGTCTTGGAATTCATCTTATGCAGTTTCAAAATCTATAAAGTTTTAGCAAACACGAATTTGTAATACTTTTTGAGATTCTAAGAGAAGGGCAAACTAAAATTAACATCTCTCATGGAACTATATAAAACATCATTTTGTTCGGCCTTGGTGAATTTAGCTAGGGGTGCGTAGAGGAAAAATTAATTTTATCCTTGTTACATGCTTGCACTCAAATGTTCTATATCCATGTTTGTCTGAGTAATAACGTGCATCATTCCTTTTGAGTAAATATCAACCAATTTTTGCGAATGCCGACGGAAAGGGAAGGAGAGAAATACCTAGTTCTAGGAGCGATCGAGGGAGATCTTGCAACGCAGAGTGAAGGCGAGAAGGCGAGAGTGATCGAGTAGATCTTGCCAAGCCGATGGATCTGGAGGCGACCTTCAACAACAGCGGGAGCTTCGTCTTGCGAACGAGGGATGGCAGCGATGGAATGACTGCTTGTGGAGATCGGAGCAAACGAGGGACGGCGAATGCGATGGAACGAGGAGGAACCGCGACTTGCGACTGAGGGCGAGAGTGGGGATTTCAGAGGATAACGCGATCTGGATGCACGGGACGCGCCTGTAGCTCCGCTTATCCTCTTCTTCAAAAATTTTCGCCGCGCGTTATCTGCGGTGGTAATAATCTGGCGCCGAACGTGTTTTTCAAACACCAAGTCGGCTTTTTCATACCGCCACCACATCCATTAAGCTGTTCCAAACGCACCCTTATTTGGCTTGCTTGGATCTCTCTTAATATTCAGATTATGAGGTTATAAGCTTCTACAATATATATATTTTTATTTTATTATTAGTATAGTTTGAAATTTATATGCTCTTCTCCCTTTTGAGATTGATGTATTTTTGTTGGAATTTTTATTATGTCATCATTTGCTTAATCATTTGTGTTATATTTTGTAAATAATGATTAGTTAGGTTGCTTGTTACTTTTTCCCCGACATAACTTCTACTTAATTAAATTTAATGGCATGAAATTACTATTTCTTTCGTGTAAAGTATTTTGGAATTGAAGAGTAATTTTAAAAAGAAAATAATTGTAGAAGTTATTGGGTGTGATTAAAGGTGAGTTTAAAAATCAATTAAGTTTTTAAGAAAATATCAGTCTAGACATCTTAACTAAAAATTTGATAAAATAAGCCTTAAATGCTGAGGTCTTTGATATGTTTTGAGATAATTATAACACGTATAATTAATGTTATACTCATTCTAGAGCAAATTTAAAATCTTTTAGTGATAAATTCTGATGAAAATTTTTTATCTAAAATTCTCATCAACATATTATAATATTATTTTGATGTAACATGCTCAAGTAATCAATTTATTTAACATTATTTTTGTATTTTATAATATAACATTTATGATGTTGATTTATAATTTGTTATCATGTCATAATTATAATGCTAAAATAAATATTAATTTTATGGATAGAATATCACACTTTTCCCAAGAAATTTATTTAAGAGGATAAATTACAATAACCTAAAAATTATGTGTCAGTGAATTAAAATTAAGGGGCGAGATATGTAAATAAATATGAATTGTGTGGGTTGAATGTAAATCTAGGTAATATCTTTCTATTACATTTGGAATTAAGGGTATTTTCTCGTGGAACACCTCCTGGCGGCAAAAGCTGTCGCCGATTCTACAAGCTGCTCTTGTGGATCTTCCCCTTCGGATTTCCCGGTCTCCTCTGTCGAGGTATTTTGTTCTATTAAAATGTTTTAATGCTCGAACTCCTAAGAATCTTTTGTTCTTCATCATGATTATGTGTTTTCTTGGTAGTTAGATTGCTAAAAAGCCGGCATTTTGCTTAGTTGCATGCTTTTAAGCTTACCTGCGCACACCAGAGACTTAAAACCATTGTTTTTGTTGGACTTCTTAAACCCTAATTCTCTCTTCCCTGCTCTGCATGTCCCCTTATCTTGTGGGTCTCCAAGCCTACCCTTAAGAAAGAAGGTTTTTTGCTTTCTCTTATACTTTTATTCTTCGAGAAGTTTGTGCTTTTCTACTGTCAATGAATGCCTGATTATTACGCGGTTAAGATTCAGCTCAATTCGTTTTCTTTCTCATGTTTTTGTATAAACGATTTTTGGTACATACAGAGCCAGTTTCCATTTCTTTGTTTGTGGTAAGTCGATACTTAATTTAAAAAACAATTTAATTACATTGATTTCTGCAAAAGGAAGCTGTTTTGAGGCTGCGATTGGGCGTCCTTTTAGATGCTTGTTCTCTTATGTTGCCATTTGGTTGGTGTTTTGCTTATGTTTCTGGCCTTGATTTTCATATATGACTTTTACTTCTAAGGGCTGAGCCTTTGAGCATTTTGTTATCATTAATTGAGTTGTCTATTTTTTTATATGGGGACTTATTCTCTTATTTCAGTTATTTTCATGGTATTTTTATCGGTTTTCATTTTTGAGGTACATTGATTCCATGATTTTCTTGTCACACTTGAGAATTGTTCTTTGTTTCTCTGGTTTTGTGTGTACTTTTAAGGGCCCAATGCATTGCTTTCTTGAGTAACTTGTCAATTTTGATGCTGCTGCTGTCGATGATAAGCCAGTTGGATATGTTCTCATGATATTGCATAAAGTGATGGCAGCTACTTCCTCTCGTGCTGATCCATTAGACCGTTTTGAGTCTTATTATATATTGGGTATTTAAATTTTGTTTTGCAATTGGTTGTTCTTTAATAATTGAAATTATTAATGTCATTTATGGACTATAATTTAGGATATGGTTTATGATCATGATGATTTTGGTTTTTCCAGTGATCTTTATTTTATGGATAGTATGTGCTTTTTTAAATGCTTTATCTGTAAATGATGAATATATATATTTTTTTCTTGTATAATTTAAGTACTTTTATGTGTAGCTATCTTGAAAAGGCTCTAGTGGCTTGAATTCATTGTTTAGCAAACCTAATGCTTTTTGTACTATAGCTCATTTCTTCAAGGCGATCCTTTTCTTATGTCATGACCATTCAAGCAACTAGTTTTTTTTTGGTCAGTGTTTTGAATATTATATTATAAGCTAGATATCATTGAAAGGTGTTAGTTTAACTGCTCTCCAAGTTGAGGTAATGTTCATAATAATAATAATATTTCTGTTATTCACGAAATTTAGATATTATCTAAATAGGATAGTAGTCATGTTGCCGTAATCTCTATTCTTAAATAAATGATAAGAAGCAAGGGAGCCTTGGATTCTTATTGGTCATCTTGGATGTTATGACGTTCTTTTGCCTTTGGTATAGCGAAAAAACATCGCTAGTTGGAATTGCTGCTATTGGACTAACATAAAACAAATGGTCTAGATAAGCATGTTTCACGAACCCATGTATTTTTCCCTTTTGGTTCATATATGTTCTCTTGTTGGTTATTGTGTTTAAACAATATGAACCATGTGCTAATTTTTTTTAGCCCCCATTTTCTTTGTAATAAATGCTGTTGATTTATATTCAACATAGGGTTCTAGTATATTTTCCCCCTGCATTTCTTGCAAGCATCACCCAAGCATCTGTAGCTCACATGCAAGCCATTGCCTTCACCCTAGCAGCACATTTTGTTGCTTACTTAGATTTCCTTGCTCGTGCCCAACATTACTTGCCCTTACTTGGTGTCACATTCATGTGTTGAGCAAAGGGCATATACCCCCTCTTCGATCTTCTGATGCTTGAGTTGCGGGCGACGAGTGATGACTTTTTTTACAATGCTGATTTACTCATTCTATTGTGTTTAGAAATGGTCAAGTATAGTGGGATTTTGATCAAGTCCATTTCTAGTTCGTCTGTTGGTATTGCATTTAAAGGAGGTGCTGGAAAAGATCTCCAGTGGGCTCATTATAGTTGAGTTATATTTTCTCCCTTACCCATTTTTGCTTGCTTGTGTATGATTATCCTCTAAGAAGGTTGGCGTTGTTGCGAACACGTAAAACAAATATTCTTGTAGTTTCTAGAAAGATCAATAATGGCTTTTATTATTCCAATAATCTTAGATATAATTTTTTTTTAAAAGTTATCCACTTATCTTTCAAAAATTTTTTCAAAGTCAAAACCTATTTTGATAATTTCTCTAATTTTTCTAAAAATATCTAATTAATTTTAAAAATTATTAAAATCACAGGGCAATTCATATTTGGTTAGACATGGCTTAAATTTAACTTAATTATGTTTTTCTTCATGTTCTTAATACCATAAATTCCCTTTAATCCTTGACTTTCAAAGATTGCATTGTTGGTTTTTTCCACTGGTAAAAAATTCGAGGTATGTTAGGAATAGGGAAATTAGGAAGTTACTTTCTTGATTTGCCTCTGTGATTATGTATATTTTGAATGGTTTAACTATAGGATAGTAGATGGAGTGAAGGGTCGATTCATGATGTTTACATTCTTTCTGTCTTGTTTTTATATGCAAATTCCTTTGTAATGTTTTGAATTCTTTGGATTGGTAGATTCTTATATTATATATTCCGCCTAAACAAAATAAAATTTTTTAAAAATTCCTTGACCACTTGTCCATCCTTTTCTATAAAATTCTAAAAAAAAAAAATAGCCAATTTGTATCCCGACATTGCAGATCAGGTGGAGATGGTACATTAATTAGCATATATTCTTTGAGATGGATGTTGGGCTGATACTTATAAGGCATTCATTACAGAAAATCATAAAATCTTTCCATAAAATTCTGAAATAAACTTTTGTTATTTGTGTTTTGACTGAGTAAGATAACCTGTAGCAGGCGAGAGTAGTAGGATGCAATATGCTTAATATGGATTGCGCTCGCCCGGGCTAATCTGCAATGCCTTTTGTTTGTGTTATGACAACCTATATGTGTTTTTATGTGGACTCGAAGATGACTCAAAACATTCTTTCTTACATGCCTCATATGCATGTCAACCATTTTGCTTATTAGCGGAGATTGTAAACCTGTTTCCTTCTTATTTCGGTCTTTCCCTCCTGCATGACATAAATATATAAATGACGAGCATTTAAAATTTCAATAGGTGGAGTTTTGTGGCTTTACCTCATCCACATGATGCAAGATCATTATCAGGCTTCCTAACTTTTCAGGGATATGCTTGAAGTCTTATTGTAGGCCTATTCCCAACTTATGCAAGTTGTAGTCCTATACGTAGCATTATTGCATTAGGTATAGATCTGGACAATAGCAGGAATGGTATTGTAGTTTTTGGCTTTGGTAACTTTATATAGTTGTTGGCTTCTATATATGTTTCATAAGTTGAATCAATCGATGTCACGGAAATCGAAGTCAAAGTGTCTTGATCATGTCCAAAGTCACATAAGACATTACCCTGTTGTGGAATGGACTCCAACAATACGTTCAAAATGTTGAGATTGCCCAACAGAGCCTCTTTGATAAAGACTACAGACAACAGATGCATCCACAGGTAGATCAGGTAGAAACTACTTGAGTTGTTGAAGATGCACAAATGATACCCGTTCACAAAGTTGATCATGCTGATGCGTTTGAAGAAACAAAATTTTTTATGAAATGAATTTCCATAATCGAAATGGACAAATACGATGAAAATGATGATCAACAGATGCACATCGTGACAGACGTCGAATTGCTACAACACTTACGAAAGTCATTCAAATGATGCTCATACAGAAAACAAACTCTACCAATGCTATGAAAATGCCAAAATTGCTTCGTAAGGACATCTATTGTCCTATTTAATGTGCAAATGCAAAATACAAAACTGCACTCACATCATGATGGCACGCAAATGATGACATTCATAGAACAAAAAAATGCACGAGAAAATTCAGCATAAATAAATAATTTTTTTTTATATTTATTATAAATTTAATAATATTATTATTATTTAAAAAAAAAAAAAATTCCTTGCATCACATTTTCGCTTCACTCGCCTGCTTGTGTGCCCGTTAAGTCCAGTTACCCGGTTAGCATTTAATAAATAAATAAATGATGGAAGAGTTACATACATTCCACTCAATTTTTCTGTATTTACATATCTAACACCAAAACTTTACTTATTTACATATATACAACTCTACTTATACATGAAATGGTGTATTTCACTTTTGAAAAGCTAGTATTAATGACATTTTTTATGTTAAATGAACTTTAGATAATAAAACATAATAAATAAAATTTAGACGTTAGATATATAATTACATAGGAATTGTGTGCTATGTATGCAAATGGCCCATGAATAAAATAATACCTAAAATCTACCCTACCCAACCCTAGTTATCCCCATTTGCTACCTACTTGTATCTCTCAGCCTTGCCTAGCAACAATGCCATCCCTTTCTCCTTTGCCTACCTGTTCTAACGCGAAACTCACAGTAGGCCCTTTTGCCACTCTTGATCGAACCATCCTGCATCAGCTGCTCCTCTCAATGCATGAAACCAATAGCTATCTCACCTCTTTTCTTCAAGGTTTACTAAACCCCTCAATCCTATCATGCACTTGCCATTTTTTCCTGTGTGCAACAAGTTTGTCCTGCTTTGCACCTGACATGACCTAGCGTAGACCTCCACAATCTCCAACTCCCTTACATGTTGCTGGGCCCCTCGAATCTGCCTCTGACCTCTTCCTAGAGTAGTAGGGGTTCTATGGCCTCCCCCCACACCACCCGCATATTTTCCTAGTTACCTCAGCTCACACAACAACCTTGACCTCTCTCCAAGGCCGCTAAGCCGGCTCCTAACTGAACAGCCCAGTCCCACTCTCCCGCTCAGTTGTTGTGTTTGACCATACTCTTCATCAAGCCCAACTACACTGAAAATGTCCCCTCCGTTGTTGGTCTCCCCTTGTGGATTCATTACTCTCCGTTTGCCTCAGCTAAACCACTTGCCAAGCAGTTGCTCGACAGATTTTTTTCTCCCTTATTCTAATCTACAACCATAAACAATAACCTGCCTCACCTCTTACTGTCTAATAGTGAACTTAAATAATGTGTTTAGTATTTTGGTCCTTGTCTATTTGGTTATTCTAGATGTGAATATGTATTATTTTCCTTTTTTGAATGGGTTCTATAAATACCCCTGTAATAGAGATTTCTGTTAATAAATTATTTTGAGTTTCTCCTCCTTACTCGTCTTCTCCTTTCGCATCTCTTCTTTCCCTTCTTTCACATGGTATCAGAACAGGCTTCTTTCAAGATATTCTTCCCTCCTGTCCTCTTCTCTCTGGTTTTTTTTGGGGTTACTTCTCCAGTTGAAATATTCTTCCTTCATTATAACCTGAAGCATATCGAAGCAGTTCTGGATTCAAGCTCTGCCTGCTTACCTGACGCAAATCTTTCTTCTCGGCCCGTCTTCTGGAAAAAAAAATGGGTACGTAAACCGTATGCATCAATGCATACGGTAGCCAATCAAAACATTTCACATAAGACAATGTGTCCCGCCTCATTAAAAAACAAGCTATTTAACGCGCGTGGCCCGAAGACCCGACCCGATATTGTAACATAAATGTAACCATTTTCATGAACTATTTTGTACCCTTCCCGCCGTTTAGACTTTTGTAACCCGTTTGCACCCTTTTTGTAACCTAAATGTAACCCGCTTCGTTTGCGCGCTTATATTTTTATGAGCTGTAACCTAAATGTAACCCGCCGTAACCTAAATGTAACTAAATTTTAAACATTTAAATAGAGACCGCGAATGGCCCGATATCGTAACTCGAATGTAACCCGTTTCAGTAATTATTTTGTACCCTTCCCGCCGTTTAGCCTTTATAACGTCTCGTACTTTTCAGTAACTCTATTCAGTAACCTCATTCGTTTGCGCGCCTGTATTTTTGTGAGCTGCAACTTAAATGTAACCTGCTGTAACCTAAATGTAATCAAATACTAAATATTAAAATGGAGCTCGCGAATGGTGGTATTTAAGCAACTAGGGTTACTGTTTTACTGGGTTTAGCTTATTTCACTCGCGTCTTCCCTGTTTCTCGAGCAGTCAAAGGTTTTCATGGATTACAGAGATACGAATGGTTAAATATAAATTAAAGATAAAATTCCAGTTGTGCAAAGTTTACTACTATTCATTTTGTGGATTAAATGGTTAAATATTTGTAAATCATTCATACAACATCATTTATTAGACTAAATTGCAGCAATTTTTTGCGAGATTTTAATGCTGAGAGAAGTTTTTGTTTGTTGAATTCTGTTTTACATTATATTATATTGTTTGCAGGTTACGAGTACCGATCAAACAAGCAGCATACTTCTTCAAACAAAGGTTCATAATGAAAAGGAAGCTTATGAAGTGTATTATGCTTATGCTCATCATATCGGATTCAGTGTTAGTAAGGAGCACACTACTTTCTGGCCAAACTCCAGGAATATTAAGATCAAAGACTTCGTATGTGGAAAAGCGAGTTTCAAGAAAGAGCTAAAGATCATAGAAACTGTTAAGTACAAAAGAAAGAAAACACGAACTCGATTGTCTTCATGAATGATTCGACACACGATTGATGAGGATGGAATTGGACGATCAAAAATTTATCGAATCTCATAACCACTCACTAGCAAAAAGTGGTGATAAACACATGTTACGTTCCAATGAGAAAGATAAATGAAGTCGACGCAGATATTCTTAGATCGATGACACGATCAGTGATACGCCCAATAGATGCGTTTAACTTTCTAGACTAAAGAAGTTGGAGGCGTAGATAATCCTAGAGTATACGAAGTTCGATGCCTTCGATTTCATTCAAAAGGAGAGGAGATGTAAAATTGAAAAAGCGTGATCGCAAATGCTTTAGATACGATTGTTCACGGATAGACGTTTTGAGTGATATCATGTTTGAGTGAGATTTTGAAGTTGATGAGAATGACGGACTCATGAGTTTTTTTGGAGCGACAAAGATCTGCCGAGACTTGATTATGATCGCTTTGGAGATGTTATTATTTTTGATACTAGTTATAGATTGAATAAATATAACTTATGTTGCGCTCCTGTTGTTGGTGTTAACCACAATTGACAGAATGCTCTCTTTAGAGTTGGTTTCTTGTCAGATGAGACGGTGGAATCGTTTAAATGGCTTTTCAAAATTTTTATCCGTATAATGTGTGACAATCATCCAATAACTATCTACACTGATCAGGATCAGGCCATGGCTAGAGCCATAGCAGAGATTTTGCCGAATACACGACATAAATTATGCGTGTCAAGCACATATACAAGAAATCGAGCACTAAGGTTCATCACGGGGTTGGTCAATAAGATAATCAATGATCTTTTCTACAAATGTATATCTAAATGCGAGTCCAAGAGGAGTTTGACGATACTTGGGGCCATGATTGAAACGAGCAATTTACATGATAATGGGTGGCTAGACGATATGTACAAAATCAGTATAAGTGAGCTACAGCTATTAATATGGATGTATTTGGAATGAGAATTTTATCGACACGAGAGTTGAGTCAACCAATAACATTTGTCATAGTGCCTAAAGTCTTACAAGCTTCTATTACGTATTGTTTCTGGGAATCGAAAATGTAATGAGAACATGGAGGCGTAATGAGAGGGATGAGGATTTTAAGTGCGATCAATCTCGTGATTACTCCAGAAGCAGTAGTGAATCAACACCGATGCAGGCAGGCGAAGCATTTTATTCGATGAGCTCGTACGCAATGTTTGAGGCAGAGCTTTTGCACGGATCGTGCGGTCTTCAATTACAACCCTCTCCAATCAATGAAAATGAGTTTTTCATTAACAATTTGGATAATCATAGTGACAAACGTAACTTCGGGTTATCAATTTTGACAATTCTAACGTCCATATTCGATACGGTAGTAGAAAGTTCGAAATGATGGGGTACTATACGCACACGCTTTACGAGTCCCGAACTTTCTTCATATAAAGAAGATACTGTGAAAAATATCTTCTACTCGATGGTCTCAGTACGTGCAAAAAAAATGTATATAACGCTTATGGATACAACTATCTGCAAAGCAATCCCATGCTCGGGATGCTGAGCGGACCGATCTATTATTTCAAACACAATGCGAAATTTGTATATCAAATCACCAATAAGGCAGAAGGGAATGCGAAGTCTAAACGAAAAATGGCGGACTCAATGAAGAAATTATCATCGGAAGTTGATGACATATTGCTTGACAAATGTTCTAATAAGAGGACACAACATCAAGAGAAAAAAAACCTGTTGATAAAGAATCGAATGTGAACTATCCTGCTAAACTTCGACCTAAAGGAGTATCTAATTCCGGAATAAAAAGATATTGAGAGAGAAATAAAAGAGTCAAAGGTATGTCTAATTAACTATAGTCTGTTTTCATTTGTGTAATCCAAAAAAAATATTAATCACAGTTAACCACTGTATAAACAGGAAAGCAAAAAGTTATTAACACCACTGAAGAATCAAATTTTTTCCACTGGCCACACAAGTAAGCAAATATATTTCGTTGTATTAAACATATGAATCTCTTAAATATATGTATGATCGACAAATGGATTAACATCGCAGAATTTCGACATTCTACGAAATAGTGAATCATATACTCAGCAATGATGATGGATTCAATCGACGAGACAATAACGCTCAATGGTCTACCTTTTAAGATAAGTAATCCATATATCGGGCCGCTCGGAGCATAAAAACAAGCGGCGCTTCAATACCGAAGATTGAACTTTTGTATTTTCTTTGAAATTATTTGGAGTTAAATATCATTTGTTTAAATTGAACTGTTTTATGTTGTATTTGTAATATTTGTTTTCCTGGAGTGTTGGATGAAAAGTGTTTGTTTTTAATCTGATTAAACACTTTCAAATCATTTCTCTTAGTTTCCACGATTTATTGGGTTTTTTTTTCTTTTTATTCGGTTAGTCTGATAAGCAATGGAGCATTATTCCACATTTCCTTTTTTATGGTATAAATGCAAATATAAAATTGGTATATTTTCCTTTTTTTCTCGATTCAGGTTTTTGTGGAGTGAGCTGCTCACTCCTCCACTTAATGTTTCATTTTAGTTCGGCATTATATGTGTGAATAACTCCTTAACTGGACGAGCAATAAAACATGATTCTGTGGCTTGCAATTATTTTTAGCTTGTAACTTCTGATTGTGTAGGATTGGTAAATATCCTTTAATCTCATGACGAAGAAAAATTTTAAAGTAGAATTATGACTGAAAATTGGTTTACTTGATTATAAGACATGTGCAATATAATTAACATTAAAATTATAGGTTTTTAGAAGATTTGAGTGTTTTAAAATAGACATGATCGAAATTTTTTTCTAGAAGCGATAACATAAATAAAATATCATTAAAAAAATATTATTGGTAATTGTACTCAATTAAAATGTATTAATTTTATGATATTTGATCACAATTAATACAACAGCTAAAATAATAATTGTCCAACCAGTACTTGAACTAAAATAATAATTGATAACAATATGATAGATATAATACCACCCAATTCTTTCTTATACCATAAAACATAACACCATTGTAACCTTTAAAAAAAGAAATACACCTTTTGAGGTTTAAATACATAAGAATCGAGTGGTCGCATTTAAATCAAACTTAATAGGAAAAATCAAACTAAAAAGCAACGTAAGAGGAGTCAATCTTCAAGCAATCCATAAATAACAAAGATACAGTCCACTCTTGCATAAATAACAAAGCACAACCCACTCTTGCAAGACTTAAGAGTAATACTAAGCATAAATAACTAAGTGCTAAGATTTCTCCATTCCTCCCCAGCACAATAACTCATCATTTTCTTCACCGCAACCTGCCAAAATTATAACCAAAGTTAGAATTGATACTTTAACAATGCTGGATAAAAATGTTAGCTGAGCAATAATTTGGTTTGGACCTGCAAAAACAAAAAAAGTTTACACTTTGCAAAATAATGGAGAATCCCTTTGGAGAGTTCTCTGCCTACTTTAAACAAGCTTTTAATTGCCAAAAGTTTGAAAATCAACCTGACAATGGCATGACAAAAAAAAAAATTCTTATGAATTTACATGTCTAACACTTACTGTTTTGTATTTACATTTATAATAATTTGGTGTCATAAACATATAAACAAAAAGGTGTATTTAACCTTTAAAAGTTAGAAATAGTGGCAATTTTGATGGTGTTGGTAAGGATTTGAGTGCTATGCATGTAAAATATTGAGGGACATGACACTCAGTCAGTTCAATGTAACATTTTAAAACTATCTTAGCTACCTTAGCTAATTTTTAACATGCATGCACAATTAAGGTTGCCCAATCAAGCTGGGTTGAGTAACAAAGAAAGAGGGCCTTGCCTGATAGGAGGATACCTACTCAAAATCCCAAGAGGTGTTGGCAAAGTCCCCCCAATAGTTGCATATAAAGAATAAATTAGTACATAATAGTCTTCAGCCTGGTAACCTTAGTTTAAGCTCAAAGTTTGGGCAATACAACTTCTTTTAACATAGAAGATTGCTTGATAAAAAAAATCTCAACTCAATCTAGGCTATCCGAATAAATTTTAATAAGTTTTTCTGATGTCATTACCAAGGATGAAGCCCTAAAAGTTAAGCAAACACAGTTATTGGGCTATCATATATCTAAATCTACAAGTATTTAACCCACACGACTCTCAATATTCCAAGTTTTAAGCCGTACCTTCAAATTTCCCTCATATCAAGTCTTGCAAGTCCCAGTCCATAGGCCCTCTCCAAAATAAAAGTCCTATCCGCAAATTTAGAGGCAATAACATACATGCCACATAATTCCTATGTATTTACATATCTAACACCTAAACTCACTATGTATATGCATAGCACTCACATTTATTATATAAAAACAAATTTTCATGCATAGGTTTATGACATCAAAGCATACTGCTTATTTGTTAGATATGTAAATACATAAGAATTCTATGGTGTTAATCTAAATTTTCCATTAAGTTAACGTCACACCGAGATAGGATGGTCGTGATGGTTGTAGGTGAAAGTAGTTACAAAAATACCTGAAATAACGGTGTTTAGGAAGGATTCAGAAGGCTGCAACAGCTGTTTTGATTGAAAACAGCCATGGAAAGAATATCAACAAGCATTCAAAGGTATTCAAAAGTCGAAAGAAGATCAATGGTCTATTCTCGACCAAGTTACAATCTGCACGGGCTCTGCACGTATTTCATTCAACTATGGAAACCTGCATGGGCTTTGGTTCCAACGAAAAGAGGACACCTGCGAATACCACTAAACTCCAATGTATTTACATATCTAAATACATGATAATTGGTTGGTACAAAAGTAAATGCCCCAACGAATATAAGAAAGAAGTCAATTACCCGACTGTGCATCACCTCTCCATTGACGCCATCGATGTTGATCCCGAAGCATATAGGCGAGGCTTTGTAATGGGAATCAACAATATTCGACCGTGCATCACTCGGAAAGCCACCCAATGGCCAACCAAGGGGCCATTCGACATCCTTTTGAAAAAGGGTGTACTCCCGTTCAATTCCATACCTGGCTAACATCCTTGGGACGGATCAGAAATCAAATATACAACACAAGCATTTATCCCACTAAGTGGGGTCAACTAGAATAGGGGATATATATTATTAAACTAAAATCTATAAGTGAGACTCACAACGTCAAGGATGTACAATGCCACATCCATACATATAAGGAAGCTCAATTAATTAAAAAAATTTGATAGACTTTGAAGCTCAAATTTGAGATTATTTATAGAAAACCTGAAATACTCGGCACTCCTAGAAAAACATCGACGAGCCTCCCTAGACTTCTCCTTCACATTGAAAAAATTGAATACATGCATTCGAAGAGCATGAACTTATATCCATAAGCTAAAAATTTTCTCGATCCGCTTCACTTTACCCAAAAGAGCTGAGCAGAAGCAAAATAAAGCACACATAGATGTAGTGAAGCTTGAGTTTCACATCTAAAGCACAAAATTTTTATGTATTTACATATCTCGCACCTAAACTTTCATGTCATGTAAAACGACTTTTTCAAAATGAAATACACCATTTCATGCATAGGTTTAAAACATCAAAGTGTTGTGTAAATATGAAGGTTATGACGTGCGATATATAAATACATAAGAATTGTGTGCTAGGTCCAAATCATGAATATCCCAACAAAGAGCTACTTGGCATTATTTAAAGAGTGTTTAGGAGGAGTTATCTAAAACAATAAACATTATAACAAACTTCTAAAATGAAATTTCCCTTAGAAATAAATATAATAATTTGCACTTACTCTAAAAAATCACTTATTCCATATTTGTGCTTATCATGAAAGAAATTATCAAGCAAAATAAAGAAATCTTAACAATACCGACTAATGACTTAATAATGCAACAATATATTTAAAATTCCTTTGTGACTTCTTATCACACAACTCTCGACTTGCTTCTCTATTTTAACCATTCGACTCATAACTTTAGAAATTGCATCCACATTAATATCTTAATCTTTCTATATGATAAATAAAAAATACTTAAGCCTATCACCCAAGATATCACTCCTAACTTCTAATAATATCAAATGATAATTTTAGCATCATAACAAATACAATTACAATTTTTATAATAAACTTCTGTTCCATTAATTTTGACTTGTTTTCTAAATATCAAATGGTAATATGTTTAAGACAATAAATTCAACCAACCTAAACTAGTGACAGGACATATCTGCAAATCTCATACCCAAAAATTGCTCTGAATAATGGCATAGATTCTTGCCATTTCAATTGCCTTGTCCAATCGACCTTATTGTTTTGAACAACTGTTTCCATATATTTACAAACAAACGCACCACAGTCGATACCATTTGTTTGCTTTGGGACGCCTTTAGTTGTTACGATTAGCCATTCACACAAATTCTCTATGAAGGCGTCTTCGACATCACTCACAAAATGTCTAATCTGCACATTTAAATGTAAAAATGAATTACACAGAACATTAAGTGTTGTAAATAAAAAATTATAGTATAAAGAACTTTGAATTTGTCACAATACTAACAAATTCGCCGCGATCGCCAAACGCATTCTATCACTGAGAAGTCATAAAATCTCCACCTCTTCTCCTTTAATAAACAAACCAACACTGTCCAATGTTCATTATCAATAACTGGCATTAGAATTAAATCCGCATTCTGCACAGTCTCCTTCGTAATGTGTTCAACAAGATATTTAACATCTCCTATCCTCCACATCTGATACACAAATAAGATGTCATATCTAAGGTAATGGTAATGTCAGATGTACTTAGTATAACTCTCAAATACATGAATTTAAAATTTTACCCAGTGGCATGGAGAAACATATATGAACTTTTTATACGCTTCAGGGTGTTGCATCGTTTTTTTCCAACAACATCGTGAAGCAGTCGATAGCTTCATTTCCGAACCAACCGTCCGTCAGGATTTCATCAAGATATTCACGAGTCAACGATAACTTTTCCGTAAAAATTACTAGATCAGATCTGCATTTGAAATAACCATTTCAATGACGCATTTATCATCAGGAATGACAACATTCAATGACGCATTTATCTCTGCAGTTCCGTGCTCTTCTTCGTTCATCTGTGAGGTTTCTTCTTCAGGTCTGATGTTGACAGATGCGGGTTGATGTGTCCTTCTCAACTACAACTTCAATATCGCCTTTACTGGATGGTTGTTCAACCTGTAATTTAAAGGTTGGTTATGAGAAGATTCAGATAATATGATGATAATGTAAATTTGTACCTCGGCTGCCTGCAATGCCCGACTTTTTTGCCTTTTTCGTTCGAAAACCGTGAACGGGGAAGCAGGAACCCTCTTTCTTCATCCTTCACGTGCCTTGATTCTTTGAATTAAGCTGTATATTGGAGACTCCTTGCTCCATTTCCTTGAAGTCTCTGCACCTGGCTTTTTAATTTCTTTTTTAATATCACTTCACTTTTTAAATCAGTCATATCCTTTTTCAAATTCCTTTTTCAAATTCGTCAGACGAGTCAAGGCGAAGGATTGACATTCCATAAACGACTTGTGATGGTCTTCGAGCGAATCAAGCATTTTTTCCAAGACAAGATGATCGCTATTTTTCGCGTACGTATCGACATGTGTCTCTTAGAATCACTCCGGTAGGGCACTATGGAAGCTACATCAGCGGAGGTTGGCGACTGTGGTAGAGACTGGGTATCCTCTTGTGGGAGAGGAACCGTAGGAATGGATTCTTCTTCGCTTGGATGAGCAAGTAACCACCGTTCACTCTGCTTTATTTCAATGAAATGGTCATGAACCTGCATGTTATTACATGAAAAAAAATTGTCAAGTAAGCATAATAAGACATTATGTGGTTTAAGCAAATAATTAAATCACCTCGACGGGTCTGAGATTGTTGAAGACTAATTGAATCTTTTCGTTATTCAAATTCGGCTTAACCTGCCACCTCAACATTCGTGGCCTAACATCGACTTACTTGTGAGGACCAGACAAGTATGCTCATAAAACCAGAAGTCGCATGTAATAGAAAAAGTAATATAAGTTTGGGTTCATATTATTTAAGCCGTTGTCGACTATGCATTGTACGGAAACATACCGTTAGGAGGAAGACAAAGCTCAAGAACATATCCCATTCTCTCGGTTCGTCCCGATTTTCATCGCACATTCATTAAGTTCGCATCGTCAAGAATCGGCATATCGTATCCGACCAATTATACGAGCTAAAAGTTTCTACTTTATCACAAATAGACAACATTTTTTTTGAAACTCCGAAATCGTGCGACGAAAAAAGAAATTCGACATTAAAAATTTAATTAACAATCGCAAAAGATGATGAGGAGACTCCCTTCGAGATGTTCTCTAACGTCGTCTTTATTTCTCTCGCAGTCATGTTACCGGCGGTGCATTTTCCCGTATCGTGCGTAAGTTCCTATTTCGGCATGCCAATTAATGATGCAACTTCATCCGAATCAAATTTCACTCTTTTCCCGCTAAGATGAATGCCCTCCGATCGAGATCCCAACATTCGATTAATCGCATTGTCATCGTATGATTTTGAGGTACGCAGGAGCTCGAAAAGTGAACGAAGTTCATTCATTCAATTTGGTTCCATGTCGCCTCGTCTATCGAAAGTTTCGACGTTTTGAGTATCGCTACATCGGCGGATGGACATCCGCAATTCATTGATGTTGAGCCATGTAACCTATATTAAGCAACAAACAACGAGTTAAAATGCATATCAGTAATGGAAATAATGTAATTACAATCATCCAGTATAAAACTCCTCACGAGAGTTGCTTTCAAAATAATTAAAAAGATGACGTCTATTTCGCAATACTTAAAAAGTAGACATTTATTGAACATCATTTTCAACCGGATCTACCGAATGCGCACAACCACTTATACAAGATAGGCATAGCATGCGGGATAATAATTGTAGGATATTGTCTACTCGATTATGAGAATTATAATTTCATTACTAATGTGAATAGGAGGTATGTGAAATCTTAGTTTTCCCGCATGAATATTTAAAAAATTAAACACAAGACAAGTTCGAATCATTTTAACTCACGCAACGAATTAGAATAAATATTTATAAATCGTAACTTTCAAGCTAATACTAAAGACAACGTTCAACGTAGTCTAATGTAATTTTACTTCGTGAACTTACTGCCAATATCATAGCTTCTTATCTCTTCAATCTCTATGTGAATTCAAATCCAATACTTTGCCAAACAGTTTATGTATTTTGTTTTTAAAATCACCGTGGATGATAAAATCATATTCATTGTTAATGTGAGAATCAAGAGATATCTTATAAAATGGTTTGAAGAAAATGTATGCGATAATTCATGGATTAGATTGCAAAAACTGCAACAACTAAACAATGATTTACCTGTTCAATATCATGTTCAATTTGTTGAGCCGAACAATTATTAAATTAGTGTTCACTTAACCATGTGTTCACTAAACCCTATGATGTCTTGCATCAAAAACTCAATTTGTATTTCGTTAAAGCAATTATCCAATTAAAATAGGATTATGATGCATTATCTTAATGTGAAGGTATAACTCTAGATCTTAGCATTATCAATACCGAGCACAAATCATAGGAGCCATTCAAGAGCAGTCACATAGAGGAAAACCACTAACTTTAACGTAGTGGACAACAAGCAAAATAGATCGAAGCATTGATATGCTATATCTAATTTAATGAAACCATGACTGAATCACAATGTTGAAATATAAATTCTTTTGCAAGCTCACCACAGTCAAATATTTTGGCACATGAACTTCATAAAAATTCATATTCATAAAACTCAACTGATGAAGATAAACAAGGCTAAATCAAGCATTTCATAATACTACACAACTTTTCTATTAATTTTATACACTTTTCTCCTCCACTCCCCCAACAATAAACCAAAAGGCCCACAAATGATAATCCATTTTGCCGGCTTTCAACTAACACATTAACCAAATAAAAAAATAGTAGCTCTGAAAAAATAATTGAACATCCTGGAATGATGTAACCTTTCACAGGATCAGAGTGAAAATAAAAATGCATAAGATTAATGAGACAATATAAAGCAACAGTATACAATCACAAAATATTACAAGGAATATGATTCAAATGGAATTAAACAGAAAATTAGGGCCACAACTAATTTTCTTTTTCTTTCGATTCGCTTAAACGTAAAATATGAATCAAATGACATAAAAAAACAAAACTTTTACCTCAATTCAGTTTTGGGTTTCTTAGGAGCACTCTTCCGCTTTTTCTTCTGCTTTTTCTTTTGCTCACGGCTTTTTGGACTATTCGCCTCTTGCGACTCCGACGCCGGCTTTTCCTGCACTTCCGGAATATTCTCTTCCATGTTAACCGAAACCCTAGTGCCGAATTTGATAGTCGAAACACTAGCAACGTGCCGAAGAAGGAGATAGCCGCAACACTAGCAACCCTAGTGCCTGTGCCGAAGAGAGCCGAAAAACTTGAATCCCTAGTGCTGGCCGAAGGAGAACGAGCGAGCCGAAACACTACCAACCGCAGTGTCGGTGCCCAAGAAGGGGTGAGCCGAAAAGAACCTTAGTACCGGTGCCGAGAAACTAACCTAGTGCCGGTACCGAAGAAGGAGAGAGACGAAAAAACCTAGAGCCGACGAAGGAGCGATACGGGCGCGGCGCGATTCTTTTTAAAAAAATTACCGTGCCTTTCCATTTTAACCTAACTAAATAATATTTACACTAGGTTATAAAATTTACATAAATTTGGGTACAAAAGGAGTACGGAGAAATAAAAGATACAAAATGAGCTATAAACGAGTTACATTCAGAGTATAATATCGGACTCTTGCGGTCTCTATTTAAACGTTTAATATTCGTTACATTTATGTTACAGCGGGTTACATTTTGGTTATAAAAAGCAGATAAACGGGTTACAAGCGCTTAAACAATTTAAGAAAGTATAAAATGATTACAAAACGATTATATTTAGTGCTATAATATCGGCCGGTCTTTCAGCTACGCGCGTTAAATAACTTGCTTTTTAATGAGGCAGGACCCATTGTCCGATGTGGCATGTTTCGATTGGCTACCGTATGCATTGATGCATACGGTTTACGTACCCAATTTTTTTCCCGTCTTCTGCTGTCTCTTATCTCGAGCGTTTTCCCTGTTGATCGTCTATCATGGAAATCTCGAGCATTTTCCCTGTTGTTCGTCCATCATTGAAGGTTCCATCCACTTCTAACATCTTGACAGACTTGTGAATCTTAGAATTTCAGAAAGCCCCATCTCTCCCTCCCCTCAAATTTCTCATGGCAAGCTTAAATCCATCGTGACCAACACCCTCTCTGCAGATAATTATCAAATTTAGCGCACTCAAATTATGAAGATGACCAAAGCTATTGGATTCTTGGGCCTTCTTGATGGCACCATTCCCTCCCCTCTGCCTATGATTCTTAATTCTTTGGGCATATCCTCTCGCAATCCCGTTTACACCACCTGGCAGCTCATCGATCAAAACTTGGCTGCAGCGCTGTTCTCCACCATCTTGTCATATTTTCAGCATCTTGAGACCTTCAACACAATCTGGAATGCTTTGGAAACTAGTCTTTAAGCGAATTGCTCTCGACTCATACAACTAAGGAATGAATTACACGTCTCAATGAACAATGTCTCAATCTCAATTTCTCCTGCAGATTAAAGCCATATGTGATAACATCTCTGCGGCAAGTTCACATGCTGACATTGAAGATGTGTTTCTTTACATTTTGAAATATCTTCCTGCAACTTCTTCCTCGTTTAAGATCTCAATCCGTACAAGATCCACCTCCATCAATCTTGATGAACTATATGCTCTACTAATCAGTGAAGAGATCAATCTCTCCACTGAGGATGCTGCTGTTCCTACCGATCTTGATCCTCACCATGCCTTATACGCCTCCAAAGCCAAGAGCAAATATTATAAGGGCAAAGGCAAAAATAGTAGCAGCAATCCCCCATTTGGCAGAACTTCAGATCCTCCAACAACACCTAAACTTTACAGTCAAGTGTCATGTTAGATATGTAATAATCTGGACACATTGCAACTCACTGCTGGCACCATCTGAACATTCATTACCAACCTAAGTCTTCATCCCCTTCACCAACATCCAACTCTCATGCTGCCCACATTACTTCCTCCACTCAGCCCGATTGATATATTGATACTGGCACAAGCTCGCATTTAACCTCGGACTACAATCAACTTGACCAACCCGAGCCGTACCTTGGACATGAGATTGTTATGGTCAGTAATGGCAATACCGTCTCGATTAAACATCCTAGCTCCGGCATTACCGACCCCAACTCGTAAGCTCTCTCTATACAAGCAACCCATGATCTGCTCATCTTTCAGTTAGCTCTTGAAAATTACTGCATGGCTATTTTTGATGCTCATTGCCATCAAATCAAGGACCGTATGACTCGGAAGCTTCTTCTTCAAGGTCCTTGCACTCATGTCCTATATCAAATTCCCAATAATCATCATGGCTTATCTGCAGTGGTACCTTCCTCCATACAGTGGCATTGCAGACTTGGACCTGTTTATCAGCAAGTCTTTCAACTCATCTCTCAACAACAACCACACTTGAGGATTTCTCTTAAATTCTCTATATGCAATTCATGTAATAGTGCTAAATGTCATTGACTTTCCTTTTCTAATTATACTAGCAAGCAATGTACTCCATTAACGTTGATTCATAATGATATTTGGGGACCTTCTCCTATCCCTTCAGTTCATGATTACAAATATTATGTTCTTTTCGTTAATGAATTTTTTCGGTTTAGTTGGATTTATCCTATGTTTACCAAATATGAGGTACTTCAACACTTTATCAAGTTCAAACAAGAAGTAGAACTTCAGGTCGACCACAAGATCAAAGTTCTTCGTACATATAATGGTGGTGAATATACTAGTCACAATTTCAAGAACTTCCTCAACAAACATGGTATTATTCAACAATTCAACTATCCTTACACACCATAATAAAATGGAATTGCGAACGGAAGCATCATCACTTATTGGAGACCACTTAGGCTCTAGTGACAGATTCAAATGTTCATTCCTCGCTTTGGCCCGACGTAGTTTATGTTGCCATCTACTTTAATCACCTACCATCCAAAGTCACGAGCAATGCCTCCCCCTTAATACTCTATGATACAACCCCTCATTACTCACATCTCAAATCCTTTGGATGCCAATGCTTTTCATGGCTTCCACCTACCACAGACACAAACTTCAACCACGATCAATATCGTGTGCTTTTCTTCGCTATCCATCTAATATCAAAGGTTATAAGTGTTTTGATCTGACAACAGGTAATATGATTATCGCCAGACACGTAATCTTTAACGAGTCTATCTACCCTTACAAATTTCCCTGTCAATCAGCTCGTCTACCTTCCACATCCCAAATTCGCTCTCCTCTACTTCTCTTACCTACCTCAATCATCCAACAAAACTGTCTTATCTTGCCCTCTGACTCCTCTTTTAGCTATCCCACCCGACCAGGTTCTGTCTCACTTACTCCACCGGACGTCCCTCCCCCACCTGCGTCTCCTCATTGTAATGATGTCCTCAGCCCCTTAGGAAATTGTTCCATCTCCCCCACAAAGGCACACTATGGTCACCGCTCCCAGGCCGGTACACTACCTAAGAAGGTGATCTTTGACCTCTTGCATGATAACATCTCTTTTCAGTTTGAACCAAGCACTTTCAAGCAAGTTGTGACACACGCTCATTGGAAGCAAGCTATGGATGATTAATATTATGCTTTACAAAAACAACAAACATGGAAGCTTGTTCCTCCTATCGGTCAAGCGGACCTGGGCAGTAAGTGGACATATAAAATTAAACGTAATCTTGATGGTTTAGTGGCTTGCTACAAAGCTCGCTTAGTCGCTTTGGGATATCAGCAGGAGTTTGGTCTCAATTTGGTCCCGTCAAAAAAACTCATAACATTCGGCTTCTCCTTATCATTACACTTATCCATAAATGGCATGTTTTTCAGATGGATGTCTCCAACGCCTTCTTACATGGTCGACTTGAAGAAACTATATTTGTGCATCAACCACCGAGCTATCATGAATCTGTCTGCCTCTCTCATGTTTGTCTTCTACAAAAATTTATCTATGGACTGAAACAAGCTTCAAGACAGTAGAATGCTACTTTCACCGCTCATTTACTTAAATTCGTATTCGTCATGAGTGTGGCGGACCCGTCTCTATATTTTTTTTTAATAAAAGACACATATTGCTCTAATTTTATTGCTCCAAAATAAAAATTACACAATCGAGAAAAATGTTCCTAAACACACCCACCATACAAAACCCAAAAAGAAAATAAAAATAGGATCCTTTTTCCAAAAAAAGAAAAAACTACAACTCAACACGACAAACTAACACAAGACAAAACACAATTAACAATCTAAAGAAACTAAAAAATATAAGAAATCAGGTAATAAATTCGACACGACAGGATTCCTTAATTGCGTTCCAAGCTTAGCGATTCAATCTGCTACTAGGTTGCTTCTCTCTTAGTATGACTCCAAATAAGATTAAGTCCAGAAGCAAGCAAATTAATCTTTTTAACCTGCAATAATATATTCTAGTGGCAACTAAGATTAAATTTACAAATATTCAAAAGACATAAGGAGTCAATTTCCATAATAATGTTAAACCAACTCATTTTTTTTGCAATAAGAAATGCAAAAATTATAGCTTCCGCCTCAGCTACTAAAGGAGACAAAGCCACAAGTGAAGCAGCAAACTAATAAAGCACAATACCATTCCAATCTCTGCAAATACCGCAAATCCCAACAATCGAAGATTTCCAAGAACCATCAAAATTGATTTTAATAAAAGGAGCAGACAGTTTAGACCAAACAACCCTATTTAAGCATCTATTCGAAAACTGAAGCTTAATATTAAAATTAATAGCAATAGAACATATGTAACTATAGTTAATATGCTTAATATCATTAACATATAAACATTTGTAAATATAAGAATAAATTTGGCAAATGACGTGTTTAGTATTAACATAAATACCATTAAAATTTCCATTATTACGGGATAACCAAATAAACCAAACAACAATAGAGGGAATAACATTTAAAAAGGGTGCCCTTTAATGTTCCAATCTCTAAAGATATCCAGCACAAAATTATAACCATGAAACGAGTCGATTCAATCACATAAAGCAAAAATACTACTATTCCAAATATCATAAGTAAACCTGTAATTACTGAAAATATGCAGAATAGATTCTTCACTATTCCTACATAAATAGCATCTAGAGACTAGTCTTAGACCTTTAAGTTTAAGAATATCATTCATAGGAATGCAATTGTGAAAAAGTCTCCAGCTAAAGAAATAAATAAAATGTTTAAACCATTTATTCCAAATTCAAAAAAGATCAAAACCCGGGGGAAACATCTCTAAAGAAGCAAAAGTTTTATTAACAGATTCTCGTATCTTACCTTTAATTTTAGGAATATCATCTTTATCAGCATTAAAGGGAACATTAGAAGTAAATAAAGCATCTTTATAATGAACCATACAGCTCAGCTGGGATAAATTCCAGGAGGAATGATCCTATAAATCCCTTACCATAATATTAATATCATGAGGCCCTCCATAGAATTTAGCAAGAGTGACCATTTCATGGTCCAATCATCATACCAAAATGAGACATTGTCTTGGCCAATGTCCCAACAAATTAAATTTTCAACTTGATTAGAAACTTTCAGCATTTCTTTCCAAACATAAGAATCAAATTTAGGAGTAATAGCCAAAGGATGTATATTACCACAGTACTTATTATTAAGAAGAGAAGCCCAAATAGAATTATTCTGTCTAAAATGAAACCATAACTTCATAAAATTAAACTTTATAGAATCAGAAAGTTTACGGAAGCCTAAATCACCACCGGTGATGGGTTTACAAACTTTCTTCCAACTTTTCCTATGTAAGCTCTTTTTGCCACAACTATCCCACAAAAAACTGTTAAACAAAATTTCCAACTTCTTAATAATAGTAATAGGCATATTCATAACGTGTATAATATACAGGGGTAAAGAAGTAAGAATACTCTTAAGAAGTGTAATACGCCCACCAAAAGAAATAAATTTATTCTCCCAAGAGTGAAACTTCCCTCTAATCTTGTCCATCAAGTCAACAAAAAGACCAGTTCTTTTAGCTTTCTTATCAAGAATAAAATCAAGATACTTAATATGTAAAATAGCCTTCTGATAATGAGTATACTCAGTAATCCAATAAATTTTAGCATTGGATACAAATTTAGAGGCATAGAAAAAACATTTAGAAGTGTTAAAACATAAACCAGAAACTTTTTGAAAATGCATAATGAGCTGCCAGATTTTCTTGATAGACTTTCTATTCAAATTAGTAAAAAAAATGAGATCATCAGCATAACATAAATGAGATATACTCAAACCACCTTTATGAATATAATTTAAAGCAGGATTATCAGCATAAAACTTATTCAGATTTCTAGAAAAATAATCAAAGACAAATATAAAGAGATAAGTAGAAAGATGATCTCCTTACTTAATACCTTTGGTAGCCATAAAATGCCCATGGGAATTACCATTAATAACCAAAGAGTAATAATTATTATTAAGAATTCTGTAAATAAGTTTTCAGAAATCATTATTAAAACCATGACCCTTCAAAACATCCATTATAAACTCCCACCTAATGGAATCAAAGGTTTTTTTAATATCCATTTTGAAAATAATATTACCATCTCTTTTACTTTTGTCCAGATCTAACAAAAGCTCCTGAACAGTATGGGCATTGTCCCCAATATATCTCCCTTTAAATAAAGCAGTTTGATTAGAAGAAATGACCTTGCTTAAAATAGGTTGAATCCTATTAACCATAATTTTAGAAATAATCTTAGAGACCACAGTATTAATGTTAATGCGTTTGAAAGAATCCCAAGTATTAGCACCATGATCTTTAAGAATTAAAATAATATTAGAACACTTAAAACAGGTCAGTGTCACGAAAAAAATCCTGAATAGTTTCCACAATTTCAGGATTAATAATATCCCAACAAGTTTAATAAAACTCAACATTAAAACCATCAGGCCCATCAACCATGCCCTCCTCCATACTATCAAGAACAGATTTAATCTCAGCAAAAAAAGGAATGCATGTAAGATTAAGAAGTTGCAGATTAGTAGAATGAGAAAAAATATCAGAATTAATCTGATCAAGAGTACAATTATCATTAGAGAATAAAGAAGTAAAATAATTAATCCCATCATTAATAATACTATTCTCATTAATCAAAATATTACCATTTTTATCTCTAATAATGGATATCAAATTCATCTTCTTTCTTCTTTTAATAGAAGCATGAAAGAAGACAAAATTTCTATCCCCATCCAGAAAAACTGTTTTAGCAGCTTTTTTAGCATAAAAACTTTCCTCCTTACTAATAGAATTAGTAAGATCTTTTTGAGCTTGAATAAAAAGATCAATACTAATAAGATTCTGAGTGTAATGAACCTCCATATCTTTAACTCTATTCTCAGTTTCAGCAACAATTCTATTAAGATGACCCAAAACAGACCAATTCCAAGTTCTAAGGGTCTTAGTAAGTTGCTTCTGAAGCATCATAGCTTTTGACCAGAAGTAACAGGTTTAAAAACAAGCTTACTAATCAACCAATTGTCTTTAACACATTGCAGAAAATTAGGATGCCGAGTCCATATATTAAGAAAACAGAAATGATAGGATCTTTTACTAAAATTATTAGAAACCTTTAATAAAACAGGAGTATCGTCAGAAGCATTAAAAACAAGGCGATGAATCTCAAAATTATCAAACTTATTACATCATAATGAGTTAACTAAAAACCTATCTAATCTTTCAAAAACATTACCACGATGCCAGGTGAAAATAGTGCCAGAATATTCTAAATCAAAAAGCTCAGCATCCAAAATAACATTATTAAAATTAGAAATTAAGTTAAGATTAGGTGAGAGGCCACCTCTCTTTTCATTAACAACAGAAATAACATTGAAATCTCCTCCTACAAGCCAGGGAACATTCAAAGGACCAATAGAATTAAGCAAATTCCATAATTCCAGCCTATCATGCTTAGTGCATCCAGCATAAATAAGAGAGAAATGAAATAAAACATCTTGATAACTAATAAAAACATGTAACAATTGGTTGTTATTAATAATCACATCCACTTTAATAAAGTCCTTCCAAAGAAACTAAATTTTGTTATTACTATTAGCTACAAAATTAAAATTATCAATTCTCCTAACATATTTAATATTATTGCATGAATTAACTAAAGGTTCTAGAATCCCAAAAAAAGAAAGATGATAAAGACAAATTAAATTCTTAAGTCTATTAGAGGCATCCCATTTGGCAATGCCTCTAATATTCCAAAATAAAGTGTGAAAATTCATCCTCATTATCCTTCCTACCTCTAGTTATTCTAGAAGTGGAAGTAACTTCATTAGAATCAATATTCTTACCCAACAATTGATCCTTAACAGCATCAGGATTAACATAGCTCAGTTCACGGGTACCTTTAAATTTCCTTCTCCTGGAAGTTTTTTGAACCAACCATTCTTCTTCAAGTTCGTACCTATTCAAAGTATGAGTTTTAGACTGATTCCATCAAGTAACAAAATCTTCCTATATTTCTTTACCATTGCTTATAAGAGAAAGATCAACATTTTCAATAGCCTTAACAATAATAGGATCAAACAGTGAGTCTGATTGATTATTGTTCAAAATATGTGCATCAGTTGTGACAATGTTATTAGCATTGGCATCCTTTTGTAAACCTTCTTGTTGATCAAGATTTACATTAGAAACAGCCAGAGGTAGACATTGAAAAATCTGTGTCACATTATCATCATTTTCCGGAATAACATACACATTAAATTCTACAAGATTTAAAGATCTTGCAGTATTCTCATCGTCATGCAAGAGAATAAAATTCTGATTATTTTCTTTATCTTTATATCCCATAATCTCCTTATTAGGATTTTTAAAGTGTTTAACTTTCAAATGAGGGTGAACAGTAAAGCAATCATTAGTGCAATGACCAAACATGCGACACTTATTACAGTAAGGTGGAACATATTCCATTTCCACATTTTGCCAATAACCCGAACTCAAATCTTCAAGCCAAACAACATCACAAAAAGGAGCAGTAACAACTCTTTCAATCAAGATACGATCATTAGAAGGACGATTATAGTTCACAGAAGCCATATCAATTTTCATGGGTGAGCCAAAAATCTTTCCAAGAGAATATAAAACTTTCTTATTATAAAATTGTAATTTTAAACCTGAGAATTTAAACCATATAGGAACAATCGGTGGTTCTTCCCTAGAATTAAAATCTACAGTCCATTTTAGAATCTTCATATAAATCTTTTCAATTTGAACAACCTTTTTGGAAAATAACTGAGTATAATCAGATTCATTCTCTAATTTAATCATAAGGTTCCTACCATCAATCAAACCAACATTCCACTTGCCTAATAATTTTAGATCAGAAAAATACCTCCTGATGACCTCCATTTTCGGATGTGCATAGGTAAACTTACCTATCATTGTATATTTTATAGGCTCAGCAAGAAGATTAGTCTCTTCTTCATTGAATATCAAAGCAGCTTTTCCATTCTTCTTAGATGCTTTCTTTAATAAGCCATCCGCTCCATCTTCACCAAATTGATCTCTAAATGAAACAGGAAATAAACACACATTAGCAGAAGAAGTCGAAACTTCCATATTACCTTTTAAAGCTTCAAGAAAAGATGGCCGATTAAGTAAATCAGCTATGCGCGAAAAGGAAAACTTCCCAAATCTCGAAGGAGAGGAGAAAAGAAGAAGAAACGACAGAGAAAACTCGATCAGAGCTCCCAGCGGCTCAAGATGGAGAAAACCCTAGCAGAGCTCCAAGAACCCTCTCCGTCCTTTCTACTCTCCATCCTCAAATAGCTGTACATAAATCTAGTATTCTCTTTCATTCATTTTGCAAGGTTAAAACAATTTTAAATCAGAATAATCTAGACCCGTCTCTATATATTTACCATCATAATTCTAACCTACTTTATCTTCTTCTCTATGTAGATGATATTCTTTTAACGTACAGTGACATTGGCTTGATACAGCAACTTCAACGAGATCTCTAACATCACTTCTCGATGGAATATTTGGATTCTGTCACTAATTTTCTTGGGATCAACATTACTCATACATCATACGATTATTATGTCAATCGGTCTAATTATGTCCATGACATTTTACGTCGAGCTGGCATGACAACATGTAAACCCATTCTCACCCTACATAGAGTATTCCTAGCTCCTCTGAGCTCTTCCCCACCTCTTATCGACAACTTGTTGGCTCCTTACAATACCTTACCATACCTTTCCTTGACTAGATCACATATCATGTTAGCAGTAAATTCTTTCTCAAAATCTTCAGCAACTGCCTCAATCTCACTTCCAAGTTCTCAAACATCTTCTATGTTATCTTCAGAGAACTGTTGCTTATGGATTATTATTTCAATTTGGATCAATCAATATCCGTGCCTATGTCGATGCTAGCTGGGCTAGTGATCTCCATAATTGAAGATCTATTACAGGATATTGCACCTTTATAGGTCCTTATCTTCTCTCATAGAATGTGAACAAGCAACATACAGTGGCAAGGTCTTCAACTAAAGTTGAATATCGTGCCATAGCTTCAGCGGTGATTGAGGTTATATGGCTTAGGGGATTCGTTCAGGATTTCCAAGTTTTCAGCCCTCAACCTACCACAATTTATTGTGACAATATGTCCGGTACGGCCATTGCTCAAAATCCCATCTTTCATGTTCGAACAAAGCATATCAAAATTGACTATCATTTATTCACAATCACATTCAATCTAACGAAGTCACCTTATAGTACTTGTCATAAGATGGCAGGTATGCTTACTAAGGCTCTTCCTACCCCGCAGTTTTGTACTCTAAGGAACAAACTAACAATATCTCCTAAGGATATTATTAGTTTGACGGGGACTAATATCGAACCAGAATAATGTGTTTTGTATTTTAGTCCTTGTCTATTTGGTTATTCTAGATGTGAATATGTATTATTTTCCTCTTCTAGCAACAAATATTTGTTTAGTGTTAAATCGTCTATTTTTGGGGGTGAGTATGATATTTTTAATGAGAAAGATTTACATGCGTACCACTCAATTCGTATGTATTACATATCTAACACCTAAACTTTTATTTTTACATGCATACCAACTTACGAATACATGAAAAGTTGCAATTCACATTTGAAAAATTATAATATTGGCATTTTTTGTGTGATACGAAATAGTTAGGTGGTATAAATATAAAAAGTAAAGTTTAGATGTTTGATATGCAAATACATAGGAATTGGGTGGTTTGTATGTAAATGCCCCTTTTAATAGTGTGTCCAGGCTTCTTGCAATAATTACCATTTTTTTGCACATTTAGGAGCCGTATGTTCTTATTTCTCACAACTGAAGCACTGAATGTGTTGCTTATCTTACCTTTTACTTATCCGTTGGTTGCATAAGCACCAATATTCTTATGTATTTTTTGTTGTTGTAGAGCGGCTTGTGTCGCAAGACTTTTACTCTTGGTGATGCAATTCATTAAATCACATATCTAAAAAGGATAAAGATTATGATTCATCAAATTGGAATGAATAGCCTCAAGTTTAGAGTAGAGTTCCATCAAAATTAATCTCTTTTGCTTTGCGCTTGAAGTTCGTATACAACAAAAGAGATTCAATTGGTAAGTAAGCAGAAATCATGTTGATAAATTTTGTCCATAATATCTTGAAATTCATAGAAATAACTTTGGATGGAGAGATTCCTCTTATCAACTAGCAATCTCATATTCTAGTTGAATACCTTTGCATGTGTTGTCTTAATTATAAGCCTTTTGTAAATTGTCCTACATATATTTACTTATCTTATATGGCCGTAGATTAAAAACAATCACCTACTCAACAAATCCTAAATCCATGTTATGACTTTTGCTTCTTTGATTTTCCGCTGAGCCAGTTTAGGGAGCTCAATAGAAGCTGGATTGCCACCATCAACGTGACCCTGTAATTCATTTTCCATGGCAGTTGAAATTGAAATTCCTAGACAGAGTAAATATTTACTGTGAGGCATGCATCGAAAATATCAAAGTTGTTTAGCATTGTCTTGAAAAATATCACCAACTATACTGAGGAAAGTGAAGAGTTGGCTCGGTAAGCTGAAGCATATGAAATTCTCCCCCAATTCAGATGTGATTCACTTTAATGTGGGGTTTTGAGGTGATGATTGTTGAAGGATGCTGAGATCACTTCATTATCAGGAATGAGAGTTGAATACTGGAAGATAAGGAGATGACCACATGGCACATGAGTTGAAAGATTAGGAGATGAACTCTAACGGGCTGTTTGGCTGCAAGTAGGATTTAGCGTTAGTATGATTTAGGAAATCAGTAAACCCTTGGATTTAGTAAATTCATATATGTATACATACATACATATATATATATATATATATATATATGTATATATATATATATATGTATGTATATATATATATATTGAGAATACTCTGGGCCTTGCTCAGGTTTATTTCAATGAAAGAAATGAATATCGAATGAACTCTTAATAAAATTACTCAAAGAAATCCGGAAAAGAAAAAAATTAAATGAAACTATTAGATACAGAGCTCCAGCCTAGAAGCAAGAAAAAAAATCCTACATGTTCCAAGAAAGAAACTGAAATAATCCCAGATCAGTCTTTACAGTTAAGTTCATCCAGAAATAGCACCACTTCAAGGAATCAAAATCCTTTTCAAAATATTCAGCCTTGAAATAGATGAAAAATAAAGCCTCCAATCCAATTAAAATTTTGTACAGATTCAAAAAAGCAACAACAACAACAACAACAAAGCCTTAATCCCACTAAGTGGGGTCGGCTACATGAATCCTTTTTCTCCATTGCGTCCTATTTAGTGTCAAATTTTCGTTTAATTCTAATAAATTAAGATCATTTTTTATGCAATAAGCCCAAGTTTTCCTAGGTCTACCTCTCGCCTTTCTTAACATAAGTTGTATTTAAAACATCTACTCTCCTAATCGGATCATCGAGTGGTCGACGTTTAATGTGACCAAACCATCTAAGGCGACTCTCTCTAATTTTATCCGTCACCGGTGCAACACCAACCCTATTACGGATATATTCATTTCGCATTTTATCTCTAAGTCTAAAGCCACTCATCCACCTAATCATTCTCATCTCGGCAACACTTAACTTAACATTATGCTTCTCTTTTAAAGGCCAACATTCAAGCACCATAGAGCATTGAAGGTCTCACCACCATCTTATAAAATTTTCCTTTCAGCCTAAGCGGTACCTTTCTATCACACAATAGGCCGGACGCATTCCTCCACTTCAACCAACCAACCTGAATTCTACTATTTACATCCCCATCTATATCAACATCGCTTTGAACAATGGACCCGAGATATCTAAATCGTTCACACCTTTTAATAATTTGATCACCCAACGTTACACTTCGTCACTAGACCTACTATTACTAAAATTACATTCCATGTATTCAGCTTTAGTTCTACTCAAATGAAGACCTTTAGACTCCAATGTAGACCTCCATAATTCAAGTTTTTCCTGGACTTTTTCTCTTGTCTTATCAACAAGAAGGATATCATCAGGAAAAAGCATACACCAAGGTACATCCTCTTGTAAATGCCCAGTAAGACCATCCATAAATAAAACAAAAAGATATGGGCTTAAAGCCGATCCTTGATGTAAACCAACAGAAATAGTAAAATATTTTGGTCAATCCTCCTTCGGTTCGAACACATGTAACAGCTTTAGCATACATATCTTTAATGACTTGAATATAAGTCATATCAACACCTTTCTTTTCAAGGACTCTCCAAAGAACATCTCTAGGAACCTTATCGTAAGCTTTTTCTAAATCAATAAAAATCAAATGTAGATCCTCCTTATTATCTTTGTACTTCTCCATCAAATCTCTCAATAAATGTATAGCTTCCATAAGACCTGCCCGACATAAATCCAAATTGTTATGAGAAACCTTCGTAATACGTCTTAACCTATGTTCAATTATCCTCTCCCATAATTTTAAAGTATGACACATCAATTTAATTCCTCTATAATTTGCACACTCTTGTACGTCTCTTTTATTCTTAAAAATGGTGACCGAAATGCTCTTTTTCCACTCCTCAAACATATTTTTAGTTTTTAAAATAATATTAAAAAGTTTAGTAAGTCAGGAAACCCCCAAATCACCTAAACATTTCCACACTTCAATTGAGATATCATCGGAGTCCTACGTACTTTCCCCTTTGTTTTCTTTAAAGCTCTCATCAACTTCTTTTTTACTAATGTGACGGTAAAAATGAAAAGTTTTATTATTATTAACGATATTAAGATCACTAAGGTTGATCGTACTTTCAGCATCTTCATTAAAAAGATATCAAAATAACTCACCCACCTATGTTGAATATCTTTTTCTAAGAAACACTTTTCGATTTTCATCTTTAATACACTTTACTTGAGTTAAATCTTTACTTTTCTTTCTCTTTGTTTCGACTAGTTTATACATATATTTTTCATACGTCCTAGATATCTAACATGTTATAAAGATCACTAAAAGCAGAATTTTTAGCGTCACAGATTATTCTTTTAGACTCCCTGCGGGCCTTTTTATATTTTTCCCAGTTCTCTACGCTTTTACATTTAAACCAATTTTTATAACATAACTTCTTATTCTTTTCTTGCACATTATTATTCCACCACAAACTATTTTTATTTATAGAAACTTTTTCTTTTGATTCTCCAAGCACATCTTTAACCACTTGTTTAATAATATTAGTTAATTTTTCCCACATATAGCATTTGCGTCTTCATGGACATCTCAAATATTTAAATCTTGAATTTTACTCGTAAAAATAATTTTATTTGTCTTTTAGGTGCCCCCATCTTATTCTACGATGTTGAATCCTAGTATTCTTTATTTTACAACTCTTCATCTTAAAATCTAGAACTAATAATCGATTTTGGATACTTAATTCCTCACTTGGAATGATCTTACAATCCTTACAATCTCGACGATCTCTTCTTCTCATAAGAAAATAATCAATTTGTGTTTTATTAGATTCATTCTTATAAGTAATAAGATGCTCATCTCTTTCTCGAATAAAATATTAAGTAATAATCATATCATACGTTAAAGCAAAATCTAAAATGACTTCTACTTTCTTCATTAATCGCTCCATAACCGTAATACCATGTGAATATTTATGAAATCTTCTATCACTCTACCGATACGTATCAATTTAAATCTCCTCCAATAAAAATTTTTTTCGAGGATATCGAGTGTATTAAACCTTCTAAATCATTCCAAAATTTATCTTTAGAAGCATATATCTAAACCAACTTGAGGAAGCATAATGACTTATAATATTAAAAATCTTAAGTATCAATAATAATCTTAAGTCGTTATAATTTTATCTCCAACTCTATTAATTTTAACAACATTATATTTCAAACTCTTATCTATAATTACACCTACTACCATTTCTAGATACGACTCTTACTGGAATACCATAGTTTAAAACCCAAGTTATCAATCTCCTTGCTTTTTCTCGAACCCATTTAGTTTCTTGAATACATAAGATATTTATCTTTTTATGGATCATAATATCAACCAATTCCATTAATTTACCATTGAGAGTACCTATATTCCAAGATCCTATCCTAATACTAGTATCATGGACTAACTTCTTTACCCGCATCCGTCCGTAATGTGAGAACCCTTGCTTACTCAATACTACACCCGGGCGCCGGTATAGCGGCCCTTGCACACTTTCCATTGTATTCAGGCCATACAGTGCGCCGCTTCCAGGAGATGCCCTAGCACTTACACAATGATCAAAAGGATTCATGTCATGGTTTTTTTCGATAAGTTTTACGCTGGCTGTTGACTACCTAACGCAACCCTTCCCTTTTCACATCCGGTCTTGGGACCGGCAACGGCAGTGCTGCAGATTCAAAAAAGCAACTGAAAAAAATCTCAAACCAACCTTTACGGCTAAGTCCAAAAGGATTCCAAAACAGGCTTCAAACCTACGATCGTCCAGAAGTAGCTGAAATAGATTTAAAGCTGAATCAAATGCAAGCTTTTGGACCCTAAAATTGAAATTCATAAATTCACGGAACTCCTGGATTTTATTGTTTGGCTAGATTTAGTAAATCTTGAGATAAATCTTATAGAAGACGCTGCCAAACAACACCCAGTTTAGATTATTTGTCTTTATAGTGAGAGTTTTTATCGTTATATCAAAAATAGTAATCATGTTACGAATTTCAACAATTTGAGCAATCAAATCTTGCAGCAAATAAACCTGCAACAATATTTCTAAATAAAATATTTACAGCTACATTTATTATTGACACAGATTCTATGACAATAATCACACAACTTTTGCAACAATAATGCATAATCTTGATGTAATAAATGCTAGTTTTGGCATGATATGTGCTACATATATCCAACCCAGAGTGTATGCCCTCTTAGTATATTGTGAGTTCAGTCTGAACTCTCTCTCTTGTTGTTAAGTTGTAAGGCAAGTCCTCCTGGTGTTCATTCGGTCCTTTAGAGGAACTATCTCTGATTTGAGAAGCTGGGCGTCCTATTCTTTATCTTTCCTCCCAAATGATGATCAGGTATAGGATGCCCAGTTGTACAACCAATTTTCTTGCGACTATACCTTTAGCCATCCATGCTTGGCTTGAAGCTGCTTTGGTGATGACTGGGCTTGTAAGTGAATTGGACCATTTTGACGTGGAGCCATTGGATCAGTTGATTTTGTATTTCACCCATGTGAAGCTGAGACTTTGTCTTTGCTTTTATCTTTTGTTTCAAAGATAATTTGAATTTAAAGGTGCATGTCATGTCCTTTTCTTTTTTGTTAATATGAGGAATTATAATAGTTTAATATTTATCCAATTCTGTATTACCAAGGCCCGCATATGTAAAAGGACTTGATTGTGTATTTTAGTACTCTGCACTGGCGCATTTATTTTTGGCAGATTGAAAGGTTGCTGTATAAAATGGCCTTCTGCAACAAAGCTGGTGGGTTAATTAGAAGGCAATGTGCTTCAAATTCATCGAGGGGACTGACTCCCATGATACATATGTTCAATGTTGTCCGCAATGCTTCTACATCAAAGCTTTTTGTTGGCGGTGAGTTTCCATTTCATATGCTACCTTGAGCTTGCCAAGCTATTTCAGTTTGATTGGATTGATTTATGGCTTTACTATTGATGACTTCCAGGTCTCTCATATGGCACGGATGACATGTCACTTAAGGAGGCCTTCAACTGCTTCGGAACAGTTGTTGAAGGTTTTGTTGGAAATAGTCTATATTTTGCGCCCTGAACACAGAATATTTCATTCATGCTTTTGTTTTTACATTTTAGGATCTTGCATAGATTTGTTCATGAAATGTGGAAGTTCCACGAGTTCAGCAGCTTTGTTGTATATTTTACAGCAAAGGTTATCACTGATAGAGATTCTGGAAGGTCCAAAGGATTTGGTTTTGTAAGCTTTGAAGATTCTGAGTCTGCTAAAAGTGCTCTTTCAAGCATGGATGGCCAGGTTTCTGCCGACTCTCCTCTCCTTCCTCTCTCTCTCTCTCTCTCTCTTTCTCTAATCCGTGTGCATTGTTTTTATCAGGAGCTGCATGGTCGAAACATTCGTGTGAGCTTTGCGAATGATAGGCCTTCTGGTGGATTTCAGGGGGGTTATGGTGGCGGTGCCGGTGGATTTCGAGGCTCAGGTGGGTACTAATGAGAAAATGGTTCTGGGATTAGCAAGCCCGCTGAGATGGATGAGGATTTATGTTCAGGGAGCAAAATCTTGTTCCAGCTTCTATCAACTCTGTTCATTTTTCAGCTTTTTGGTCTGGATTTCAAGTGAGCATAAAAATTTGATGTTAGCCATCTTTTCAATTTGTCATGTGTCGTATTTTTGGTTGGTTGTGGTCATGATTTCAAGTGTGATTTTAAAATTCATTTTCATTATTTATGACTTTTCTCTTGTACTGCATATTTAGAAGGAATGATAAAATTGGAAACTTTGAAGTGTTTCTGGCTTTCTGTTCGGTCAATATTGGCTGTGTTTGGTGGGGGAAAGTGAAAGGGAAGCGTTTGGGTGGAAAGGACAACTTGGAAAGTGGCAACTTTTTTCTGATCATGAATTTGCTACAATTTTTATATGATTTTTAGATCTCTTATAATGCAATTTTTGACAGTGCTCAACTCAGCTCAAGAACAATTGTGGTACATCTTTTTTTTTTATTTTTTTAATTTCTGTATTGACATATGGCCAAAACAGTTCATATTTATTTATCTTTAATATATATTGGAAAATGTCCTCGATTTTTAAGATGTGAAGCTCATGCTCATTCAATAATCATCTTTTGGGGCTTTTTATTTTTATATCATAAAAAATTTTTTATGGATAAATTTATTTTTTGAGGTTATTACTTTTTGCAGCTCAAGTTTTGATTATTTGATAAAGTAATGTTCAATTAGTTTCATTTGTAATAACCCTAGATTTTGAAAGGAACAATAAAATGATAATTTAAAATTTTTATTTTCATTAATTTTTTTTGAAGATTTAGTTGTGGAATGACAAACATATATATTTATGTGTTTTTAGGTGGATGCTAATTTTATAAATAATTAAATCTTGTATATTTGTATAACATACATACCACACAATTCCTATCGATTTACATATTTAACACCTAAAGGTTGACGTTTATATTTACAATATTAAAATTTTTCACATCCCATCAAAGAAATTACCATTGCTAAGATAAGAGTGGTATAAGCATAAATATTACAGTTTTTATTTTGGATATTTCTGCAAGAAAATCTTCCAAAAATAATTTCACAGTATCATTAATTTTATTTTTTATTTTGGTCCATCATAATCACAATCACCATAAGCACCGAATGCAAATGAAATTCAAAACTGATGCGTCATTTCTTCATTGAAATCAATGAAATCACCAAAAGTTGTTTAAAATAAAGCCCATAATTTCATAAAGACAGTTCTCATCAGTAATTATTTGAGAGAGCTAGCGTGGTTAATATAGGAAAAAATTCACTTGAAACAGTATGAAATTCAACTTGATACAATCAATTCTTAGCCGCTCATCTCTCTTTAAATCTGGTATGATTTCTAAGTGGAGTAAAGCAAATCAGATACATAGTGCTGTAAATTCTCATAAAAAACTTGTATGCTTTTCTCTTGCCACAATTGTAACCCCTACAACCAAATAGTACTAATAGTTACCAAAATTTTGAAGGTTCAACAAACAGAGAAAATCAAGATCCAGCAGCAGCAGCAGCAGTAACCTTTGATATGGTTTCCAGGAACAAAGCCTTGGCTGTAATGTCTGTGGAGAATTGACCCATTACAGCAACTGTAGCTGTGCTGCTTCCCACCTTCTCTATACCTCTTGATATCATGCAGACATGATTTGCTTCCACAACCACCATTACTCCCCTTCCAAGCACAGAATACACAGCTTCTGCTATCTGCCTCGTAAGCCTTTCCTGCACCTGAAGCTTACAGCCATACAAATGGACCATTGATTGTAAAGAAGATCTATCAATGGCTCTCTTTTCTCCATCCTGGAAGTAGCCAATGTGCACCACACCATGGAATGGGAGGAGATGGTGCTCACATTGGGCGCAGAAGGGTAAATTCAGCTCTGAGCTAATCTCACTTTCCCCGTAGATATAACCATTTGAACTTCCATGAGAATCGATGGCATCGACAACAGAGCCATTTTGTGGCCTCGTATCTGTATTGGATCTGCTGAAGTTCATAAGCCAATGCACATAACGATATGGAGTCCCAACAAGCTCTTTTCTTAAGGGGTCTTCACCAAGTGATACAATCATTGAAGCCACTGCTGCTACCATGGCAGCATGAGAAACTACTGGCCTGTAACTAATCCTGCCGTTCAATATGTGACCGTTGGATTCAGGCACGTGAATGGATCTCGATGGGCACCATGAATGGATCAAAGAACTTACATTGTCTAGACCAAAGCTCACACTACTGAACTTTAGTAGAGTCTCAAAGTCATCCCTGAAAGAACTCTTCTTTTGCTCAAAAACTCCAGTGTTGGAACAGACTGAAGTATGCACCCAACCTTGCGAGCTGGATCTAGAAGGATGCATTGGATCCAAATTGCATTTCAAAGCCTCAGGGAACTGGATGTGCCAACATTGAAGGGCCACAGAAACCCCGGCTGGCCTGATGCTATTCTGCAGAGCCTGGCAGATTTCATCGGCCAGTCTTTGTGGTTCTTGAAGCCTTTTAGCGTAGACATCAGCTACCCTGGAAAGCTTGCTGAGTCCAACAACTCTTTGTCCTGAAGGAACGTAACCTACATGGCATTTAATGCTGAAAGGAAGCAGACAGGACTCACAATAAGAGAATAGATTGATGTCTCGGACGACCACCAGACCACCTGTACCTCCAGCTTGGCCTGCTCCATGGTCCAAGCCGGCTTCAGGAAATAGCGCTCCTTGCACTATGTCGTCCACTTTCTGCTTGTAACCTGCATGCATGAGCGAAATCATTACTCCCTTGTATGAACAAAAAACAAAACGAAGAATTGGTAGGCATTGAACACAACACAGCGTCTAAAACAGAAACATGATGGCTATAGATTTCCCGAATACATGCGAAAATTAACCTCTCGGAAACCCACCAAACGAGTTGCAGGAAGTACGAAACGGGACTTGATAAAATCCAAGTACAGAAACCAATAGAAATCCGCATCAAAATGCCATCTTTGGATCGAAATAGAACAGATCTAAGACAGTAGACACCAACCGATACAGAAAAGCAAGACGACTCATACCTCTCGTGCCGTCCCTGAAAGCCTTGGCTACGCGCATCGGCGTCCTTTTTAGCCCCTCCCTCTCAGAATCCTCCCCCAAGCCCATCAAAAGGATCTTCACCGCATTCTCCATCGTCCCCGTTGCCGACCCTCTCACTCCTCCGCCGGAAGTCATCTCGGACACGTTCGGATTGTGCTGCCCTTCCTCCAGCGCTCCCATCGCTTCTTCCTCCTCTACCGAAACAGAGTTAGGGAGGAGAGAGAGAGAAAGAGGGGTTGGAATGCGAGCCGCACAATGACGAAATAGATAATTGGACAGACAGGCACAGAGAAAAATAGAGTGCGGAAGATCTGTGGCCTTAAAAAGCCGGTTCTCCGGCGGCGTGTTTTCCACCGCAGGAGAAGAAGAGTCTACACGAATGAAATCAAACGACAGACACGGGTAGAGAGTTTAAAGGATGCGGGAGGGAAGGGGAATGAGGATGCTTGGCGGGCCGCCGCCGACCCAAAAAGAAGTATTTTGGCGTGGGGAGGCGTGAAAGATAGGCGATTAGGTTGATAAGCGAGACCAGTGGGTTGGTGAGTGCGTGCGCGATTGGGACGTTTGAGGTTGGCTGTGCTTTTAAAATAATATTGATATTTCTTACTAGTCAAATTGATGTTATTCTCTTCATTTGGATCTGAATTTCTATTCTTTACGTTTGGTTGGTTTTATTTCGGAAGATTTACAAACATAAAAAATAAAATTTAGGTGTTAGATATGTAAATAGACATGAATTGAGTGGTATGTATGTAAATGTCCACTTCTATTTATCATGTTTAGGTTACTGAAATATAGAAAACAATATATTCTAAGAGTAATGAGTGATTAATCACTAATAATACGATTGGAATGTATGACCTCAGGGATACTACTACCTATTTAATCAATAAATCACATGTATTTTCATTATAAAAAAATATTGGTATTTATTAATATAACATCTAAATATTTAATACTATTATCTTATAAAATACCATGAAGAAGAATTATTTTAAAGTGAAATATCAATTTTCATGTTAATATTATGATGTAATTATGCCAATAAAGTGTTATATAAATTGTGTGCTAGAAAATTCGCAGCTTAGAGTGTAGATTTTTTATCTTAAAATTGTATGAAAATCTAAACATACACAAATAAAATCAAAACTAAAAAAATAAATTAAAATTTTTATGTGAAAAAACATTGAAAATGAAAAAAAGGCACATGGTTCGGCTCAATCAGATTAATCCATTATATGTTTAAAGTTACAAGATTCCACTCTTAACCTTAAGAAAGATGAGGTTATATACAATATGAGCATTTTTCATGTCCTTATGTTGCTATAGTAGTGGTTGATAACCACCAATATTGATTATCTTATAATAATTAGGCAACAACAGCTTGGAGGTAATAACTACACTATGATAATAATTTGGCTACAATAATCTCTAGTGATGATCAGTAGTATTTGTTGGTTCAAATTTTTTGTTGGCATCATTTTTTTTATTTCACATGTGTGGGATGTTTATTTGAATGCTACGGGATTGTGTTTCACTCACTCACAGTATCTTGTAGGGGTATAAATGAGCCAAACACGAGTGAACCAGGCTCAGCTCGTGTTGGGCTCGTTTATATTTCGAGCTCAAAAAGTGTATTCGTGTTCGGCTCGTTTGCTTAGCGAGCCGAACACGAGCCGTTCATGAACAAAGAGTTGTTTTGACAATCCTAATCACGTAGTCATAAGATGTTAAGGATTGGGACAAGACTTAAAAACTATTGTTTATATTAAAACACCATTTGAATCTAATTTAATAATTTTTATTTTCTTCTCTTAATTCATACTACTAATTGATTATAAATCTTTGTAGCCTTGTAGTCAATTAATTTTTTTAAAAAGACTACTCATCGAATATATATATATATATATATATATATATATATATATATATATATATATATATATAAAGTTGATGAGTAATTTTTTGAGGCAAAATAAGCCGAACACCTCCGAACCAATCTTTATTCGTGTTCGGCTCGTTGACTTAGCAAATGAGCCGAACACGGGCTTCTTAACGAGCCGAACACGAGCTGCTCGGGAATAACGATTCGTTCTGACATCCCTAGTCTCTTGTAATCTAAGACAACTATCAGGACCACTTGGTACGTGTCTCGAGCACGAAACTAGGATTGGTACCGATCCAGCCCTACCTGGGAGAGGTTGCCGTTGGGTGATAATAATTCTGACACGGAACATATTTAATGTCCATTTTAATGTTTAGAGACCATGCTCCTTTTATTCGGAGCCTCCCGTGGTTAAGTATAGTCATAGAACTCTCTTAAGTACATTTTAGAGAGAATCAGGGTTTAAACCGGTGTACCTGCAAGCGGGTTCTGGCACATCCACTGACACTGAAATTTTTGAAAAAAAAACTCCAAAATATTCATTTTAAGTTATTGGGTTATATTTCAGTGATATGTGATTTTTCATAACTTACAGACCCATAAAATCTTTAAACGGGCACCCGATGGGCAAACTTAGGGTTTGAGCTAAAATGACAATTCCAGAGTGCCTATGCCCCAACACCATTTGTTGACCTCACTTTTGTGAGAATCATTTATAAATCATATTGAGAAATGAATTCTAATAATATTGACCTCCTAAATCTTATCAATGATCACTAAACCTTAATGTCTAGGGTAAAATCTTAATGCAACTTTTTTTATCCAAATCTTAATGACATCCTAAAATGATCAAATCAGTAAAATGGTCAATTCTTGACCCAAATGGTCAATTCTTGACCCAAATGGTCAAATTAGGTCAAAATGGTCAATCTTTGGCCCAATGACCACCACATTGACCAAACTGGTTAGCCCTTGACCAAAATGATCAAATTAGATCAAAATTGTCAATTCTTGACCCAATGACCACATTGACTAAACAGGTCAACCCTTGAATTAAATGGTCAAATTAGGTCAATATAGTTCATCCACGACCCAATAATTATCACATTGACCAAACTGGTCAACAGTTGACCCAAATGGTCAAATTAGATCAAAATGGTCAATTCATGACCCAATGACCACCACATTGACCAAACTAGTAAATCCTTGACCCAAATGGTCAAATTATGTCAAAATGGTAATGTCAATTCATGACCCAATGACCACCACATTGACCAAACTGATCAACACTTGACCCAAATGGTCAAATTAGGTAAAAAATGATCAATCATTGACCCAATGACCACCACATTGACAAAAATTAGTCAACTTTGATCAACCTAGGTCAACGTTGGTCAAACATAGTCAACCATGGTTAACTTTAGTCAAATTTGATCAAAAAACTCAATTTTGAACCAAAATAATAAAAATTAATCAAATGATTAACCTTCAAAATCATTTTGATTAATTTGTGGGTTAATATTATAATTTTCTACATTTTTAATTAATTACATAATTAATTAAAAATGGAATTATGATTAAATAAACCTAAATTAAATATAAAATTTTGACATCACCCATGACACCAAAAATCCATAATTGATTATTAAAATTAAATTTAATTCATGGAGAGTCATCCATGGGTCACCTATGATAAATCCATGGGTTACCTTGGTTAGCCAAAGTAAGAGCTCATCACGATACCATTTTGAATAAATAAAAATGGTGTCATTCTTTCATTCTATTTTTAAAGGATGATGTGAGTGACTCACCATTCACCTCTCCTTTCATCCAATTGAAGAAGAAGCTTATCTACATCATCCTTTACACCATGGTTAGCCTCATCATGACATTACATGAAAAATGAGGAAGAGAAAGGGTTATGTAGCATTCTCCTTAAGCTTCATCAAGAGATTGATAGAATTCACTTGGGGAAGGTGAATTCAACAAACCTTAACCAATTATATCCACCTCGTAAGTGAACCAATGGAGGGAAGCTAAGATTTGAACCAAGATTTCACCATGGTTGAAGCCAACATGGGTTAGTCTTGGGAAATCCAAGCATGCTCATCTCCCAGCCGAAATTTGATCCATAAGTCTTAATTGAATGAGTTGTCAACTCCCCCAAGTGAACCCAAGCAGATTTGGACTCACCCATGGTTCCCATAAGTCTATAAATAGGCTAACTCGTGAGTCTTTAAGAGAGGAATAAACCAATATATAACTTGAGTCACTTGAACCATCCTAGATCAAACTTCTTCCCCATGACCTAAGAAATTGATCCCCCTTAGAGTTAGGTCTTGAAATCCACAGTTCCCTTCCAAATTCTCTACCTAAAAACAGGACAATTTTTGGGTTTGAAATGAAGTTTCTCAAAACTTCAAATTAACTCCTCTAAAAGCTTCCTAGAGCCCTATGAAGACAAGCCCAATCAAAATTTACCCTTCCCATAGGCTCTAACCCACTATTCCACTTTCATTTTCCAAACCGTAACTCACACTAACCAAACTCATCGTCGGTCGCTGAAATGTGTGGGATTGAAAATTTTGAAAAATGTGACTTGTAGTTTTATAAAATAGGGTTTTGATTTAATTCAATATATATATATATATGAAAATAATATTTCAATTTTGAAGAATACGAAATCAAACCAATCTCATATAAATGATAATTTAAATAATCAAGCATTTCACCGCGAGACATGTATTTATCCCGTAGAATATGTACGTGGCTTGAGGTGAAGCTTGATCAAATAAACTAAAGGATTTATGACATCCATTTGATCTGCAAACAGTTTTTACCAACAATTTCACCTACCTAATATGAAGGAATTAGATAGGGTTTATATTAATCTGGGGTCTTTAAGTTTTCTATAAGGGCAAGCACCTATAGTTAATTAAATCTTAGATAACCGAAGTCACCTAAGGAAACTCTTGATATAGATCAATAAACATTTATATTCATGACTTCCAATGGTAAGGTTTTCAAGGAAAATGTGATAGTCTAAAGTTCAATAGGTGAATGGCTCAAGTTTTGGAACATTTCATTTTATCAGAATCCAAAGGAGAGAAGGCTAGGGGAAGAACATAGATTCAAGAAAAATCTTGATGTCTTCCCAAACTATCCTATGGTTTGACATTGATTTTTGGAAAAGAATTTATTTAAATTTCAATCCTGCCAATTAATTATAGGAATTACATTTGCATAATATCTAATTATGCAAATAACCTGGAAGATGAGAGGATTTATGTCGTATCGGACGACAACCTCAGAATTCTAAAGCGAATTAGGGCTTATATTGCACAGCAGGGCTGTGCAAAGGCTTAAAGAAAATGTGAAGATTTATGCTACACTAGGCAAGCTACCTCAAAGTCTTATGGCTTATTGTTTAAATTTATAAGGAATTGTTTTGCTAATGTAGATGACTTTTGCTGTTGAAGATGGCTGTGCTGCCCACTGTGCATGCTCCATTCTCCTCATCGTAGCAGGTTTAGTTTAAATAATTGTTGATTGAGGAGAGAGGAGAATTGTTATGTTCTAGAAATATTTAAATTGTGGTGTCTTAATATTTTATTAGGGGAACATTAAAGTTGATTATAACAACACCAGTTAAGATCCCATGGTTCCATCATCCCTGCATCGCTATTTTCATCGGATTCACTTAGTCCAAATGAATTTACTAAACTCAACTTAATGAGTTCCATACTTTCATTTAGACCGTAGGAAACCCCGTTAGCAACACGTGGGTTACCTCCTCCGAGAGATTCCTGATCCATCCAACGAGACGTTTTAATTTAGTTACAATTATGGTTTTTGTTTTGTTTGTGATGAAATTTTGAGTTGTTTTATATTTTGAATATTGTGGCGGTGAATTTTATCTTGTCTTAATTTTTAATTTTAATTTTGGACTCAGTTTTGTGGCCATCATAAAGGTTTCAGTTTTCATGCAGGGTGACATTATTGTTTATCATGCAAACTTGCAAGAAAGGAAAAGTACGGTAAAGAAAACACGGGAAAAGAAAACGCTGTAAACTTATAAAAGTTTACATGGTGAGTTAGAAAACAGGAAAAAGTAGAACTAAAAGTGGTAGTTACCCAATTCTATGACGTCTATGTTTTACCTTAGTGAATTTCTATTAACGTGATTGAGAATGGTTTTATTAAGAAAGTCATGTAAAGTTTAATAGACCTCTAAGATATCTAAAAGGTTAGAAGGAGAATACAGGTCCATGCTTCCTCTTACTGCCTGGTGGAAAGTCTTGGATTCATTTAAACCTATTATGTTGCTTAATAATTCATCCTGAAAATATCCTAATGTTCAATGAACATCAATGTTTTAATCATCTCTAAGAGTAGGGTAATTCATCATTTATTTTTTAATTTAAGAATTATGTGGGTGAAGGCCCTAAAAAGAAAAATTAAGGTTATTAGGATACTTAGTCAAATTTTGATTTGGGGCTAGTAATGTCTCAAAAATACATTAGTTTTGATTATATTAAATTTTCTAAACCTCTTTTAATTAAATTTGATGAAGCCTAGCTCACTACTAAGCCCCTTCAGATTTTAGGTGAGTATATTTTGTGACTTTAAGGAAAATTAAATTTTAAGTGGTAAGAATTTCCATCAAAAGATCATAATATTACTTTGAAGACCAAGTAAAGGGGTCAGGCTGGTTGTTTATTAATTTTCAAAATCACGCCCCTAACCTTAAGATTCTTGTAATTTAATGTTTATTCTAATTTATAATAATTAAGTCAATCTAAATGTTTAATTTTGATGTGACAAAATTGCAGTGAGTTTCTACCATTTATCCCTTAATGTTTCAATCATTCAAATGCACTTATCAAAATTTACCCATTTTTCTCTTTTGAATTTAAGCCTAAATATTAATTAAGGCTAAGTGTCCAAAATTACCCTTTTGCCCATAAGTTCTTATCACTACATAATTCATCAAATGTAATTCAAATGACTTTGGGATTTTTATCCTACCTTACTAATGGGTTAATTAAAACATCAGAGAAGAAAATGTGAATTTTGAAATTTTAATTTAATTTATATATTTATTTTCATGTAAAAATAGGATTTTTAATAAAAAATCAATGACTTGACCAAGACAAAATCTAATCCCTTGAAATTTTTACTGGAGATAGCCCTAGATCAGAGAGTCACTTAGACCAAATGTCATGAATTTTTGAGTTTTAATTTCATTAATAGAATTATTTTAATTCATGGAGTTTTAATTAATTATAAAATATTTTAAAGGTTGAAAATTCAATTTTATATTTTTTAAAAATCTCTATGAGGTCAGAAAACTTAAAGAAATAAATTTCATATTTTTCTAATTTTAATTTTAATGGAAAATTAAGAAAATTCATTTTTATCCTTTTAAAAATTAATTTAAGCCTTTAAAAATTTATATTTTGATTTTGAAGCTTAGGAAAATTATGTGAATGGTTCCTAAGTGATTAGGAGACCAAATGTAACAATTTGGTGATTTTTAATATTTTTGTGATTTTTATTTTTATTTAATTATTTAAATATTTAAAATATGATTAAAAATGAAAATTTTGTAAAAATCTCAATTTTAATTTTTAAAAGGAACCTCTGATCACAGAAAACTCTCAAAACCATTTTTATAATTTTTTGACATGTATTTAAATTTTTAAAATTCATTTAAGTGAAAAAAAAACCATTGGACTTAGAAAAATTATTTAACCTATTAGATTAATTCCAAATGACTTCAAAAATTTTAGGGGGGTTTCCTCTATCTCTAAAGCACAGTGGGGAGCAATTTTTGTGTTATTCTGATTTTTATTTTATCCTAATTAATTAAAAGTTTATTTTAGGTCAAGTGGACAACTAGGCTTATTTTTACCATTTTAAATCATGAAAAATTTTTCCTAAGGCTCTCTACCATGTAGAACATACCATAATTTTTTGGGAATTTTCTAAGTAATATGCTAATTATCATATTTAATTTATCAAATAATAAACATAAACTTCAAAAATATGATTCTCTGTTTAGGGATTTTCTTTGACTTTAGAATAATCAGGGAAGATCCCTCATGACAGAAGGAACAACATACCAAAATTTCAAGCTATGGTGAAACCCCTACATGCATGAATAATTAAAAGACAGAAAATAATAGTTAAATTATTAAAAATAAAATATGCATCAAAAATATTTTAAATCATTTCCACATTGTTCTCCTCTGTTCACTAAGCACTAGGATATTTTCTTTTATTTTTATGAATTTTCTAGTCCAAGATATGGATTTTTAAACTTCAGGTGATTTAAATAAATAAAAAATTCAGATTTTCCTACTTAAGTGACTCAGCGCTACCTCAACCTACGACGGATCGAACTCCCCACACGGCTTGCTACCATTCGACGCTGCCAACTGACTGGGACGTAAACTGGCCCGCGGTCCCATTTCATCTCCTCGTTCGGTGCAATCAGAGCCGTCCAACGAAAACATGCTCGATCCAACTGCAGCCCGTCTTCGTCCCCTTCTAGTGTAAACTCGTGACCGTCTACACTAGAACCCTAATTTCTCAGCCTAGACTTAACCAAATCACTTCGGGTTTGATCCTATAGACTCATCCAAGCACGACGAACATATCCATATGGCTAAGCATGGTTTAAGTTAACCCTAATTACATGGAGAATCTAGAGAAGCTCGAGAAGAAGAAGAGGTCAATACCTTGGCTCTGAGAAGTGGAGCTTCGATCAGAGATGCTCTACACCTTCGTTGGAGTCCCAGGAGCTCAGGGATGAAGCCTCTTGCCCTGGTGAATTGCCTAGGTATGAAAGTGACCAGGCCCGATTTCGAGCTTTGATGGAAGTCTGGTGCAGAGGCTCTCTGTAATGGGGCTTTGATGAGGGACCCTCTTCTTTCACTATTGGGAAGGTGTGGGCACAATTAATTTAAATTTGGTGCACTGTGGAGTTGTGGTGAAATATGTCCTAGTTTCCGGCCAAGTTTGAGCTCTGAAATTGAGCTCCAGCAATGGAAACTAGGGGGGGAGTGGCTGGAATAATCTTAGGGAGGTCTGAAGATGCTCTAATGGAATTTTGGAAGAGTTTTGTTAGGAAATTTTCAGCACCTCATTTTGGCCATGGAGAGCTCCATTTATGTTCATGGCCATTGGGCTGAGCTGGGGACCTATTGATGGGTGAATTCAACTGCCTAGGTGGAGAGCAGAAGAGCTTCAATGGAAATTGGGGCTGAGCTGGCTTTAGGGTGGAGTTTAGGTTTGGCTAAGTGTGAGGTGGCTCTCAGTTTTGGTGTTTTCTGACCACTGGGCTGGCCGGCCAGGCCAGGGGAGGTGGCCAATGGTTAGGTGAGCTAGTGGTCAGGTGAGTGCAGTGGTCATCAAGTGCCATGAACTTTAAATGGTAGAGAAATTATTGCAAATATTTCTTGATTTAGCCATTTAAAGTAGGAGATCCCCTAATTTAGGGGACCCTTGGTCCATGGCTCCACTAGGGTGGGCTAGGTGGGTTTAACCCAATCCCTCAGTTTAGTGGCTGTGGAGGAGTTGGTTTGGTCAAATTGGGTTTGATTTGGTCACATTGGTGTATAGGTTCAAAATTGGGGGTTTGGGCTAGACTTGGGTCTAGGTTGGGCTAGAGCTTGGGTTGAGCCCAAATGATTGAGCAACTTTATGCAGATGATTGTAATGAAGATTTTTCATGAAGGCTGGGAGTGGTTTTGGGTTCAAATGAGGGGTCAATTTAGTGAAATTTGGGATTTTGGTCCATTTGGGGTAAGTTGGGTTAACTTGGGTTTAGGTTGGGCTAGGGTTAGATCTATGGCCAATTAAAGGTTCTAAATGGTCTATGGGGATGTCATAAAGAGTTTCCAACACTAATTGAGTGGAAATTTTGAGAGTAAGGAAATTAATTTGGGAGATTTGGGCATATGGCATGTTTGGGTCCAAAATTTGGCAAGCTTGGTTCAAGTGGATTTAGGTGAGACTTGGGCTCAAGTTGGGGGCAATTGATGGTTCAATCAAATTTATGGGAGTGTTAATAAGGGTTTAGAATTGAAATTAGGGAGAAATAGATTGGCGTTAGGTCAATTTCAGGGATTTGGGTCACTTAGGCAAAATTGGAGATTTTGGATTTTAAGTGAAATTGAACTCAAATGTAGGTCAAATTGAGCTTGAATTTAGTTTAGATTGTTATAGGAGATGTTGAATTAAAGTTTGTAATTGAAATTGGGCAAGATTGGGGTCAATTGGGTTCAATTTGGGTACTTTTGGTTTAAAATGGGTCAAATTGGGGCTTTTGGTTAAATTAGGCTAAATTGGCTAAAGTGGTCACATGGTAATTGAGAGAAATGAAATTGGGAATATTTGGGAGGTTTAAGAATTTATGGGAATTTTTGGAATTTTGGGCTAAGAGGGGCATTTTGGTCATTTATGGATTTTTGGGGAAATTTTGCAATTTTAGGTAGTTTTGGTTAATTTGAGTGGTAGGTAGTATCTTGTAATGAGTTTTTAAGAACTTTGGGTAATTTATGTGATTTTGGAAATTTTGGAGGATTTTAGGGTTTTGGGGGTATTTTAAGTATTTTGGGTACTTTGGGTATTTTGGGGCAAAGGGTCAAAAATTGAAATTTTGGAAAAATTGAGATTAGTTGAAGGTGAGTAATATGAAATTGTTTAGATTGAGCCATGAACCAAGAGTCACCCTCATTTGGTCCTCTATGTGTTGGTACTAGCCAAACCCCAAGGCTAGGAAAAACCACTTACATGAGTTTCCAAAGAGTTAGGGGATTAAAGGAGATGTGCTTTGTTTAGGGTTGTGAGCGTGTAGTGTAAGTGTGGTGTAACTTCCAGACCTCCCGGGGTAGATCCTATGGTTTGACCACCTATAAGAGACTTCCACTGGGCTTCCTTATGCTTGGTCTCTTCCTCCAAAAACTAGAGGTTAGGCCTTAAGCATATGAAAACTCCCAGTGAAGTGAGAAAAGTTTGAATTTCTATGAGGAGGGTTCCATGACTAGTCTTTTAAGAAAGGCACTAGGAGAGTCCTATGGCTAGACCTTAGGCTATTCTAAAGAGAGACTAGAACTCAATAAAAAGTGAGGTTAACACTCATATCTAGCCCTAATTTCTCCTTAAATTGAGTTGGGGACAAGCTCTCTGAGGCCAAGGCGAAGCTGCAGAACAAATTCAATTGAAGTTTCATCAACACAGGCCAATGTATGGTTTTTTGGACTCAAATCGAACTTGGGTTTGATATTTTGTGAAACAAACCAATTCACAACACTAACATCGCCATATGGATGGTTAGCCCTCTTTAGATGAAGCTATATGAATAAAAATCACTTAAATCCATTAAGAATCGAGCGAGATTTTGTTCCTAAACTATGAACGGCTTGCTGGTTTATACTAGAGGAAGGAGATGAACAGATGTGGTCCATTTCTGTGTTTTGGAAAGGATGGCTCTGATTTAATCCCAATTGATCCTGTGTTCTAAGCCCCACACGGGATCTCGCATTTCGACGCATTCGAGGACACGCAGCACTGTTTGGTTATTTTTTGGTTAATAAGGATTTAATTAAATCCAGAATAAGCTTAAACTAAAAAAAAATCCATCTTAATAAATAAAAATCACAAAAATATAATAAAAATATCTTTGAACTCAAGACAATGAGAGGAATAATGTAGAATGAAATCATGAATTAATGAGTTATATTTAATTTTTAATTAATTAAATTCTCTGTGGAGTAATTTAATTATTAAAAATTATTTATAAATCAGAAGAACATGAAAATTTTAGAGATCAATCTTTAAGTCCTTATGAACATCCCCTGATTTTTCTAAAGCTAGGAAAATTCCCTAGGATAAGATTTCTTAATTTCTATTAAGCTTTTTAATTATTTTTAACAATAATTATAAAAAAATTAGAAATTAAGAAATTAAATTGGAAATTGGTGAGGAACCTTAGGGTGACAGACTTAAACTCTAAAATGATAAATCTTAGCCTTTTGAAAAATTAAAATAACATTTTTGTATTTAGATTTAAAATTATTAATTATGAATTAATATTTAAAACCTTAAAAATCATTTATGACTGAAATTTTCACCATACTTAGCCCATTCCACATTGGACTAAACTAATTATGAGTCGAACACCACATAGGCTCAAATCAAACTCTAATTAAGTTTAATCCACCATTAGAATTTATTAAACCTCATTAAACATTAATTAAATTAGGTTTAATACAAATCAAACCCTAATTAGGTCTAAGACACCAACTAGACCTAATTAAATCAAGTTAAGCTTTACTTACATTAGGTTTAACTTAATAAACCCTAATTAGGTCTAAGACACCAATTAGACATAATTAAATCAAGTTAAGCCTTATTCACATCAGGTTTAACTTATTAAACCCTAATTAGGTCTAAGAAATCAATTGGACCAAATTAAATCAAGTTATGCCTTAATCACATTAAATTTAACTCAATAAACTCTAATTAGGTCTGACACCAATTGGACCTAATTAAATCAAGTTAAGCCTTAATCACATTAGGTTTAACTTAATAAACCCTAAGTAGGTCTAAGACACCAATTAGACCTAATTAAATCAATTTAAGCCTTAATCACATTAGATTTAACTTAATAAATCCTAATCAGGTCTAAGACACCTATTAGACCTAATTAAATCAAGTTAAGCCTTAATCACATAAGGTTTGACTTAATGAACCCTAATTAAGTCTAAGACACCAATTAGACCTAATTAAATCAAGTTAAGCTTTAATCACATTAGGTTTGACTTAATAAACCCTAATTAGGTCTAGGACACCAATTAAACCTATTTAAATCAAGTTAATCCTTAATCACACTAGATTTAAATTAATAAACACTAATTAGGTCTAAGTCACCAATTAGACCTAATTAAACCTTTTAAACCTTAATCAAATTAGGTTTAATACCATAACTCTAATTAGGTTTAAGATACTAATTAGATTTAATTAACCCTGTTGACCTCATTTTTGATGAGGTCTTCTCTTCTTCTTTTTAGTACTTAGGATCTAGCCTTAGGCTTTTCCTTTGACTATCTTAGAGGATTAGAATTGGGACCCACTACCTAGAAATTCAAACCACTTCTTAGCTCCTGCAAACTCCACAAACTTGACCGTAGACCCCTAATCACATAGAGGGTTGAAATCGAATGTGGAAGTTTAAAGGATGGGTTCCTATAGGACTCTTTGGCCTTAGGATCGCCTCCAGGTGGCCAAGTCTGGTGAGGGCTGACTTACATACACTTTACACTTGTACACTACACTTTCACACACCTCCTAAAACCACACCTATACCCAACTTGACCTCCTGACTCATGAAAGTGATTCACATTGATGGTCCTTAACCCCTAAGTCCTTAGCTAAGAGGGTTAGGAACAACATAGTGAATGCCTCAAATGAGTCCCTTCATGGCTCATGTGGGCTTGATATGGCTTCATGGCTCATGTGGGCTTGATATGGCTTCATGGCTCAACCAAAATGATTTCATTCCACTTACATTCACCCAATCTTCAATTTTCCAAATTTTTAATTTTTGGCCCCCGGGACCCCAGGACCCCGGACCTGCCTAGCCTACCCAAAACCCTTGAAATTACCTAAATTTTCCAAAAATCTCCAAATCACCCAAAATTCCTCAAGACCAATCCCAAACATTCCCACATCACTCAAATTGACCATCCATAGCCAAAAATACCAAAAATTCCAAAAATACCTCCTAATACCCTCCAAATACCCAAAATACCCCTCTTGACCCAAAAATCCAAAAATTCGGAAAATTCCCAGAAAATTCCAACAAATTCAAAATATTCCCAATTTCATTTTGTTCAACTACACCATGGGCCAATTTTGTCAATTTACCCCACTTTTGTCAAAACCCCCAATTTGACCCATTTTAACCCAAAATGAACCCAATGTCAAACCAAACCTACCCAATTGACCCAAATTCTGGTCCAATTCAATTCTAAACTTCAATTCAACATTCCCAACACCAATCTAGACTAAATCCAAGTCCAATATGATTGACATTTGAATCCAATTTCACTTTTGGCCTTAAAGCCCAATTTGGGCCCATGACCCAAACCTAACCCAAACCAAACCAATTCAACTCCAATTAACCCCAAATCTTTTCTAAACCTTCCCTAACATCCCCAAAAACAAAACACTAACATGATTTGCCCAAAATTTGGATCCAAACCCCACTCAAATTCAACCTAAAACTAAAAGGCCCAATTTTGACCTAAACCCAAACCTAACCCAAATAAGCCCAAACCCGAAAATCAAAACTCAATCAAAGTCAAAACCTTTTTGAAACACTCCCATAAACATTTCCCAACATTAATTTTACATTAATTTCAACCCTAACCCAACATTGTCCCAAGTTAGCCCAATTTGACCTGCATAGGCCCATTTATCAAATCAACCCAAATTCAACCAAATTCAAACCCAAATCACTCCAAAATTATTTCAAATCAATCATGACACATCCTTAATCCAAACCCAACAATTATTTGGCCCAAGCCTTTACCAAACTTTCATCCTAAAATCCATTTTAAAATCCAAAAGCCCACTTCCCTAAACCATTTTAAAAGCTCATCTTCACTAAATTTCAAAAGGCCCAAAGCCCATATGACAATCCTATATCATCATCCATTTGATAAAACCATCTCCTAAGTTCTAAATCCATGATAAAATAAATCCAAATCAAGCCATATGCCAAATCCCATCAAATCACCCCTAAATTACCAAAATTTTTAAAACCTTTTTACATGAAATTGACCAAACTTTTCCCTAAGCCAAAGGTGAGCCATGAAGCCATGCATGAGCCCCATGGGAGCCATGAGAGCCATGGAATCTACTTTCCACCTCACCAAACCCTTAATGGAAAGAAAGGTGATCTCTTTCTTAAACCCTTTTAAACGCTTTTTTACCTTAAGCATGTCACACACTAAACCATGCTTAGCCACCTCACCAGGGATGGAGACTTCACCACTCCTTCTAAGCTGACCTAAATGATTCCCTCAGCTCAAAATCAGGTCTTGGGGAGGTGCACCAAGCCTATTTCCATGGGTTGACCCAAACCAAGCCAAAATGAGCCTTCTCCCATTCCATTTAAATCAAACTCCTTTACACATGTCCATGGCCAATTGATTGCACTAAACCCCAGCCACGACCCACCCGAACAAGATGGTGACCGTGCTCAGCCGGCCGACCACCGGGCCGCCGGAAAACGCCATGGCCGAGACATGGGGAAGAGCCAAACTTTGGAATCCCACCTTGCCGAGCCGCCCCATGCCCAGCTGGCCATTGCGTACTGTTCTTCTCCTCACCGGAGCAGTCGATCCTAAGCCTTAACTCCCCCTGGAGAGCCTCCGACCATGCCTATTTAAACCCCACCCCTCTTGGCCATGGAAGAGGTGCTAAATCAACCTTAAGGAAACTCTGCCAAAATCACTCCAGACTCTCCCCACACCTAGAGCACTTGATCCCCATTGTCCTCCTGCCCTAATCCTCACTAATTGAGCTCAATTCTCAGGCCAGAACAGGACATTCCCAAATCCTCCACTAAAGTCAAATTAAACTCACCTACACCTGCACAAGGTCAAGAGGAGAAGTTCCCCAGTGAATGCCCCCTCTCCAGGCCACCCATCTGTTCCAGACTCCAAAGGTTGAAATCGGGCTTGGTCAAAATAATACCTGGACAATTCACCAGGCCAGGAGACTTCATCTAAAGCTTGCTTGGACCCAATCGAAGGTGACACAACCCTCAAATCGAAGCCACACTTCTCTGAGCAAAGGTATGGTCTCACTCTTCTTCCCGAGCTTCTGAACATTCTCCATTTTTATTGAGTCAATTTCATGCTACATAAACCATATGGATGTGTTCGTCTCTTCAAGACGAATCCATAGAGCACAAGAACACGAAAATCCGTTGAGAAATGAGTGAGTTCTTAGGGCCTTAGTGTTGACGGTTCTCGGGCTAAGAGGCTTGGGGACGATGAACGGATGCTGTTCATTCAATACACGCGCGGATGGACGGCTCATATCAGGTCGGATCAGCGGATGATACACAGAAGGCGGGACCCGGCCGCCGACTCAAGTGGCGGCGTCGAATGGGAGCGCGCCGCGCGGCCATTCGGAGATGCCGAGGATGACGGGCGCCGCACCTGGATAAGTAGGAAATTAGGGTATTTTTGATTTATTTAATTCCCTAAACTTCAAAAATGCATAACTTTGTGTAGGAAAATCGGAAAAATAAAATAAAAATACCCTCTTGCTCGATGAACGAGAGGAGAATAATGTGGAAAAGAAATCATTTAATTTCATTGAGTATTTGATTTTTAATAATTTATTTACTCTCTGCACTATTTCAATTCTCCATGTATGTATACAATTCACCATGGCATGAGACCATAGGGCTTTTGAAGCCTCTGAATTTGGGAACATTCCCTAAATTTTTCAAAGTCAGAGGCCACCCCTATGAAGAGTTATTGATTTTTCAATTCTAGGTCACTATTCTTAATATTTTAATTCCAATAATTAGCATGTTGTGAAATAAATTCTAAGAAAATTTGAGGATGTTTCTTATGACCAGAGGACTCTAGGAAAAATAGGCTTTGAATTAATCCACTTGGAATAACCCCAATTGGCTTAAACACCCAAAATAGGTCATTAATTAATTAGAGCTAATCATACATCAAATTGACTTGAAATCAATTCTCCACTGACCTTTAGGATCAAAGGAACCCACCATAAAAATTTGAAGTCAATTGGACTTGGTTATCCCTACCAAATGGGTTGATTAAGCCATTTAGCCAACTTAAACTTTAAAATTCATAACTTTCAAAATACTTTTCAAAAATTCACCAAATTGGTTTTGGAGCCTCTCTGATATCAGAGGAATTTAAGAAAATTAAAATTACAATTTTCTAAAAAAGTTGATTTTTTGCATTATTTTAATATTTTTAATAATTAAAAAATAATAAAAATCACAAAAATAATAAAATTCACCAAAATGTCATATTTTTAATTTTAATCACTTAGGAACAAACCTCATATTTTTCTTAGGTCTCTATGATGAGATATTAAATTTTAAAGCCCTAGGGTAATTTTAAAATTAAAAAAAATGTATTTTCTAGCATTTCCACTAAAATAATTCTAATAAATCAAAGAAAAATCAGAAAATTACAAAATTGGTTCTCTAGTTTCCTTGATATCAGAGAGATTTTTGAAAAATATAAAATTCATTTTTCAATCTTTATTTTATTTTTAAATTAATTAATACTCCAAAGCTTAAAATAATTATAATAAAAATAATATAATTCAAAAAATCACAAAAATTGGTCCAAGTGGTCTATTGGTCATTAGGAATGTCCCATAATTTTCTTAAGGATAGAAGCTTTCCCTTGGTCATGTTGTTGAATTTTTCTTGGAAATCCTTATTTTCCACAAAAAATAATTATATAAATAAATGAAATACAGAAAAATCACATTTTCTCCTCTAATGTCTTGATTGACATATGAGTGAAGTCACATAAAAATTTCAAATTCATTTAAGCTCAATTTAGTGAGTTATGAAATTAGTAAGTTTAAAGGGCAAAATAAGTAATTAAAATTTTAACTTATAATTAAAAATTTTTAGGTTTAATTAAAAGGGTGGGTAAAATATTTGATATTAAGTTGATTTTGGATGTTTGAAATTTAGGTATTTAAAGGGTAGAAACCTACCAAATAATTTGAAAGTAATCAAAATAAACCTTAATTAAATAATTAATTAAATTTGGAAGAATAATGAAAAATTGGAATTATTAAAATAGGGATATTATTAGGAAGAAATTTATTCTTTAATCTAAGAATTCCTAAATTAATCACCTCAATAATATTCAATTCCTAATTAAAATGATAATCCTAATTCAAAATTTAAAATGCTAAAAGACTTAATCATTAAATTAAATTAAAGTAAATCCTTTTAAAATTTCAATTAAATTAATACTTCAATAATTAAAATTAAATCTTTTTTTAAAAACATAAAAATATATAATATTAAATTAAAATTAAAAATAAAATTAAGTTAAAATTTAAATTAAATTAAAATCTAAAATAAAATTAAATTAAAATTTAATTAAATTAAAGTTTAAAATTAAATTAAATTAAAATTTAAATTAGATTAATTTAAATTAAATTAAATCACATTAAATTAAATTAAGTTAAAACATATTAAATTAAATTAAATTAAATAAAAAAATATATAATAACACAAAAAAGAATAAGTTAAAATTAAATTAAATAAATAAAATTAAAATTGAAACTAAATCAAAATTAAATTAAATTAAAGTTAAATTAAAATTAAGTTGAATTAAATATAACATCACTTAAGACATAAAAGAATTCAAAAATAAATTTAAAACAACTTGAACACTATTCCAAACATAAGCCCATTGATTGAAATTAAGTTAAATCACAAATCATTTGAACATTAATTTGCCCTCAAAAGCTCATGATGTCATAAACCTTAAACGGAGTGTTAAGTGAAGTGTTACTTCACTTATAGGATATTCAAATGTCCTAGTTCACTGGGCAAGATAACAAAGCTTGAACTCCTGGATAATTGGTTCATTATATAATTAAATTCTCTTGGACTTAAAACAATCCTAAAAGTATTGAAAAGATGTTTAAGATTCGTCTTAAGCACTTCCTCAGTACGATAAGATGTTTACAAGAACAACTGAACTTAATTGTTCTTCGATGAAGAAAATCGTCCTCAAACCAAAACACAAGAACCTAGACGTCATAGGAAATGACTAGCTATAGGATTAGGAACTTGGTAGAAAACATAACCCTTCCCTTACCTTTACTTAGGAACTTGCTTTAAATGCTTAAATATTCTAAATTGTGTTTAAGTGCAACTGGATGACGGGAAGACCCTCCAGGTACGCTTTTATTTTATTGCAATTTACCATCTTGCAATTTACTTTATTGCAAATGCACTTTACTTTTCTTGCATGATAAACAACTCGTTGCATGATAAACAAGCGTTGCATGAAAACCCACACCTTTAGGATAGTCCCTAAAACCGAAACCAAAACTAAATTAAAAGTCATTACAAGATAAAATTCACCGCCACAACATTTCAAAATATAAAACAACTCAAAATTTAATCACAAACGTAATACAAAACTACAATTACAACTAAATTAAAACGTCTTGTTGGATGATCGGGAATACCTCGGATGATTTAACCTACGTGTTGCTAACTGGATTTCCACGGTCTAAATGAAAGTGTGGAACTCATTCAGTTGAGTTTAGCAAATTCATCTGGACTAAGTGAATCCGATAAAAATAACGATGCCGGAAGGATGGAACCGTGGGATCTTAACTGGTGTTCTTATAATCAGCTTTAAGATTTGTTTTAATTAAAACATAAAAAATACTTGGATTTTAAGATTTTCTCTAAACCAGAACACTTTTCTCATCTCTTGATTTTCATCTTCTATAACTAAACCCTCAGCAACAACAAGGAGCTCGGAGCATGGTGGGCAGCACGGCTATCGTCATCAGCAAAACCTGAGTCTACTTCAGCAAAACATTCTTAGAATTAAATAACTAAGCCATAGGAATTCGAGGTAGTTTGCCTAGTGCAACATAAATCCTCAACCTTTTGTTAGGTATTTGCATTGCAAATTAAGCCCTAACCGGTCTTAGGATTCCGAGGTAGTCGTCCGATACGACATAAACCCTCACATCTTCGAGGCTATTTGTATGATTTTATCATACAAATATAAGTCCAAATTAATTAAAATTGGCAAGATCAAAACATTAAATAAATATTAGGACTTTCCTAAATTCAAGCCAAATAATAGGATAGTCGGGAAATTACCGAAGTTCACTTCGAATCTGTAATTTCTCCTACCTTTCTTCCTTTGAATTCCCAAAACAAAATGTTCCAAACTCGATCCATTCCCTATTGAAATTCAAAAATCCAATCCTTTGAAAACTTAAACTTTGAGATTCTTGAGAGCAGAATTATTGATTATTATCGAGAGTTTTCTTAATTGATTCCCATCATTTAAGATGTAATTAACTATAGAGTTTTCTTAAAAATAAGCCGTACAAATTCTGGCGACTCCGCTGGGGATAATTCCTCTCTCCATTTTAATCAGATAATTCTTCTTTCAAAAAACGGTAGTGTATTCATGCCCCTAGTGGATCAAACTACCCTTCTTTCCATTGGAATACTATGTTCATTTCTACCTTGAACAAGTACAGCTAACATTCTCTCGGATTTAGGAGCCACTGTTTAGACACCCCTAAACAGAGAGGTTCCGGGTTCCTTTTACCTCATTTCGGAGGTGGGGTGGACCCCCAATTGGTATTAGTTTAGGAGCGATCTTGAGGGTCGAGAAGTTTCTACAAAACTTTCTCTTCCTTTTCCAGTTCCTAATCAATTCCTTTTATCCTTCCTACAACTCTCCTTCTTTTAATAATTCTCTGTCTTAACGAACAAATCTTTTCGAAAAACAATTATCTAAATAACTTTTCTTTTAATACCACAAATACACTAAGATAAATGAAATGTGTTCGGACTCTTTCTTTTTTGTCATAAGTTTTACGACAAGAAGAAGCATGATTCGGGGACTAACACTTGGAATCTGCCCTACAGAAATGGAAGCCCCAAAACTGATCTTCTCCTTCGTCAACGGACTAGACCTGGCTGTGTTCAAGGATGAACTACCTAATAATGGAATCATTCGATTCGGACATAGATTCGGGGACACTGACATCAAAATCCCTGACGTCACTCTCTTTTCACTCACAAGCAAAGTACCGGAAACTGAGAAACCATTGATTGAGTTTAACCTCAAGTCAACTCATGAATTCCCTCCTCTCGCAAAAGATTCCGATTCGAGAGGAGTACCGTTGTTCGCAGAAGGACCTGTTGTTGCTACCCCCACCTGGTCTAGTTGTCTCTCGCACCTACCCCACGCCGCGACTAAAGGGGAAGGAAATTCAGAACTGTGATGAGCCTGTTACTGTGGAGGGTACAGATCTTCCTGTGAGACCTTCCGTTTTTGAAATCGGGTCTAGCTCGAGAATTCCATCACTGACACGGACTCAAAGAAGGAACAGAAGTAGAAGGATTGCTAGAGAAGCCAGAGCTGCTGAAGTTGCTTTCCTAGAAGAAATCCCAGAACTGCCCGAGTATACACCACTGCCTGAATACATACCACTTTTGGGAGGAAGTAGGTTTCACCCCCCTCTCCGCCGCAGAGGATGAGGAAAATGTCCGCAAAATTACTGCTGCATTGCCTCAGCCCGCATATTACAACGATGGCCATAAGAAAAGGGCTAGAATTACGCCATTTGCTCGACTACAAACCCTGATAGAAAAGTTAGCAAAGAAAGAAAAATGCTCTGTGTCAGAGATATTAAGAAGGGTAGGGCGTGCGCCAGCCAAGTCCCGTCTTGGGCCGCGAGTAGAACCTGCTGTCGCTGCAGAAAAAGCCGAATAAGAGAATGAAAGCTAGTCCACTCGTCGTTATTTCGGGACTTCAAATTAGGGAGGATACCACCTTCCAAGCATTTGGTCGACTGCACCATCCGGTCCCAGCACCTTCTGTCGCTAGAAGGATGGTATGGCGTCCCACTACCGGACAATTAAGGTTAAAACAACAACCTGAGAAGGAAAGTCTCGTCAGGATACTTGAGTCAGAAGAAAGTGCTACCCAGTGAAGAGGACTCATGAGAAGGAAACCCGACAGTTATCCCATGACGACTGCAAAGATTTACAGAAAAGACCACTAGAAGATGCTATGAAAAAGCTAAGAACCGATATTCGGCGATTAGCAAGAGAAAGAGAAGAGAAATTCGGAGATGAAGTCGACTCGTCGTAGTTCATGGATGATGAATATGCGGAAATTAACATGGTTGAAACACGAGCTTCGTCGGCTTCACAAGGTGCTCCTACGACGTGCAGAAGAGAGGAGCTAGAAGTAATGAGGATGCAACTTCAAGAGAAAGATGATACGATCGCCCTAATGGCAAAAGGATGGAAGAGATGGTCAGTAGCCTAGCCACTCTCCGTAGTCGAGTTCAACCCCAAAGAGAAACACCCCCGTAAGTTATTCACATTGTAGACGGAGGAAAGGAGATTACATCCTTCAACGGGGATGATCAATTAAAGAAGGACAAAACAAAAAATATGATTCCGGAAAAGGGTATCAAAAGCATGGTGGAACAGCAGGTGCGAGAAGCCTTGGCACAATCAAAGAGTGGGACATCCATTCTGACGGGTAGGCCTTTCCCCGAAGAATTCGACGCTGTCCAATACCCGAAAGGCTTCGTACCACCTCTGTTCATGACCTTTGGTGGAACCGGAAACCCTCGATAGCACGTTGCACATTTTCGTGCCAGTTGTTGCAATGCCTGCGGAAGTGATGCTTTACTCTTCCGACAGTTTGTCAGCAGCCTGTCAGGAATCGCCTTTGATTGGTATGCGGAATTACCGAACGGTTCGGTGAAGACATTTTCAGAAGTAGAGAACCTCTTCATCAAGCGATTTGCCGGAGCTCAGCACCACATCACTATAGGTGATTTAGTGGTAGAGAAGCAGAAGCCGAACAAAACTTTGGTGGATTACATACTTCGATGGAGGAATCTAAGTATGAAGTGTGAGCCACAGCTACAAGAACAACATGTAGTCGGCATTTTACTTAAGAGCATTCAAGGCCCGATAGCACTTCTCCTCAAGGGATTTACTATTAAGACTTTCGAGAAGTTGTTAAGCAAGGCCGTAAGCTTGCAAGAGGAGGCGAAGCAATTAAGTTTCACCGACAAAACAGACAAACAGAAGACCATGAAAACTTTCGAAAAGAAGTCCGGGATCGTCGCAGCTGTCGATAAAGGCAAGCGACCAATACAAATACCGCCGTAACGGTCACAACAAACTCAACGAGATTACCAAGAACCCCGACCCAGCTATTAGTCATCCCAACAGTATGAACAACCGCCTCGTCCACAACGTACGCTAAAGGAGCTTCTGAGCAGGGAATATCCGTTCAAGAATGAGGCAATGCCGAAAATGTTCCGCAGTCTGATGAAGACTCTAGATTTCTAACTGCCATAACCTAAGAGACCAGAAGAAGTCGACAAGAAAGGTGATCCCAACTTTTGCCCTTACCACCGGATGCTTGGACACAAGATAGAAGATTGTATTACCTTCAAAAGTTGGCTCAATGACAATCTTCAAAAAGCAAATATAACGATCCCGAAGGAGTACATGAAGGAACCCCAGAAAGGAGGTTCCGTCAATGTTATCTCGACAGATCTCATTGTTCCGATAGATCCCTATGCGACTGATGATGGATGGACTACCGCTTGGACAAAGTTTTCGAAGAAGATTTTGGATCACATCCAAACCGCTTCGGTGAGAGCCTCAATTCAGAGTTCGAAACCTGTCAAGTCAGCATTATCACTTGCGATAGAAGGACCACCTCAACAAGAGACGATTGAAGAAAAGAAGAAAATTGATGAAGAAAAGAAGGCCGAGGCTCTTAAGGCTAGACTAGGGGCTGCTTATCCTAGGATAGTTGTTTCCGATTCGGGGGAGAAATCCCTCGAACCTCCGACTCGTATGATTATTTGCTCGCTCCGGGGGATCTTATAATGATAAGGGTTATGGCGTTGGCTACGTTTTGATCGTTTCTAACGATTACGTAACTAGCGACAACCAACCTAATCCGGACATCGATTCCGATACAAGTGACAATTCTCAAATCATACATAATCTCGACGATCATAATGACGAAGAAGACATCCACCAGGGAGGCTACGAGAGTTCAACAAGCAATGAATCTATTTGCAAGTTTCGAGGAGCTCCAGTCACAATAGAGTTAGAGCCTTCAGACTCTGAAGCTAATTCAAAAGAACCTGTCATTCCGATTCAGGAGGAGACACCAGAAAACTCAATATTAGATTCAGAAGAAATTACAGAAGTCAAATTAAGAAGTGGAAGAGTTCTACCTCCGAGAATGGGTCCAAAGGACAAAGGAAAGTAGGTGGTTGTTCAGGAAGAACCAATCCCCGTAGAAGGAATACCCATTCGGGAAGAAATCGAGACACATGGAAATAAAGTGGACTACAACGTGCTAGCCCATCTTAGGAAACTACCGGCCAAACTAAGCATCTACGACGCTCTCATCTTATCAAAGGAGATGAGAGAAGCTCGATCAAGGCCTTACTTGATCCGTAAATTTGCTTAGCTCGAATGACCGGAGATTCCTTAGATGAGGTTTGCTTGTTAAAGGATCGAGCGAGGTGTTACCTTCACGGACAATGACCTACTACTTGGGACGGCAGACCACAACCGACCGTTGTACATTTCAGTTACAATCGAGAAGTTTACACTCTCCAGAGTATTGGTGGATCCAGGAGCATCAATCAATATAATGAATCTTCGAACGCTAGCATATTTGGAAATTGATGCTCGCGAGCTCGAAGCGGAAAAAATGTTATTAAGAGGATTCAACCAGAAAGGAGAAAGAGCCCTCGGATCAATAACACTGCTAATGAAGACCGGTGACTTGGCAAATACAACTGCAAAATTTCACATAATTGATTCAGAGACGTCATTCAATGCTCTACTGGGCCGACCATGGATACATGAGAACCGGATGGTACCATCATCCCTACATCAGTGCATCAAATACTACGATGGAGGGGAACAGTGCATCAAAGGTGACTTACAACCGTTCTCCGTACATGAAATTGGAATCCATGAAGATGCAACTTATTACGCACCTCTGAAGAAAACAATGTTCTCCATAGATACCATAACAAATGAAACAAAGGAAGTTCGGGACGACGAAGAACCTGAAGTTCTAGTCCAACAGTCACTCACCACTCCCTTACGACGAGATGGTGAAGGTTTCTCCACAACTAGGATCCGAGGTCGAGGCTGGGGACGAGGTCATGGCAGAGACGTTAGGACAGTTGGACAGAGAAAACCAGCCATCAATGTTGATTGGGGAGACATTTCTGAAGATGAAAAAGAGATCAAACAAGAAGCAGCAGCAATAAGTCGGAAGAAGCCGCAATTCAGGATCCCTCTCGAAGGTGAAAAGAACAAAGAATATAAATCCATGTACGAGAAGATTAACCACTATGTACATACTATGACCCTGACCCCGATCCATTCTAATAAGATCGAGGGTATGGTGGTCAAAGAGGTACGTAGCGGCGGTGCAAAGCCCATCATATTCTACCGTGGTGCTCCTTCCTCCAAAACTGAAAATAATGTACAATTTGAAGATGTCACTTCATCAGAATTAATGGAATTACCTTTTGAGTGGTACTCTCCCTGTGTTCAAAATTTAATTCAGCGTGGTTTCTTACCTCGACAATGGACAAAAGGTCAATCACAATAATTTGAAAAATTATGGAATAATTCCGGTCGTCCACCCAATTCAAAGCATGGTCTCGGATTCAGCACAGTAGGATCAGTTGATGATACTGAATTTTGCTTGGTTGTCACTTGCGAGTCTAATGAAAACTGCATGGAAACTATAGAAGAATTTGAAGATTTACAAATTGGAAACACTCCACCAGAGTTCGAAGAAGAGATCAAATCTACAATAGATGAGTTAACGGAAGTTAAATTAGGTACTAGCGAAGAGCCTAGACCTACCTTTGTTAGCTCCTTACTCAATAAAGAAGACTCTGAAGAAATAATCAAGTTATTAATGGAATTTAAAGATTGTTTTGCTTGGAACTACGATGAGATGCCAGGACTAGCTCCAAAGGTCGCAGTCCATAAGCTAGGAGTGGATCCTACTTCTGTTCCAGTCAGACAAGGTCCCAGAAGAATGCGTCTAGAAATCGAACAACAAGTCATAGCTGAAGTTAAAAAGCTAATAGATGCTAAATTTGTTCGTGAAGAACAATACCCGACTTGGTTAGCTCAATGTGGTGCCGATCGGGAAGAAGAATGGTCAGATCAGAATTTGTGTGGATTTCAGAGATTTAAACAAGGCATGTCCAAAAGATGAATTCCCTCTACCGATCCCATAATTAATGATCGATATTGCTTCCACATGAAATATTCTCATTCATGGATGGATCTTCAGGATACAACCAGATAAAAATGGCTCCAGAAGATGAGAATCTTACATCATTCAGAACGCCGATTGGAGTATATTGCTACACAGTGATGCCATTCAGACTGAAGAACACAGGAGCTTCCTACCAGAGAGCAATGACAAGAATTTTTGATGATCTCATCCACAATCAAGTCGAATGCTACGTGGACGATGTGGTCATCAAAAGCAAAGTAAAGGAAAACCACCTTTATTATTTGAGAATTCTTTTCGAACGATTAAGACAATTTAACCTTAAGATGAATCCCTTAAAATGCGCCTTCGGCGTCACCTCCGGGAAATTCTTTGGATTCGTAGTCCGACATCGTGGAATTGAAATCGATCAGGAAAAGATAAAAACTATCTTAGAAATGCCGCCTCCTAAAACCTTAAAACAACTACGATCTTTTCAAGGGAAGCTGGCATATCTTCGACGCTTTATCTCAAACTTGTCAGGTAGCTGTCAGCCTTTCTTAGCATTACTTAAAAAGGACGCCAAATTTATTTGGGAAGAGAAATGCCAGAAAGCCTTCGAGGACATTAAACAATATTTAATGACACCTCCTGTCTTAGCGAGCCCCGGTCTCGGTGTAGACCGTTGATACTTTATACCGTGGCTTTAGACGACTCTCTCGGAGCTCTGTTAGCCCAAGTCAATGATGAGGGTAAAGAAAATGCTCTTTACTACCTAAGCCGTCGTTTACTTCTGACGGAAATGAAGTATCCCGCAATTGAAAAACACTGTTTGGCCCTGATCTTCGCCGCTCAAAAGCTCAGGCACTACATGCTTTCTCATAAGGTCAACCTGATCTCGAAATTTAATCCATTGCAATACTTGATGACCCGTCCAAAGCTTTCTGGCAGACTTTCCAGGTGGTCAATGAAATTATTGCAATTCGATATAACTTTCGTGCCTCTTCATGCCGTAAAGGGACAAGTCCTAGCATACTTCCTCGCAGCACACCCCATACCGGCAGAATCTCCTCTCAATGACGACTTGCCAGATGAACAAATAATGAGCTTAGAAGACCCCGATGATCGATGTTGGGAATTATATTTCGACGGAGCATCTTCAGCACACAAAGATGAAGAATCACAAGTGATAGTGACCGGTAAGGCAGGAATCAGACTAATCTTTATAACCCCGGAACGGGGGATGTTAAGATACTCCTACCACTTGACAGAGCCGTGTGCAAACAATGAAGCATACCAAATCAAATTCTTGGGGTTGAGGATTTTACATCCGAGACTGCATTGCTTTAGGATTCTTTCCCTATTGCAATGAAATACATCAAAGTCAAATTCTTGGAGTTGAGGATTTCACATCCGAGACTGCATTGCTCTGGGATTCTTTCCCTATTGCAATGAAATACATCAAAATCAAACTTTTGGGGTTGAGGATTTCACATCCGAGACTGCATTGCTTTAGGTTCTTTCCCTATTGCAATGAAATACATCAAAATCAAATTTTTGGGGTTGAGGATTTCACATTCAAGACTGCATTGCTTTAGGTTCTTTCCCTATCGCAATGAAATACATCAAAATCAAATTCTTAGTGGCTGAGGATTTTACATCCGAGACTGCATTGCTTTAGGATTCTTTCCCTATTGCAATGAAATACATCAAAATCAAATTTTTGGGGTTGAGGATTTCACATCCGAGACTGCATTGCTTTGGGTTCTTTCCCTATTGCAATGAAATACAACAAAATCAAATTTTTGGGGTTGAGGATTTTACATCCGAGACTGCATTGCTTTAGGATTCTTTCCCTATTGCAATGAAATACATCAAAATCAAATTCTTGGGGTTGAGGATTTCACATCCGAGACTGCATTGCTCTAGGATTCTTTCCCTATCGCAATGAAATACATCAAAATCAGACTTTTGGGGTTAAGGATTTCACATCCGAGACTGCATTGCTTTAGGATTCTTTCTTTATCGCGATAAAATACATCAAAATCAAATTCTTGAGGTTAAGGATTTTACATCCAATACCGCATTGCTCTGAGATCTCTCCTCATTGTAATGATTCAATCCAATCAATTCAATTTTCTTTTGAGGTTGAAGATGTTACATCTAAAACCACAAAATTCCAATTTTCATTTCAAGTTCAAATCCCTTCAAATTAAACTTAACAAAACTTCAATCTAAATTTAAACCCAAACTAAAATCTGAGCTCACACATCAAAACTTAAACTGAAACATAATAAAATCTAAATCAAGATTCCCCCAAATCATGTGATTTGGGATTCACCTCCTTTCCCTTTCCCCAGCGAGAGTTCAGGAATCTCCAGTCTCAGAGATATACTTGACACTCCCCAGCGGAAATTCTTTAATTTCATCCTAAGTTTGTCACTTGGACATCTGTGTTGGTTTTGTTGATCTCTTCGGTCAACGCCAATACGCGCAGTGTGCTTGGATAACACACCACTGTTGACCTCATTTTTGATGAGGTCTTCTCTTCTTCTTTTTAGTACTTAGGATCTAGCCTTAGGCTTTTCCTTTGACTATCCTAGAGGATTAGAATTGGGACCCACCACTTAGAAATTCAAACCACTTCTTAACTCCCCGCAAACTCCACAAACTTGACTCGTAGACCCCTAATCACCTAGAGGGTTGAAATCAAATGTGGAAGTTTAAAGGATGAGTTCCTATAGGACTCTTTGGCCTTAGGATCGCCCTGGTGGCCCGGTCCAGTGAAGGGCTGACCTACACACACACTACACTTATACACTACACTTTCACACACCTCCTAAAAACACACCCATACCTAACTCGACCTCCCGACTCATGAAGGTGATTCACATGGATGGTCCTTAACCCCTAAGCCCTTGGCAAGAGGGTTAGGAACAACATAAGTGGATGCCTCAAATGAGTCCCTTCATGGCTCATGTGGGCTTGATATGGCTTCATGGCTCAACCAAAATTATTTCATTCCACTTACAATTACTCAATCTTCAATTTTGCAAATTTTCAATTTTTGACCCCCGGGACCCTACACCCGCTTAGCCTACCCAAAGCCCTTGAAATTACCCAAATTTTTCAAAATTTCCAAATCACCAAAAATTCCCCAAAATTCCCCAAAATTAACCTTGAACATTTCCTCACCAATCAAGTTGATCATCCATAGCCAAAAATACCAAAAATTCCAAAAATACCTCCCAATACCCTCCAAATACCCAAAATACCCCTCTTGACCCAAAAATCCAAAAATTCAAACAATTCCCAGAAAATTCCAGAAAATCCCAAATATTCGTAATTTCATTTTGTTCAACTACACCATGGGCCAAATTTGTCAATTTACCCCACTTTTGTCAAAACCCCCAATTTGACCCATTTTAACCCAAAGTGAACCCAATGTCAAACCAAACCTAACCCAAACTAACCCATTTCAACTCCAATTAACCCCAAACCTTTTCTAAACCTTCCTCAACATCCCCACAAACAAAATACTAACATGATTTACCCAAAATTTAGACCCAAACCCCACTCAAATTCAACCCAAAGCCAAAAAGCCCAATTTTGACCTAAACCCAAACCTAACCCAATTCAAGCCCAAACCACTTCAAATTTATTCCAAATCATTCATGAAACCTTCCTAAATTAAATTCAACACTTATTGGATCCAATCCTTTACAAAATTATCAACCTAAAATTTGTTTTGAAATCCAAAAGCCCATTCCTAAAATAATTTCAAAAGTTCAAACCCATCCTAAGGCCCACATTACAATCTCATCTCATCCTCACTCAATTAAAATCATCCCTAAGTTCTAAATTAGCCATCAAATTTTTCTAAACTAAGCCATATGCCAAATCCTATCAAATCACCCCTAAATTACCAAAATTCCTAAAAACCTCTTTCATGAAAGTTGACTTAGCTTTTTCCAAGCTAAAGGTGAGCCATGAAGTCATGCATGAGCCACATGCGAGCCATGAAAGCCTTGGACACTTCACCATACCCAAAATGGCAAGAAGAGGGGACCATTTAATGATTCTCTTAAGAGTGATTAACCACTCCCATGTCTCCCCTAACTCTTGCTTAAGCTTAATTGTACTTGGATTGTGACTTGACCCCACTAATCAAGCTCGATCCAAGTGACTTTCCCTTCGACCCAAATTGGCCTTGGATGGTGGACCTAACACAAAACCAAGGGTTGACCCATTTAGACCCAAAACTAGCCCTTTCCCATTCCACTTTGATTCAAACCCTTTACACATGTCCATGGCCAATTGACTGCACAAACCTCCAGCCCTGACCCACCTGGACCTGAGGGTGACCCATGCCCGCGGCCAGCCGCTCGGGTCGTCGGAAAACACCATGGTCGAGACCTCGGGAGGAGCCAAAGTTTGGAATTCCCACCTACCGAGCCGCCCCATCCCCCAGTGGCCATTGCAGCTGTTCTTCTCTTGCCAAGAGCAGCTGATCCCAGTCCCTAACTCCCCCTGGGAGGCCCTCCAGCCTCTCCTATTTAAACACCCCCTCTCTCGGCCATGGAGGAGGTGCTGAACTAACCTTAAGGAAACTCTGCCAAAATCATTCCAGACCACTCTCTACACATAGAGCACTTGATTCCCACTGGATTCCAGCCCCAATTCCCTCCAGTCGAGCTCAATTTCGAGTTCAAACTTCGAAGACAAAACCAGGACACTTCTTCACAGTGGACCAATCCCCAAATTGATTGATCCTATACCTTCACCAGACCAAGGGAAGAAGTCCACCTACAAAAGACCCCTCTCCAGGCCACCCATCTGTTCCAGACTCCAAGCTTTGTAATCGGCTGTGGTCGAAATCCTACCTAGAAAATTCACCAGACCAGAAGACTTCATCTGGAGCTTGTTGGGACGCAATCAAAGGTGACACAACCCTCAGATCGAAGCCACACTTCTCTGAGCAAAGGTATGGCCTCACTCTTCTTCCCGAGTTTCTGAACTTTCTCCATTTTTATTGAGTCAATTTCATGCCACATAAACCGTATGGATGTGTTCGTCTTCTCGAGACGAATCCATAGAGCATAAGAACGTTCAATTTGGTCAAGTATCGAGTGAGATCTTAGGCCTAGAAGACGGACGGTTCTCGGGCTAGGAGGCTTGGGGACGATGAACGGATGCCATTCATTCAATACAGGCGCGGACGGACAGCTCAGATGGCATCGGACCAGGAGATGATACATGAACCGTGAGCCGCGTGGCGCTGAGTCGGAAGGCGGCGTCGAATGGGAGCGCGCCGCGTGGCCTTTCGGAGATGCCGAGGATGACAGGGCGCCGCGTGGATAAGTAGGAAATTAGGTTATTTTCCTATTTATTTAATTACCAGAACTTGAAAAATGCATAACTTTGTGTAGAAAAATCGAAAAAATAAAATAAAAATACCCTCTTGCTCAGTGAACAGAGGAGAATAATGTGAAAAAGAAATCATTTAATTTCATTGAGTATTTGATTTTTAATAATTTATTTACTCTCTGCACATTTTCAATTCTCCATACATGTATACAATTCACCATGACATGAGACCATAGGGCTTTTGAAGCCTCCGAATTTGGGAACATTCCCCGAATTTTCCAAAGTCAGAGGCCATCCCTATGAAGAGTTATTGATTTTTCAACTCTAGGTTTCTAGTTTGAGTATTTTAATTCCAATAATTAGCATATTGTGAAATAAATTCTAGGAAAATTTGGTGATGTTTATTATGACTAGAGGAACCTAGGAAAAATAGGTTTTGAATTAATCCACTTGGAATAACCTTAATTGGCTTAAACATCCAAAATAGGTCCTTAATTAATTAGAGCTAATCATACATCAAATTGACTTAAAATCAATTCTCCACTGACCTTTAGGATCAGAGGAACCCACCATAAAAATTTGAAGTCAATTGGACTTGGTTAGCCCTACTAAATGGGTTGATTAAACCATTTAGCCAATTTAAACTTTAAAAATTCATAACTTTCAAAATACTTTTCAAAAATTCACCAAATTGGTTTTGGAGCCTCTCTGATATTAGGGGAATTTAAGAAAAATAAAATTGCAATTTTTCAAAAAAGTTGATTTTCTTACATTATTTTAATATTTTAATAATTAAAAAATAATAAAAAACACAAAAATAATAAAATTCATCAAAATGTCACATTTTGAATTTTAATCACTTAGAAACAAACCCCATATTTTTCTTAAGTCTCTATAATGAGATATTAAATTTTAAAGCCCTAAGGTAATTTTAAAATTAAAAAAATGTATATTTTTAGTATTTCCACTAAAATAATTCTAGTAAATCAAAGAGAAATAAAAAAATTATAAAAGCTGATTCTATGATTTCCTTGATATCAGAGAGATTTTTGAAAAATATAAAATTCATTTTTTCAACCTTTATTTTATTTTTAAATTAATTAATACTCCAAAACTCAAAATAATTATAATAAAAAGAATATAATTCAAAAAATCACCAAAATTGGTCCAAGTGATCCTCTTGTCATTAGGAATGTCCCATAATTTTATTAAAGACAGAAACTTTCCCTTGGTCATATTATTAAATTTTTCTTGGAAATCCCTATTTTCCACTAAAAATAATTACATAAATAAATTAAATACAGAAAAATCACATTTTCTCCTCTCATGCCTTCATTGACATATGAGTGAAGTCACATAAAAATTTCAAGTTCATTTAAGCTCAATTTAGTGAGTTATGAAATTATTAAGCTCGAAGGGCAAAATGGTAATTAAAATTTTAACCTTTAATTAAAACTTTAGGCTTAATAAAATTAAAGAGTAAAGTATTTGATCCTAATCTGATTTGGATGATTGAAATTTGAATAATAAGGGTAGAAACCTATTAAACAATTTAAAAATAATTGAAATAAACCTTAATTAAATAATTGATTAAATTTGGAAGAATAATAAAATTGGAATTATTAAAATAAGGATATTATTAGGAAGAGATTTGTTCTTTAATTTAAGAATCCCTAAATTAATCATCTCAATAATATTTAATTCCTAAATAAAATGATAATCCAAATTTAAGATTTAAAATGCTAAAAGACTTAATCATTAAATTAAATTAAAATTAAATTATTTAAATTAAATCCTTTTAAAATTTCAATTAAATTAATACTTTAATAATTTAAATTAAATCATCTTTAAAACATAAAAAAATAATAAAATATTAAATTAAAATTAAAAATAAAATAAAATAAAAAATTAAATCATATTAAATTAAATCAAATTAAATTAAATTAAATTAAATTAAATTAAATTAAATTAAATCAAATTAAATCAAATTAAATTAAATTAAATTAAATCATATCAAATCAAATTAAATTGAATTAAATTAAATTAAATAATAGAATCAAGTTAAAATTAAAATTAGATTAAATTAAATTAAAATTAAAACTAAACCAAATTAAATTAAATTAAAGTTAAATTAAATTGAATTAAAAATAACATCACCTAAGACATAAAGAAATTCAAAAATAAATATAAAGCAACTTGAACACTATTCCAAATTTAAACCCATTAACTGAAATTAAATTAAATCACAAACCATTTGAACATCAATTTGCCCTCAAAAGCTTTTGTTGTCATAACTCCTAAATAGAACGTTAAGTGAAATGTTATTTCCCTCATAGGATATTCAAATGTCCTAGTTCACTGAGTAAGGTAACAACAAAACTTGAATTCCCGGACGAATAATTCATTTGTATGATTAAATTCATTTGGACTTAAAATAATTCTAGCAATATTGAAAAGATGTTTAAGATTCTTCTTAATCACTTTCTCAATATGATAGGATGTTTATGAGAACAACTGAACTTAGTTGTTCTTTGATGAAGAAAATCATCCTTAAACCAAAACACAAGAACCTAGACGTCATAGGAGATGACTAGCTACAGGATTAGGAACTTGGTAGAAAACCATAACCCTTCCCTTAGTTTTACCAAGGAACTTGTTCTAAATGCTTAAATATTCTAAATTGTGTTTGAGTGCAGCTTGGGATGATGGGAAGACCCTCCAGGTATGCTTTTATTTTGTTGCAATTTACTTTATTGCAATTTACTTAATCACATCGCACTTACTTTTCTTGCATGATAAACAACTGTTGCATGAAAACCCACACTCTTAGGATAGTCCCTAAAACTAAAATCAAAATTAAATTAAAATTCATTACAAGATAAAATTCACCGCCACAACATTTCAAAATATAAAACAACTCAAAATTTAATCACAAACAGAACACAAAACTACAATTACAACTAAATTAAAACGTCTTGTTGGATGATCGGGAATACCTCGGATGATGTAACCTACGTGTTGCTAACGGGATTTCCACGGTCTAAATGAAAGTGTGGAACTCATTTAGTTGAGTTTAGCAAATTCATCTGGACTAAGTGAATCCGATAAAAATAATGATGCTGGAAGGATGGAACCGTGGGATCTTAACCGGTGTTGTTATAATCAACTTTAAGATTTGTTGTAATTAAAACATGAAAAACACTTGGAAATTAAGAATTTCTCTAAACCAAAACACTTTTCTCATATCCTGATTTATGACTTCTAAAACTAAACCTTTGCAACAACAAGGAGCTCGGAGCATGATGGGCAGCACGACCATCGTCATCAATAAAACCCGAATCTACTTCGACAAAACTTTCTTAAGAATTAAATAACTAAGCCATAGGACTTCGAGGTAGTTTGCCTAGTGCAACATAAATCCTCAACCTTTTGTTAGGCATTTGCATTGCAAATTAAGCCCTAACCGGTCTTGAGATTCCGAGGTAGTCGTTCGGTACGACATAAACCCTCACATCTTCCAGGCTATTTGTATGATTTTATCATACAAATATAAGTCCTAATTAATTAAAATTGGCAAGATCAAAACGTTAAATAAACATTAGGACTTTCCTAAATCCAAGCCAAACAATAGGATAGTCAGGAAATTACCGAAGTTCGCTTCGAATCTGTAATTTCTCCTATTTTTCTTCCTTTGAATTCCCAAAACAAAATGTTCCAAATTTGATCCATTCCCTATTGAAATTCCAAAATTCAATCCCTTGAAAATTTAAACTTTGAGATTCTTGAGAGTAGAATTATTGATTATTATCGAGAGTTTTCTTAGGTGATTCCCGTCACTTAAGATGTAATTAACTATAGGGGCTTGCCCTTATAGGGAATTTTAAGAACCTAGGTAATATAAACCCTGCTTAATTCCTTTGTATTAAGCAGGGGAACTTGTCGTCTTATAAAATTGGTTCGCAGACCAAACAGATGTCACAAATCTTCTAGTTTATTTAACCGAGCCCCATCGTCAAGCAGTGTGTCTATTCTTCGGGATAGATACACGGTTTGTGGTGCGATGCTTGTTTATATAAACTATTTGGGATGTGAGATCGGTTTGATTTCACATCTTAAAATTTTAAAACTTAAAATTATTTTCAAAATCAAATGCTACTTTCCAAATTATATATATATTTAAATTAAATTTAAAATTTAAAATTCGCCGACAATTTCTGTTAGGCGACCCCTCTTTTTAAAATACAACACACTTAACCTAAAAATAAGCCGTACAACCACACCTATTGGGGGTCCATTTGTTGACCTCATTTTTGATGAGGTCTTATCTTCTTCTTTTTAGTACTTAGGATCTAGCCTTAGGCTTTTCCTTTGACTATCTTAGAGGATTAGAATTGGGACCCACCACCTAGAAATTCAAACAACTTCTTAGCTCCCCGCAAACTCCACAAACTTGACCGTAGACCCCTAATCACTTAGAGGGTTGAAATCAAATGTGGAAGTTTAAAGGATGGGTTCCTATAGGACTCTTTGGCATTAGGACTGCCCTGGGTGGCCTGGTCTGGTGAGGGCTGACTTACAGACACTTTACACTTGTACAATACACTTTCACACACCTCCTAAATCCAAACCTATACTCAACTTGACCTCCTGACTCATGAAAGTGATTCACATGGATGGTCCTTAACTCCTAAGCCCTTGGCTAAGGGGGTTAGGAACAACATAGTGAATGCCTCAAATGAGTCCCTTCATGGCTCATGTGGGCTTGATATGGCTTCATGGCTCAACCAAAATGATTTCATTCCACTTACATTCACCCAATCTTCAAATTTCCAAATTTTTAATTTTTGGCCCCCGGGACCCTGACTACGCCAACTTTACCCAAAACCCTTGAAATTACCCAAATTTTCAAAAAATCTCCAAATCACCCAAAATTCTCCAAGACCAATCCCAAACATTCCCACATCACTCAAATTGACCATCCATAGCCAAAAATACCAAAAATTCCAAAAATACCTCCCAATACCCTCCAAATACCCAAAATACCCCTCTTGACCCAAAAATCCAAAAATTCAGAAAATTCCCAGAAAATTCCAGAAAATTCTACATATTCCCAATTTCATTTTGTTCAACTACACAATGAGCCAATTTTGTCAATTTACCCCACATTTGTCAAAACCCCCAATTTGACCCATTTTAACCCAAAATGAACCCAATGTCAATCCAAACCTACCCAATTGACCCAAATCTGGTCCAACTCAATTCTAAACTTCAATTCAACATTCCCAACACCAATCTAGACCAAATCCAACTCCAATTTGATTGACATTTGAATCCAATTTCACTTTTGGCCTTAAAGCCCAATTTGGGCCCATGACCCAAACCTAACCCAAACCAAACCAATTCAACTCCAATTAACCCCAAATCTTTTCTAAACCTTCCCTAACATCCCCAAAAACAAAACACTAACATTATTTGCCCAAAATTTGGATCCAAACCCCACTCAAATTCAACCTAAAACTAAAAGGCCCAATTTTGACCTAAACCCAAACCTAACCCAAATAAGCCCAAACCCCAAAATCAAAACCCAATCAAAGTCAAAACCTCTTTGAAAAACTCCCATAAACATTTCCAAACATTAATTTTACATTAATTTCAACCCTAACCCAACATTGGCCCAAGTTAGCCCAATTTGACCTGCATAGGCCCATTTATCAAATCAACCCAAATTCAACCCAATTCAAACCCAAATCACTCCAAACTTGTTTCAAATCAATCATGACACATCCTTAAGCCAAACCCAAAAATTATTTGTCCCAAGCCTTTACCAAAATTTCATCCTAAAATCCATTTTAAAATCCAAAAGCCCACTTCCCTAAACCATTTTAAAAGCCCATCTTCACTAAATTTCAAAAGGCCCAAAGCCCACATGACAATCCTTTATCATCATCCATTTGATAAAACCATCTCCTAAGTTCTAAATCCATGATAAAATAAATCCAAATCAAGACATATGCCAAATCCCATCAAATCACCCCTAAATTACCAAAATTTTTAAAACCTTTTTTCATGAAATTGACCAAACTTTTCCCCAAGCCAAAGGTGAGCCATGAAGCCATGCATGAGCCCCATGGGAGCCATGAGAGCCATGGAATCTACTTTCCACCTCACCAAACCATTAATGGAAAGAGAGGGGATCTCTTTCTTAAACCCTTTTTTACCTTAAGCATGTCACACACTAAACCATGCTTAGCCACCTCACCATGGATGAAGACTTCACCACTCCTTCTAAGCTGACCTAAATGATTCCCTCAGCTCAAAATCAGGTCTTGGGGAGGTGCACCAAGCCTATTTCCATGGGTTGACCCAAACAAGGCCAAAATGAGCCTTCTCCCATTCCATTTAAATCAAACTCCTTTACACATGTCCATGGCCAATTGATTGCACTAAACCCTGCACCGACCCACCCGAACAAGATGGTGACCAAGTGCTCGGCCTCGCCACCCACCGTGCCACCGGAAAACTCCATGGCCGAGACATGGGGAAGAGCCAAACTTTGGAATTCCACCTTGCTGAGCTGCCCCATGCCCAGTGGCCATTGCAGCTGTTCTTCTCCTCACCAGAGCAGCTGATCCCAAGCCCTAACTCCCCCTGGGAGAGCCTCCAGCCATGTCTATTTAAACCCTACCCCTCTTGGCCATGGAAGAGGTGCTGAATCACCCTTAAGGAAACTCTACCAAAATCACTCCAGACTCTCCCCACACCTACAACACTTGATCCCCATTGTCCTCCTGCACTAATCCCCACTAATTGAGCTCAATTTTGGAGCTCAATTCTCAGGCCCGAACAGGACATTCCCAAATCCTCCACCAAAGTCAAATTAAACTCACCTGAGAAGTTCCTCAGTGAAAGTCCCCTCTCCAGGCCACCCATATGTTCCAGACTCGAAAGGTTGAAATCGAGCTTGGTCAAAATCATACCTGGATAATTCACCAGGCCAGGAGACTTCATCTGGAGCTTGCTTGGACCCAATCGAAGGTGACACAACTCTCAAATCGAAGCCACACTTCTCTTAGCAAAGGTATGGTCTCACTCTTCTTCCCGAGCTTCTGAACATTCTCCATTTTTATCGAGTCAATTTCATGCTACATAAACCGTATGGATGTGTTCGTCTCTTCAAGACGAATCCATAGAGCACAAGAACACGAAAATCCGTTGAGAAATGAGTGAGTTCTTAGGGTTTTAGTGTGGATGGTTCTCGGGCTAGGAGGCTTGGGGACGATGAACGGATGCCGTTCATTCAATACAGGCGCGGATGGACGGCTCAGATCAGGTCGGATCAGCGGATGATTCGTGGAAGGCGGGACCCGGGCTGCTGACTCATGTGGCGGCGTCAAATGGGAGCGCGCCGCGTGGCCGTTCGGAGATGCCGAGGATGACAGGGTAACGCACTGGATAAGTAGGAAATTAGGGTATTTTTGATTTATTTAATTCCCTAAACTTTAAAAATGCATAACTTTGTGTAGGAAAATCAGAAAAATAAAATAAAAATGCCCTCTTGCTCAGTGAACAGAGCAGAATAATGTGGAAAAGAAATCATTTAATTTAATTGAGTATTTGATTTTTAATAATTTATTTACTCTCTGCACTATTTCAATTCTCCATGTATGTATCCAATTCACTATGACATGAGACCGTAGGGCTTTTGAAGCCTCTGAATTTTGGAACATTCCCTGAATTTTTCAAAGTCAGAGGCCACCCCTATGAAGAGTTATTGATTTTTCAATTCTAGGTCACTATTCTGAATATTTTAATTCCAATAATTAGCATGTTGTGAAATAAATTCTAGGAAAATTTGAGGATGTTTCTTATGACCAGAGGACTCTAGGAAAAATAAAGCTTTGAATTAATCTACTTGGAATAACCCTAATCGGCTTAAACACCCAAAATAGGTCCTTAATTAATTAGAGCTAATCATACATCAAATTGACTTGAAATCAATTCTCCACTCGACCTTTAGGATCGTAGGAACCCACCATAAAAATTTGAAGTCAATTGGATTTGGTTAGCCCTACCAAATGGGTTGATTAAGCCATTTAGCCAACTTAAACTTTAAAATTCCTAACTTTCAAAATACTTTTAAAAAATTCACCAAATTGGTTTTGGAGCCTCTCTGATATAAGGGGAATTTAGGAAAATTAAAATTGTAATTTTCTAAAAAAGCTGATTTTTTGCATTATTTTAATATTTTTAATAATTAAAAAATAATAAAAATCATAAAAATAATAAAATTCACCAAAATGTTATATTTTGAATTTTAATGACTTAGGAATAAACCCCATATTTTTCTTAGGTCTCTATGATGACATATTAAATTTTAAAGCCCTAGGGTAATTTTAAAATTAAAAAGCATTTCCACTAAAATAATTCTAACAAATCAAACAAAAATAAAAAAATTACAAAATTGGTTCTCTAGTTTCCTCTCTCCATTTTAATCAGATAATTCTGCTTTCAAAAATCGGTAGTAAATCCATGCCCCTAGTGGATCAAACTACCCTTCTTTCCGTTGGAATACTATGTTCATTTCTACCTTGAACAAGTACAGCCAACATTTTCTCGGATTTAGGAGCCACTGTTTAGACACCCCTAAACAGAGAGGTTCCGGGATCCTTTTACCTCATTTCGGAGGTGGGGTGGACCCCAATCGATATTAGTTTAGAGCGATCTCGAGGGTCGAGAAGTTTCTACAAGACTTTCTCTTCCTTTTCCAGTTCCTAAACAATTCCTTTTATCCTTCCTACAACTCTCCTTTTAATAATTCTCTGTCTTAACGAACAAATCTTTTTGAAAAACAATTATCTAAATAACTTTTCTTTTAATACCACAAATACACTAAGATAAACGAAAATGTGTTCGGACTCTTTCTTTTTCGTCATAAGTTTTAAGACAAGAAGAAGCACGATTCGGGGACTAACACTTGGAATCGCGCCCCGCAGAAATGGAAGCCCCAAAACTGATCTTCTCCTTCATCAATGGACTAGACCTGGCTGTGTTCAAGGACGAACTACCTAATAATGGAATTATTCGATTCATACAAGGATTCAGGGACACTGATATCAAAATCCCCGACGTCACTCTCTTTTCACTCACAAGCAAAGTACATGAAACTGAGAAACCATTGATTGAGTTTAACCTCAAGTCAACTCATGAATTCCCTCCTCCGCAAAAGATTCCAACCGAGAGGAGTACCGTTGTTCGCGAAGGACCGTTGTTGCTACCCCCACCGGTCTAGTTGTCTCCGCACCTACCCCGGCTTCGCCGTACTAAAGGGGAAGGAAATTCAGAACTGTGATGAGCCTGTTACTGTGGAGGGTACAGATCTTCCTGTGAGACCTTCCATTTCTGAAATCGGGTCCAGCTCAAGAATTCCATCACTGACACGGACTCAGAGAAGGAAAAAAAGTAGAAGGATTGCTAGAGAAGCCAGAGCTGCTGAAGTTGCTTTCCTAGAAGAAAGCCCAGAACTGCCCGAGTATACACCACTGCCTGAATACATACCACTTTGGGAGGAAGTAGGTTTCACCCCCTCTACGCCGCAGAGGATGAGGAAAATGTCCGCAAAATTGCTGCTGCATTGCCTCAGCTCGCATATTACAACGATGGCCGTAAGAAAAGGGCTAGAATTACGCCATTTGCTCGACTGCAAACCCCGATGAAAAGTTAAGCAAAGAAAGAAAAATGCCCCGTGTCGTAGATATTAAGAAGGGTAGGGCGGGCGCCAGCCAAGTCCCGTCTTGGGCCGCGAGTAGAACCTGCTATCGCTGTAGAAAAGCCGAATAACAGAATGAAAGCTAGTCCACCTGTCGTTATTTCAGGACTACAAATTAGGGAGGATACCACCTTCCAAAGCATTTGGCCGACGCACCATCCTGGTCCCTGCACCTTCGCCGCTAGAAGGATGGTATGGCGTCCCACTACCGGACAATTAAGGTTAAAACAACAACCCGAGAAGGAAAGTCTCGTCGAGAGACTCGAGTCGAAGAAAGTGCTACCGCAGCGAAGAGGACTCATGAGAAGGAAACCCGACAGCTATCCCATGACGACCGCAAAGATGTACGTAAAAGACCACTAGAAGATGCTATGAAAAGCTAAGAACCGATATTCGGCGATTAGCAAGAGAAAGAGAAGAGAAATTCGGAGATGAAGTTGACTCGTCGTAGTTCATGGATGATGAATATGCAGTAAATTAACATGGTTGAAACATGAGCTTCGTCGACTTCACAAGGTGCTCTTGCACCTAGCAGAAGAGAGGAGCCGGAAGTAATGAGGATGCGCATTCAAGAGAAAGATGATACGATCACCCAAATGGCAAAAAGGATGGAAGAGATGGCCGTAGCCCTAACCACTCTCCGCAGTCGTGTTCAACCCCAAAGAGAAACACCCCCGTAGTTATTCACATCGTAGACGGAGGAAAGGAGATTATATCCGTCAACGGGGATGATCAATTAAAAAAGGACACAACACAAAACATGATTCCGTAAAAGGATATCAAAAGCATGGTGGAACAAAGAGAGCGAGAAGCCTTGGCACAATCAAAGAGTGGGACATCTATTCTAACGGGTAGGCCTTACCCCGAAGAATTCGAAGCTGTCCAATACCCGAAAGGCTTCGTACCACCTCTGTTCAAGACCTTTGATGGAACCGGAAACCCTCGACAGCACGTTGCACATTTTCGTGCCAGTAGTTGCAATGCCGACGGAAGTGATGCTTTACTCTTCCGACAGTTTGTCGCGGCACTCGTCAGAATCCCCTTCGATAGGTATGCGGAATTACCGAACGGTTCGGTGAAGACATTTTCAGAATTAGAGAACCTCTTCATCAAGCGATTTGCCAGAGCTCAGCACCACATCACTATAGGTGATTTAGTGGTAGAGAAGCAGAAGCCGAAATAAACTTTGGTGGATTACATACTTCGATGGAGGAATCTAAGTATGAAGTGTGAGCCACAGCTGCAAGAACAACATGCAGTCGGAATTTTACTTAAGAGCATTCATGGCCCGATAAAGACTTCTCCTCAAGGGATTTACTATTAAGACTTTCGAGAAGTTGTTAAGCAAGGCCGGAATCTTGCAAGAGGAGGCGAAGCAATTAAGTTTCACCGACAAAACAGACAAACAAAAGCCCATGAAAACTTTCGAAAAGAAGTCCGGGATCATCGCAGCTGTCGATAAAGGCAAGCAGCCAATACAAATACTGCCAGAACGGTCACAACAAACTCAACAGAATTACCAGCAACCCCGACCCAGCTATCAGTCATCCCAACAGTATGAACAACCACCTCGTCCACAACGTACGCTAAAGAAGCTTCGAGCAGTGGAATATCCGTTCAAGAATGAGGCAAGGTTCGAAAATGTTCCGTGACTCGATGAAGACTCCGCATTTCCAACAACTGTAACCTAAGAGACCGTAAGAAGTCGACAAGAAAGGTGATCCCAACTTTTGCCCTTACCACCGGATGCTTGGACACAAGATAGAAGATTGTATTACCTTCAAAAGTTGGCTCAATGACAATCTTCGAAAAGGGAATATAACGATCCCGAAGGAGTACATGAAGGAACCCCATAAAGGAGGTTCCGTCAATGTTATCTCGACGGATCTCATTGTTCCGATAGATCCCTATGCGACCGATGATGGATGGACTACCGCTTGGACAAAGTCTTCGAAGAAGATTTTGGATCACATCCAAACCGCTTCGGTGCGAGCCTCAATTCGTAGTTCGAAACCCGTCAAGTCGGCATTATCACTTGCGATGAAGGACCACCTCAACAAGAGACGATTGAAGAAAAGAAGAAAATTGATGAAGAAGAGAAGACCGAGGCTCTTAAGGCTGGACTAGGGGCTGCTTATCCTAGGATAGTTGTTTCCCATTCGGGGGAGAAATCCCTCGAACCTCTAACTATGTATGATTATTTGCTCGCTCCGACGGGATCTTATAATGATAAGGGTTATGGCGTTGACTACGTTTTGACTGTTTCTAACGATTACGTAACTAGCGACAACCAACCTAATCCGGACATCGATTCCGATACAAGTGACAATTCTCAAATCATACATAATCTCGACGATCACAACGACGAATAAGACATCCACTCGTGGAGGCTACGAGAGTTTAACAAGCAATGAATCTATTTGCGAGTTTCGAGGAGCTCCAAATCACATAGAGTTAGAGCCTTCGTACTCTGAAGCTAATCCAGAAGAACCTGTCATTCCGATTCAGGAGGAGACACCAGCAAACTCAATATTAGATTCAGAAGAAATTACAGAAGTCAACTCCGAGAATGGGTCCAAAGGACAAAGGAAAGCAGGTGGTTGTTCAGGAAGAACCAACCCCCGCAGAAGGAATACCCATTCGGGAAGAAATCGAGACACATGGAAATAAAGTGGACTACAACGTGCTAGCCCATCTTAGGAAACTACCGGCCAAACTAAGCATCTACGACGCTCTCATCTTATCAAAGGAGATGAGAGAAGCTCTGATCAAGGCCTTACTTGATCCAGAAATTTTCTTAGCTCAAATGAACGGAGATTCCTTAGATGAGGTTTGCTTGTTAAAGGAACAACGAGGTGTTACCTTCACGGATAATCACCTACTTCTTGGGACGGCAGACCACAACCGACCGTTGTACATTTCAGTTACAATCGGGAAGTTTACATTCTCCAGAGTATTGGTGGATCTAGGAGCATCAATCAATATAATGAATCTTCGAACGCTAGCATATTTGGAAATTGATGCTCGCGAGCTCGAAGCGGACAAAATGTTATTAAGAGGATTCAACCAGAAAGGAGAAAGAGCCCTCGGATCAATAACACTGCTAATGAAGACCGGTGATTTGGCGAAGACAACCACAAAATTTCACATAATTGATTCAGAAACGTCATTCAACGCTCTACTGGGCCGACCATGGATACATGAGAACCGGATGGTACCATCATCCCTACATCATTGCATCAAATACTACGATGGAGGGGAACAGTGCATCAAAGGTGACTTACAACCGTTCTCCGTACATGAAATTGGAATCCATGAAGATGCAGCTTATTACGCACCTCCGAAGAAAACAATCTTCTCCAGAGATACCATAACAAATGAAACAAAGGAAGTTCGGGACGACGAAGAACCCGAAGTTCTAGTCCAACAGTCACTCACCACTCCCTTACGGCAAGATGGTGAAGGTTTCTCCACAACTCGCATCCGAGGTCGAGGCCGGGGACGAGGTCGTGCGCAGGCGTTAGGACAGCTGGACAGAGAAAACCAGCCATCAATGTTGATCGGGAAGACAGCTATGAAGAAGAAAAAGAGATCAAACAAGAAGCAGCGTCAATAAGTCCAAGAAGCCGCAATTCAGATCCCTCTCGAAGCCGAAAAGAACGAAGAATATAAATCGATGTACGAGAAGATTAACCACTATGTACATACTATGACCCTGACCCCGATCCATTCTAATAAGATCGAGGGTATCGTGGTCAAAGAGGTACGTAGCGGCGGTGCAAAGCCCATCAAATTCTACCGTGGTGCTCCTTCCTCCAAAACCGAAAATAATGTACAACTTGAAGATGTCACTTCATCGAATTAATGGAATTACCTTTTGAGTGGTACTCTCCCCGTGTTCAAAATTTAATTAAGCGTGGTTTCTTACCTCGACAATGGACAAAAGGTCAATCACAACAATTTGAAAAATTATGGAATAATTCCGCCGTCCACCCAATTCAAAGCATGGTCTCGGATTCGGCACAACAGGATCAGCTGATGATACCGAATTTTGCTTGGTTGTCACTTGCGAGTCTAATGAAAACTGCATGGAAACTACAGAAGAATTTGAAGATTTACAAATTGGAAACACTCCACCAGAGTTCGAAGAAGAGATCAAATCTACAATAGATGAGTTAACGGAAGTTAACTTAGGTACTAGCGAAGAGCCTAGACCTACCTTTGTTAGCTCCTTACTCAATAAAGAAGACTCCGAAGAAATAATCAAGTTATTAATGGAATTTAAAGACCGTTTTGCTTGGAACTACGATGAGATGCCGTGACTAGCTCCGCAGGTCGCATCCATAAGCTAGGAGTGGATCCTACTTCGCTCCGACGACAAGGTCCCGTAAGAATGCGTCTAGAAATCGAACAACAAGTTATAGCTGAAGTTAAAAAGCTAATAGACGCTAAATTTGTTCGTGAAGAACAATACCCGACTTGGTTAGCCAATGTGGTGCTAGTCGTGAAGAAGAATGGTCGTATCGAATTTGTGTGGATTTCGCAGATTTAAACAAGGCATGTCCAAAAGATGAATTCCCTCTACCGATCCCGTAATTAATGATCGATATTGCTTCAACACATGAAATATTCTCATTCATGGATGGATCTTCGAGATACAACCGGATAAAAATGGCTCCGTAAGATGAGAAACTTACGGCATTCGTAACGCCGATCGGAGTATATTGCTACACAGATGATGCCATTCGGATCGAAGAACGCAGGAGCAACCTACCAGAGAGCAATGGCAAGAAATTTTGATGATCTCATCCACAATCAAGTCGAATGCTACGTGGACGATGTGGTCATCAAAAGCAAAGTAAAGGAAAACCACCTGTATGATTTGAGAATTGTTTTCGAACGATTAAGACAATTTAACCTTAAGATGAATCCCTTAAAATGCGCCTTCTGCGTCACCTCCGGGAAATTCTTAGGATTCGTTGTCCGACATCGTGGAATTGAAATCGACCCGGAATAGATAAAAGCTATCTTAGAAATGCCGCCTCCCAAAACCTTAAAACAACTACGATCTTTTCAAGGAAGTCGGCATATCTTCGACGCTTTATCTCAAACTTGTCGTGTAGCTCGTTATCCTTTCTCGACATTAGCTTAAAAAGGACGCCAAATTTATTCGGGAATAGAAATGCCGTAAAGCCTTCGAGGACATTAAACAATATTTAATGACACCTCCCTGTCTTAGCAGCCCCGGCCTCGTGTAGGACCGTTGATATTTTATACCGCGGCTTTAGGCGACTCTCTCGGAGCCCCGTTAGCCTGTGTCAATGATGAGGGTAAAGAAAATGCTCTTTACTACCTAAGCCGTCGTTACTTCGACGGAAATGATGTATCCCGCAATCGAAAAACACCGTTTGGCCCCGATCTTCGCCGCTCAAAGCTCGGGCACTACATGCTTTCTCATAAGGTCAACATGATCTCGAAATTTAATCCATCGCAATACTTCGATGAACCGTCCAACGCTTTCCGCGTACTTGCTGTGTGGTCAATGATATTTTTGCAATTCGATATAACTTTCGTGCCTCTTCGTGCCGTAAAGGGACAAGTCCTAAGCATACTTCCTCGCAAAGACACCCTTTACCGGCAGTAATCTCCTCTCAATGACGACTTGCCAGATGAACAAATAATGAGCTTAGAAGACCCCGATGATCGACGTTGGGAGTTATATTTCGACGGAGCATCTTCAGCACACAAAGGCGAAGAATCGCAAGTGATAGTGCCCGGTAAGGCAGGAATCAGACTAATCTTTTTAACACCGGAGCGGGGGATGTTAAGATACTCCAACCACTTGACAGAGCCGTGTACAAACAATGAAGCACACCAAATTAAATTCTTAGGGTTGAGGATTTTACATTCGAGACTGCATTGCTTTAGGATTATTTCCCTATTGCAATGAAATACATCAAAGTCAAATTCTTGGGGTTGAGGATTTCACATCCGAGACTGCATTGCTTTGGGATTCTTTCCCTATTGCAATGAAATACATCAAAATCAAACTTTTAGGGTTGAGGATTTCACATCCGAGACTGCATTGCTTTAGGTTCTTTCCCTATTGCAATGAAATACATCAAAATTAAATTTTTGGGGTTGAGGATTTCACATCAGAGTCTGCATTGCTTTAGGTTCTTTCCCTATTGCAATGAAATACATCAAAATCAAATTCTTGGGGTTGAGGATTTTACATCCGAGACTGCATTGCTTTAGGATTCTTTCCCTATTACAATGAAATACATCAAAAACATATTTTTAGGGTTGAGGATTTCACATCCGAGACTGCATTACTTTGGGTTCTTTCCCTATTGCAATGAAATACATCAAAATCAAATTTTTGGGGTTGAGGATTTTACATCCGAGACTGCATTGCTTTAGGATTCTTTCCCTATTGCAATGAAATACATCAAAATCAAATTCTTGGGTTGAGGATTTCACATCCGAGACCGCATTGCTTTAGGATTCTTTCCCTATCGCAATGAAATACATCAAAATCAAACTTTCGGGGCCGAGGATTTCACATCCGAGATCGCATTGCTTTAGGATTCTTTCCCTATCGCGATGAAATACATCAAAATCAAATTCTCGAGGTTAAGGATTTTACATCCAATACCGCATTGCTCCGAGATCTCTCCTCATTGTAATGATTCAATCTAATCAATTTAATTTTCTTTTGAGGTTGAAGATGTTACATCTAAAACCACATAATTCCAATTTTCATTTCAAGTTCAAATCCCTTCAAACTAATCCTAACAAAACTTCAATCTAAATTTAAACCCAAACTAAAATCTGAGCTCATACATCAAAACTTAAACTGAAACATAATAAAATCTAAATCGAGATTCCCCCAGATCATGTGATTTGGGATTCACCTCCTTTCCCTTTCCCGCCGAGAGTTCGGGAATCTCCAGTCTCAGAGATATACTTGACACTCCCCAGCGGAAATTCTTTAAATTTGTCCTAAGTTTGTCACTTGGACATCTGTGTTCGTTTTGTTGATCTCTTCGGTCAACGCCAATACGTGCGTTGTGCTTGGATAGCACACCACACCTATCGAGGGTCCATTTGTCGACCTCATTTTTGATGAGGTATTCTCTTCTTCTTTTTAGTACTTAGAATCTAGCCTTAGGCTTTTCCTTTGACTATCTTAGAGGATTAGAATTGGGACCCACCACCTAGAAATTCAAACCACTTCTTAGCTCCCTGCAAACTCCACAAACTTGACTGTAGACCCCTAATCACTGAGAGGGTTGAAATCAAATGTTGAAGTTTAAAGGATGGGTTCCTATAGGACTCTTCGGCCTTAGGAGCGCCCTAGGTGGCCCAGTCTCGGTGAGGGCTGACTTACACACACTTTACACTTGTACACTACACTTTCACACACCTCCTAAAACCACACCTATACCCAACTCGACCTCCCGACTCATGAAAGTGATTCACATGGATGGTCCTAACCCCTAAGCCTCTAGCTAAGAGGGTTAGGAACAACATAGTGAATGCCTCAAATGAGTCCCTTCATGGCTCATGTGGGCTTGATATGGCTTCATGGCTCAACCAAAATGATTTCATTCCACTTACATTCACCCAATCTTCAATTTTCCAAATTTTTAATTTTTGGCCCCCGGGACCCCAGACCTGCCTAGCCTACCCAAAACCCTTGAAATTACTCAAATTTTCCAAAAATCTCAAAATCACCCAAAATTACTCAAGGCCAATCCCAAACATTCCCACATCACTCAAACTAACCATCCATAGCCAAAAATACCAAAAATTCCAAAAATACCTCCCAATACCCTCCAAATACCCAAAATACCCCTCTTGACCCAAAAATCCAAAAATTCAGAAAATTCCCAGAAAATTCCAGAAAATTCCTAGAAAATTCCAAAAAATTCCAAATATTCCAAATTTCATTTTGTTCAACTACACCATGGGCCAATTTTGTCAATTTACCCCACTTTTGTCAAAACCCCCAATTTGACCCATTTTAACCCGAAAGGAACCCAATGTCAAACCAAACCTACCCAATTGACCCAAATTCTGGTCCAATTCAATTCTAAACTTCAATTCAACATTCCTAACACCAATCTATACCAAATCCAAGTCCAATTTAATTGATATTTGAATCCAATTTCATTTTTAGCCTTAAAGCCCAATTTGGGCCCATGACCCAAACCTAACCCAAACCAAACCAATTCAACTCCAATTAACCCCAAATCTTTTCTAAACCTTCCCTAACATCCCCAAAAATAAAACACTAACATTATTTGCCCAAAATTTGGATCCAAACCCCACTCAAATTCAACCTAAAACTAAAAGGCCCAATTTTGACCTAAACCCAAACCTAACCCAAATATGCCCAAACCCCAAAATCAAAACCCAATCAAAGTCAAAACCTCTTTGAAACACTCCCATAAGCATTTCCAAACATTAATTTTACATTAATTTCAACCCTAACCCAACATTGGCCCAAGTTAGCCCAATTTGACCTGCATAGGCCCATTTATCAAATCAACCCAAATTCAACCCATTTCAAACCCAAATTTCTCGAAAATTGTTTCAAATCAATCATGACACATACTTAAGCCAAACCCAACAATTATTTGGCCCAAGCCTTTACCAAACTTTCATCCTAAAATCCATTTTAAAATCCAAAAGCCCACTTCTCTAAACCATTTTAAAAGCCCATCTTCACTAAATTTCAAAAGGCCCAAAGCCCACATGACAATCCTATATCATCATCCATTTGATAAAACCATCTCCTAAGTTCTAAATCCATTATAAAATAAATCCAAATTAAGCCATATGCCAAATCCCATCAAATCACCCCTAAATTACCAAAATTTTTAAAACCTTTTTTCATGAAATTGACCAAACTTTTCCCCAAGCCAAAGGTGAGCCATGAAGCCATGCATGAGCCCCATGGGAGCCCTGAGAGCCATGGAATCTACTTTCCACCTCACCAAACCATTAATGGCAAGAGAGGGGATCTCTTTCTTAAACCCTTTTTTACCTTAAGCATGTCACACACTAAACCATGCTTAGCCACCTCACCATGGATGGAGACTTCACCACTCCTTCTAAGCTGACCTAAATGATTCCCTCAGCTCAAAATCAGGTCTTGGGGAGGTGCACCAAGCCTATTTCCATGGGTTGACCCAAACCAAGCCAAACTGAGCCTTCTCACATTCCATTTAAATCAAACTCCTTTACACATGTCCCTAGCCAATTGATTGCACTAAACCCCAGCCCTGACCCACCTGAACAAGATAGTGACCAGTGCCTGGCCGGCCAGCCACCAGGCCACCGGAAAACGCCATGGCCGAGACATGGGGAAGAGCCAAACTTTGGAATTCCACCTTGCTGAGCTGCCCCATGCCCAGTGACCATTGCAACTGTTCTTCTCCTCACAAGAGCAGCTGATCCCAAGCCCTAACTCCCCTTGGGAGAGCCTCCCGCCATGCCTATTTAAACCCCACCCCTCTCGGCCATGGAAGAGGTGCTGAATCACCCTTAAGGAAACTCTGCCAAAATCACTCCAGACTCTCCCCACACCTACAACACTTGATCCCCATTGTCCTCCTGCCATAATCCCCACTAATTGAGCTCAATTTTGGAGCACAATTCTCAGGCCAGAACAGGACATTCCCAAATCCTCCACCAAAGTCAAATTAAACTCACCTACACCTGCACAAGGTCAAGAGGAGAAGTTCCCAGGTGAAAGCCCCCTCTCCAGGCCACCCATCTGTTCCAGACTCCAAAGGTTGAAATCGGGCTTGGTCAAAATCATACCTGGACAATTCACCAGCCTAGGAGACTTCATCTGGAGCTTGCTTGGACCCAATCGAAGGTGACACAACCCTCAGATCGAAGCCACACTTCTCTGAGCAAAGGTATGGTCTCACTCTTCTTCCCGAGCTTCGAACATTCTCCTTTTTTATTGAGTCAATTTCATGCTACATAAACTGTATGGATGTGTTCGTCCCTTCAAGACGAATCCATAGAGCACAAGAACACGAAAATCCGTTGAGAAATGAGTGAGTTCTTAGGGTTTTATTGTGGACGGTTCTCGGGCTAGGAGGCTTTGGGACGATGAACGGATGCCGTTCATTCAATACACGTGCGGATGGACGTCTCAGATCAGGTCGGATCAGCGGATGATACGCGAAAGGCGGGACCGGGCTGCTGACTCAAGTGGCGGCGTCGAATGGGAGCGCGCAGTGTGGCCGTTCGGAGATGCCGAGGATGACAGGGCACCGCGCTGGATAAGTTGGAAATTAGGGTATTTTTGATTTATTTAATTCCCTAAACTTTAAAAATGCATAACTTTGTGTAGGAAAATCAGAAAAATAAAATAAAAATACCCTCTTGCTCAGTGAACAGAGGAGAATAATGTGGAAAAGAAATCATTTAATTTCATTGAGTATTTGATTTTTAATAATTTATTTACTCTCTGCACTATTTCAATTATCCATGTATGTATACAATTCACCATGGCATGAGACCGTAGGGCTTTTGAAGCCTCTGAATTTAGGAACATTCCCTGAATTTTTCAAAGTCAGAGGCCACCCCTATGAGGAGTTATTGATTTTTCAATTCTAGGTCACTATTCTGAATATTTTAATTCCAATAATTAGCATGTTGTGAAATAAATTCTAGGAAAATTTGAGGATGTTTCTTATGACCAGAGGACTCTAGGAAAAATAGGCTTTGAATTAATCCACTTGGAATAACCCTAATTGGCTTAAACACCCAAAATAGGTCCTTAATTAATTAGAGCTAATCATACATCAAATTGACTTGAAATTAATTCTCCAATGACCTTTAGGATCAGAGGAACCCACCATAAAAATTTGAAGTCAATTGGACTTGGTTAGCCCTACCAAATGAGTTGATTAAGCCATTTAGCCAACTTAAACTTTAAAATTCATAACTTTCAAAATACTTTTAAAATATTCACCAAATCGGTTTTGGAGCCTCTATGATATAAGGGGAATTTAAGAAAATTAAAATTGCAATTTTCTAAAAAAGTTGATTTTTTGCATTATTTTAATTTTTTTTAATAATTAAAAAATAATAAAAATCACAAAAAATAATAAAATTCACCAAATTGTCATATTTTGAATTTTAATCACTTAGGAACAAACCCCATATTTTTCTTAGGTCTCTATGATGAGATATTAAATTTTAAAGTCCTAGGGTAATTTTAAAATTAAAAAAAATGTATTTTCTAGCATTTCCACTAAAATAATTCTAATAAATCACAGAAAAATCAGAAAATTACAAAATTAGTTCTCTAGCTTCCTTAATATCAGAGAGATTTTTGAAAAATATAAAATTCATTTTTAAATCTTTATTTTATTTTTAAATTAATTAATACTCCAAAGCTTAAAATAATTATAATAAAAATAATATAATTCAAAAAATCACCAAAATTGGTTCAAGTAGTCCTCTGGTCATTAGAAATGTGCCATAATTTTCTTAAGGACAGAAGCTTTCCCTTGTTCATGTTGTTGAATTTTCCTTGGAAATCCTTATTTTCCACAAAAAATAATTATATAAATAAATTAAATACAGAAAAATCACATTTTCTCCTCTAATGTCTTGATTGACATATGAGTGAAGTCACATAAAAATTTCAAATTCATTTAAGCTCAATTTAGTGAGTTATGAAATTAGTAAGTTTAAAGGGCAAAATAGTAATTAAAATTTTAACTTATAATTAAAAATTTTTAGGTTTAATTAAAAGGGTGGGTAAAATATTTGATATTAAGTTGATTTTGGATGTTTGAAATTTAGGTATTTAAAGGGTAGAAACCTACCAAATAATTTGAAAGTAATCAAAATAAACCTTAATTAAATAATTAATTAAATTTGGAAGAATAATGAAAAATTGGAATTATTAAAATAGGGATATTATTAGGAAGAAATTTATTCTTTAATCTAAGAATCCCTAAATTAATCACCTCAATAATATTCAATTCCTAATTAAAATGATATTCCAAATTCAAAATTTAAAATGCTAAAAGACTTAATCATTAAATTAAATTAAAGTAAATCCTTTTAAAATTTCAATTAAATTAATATTTCAACAATTAAAATTAAATATTTTTTTAAAAACATAAAAATATATAATATTAAATTAAAAATAAAAATAAAATTAAGTTAAAATTTAAATTAAATTAAAATCTAAAATAAAATTAAATTAAAATTTAATTAAATTAAAGTTTAAAATTAAGTTAAATTAAAATTTAAATTAAATTAAATTAAATTAAATTAAATCACATTAAATTAAATTAAATTAAAACATATTAAATTAAATTAAATTAAATAAAAAATATATAATAACAAAAAAAACAATAAGTTAAAATTAAATTAAATAAATAAAATTAAAATTGAAACTAAATCAAAATTAAATTAAATTAAAGTTAAATTAAAATTAAGTTGAATTAAATATAACATCACTTAAGACATAAAAGAATTCAAAAATAAATTTAAAACAACTCGAACACTATTCCAAACTTAAACCCATTGATTGAAATTAAGTTAAATCACAAATCATTTGAACATTAATTTGCCCTCAAAAGCTCATGATGTCATAAACCTTAAACGGAGTGTTAAGTGAAGTGTTACTTCACTCATAGGATATTCAAATGTCCTAGTTCACTGGGCAAGATAACAAAGCTTGAACTCCTGGATAATTGATTCATTATATAATTAAATTCTCTTGGACTTAAAACAATCCTAAAAGTATTGAAAAGATGTTTAAGATTCGTCTTAAGCACTTCCTCAGTACGATATGATGTTTACAAGAATAACTGAACTTAATTGTTCTTTGATGAAGAAAATCGTCCTCAAACCAAAACACAAGAACCTAGACGTCATAAGAAATGACTAGCTATAGGATTATGAACTTGGTAGAAAACCATAACCCTTCCCTTAGCTTTACCTAGGAACTTGCTTTAAATGCTTAAATATTCTAAATTGTGTTTAAGTGCAGCCTGGGATGACGGGAAGACCCTCCAGGTACGTTTTTATTTTATTGCAATTTACCTTCTTGCAATTTACTTTATTGTAAATGCACTTTACCTTTCTTGCATGATAAACAACTGTTGCATGAAAACCCACACCTTTAGGATAGTCCCTAAAACTGAAACCAAAACTAAATTAAAAGTCATTAAAAGATAAAATTCACAGCCACAACATTTCAAAATATAAAACAACTCAAAATTTAATCACAAACAGAATACAAAACTACAATTACAACTAAATTAAAACGTCTTGTTGGATGATCGGGAATACCTCGGATGATGTAACCTACGTGTTGCTAACGGGATTTCCCACGGTCTAAATGAAAGCGTGGAACTCATTCAGTTGAGTTTAGCAAATTCATCTGGACTAAGTGAATCCGACAAAAATAACGATGCCGGAAGGATGGAACCGTGGGATCTTAACCGGTGTTGTTATAATTAGCTTTAAGATTTGTTTTTATTAAAACATAAAAAATACATGGATTTTAAGATTTTATCTAAACCAGAACACTTTTCTCATCTCTTGATTTTCATCTTCTATAACGAAACCCTCAGCAACAACAAGGAGCTCGGAGCATGGTGGGCAGCACGACCATCGTCATCAGCAAAACCTGAGTCTACTTCAGCAAAACTTTCTTAGAATTAAATAACTAAGCCATAGGACTTCGAGGTAGTTTTCCTAGTGCAACATAAATCCTCAAACTTTTGTTAGGCATTTGCATTGCAAATTAAGCCCTAAACAGTCTTAGGATTCCGAGATAGTCGTCCGATACGACATAAACCCTCACATCTTCGAGACTATTTGTATGATTTTATCATACAAATATAAGTCCAAATTAATTAAAATTGGCAAGATCAAAAAATTAAATAAATATTAGGACTTTCCTAAATTCAAGCCAAACAATAGGATAGTCGTGAAATTACCGAAGTCCGCTTCGAATTTGTAATTTCTCCTACCTTTCTTCCTTTGAATTCCCAAAACAAAAATGTTCCAAACTCGATCCATTCCTTATCAAAATTCAAAAATCCATTCCTTTGAAAATTTAAACTTTGAGATTCTTGAGAGCGGAACTACTGATTATTATCGAGAGTTTTCTTAAGTGATTCCCGTCATTTAAGATGTAATTAACTATAGGGGCTTGCCCTTATAGGGAATTTTAAGAACCCAGGTAATATAAACCCTATTTAATTCATTTATATTAAGCAGGGGAATTTGTCGGCTTATAAAATTGGTTCGCAGACCAAACAGATGTCACAAATCTTCTAGTTTATTTAATCGAGCCCCATCATCAAGCAGTGTGTCTATTCTTCGGGATAGATACACGGTTTGTGATGCGGTGCTCGTTTATATAAACTATTCAGTTTGATTTCATATCTTAAAATTGTCAAATTTAAAAATTATTTTCAAAATAAAATACTACTTTTCAAATTATTTATTTAAATTAAATTAAAAATTCGCCGACAATTTCTGTAGGCGACCCCTTTTCAAAACACAAAACCTAAAAATAACCCGCACAAGGATTCGGGGACACCGACATCAAAATCCCCGACGTCACTCTCTTTTCACTCACAAGCAAAGTACCAGAAACTGAGAAACCATCGATCGAGTTTAACCTCAAGTCAACTCATGAATTCCCTCCTCTCGCAAAAGATTCCAATCGAGAGGAGTACTCGTTGTTCGCGAAGGACCGTTGTTGCTACCCCCACTCTGTTCTAGTTGTCTCCGCACCTACCCCGGCCTACGGCGTACTAAAGGGGAAGGAAATTCGAACCGTGATGAGCCCGTTACTCGTGGAGGGTACGGCATCTTCCCGTGAGACCTTCCGTTTTTGAAATCGGGTCTCGCTCGAGAATTCCATCACCGACACGGACTCGCAGAAGGAACGAAGTAGAAGGATTGCTAGAGAAGCCAGAGCTGCTGAAGTTGCTTTCCTAGAAGAAATCCCAGAACTGCCCGAGTATACACCACTGCCTGAATACATACCACTTTTGGGAAGAAGTAGGTTTCACCCCCACTCCGCAAAAGAGGATGAGGAAAATGTCCGCAAAATTGCTGCTGCATTGCCTCAGCCCGCATATTACAATGATGGCCGTAAGAAAAGGGCTAGAATTACGCCATTTGCTCGACTGCAAACCCTGATAGAAAAGTTAGCAAAGAAAGAAAAATGCCCTATGTCAGAGATATTTAGAAGGGTAGGGTGGGCGTTGGGCCGCGAGTAGAACCTGCTATCGCTGCAGAAAAGCCGAATAAGAGGACTACAAATTAGGGAGGATACCACCTTCCAGCATTTGGCTGACAGACCATCCGGTCCTAGACCTTCTACTGCTAGAAGGATGGTATGGCGTCCCACTACCGGACAATTAAGGTTAAAACTACAACCTGAGAAGGAAAGTCTCGTCAGGAGACTTGAGTCAGAAGATAGTGCTACCGCAGTGAAGAGGACTCATGAGAAGGAAACCCGACAGCTTATCCCATGACGATCGCAAAGATGTACGGAAAAGACCACTAGAAGATGCTATGGAAAAGCTAAGAACCGATATTCGGCGATTAGCAAGAGAAAGAGAAGAGAAATTTTGAGATGAAGTTGACTCGTCAGAGTTCATGGATGATGAATATGCAGAAATTAACAGGGTTGAAACACGAGCTTCGTTAGCTTCACAAGGTGCTCCTGCAGCCACAGAAAGAGAGGAGCAGGAAGTAATGAGGATGCAGCTTCAAGAGAAAGATGATACGATCGCCCAAATGGCAAAAAGGATGGAAGAGATGGCTGTAGCCCTAGCCACACTCCAGAGTCAGGTTCAACCCCAAAGAGAAGCACCCCCAGAAGTTATTCACATTGTAGATGGAGGAAAAGAGATTATATCCATCAACGGGGATGATTAATTAAAAAAGGACACAACACAAAACATGATTCCGGAAAAGGATATCAAAAGCATGGTGGAACAGCAGGTGCGAGAATCCTTGGCACAATCAAAGAGTGGGACATCCATTCGGACGGGTAGGCCTTACCCCGAAGAATTCGACGCTGTCCAATACCCGAAAGGCTTCGTACCACCTCTGTTCAAGACCTTTGATTGGTATGCGGAATTACCGAACGGTTCGGTGAATACATTTTCAGAATTAGAGAACCTCTTCATCAAGAGATTTGCCGGAGCTCAGCACCACATCACTATAGGTGATTTAGTGGTAGAGAAGCAGAAGTCGAACGAAACTTTGGTGGATTACATACTTCGATGGAGGAATCTAAGTATGAAGTGTGAGCCACAGCTGCAAGAACAACATGCAGTCGACATTTTACTTAAGAGCATTCATGGCCCGATAGCACTTCTCCTCAAGGGATTTACTATTAAGACTTTCGAGAAGTTGTTAAGCAAGGCCGGAAGCTTGCAAGAGGAGGCGAAGCAATTAAGTTTCACCGACAAAACAGACAAACAGAAGCCCGTGAAAACTTTCGAAAAGAAGTCCGGGATCGTCGCAATTGTCGATAAAGGCAAGCAGCCAATACAAATACCGCCAGAACGGTCACAACAAACTCAACAGAATTACCAGCAACCCCGACCCAGCTATCAGTCATCCCAACAGTATGAACAACCGCCTCGTCCATAACGTACGCTAAAGGAGCTTCTGAGCAGGGAATATCCGTTCAAGAATGAGGCAGTGCCGAAAATGTTCCGCAGTCTGATGAAGACTCCGGATTTCCAACCGCCGTAACCTAAGAGACCAGAAGAAGTCGATAAGAAAGGTGATCCCAACTTTTGCCCTTACCACCGGATGCTTGGACACAAGATGAAGATTGTATTACCTTCAAAAGTCGGCTCAATGACAATCTTCGAAAAGGGAATATAACGATCCCGAAGGAGTACATGAAGGAACCCCGTAAAGGAGGTTCCGTCAATGTTATCTCGACAGATCTCATTGTTCCGATAGATCCCTATGCGACTGATGATGGATGGACTACCGCTTGGACAAAGTTTTTGAAGAAGATTTTGGATCACATCCAAACCGCTTCGGTGCGAGCCTCAATTCAGAGTTCGAAACCTGTCAAGTCAACATTATCACTTGCGATAGAAGGACCACCTCAACAAGAGACGATTGAAGAAAAGAAGAAAATTGATGAAGAAGAGAAGAACGAGGCTCTTAAGGCTAGACTAGGGGCTGCTTATCCTAGGATAGTTGTTTCCGATTCGGGGGAGAAATCCCTCGAACCTCTGACTCTTATGATTATTTCGCTCTCTCCGGCGGGATCTTATAATGATAAGGGTTATGGTGTTGGCTACGTTTTCGATCGTTTCTAACGATTACGTAACTAGCGACAACCAACCTAATCCGGACATCGATTCCGATACAAGTGACAATTCTCAAATCATACATAATCTCGACGATCACAATGACGAAGAAGACATCCACCAGGGAGGCTACGAGAGTTCAACAAGCAATGAATCTATTTGCGAGTTCCGAGGAGCTCCAGTCACAATAGAGTTAGAGCCTTCAGACTCTGAAGCTAATCCAGAAGAACCTGTCATTCCGATTCAGGAGGAGACACCAACAAACTCAATATTAGATTCAGAAGAAATTACAGAAGTCAACTTAAGAAATGGAAGAGGTCTACCTCCGAGAATGGGTCCAAAGGACAAAGGAAAGCAGGTGGTTGTTCAGGAAGAACCAACCCCCGCAGAAGGAATACCCATTCGGGAAGAAATCGAGACACATGGAAATAAAGTGGACTACAATGTGCTATCCCATCTTAGGAAACTACTGGCCAAACTAAGCATCTACGACGCTCTCATCTTATCAAAGGAGATGAGAGAAGCTCTGATCAAGGCCTTACTTGATCCAGAAATTTGCTTAGCTCAAATGACCGGAGATTCCTTAGATGAGGTTTGCTTGTTAAAGGAACAACGAGGCGTTACCTTCACGGACAATGACCTACTACTTGGGACGGCAGACCACAACCGACCGTTGTACATTTCAGTTACAATCGGGAAGTTTACACTCTCCAGAGTATTGGTGGATCCAGGAGCATCAATCAATATAATGAATCTTCGAACGCTAACATATTTGGAAATTTATGCTCGCGAGCTCAAAGCGGACAAAATGTTATTAAGAGGATTCAACCAGAAAGGAGAAAGAGCCCTCGGATCAATAACACTGTTAATGAAGACCGGTGACTTGGCAAAGACAACCGCAAAATTTCACATAATTGATTCAGAAACATCATTCAATGCTCTACTGGGCCGACCATGGATACAAGAGAACCAGATGGTACCATCATCCCTATATCAGTGCATCAAATACTACGATGGAGGGGAACAGTGCATTAAAGGTGACTTACAACCGTTCTCCGTACATGAAATTGGAATCCATGAAGATGCAGCTTATTACGCACCTCCGAAGAAAACAATCTTCTCTAGAGATACCATAACAAATGAAACAAAGGAAGTTCAGGACGACGAAGAACCTGAAGTTCTAGTCCAACAGTCACTCACCACTCCCTTAGGGCGAGATGGTGAAGGTTTCTCCACAACTCGCATCCGAGGTCGAGGCCGGGGACGAGGTCGTGGCAGAGACGTTAGGACAGTTGGACAGAGAAAACCAGCCATCAATGTTGATTGGGAAGACAGTTATGAAAAAGAAAAAGAGATCAAACAAGAAGCAGCGGCAATAGGTCGGAAGAAGCCACAATTCAGGATCCCTCTCGAAGATGAAAAGAACGAAGAATATAAATCGATGTACGAGAAGATTAACCACTATGTACATTCTATGACCCCGACCCCGATCCATTCTAATAAGATCGAGGGTATGGTGGTCAAAGAGGTACGTAGCGGCGGTGCAAAGCCCATCAAATTCTTCCGTGGTGCTCCTTCCTCCAAAACTGAAAATAATGTACAATTTGAAGATGTCACTTCATCAGAATTAATGGAATTACCTTTTAAGTGGTACTCTCCCTGTGTTCAAAATTTAATTCAGCGTGGTTTCTTACCTCGACAATGGACAAAAGGTCAATCACAACAATTTAAAAAATTATGGAATAATTCCGGTCGTCCACCCAATTCAAAACATGGTCTCAGATTCGGCATAGTAGGATCGGTTGATGATTCTGAATTTTGCTTGGTTGTCACTTGCGAGTTTAATGAAAACTGCATGGAAACTACAGAAGAATTTGAAGATTTACAAATTGGAAACACTCCACCAGAGTTCGAAGAATAGTTCAAATCTACAATAGATGAGTTAACGGAAGTTAACTTAGGTACTAGCGAAGAGCCTAGACCTACCTTTGTTAGCTCCTTACTCAATAAAGAAGACTCTGAAGAAATAATCAAGTTATTAATGGAATTTAAATTCTGTTTTGCTTGGAACTACGATGAGATGCCAGGACTAGCTCCAGAAGTCGCAGTCCATAAGCTAAGAGTGGATCCTACTTCTGTTCCAGTCAGACAAGGTCCCAGAAGAATGCGTCTAGAAATCGAACAAGTCATAGCTGAAGTTAAAAAGCTAATAGACGCTAAATTTGTTTGTGAAGAACAATACCCGACTTGGTTAGCCAATGTGGTGCAAGTCAGGAAGAAGAATGGTCAGATCAGAATTTGTGTGGATTTCAGAGATTTAAACAAGGCATGTCCAAAAGATGAATTCCCTCTACCGATCCCAGAATTAATGATCGATATTGCTTCAACACATGAAATATTCTCATTCATGGATGGATCTTCAGGATACAACCAGATAAAAATGGCTCCAGAAGATGAGAAACTTACTGCATTCAGAACGCCGATCGGAGTATATTGCTACACAGTGATGCCATTCGGACTGAAGAACGCAGGAGTAACCTACCAGAGAGCAATGACAAGAATTTTTGATGATCTCATCCAAAATCAAATCGAATGCTACGTGGACGATGTGGTCATCAAAAGCAAAGTAAAGGACAACCACCTGTATGATTTGAGAATTATTTTCGAATGATTAAGACAATTTAACCTTAAGATGAATCCCTTAAAATGCGCCTTTGGCGTCACCTCCGGGAAATTCTTAGGATTCGTTGTCTGACATCGTGGAATTGAAATCGATCCGGAAAAGAAAAAAGCTATCTTAGAAATGCCGCCTCCCAAAACCTTAAAACAACTACGATCTTTTCAAGGGAAGCTGGCATATCTTCGACGCTTTATCTCAAACTTGTTAGGTAGCTGTCAGCCTTTCTCGACATTAGTTAAAAAGGACGCCAAATTTATTTGGGAAGAGAAATGCCAAAAAGCCTTCGAGGACATTAAACAATATTTAATGACACCTCCTGTCTTAGCGGCCCCAGTCTCAGGTAGACCGTTGATACTTTATACCGCGGCTTTAGACGACTCTCTCGGAGCTTCGTTAGCCAAGTCAATGATGAGGGTAAAGAAAATGCTCTTTACTACCTAAGCCGTCGTTTACTTCGACGGAAATGAACTATCCCGCAATTGAAAAACACCTGTTTGGCCCCGATCTTCGCCGCTCAAAAGCTCAGGCACTACATGCTTTCTCATAAGGTCAACCTGATCTCGAAATTTAATCCATTGCAATACTTGATGATCCATCCGACGCTTTCTGGCAGACTTGCCATGTGGTCAATGATATTATTGTAATTCGATATAATTTTGGTGCCTCTTCGTGCCGTAAAGGGACAAGTCCTAGCGGACTTCCTCGCAGCACACCCTTTGCTACGGCGAATCTCCTCTCAATGACGACTTGCCGGATGAACAAATAATGAGCTTAGAAGACCCCGATGATCGACGTTGGGAATTATATTTCGACGGAGCATCTTCAGCACACAAAGACGAAGAATCGCAAGTGATAGTGCCCGGTAAGGCAGGAATCGGACTAATCTTTATAACACCGGAGCGGGGGATGTTAAGATACTCCTACCACTTGACAGAGCCGTGTACAAACAATGAAGCACACCAAATCAAATTCTTGGGGTTGAGGATTTTACATCCGAGACTGCATTGCTTTAGGATTCTTTCCCTATTGCAATGAAATACATCAAAGTCAAATTCTTGGGGTTGAGGATTTCACATCCGAAACTGCATTGCTTTGGGATTCTTTCCTTATTGCAATGAAATACATCAAAATCAAACTTTTGGGGTTGAGGATTTCACATCCGAGACTGCATTGCTTTAGGTTCTTTCCCTATTGCAATGAAATACATCAAAATCAAATTTTTGGGGTTGAGGATTTCACATCCGAGACTGCATTGCTTTAGGTTCTTTCCCTATTGCAATGAAATACATAAAAATCAAATTCTTAGGGTTGAGGATTTTACATCCGAGACTGTATTGCTTTAGGATTCTTTCCCTATTACAATGAAATACATCAAAATCAAATTTTTGGGGTTGAGGATTTCACATCCGAGACTGCATTGCTTTGGGTTCTTTCCCTATTGCAATGAAATACATCAAAATCAAATTTTTGGGGTTGAGGATTTTACATACGAGACTTCATTGCTTTAGGATTCTTTCCCTATTGCAATGAAATACATCAAAATCAAATTCTTGGGGTTGAGGATTTCACATCCGAGACTGCATTGCTTTAGGATTCTTTCCCTATCGCAATGAAATACATAAAAATCAGACTTTTGGGGTTGAGGATTTCACATCCGAGACTGCACTGCTTTAGGATTATTTCCCTATCGCGATGAAATACATCAAAATCAAATTCTTGAGGTTAAGGATTTTACATCCAATACCGCATTGCTCTGAGATCTCTCCTCATTGTAATGATTCAATCCAATCAATTCAATTTTCTTTTGAGGTTGAAGATGTTACATCTAAAACCACAAAATTCCAATTTTCATTTCAAGTTCAAATCCCTTCAAATTAATCTTAACAAAACTTCAATCTAAATTTAAACCCAAACTAAAATATGAGCTCACACATCAAAACTTAAACTGAAACATAATAAAATCTAAATCGAGATTCCCCCAGATCATGTGATTTGGGATTCACCTCCTATCCCTTTCCCCAGCGAGAGTTCAGGAATCTCCAGTCTCAGAGATATACTTGACACTCCCCAGCGGAAATTCTTTAAATTTGTCCTAAGTTTGTCACTTGGACATCTGTGTTCATTTTGTTGATCTCTTCGGTCAACGCCAATACGTGCGTTGTGCTTGGATAGCACACCACACCTATTGGGGGTCCATTTGTTGACCTCATTTTTGATGAGGTATTCTCTTCTTCTTTTTAGTACTTAGAATCTAGCCTTAGGCTTTTCCTTTGACTATCTTAGAGGATTAGAATTGGGACCCACCACCTAGAAATTCAAACCACTTCTTAGCTCCCTGCAAACTCCACAAACTTGATCGTAGACCCCTAATCACCGAGAGGGTTGAAATCAAATGTCGAAGTTTAAAGGATGAGTTCCTATAGGACTCTTTGGCCTTAGGACTGCCCCCGGGTGGCCTGGTCTGGTGAGGGCTGACTTACACACACTTTACACTTGTACACTACACTTTCACACACCTCCTAAAACCACACCTATACCCAACTTGACCTCCTGACTCATGAAAGTGATTCACATGGATGGTCCTTAACCCCTAAGCCCTTGGCTAAGAGGGTTAGGAACAACATAGTGAATGCCTCAAATGAGTCCCTTCATGGCTCATGTGGGCTTGATATGGCTTCATGGCTCAACCAAAATGATTTCATTCCACTTACATTCACCCAATCTTCAATTTTCCAAATTTTTAATTTTTGGCCCGGGACCCGGACCGCCAACTTTACTCCAAAACCCTCGAAATTACCCAAAATTTTCAAAAATCTCCAAATCACCCAAAATTCCTCAAGACCAATCCCAAACATTCCCACATCACTCAAATTTACCATCCATAGCCAAAAATACGAAAAATTCCAAAAATACCTCCCAATACCCTCCAAATACCCAAAATACCCCTCTTGACCCAAAAATCCAAAAATTCAGAAAATTCCCAGAAAATTCCAAAAACTTCCAAATATTCCCAATTTCATTTTGTGCAACTACACCATGGGCCAATTTTGTCAATTTATCCCACTTTTGTCAAAACCCCCAATTTGACCCATTTTAACCCAAAATGAACCCAATGTCAAACCAAACCTACCCAATTGACCCAAATTCTGGTCCAATTCAATTCTAAACTTCAATTCAACATTCCTAACACCAATCTAGGCTGAATCCTAGTCCAATTTGATTGACATTTGAATCCAATTTCACTTTTGGCCTTAAAGCCCAATTTGGGCCCATGACCCAAACCTAACCCAAACCAATCCAATTCAACTCCAATTAACCCCAAATCTTTTCTAAACCTTCCCTAACATCCCCACAAACAAAAAACTAACATGATTTTCCCAAAATTTGGATCCAAACCCCACTCAAATTCAACCTAAAACTAAAAGGCCCAATTTTGACCTAAACCCAAACCTAACCCAAATAAGCCCAAACCCCAAAATCAAAACCCAATCAAAGTCAAAACCTCTTTGAAACACTCCCGTAAACATTTCCAAACATTAATTTTACATTAATTTCAACCCTAACCCAACATTGGCCCAAGTTAGCCCAATTTGACCTGCATAGGCCCATTTATCAAATCAACCCAAATTCAACCCAATTTTAACCCAAATTTCTCCAAACTTGTTTCAAATCAATCATGACACATCCTTAAGCCAAACCCAACAATTATTTGGCCCAAGCCTTTACCAAACTTTCATCCTAAAATCCATTTTAAAATCCAAAAGCCCACTTCCCTAAACCATTTTAAAAGCCCATCTTCACTAAATTTCAAAAGGCCCAAAGCCCACATGACAATCCTATATCATCATCCATTTGATAAAACCATATCCTAAGTTCTAAATACATGATAAAATAAATCCAAATCAAGCCATATGCTAAATCCCATCAAATCACCCCTAAATTACCAAAATTTTTAAAACCTTTTTTTATGAAATTGACCAAACTTTTCCCCAAGCCAAAGGTGAGCCATGAAGCCATGCATGAGCCCCATGGGAGCCATGAGAGCCATGGAATCTAGTTTCCACCTCACCAAACCATTAATGGAAAGAGAGGGGATCTCTTTCTTAAACCCTTTTAAACCCTTTTTTACCTTAAGCATGTCACACACTAAACCATGCTTAGCCACCTCACCATGGATGGAGACTTCACCACTCCTTCTAAGCTGACCTAAATGATTGCCTCAGCTCAAAATCAGGTCTTGGGGAGGTGCACCAAGCCTATTTCCATGGGTTGACCCAAACCAAGCCAAAATGAGCCTTCTCACATTCCATTTAAATCAAACTCCTTTACACATGTCCATGGCCGATTGATTGCACTAAACCCCTGCACCCCGACCCACCTGAATAAGATGGTGACCAGTGCCTGGCCGGCCAGCCACCAGGCCCCCGGAAAACGCCATGGCTGAGACATGGGGAAGAGCCAAACTTTGGAATTCTACCTTGCTGAGCTGCCCCATGCCCAGAGGCCATTGCAGCTGTTCTTCTCCTCACTAGAGCAGCTGATCCCAAGCCCTAACTCCCCCTAGGAGAGCCTCCAGCCATGCCTATTTAAACCCCACCCCTCTCGGCCATGGAAGAGGTGCTGAATCAACCTTAAGGAAACTCTGCCAAAATCACTCCAGACTCTCCCCACACCTAGAGCACTTGATCCCTGTTGACCTCATTTTTGATGAGGTCTTCTCTTCTTCTTTTTAGTACTTAGGATCTAGCCTTAGGATTTTCCTTTTACTATCTTAGAGGACTAGAATTGGGACCCACCACTTAGAAATTCAAACCACTTCTTAACTCCCCGCAAACTCCACAAACTCGACCGTAGACCCCTAATCACCTGTAGGGTCGAAATAAAATGTGGAAGTTTAAAGGATGAGTTCCTATAGGACTCTTTGGCCTTAGGATTGCCCTGGGTGGCCTGGTCTGGTGAGGGGCTGACTTACACACACACTACACCTATACACTACACTTTCACACACATCCTAGAACCACACCCATACCTAACTTGACCTCCTGACTCATGTAGGTGATTCACATGGATGGTGCTTAACCCACTAAGCCCTCGGTAAGAGGGTTAGGAACAACATAGTGGATGCCTCAAATGAGTCCCTTCATGGCTCATGTGGGCTTGATATGGCTTCATGGCTCAACCAAAATGATTTCATTCCACTTAAATTCACCTAATCTTCAATTTTCCAAATTTTCAATTTTTGACCCCCGGGACCCTACACCCGCTTAGCCTACCCAAAACCCTTGAAATTACCCAACATTTGCAAAATCACCTGAATTGCCCAAAATTCCTCAAAACCATTCCTAAACATTTCCACATCACTCAAATTGATCATCCATAGCCAAAAATACCAAGAATTCCAAAAATACCTCCCAATACCCTCCAAATACCCAAAATACCCCTCTTGACCCAAAAATCCAAAAATTCCCAGAAAATTCAAAAAAATTCCAAATATTCCCAATTTCATTTTGTTCAACTACACCATGGGCCAATTTTGTCAATTTACCCTGCTTTTGTCAAAACCCCCAATTTGGCCCATTTTAACCCTAAGTGAACCCAATGTCAAACCAAACCTACCCAATTGACCCAAATTCTGGTCCAATTCAATTCTAAACTTCAATTCAACATTCCTAACACCAATTTAGACCAAATCCAAGTCCAATTTGATTGACATTTGGATCCAATTTCACTTTTGGCCTTAAAGCCCAATTTGGACCCATGACCCAAACCTAACCCAAACTCACCCAATTCAACTCCAATTAACCCCAAATCTTTTCTAAACCTTCCTTAGCATCCCCACAAACAAAACACTAACATGATTTGCCCAAAATTTAGGCCCAAAGCCCACTCAAATTCAACCCAAAGCTAAAAGGCCCAATTTTGACCTAAACCTAAACCTAACCCAAATGAGCCCAAACCCCAAAATCAAAGCCCAACCAAAGTCAAAACCTCTTTGAAACACTCCCATAAACATTTCCCAACATTAATTTTACATCAATTTCAATCCTAGCCCAACATTGGCCCAAGTTAGCCCAATTTGACCTATATTGGCCCATTCACCAAAGGAGCCCAAATTCAACCCAATTCAAACCCAAATCACTCCCAATTTGCTCCAAGTCACTCATGACACATCTATGAGCTAAACCCAACAATTATTTGGCCCAAGACTTTGCCAAAATTTCATCCTAAAATCCATTTTAAAATCCAAAAGCCCACTTCCCTAAACCATTTTAAAAGCCCATTTTCACCAAATACAAAAGCCCAAAATTGGCCCTAAAGCCCACATGGCAATTTCTTTTCATCATACCTTTAATTGATATCACCCTTAAGTTTCAAAATCATCATTAAACCATTCCAAATCAAGCTTCATACAAATTCCCACCAAAATACCAAAATTTTCTTAAATCCATTTCCATGAAATTGACTCAACTTTTCCCAAGCCAAAGATGAGCCATGAAGCCATGCATGAGCCACATGGAAGCCATGAGAGCCTCTTTACATGTCACCTTACCACATTGGGTAAGAGGAGGAGGAGCTTTCCTTAATCCCTAAATGTCTTTAACCTCACCCATGATACCCATTAACCAAGATTTAATCCAAATATTCTTGGATAAGGACATCACCACCTTTTGACCAGCTAACCTAACTGATTTTCTCAGCCCAAGGCTAGCCATGGGGAGGTGAACCCAGCCCAAACAAATGGGTTGACCAAACCTAGCCAAGATTAGCCATATCCCCATGCCATTTTGATCCAAGTGCTTTACACATGGCATTTGCCAATCGCCTACACTAAACCCCGACCCTGACCCACTCGAACAAGATGGTGACTCGAGATCGGCCGGCCGGCCACCACGGCCGCCGGAAACCACCGGGCCGAGAGCTCACATGTGAGCCCAAACTTGGAATTCTCACCCGTCGAGCCGCCCCATCCCTAGTGGCCATTGCGAGCTGTTCTTCTCTTGCCAAGAGCAGTCGATCCCAAACCCTAACTCTCCCCGGGAGGCCCTCCACCCTCTCCTATTTAAACACCACCCCCTCTCGGCCATGAGAGGTGCTCGAACCGGACCTTGCGAAACCCTCGCCAAAATTGTTCCGGAACACTCTCCATACTTAGAGCGGTTGATCCCCAAGTGACAATTTGCTCTAATCCCCACCAACGAGCCCGATTTCTCGACCAAAATTCCACCCAAAACCGGGACACTTCTCCACGGTGGATCAATCCTCAAATTGATTGGTCCTACACCTTCACCGGACCGAGGGAAGGAGTCCACCGAGCAAAAGCCCCCTCTCCGAGGCCAACCAGCTTGCTCCAGCCTCCAAGCTTTGTGATCGGCCGTGGTCGAAATCATACTCAGGCGATTCATCGGACCAAGAGAATTCATCCGGAGCTTCGCCGGGATCCAATCGAAGGTGACACAACCCTCAGACTGAAGCCACACTTCTCTGAGCAAAGGTATGAGCTAATTCTTCATTCCGAGCTTCTGGAGATTCTCTATTTCAAATGCTTTAATTTCAACGCATGATCACCATATAGATGTATTCGCCTCTTCAAGACGAATCCATAGAGCATAAGAACACGAAAATCCATTGAGTATTGAGTGAGATATTAGGGATTTAGTGTGGACGGCTCTCGGGTGAGGACGCTTGGGGACGATGAACGGATGCCGTTCATTTAATACACGCGCGGACGGACGGCCAGGATCGCGTCGGATCAGGAGATGGAACGACACAGCGGGGCCCCGGAGCGCTGAGTCAGATGGCGGCGTCGAACCAGAACGCGCCGCGTGGCCTTTCGGAGCTGCCGAGGTTGACACGGCGCCGCGTGGATAAATAGAAAATTAGGGTATTTTTGATTTATTTAATTCCCCTAAACTTCAAAAATCCATAACTTTGTGTAGGAAAATCAGAAAAATAAAATAAAAATACCCTCTCGCTCGAGTGAACGGAGGAGAATAATGTGGAAAAGAAATTATTTAATTTCATCAAGTATTTTATTTTTAATGATTTATTCCCCTTCCGCATTATTTTAATTCTCCATGCATATAGGAAATTCACCATGGCATGAGACCATAGGGCTTTTGAAGTCTCCGAATTTGGGAACATTCCCCGAATTTTCCAGAGTCGGAGGCCATCCCTATGAAAAGTTATTGATTTTTCAAATTCATGTTGCTGTTTTAGGTATTTTAATTCCAATAATTAGCATGTTGTGAAATAAATTCTAGGAAAATTTGTTGATGTCTCTTATGACCAGAGGACCCTAGGAAAAATAGGTTTTGGATTAATTTATTTAAAATAACCCTAATTGGCTTAAACATTCAAAATAGCTCCTTAATTAATTAGAGTTAACCATATATTAAATTGACTTGAAATCAATTCTCCACTGACCTTTAGGATCAGAGGAACCCACCATAAAAATTTGAAGTCAATTGGACTTGGTTAGCCCTACTAAATGGGTTGATTAAGCCATTTAGCCATTTTAAACTTTAAAAATTCATAACTTTCAAAATACCTTTCAAAAATTCACCAAATTGGTTTTGGAGCCTCTCTGGTATTAGGGGAATTAAAGAAAATTAAAATTTCAATTTTCTAAAAAAGTTGATTTTTTGATATTATTTTAATATTTTAATAATTAAAAAATAATAAAAATCACAAAAATAATAAAATTCACCAAAATGTCACATTTTGAGTTTTAATCATTTAGGAACAAACCCCATATTTTTCTTAAGTCTCTATAATGAGATATTAAATTTTAAAGCCCTAGGGTAATTTCAAAATTAAGAAAAATGTATTTTCTAGTATTTCCACTAAAATAATTCTAATAAATCAAAGAAAAATCATAAAATTGTAAAAATTGATTCTCTGATTTCCTTGATATCAGAGAGATTTTTGAAAAATATAAAATTCATTTTTCAACCTTTATTTTATTTTTAAATTAATTAATACTCCAAAACTTAAAATAATTATAATAAAAATAATATAATTCAAAAAATCACCAAAATTGGTCCAAGTGGTGCTCTGGTCATTAGGAATGTCCCATAAGTTTCTTAAGGACAGAAACTTTCCCTTGGTTATATTATTAAATTTTCCTTGGAAATCTCTATTTTCTACCAAAAATAATTACATAAATAAATTAAATACAAAAAATTCACATTTTCTCCTCTCATGTCTTTATTGGCATATGAGTGAAGTCACATAAAAATTTCAAGTTCATTCAATCTCAATTTAGTGAGTTATGAAATTATTAAGCTTGAAGGGCAAAATAGTAATTAAAATTTTAACCCTTAATTAAAACTTTAGGTTTAATAAAATTAACAAATAAAATATTTGATCTTAATCTGATTTGGATGATTGAAATTTAAATAATTAAAGGGTAGAAACCTATTAAACAATTTGAAGATAATTAAAATAAACCTTAATTAAATAATTGATCAAATTTGGAAGAATAATAAAATTGGAATTATTAAAATAGGGATATTATTAGGAAGAGATTTATTCTTTAATTTAAAAATCCCTAAATTAATCATCTCAATAATATTTAATTCTTAATTAAAATGATAATTCAAACTTAAGTTTTAAAATGTTAAAGGACTTAATCATTAAATTAAATTAAAAAAAAGTTAAATTATTAAACTCTTTTTAAAGGACTTCAAGAGAAAGACAATACGATCACCCAAATGGCGAAAAGAATGGAAGAGATGGCTGTAGCCCTAGCTACTCTCCAGAGTCAAGTGCAACCCCAAAGAGAGACGCCCCCAGAGGTCATTCACATTGTGGATGGAGGAAAGGAGGTTACATCCGTCAACGGGGATGATCAGCTAAAAAAAGATACAACACAAAGTATGATTCCAGAAAAAGATATCAAGAGCTTGGTGGAACAGCAGAGTGCGAGAAGCCTTAGCACAATCAAAGAGCGGGACATCCATTCGGACGGGTAGACCTTACCCGGAAGAATTCGACACTTTCCAATACCCAAAAGGCTTCGTACCACCTCTGTTCAAGACCTTTGATGGAACCGGGAACCCTCGACAGCATGTTGCACACTTTCGTGCCAGTTGTTGCAATGCCGGCGGGAGCGATGCATTACTCTTCCGACAATTCGTCAGCAGCTCGTCAGGGATCGCCTTTGATTGGTATGCAGAATTACCGAATGGTTCAGTGAAGACGTTCTCAGAACTAGAAAACCTCTTCATCAAGCGATTCGCCGGAGCTCGGCACCACATCACTATAGGTGATTTAGTGGTAGAGAAGCGAAGCCGAACGAAACTTTGGTGGATTACGTACTTCGATGGAGAAATCTAAGTATGAAGTGTGAACCACAACTACAAGAACAACATGCGATCGGCATCTTACTTAAAAGCATTCATGGCCCGATAAGCACTTCTCCTCGAGGGATTTACTATTAAGACTTTTGAGAAGTTGTTAAGCAAGGCCGGGAGCTTGCAAGAGGAGGCGAAGCAATTAAGTTTCGCCGACAGGACAGACAAGCAAAAGCCTGTGAAGACTTTTGAAAAGAAATCCAGGATCGTTGCAGCAGTCGACAAAGGCAAGCAATCGATACAAATATCGTCCGAACGGCCGCAACAACCTTAACAAAATTATCAACAACCTCGACCCAGCTATCAATCATCTCCACAATATGAACAACCGCCTCGTCCGCAACGTACATTAAGGGAGCTTCTGAGCAGGGAATATCCATTCAAAAATGAGGCAGTACCAAAAATGTTTCGTAGTCTGATGAAGACTCCAGATTTCCAGCTGCCAGAGCCTAAGAGATCAGAAGAAGTTAACAAGAAAGGTGATCCCAACTTTTGCCCTTACCACCGGATGCTTGGGCACAAGATAGAAGATTGCATTACCTTCAAAAGTTGGCTCAACGACAACCTTCGGAAAGGGAATATAACAATCCCGAAGGAGTACATGAAGGAACCCCAGAAAGGAGGTTCCGTCAATGTTGTCTCGACTGATCTCATCGTTCCGATAGATCCCTATACTACTGATGATGGGTGGACTACCGCTTGGACGAGGTCTTCAAAAAGATTTTAGACGGCATCCAAACCGCTTCGGTGCGAGCTTCGATTCGTAGTGCGAAACCCGTCGAGTCGGCACTATCACTTGCGATAGAAGAACCACCTCAACGGGAGATGATTGAAGAGAAGAAGAAAATCGACGAAGAAGAGAGGACCGAGGCTCCTAAGGCTAGACTAGGGGCTGCTTATCCTAGGATAGTTGTTTCCGATTCGGGGGAGAAATCCCTCGAACCTCTGACTCCGTATGATTATTTGCTCACTCCGGTGGGATCTTATAATGATAAGGGTGATGGCATTGGCTACGTTTTGACTGTTTCTAACGATTACGTAACTAGTGACAATCCGGACATCGATTTCGATACCAATGACAATTCTCAAATCATACACAATCTCGACGATCACGATGACAAAGAAGACATCCATCAAGGAGGTTACGAGAGTTCAACAAGCAACGAATCTATCTGCGAGTTTCGAGGAGCGCCAGTCACAATAGAGTTAAAGCCTTCAGACTCTGAAGCTAATCAAGAAGAACCTTTCATTCCGATTCAGGATGAAACACCAGCAAACTCAACACTAGATTTAGAAGAAATTACAGAAGTTAACTTAAGAAGTGGAAAAGTTCTACCTCCGAGAATGGGTCCAAAGGACAAAGGAAAGCAGGTGGTTGTTCAGGAAGAACCAACCCCGGCAGAAGAAATACCCATTCGAGAAGAAGCCAAGACACATGAAAATAAAGTGGACTTGTAATTTACCTTCTTGTAATTTTTTTGTAATTTACCTTCTTGCAATTTACTTTATTGCAAATGCACTTTACCTTTCTTGCATGATAAACAACTGTTGCATGAAAACCCACACCTTTAGGATAGTCCCTAAAACTGAAACCAAAACTAAATTAAAAGTCATTACAAGATAAAATTCACCACCACAACATTTCAAAATATAAAACAACTTAAAATTTAATCACAAACAGAATACAAAACTACAATTACAACTAAATTAAAACGTCTTGTTGGATGATCGGGAATACCTCGGATGATGTAACCTACGTGTTGCTAACGGGATTTCACACGGTCTAAATGAAAGTGTGGAACTCATTCGGTTGAGTTTAGCAAATTCATCTGGACTAAGTGAATCCGATAAAAATAACGATGCCGGAAGGATGGAACCGTGGGATCTTAACCGGTGTTGTTATAATCAGCTTTAAGATTTGTTTTAATTAAAACATAAAAAATACTTGGATTTTAAGATTTTCTCTAAACCAGAACACTTTTCTCATCTCTTGATTTTCATCTTCTATAACTAAACCCTCAGCAACAACAAGGAGCTCGGAGCATGGTGGGCAGCACGGCCATCGTCATCAGCAAAACCTGAGTCTACTTTAGCAAAACTTTCTTAGGATTAAATAACTAAGCCATAGGACTTCGAGGTAGTTTGCCTAGTGCAACATAAATCCTCAACCTTTTGTTAGGCATTTGCATTGCAAATTAAGCCCTAACCGGTCATAGGATTCCGAGGTAGTCGTCCGATACGACATAAACCCTCACATCTTCGAGGCTATTTGTATGATTTTATCATACAAATATAAGTCCAAATTAATTAAAATTGGCAAGATCAAAACATTAAATAAATATTAGGACTTTCCTAAATTCAAACAATAGGATAGTCGAGAAATTACCGAAGTTCGCTTCGAATCTGTAATTTCTCCTACCTTTCTTCCTTTGAATTCCCAAAACAAAATGTTCCAAACTCGCTCCATTCCCTTTTGAAATTCAAAAATCCAATCCTTTGAAAACTTAAACTTTGAGATTCTTGAGAGCAGAATTATTGATTATTATTGAGATTTTCTTAAGTGATTCCCGTCATTTAAGATGTAATTAACTCTAGGGGCTTGCCCTTATAGGGAATTTTAAGAACCCAGGTAATATAAACCCTATTTAATTCATTTATATTAAGCAGAGGAATTTGTCGGCTTATAAAATTGGTTCGCAGACCAAACATATGTCACAAATCTTCTAGTTTATTTAATCGAGCCCCATCATCAAGCAGTGTGTCTATTCTTCGGGATAGATACACGGTTTGTGATGCAGTGCTCTTTTATATAAACTATTCGGGATGTGAGATCAGTTTGATTTCATATCTTAAAATCGTCAAATTTAAAAATTATTTTCAAAATCAAATACTACTTTTCAAATTATTTATTTAAATTAAATTAAAAATTCGCCGACAATTTCTGTAGGCGACTCCTTTTCAAAACACAAAACCTAAAAATAACCCGCACAAATTCTGGCGACTCCGCTGGGGATAATTCCTCTCTCCATTTTAATCAGATAATTCTGCTTTCAAAAATCGGTAGTGTATCCATGCCTCTAGTGGATCAAACTACCCTTCTTTCCATTGGAATACTATGTTCATTTCTACCTTGAACAAGTACAGCCAACATTCTCTCGGATTTAGGAGCCACTGTTTAGACACCCCTAAACAGAGAGGTTCCGAGATCCTTTTACCTCATTTCGGAGGTGTGGTGGACCCCCAATTGGTATTAGTTTAGGAGCGATCTTGAGGGTCGAGAAGTTTCTACAAAACTTTCTCTTCCTTTTCCAGTTCCTAATCAATTCCTTTTATCCTTCCTACAACTTTCCTTCTTTTAATAATTCTCTGTCTTAACGAACAAATCTTTTCGAAAAACAATTATCTAAATAACTTTTCTTTTAATACCACAAATACACTAAGATAAACGAAAATGTGTTCAGACTCTTTCTTTTTCGTCATAAGTTTTACGACAAGAAGAAGCACGATTAGGGGACTAACACTTGGAATTTGCCCTGCAGAAATGGAAGCTCCAAAACTGATCTTCTCCTTCGTCAACGGACTAGACCTGGCTGTGTTCAAGGACGAACTACCTAATAATGGAATCATTCGATTCGGACAAGGATTCGGGGACACCGACATCAAAATCCCCGACGTCACTCTCTTTTCACTCACAAGCAAAGTACCGGAAGTCGAGAAACCATCGATTGAGTTTAACCTCAAGTCAAATCATGAATTCCCTCCTCTGCAAAAGATTCCAATTGAGAGGAGTACTGTTGTTCGCAGAAGGACTGTTGTTGCTACCCCCACTGGTCTAGTTGTCTCTGCACCTACCCCAGTTTCTGTCAGACTAAAGGGGAAGGAAATTCAGAACTGTGATGAGCTTGTTACTGTGGAGGTACGAGATATTCCGTGAGACCTTCCGTTTTCGAAATCGGGTCCGGCTCGAGAATTCCATCACCGACACGGGCTCGGAGAAGGAACGAAGTAGAAGGATTGCTAGAGAAGCCGCAGCCGCCGAAGTTGCTTTCCTAGAAGAAATCCCAGAACTGCCCGAGTATACACCACTGCCTGAATACATACCACTTTTGGGAGGAAGTAGGTTTCACCCCCTCTCCGCCGCAGAGGATGAGGAAAATGTCCACAAAATTGCTGCTGCAATTCCTCAGCCCGCATATTACAATGATGGCCGTAAGAAAAGGGCTAGAATTACGCCATTTGCTCGACTGCAAACCCTGATAGAAAAGTTAGCAAAGAAAGAAAAATGCCCTGTGTCAGAGATATTAAGAAGGGTAGGGCGGGCGCCAGCCAAGTCCCGTCTTGGGCCGCGAGTAGAACCTGCTATCGCTGCAGAAAAGCCGAATAAGAGAATGAAAGCTAGTCCACCTGTCGTTATTTCGCGTACTACAAATTAGGGAGGATACCACCTTCCGATATTTGGTCGACGGACCATCCGGTCCTAGACCTGCCGTCGCTAGAAGGATGGTATGGCGTCCCACTACCGGACAATTAAGGTTAAAACAACAACCTGAGAAGGAATGTCTCGTCAGGAGACTTGAGTCAGAAGAAAGTGCTACCGCAGTGAAGAGGACTCATGAGAAGGAAACCCGACAGTTATCTCATGACGACTGCAAAGATGTACAGAAAAGACCACTAGAACATGCTATGGAAAAGCTAAGAACCGATATTTGGCGATTAGCAAGAGAAAGAGAAGAGAAATTTGGAGATGAAGTTGACTCGTCAGAGTTCATGGATGATGAATATGCAGAAATTAACATGGTTAAAACACGAGCTTCGTCAGCTTCACAAGGTGCTCCTGCAGCCGCAGAAAGAGAGGAGCCGGAAGTAATGAGGATGCAGCTTCAAGAGAAAGATGATACGATCTCCCAAATGGCAAAAAGGATGGAAGAGATGGTTGTAGCCCTAGCCACTCTCCAGAGTTAGGTTCAACCCCAAAGAGAAACACCCCCAGAAGTTATTCACATTGTAGACGGAGGAACGGAGATTACATCCGTCAAGGGGGATGATCAATTAAAAAAGGACACAACACAAAACATGATTCCGGAAAAGGATATCAAAAGCATGGTGGAACGACGGAGTGCGAGAAGCCTTGGCACAATCAAAGAGTGGGACATCCATTCGGACTGGTAGGCCTTACCCCGAAGAATTCGACGCTGTCCAATACCCGAAAGGCTTCGTACCAACTCTGTTCAAGACCTTTGATGGAACCAGAAACCATCGACAGCACGTTGCACATTTTCGTGTCAGTTGTTGCAATGCCGGCGGAAGTGATGCTTTACTCTTCTGACAGTTTGTCAGCAGCCTGTCAGGAATCGCCTTGATTGGTATGCGGAATTACCGAAAGGTTCGGTGAAGACATTTTCAGAATTAGAGAACCTCTTCATCAAGAGATTTGCCGGAGCTCAGCACCACATCACTATAGGTGATTTAGTGGTAGAGAAGCAGAAGCCGAACAAAACATTGGTGAATTACATACTTCGATGGAGGAATCTAAGTATGAAGTGTGAGCCACAGCTGCAAGAACAACATGCAGTCGACATTTTACTTAAGAGCATTCAAGGCCCGATAACACTTCTCCTCAAGGGATTTACTATTAAGACTTTCGAGAAGTTGTTAAGCAAGGCCGGAAGCTTGCAAGAGGAGGCGAAGCAATTAAGTTTCACCGACAAAACAGACAAACAAAAGCCAGTGAAAACTTTTGAAAAGAAGTCCGCGATCGTCGCAGCTATCAATAAAGGCAAGCAGCCAATACAAATACCGCCAGAACGGTCACAACAAACTCAACAGAATTACCAGCAACCCCGACCCAGCTATCAGTCATCCCAACAGTATTAACAACCGCCTCGTCCCCAACGTACGCTAAAGGAGCTTCTGAGCAGGGAATATCCGTTCAAGAATGAGGCGATGCCGAAAATGTTCCGCGATCCGATGAAGACTCCAGATTTCCAACGACGCGAACCTAAGAGACCAGAAGAAGTCGACAAGAAAGGTGATCCCAACTTTTGCCCTTACCACCGGATGCTTGGACACAAGATAGAAGATTGTATCACCTTCAAAAGTTGGCTCAATGACAATCTTCGAAAAGGGAATATAACGATCCCGAAGGAGTACATGAAGGAACCCCAGAAAGGAGGTTCCGTCAATGTTATCTCGACAGATCTCATTGTTCCGATAGATCCCTATGCGACTGATGATGGATGGACTACCGCTTGGACAAAGTCATCGAAGAAGATTTTGGATCACATCCTAACCGCTTCGGTGCGAGCCTCAATTCAGAGTTCGAAACCTGTCAAGTCGGCATTATCACTTGCGATAGAAGGACAACCTCAACAAGAGACGATTAAAGAAAAGAAGAAAACTGATGAAGAAGAGAAGACCGAGGCTCTTAAGGCTAGACTAGGGGCTGCTTATCCTAGGATAGTTATTTCCGATTCGGGGGAGAAATCCCTCGAACCTCCGACTCGTATGATTATTTGCTCGCTCCGGCGGGATCTTATAATGATAAGGGTTATGGCGTTGGCTATGTTTTGACTGTTTCTAACGATTACGTAACTAGCGACAACCAACCTAATCCGGACATCGATTCCGATACAAGTGACAATTCTCAAATCATATATAATCTCGACGGTCACAATGATGAAGAAGACATCCACCAGGGAGGCTACGAGAGTTCAACAAGCAATGAATCTATTTGCGAGTTTCGAGGAGCTCCAGTCACAATAGAGTTAGAGCCTTCAGACTCTAAAGCTAATCCAGAAGAACCTATCATTCCGATTCAGGAGGAGACACCAACAAACTCAATATTAGATTCAGAAGAAATTACAAAAGTCAACTTAAGAAGTGGAAGAGTTCTACCTCCAAGAATGGGTCCTAAGGACAAAGGAAAGCAGGTGGTTGTTCAGGAAGAACCAACCCCCGCAGAAGGAATACGCATTCAGGAAGAAATCGAGACACATGGAAATAAAGTGGACTACAACGTGCTAGCCCATCTTAGGAAACTACCAGCCAAACTAAGCATCTACGACGCTCTCATCTTATCAAAGGAGATGAGAGAAGCTTTGATCAAGGCCTTACTTGATCCGTAAATTTGCTTAGCTCAAATGACCGGGAGATTCCTTAGATGAGGTTTGCTTGTTAAAGGAACAGCCGAGGTGTTACCTTCACGGACAATGACCTACTACTGGGACGGCAGACCACAACCGACCGTTGTACATTTCCGTTACAATCGGGAAGTTTACACTCTCCGCAGTATTGGTGGATCCAGGAGCATCAATCAATATAATGAATCTTCGAACGCTAAGCATATTTGGAAATTGATGCTCGCGAGCTCGAAGCGGACAAAATGTTATTAAGAGGATTCAACCGTGAAAGGAGAAAGAGCCCTCGGATCAATAACACTGCTAATGAAGACCGGTGACTTGGCAAAGACAACCGCAAAATTTCACATAATTGATTCGAAACGTCATTCAACGCTCTACTCGGGCCGACCATGGATACATGAGAACCGGATGGTACCATCATCCCTACATCGGTGCATCAAATACTACGATGGAGGGGAACAGAGTGCATCAAAGGTGACTTACAACCGTTCTCCGTACATGAAATTGGAATCCATGAAGATGCAGCTTATTACGCACCTCCGAAGAAAACATTCTTCTCCAGAGATACCATAACAAATGAAACAAAGGAAGTTCGGGACGACGAAGAACCTGAAGTTCTAGTCCAACAGTCGCTCACCACTCCCTTACGGCGAGATGGTGATGGTTTCTCCACAAATCGCATCCGAGGTCGAGGCCGGGGACGAGGTCGTGGCAGAGACGTTAGGACAGTTGGACAGAGAAAACCGACCATCAATGTTGATTGGGCAGACAGTTATGAAGAAGAAAAAGAGATCAAACAAGAAGCAGCGGCAATAAGTCGGAAGAAGCCGCAATTCAGGATCCCTCTCGAAGATGAAAAGAACGAAGAATATAAATCGATGTACGAGAAGATTACCCACTATGTACATACTATGACCCAGACCCCGATCCATTCTAACAAGATCGAGGGTATGGTGGTCAAAGAGGTACGTAGCGGCGGTGCAAAGCCCATCAAATTCTACAGTGGTGCTCCTTCCTCCAAAACTGAAAATAATATACAATTTGAAGATGTCACTTCATCAGAATTAATGGAATTACCTTTTGAGTGGTACTCTCCCTGTGTTCAAAATTTAATTCAGCGTGGTTTTTTACCTCGACAATGGACAAAAGGTCAATCACAACAATTTGAAAAATTATGGAATAATTCCGGTCGTCCACCCAATTCAAAGTATGGTCTCGGATTCGGCACAGTAGGATCAGTTGATGATACTAAATTTTGCTTGGTTGTCACTTGCGAGTCTAATGAAAACTGCATGGAAACTACAGAAGAATTTGAAGATTTACAAATTGGAAATACTCCACCGTAGTTTGAAGAAGAGATCGGATCTACTGATAGATGAGTTAACGGAAGTTAACTTAGGTACTAACGAAGAGCCTAGACCTACCTTTGTTAGCTCCTTACTCAATAAAGAAGACTTCGAAGAAATAATCAAGTTATTAATGAAATTTAAAGACTCGTTTTTCTTGGAACTACGATGAGATGCCGGGACTAGCTCCAGAGGTCGCAGTCCATAAGCTAGGAGTGGATCCTACTTCTGTTCCAGTCAGACAAGGTCCCAGAAGAATGCATCTAGAAATCGAACAACAAGTCATAGCTGAAGTTAAAAAGCTAATAGACGATAAATTTGTTCGTGAAGAACAACACCCAACTTGGTTAGCCAATGTGGTGCCAGTCAGGAAGAAGAATGGTCAGATCAGAATTTGTGTGGATTTCAGAGATTTAAACAAGGCATGTCCAAAAGATGAATTCCCTCTACCGATCCCAGAATTAATGATCAATATTGCTTCAACACATGAAATATTCTCATTCATGGATGGATCTTCAGGATACAACCAGATAAAAATGGCTCCAGAAGATGAGAAACTTACGACATTCAGAACGCTGATCGGAGTATATTGCTACACAGTGATGCCATTCGGGCTGAAGAACGCAGGAGCAACCTACCAGAGAGCAATGACAAGAGTTTTTAATGATCTCATCCACAATCAAGTCGAATGCTACGTGGACGATGTGGTCATCAAAAGCAAAGTAAAGGAAAACCACCTGTATGATTTGAGAATTATTTTCGAACGATTAAGACAATTTAACCTTAAGATGAATCCCTTAAAATGCGCCTTCGAAGTCACCTCCGAGAAATTCTTAGGATTCGTTGTCCGACATCGTGGAATTGAAATCGATCCAGAAAAGATAAAAGCTATCTTAGAAATGCCGCCTCCAAAAACCTTAAAACAACTACGATCTTTTCAAGGGAAGCTAGCATATCTTCGACGCTTTATCTCAAACTTGTCAGGTAGCTGTCAGCCTTTCTCGGCATTAGGTAAAAAGGACGCCAAATTTATTTGGGAAGAGAAATGCCAGAAAGCCTTCGAGGACATTAAACAATATTTAATGACACCTCCCGTCTTAGCAGACTCCGAGTCTCGGGTATACCGTCGATACTTTATACCGCGGCTTTAGACGACTCTCTCGGAGCCCTGTTAGCCCAGGTCAATGATGAGGGTAAAGAAAATGCTCTTTACTACCTAATCCGTCGTTTACTTCCGACGGAAATGAAGTATCCCGCAATTGAAAAACACTGTTTGGCCCTGATCTTCGCCGCTCAAAAGCTCAGGCACTACATGTTTTCTCATAAGGTCAACCTGATCTCGAAATTTAATCCATTGCAATACTTGATGACCCGTCCAACGCTTTCCGCGGACTTGCCAGGTGGTCAATGATATTATTGCAATTCGATATAACTTTCGTGCCTCTTCGTGCCGTAAAGGGACAAGTCCTAGCATACTTCAACGCAGCACACCCTTTACCGACAGAATCTCCTCTCAATGACGACTTGCCAGATGCACAAATAATGAGCTTAGAAGACCCCGATGATCGACGTTGGGAATTATATTTCGACGGAGCATCTTCAGCTCACAAAGACGAAGAATCACAAGTGATAGTGCCTGTAAGGCGAGAATCAGACTAATCTTTATAACACTGGAGCGGGGGATGTTAAGATATTCCTACCACTTGACAGAGCCGTGTACAAACAATGAAGTACACCAAATCAAATTCTTAGGGTTGAGGATTTTACATCCGAGACTGCATTGCTTTAGGATTCTTTCCCTATTGCAATGAAATACATCAAAGTCAAATTCTTGGGGTTGAGGATTTCACATCCGAGACTGCATTGCTTTGGGATTCTTTCCCTATTGCAATGAAATACATCAAAATCAAACTTTTGGGTTGAGGATTTCACATCCGAGACTGCATTGCTTTAGGTTCTTTCCCTATTGCAATGAAATACATCAAAATCAATTTTTTGGGTTTGAGGATTTCACATCCGAGACTGCATTGCTTTAGGTTCTTTCCCTATTGCAATGAAATACATCAAAATCAAATTCTTGGGGTTGAGGATTTTACATCCGAGACTGCATTGCTTTAGGATTCTTTCCCTATTACAATGAAATACATCAAAATCAAATTTTTGGGGTTGAGGATTTCACATCCGAGACTGCAATGCTTTAGGATTCTTTCCCTATTGCAATGAAATACATCAAAATCAAATTCTTGGGGTTGAGGATTTCACATCCGAGACTGCATTGCTTTAGGATTCTTTCCCTATCGCAATGAAATACATCAAAATCAGACTTTTGGGGTTGAGGATTTCCGAGACTGCATTGCTTTAGGATTCTTTCCCTATCGTGATGAAATACATCAAAATCAAATTCTTGAGGTTAAGGATTTTACATCCAATACCGCATTGCTCTGAGATCTCTCCTCATTGTAATGATTCAATCCAATCAATTCAATTTTCTTTTGAGGTTGAAGATGTTACATCTAAAACCACAAAATTTCAATTTTCATTTCAAGTTCAAATCCCTTCAAATTAATCTTAACAAAACTTCAATCTAAATTTAAACCCAAACTAAAATTTGAGCTCACACATCAAAACTTAAACTGAAACATAATAAAATCTAAATCGAGATTCCCCTAGATCATGTGATTTAGGATTGACCTCCTTTCCCTTTCCCCAGCGAGAGTTCAGGAATCACCAGTCTCAGAGATATACTTGACACTCCCCAGCAGAAATTCTTTAATTTCGTCCTAAGTTTGTCACTTGGACATCTGTGTTGGTTTTGTTGATCTCTTCGGTCAATGCCAATACGCGTGGTGTGCTTGGATAGCACACCACACCTCTTGGGGGTCTATTTCTTGACCTCATTTTTTATGAGGTCTTCTCTTCTTCTTTTTAGTACTTAGGATCTAGCCTTAGGCTTTTCCTTTGACTATCTTAGAGGATTAGAATTGGGACCCACCACTTAGAAATTCAAACCACTTCTTAGCTCCCTGCAAACTCCACAAACTTGACTGTAGACCCTTAATCACTTAGAGGGTTGAAATCAAATGTGGAAGTTTAAAGGATGGGTTCCTATATGACTCTTTGGCCTTGGGATCGCCACAGGTGGCCTCGGTCCGGTGAGGGCCGACTTACACACACTTTACACTTGTACACTACACTTTCACACACCTCCTAAACCACACCTATACCCAACTTGACCTCCTGACTCATGAAAGTGATTCACATGGATGGTCCTTAACCCCTAAGCCCTTGGCTAAGAGGGTTAGGAACAACATAGTGAATGCCTCAAATGAGTCCCTTCATGGCTCATGTGGGCTTGATATGGCTTAATGGCTCAACCAAAATGATTTCATTCCACCTACATTCACCCAATCTTCAATTTTCCAAATTTTTAATTTTTGGCCCCCAGGACCCCGGACCTGCCTAGCCTACCCAAAACCCTTGAAATTACCCAAAATTTCAAAAAATCTCCAAATCACCCAAAATTCCTCAAGACCAATCCCAAACATTCTCACATCACTCAAATTTACCATCCATAGCCAAAAATACCAAAAATTCCAAAAATACCTCCCAATACCCTCCAAATACCCAAAATACCCTCTTCGACCCAAAAATCCAAAAATTCAGAAAATTCCCAGAAAATTCCAAATATTCCCAATTTCATTTTGTTCAACTACACCATGGGCCAATTTTGTCAATTTACCCCACTTTTGTCAAAACCCCCAATTTGACCCATTTTAACCCAAAATGAACCCAATGTCAAACCAAACCTACCCAATTGACCCAAATTCTGGTCCAATTCAATTCTAAACTTCAATTTAACATTCCCAACACCAATCTAGACCAAATCTAAGTGCAATTTGATTGACATTTGAATCCAATTTCACTTTTGGCCTTAAAGCCCAATTTGGGCCCATGACCCAAACCTAACCCAAACCAAACCAATTCAACTCCAATTAACCCCAAATCTTTTCTAAACCTTCCCTAACATCATCACAAACAAAACACTAACATGATTTTCCCAAAATTTGGATCCAAACCCCACTCAAATTCAACCTAAAACTAAAAGGCCCAATTTTGACCTAAACCCAAACCTTACCCAAATAAGAACAAACCCCAAAATCAAAACCCAATCAAAGTCAAAACCTCTTTGAAACACTCCCATAAACATTTCCCAACATTAATTTTACATTAATTTCAACCCTAACCCAATATTGGCCCAAGTTAGCCCAATTTGACCTGCATAGGCCCATTTATCAAATCAACCCAAATTCAACCCAATTCAAACACAAATCACTCCAAACTTGTTTCAAATCAATCATGACACATCCTTAAGCCAAACCCAACAATTATTTGGCCCAAGCCTTTACCAAACTTTCATCCTAAAATCCATTTTAAAATCCAAAAGCCCACTTCCCTAAACCATTTTAAAAGCCCATCTTCACTAAATTTCAAAAGGCCCAAAGCCCACATGACAATCCTATATCATAATCCATTTGATAAAACCATCTCCTAAGTTCTAAATCCATGATAAAATAAATCCAAATCAAGCCATATGCCAAATCCCATCAAATCACCCCTAAATTACTAAAATTTTTAAAACCTTTTTTCATGAAATTGACCAAACTTTTCCCCAAGCCAAAGGTGAGCCATGAAGCCATGCATGAGCCCCATGGGAGCCATGAGAGCCATGAAATCTACTTTCCACCTGACCAAACCATTAATAGCAAGAGAGGGGATCTCTTTCTTAAACCCTTTTAAACCCTTTTTTACCTTAAGCATGTCACACACTAAACCATGCTTAGCCACCTCACCATGGATGGAGACTTCACCACTCCTTCTAAGCTGACCTAAATGATTCCCTCAGCTCAAAATCAGGTCTTGGGGAGGTGCATCAAGCCTATTTCTATGGGTTAACCCAAACCAAGCCAAAATGAGCCTTCTCCCATTCCATTTAAATCAAACTCCTTTACACATGTCCATGGCCAATTGATTGCACTAAACCCCAGCCCTGACCCACCTGAACAAGCTGGTGACCAGTGCCTGGCTGGCCAGCCACCAGGCCATCGGAAAACGCCATGGACGAGACATGGGGAAGAGCCAAACTTTGGAATTCCACCTTGCTGAGCTGCCCCATGCCCAGTGGCCATTGCAGCGGTTCTTCTCCTCACCAGAGCAGCTAATCCCAAGCCCTAACTCCCCCTGGGAGAGCCTCCAGCCATACCTATTTAAACCCCACCCCTCTCGGCCATGGAAGAGGTGCTAAATCAACCTTAAGGAAACTCTGCCAAAATCACTCCAGACTCTCCCCACACCTAGAGCACTTGATCCCCATTGTCCTCCTGCCCTAATCCCCACTAATTGAGCTCAATTTTGGAGCTCAATTCTCAGGCCAGAACAGGACATTCCCAAATCCTCCACCAAAGTCAAATTAAACTCACCTACACCTGCACAAGGTCAAGAGAAGAAGTTCCCCAGTGAAAGCCCCCTCTCTAGGCCACCCATCTGTTCCAGACTCCAAAGGTTGAAATCGAGCTTGGTCAAAATCATACCTGGACAATTCACCAGGCCAGGAGACTTTATCTGGAGCTTGCTTGGACCCAATCGAAGGTGACACAACCCTCAAATCGAAGCCACACTTCTCTGAGCGAAGGTATGATCTCACTCTTCTTCCCGAGCTTCTGAACATTCTCCATTTTTATTGAGTCAATTTCATGTTACATAAATCATATGGATGCGTTCGTCTCTTCAAGACGAATCCATAAAGCACAAGAACATGAAAATCCGTTGAGAAATGAGTGAGTTCTTAGGGTTTTAGTGTGGACGGTTCTCGGGCTAGGAGGCTTGTGGACGATGAAAGGAAGCCGTTCATTCAATACACGCGCGGATGGACGGCTCAGATCAGGTTGGATCAGTGGATGATACGCGGAAGGCGGGACCCAGGCTGCTGACTCAAGTGGCGGCGTCGAATGGGAGCGCGCCGCGTGGCCGTTCGGAGATGCCGAGGATGACACGGCGCCGCGCTGGATAAGTAGGAAATTAGGGTATTTTTTATTTATTTAATTCCCTAAACTTCAAAAATGCATAACTTTGTGTAGGAAAATCAGAAAAATAAAATAAAAATATCCTCTTGCTTAGTGAATAGAGGAGAATAATGTGGAAAAGAAATCATTTAATTTCATTGAGTATTTGATTTTTAATAATTTATTTACTCTATGCACTATTTCAATTCTCCATGTATGTATACAATTCACCATGGCATGAGACCATAGGGCTTTTGAAGCCTCTGAATTTGGGAACATTCTTTGAATTTTTCAAAGTCAGAGGCCACCCCTATGAAGAGTTATTGATTTTTCAATTCTAGGTCACTATTCTGAATATTTTAATTCCAATAATTAGCATGTTGTGAAATAAATTCTAGGAAAATTTGAGGATGTTTCTTATGACCAGAGGACTCTAGGAAAAATAGGCTTTGAATTAATTCACTTGGAATAACCCTAATTGGCTTAAACACCCAAAATAGGTCCTTAATTAATTAGAGCTAATCATACATCAAATTGACTTGAAATCAATTCTCCACTGACCTTTATGATCGGAGGAACCCACCATAAAAATTTGAAGTCAATTGGACTTAGTTAACTTCTATCAAATGGGTTGATTAAGCCATTTAGCTAGACTTAAACTTTAAAATTCATAACTTTCAAAATACTTTTAAAAAATTCACCAAATTGGTTTTGGAGCCTCTCGATATTAGGGAATTTAAGAAAATTAAAATTGCAATTTTCTAAAGAAGTTGATTTTTTGCATTATTTTAATATTTTTAATAATTAAAAAATAATAAAAATCACAAAAATAATAAAATTCACCAAAATGCCATATTTTGAATTTTAATCACTTAGGAACAAACCCCATATTTTCTTAGGCCTCTATGATGAGATATTAAATTTTAAAGCCCTAGGGTAATTTTAAAATAAAAAAAAATGTATTTTCTAGCATTTCCACTAAAATAATTCTAATAAATCAAAGAAAAATCAGAAAATTACAAAATTAGTTCTCTAGTTTCCTTGATATCAGAGAGATTTTTAAAAATATAAAATTCATTTTTCAATCTTTATTTTATTTTTAAATTAATTAATACTAAAAAGCTTAAAATAATTATATTAAAAATAATACATTTAAAAAAATCACCAAAATTGGTCCAAGTGGTCCTCTGGTAATTAGGAATGTCCCATAATTCTCTTAAGGACAGAAGCTTTCCCTTGATCATGTTGTTGAATTTTCCTTGGAAATCCTTATTTTCCACAAAAAATAATTATATAAATAAATTAAATACAGAAAAATCATATTTTCTCCTCTAATGTCTTGATTGACATATGAGTGAAGTCACATAAAAATTTCAAATTCATTTAAGCTCAATTTAGTGAGTTATGAAATTAGTAAGTTTAAAGGGCAAAATAGTAATTAAAATTTTAACTTATAATTAAAAATTTTTAGGTTTAATTAAAAGGGTGGGTAAAATATTTGATATTAAGTTGATTTTGGATGTTTGAAATTTAGGTATTTAAAGGGTAGAAACCTACCAAATAATTTGAAAGTAATCAAAATAAACCTTAATTAAATAATTAATTAAATTTGGAAGAATAATGAAAAATTGGAATTATTAAAATAGGGATATTATTAGGAAGAAATTTATTCTTTAATTTAAGAATCCCTAAATTAATCACCTCAATAATATTCAATTCCTAATTAAAATGATAATCCAAATTCAAAATTTAAAATGCTAAAAGACTTAATCATTAAATTAAATTAAAGTAAATCCTTTTAAAATTTCAATTAAATTAATACTTCAACAATTAAAATTAAATCTTTTTTTAAAAACATAAAAATATATAATATTAAATTAAAATTAAAAATAAAATTAAGTTAAAATTTAAATTAAATTAAAATCTAAAATAAAATAAAATTAAAATTTAATTAAATTAAAGTTTAAAATTAAATTAAATTAAAATTTAAATTAAATTAATTTAAATTAAATTAAATCACATGAAATTAAATTAAATTAAAACCTATTAAATTAAATTAAATTAAATTGAAAAATATATAATAACAAAAAAAATAATAAGTTAAAATTAAATTAAATAAATAAAATTAAAATTGAAACTAAATCAAAATTAAATTAAATTAAAGTTAAATTAAAATTAAGTTGAATTAAATATAACATCATTTAAGACATAAAAGAATTCAAAAATAAATTTAAAACAACTTGAACACTATTCCAAACTTAAACCCATTGATTGAAATTAAGTTAAATCACAAATCATTTGAACACTAATTTGCCCTCAAAAGCTCATGATGTCATAAACCTTAAACGGAGTGTTAAGTGAAGTGTTACTTCACTCATAGGATATTCAAATGTCCTAGTTCACTGGGCAAGATAACAAAGCTTGAACTCCTGGATAATTGATTCATTATATAATTAAATTCTCATGGACTTAAAACAATCCTAAAAGTATTGAAAAGATGTTTAAGATTCGTCTTAAGCACTTCCTCGATACGATAGGATGTTTACAAGAACAACCGAACATAATTGTCCTTTGATGAAGAAAATCGTCCTCAAACCAAAACACAAGAACCTGGACGTCATAGGAAATGACTAGCTATAGGATTAGGAACTTGGTAGAAAACCATAACCCTTCCCTTAGCTTTACCTAGGAACTTGCTTTAAATGCTTAAATTTTCTAAATTGTGTTTAAGTGCAGTCTGGGATGACGGGAAGACCCTCCAAGTATGCTTTTATTTTATTGCAATTTACCTTCTTGCAATTTACTTTATTGCAAATGCACTTTACCTTTCTTGTATGATAAACAACTGTTGCATGAAAACCCACACCTTTAGGATAGTCCCTAAAACTGAAACCAAAACTAAATTAAAAGTCATTACAAGATAAAATTCACCGCCACAACATTTCAAAATATAAAACAACTCAAAATATAATCACAAACAGAATACAAAACTACAATTACAACTAAATTAAAACGTCGTGTTGGATGATCGTGAATACCTCGGATGATTTAACCTACGTGTTGCTAACGGGATTTCCCACGGTCTAAATGAAAGTGTGGAACTCATTCAGTTGAGTTTAACAAATTCATCTGGACTAAGTGAATCCGATAAAAATAACGATACCGGAAGGATGGAACCGTGGGATCTTAACCGGTGTTGTTATAATCAACTTTAAGATTTGTTTTAATTAAAACATAAAAAATACTTGGATTTTAAGATTTTCTTTAAACCAGAACACTTTTCTCATCTCTTGATTTTCATCTTCTATAACTAAACCCTCAGCAACAACAAGGAGCTCGGAGCATGGTGGGCAGCACGACCATCGTCATCAGCAAAACCTGAGTTTACTTCAACAAAACTTTCTTAGAATTAAATAACTAAGCCATAAGACTTCAAGGTAGTTTGCCTAGTGCAACATAAATCCTCAACCTTTTGTTAGGCATTTGCATTGCAAATTAAGCCCTAACCGGTCTTAGGATTCCGAGATAGTCGTCCGATACGACATAAACCCTCACATCTTCGAGGCTATTTGTATGATTTTATCATACAAATATAAGTCCAAATTAATTAAAATTTGCAAGATCAAAACATTAAATAAATATTAGGACTTTCCTAAATTCAAGCCAAACAATAGGATAGTCGGGAAATTACCGAAGTTCGCTTCGAATCTGTAATTTCTCCTACCTTTCTTCCATTGAATTCCCAAAACAAAATGTTCCAAACTCGATCCATTCCCTATTGAAATTCAAAAATCCAATCCTTTGAAAACTTAAACTTTGAGATTCTTGAGAGCAGAATTATTGATTATTATCGAGAGTTTTCTTAAGTGATTCCCGTCATTTAAGATGTAATTAACTATAGGGGCTTGCCCTTATAGGGAATTTTAAGAACCCAGGTAATATAAACCCTGCTTAATTCATTTATATTAAGCAGGGGAATTTGTCGGCTTATAAAATTGGTTCGCAGACCAAACGGATGTCACAAATCTTCTAGTTTATTTAATCGAGCCCCATCATCAAGCAGTGTATCTATTCTTCGGGATAGATACACGATTTGTGATGCGGTGCTCGTTTATATAAACTATTCGGGATGTGAGATCAGTTTGATTTCATATCTTAAAATTGTCAAATTTAAAAATTATTTTCAAAATCAAATACTACTTTTCAAATTATTTATTTAAATTAATTAAAAATTCACCGATAATTTCTGTAGACGACCCCTTTCAAAACACATAAGCTAAAAATAAGCCGTACAAACCCTAATAAACTTTACCCAAATTAGGTTTAATTAACCTTAACTAATTAGAATTAACAACAACTAAGTCTAATTAATTAATTAAACCTTACCCAAATTAGGTGTAATTAACCTTAACCTAATTAGACTTAACCACAATTGTCTAATTAACCCTATTAAACCTTACCCAAATTAGGTTTAACTAACCTTAATCACAATTAAGTCTAATTAACCCTATTAAACCTTACCCAAATTAGGTTTAATTAACCTTAACCTAATTAAACTTAACCACAATCACCTATTAAACCTTACCCAAATTAGGTTAATTAACCATAAGCTAATTATACTTAACCACAATTAAGTCTAATTAATCAATTAAACCTTATCAAAATTAGATTTAATTAACATTAAACTAATTATACTTAACCACAACTAAGTCTAATTAATCAATTAAACATTATCTAAATTAGGTCTAATTAACCTTAACTTATATTTAGGTTCAACCTAACTTGAACCTAAGTAAAACTTAAACCATTTAGGTTCAACATACATTGACCAACTTGAACCTAATTCAAACTTAAACCTTTTATGTTCAACATACATTGAACCTAACCTTAACCTATACTTAGGTTTAACCCAACTTGAACCTAAATGAAACTTAAACCATTTAGGTCCAACATATTTGAAACCTAAACTTAACCTATACTTATGTTCAACCCATATTGAGCTTAAGTCAAACATTTAACTTAGGTTCAACCTAACCTGAACCCAAGTTAACCCAAACTTAAGTTCAACCCATATTAAACTTAAGTAAAATATCTAACTTAGATTCAACCTAACTTAAACCCAAGTTAACTCAAATTTAAGTTCAACACATATTGAATTTAAAGTTGAGTCAAAATTAAGTTCAACTCATATTAAACTTAAGTCAAAACCAATAACTTTAAGTTCAACCTATATTGAGCTTAAGTCAAACTCATAACTTAGAACCCAAGTTAATCAAACTTTAGATTCAACCTATATTGGATCTAAGTCAAACTTAAGTTCAACTCATATTGAACTTAAAGTCAAATCTATAAACTTAAATTCAACTTAAACCAAACTTCTAGGACCTAACTTAAACTTAACTCAGGTTCAACCTATAATAGACCCAACACAGAAATAAACCCGTTCTCTTAAAAGAAAGAAAAAATGGAATGAAAATGACAATTTTAAGACATCTGAATTTGAACAAAGTGTTTTCAGGAACTGACCTCAATCCGCGAACAACGTAGTAATTTATGCTCTAAAAATATGTTATAGTCAATACTTTGACCCAAATAATAATAGTGGCTAGTGTATATAAATATAGTTTTATGGAAATTATTTTACACACTTGAGGTACTACACAAGTATACGTATCGTTTCAAGTAATATAGGGCTTTAAATAAAGACCCCAGTATCGATCCCACGAGGAGGTTTATAGATTTTTAAATATTTAAAATTTATTTTTATGTATTTCTTTTAATGTTTTAAATTTAATATTTAATTTACTAAAAGCAGAGTTAAAGCAGTACTAAAATAATGAGTGATGTAAATAATAATAAGCAAACAACTTTCTTCCTTTCAATTAATCCAAGACTTTTTAGATAATATAATATCCGTGGAGAATATAAATTTATGGTATTGTGCCTAATAGAAGCAGTCCTATTCTTTACCTTCGCTCAATAATATAAAGAACATTGGCTAATCTATAGGTCAGGTCTGGATGTATTGTTAGTAGAATGGGTTAATCTAGGCTCACACTACTAGATGTCCAAGGGTGGCTATGGTCGGCCCTACTAGTGACCTGTTTCCTCTCTATAAGCCAAATTACAAGAATTTATTCTGTCACTAAAAACTTATCAATTCTACGCCCATTGAATAATATTTTCCTATTTATTTGCACTTCACCTTGAATACCCCGCACAAGGCCTTCGACTACCCAAGGATTCATGTGATATCTACAAGTTAAGAGTTCATCTCCTTCTAGGTCTCAAAAATCTTCAACAGATTTTAACAATTTAAATGGCCAATTTAAATTGTAAATTAAGATCCGGTATTAATATCATCACAATATTTAAAACATATTTTAGTTTCTAATTCTCCAACGAATTTTAGATTATCTTATTTATCTTTTCATAATTGAAAGGAGAAAGTAAAGTAACTACTCAGAACACATTGAATCTAAATAACAAAACATATAAATAAAACTTTGAATAAAATTACAAATACTTATCTCAAGTGTTTCTCCAACTGAACCTCTGATTCCTACTGAATCCAAAGCGAAATGGAATTCAAAAGCACCAACTCTTCCAAACTCTCAATACAAACTCTAAATAAAATAAACTCAATAATTTATGAAGGAAAGTAAACTAAAAGTATGGCTCTTAAAATTATCTCTCTAATTTTTGGATTTCTTAGTGGGCTACTTCGGATGGGCGTTTTTCTCTATAAGAATAGCTTCCTATTTATAGGCTTCAAGGGTTGCCTACGACACCTCTTCAAAATGTGTCCAAGTTCAATGAATCTTCTAGAAAGTGTCTGGTGCCTAGGCACCGACATCTGGCGCCTAGGCGCCGGACTCCACGTCCAGTTCTTCGCACCTCTTCACTTTGGATCGCACCTTTTCGCGATCCAAACCGTTTCCAAGCATCTAAATACAATGTAACACATGTCCTATAATCTAGGAATAACTGCCAATCTTCTAAATGGTCCAATAACGGCTCTAACCGTCAAAATAACCGTCTAAAGTAGTTACAAAAAACTGTCACAGATTTGGTATCGATCTGGCGCTTAGGCGCCGAATTCTGGCACCTAGGCGCCAGGCTCATTATTTTGGCAATTTTGCATTTTGGCTCCATTTTTTCTTCTTTTTGCTCCTTTTTTGTTATTTTTTATCTTTTTTCCTTTTTGAACATTTTTGCATCACCTACATCCAAAAACATAAAATATTTTTCATTAAAGCATAATATCCTTAAAAATTTGATAAAAATCAAGGCATAAAAACATGTATTTTTTTGATGGATCAGGAACCCTTCTTTCTCAAAAGAAAACTGATATTTTCCAATACCTGGCGAATATGTGGATAATACTTTCCAACCCAAAAATTCTCCATCAATTCACATCATATATTCCGTGTTTAAAAGATTAGCACGGAAAGATAGATGTTCGATTTCTCGACTGTTAGATAAAATGGGATGTGCAGACTCTACGATAATGAAAAGAAAAATTCTTGCAATTGAGATCCTACCTATCAAGTAATGGATGAACTTTCCCATTAGACAGTCAGTGTATTCCGGTACCAGTGAAATTTTGTCTGGGGCCAAGAGTGTAAGATGTAACTGACACAAAAGATAGGACCAAACATAACAAATTAATATCAAAACAAAAGACACATATGCTAAAATGAAGGTGATCGACTGAGATTTTGATTACTTTTACTATCCATTTCATACCTGTTTTTAATGATATTGCACTTTAAAGAAATGTATTTTTCATGATTTCATGAAGGTACAATGAATTTACACATTTGGAGCAAAAGGAAGTGAAAAGGAGAAAATTTAGAGTGAAAAAGGACAGAAGTGCATTTTATTGAATTAGCGCCGGGCAACGCCAGTTAATGCCAATTTCAAGAGAGTTATGACGTTTTGGCAGAATAATGCGCCGAACGACGCTCCTACCAGAGATAGATAGCGCCTTATCCCGATTTTTAACTAGATTCAATGTATTTGGCAGGATTTTGAAAGGTTGCTTGAGGAAACTTTTAGGAATTCAGTTTTGGCCGAATTTAAACACTTTTGGAGCCAAATTTCAAAAGGGGGGAAGAAAGGAAGAAAAGAGTTTAGAGTTTAGAGAGAGTTTCTTTCCATTTTGTATAGGAAGTTAGATTTTGTGTTTTCTCTTCTAAGGAGTGTAAGAGGTGAGGGAAAGTGAGAGATTTCTTCTTTCCTACTATTCTAAACAAAGAATTGTGTGTTATTGTGAAGAAGGAAGAGGAGTCAAAGGAAATTCTTGAAATTTTGTTGGGGAAGAGTTTAAGAGAAGTTGTCTTTACTTTACTCTGTTTGTATGACGTTGTTTTATATATAAAATCTATGTTTTATCATCTTTTCCTCATGTGTCTTAAGTAGATTTCTTTGTCTTTCTCCTTTTCATGTGATGTGTTGTTGTTGTGAAATGGAAATGATGTGCCGATTTATTATGGAGAATTTGTGATGACCTTTTCACCCAGAACTTCATTTACTTTTTGATCTGGCTAATTGAATTGTTAAAACTTGTTGGAAAATATATGTTCTGAAAGGATCATGTGTTCCACAACAAAAAGTGAAGGTCACATTCTTTGTCCATGAATAAGAGATATAGTTCATGGGAATTGTGTGCAAATAAATAAGGAAATATACTTTGATGGGTGTAGAATTGGAGATTTCAGAGTGACAGACTCAAATCCTTAATTTGGTCCTAATGTTTAGAAACTGAAGCGAGAGTTAGCCTTAAGGTGAATGGATGTGGAAGCTCTGGAGTGAGAGCCAGTATCCTCCCAGGCTAACCACGAATATAGGGACTAAACTTAGGATTAGCCAATGTTCTTTATACGCTGAAATATGGGTAAAAAAATATGAACGCTCCTATTTGACACAATACTTTTGTATCACTGATCTATATCACAATAATCATCACATTATGATTGGAAAGGAGGAAGACTCTTTCTTGCAACTGTACTTTGTTATAAATTTAGTCTTGTGTGAGTTTAACTTGCTAGAGTTTAGAAGGTGCTTTGGTAGAAATAGTAATTGAATCTGTTTGTCTTTACTTTAAGAATTAAACCACTTGCAATTGTTCTGTAATTGGATTAGTGATTTCTGTGCTACGCCATAAAATTAAAGCCTCCCTGTGGGATCGATAACCAGGACTCCACTAGAGTCCTGTATTACTTGAGTGATATGTATACTTGCGTTAATTGTGTGACTCATTATCATCTAATCAATATATAAATCTAAATCTGATTTCATTAATTTTTACAAATTAAAAAAGTTACACCAAGTATTTTGCGCCCTAGCCGGGGAGGCAAGGTAAAAAAAAGTAACTATTAAAATTTAATTTTTGTATTATTTGAAATCTTATGTTTGAATTGCAAGTCATAGTTGTGTGTGTATGTTTATTGTTAGTGTATTTATTGTGTTTGCATGCATAGTATCAGATCTATAGGTTTAGTGGCTTACAATTCTGAATTAGAGCGTACTATTAGAAAAAATTGAAAACAAAAAAAATAATATGCAAACTGTCACAAAATGGCAAACAACTTAAACAATCAAAACAAAAATATACCAAGACCTTTAAGAGATTATGCTAATCCAACAACAGATGAAATTCACTTAACTATTCAAAATCCTGATGTTGATGCTAATTCACCTGCTATTATCCAAATGATACAAAATAATCAATTTGGAGGAACACCTAATGAAGATCCTAACTTACATCTCGCTAGTTTTCTAGAACTTTGTGCTACTTTTAAGTATGATGAAGTGTCAAATGATGCTGTTAGGCTTAGACTTTTTTCTTTTTCATTAAGGGATAAGGCTAAGGCGTTGGTAAATTCATTAGCACCTGGATCTATTAGAACTTGGGGAGAGCTTTCACAAAAGTTTCTGTTGAAATATTTTCCTCCTTCCAAAACTGCTAAGTTGAGAAATGATATCACATCTTTTAGTAAGTTTGATGGAGAATCCATATATGAAGCTTAGGAAAGATTTAAAGATCTTCTGAGAAAATGTCCACACCATGCTTTACCAGACTGGTTAATAATTCAACATTTTATAATGGATTAGTGGGTTCTTTGAGATCGATTATCGATGCTGCTGCTGGTAGATCATTAATATCAAAACCTTTTGATCAAGCATATTTGTTAATTGAAGAGATGACTACTAATATTTTTCAATGGCACTCTGAGTGGGTAAATCCTAAGAGAGTAGCCAGTATTTATGATGCTGATGCAATAACTATGATAGTCTCTCAAATTATTGTACTTTCGAAGAAAATATATCAATATAGAATGAATTACTCTCCAACACCCCCGGTGTTAGAAGAAAATTCATCGGGACAGATGATAGACTATTAAATGTCTTATGAAACCTTGAATGCTATACATAATAAAGTCAATAATCCTTATTCGAATTATTATAATCCTAGTTGGAGGAATCATCCGAAGTTCAAGTGGAATAACAACAATGCCGTTGTTAATCCACAATGGGGAAACAATCCTATGAATCCAGTTGGAAATTTGAACAACCATGGAAATACCAATTTTAGACCTTCTTATCCTCCTAGTTTTAATAGTAATCAACAATTTAAGGAAAAGAAGTTGTCTACTGAAGAAATGATTCTGAATATGGGTAATCAAATTCAAGCTCAAAACGTTGCAATGAAGAACATTGAAAATCAATTGGGACATATCTTTACTGCGCTTAATAATAAACCTTCTAGGAATCTTCCTAGCAATATTGAGATCAACTCGAAAGATCAAAACAAAGTGTAAATTAAGACTATTCAATTAAGGAGTGGTAAAGAATCTGAACAAATAGTTCAAAAAAAAGTCAAAGTTCAAAGAGAGGAAGTGAACATTGAGAAAGGTTCTAATAAGATATATCTAGACGGATATTCGCTAGAACCAATGAAGATAACTATTGAAAAACCACCTCCTCCTTTTCCTCAAAGACTAAAGAAACAGAACAGGGATAACATATTTGCAAAGTTTTTTGAAATTGTTAAGAAATTAACGATTAATATTCCATTTGTTGAAGCATTGGAGCATATGCCTGATTATGCAAAGTTTATGAAGGATATACTTAAAAAGAAAAGAAAGTTTAAAGACCACGAGACTGTTGCACTTAGCAGTGAGTGTAGTGCAATTATTCAAAAAAGGCTTCCTGAAAAACTTAAAGACCTAGGTAGTTTCACTATCCCATGTGTTATAGGTGAAATTTTTTTCGGAAGAGCTTTATGTAATCTTGGAGCTAGTATTAATCTTATGCCTTTATTAACTTTCAAAAGATTGGGAATAAGAGAAATTTCGCCTGCATCTATGGCTCTTCAACTGGCTGATCATTCTATCACCTATCCTTAAGGAGTTGTGGAAGATGTATTAGTAAAAGTGGATAAATTTATCTTTCCTGTGGACTTTATTGTATTAGATATGGAGGAAGATAAAGAAATTCTAATTATTTTGGGAAGACCATTCCTTGCTACTGGGAGAGCTATGATCGATGTCCAAAAAGGAGAATTAACTATGAGAGTTAATGACCAAGAGGTAACTTTCAACATTCTGAAATCTATGAAGTACCCTTCAACTGAAAAAGATGATGAGTGCTATCGAATGGAAGTCTACGATTATTTGAGAGAAGATCATTTTAAAGAAGTTGACACGCCTAAAATATATAAGCTTTTTGCTATATAATTTTGTTCATTTTTGATGATAATACACTTTAAAGGAATGTATTTTGTATGTTTTTTAGTTTTAGGTACAAGAAATGGTGATTGGAGCAAAAAGAAGCAAAAACGGTGCAATTTAGAGCAAAAACGAGCAAGAAATGAAATTTTGCCCTGACACCTTTCGATAAGTCTTTTGATGCTTAATATCTTTTACACTTAATAAATATTTTTGAATGAGATTACACTTTAAATAAAGGTTATTTTTATGCTTATTTGGTAGGGCTATCTGTTACGAACACAACGCAACTTAAATGGGGCGAAACAAAGCTGAAACGGAGCCAAACGGTGGAGCTGCGCAGCAGTCTGCTCGCCGACGGCGCCTCGATCTCACCAACAGTGAGATTTTCCAGAGACAGTCGAAATATGATCGAAAATCTCACCGACAGCAGCCTCGAACCCGCCGACAGCGCTCGGGAAGGTTCTAGACCGACTTTTATCGGTTTTGGGCCGAAATTAGACGTATTTGGACGCTTTTTCGAAGGGGTGCTTAAGGGAACTCTTAGAAATTCGTCCATACTCTTTTAAAATGGCAAATTTAGGTTTGAAAAGTGTGGAGGAAAGTAGAGGAAAATAGAGAAAAAAGAGAGGAATATTTAGGATTCTTAGATTAAGAGTAGAAATGTAGATTTCTACCCATTTGGAGAGATTAGAGAGGAGATTTTGATAGAATTTATAAGGAGATGTTCTAGCATTGCATGGATCGACGAGAGACTTTGTGGGAGAGATCTTCGTCTTTCTTTCAAATGGAAAAAGCTAAGTATTGTTCTTCATTATCTTATAATTTTGTAAACAATTACCTAGTGGATTTGCTTTGGTTAAATGAAGTTTCTGTCGTGTTTTCTTCGTGCTTTGTGACACATCTCTCTTACTCTTTCTTCTTCTTTGAAAATAGTGACATGAGAAGATTATGCCATTATTTTCATTTTACTTTTCTTTTGTAATGAGTAGAAATCATGTTTAGGATTTTGTGATGCATGAGTGAAGTAAATTTAATTATAAATGTGATGGTTTTTACTTACACTTCATTTACATTACAAAAAGAGCTGGTTGTAGTGTTCAAATTCGTTGTAATTGCATTGACCCGAAAGGGCAGTGTAATTCTCAACAAAGTGGAACCACATTCAAATTTCATGGATGGTGAAGTTCATGGGAGTTGAGTGTAAATAAATAGGGAAATATATTTTATTGAGCGTAGAATTGGAGATTTTAGAGATATCAGTCAATTCGGTCCTATCGTTTGAGTGCTGAAGTATAGATTGTTAGCCCTCAGGCGAGTGGAACGTGTGAGCTTCGAAGTGAGAGCCTTTATCCTTCCAGCCTAACCGCAAATTCAGTAACCAAGCATATGATTAATCAGTATTCTTTATGCCTGGACCAAAGGGTAAAGAATAAGATTGCTTCTATTTGACACATGCAATATTTAATGCATCTCATTCTTATACATTATCCATTTCATTACATAAGAATAGTAGTTTTTATTACCTCAAAATTTTCCAAACCAATTCCTCCAAACAAGGGTTATCTTTAGAATTAATATTTACATTTAGTTATAGTTACAATCTTTACGTTTAACACCTGCATTTATGAGTAGTTGCTAAATAAAACACAATTTTAATCGACATTCCAAACTATGGATTATTAGTAGTTGACTAGAATTTGACTAAAGACCTCTTACTTCACTTCCTCGTGAGATTGATACTGGGGTTTTTAAAGAAACTCTATATTACTTGAAATGAAACGTATACTTGCGTAGTACCCCTAGTGTGTAAAATATTTTCTATTTTTTTATATCATTTAAGATTTTGCACACTAGCCACTATTTATAAGTCGGGTCAAGTTTTTTGGCGCCTTTGCCGGGGAAGCTTCGGTAAGAACTTTAGGAGAATTTTAGTTGAAGTAATTAGGCTTAGACTTGGAAAACTGTAGTGTCGTAAAAACTATTTTTTTGTGAAAAATGTTTTTTTGTATGAAAAAGTGTTGTAAAAAAACTGTTTGTGTGAAAAATAAAGTGTTTGTGAAAATATTTTGTAGTGTTGAATATATTTCATATGTTATTTGTTTACTTATTAATGTATTGTTTGTTGTGTTGTGTATGCGAAACAAAAGATCTGCATGACTTGTGCCTTATGATCCCAAGTATGAAAAAAATAAAAATATAAAAATACTGAAAGGAATCACTTATCTGAAAATTAAAAACCATAAGAAAAATAACAAACAAAAACAAGTATTAATTAAAAAACTAAATGTAAGAACAAAAGTAAACACTTATCTGAAAATTCTCTCCACAAGACTCAGGAAGTTCCTCTGAAACTTTAACTCTTTACTAAACTACTCCTCAGAGCGGATCTCCCAACTCCGATGGCTCAGAATAACATCAGACTTCAATAAAAACTAAACTTAAAAGAACGAAAAGAAGTGGGAAGAAGAAGACTTCACTCCGACCCTCTTCTCCTTTCTACTCTCTACTCCTATTCCAAAGAAAAAGTCTCGCAAAATAAAAGTAAAATACTATAAAAACTCTCTTCAAAATGCAAATGGCGGAGCCCTTCAAAAGGCAAAGGAAGAGCTCCTTAATCTTTCATAAGACTATCTTTAAATAGTAAACCAAAAGGTGCCTTGGTGTCTCTTTAAAATGTGTCCAGATTCAATGTATCCACTAAAGAATGCACCCCTTCATTCAAACTTGCCGCCCAAAGGAAGTTATGGAAGTTACCACCAAGAGTTGCATCCCTTTCCCTTTGAAATTGGCTCCAAATTCATTTGAATTTTGATTTTTAATTGTAGCGGCTAAGCGCCAGCTCGACGGCGCTTAGCCGCCGATGCTCAAATTTTCATTTTTCATCTTTTTTTGCTCCAAATTTGATCTAATTTTGCTCCTTTCATCATGACCATCCATTTTCATCATATCTGCAAGAAAAACACAAAATACCTTCCATTAAAGTGCAATATCATTAAAAATAGGTATAAAAATGTGCATAAAAATACTATATATTTTATGTGTATCAATCAACCTAAATAATTGATTGTTATGTCGGACTGACGATGTTAAACTAAGCGCTTTGTGAGAGGCAACCCACAGTAATTGAGTGTGTGCTTTGTTTTATATGTTATTTGTGTTTGTTTGTTACTTAATTAAGTCTTATTCTTCCTTAATTATCATTAATGACATTTAAGAAATGAATAGAATTGAAATTTGAAAAAAATTTGAACGAAGTGAACTTTGGCGAAAATTGAACTAGCACCGAACGACGCTGCTATCAGCATTGGACAGCGCCGCTATTTAGAAAATCATCTCTTTTCTTTTAAATTGGAGTTTTGGCTGTTCTAGACTGTAAATCCTCCATTAGAACTCCAAAAAACCACCCCTAGATATTGGAACTGCCAAAGGAAAGAAGAGGAAGACCCAAATTCTTGTCCAAATGGATTCCGACTCGATGCAAACTCAGAGATTTCAAGTGTTCAACTGTAGAAGTTTGTACGTTTCGAGGTGCTGTGACTTTTCAACAAAAATATCTCGAAAATGAGATTGATTAAGGAGCGAAGCTTTGTAAGAAATTCTCCTACGACTAGAATTGATGAAATTATTGTTCAGAGACACTGGGAAGTATTGTGTTATACTAATACTGCTGTAGTTGTTTCGGTTGTGAAGGAGTTTTATGCAAATCTTCATGGAATTAACCAAGGATTAGTTTATTTTCAAGGTAGGTTTTTCACATTTACTCCTGCAAAGATTAATGATTTATACATGATTGAGAATGTGTCAATATGCCACTATTCAAATTTTGCCTCGACAAAGGACAATATGAATGATATATACATATATCTGACGGATGAAAGTGATGAATGGGAGATAAGAGATAGCAAGTGTGTATGTTTCTCGACTACACTGTTAAATCCTACGTCGAAACACTTTCATTATCTCATATGTGCAAAATTTCTCCCAACAATGAAAATCAATAAGGTAACGAAGGAGTGTGTTATTTTGAATTATTGTATTCAAATGGGAATGCCTATTGATGTTGGTTCGATATTTGTTAAGTCTGTTTTGGGATTGATCGTTCATGGATCAAAGTATGGGCTCAGAAATCCTTCCACCATATTTCTCCTTTGCAGTCAATCACAAGTTCCACATGAGAACTGGGAAAGTGTACTTCTGCCTTGGAAGCCTATAAACCCATTCGATGCATATAATAACCAGGAAGTTGGTTATATGAATGACATGACCATCATTGAAGATCAACCATCTCAAAGATCATCACCTATTCCTCCTTATTTTCCTGAAAGTTCACAGATCATCTTGAAGAAAGTCAGGAAATTGAAGAAGGAAGTACAATATCTGATGAATGCAATCAACAATCTTTCTGATTTCTTTGATCATCTGGATTGGAGAATGAAGGAGCACTATAATCATTCTGGATATCTTGAAGGAAGTTTGACGCGATTGATGAGAAGAAAAGGTTGGATTGAAGACGATTCTACTGAACAATTTTGGTTTCGTCCATTCTACAATTTATTTGTTCATGCTCAATCAATGGGAGATCTTAGAATTGATGACAGTTTTGAGGAAGAATGAAAACTTGATTATTGTAATTCTATATTTGTGTATCAGATTGCTTTTCTTTACTTTACTTTATTTGGCTTGAATGTTATATTTGGACATGTTTTTTTGTTTAGTTTTCAGCGTTATTGTGTTGTGGTTGTGTGCGATGCTGAATTTAAGATTATATGGCTTGAAAATGTGTAATGTTTAGTGTTGTGTGTATGTGTCTGACTCATGGATTTTTTATATGAAAGTGATGTTGTGTTGTTTGTGTTAAAAAATATCATTTGTCGAGGCTTTAGAGTGTTATTCAATGCTTAATTAGAATAAATAGACATCGGTGCGGGCTTGAAAAGATCGAAATTGCGAAAGAAAGTCGGAAGCCCAGTTTTTGAGCTAGCGCCGAACAGCGCTGCCACCAGCGCCGGACAGAGCCAAAAGTCAGAGAGTTTGGCCATTTATGCAGAATAATGCGCCGAACATCACTACTGCTAGCGTCGGATAATGCTCAAACGCGAAAAATACCCGAAACTCCAATTTTTTTTTATTTAACCCTGGGACCCATCATTTTTGCCCAAATAATTATCTTCAACCTCCAGCCAAGGACTATTTTCGCACCTATGGCTCACTAGCATTTTGATTTGAAGCGATTTCATGGCCGGAAAAGTTTGTATTTTATCTTCTCTTGGTAAGAGTTACACTTTAACCTAAAATTTTTTTATTTTGACTGTGTAAATCTCCTGCATTAGGAAGATTTGAGATTTTGAAGTTTTTTGAGAAACTTTGGAGATTTTTCATGGATTTTAGTTCTCATCTTTTTAAATTTATCTTGGAGTCGATTGCATTGTAATTTTAAAATTGATTTCGAAAAATTTGGTATTTATAGACAAATGGCTCCAAGATTGGCTAAGGGGAAGAGTAAATTTGAATATGATGAAAGTAAATTTAAGAATTTCAAAGCCTATTCACATTTTAGTATGTTTATTAGCAATAAGAAATATATTCATGAAAGAGCCTTTGAAAATTCAGGAGGAATGCTTGAAGAATTGATTGCTAATCATCGATGGGAGATTTTCTGTTATTTCACTACTAATGCAATGCTGAGTATTGTTAGAGAATTTTATGCTAATATGTATTATTTTGAGAGTGAATACATTCTGGTTAGAGGCCAAATGGTTGAACTCACCCCTGCCAGCATAAATGCATTTGATCAGTTAAGAGCACATTTTCTTGTAAATATGAAAATTTTATTATTACAAATAAAGCATTGGATATGATTGTATACTTTTTGACTGATGGAAAATGGGAATGGAAGATTAAACAAAGACTAAAAGTTAACTTCCTTATTTCTACTTTGAATCCTATGTCAAAATCCTGACATTATTTCATTTCTGCAAGACTGTTTTCTACCAACCATCACAGTGATGTTACTGTTGATAGAGCTGTTCTGAATTACTATATTCAGAACATGAAGAATATAAATATTGGGGCTATTATTCATAAATGTATTTTGACAAGCCCAAAAGGAGAAACTACAGGAGGATTAGGACACTGCAGTCTGATTCATGCCTTATGCATTCAGTCAGGAGTAGAAATTGTAGATAATGATGAGGTAGCCCATCCCCTGAAGCTTATTACTAAACTAAATCTGAAAACTTGTGAAGCCCATTTAGGATGGAAATGGAATAAGAAAGCTGATGAGCCTTCTTCTAGTCGAGATAGACCATCTACATCTAGGGAGCTCACTCTACATGATGTTATGGACCAGTTGAAAAGGTTAAACACCAGAGTAGAGGGACTAGAAGTAAGGAACAAGATTAATGATGATTATCAAGTGTGGTGGAGAGAATATGAGATAGTTTATCATGACACACATATAAGATTTTTCAAGGGAGACACTAGTGATGTATTTCCTACTTACCCTGAGTATACTCCATACCAGCCTGAAGACCCTGATGATGGTGGAGCTCCTGCAGAAGATGAAGATTGGTAGTTTGTGTATTTTTATTTTTATTTTTAATTGAACTTAGTAATATATTTGTGTTTTGTATTTTTGATGTACCTGAGATTCCTTATGATTAGTATCTGTGATGTAATGTGTATTTGGTGGTGTTTGTAGCAAACTTTTTGTTGATTTGTGATGTATGTGATGTGTGTCGGCATATTTTTAGGTTTTGAATTTAATTTAAATATATATATATATATATATATATATAATTTAAAAGGTAGCATTTTGATTTTGAAAATAATTTTAAGTTTGAAAATTTTAAGATATGAAATCAAACCAATCTCACATCCCAAAAAGTTTATATAAATGAGCACCGCATCACCAACCGTGTATTTATTCCAAGGAATAGACACACTGCTTAATGATGGTGCTTGATTAAATAAACTATAAGATTTGTGACATCCGTTTGGTCTGCGAACTAATTTTATTAGCCGACAAGTTCCCCTGCTTAATATAAAGGAATTAAGCAGCGTTTATATTACCTGGGTTCTTAAAGTTCCCAATAAAAGCAATCCCCTATAGTTAATTACATCTTAAATAACGGGAATCATTTAAGAAAACTCTCTATAATGATCAGTGGTTTTGCTCTCAAGAATTTCAAAGTTTAAGTTTTTCAAACAATTAGACTTTGGAAATTTCAAAAGGGATTGGATCAAATTTGGAACAGTTATTTTGAGAGTCCAAAGGAAGAGAAGTAGGGGATGTCAAAGACCTAAAGTGAACTTCGGTGACTTCCCAACTATCCTATGATTTAGCTTCAATTTGAGAGAATTTATTTAGTGTTGTAATCCTGCCAATTTTAGTTAATTAGGACTTATTCTTGTATGATATAATCACACAAATAGCCTCGAAGATGTGAGGGTTTATGTCATTCCAAACGACTACCTCGGAGTCCTAAGACGGTTAGGGCTTAATTTATGTGATATGATTATTCAAATGCCTAACTAAAAGTTAAGGATTTATGTTGCACTAGGCGAACTACATCGAAATCCTATGGCTTAGTTATTTAATTCTAAGAAAGGTTTTGCTAAAGTAGACACAAGTTTTACTGATGAAGATGGTCGTGCTGCCCACTGTGCTCCAAGCTCCTTGTTGTTGTAGAGGTTTAGTTTTAGAAGGTGACAATCAGGAGATGAGAGAAGTGTTTTGGTTTAGAAAGGTTGAAAATTGAGATGACTTAATGTTTTAATTAAAATAAATCTTAGAGTTGATTAAGCATAATCGGTTAAGATCCCACGATTCCATTATCCCAGCACCACTATTTTCATCGGATTCACTTAGTCCAAATGGATTTGCTAAACTCAACTGAATGAGTTCTACACCTTCATTTAGACCGTGGGAAATGTCGTTAGCAACATGTGGGTTACATCATCCGAGGATTCCCAATCATCCAACGAGACGTTTTAATTTTAGTTTTAATTGCAGTTTTATTTTTGTTGGTGATTAGATTTTGAGTTGTTTAAACATTCTGGGTTCAATTATTTTCATGCATTTTATAAGTACAGGAAAGTAAGACATTAAAAAAATTGCTAAATATAAATTGCAATAAACTTAAATGCATACCTGGTGAGCATTCCCGTCATTTTCACATGCACTTAAGACACGTGTTAAGACATTTATATATTTGCAACAAGTACCTAGGTAAAGCTAAGGGAAGGTTCTGGTTGTCTACCAAAATCTTAATCCTATTGCTAGTTACTCCTTACGATGTCTAGGTTTTCTTGTTTTGTTAAGGATGATTTTCTTCACCAAAGAACAATGTAATCTCACTGTTCTTTTAAAACATCCCATCAAGTTAGAGAAGTGCTCAGAACAGAGTTCTGAACCTCTTCCTAAACATTTTTAGGGATTATTTTGAGTTCAATTAGTTGCATTCTAATGATGAATCAGTCACCCGGGTTACTCTTCCTCGGTGAATTAGAATGTTTGATTATCCTTGTGAGTAGGGTGACATTCAATTTGATGTTTCATTTAAGAGTTATAATAATGAAAGCCTTTAGGGGGAAGTTGGTTCATTAATAAATTTAACCATTCTTAATTTAAAGTTTGAATTAATGGTTTAAAGTGACTTAGTTGTAAAGTTGTGATTAATCTTACCCAAGTATTTTAAATTATTTTAAGTTTGGAATAATGTTCAAGTTGTTCAATTTAATTAAGTTTTAATATTTTAAATATTCTTAACATTTTAGATTGATCTTTAAATGTTTTAAATTTATTTTTAATTTTATGTTTCAGACAACTTCAAGTTAGCTGTAATGCTTTAAAGTATTCCCATTTAGCTTTAACATTTTGAATTTATTTTAATTTAAGTTTTAGACAATTTCAAAGTAGTTTTCTTTAATGTCTTTAATTTGATCATAAAACTTTTTTTTTCAAAAATTGTTCCTTTCTTAGAGTATTAATTTCAATCATCATTTTAGAGTTCCTTTAATTGATATTTAAATAGTGTTTGATCAAATTATTGATTAGGGATTCAATTTAAGGAATTAAAATCTTCCTATATTCAACATTCCTTAATCTTAACAATTCACTTCTTAATTAATCTTCCAAATTTTATGTGATTTGATTAATGTTTCTTCTTTAATGTTTGAAGTGGTTTAATGAGTTTCTACCACTTAAATTCTCTATGTTTCAATCATCCAAAATAAAGTTAGGATCAAAGATTTACCCTTTCCCTTTGGTTTAGCTTAAATTTTAATTAAGGTTAAAATTGTTTAATTACCATTTTGCCCTTTTAAACTTCTTCATCTCATAACTCATCAAATTAAGCTCAAATGAACTTGAAATTTTTATGTCACCTTGCCCACATGTCCATTAAGACATTAGAGGAGAAAATGTAATTTTTCTGTTTTTTAATTTAATTTATATAATTATTTTAATGAAAATAGGGATTTTCAATGAAAATTTCATGACATGATCAAGAAGAAGTTTCTGTCATTATAAAAAATATGGGAGGTTCCAATTGACTAGAGGATCACTTGGACCAATTTTGGTGATTTTTTGAATTTTATTTTATTTATTATAATTATTTTAATTTTTGAGGTATTAATTAATTATAATATAATATTACAGTGAAAAAATGGGTTTTATATTTTTCCTAAATCTCCCTAATCCCTAGAAGCTCAGAGAAACAAATTTTATATTTTTCTGATTTATGTTTAAATTTTTAGAATTAATTTAGTGAAAAGGTTGAAAAATCCATTTTTAATATAAAAAAATGCCTTAAGCCTTTAAAATTCAATATCTTTGTTTTGAGACTTAAGAAAAATATTTGGTTGATTCCTAAGTGATTAGGGGACCAAATATGACATTTTTATGAATTTCAGTATTTTTGTGATTTTTATAATTTTTTAATTATTAAAATATTAAAAGTTAGGTAAAAAATGAAATTTTTTAGAAAAATCTAATTTTAATTTTCTTAGACTCCTCTGATACCAGAGAGTCCTCAAAATCAATTTGGTGAGATTTTGAAATGTATTTTATGTTTTATGAATTACTTAAGTTTAAGTTTGGCTATGTTACTTAGAAAATCTATTTAATGGGTTAAACCATTTTCAATTAACTTCAAAATTTTTATGGGGCTTCCTCTGATCCTAAAGATTAGGGGAGAATTAATTTCAAGTTATTTTGATTTTTAATTTGCCTTAATTAATTCAATATTGATTTTGGGTCAAGTGAACCATTAGGATTATTTATAATATATTAATTCATGCCATTATTATCCCAAGTTCCTCTGGTCATAGGGAACCTATCCTAATTTTTCTAGAATTTTTCAAATAATATGCTAATTATAGGAATTAAAGTACCAAAACAGGCATAAAAACTTGGAAAATAGATAACTTGCCATAGACATAGCCTCTGGCCTTGAAAAATTCAGGGAATGTTCCCAAGATCAGAGGCTACAAGTGCCCTATGGTCTCATGTAATGGTGAATTGTGTGTGTGAGTTAAGAATTAAAATACTCAGATCAGTATTAAATTTATTAGAAATTAAATACTCAGTAAAATAACTTAATTTCTTTTCGACATTATTCTCCTCTATTCATTGAGCAAGAGGGTATTTTTCTTTTAATTTTATGATTTTTCTATGCAAAGTTATGGATTTCAAAGTTTTGGGTAATTAAATAAATAGAAAAAAGGGATTTTACTACTTAAACCAGTCAGCGCTGACTGGATTCTGTGAAGGATCAAAAGCACACGCGGCGCGGCTTGATTCGGCGCCACCATCTGACTCGGTAGTCACTCGTCCCGTTGTTCTGTCCCATTGCTCCATCTGGCTTGATCTCCGCCATCCATCTGATACACGCACGATCACACGGCCACTTGTCATCGTCCTGACTGGTGTGAACCGAGAACCATCCACCTTCTAGCCCTAAGATCTCGATCAATACTTGACCAAATCAAGTGCGGTTTCTTCCTACATGCTCGTCTATACTAAAGCTACACATCTATAAGGCTAACATGCGTTGAAATTAAGCCAAATAAAATGGAGAATCCATGAAAGCTCGGGAAGAAGAAGAGCTCAATACCTTTTCTCTGAGAAGTGAAGCTTCGATCAGAGGTGCTCGACACATTCGTTGGTGTCCCATGAGGCAATGGATTGAGTCTCGAGCACTGGTGAAATGCCTAAGCATGAAAGTGATGAAACCTGATTTGGTGTTTTCACCTCTGGAGTAAATGGCTAGCCTAGTGAGGGGGCTTTCACTGGGGAACTTCTTCTCTACCTCTGGTGAAGGTGTGGGAGAAGTTAATTTAATATTGGTGAAGTTTCAAGGGCTGTCCTATTTTTTGGCCAAAGATTGAAATGCCTAAGTATGAAAGTGATGAAACCCGATTTGGTGTTTTCACCTCTGGAGCAAATGGCTGGCCTGGTGAGGGGGCTTTCACTATGGAACTTCTTATCTACTTTTGGTGAAGGTGTGGGACAAGTTAATTGAAGTTTGGTGAATTTTTAAGGGTTGTTTTTTTTTGGCCTAAGATTGAATTTAGAATTTGAGCTCAATTAGTGGGGATTAGGGCAGGGGTTCTTCTTCTCTGGGCTGGGAGAAGCTCTGGGAGTGATTTAAGGAGGTTTTGTGAGAAAATTTTTCAACACCTTTCTCATGGCCGAGAGGGGTGAGCTATATGGCTAGGGCCATAGAGCAGGGCTTGGGTTCAATTGAAGGGTGGATTCCACTTCTTAGGTGGAGGGCAGTGGAGCTCCAAGGTTTAATTTGGCTGAGGTGGATGGTTGGGGAGGTTTGGGTCAGTTTAGCCTAGTGTTGGCTCTCATTTTTGACCTCCTCTAGCGACTAGGATAGCCAGCAAGGACAGGGGAGCTGGCCACAGGTCAGGTTGGTCAGGTGGCAGGGTTTAATTGTGATTAACCAGCCAATGGGGGATTTGGGGTGAGGCAAAAGGAGGATTTATCCATTTAAGGGAAGAGATCCCTTATAATGGGGGAACCTTGGTCCATGGCTCACTTAGATTGAGCTAGGTGGATCTAGGGTGGTTCCTAGGGTTCAAATGGTGGTTGTGGAAAGGTTGAATTAGTCACATTTGGTTCAATTTGCTTAGGTTAGGCCATGGGTTCAAATTGGCTCATTTGGGTTTAAGTTGGGATAACTTGGGTTTGGATTTGACTTGGGTTCAAGTGTGTTGAGATACATTGTGTAAATGATTTCCATGAAGAACATTCATGAATATAAGAAGAGGTTTTGAGTTCAATTGATAGGTTAATTAGGTGGATTTCAGGATTTTGGTTAATTTGGGCAAGGTTGGATCAACTTGGGTCTAAGTTGGGTTAAGGTGAGGTTTAGACCCAATTTGAACTTTCAAATGGTTTAGGGGAATGTATTGAAGAGTTCCCAACATCAATTGGGAGTAAATTTTAGGATTAGGCCAATCAATTTGGTAGATTTCGGGCATGAATTCAATTTAGGTAAAATGGGGTATTCTTAGATTTCAAGTGGATTTAGGTTAGGTTTAGGCTCAAATTGGGATAATTAAATGTTTCATGGGTTTCATGGGAGTGCCATGGAAGGTTTAGGATTGAAATTTGGGGGAAAGAAATTGGCATTAAGCTAATTGGGGGATTTTGGATTAAATAGGAAAATTTGGGGGCTTGGATTTCGAATGGAATTGAACTCAAATGTCAATCAATTTGGACTCAGATTTGGTTTATATTGGTATTATGGATGTTTAATTGAAGTTTAGAATTGAAATTGGGAAAAATTGAGGTCAAATGGGTTGGTTTGGTTTGACATTGGGTCATTTAGGTTAAAAATTGGTCAAATTAAGGATTTTTGACAAAATTGAGTCAAATTGGCAAAACTAGGTAATGGTGTAGTTGAATAAAATGAAATTGGGAATATTCAGGATTTTCTGGAATTTTCAGGGAATTTTTGGAATTTTGGGCCAAATGGGGTATTTAGGGTATTTGGAGTTTATTTGGAGGGTATTGGAGTATTTTGGTGGATATAATAGGTGAAAATTGTTTTAAAATGATTGTTAGGATTTTTTGGAATTTTGTTTAATTTTTGGGAAATTTTGGAGAGTTTAGTAGTTGTAGGGGCAATTTAAGTAATTTTGGGTAAGTTTAAGGACCCAATGTCAAAACCAGGGATTTTGGCAAAAATTAAATTTGATTAGGGTTGAGAGGGTGGAAAAACTTAGAGTGAGCCATGGACCAAGAAATGTCGATTTTGAACATCTCATAGGTTGTTCCTAACCCTCTTAGCCAAGGAACTTGGGGTTTTGACTTAGCCATATGAGTGCTCTAATGAACCAGGAGTCATAATTGGTTTAAAAAAATGGTTCAGGGTTTAGGATGGGTGTGAGAGTACAGTGTGTGCAAGACAGACCTCACCAAGACCTGGCCACCCAGGGCTATCCCAAGGCTTGAGCATCCTATAAGAATTCATCTTTGTCTTGCTACACATTGGTCCTAACCTTCCAAGTGATGTGGTGGTTGATGACCATCTATGTAAGATTCCAAAGAGAATCAAGATTTGGTTTGAATTTCTAAATGGTGGGTTCCATCTCTAGGCTTCTACGATAGTTAAGGAGAAGTCATATGGCTAGATCCTTAGCACTAAGAAGAAAGAAAAGACCTGACAAAAAATGAGGTCAACAATGTGAGAGTAAACTTTTTATGCGTTTGGATTGCAAGTTAAATTTTTAATAGTAGCAGTTGGATGTTAATGTTATGTGTACTATTTAATGTGTTTAAACTTCTTCTTTATAAACTTTTAACCCATATTTGTGTATAGAAATGCTTCTTAATTATTTCAGGCCAACTGTTCTACTTTATGAAGAAAAATATGCTTAAACTCAAGGGTATGAAAAGACCAGCATGTTGAGGTATGAGTTATATATTTAGATCTTTTCTTTCTTCCATGTTAATTATATTAAAAAAATCTAAGTTTGGGGGAAGGGAAAGAATTAACTGTTAATTGTTTTTATTTAAAATTATTTTCAAAAATTAGTAATATGATTTCCTGTAATAGAACTCAATTTCAGATAACTGTATTTTGATTTTATTTAAGTACTTTATAAAATTGAATGAAAGCATTTAGTAATGAAAAGTAATTTTGTAATATAAGATATTTGGTATAAGAGAATATGTCTATAGTCAATTATTCAAAGTAAGAAAAACTGTATGTTTGAAATATTAAGAATGTTAAAATTTTATGTGATAGTAAAGGACTGTGATTCTATGATGAATCATTAATAAGCTAGAGAAATGCCTATAAGGTAAAGGAATGTGGTAAGTTTCAAATTTAGGGTGAGAAGGGTGAAGTTCAAAATCATTAAAGGCTATCCAGATACAGTAATCCTCACTGAAAGAAAAGAAAAAAAAAGAAAAGAAAAGAAAAGAAAAAAGCAAAAGAAAAGAAAAGAAAAAGAAAAGTGAGGAGAAGCTTGAGGAGATGCCTAATAAAAAATTGGCTTCACTTGGACCTACTGTTGACCTCATTTTTTATGAGGACTTTTCTCTTCTCTCTCCTTAGTACTTAGGATCTAGCCTTAGGCTTTCCCTTTGACTATCTTAGAGGACTAGAAATGGGACCCACCACTTAGAACTTTAAACACCTCTTAAACTCCCTGCAAACCCCATAAGTTTGATTGTAAACCCCCAAGTCACTTGAGGGGTTAAGATCAAATGTGGAGGTTTAAAGGATGAGTTCCCTATAGGACTCTTTGGCCTTAGGACTACCCTGGGTGGCCTAGTCTGGTGCGGGTTGACCTGCACACATTACACTTTCATACACATTCCAAATCCTAAAACCATTCATACCTAGCTTGACTTCCTGACTCATGTAGGTAATTCATATGGATGGACCTTAACCCCTAGGCCATTGGCTAAGAGGGTTAGGAACAACATAGTGAATGCCTCAAATGAGTCCTCTCATGGCTTTTATGGGCTTGATATGGCTTCATGGATCAACCAAAGTGATTCCATTCTACTCAAACTTGATCAATCTTCATTTTTCCAAAATTTCAATTTTTGACCTCCGGGGCCCTACACCCACTAAACCTACTAAAAGTCCTTGAAACTACCCAAAATTTGCAAAATTGCCTAAATTACCCAAAATTCCTCAAAATCAGTCCTAAACATTTCCCACTATTCAAATTGATCATCCTTAGCTAAATATACCAAAATTTCCAAATATAGCCCCCAATACCCTCCAAATACCCAAAATGCCCTTTTTAACCAAAAAATCCATAAATTCCAAAAATTCCCAGAAAATTTCCTAAAATCTCAAATATTCAAAATTTCATTTTATTCAACTACACCATAGGCCAAATTTGTCAATTTAACCCACTTTTACCAAACAAAACCCAATTTGACCCATTTTTAACCAAAGTAAGCCCAATGTCAAACTAAATCAACCCAATTGACCTCAACTTTGAGCCAATTCAATTATAAACCTCAATTCAATATCCCCAATGTCAATCTAGACCAAATCCAAGTCCAATTTGATTAACATTTGGATCCAATTCCAATTTGAAGCCTAAGGCCCAATTTTGGCCCATGACCTAAACTTAGCCCAAACCAACCTAATCCAACTCCAATTAGCCCCAAATCTTTTCCTAAACCTTCCTAATATCCCCAAAAACAAAACACTAACAATATTTGCCCCAAATTTGAATATAAACTCCACCCAAACCTAACCCAACACCAAAATCCCCAATTTGGCCTAAATCCATCATGAACCCAAATGAGCCCAAATCCCAAAATCAAAGCTCAACCAAAGTTGAAAACTCTTTGTAGAACCCTCATAAACATTTCTTAACATTAATTTTACATCAAATCCAACATTAGCCCAACCTTAAACCAAGTTAGCCCAATTTGACCCACTTTCGCCCCTTTACCAAAAAAATCCCAAATTAGACCCAATTCAACTCCAAATTTTTTCAAACTTATTTTAGATCACTCATGATACATCCCTAAACTAAACCCAACATCTGTTTGACCCAATCTCTTACAAAACTTCCATTTACCAATTTGTTTTCAAACCTAAAAACCCACCTCCTTAAACTTTTCTAAAGGCCCATTTAAAATAAATCCAAAAGCCCAAAATCTATCCTAAAGCCCACATGAAATTTCTCCTCATCATCCCCTTTGATTTAAATCACTCCCTAAGTTTCAAATTCATCATTAAACTTTTCTAAACTAAGCCATGTGCCAAATTACCCCTAAATATCCTAAATCCTTAAAACCCACTTTCATGAAACCAAGCCAAGCCATCCTTAAGCCATATGGAGCCATGGAGCCATGCATAAGCCATATGCAAGCCTTGGGTGCCCCTTTCCACCTCACCAAGCCATTAATGGCAAGAGGAGGGACCCCTTTCTTAGGCCTTCCTTAAGCACTTTTAACCTCATTCATGCTACACACTAAACCAAGTTTAGCCACCTCACCATGGATGAAGACCACACCATTTTCTCTTGGCTGACCCAAGTGACTCTTTTCAGTCCAAAACCAGGCCTTGGGTGGTTTTCCTAGCCCAAAACCATGGGTTGACTCATTTGGACCCAAAATAGCCTTCCCCCATTCCATTTCAATTCAACTCCTTTACACATGTCCATGGCCAATTGATTGCACTAAACCCCAACCCTGACCTCCCTGACCTTGAGGGTGACTTGACCCTGGCCGGCCAGCCACCACAGCCGCCGGAAACCACCAGGCCGAGAGCACCCATATGAGCCAATTTTTGAATTCTTCCTTGCTGACTTATCCCATGCCTAATGGCCACCATGGCTGTTCTTCTCCTTACCAGAGCAGTTGATCCAAGCCACTAAACCCCCTAGGAAGCCCTCCAGCCACCTCTACTTAAACCACACCACCTCTCGGCCAAAGAAGGTACTGAACAAAATCCTACTGAAACTCTGTCAAAATTTTTCCAGACCACTCTCCACACATAGAGCACTTGATCCCCATTGGATTCCAGCCCTAATTTCCCAAATTGAGCTCAATTTCGAGTTCAAATTCAAGCCCAAAAAATAGGACATCTCCTAAACCTCCACCAAATCCAAATTAAACTCACCCACACCTGCACAGGACCAAGAGAAGGAGTTCCCCAGTGAAAGCCCCCTCTCCAGGCCACCCAGTTGCTTTAGCCTTCAAGATTTGAAATTGGTTGTGGACACTTTCATACCTAGACAATTCCCCAGAGCCAGAGACTTCATCTGGAGCTTCCTTGGGTGCAATCGAACGTGACACAACTCTCTGATTGAAGCTACACTTCTCAGAGCAAAGGTATGGATCATTCCTTCCTCCCGAGCTTCCAGCAATTCTCCATTTCATTTTAGTTAATTTCATGGCATGTAAACTGTATGGATGTGTTCGTCTTCTCAAGAAGAATCCATAGAGCATAAAAACACGAAAATCTGTTGAGAAATGAGAGAGTTCTTAGGGTTTTAGTGTGGATGGTCATGGGTGCACACCAGTCGTAGACGATGACCAGGCACCATTCGATCGAGCGTGCATCGAGTGAACGACCAAGATTGCGCCGAACCAGAGAACGTTACATGAACCGCGGGCCCCTGGAGCGCTGAGTCAGATGGCGACATCGAATGGGAGCGCGACGCGTGGGCTTTTGGAGCTGCCGAGGATGAGTCGGCGCCGCGTGGATAAGTAGGAAAATATGAAATTTTTTATTTATTTAAATTCCCAGAACTTAGAAAATCCATATCTTTGTGTAGAAAAACCATAAAAATAAACTAAAAATATCCACTTGCTCAGTGAACAGAGGAGAATAATGTGGAAAATAAATCAAGTTATTTTGATGAGTATTTTATTTTTAATTAATTATTTACTCATTTCAGTATTTTGATTCTCTATTTGCATAGACAATTAACCATGGCATGAGACCATAGGACTTTTGAAGCCTCTGATCTTGGGAACATTCCCTGAATTTTTCAAGGTCAGAGGCCATCTTTATGGAAATTTATGTATTCTTCAAGTTTATGTCACTGTTTTTGGTATTTTAATTCCATTAATTAGCATATTGCTTAGAAAATTCTAGAAAAAATTGGGGAAGTTTCTTAGGACCAGAGGACCCTACGATAATTATGGCTAGCCTTAATTCATTAAGAATAACCTTAATTAGCCTAAATACCTAAAACTGAACTTTAATTAATTAGGGTTAACCACATATTAAAAAAACTTAAAATTAATTCTCCATTGATCTTTAGGATACAGAGAACCTTGAATAAAAATTAATTAAGCCACATGATCGAAATTAAACTTTAAAAATTCATAACTCCAAAAATACATTTCAAAAATTCACCAAATTGGTTTTGTGGACTCTCTGATATCAGAGGAGTCTATAAAAATTAAAATTGGATTTTTCTAAAATTTTTCATTTTTAATGATATTTTTTATATTTAAATAATTAAAAATAATAAAAATCAAAAAAATAATAAAAATAATAAAAATAATAAAAATGTCACAATTTAACTCCTAATAACTTAGAAACCAACCAAATATTTTTCCTAAGTCTCTAAGTTAAGATATTGAATTTTAAAGGCTCAAAAAAATTTTTAATATTAAAAAATGTATTTTCCAACCTTTTCACTAAATTAATTCCAATAAATTAAAAAAAAATTAAAAAATTGTAAAATTTATTTCTCTGCACTTCTTGAGGTCAGAGAGATATAAGAAAAATATAAAATCCATTTTTCAACTTTAATTTTATTTTATAATTAATTAACACTCCAAAATTCAAAATAATTATATTAAATAAAATATAATTTAAAAAATCACCAAAATTGGTCTAAGTGGTACTCTGGTTATTAGGAACTTCCCATAATTTTCATAAGAACAGAAACCTTTCCTTGTTCATGATGTTGAATTTCCATTGAAAATCCCTATTTTTCACTAAAAATAATTATATAAATAAATTAAATTTAGAAAAAATCACATTTTTTTCTCTAATGTCTTAATTGACATGTGAGTGAGGTGACATAAAAATTTTAAGTTCATTTGAACTCAATTTAGTGAGTTATGAAATAAATAAGCCTAAAGGGCATAAAGATAATTAAAGAATTTAAACCCCTTCAATAAAATTTTAGGTTTAATTAGAATGGAGGGTAAAATATTTGATTCTATCTTTCTTAGATGATTGAAAATTTTGGAAATTAAAAGGCTAGGAATCCATTAATCACTTTTAATAAACAAAAAATGAAACTTTAATTATTTAAACAATTTAAATTTTGGAAGATTAATGAAAATCTCAATTATTAAAAATAGGAATATAACTTGAGAGGATATTAATTCTTTAATAAAAAAGAATCCCTAAATAAACCACTTCAATAATATTTAACTCTTAATCAAAATTAAAATGATAATCTAAACTAAGTAAATCAAAAAATTAAAAAATAAATAACCCTTAAATTGAAGGAAAGCTCAAAATATTAAGTGGTTTAACAATTAAATTAAATTAAATTTTAATTTAATTAATTTAAATTAAGTAAAAAACTAAATTAAAATTAAAATTAAATTAAATTAATATTTTAACAATTAAATTTAATTAAATTAAGTTAAATTCAATTAAATTAAATTTAAATTATATTAAAGTAATATCACTCAATAATAAAAGTAAAACAAATTTAAAATATTAAGATCACTTAAACTATAAAGATTTAAACCAAAAATAATTTGAACACTATTCCAAACTTAAAAAAAATTATTAATTAAAACCTCATAATTAAACTAAATCACTTTAAACCATTAACTCAAACTTCAAATTAAGAATGAATAAAATTCTTAACAAACCAACTTGCCCCTAAAGGCTTTAATTATTATAACTCTTAAATAGAGTATTAAGTGAGATGTCACTTCATTCATTAGGGTATCAAATGCCCAAGTTCACCGAGCAAGAGAAAAAGCTTAACTAAACTCCTGGATGATTAATTCACCTGTGCACTAAATTTACTTGGACTCAAAATAATCTCAGAAGTATTGAAAAGATGTTTAGGACTCATCCTAAGAACTTTCTCAATATGATGAGATGTTTTAGAAGAACAATTGAATTTAATTGTTCTTTGATGAAGAAAATCGTCCTTAAACAAAATACAAGAACCTAGACGTCATAAGAGATGACTAGTGATAGGACTAGGACTTTGGTAGACAACCAAAACCTTTCCTTTAGCTTTTACCTAGGTACTTGTTGAAATATTTAAATGCCTTAACATATGTTTTAAGTGTAGCTTGGGATGACGGGAAGACCCTCCAGGTATGCTTTTATTTTATTGCAATTTACTTTATTGCAATTTACTTACATGCACTGCACTTTACTTTTTCTTGCATGTTAAACAAGATTGTTGCATTAAAACTAAAACCTTTAGGATAGCCACAAAACTGAAACCAAAACTAAATTAAAAGTCACCATAAGATAAAATTCACCGCCACAACATTCCAAAATGTAAAATAACTCAAAATTTAATCACAAACAGAATAATAAAACTACAATTGCAACTAAATTAAAACGTCTCGTTGAATGATCGGGAATACCTCAGATGATGTAACCCACGTGTTGCTAACGGGATTTCCCACAGTCTAAATGAAAGTGTGGAACTCATTCAGTTGAGTTTATCAAATTCATCTGGACTTGTTGACCTCATTTTCGATGAGGTCTTCTCTTCTTCTTTTTAGTACTTAGGATCTAGCCTTAGGCTTTTCCTTTGACTATCTTAGAGGACTAGAATTGGGACCCACCACTTAGAAACTCAAACAACTTCTTAGCTCCCCGCAAACTCCACAAACTCGATTGTAGACCCCTAATCACCTGGAGGGTCGAAATCAAATGTGGAAGTTTAAAGGATGGGTTCCTATAGGACTCTTCGGCCTTAGGACCGCCCAGGTGGCCTGGTCTGGTGAAGGGCTGACTTACACACACACTACACCCATACACTACACTTTCCACACACATCTTAAAAAACACACCCATACCTAACTTGACCTCCTGACTCATAAAGGTGATTCACATAGATGGTCCTTAACCCCTAAGCCCTCGGCAAGAGGGTTAGGAACAACATAGTGGATGCCTCAAATGAGTCCCTTCATGGCTCATGTGGGCTTGATATGGCTTCATGGCTCAACCAAAATGATTTCATTTCACTTACATTCACCTAATCTTCAATTTTCTAAATTTTCAATTTTTGACCCCCGGGACCCTACACCCGCTTAGCCTACCCAAAACCCTTGAAATCCTCCAAAATTTCCAAATCACCCAAAATTCCTCAAGACCAATCCCAAACATTCCCACATTACACAAATTGATCATCCATAGCCAAAAATACCTCCCAATACCCTCCAAATACCCAAAATACCCCTATTGACCCAAAAATCCAAAAATTCAGAAAATTCCCAAAAAATTCCAAAAAATCTCAAATATTCCTAATTTCATTTTGTTCAACTGCAGCATGGGCCAATTTTGTCAATTTACCCTACTTTTGTCAAAACCCCCAATTTGACCCATTTTAACCCTAAGTGAACCCAATGTCAAACCAAACCTACCCAATTGACCCAAATTCTGGTCCAATTCAATTCTAAACTTCAATTAAAAATTCTCAACACCAATCTAGACCAAATCCAAGTCCAATTTGATTGACATTTGGATTCAATTTCACTTTTGGCCTTAAAGCCCAATTTGGACCCATGACCCAAACCTAACCCAAACTCACTCAATTCAACTCCAATTAACCCTAAATATTTTCTAAACCTTCCTTAACATTCCCCCAAACAAAACACTAACATGATTTACAAAAAATTTATACCTAAACCCCACTCAAATTCAACCTAAAGCTAAAAGGCCCAATTTTGACCTAAACCCAAACCTAACCCAAATAAGCCCAAAACCCAAAATCAAAACCAAAACAAAGCCAAAACTTCTTTGAAACACTCCCATAAACATTTCCCAACATTTATTTTACATCAATTTTAACCCTAGCCCAACATTGGCCCAAGTTAGCCCAATTTGACCTATATTGGCCCATTCACCAAAGAAGCCCAAATTCAACCCAATTCAAACCCAAATCACTCCCAATTTGCTTCAAGTCACTCATGACACAACCATGAGCTAAACCCAACATTTGTTTGGCCCAATCCTTCACAAAATTCCCATCCATAAATTTTTTTTTAAACCAAAAGCCCACTTTCTTAAACCTTCCTAAAAGCCCAAATTTCATGCTAAAGCCCATATGACAAATTCTTCTCATCATACCCTTAATTAAAATCATCCCTAAGTTCAAATCAACCATCAAATGATTCCAAATCAAGCCATGTGCCAAATCCCATCAAATCACTCCTAAATTACCAAAATTCCTAAAAACCTCTTTCATGAAAGTCGACTTAGTTTTTTCCAAGCCAAAGGTGAGCCATGAAGCCATGCATGAGCCACATGGGAGCCATGAGAGCTATGGAATCTACTTTCCACCTCACCATACCCAAGATGGCAAGAGGAGGAGGCCCTTTCCATATTCTCTTAAGGGGATTAGCCACTTCCATGACTCCACTAAACCATGCTTAAACTTAATTGTACTTGGATTGTGACTTGACCCCACTAATCAGCTGATCCAAGTGACTTTCCCTTCAGCCCAAATTGGCCTTGGAGGGTGGACTTAACCCAAAACCAAGGGTTGACCCATTTAGACCCAAAACTAGCCCTTTCCCATTCCACTTTGATTCAAACCCTTTACACGTGTCCATGGCCAATTGACTGCACAAACCTCCAGCCCTGACCCACCTGGACCAGATGGTGACCAGTGCTTGGCCGGCCAGCCACCAGGTCGCCGGAAAACACCATGGCCGAGACCTTGGGAGGAGCCAAACTTTGGAATTCCACCTTGCTGAGCTGCCCCATGCCCAATGGCCACCATGGTCGTTCTTCCCATGCCCGAAGCAGCTGATCCCAACCTTCGGCCATCCCCGGGAGGCCCTCCAGCCCACCTCTATTTAAACCCGACCCCTCACGGCCATGGAGGAGAGTTGCACAAACCTTGCCGAAACTCGCCAAAATTGTTCCAAACCCTTCTCCATCCTTAGAGTAGTTGATCCCCGATGTCAATTTGCCCTAATCCCCACCAACGGAATCCAATTTCTCAACCGAAATTTCACCCAAAACCGGGACACTTTGCCACAATGAGCCAATCTTCAAATTGACCGGTCCTACACCTTCACTGGACCAAGAGGAGAACTTCCCCATCGAAAGCCCCATCTCCGAGCCACCCGGCTGCTCCGGCCTCCAAGATTTGTGATCGAGCTGTGGTCGAAATCCTACCTAGACAATTCACCAGGCTAAGGGACTTCATCTGGAGCTTGTTGGGATCCAATCGAAGGTGACACAACCCTCAGATCGAAGCCACACTTCTCTGAGCAAAGGTATGGCCTCACTCTTCTTCCCGAGCTTCTGAACACTCTCCATTTTCATTGAGTCAATTTTAAGCCACATAAACCGTATGGATAAGTTCGTCTTCTCGAGACGAACCCATAGAGCATAAGAACGTTAAATTTGGTCAAGTATCGAGTGAGATCTTAGGCCTAGAATATGGACGGCTCTCGGGTAAGGACGCTTGGGGATGATGAACGGATGCCGTTTATTTAATACACGCGCGGACGGACGACCAGGATCGCGCCGGATCAGGAGATGGAACGACACAGCGGGCCCCCGGAGCGCTGAGTCAGATGGCGGCGTCGAATCGGAGAGCGCCACGCGGCGTTTCGGAGCCGTAGAGGCTGACGCGGCGCCGCGTGGATAAATAGAAAATTAGGGTATTTTCCGATTTATTTAATTCCCTAAACTTCAAAAATCCATAACTTTGTGTAGGAAAATCAGAAAAATAAAATAAAAATACCCTCTTGCTCAGTGAATAGAGGAGAATAATGTGGAAAAGAAATCATTTAATTTTATCAAGTATTTTATTTTTAATGATTTATTTCCCTTCTGCATTGTTTTAATTCTCCATGCATATAGAAAATTCACCATGGCATGAGACCATAGGGCTTTTGAAGCCTCTGAATTTGGGAACATTCCTTGAATTTTCTAAAGTTAGAGGCCATCCCTATGAGAAGTTATTGATTTTTCAAATTCAAGTTACTGTTTTGAGTATTTTAATTCCAATAATTATCATGTTGTGAAATAAATTCTAGAAAAATTTGGTGATGTTTTTTATGACCAGAGGACCTTAGGAAAAATAGATTTTGGATTAGTTTTTTGAAAATAACCCTAATTGGCTTAAACACCCAAAATAGCTCCTTAATTAATTAGAGCTAACCATACATCAAATTGACTTGAAATTAATTCTCCACTAACCTTTAGGATCAGAGGAACCCACCATAAAAATTTGAAGTCAATTGGACTTCGTTAGCCCTACTAAATGGGTTGATTAAGCCATTTAGCCATTTTAAACTTTAAAAATTCATAACTTTCAAAATACCTTTCAAAAATTCACAAAGTTGGTTTTGGGGCCTCTCTGATATCAGGGGAATTTAAGAAAATTAAAATTTCAATTTTCTAAAAAATTTAATTTTTTGCATTATTTTAATATTTTAATAATTAAAAAATAATAAAAATCATAAAAATAATAAAATTCACCAAAATGTCACATTTTGAATTTTAATCACTTAGGAACAAACCCCATATTTTTCTTAGGTCTATTTAATGAGATATTAAATTTTAAAGCCATAGGGTAATTTTAAAATTAAAAAAATGTATTTTCTAGCATTTTCACAAAAATAATTATAATAAATCAAAGAAAAATCAGAAAATTGCAAAAATTAATCCTCTGATTTCCTTGATATCAGAGAGATTTTTGAAAAATATAAATTTCATTTTTCAACATTTATTTTATTTTTAAATTAATTAATACTCCAAAACTTAAAATAATTATAATAAAAATAATATAATTTAAAAAATCACCAAAATTGGTCCAAGTGGTCCTCTGATCATTAAAAATGTCCCATAATTTTCTTAAGGATAGAAACTTTCCCTTGGTTATATTATTAAATTTTCCTTGGAAATTCGTATTTTCCACCAAAAATAATTACATAAATAAATTAAATACAGAAAAATTACATTTTCTCCTCTCATGTCTTTATTGGCATATGAGTGAAGTCACATAAAAATTTCAAGTTCATTTAAGGTCAATTTAGTGAGTTATGAAATTATTAAGCTTGAAGGGCAAAAATGGTAATTAAAAATTTAAACCCTTAATTAGAACTTTAGGTTTAATAAAATTAACAAATAAAATATTTGATCCTAATCTGATTTGGATGATTGAAATTCAAAAAATTAAAGGGTAGAAACCTACTAAATAAATTAAAATAATTGAAATAAATTTTAATTAAATAATTGATTAAATTTGGAAGAATAATAAAATTGGAATTATTAAAATAGGGATGTTATTAGGAAGAAATTTATTCTTTAATTTAAAAATCCCTAAATTAATCATCTCAATAATATTTAATTCCTAATTGAAATGATAATTCAAATTCAAGTTTTAAAATGTTAAAAGACTTAATCATTAAATTAAATTAAAATTAAATTATTAAACTCTTTTTAAATTTTCAATTAAACTAAAATTAAAAATAAAATTAAATTAAAGATTAAATTAAATTAAATCAAACAAATTAAATAAATTAAATTAAATTAAATAAATTAAATTAAATTAAATTAAATTAAATTAAATTAAATTAAATTAAAAAAATAAATAAATAATTAATTAAATTAAATTAAATTAAATTAAAACATATTAAATTAAATCAAATTAAATTAAATTAGAGTAAATCATATTAAATCAAATTAAATCAAATTAAATTAAATTAAATTAAAGTAAATCATATTAAATTAAATTAAATTAAATTAAATTAAAATAAAAAAAATAAATAAAATCAAGTTAAAATTAAAATTAAATTAAATTAAATAAATCAAATTAAAATTAAACCAAATTAAATCAAATTAAACTAAAGTTAAATTAAATTGAATTAAAAATAACATCACCTAAGACATGAAGAAATTAAATATAAAACAACTTGAACACTATTCCAATTTTAAACTCGTTAATTGAAATTAAATTAAATCACAAACCATTTGAACATCAATTTGCCCTCGAAAGCTTTGGTTATCATAACTCTTAAATAGAACATTAAATGAAATGTTACTCCACTTATAGGATATTCAAATGTCCTAGTTCACTGGGCAAGATAGCAAAACTTGAACTCCTGGATAATTGATTCATTATATAATTAAATTCTCTTGGACTTAAAACAATCCTAAAAGTATTGAAAAGATGTTTAAGATTAGCCTTAAGCACTTCCTCGATACGATAGGATGTTTATAAGAACAACCGAACTTAATTGTTCTTCGATGAAGAAAATCGTCCTCAAACCAAAACACAAGAACCTAGACGTCATAGGAAATGACTAACTATAGGATTAGGAATTTGGTAGAAAACCATAACCCTTCCCTTAGCTTTACTTAGGAACTTGCTAAAATATTCTAATTGTGTTTTAAGTGCAGCTTGGGATGACGGGAAGACCCTCCGTGTACGCTTTTATTTTGTTGCAATTTACATTATTGCAATTTCTTTAACGCATCGCACTTACTTTTTCGCATGATAAACAACCGTTGCATGAAAACCCACACCTTTAGGATAGTCCCTAAAACTGAAACCAAAACTAAATTAAAAGTCATTACAAGATAAAATCCACCGGCACAACATCTCAAAATATAAAACAACTCAAAATTTAATCACAAACAGAACATAAAAATACAATTACAACTAAATTAAAATGTCCTGTTGGATGATCTGGAATACCTCGGATGATGTAACCTACGTGTTGCTAACTGGATTTCCCACGGTCTAAATGAAAGTGTGGAACTCATTTAGTTGAGTTTAGCAAATTCATCTGGACTAAGTGAATCCGATAAAAATAACGATGCCGGAAGGATGGAACCGTGGGATCTTAACCGGTGTTGTTATAATCAACTTTAAAATTTGTTTTAATTAAAATATTAAAAACACTTGGATTTTAAGACTTCTCTAAAGCAGAACACTTTTCTCATCTCTTGATTTTCATCTTCTATAACTAAATCTTCTGCAACAACAAGGAGCTCGGAGCATGGTGGGCAAGCACGGCCATCGTCATCGGCTGAACCTCGAGTCTACTTCAACAAAACTTTCTTAGAATTAAATAACCAAGCCATAGGACTTCGAGGTAGTTTGCCTAGTGCAACATAAATCCTCAACTCTTCGTTAGGCATTTGCATAGCAAATTATGCCCTAACTAGTCTTAGGATTCCGAGGTAGTCGTCCGATACGACATAAACCCTCACATCTTCGAGGCTATTTGTATGATCATGTCATACAAATATAAGTCATAATTAATTAAAATTGGCAAGATCAAAACATTAAATAAATGTTAGGACTTTCCTAAATCCAAGCCAAACAATAGGATAGTCGGGGAATTACCGAAGTTCGCTTCGAATCTGTGATTTCTCCTACCTTTCTTCCTTTGAACTCCCAAAACAAAATGTTCCAAATTTGATCCATTCCCTATTGAAATTCCAAAGTTCAATCCTCGAAAACCCTAAACTTTGAAATTCTTAAGAGCGAATTACCGATTATTATCGAGAGTTTTCTTAGGTGATTCCCGTCACTTAAGATGTAATTAACTATAGGGGCTTGCCCTTATAGGGAATTTTAAAGAACCCGTGTAATATAAACCCTCGTTTAATGCTTTCATATTAAGGAGGGGAATTTGTCGGCTTATAAAATTGGTTCGCAGACCAAACGGATGTCACAAATCTTCTAGTTTATTTAATCGAGCCCCATCACTAAACAGTGTGTATATTCTTCGAGATAGATACATAGTTTGTGATGCGGTGCTCGTTTATATAAACTATTCGGGATGTGAGATCAGTTTGATTTCATATCTTAAAATTTTCAAAATTAAAATTATTTTCAAAATCAAATGCTACTTTCTAAATTATATATATATATATTTAAATCAAATTTAAAACCTAAAATTCACCGACAATTTCTGTTAGATGACCAATTTTCAAAATTCAACACACAACCTAAAAATAATGCCGACAATTTCTGGCAACTCCGCTGGGGACAATTCCTCTCTCCATTTTAATCAGACAATTCTGCTTTCAAAAATCGGTAGTGTATCCATATTCCTAGTGGATCAAACTACCCTTCTTTCCGTTGGAATACTATGTTCATTTCTACCTTGAACGAGTATAGCCAACATTCTCTTGGATTTAGGAGCCACTGTTTAGACACCCCTAAATAGAGAGGTTCCGAGATCCTTTTACCTCATTTCTGAGGTGGGGTGGACCCCCAATAGGTGTTAGTTTTGGAGTGATCCTTCGAGTCGAGAAGTCTCGCATAAGACTTTCTTTTCCTTTCCAACTCTGAATCGGGTTCATTACCTTCTTTACACCTTTGAACATTCCGTTCTAAATAAACAAACCCTCTAATGAATGACTCTTTTAACAAATAACTTCTCCTTATAAATATATGAACAAGAATGTGTTCGGACTCTTTTCGATTCCTTTCTTTTCATCCTGATGAGAAGAAGCATAACTTGGGACTGACAATCAGAATATACCTTGCAGAAATGGAAGCCCCAAAGCTGATTTTCTCCTTCACCAATGGACTGGACTTCGCTGTTTACAAGGATGAGTTGCCCGACAATGGGATCATCCGGTTTGGACAAGGATTCGAGAACACAAATGTCAAGATCACCGACGTTACCCTTTTCACGCTGACAAACAATGTATCTGAAACTGAGAAGCTGCTGATCGAGTTCAACCTTAGGTCAACTCAAGAGTTTCCTCCCCTGCAAAAGATTCCAACCGAGAGGAGTACCGCCGTCCACGAAGGACCGTTGTTGCTACCCCCACCGGTCTAGTTGTCTCCGCACCAACCCCGGCTCTCGCCAAATTAAAGGGGAAGGAAATCCGGAACTATGGTGAACTGTTACCGTGGAGGGTACAGACCTTCCTGTGAGACCTTCTGTTTTTGAAATCGGGTCCAGCTCAAGAATTCCATCACTAACACGGACCCAAAGAAGGAACATAAGTAGGAAGATTGCTAGGAAGGCCAGAGCTGCCGAAGTTGCTTTCCTGGAGGAAATCCCAGAAATCCCTGAGTACACACCACTACCTGAATACATACCATTGCCTAAAGATACACCATTTTTGGAAGGAAGTAGATTCCACCCCCTTTCCGCCGCAGCTGACGAGGAAAATGTCCGCAGGATTGTTTCTACATTACCTCAACCAGCATACTACAATGACAGTAGAAAGAAAAGGGCTAGGATTACACCAATATTCGACTACAGACTGTGATTGAGAAGTTAGCAAAGAAAGAGAAATTCCATGTATCAGAGATTCTAAGAAGGATAGGGCGGGTGCCAGTCAAATCCCGTCTTGGGCCGTGAGTAGAACCTGCCATCGTTACAGAAAAGCCAAATAAAAGGATGAAGGCTAGTCCGCCTGTCGTTGTTTCAGGATTACGGATTAGGGAGGATACCACCTTCCGGCGCTTGGCCGATGGACCATCCGGTCCTGGACCTTCTCGCTGCTAGAAGGATGGTATGGCGTCCCACTACTGGACAACTAAGATTGAAACAACAGCCTGAGAAGGAAAGTCTCGTCAGGAGAATTGAATCTAAAGAAAGTGCTACTGCAGTAAAGGGGACTCATGAGAAGGGAACCCGACAGCTATCACACGAAAACTGCAAGGATGCACAGAAAGGACCGCTAGAGGATGCTATGGAAAAGTTGAGGACTGATATTCGACGATTAGCAAAAGAAAGAGAAGAGAAATTTGGAGATGAGATTGATTCGTCGGAATTCATGGATGATGAGTATGCAGAAATCAACATGGTCAAAACGCGAGCTTCGTCAGCTTCACAAGGTGCTCCTGCAGCAGCGAGAAGAGAGGAGCCGAAGTGATGAGAAGACAGCTTCAAGAAAAAGACGATACGATCGCCCAAATGGCGAAGAGGATGGAAGAGATGGTTGTAGCCCTAGCCACTCTCCAAAGTCAAGTGCAACCCCAAAGAGAGACACCCCCAGAGGTCATTCACATTGTAGACGGAGGAAAGGAGATTACATCCGTCAATGGGGATGATCAGCTAAAGAAAGATACAACACAAAGTATGATTCCGTAAAAAGATATCAAGAGCTTGGTGGAACGACGAGTGCGAGAAGCCTTAGCACAATCAAAGAGCGGGACATCCATTCGGACGGGTAGACCTTACCCGGAAGAATTCGACGCTGTCCAATACCCAAAAGGCTTCGTACCACCTCTGTTTAAGACCTTTGATGGAACCGGGAATCCCCGACAGCATGTTGCACACTTTCGTGCCAGTTGTTGCAATGCCGGCGGGAGCGATGCATTACTCTTCCGACAATTTGTCAGCAGCCTGTCAGGGATCGCCTTTGATTGGTATGCAGAATTACCGAATGGTTCGGTGAAGACATTCTCGGAACTAGAGAACCTCTTCATCAAGCGATTCGCCGGAGCTCAGCACCACATCACTATAGGTGATTTAGTGGTAGAGAAGCAGAAGCTGAACAAAACTTTGGTGGATTACATACTTCGATGGAGGAATCTAAGTATGAAGTGTGAACCACAACTACAAGAACAACATGCAATCAGCATCTTACTTAAAAGCATTCACGGCCCGATAGCACTTCTCCTCAAGGGATTTACCATTAAGACTTTCGAGAAGTTGTTAAGCAAGGCCGGGAGCTTGCAAGAGGAGGCGAAGCAATTAAGTTTCGCCGACAAGACAGACAAGCAAAAGCCTGTGAAGACTTTTGAAAAGAAATCTGGGATTGTTGCAGCAGTCGACAAAAGCAAGCAACCGATACAAATATCGTCAGAACGACCGCAGCAACCTCAACAGAATTACCAACAACCTCGACCTAGCTATCAGTCATCTCCACAGTATGAACAACCGCCTCGTCCGCAACGTACATTAAGGGAGCTTCTGAGCAGGGAATATCCATTCAAGAATGAGGCAGTACTAAAAATGTTCCGCAGTCTGATGAAGACTCCAGATTTCCAACTGCCAGAGCCAAAGAGACCAAAAGAAGTCAATAAGAAAGATGATCCCAACCTTTGCCCTTATCACCGGATGCTTGGACACAAGATAGAAGATTGCATTACCTTCAAAAGTTGGCTCAACGACAACCTTCGGAAAGGGAATATAACAATCCCAAAGGAGTACATGAAGGAACCCCAGAAAGGAGGTTCCGTCAATGTTGTCTCGACTGATCTCATCGTTCCGATAGATCCCTATACAACTGATGATGGGTGGACTACCGCTTGGACGAGGTCTTCAAAAAGATTTTAGACAAGCATCCAAACCGCTTCGGTGCGAGCTTCAATTCAGAGTTTGAAACCTGCCAAGTCGGCACTATCACTTGCGATAGAAGAACCACCTCAACAGGAGACGATTGAAGAGAAGAAGAAAATCGACGAAGAAGAGAAGACTGAGGCTCTTAAGGCTTGACTAGGGGCTGCTTATCCTAGGATAATTGTTTCGGATTAGGGGGAGAAATCCTTCGAACCTCTGACTCTGTATGATTATTTGCTCACTGCGGTGGGATCTTATAATGATAAGGGTTATGGCGTTGGCTACGTTTTGACTGTTTCTAACGATTACATAACTAGCGATAATCTGGACATCAATTTCGATACCAACGACAATTCTCAAATCATACACAATCTCGACGATCGCAATGAAGAAGAAGACATCCATCAAGGAGGCTATGAGAGTTCAACAAGCAATAAATCTACCTGAGAGTTTCGAGGAGCTCCAGTCACAATAGAGTTAGAGCCTTCAGACTCCGAGGCTAATCCAGAAGAGCCTGTCATTCCGATTCAAGAGGAAACACCAGCAAACTCAATACTAGATTCAGAAGAAATTACAGAAGTTAACTTAAGAAGTGTAAGAGTTCTACCTCCGAGAATGGGTCCAAAGTACAAAGGAAAGCAGGTGGTTGTTCAAGAAGAACCAACCCCGGCAGAAGAAATACCCATTTGAGAAGACGCCGAGACACATGAAAATAAAGTGGACTACAACGTGCTAGCCCATCTTAGGAAACTACCGGCCAAACTGAGCATCTACGACGCTCTCATCTTATCAAAAGAGATGAGAGAAGCTCGATCAAGGCCTTACTTGATCCGAAATTTGCTTAGCTCAAATGGCCGGAGATTCCTTAGATGAGGTTTGTTCATTAAAGGAACGAGCGAGGTCTTACCTTCACGAACAATGACCTATTACTTGGGACAGCAGACCACAACCGACCGTTGTATATTTCAGTTACAATTGGGAAGTTTACACTCTCCAGAGTATTGGTGGATCCAGGAGCATCAATCAATATAATGAGTCTTCCAACAGTCACTCACCACACCCTTACGGCGAGATGGTGAAGGTTTCTCCACAACTCGCATCCGAGGTCGAGGCTGGGGACGAGGTTGTGGTAGAGACGTTAGGACAGTTGGACAGAGGAAACCAGCCATCAATGTTGATTGGGAAGACAGTTCTGAAGAAGAAAAAGAGATCAAGCAAGAAGCAGCGACAATAAGTCGGAAGAAGCCGAAATTCAAGATCTCTCTCGAAGATGAGAAGAACGAAGAATACAAATCGATGTACGAGAAGATTAACCACTATGACCCTAACCCCGATCCATTCTAATAAGGTCGAGGGTATGGTGGTCAAAGAGGTACATAGCGGCGGTGCAAAGCCAATCAAATTCTACCGTGGTGCTCCTTCCTCCAAAACTGAAAATAATGTACAATTTGAAGATGTCACTTCATCGAATTAATGGAATTACCTTTTGAGTGGTATTCTCCCCGTGTTCAAAATTTAATTCAAGTGTGGTTTCTTACCTCGACAATGGACAAAAGGTCAATCACAACATTTTGAAAAATTATGGAATAACTCCGGTCGTCCACCCAATTCAAAGCATGGTCTCGGATTCGGCACAGTAGGATCAGGTTATGATACTAAATTTTGCTTTGTTGTCACTTGCGAGTCTAATGAAAACTGCATGGAAACTACAGAAGAATTTGAAGATTTACAAATTGGAGACGCTCCACCAGAGTTCGAAGAAGAGATTAAATCTACAATAGATGAGTTAACAGAAGTTAACTTAGGTACTAGCAAAGAGCCTAGACCTACCTTTGTTAGCTCATTACTCAATAAAGAAGACTCCGAAGAAATAATCAAGTTATTAAGGGAATTTAAAGACTGTTTTGCTTGGAGTTACGATGAGATGCAAGGATTAGCTCCAGAGGTCGCAGTCCATAAGCTAGGAGTGGATCCTACTTCTGTCCCAGTCAGACAAGGTTCCAGAAGAATGCGTCTAGAAATCGAACAATAAGTCATAGCTGAAGTTAAAAAGCTAATAGATGCTAAATTTGTCCGTGAAGAACAATACCCGACTTGGTTAGCCAATGTGGTGCCGCCGAAAGAAGAATGGTCGATCGAATTTGAGTGGATTTCGGAGATTTAAACAAGGCATGTCCAAAGGATGAATTCCCTCTACCGATCCCGGAACTAATGATCGACATCGCTTCGACACATGAAATATTCTCATTCATGGATGGATCTTCGTGATACAACCGGATAAAAATGGCTCCGAAGATGAAAAACTTACGAGCATTCGTAACGCCGATCGGAGTATATTGCTACACAGTGATGTCATTCGAACTGAAGAACGCAGGAGCAACATACCAGAGAGCGATGACAAGAATTTTTGTTGAACTCATCCACAATCAAGTCGAATGCTACGTGGACGATGTGGTCATCAAAAGCAAAGTAAAGGAAAATCACCTGTATGATTTGAGAATTATTTTCGAACGATTAAGACAATTTAACCTTAAGATGAATCCCTTAAAATGCGCCTTCGGCGTCACCTCCGGAAATTCTTAGGATTCGTTGTCCGACATCGTGGAATTGAAATCGACCCGGAAAAGATTAAAGCTATCTTAGAAATGCCGCCTCCCAAAACCTTAAAACAACTATGATCTTTTCAAGGGAAGCTGGCATATCTTCCGACGCTTTATCTCAAACTTGTCGGGTAGGTGTCGGCCTTTCTCGGCACTAGTTAAAAAGGACGCCAAATTTATTTGGGAAGAGAAATGCCGAAGGCCTTTGAAGACATTAAACAATATTTAATGACACCTCCCGTCTTAGCAGCCCCGGCCTCGAGTAGACCGTCGATACTTTATACCGCGGCTTTAGACGACTCTCTCGGAGCCTTGTTAGCCTAGTGTCAATGATGAGGGTAAAGAAAATGCTCTTTACTACCTAAGCCGTCGTTTACTTCCGACGAAATAAGGTATCCCGCAATCGAAAAGCATTGTTTCGCTCCGATCTTCGCCGCTCAAAAGCTCGAGCACTACATGCTTTCTCATAAGGTCAACTCGATCTCAAAATTTAATCCATTGCAATACTTGATGACTCGTCCAATGCTTTCCGACAGACTTGCCAGATGGTCAATGATATTATTGCAATTCGATATAACTTTCGTGCCTCTTCGTGCCGTAAAGGGACAAGTCCTAGCAGACTTCCTCGCGAAGACACCCTTTGCCGGCGAGAATCTCCTCTCAATGAAGACTTGCCGGACGAACAAATAATGAGCCTAGAAGACCCCGATGATCGACGTTGGGAATTATATTTCGACGGAGCATCTTCAAGCACACAAAGACGAAGAATCGCAAGTGATAGTGCTCGGTAAGGCGAGAATCGGATTAATCTTTATAACACGGAGCGGGGGATGTTAAGATACTCCTACCACTCGACGGAGCCGTGTACAAACAACGAAGCGAATACGAAGCCCTCATAACGGGACTGGAATTAACTATTCAAATGGGGATAACGGACATCAACATCTACGGGGATTCACGAGTTAATCATTCAACGTATTGCTGGACGATACTGAATTTTAAAGCCAAGACTCGAGCAATACTTCCATTATGCCATACGAACTGTTGGAACAGATTCCGAATGTGACAATCTACAAAATTCCCAGAAAAGAAAATGCCTTAGCAGATGCGTTAGTTCGTCTCGCAAAAGAATTTTCCTGCTTGCAAGATGAGTCAGTGGAAGTGTCAGTTCACGGACGTCAAGTCCTATCACAGCTCGATATAGACACAATACACAAATCAAAAAAAGAAGAAGAATCAGTTGCAACAGTGATAGAAAAAACAGAAGATCTGGCGACGACCATTAATGTACTACCCGCAAACAGGAAAACTACCGGACGATAGGTCGCTAGCCCATCGGATCAAGAAAAGAACTCCGTCTTACGCATTAATAAACAACACGTTATACGGAAGGTCTTTTGATCAAATGTGGCTAAGGTGCCTAAGCGGGTCCAAGGCCCGTGAAATTGTTAAAGAGGTGCATTCGAGACTGCGTGGCGCTCACCGATCGGGTCCGAAGATGAAAATGAAAATTAAAAGACTAGGGTACTACCGGCCCTCGATGATGACCGACCGCATGAAAATCGCCAAGAGCCGTCACCAATGCCAAGTGCACGGAGTGGTTCTACGCCAACCTCCAAATGTGCTACATCCGACAATTGCGTCGTGGCCATTTGAATGTTGGGGCACGGATATAGTGGGTCCAATAGAACCACCATTTTCAAAAGGACATCGCTTCATTCTTGCGGCTACAGATTACTTTTCAAGTGGGCAGAGGCAGCTCCACTTGGAGAAGTGAAAGCACACCACGTGCTACGGCTTTTCAAGAACCAAGTTGTCTACCGTTTAGGATTGCCGCGCGTAATCATCTCGTATAATGGGTCGGCATTCGAAGCACACAAATCAACAATTTTGTCGGGAGACACGGAATCGACCGGCGATATTCAACGATTTACTACCCAAGAGCAAATGGCCTGGCTGAGGCTTTTAATAAAACTCTCGTTCAAATTTTAAAGAAAACTTTGGACGATAATAAGAGAAATTGGCACGAGAAGTTATTAGAAGCCTTATGGGCCTACCGGACAACCTTCAGAACTCCTACTCAAACTACACCTTACGCTCTAGTGTATGGGTCTGAGGCAGTGTTACCTTTAGAGGTCCAGCTTCCTTCACTCAGAATCGTAGTTGCAAACAAAATCACGACAGAAGAAAATGCCAAATTACGACTAGAAGAATTAGAAAGCCTGGAAGGGAAAAGACTTGCAGCGCAGCAGAATTTAGAACTATACCAAGCTAAGATGGTTCAAGCCCATGACAAGCCGGGTCCGCCCAAGAACCTTCAAAGTTGGTGACTTAGTTCTCGTTCTCAAGAGACCTATCCTTGCACACCGCAAGATAGGAGGAAAATTTGAACCCACTTGGGAAGGGCCGTTTGTGGTTGAGGTAGTCTACTCAGGAGGCTCTTACCAGTTAGTGAACTGCCATGGAGAACGACATATGCTTCCGATCAACGGACGATATTTGAAGAAGTATTATGCTACCTGATGTTTCGAAGGAATTAATTCTTCATCCCTAGAAGCACGGGCGAAGTAATTACTTATGACTGGGTCCGAACCCAAAAATAATAAAAAATGTGCTAAAATAATAATAATAAAATCATGATAATAAAGTTTTCCTTGTTTTCTCTACCATATCAAAATCTCTTTCCTGATCTTATCTCATTTCACTCCTGTTAAATTTAAAAATACAAGAAGTAATAAAAAAAACTGTCTTTAATAAACATTTTCTTAATGTTCATGTTCTTAGTACAGCCCCTGATCCTTTTCTTTGTCTTTTCGCAGAGAAATGTCGAATGGGCGGTTGGTCCTGAACTTTAAAAATGGCGTAAGCCTTGCACTCGACGAAAAGAGGGTGAAAGATGGATCGATAATAGAGATTGACTCAGACTTCGCACCAGCAGGCCTGCAATACGAGGAAAGTGACTGGGTTCCAGTTGATCGAGAGGAACTGCCCAGTCAGACAGTAATGAAAGTGGGTGGCCCAAGCCACCACTCCAAGGCAGAAGAAAAGGAGAACAAGCACCGAAGAAGACAAGAAAATCAAGTCCGTAGTCGCTACGGCGAGAGGGCGAGCTTGTCGGCGCCGCGCCCACGGAGATTCGGGAAGTACGAAGAGCTACTCTCATAACGAACTCAGCGAAGAAATAAAAATCGCCATATCCGCAAGATGTTAACTAAATTAGCGACGGACCGGCGCGACATGAGCTGCTACTATCGCCGGTACATACACTTCAAGGACACCAGTCCACCAGGTACCTGAAGAAAGGAGGTTAACTCCTAGGATAACAGAAGAGACCAGGGAAATCTCAAGAAGATCAGAAGAAAGAAGGCTACCATGCCACCAGATAGAACCACCAGTAATGCATAACCTTGTTGCAGAAGCAACCCCGGAGGATGTCCCGACGGACATCATCCCCGAGGAGCCGAGGTATGCAGGAGAACGTGAAGGGATTGAGTCGTATATCCCACAATACGTCACCAGGCCCCGCCATTTGTAGATTATTCCAGAATACGAGCTGGAAAGAATGTAGAATGTCGAAAAGAAAACTTTTGAATACTTCGAGAGAATCAGTGGCAGGAGGATCAATATACTAGAAGGCCTCGAGCTACATATAGATGTGTTCTCAGAATACGAACAACAACAAATCGTGGACTGCATCCGGGATTTAAAAAGAATGGGCCGAGCAGGCCGCCTAAGAGAAAACACTTACTCAGAACCCCGGAGATGGATGCCAGGGAAAGGAAGAATTACAATACAATGTGGATGCTGCTACAACTTCGCAGAAGACAGGAAGGGAACCCACCGGAATACTCCGTCATGGCCGAGTGGATCCAATGCCATTAGTCATCAAAAGGATGGTAAAGAGAATGATAACATGGAAGGTACTGCCGGCAGATTGCATACCCAACAGTTGCATTATTAACATTTACAAGAAGGGTGACTGCATACCCCCGCACATAGATCACCACGACTTTGTCAGACCTTACGCACGGTTTCTTTTCGAACGAGTGTTATATCATGTTCGGATCCGACCTCCGGATAGCGAGCCCGAGTGAGTTCCGAGGGCCGAGTAAAGATACCATTACCGGTAGGTTCCGTCATGATACCGAATGGCAACGGAGCGGATGTCGCTAAACATTGCATACCGGGAGTACCGAGTGAAGCGGATCTCGGTTACTTTCGAAGGATGGATGACAGGAAGACACCTTACCACTTCCAGCCGGACCCGGAGCTAGAGAGCCTCCGGCCATACGAGCTCGTGAGTTACATGGAAAATATCACACCTCCAACGTACATCCATACGGCATCCTTGCCGAGGATGGCTTGGAAGGTTATGTTATCGACCATGTACCTCACTATTCGTACATGGATTTCGACGGATACCTTTTTGGATGGATCGACAAAGATCATACATAGTCCGTTTTGAGTCTACATGGATTGTATGAGATGTATTCCAGATCGAGTTGTATGATGTATCTTCAACATGATTGGAATGAAAGTGACCATGTCACATTTTTGGCCTTCACCTCTTTTATGCAAATTGACTAGGAAACACCATTAAAGTTAAATGAACTTCGAACAAAGAACAGAAAAGAAATAAAAAAAAAAAGAATAAAAGAAAAAACTTTCCGTAAACATCTAAAAATGATGAACACCAAATTCACATGAACATTAAATAAACGATAAAATAAATTCGAATCGTTAAAAGACAAACAAAATGAACATAAATTTCAAATCAAATCTAAATCAAATTCAAATTCAATCTTTCCAGATTCCAGATCTCAATCAAATCTCAAATTCTATCTTCCAGATCTCAAATTAAATTTCAATCGAAAATTCAAATTCAATCTCCGAAATCTGAAATCCAATCCGTTCTACCCTTTCCCTTGTCTGGGATGGAAGCGGTTGATTCCACTGACACGGATCGAATCTGATGGCGAGGAATTATACCCAATCCAAACCAGCAACTTTCGATTAATTCTTTTGAACGGGGTATGTAACATCTACATATTCCCTCCCAATCTATTTCCTTCCATGAAAATCTTTTACAACTTTCATGAAATTTTTGAAACACCAAAATTCCACACTTTTCAAATCAACACTACAAATCTTTGCAAAGTCAATGAAATACATCAAATTCAAACTTTTGGGTTGAGGATTTTACATCCGAGACTGCATTGCTTTAGGATTCTTTCCCTATCACAATGAAATACATCAAATTCAAACTTTTGGGTTGAGGATTTTACATCCGAGACTACATTGCTTTAGGATTCTTTCCCTAGCGCAATGAAATACATCAAATTCAAACTTTTGGAGTTGAGGATTTTACATCCGAGACTGCATTACTTTAGGATTCTTTCCCTATCGCAATGAAATACATCAAATTCAAACTTTTGGAGTTGAGGATTTTACATCTGAGACTGCATTGCTTTAGGATTCTTTCCCTATCGCAATGAAATACATCAAATTCAAATTTTTGGGGTTGAGGATTTTACATCCGAGACTGCATTGCTTTAGGATTCTTTCCCTATCGCAATGAAATACATCAAATTCAAACTTTTGGGTTGAGGATTTTACATCCGAGACTGCATTGCTTTAGGATTCTTTCCCTATCTCAATGAAATACATCAAATTCAAACTTTTGGGTTGAGGATTTTACATCCGAGACTGCATTGCTTTAGGATTCTTTCCCTATCGCAATGAAATACAACAAATTCAAACTCTTGGGTTGAGGATTTTACATCCGAGACTGCATTGATTTAGGATTTTTTCCCTATCGCAATGAAATACATCAAATTCAAACTTTTGGAGTTGAGGATTTTACATCCGAAACTGCATCACTTTAGGATTCTTTCCCTATCGCAATGAAATACATCAAATTCAAACTTTTGGAGTTGAGGATTTTACATCCAAAACTGCATTGCTTTAGGATTCTTTCCCTATCACAATGAAATACATCAAAATCAAATTCCTGGGGTTGAGGATTTTACATCTGAGACTGCATTGCTTTAGGATTCTTTCCCTATTGCAATGAAATACATCAAAATCAAATTCTTGAGATTAAGGATTTTACATCCAATACCGCATTGCTCTGAGATCTCTCCTCATTGTAATGTTTCAATCCAATCAATTCAATTTTCTTTTGAGGTTGAAGATGTTACATCTAAAACCACAAAATTCCAATTTTCATTTTAACTTCAAATCCCTTCAAATTAATTTTAACAAAACTTCAATTTGAATTGAAACTCAAACTAAAATCTGAGCTCACACATCAAAACTTAAACTGAAACAAAATGAAATCCAAATTGAAATTCCCCCAGATCATGTGATTTGGGATTCACCTCCTTTTCCTTTCCCCAGCGAGAGTTCAGGAATCTCCAGTCTCAGAGATATACTTGACACTCCCCAGCGGAAACTCTTTTACTTCGTCCTGAGTTTGTCACTTGGACATCTGCGTTGGTTTTGTTGATCTTTTCGGTCAACGCCAATACTTGTGGTGTGCTCCGTCAGCTCACCACACCTATTGGGGGTCCATTTGTTGACCTCATTTTGTATGAGGTCTTCTCTTCTTCTTTTTAGGTTGTGTTTTATTTTGAAAAGGGGTCGCCTACAGAAATTGTTGGCGAATTTTTTAATTTAATTTAATTAAATAATTTGAAAAGTAGTATTTTATTTTGAAAATAATTTTAAATTTGAAGATTTTAAGATATGAAATCAAACTGATCTCACATCCCAAATAGTTTATATAAACGAGCACCGCACTACAAACCGTGTATCTATCCCTAAGGATGGACACACTCGCTTGATAGTGGGGCTCGATTAAATAAACTAAAAGATTTGTGACATCCGTTTGGTCCGCGAACCAATTTTATGTGTCGACAAATTCCCTCGCTTAATATGAAAAACATTAAACGGGGTTTATATTACACAGGTTCTTTAAAATTCCCTATAAGGGCAAGCCCCTATAGTTAATTACATCTTAAGTGACGGGAATCACCTAAGAAAACTCTCAATAATAATCAGTAGTTCTGCTCTCAAGAATTTCAAAGTTTAAGTTTTCAAAGGATTGAATTTTGGAATTTCAACAGGGAATGGATCAAGTTTGGGACATTTTGTTTTGGGAATTCAAAGGAAGAAAAGTAGGAGAAATCACAGATCCGAAGCGAACTTCGGTAATTTCCCAACTATCCTATTGTTTGGCTTAGATTTAGGCAATCCTAATGTCTATTTAGCATTTCAATCTTGCCAATTTTAATTGATTTAGGACTTATATTTATATGACATGATCATACAAATAGCCTCGAAGATGTGAGGGTTTTTGTCGTATCGGACGACTACCTCGGAGTCCTAAGACCGGTTAGGGCTTAATTTACATGTCATGATCATGCAAATGCCTAACAAAAGTTGAGGGTTTATGTTTCACTAGGCAAACTACCTCGAAGTCCTATGGGTTTGTTATTTAATTCTAGGAAAGTTTTGCTGATGTAGATTCAAGTTTTGCTGACGACGATGGCCGTGCTGCCCACCATGCTCCGAGCTCCTTGTTGTTGCAGAGGTTTAGTTTTAGAAGTCATAAATCAGGAGATGAGAAAAGTGTTTTGGTTTAGAGAAGTCTTAATTTCCATGTGTCTCTTTTGTGTTTTAATTAAAACAAATCTTAAAGTTGATTATAACGACACCGGTTAAGATCCCACGGTTCCATCCTTCCGGCATCGTTATTTTTATCGGATTCACTTAGTCCGGATGAATTTGCTAAACTCAATTGAATGAGTTCCACACTTTCATTTAGACCGTGGGAAATCCCGTTAGCAACACGTAGGTTACATCATCCGAGGTATTCCCGATCATCCAACAGGACGTTTTAATTTAGTTGTAATTATAGTTTTGTGTTCTGTTTGTGATTAAATTTTGAGTTGTTTTATATTTTGAAATGTTGTGGTGGTGAATTTTATCTGGCAATGACTTTTAATTTAGTTTTGGTTTCAGTTTTAGGGATTATCCTAAAGGTGTGGGTTTTCATGCAACAGTTGTTTATCATGCAAAAAAAGTAAGTGCGATGCGATTAAATAAATTGCAATAATGTGAAATGCAATAAAATAAAAGCGTACCTGAAGGGTCTTCCCGTCATCCCAAGCTGCACTTAAAACACAATTAGAATATTTAAGCAAGTTCCTAGGTAAAGCTAAGGGAAGGGTCATGGTTTTCTACCAAGTTCCTAATCCTATAGCTAGTCATTTCCTATGACATCTAGGTTCTTTGTGTTTTGGTTTGAGAACGATTTTCTTCATCAAAGAATAATTAAGTTCAATTGTTCTTATAAGTATCCTATCATATTGAGGAAGTGCTTAAGAAGAATCTTAAACATCTTTTCAATACTGATAGGATTGTTTTCAGTCCAAATGAATTTAATTACACAAATGAATTAATCGTCCGGGAATTCAAGTTTTGTTGTCTTGCTCAGTGAACTAGGACATTTGAATATCCTATAAGTGAAGTAACATTTCATTTAATGTTCTTTTTAGGAGTTATAATAACCAAAGCTTTCGAGGGCAAATTGGTGTTCAAATGGTTTAATTTAAGTCAATGGGTTTAAATTTGGAATAGTGTTCAAGTTGCTTCATATTTAATTTTGAATTTCTTTATGTCTTAGGTAATGTTATTTAATTCAATTTAATTTTAATTTAATTTAATTTAATTTAGTTTAGTTTTAATTTTAATTTAATTTTGATTTAATTCAATTTAGTTTGACTTGGTGTTACATTAATTTAGTTTGATTTGATTTAATTTCCTTTAATTTAATTTAATTTGACTTAATTCTAATTTAATTTGATTTGATTTAATTTGATTTAATTTGTTTTAATTTAATTTAATTTAATTTAATTTGTTTTAATTTAATTTAGTTTAATTTGTTTTAATTTAATTTAATTTAATTTAATTTAATATTTTTTAATTTAATTTAGTTTAATTTAATTTAATTTAATTTATTTATTTAATTTAATTTAATTTAATTTATTTGTTTGATTTAATTTAATTTAATCTAATTTAATTTAATTTATTTAATTTAATTTAATTTAATCTTTAATTTAATTTTATTTTTAATTTTAGTTTAATTGAAAATTTAAAAAGAGTTTAATAATTTAACTTTTTAATTTAATTTAATGATTAAGTCCTTTAAAACTTAAATTTGAATTATCATTTTAATTAGGAATTAAATATTATTGAAAATGATTAATTTAGGGATTCTTTAAATTAAAGAACAAATCTCTTCCTAAAAATATCCCTATTTTAATAATTCCAATTTTATTATTCTTCCAAATTTAATCAATTATTTAATTAAGGTTTATTTCAATTATTTTTAAATTTTTTAATAGGTTTCTACCCTTATTATTCAAATTTCAATCATCCAAATCAGATTAAGATCAAATATTTTACATGTTAATTTTATTAAACCTAAAGTTTTAATTAAGGGTTAAAATTTTAATTACCATTTTGCCCTTCAAGCTTAATAATTTCATAACTCACTAAATTAAACATAAATGAACTTGAAATTTTATGTGACTTCACTCATATGTCAATAAAGACATGAGAGGAGAAAATGTGATTTTTCTGTATTTAATTTATTTATGTAATTATTTTTGGTGAAAAATAGGGATTTCCAAGGAAAATTTAATAATATGACCAAGGGAAAGTTTCTGTCCTTAAGAAAATTATGGGACATTCCTAATGACCAGGGGACCACTTGGACCAATTTTGGTGATTTTTTGAATTATATTATTTTTATTATAATTATTTTAAGTTTTGGAGTATTAAATAATTTAAAAATAAAATAAAGGTTGAAAAATGAAATTTATATTTTTCAAAAATCTCTCTGATATCAAGGAAATCAGAGAATTAATTTTTGCAATTTTCTGATTTTTCTATGATTTATTATAATTATTTTAGTGAAAATGCCAAAAAATGTATTTTTTTAATTTTTAAATTACCTTAGGGCTTTAAAATTTAATATCTCATTAAATAGACCTAAGAAAAATATGGGGTTTGTTCCTAAGTGATTAAAATTCAAAATGTGACATTTTGGTGAATTTTATTATTTTTATGATTTTTATTATTTTTTAATTATTAAAATATTAAAATAATATTAAAAATCAACTTTTTTAGAAAATTGAAATTTTAATTTTTTTTAAATTCCCCTGATATCAGAGAGGCTCCAAAACCAATTTGGTGAATTTTTGAAAGGTATTTTGAAAGTTATGAATTTTTAAAGTTTAAAATGGCTAAATGGCTTAATCAACCCAATTAGTAGGGCTAACCAAGTCCAATTGACTTCAAATTTTTATGGTGGGTTCCTCTGATCCTAAAGGTTAGTGGAGAATTAATTTTAAGTCAATTTGATGTATGGTTAGCTCTAATTAATTAGGGATCTATTTTGGGTGTTTAAACCAATTAGGGTTATTCTAAATGAACTAACTCAGAACCTATTTTTCCTAGGGTCCTCTGGTCATAAGAGACATCACCAAATTTTCCAAGAATTTATTTCACAACATGCTAATTATTGATATTAAAATACTCAAAACAGTAACATGAATTTGAAAAATCAATAACTTTTTATAGGGATGGCCCCTGACTTTGGAAAATTCAGGGAATGTTCTCAAATTCAGAGGCTTCAAAAGCCCTATGGTCTCATGCCATGGTGAATTTCCTATATGCATGGAGAATTAAAACATTGCAGAGAGTAAATAAATCATTAAAAAAAAATACTTAATGAAATTAAATGATTTCTTTTCCACATTATTCTCCTCTGTTCACTTAACAAGAGGGTATTTTTATTTTATTTTTATGATTTTTCTACACAAAGTTATGGATTTTCCAAGTTTAGGGAATTAAATAAATCAGAAAAATCCATAATTTTCTATTTATCCACGCGGCGCCGCGTCAACCTCGGCAGCTCCGAAACGCCGCGTGGCGCGCTCCCATTCGACGTCGCAGCTTGAGTCAGCAGCCCGGGTCCCACCTGTATCGTTCCATCTCCTGATCCGACGCGATCCTGGCCGTCCGTCCGTGCGTGTATTAAATGAACGAATACATCTATACGGTGATCATGCATTGAAATTAAAGCATTTGAAATGGAGAATCTCTAGAAGCTCGGGATGAAGAATTAGCTCATACCTTTGCTCAGAGAAGTGTGGCTTCAATCTGAGGGTTGTGTCACCTTCGATTGGATCCCGGCAAGCTCCGGATGAAGTCCCTTAGCCCGGTGAATTGTCTAGGTATGATTTCGACCAAGCCCGATCACAAAGCTTGGAGGCCGGAGCAACCGGGTGGCCTCGGAGATGGGGCTTTCAGTGGAAAACTTCTCCTCTTGGTCTGGTGAAGGTGTAGGACCAATCAATTTGAAGATTGATCCACTGTGAAGAAGTGTCCTGGTTTTTGAGCTAAAGTTTGAGCTCAAAATTGAGCTCAGCTGGAGGGAATTGGGGCTGGAATTCAGTGGGGATCAAATGCTCTATGTATGGGGAATGGTCTGGAACAATTTTGGCAGAGTTTCCTTAAGGTTTGTTTCAGCACCTCTCATGGCCGAGAGGGGTGGTGTTTAAATAGGAGAGGGTGGAGGGCCTCCCAGGGAGAGTTAGGGCTTGGGATCTGCTGCTCTTGGCAAGAGAAGAATAGCTCCAATGGCCACTGGGGATGGGGCAGCTCAACAAGGGAGAATTCCAAAGTTGGCTCACATGTGAGCTCTCGGCCATGGTGTTTTTCGGCGACCTGGTGGCTGGCCGGCCAGGCATTGGTCACCATCAAGGTCAGGGAGGTCAGGGCTGGAGGTTTGTGCAGTCAATTGGCCATGGACATGTGTAAAGATCTTGGATTGAAATGGAATGGGGGGAAGACCATTTTGGGTTCAAATGAGTCAACCCATGATTTTGGGCTAGGTTCACCACCCAAGGCCTGGTCTTGGGCTGAAAAGGATCACTTGGGTCAGCCAAGAGAGCGTGGTGTGGTCTCCATCCATGATGAGGTGGCTAAGCATGGTTTAGTGTGTGACATGCTCAAGGTAAAAAGGGCTTAAGAAGGATTAGGAAAGGGGGCCCTCCTTTTGCCATTAATGGCTTGATCACATGTCAAGCCTTCCATGGCTTCATGTGGCTTGTCCATGGCTTGCATGGCTTGTCTTTGGCTTGGGGAAAAGCTTGGTCAATTTCATGAAAATAGATTTAGGAATTTTTGGTAATTTGATGGAAATTTGTATGAAACTTAATTTGGAATGATTTGATGATGAATTTAGGACTTAGGGAATGGCTTTAATTAAGTGGATGGCAAATGGAGATGTCATGTGGGCTTTAGGGTGGATTTTGGGCTTTTTGAAATGGTTTTAGATGGGCTTTTAAGATGGTTTAGGAAAGTGGGCTTTTGAATTTTAAAATGGATTTTGGGATGAAATTTTGGTAAAGGATTGGGCAAAATAATTGTTGGGTTTAGCTCAAGGATGTGTCATGAGTGACTTGGAGCAAATTGGGAGTGATTTGGGTTTGAATTAGGTTGAATTTGGGCTTCTTTGGTGAATGGGCCAATATAGGCCAAAATGGGCCAAGTTGGGCCAATGTTGGGCTAGGGTTGAAATTGATGTAAAATAAATGTTGGGAAATGTTTATGGGAGTGTTTCAAAGAGGTTTTGACTTTGGTTGGGCTTTGATTTTGGGATTTGGGCTCATTTGGGTTAGGTTTGGGTTTAGGTCAAAATTGGGCCTTTTAGCTTTGGGTTGAATTTGAGTGGGGTTTGGGTTTAAATGTTGGGCAAATCATGTTAGTGTTTTGTTTGTGGGGATGTTAAGGAAGGTTTATAAAAGATTTGGGGTTAATTGGAGTTGAATTGGGTGAGTTTGGGTTAGGTTTGGGTCATGGGTCCAAATTGGGCTTTAAGGCCAAAAGTGAAATTGGATCCAAATGTCAATCAAATTGGACTTGGATTTGGTCTAGATTGGTATTGAGAATGTTGAATTGAAGTTTAGAATTGAATTGGACCAGAATTTGGGTCAATTGGGTAGGTTTGGCTTGACATTGGGTTCACTTTGGGTTAAAATGGGTCAAATTGGGGGTTTTGACAAAAGTGGGGTAAATTGACAAAATTGGCCCATGGTGTAGTTGAACAAAATGAAATTGGGAATATTTGGGATTTTCTGAAATTTTCTGGGAATTTTCTGAATTTTTGGATTTTTGGGTCAAGAGAGGTATTTTGGGTATTTGGAGGGTATTGGGAGGTACTTTTGGAATTTTTGGTATTTTTGGCTATTGATGATCAATTTGAGTGATGTGGAAATGTTTGGGATTGGTTTTGATGAATTTTGGATGATTTGGGATTTTTGAAAAATTTGGGTGATTTCAAGGGTTTTGGGTAGGCTAGGCGGGTGTAGGGTCCCGGGGGTCAAAAATTGAAAATTTGGGAAATTGAAGATTGGGTGAATGTAAGTGGAATGAAATCATTTTGGTTGAGCCATGAAGCCATATCAAGCCCACATGAGCCATGAAGAGACTCATTTGAGGCATCCACATTGTTGTTCCTAACCCTCTGGCCAAGGGCTTAGGGGTTAAGGACCATCCATGTGAATCACCTACATGAGTGAGGAGGTCAAGTTAGGTATGGGTGTGGTTTTAGGAGGTGTGTGAAAGTGTAGTGTATAAATGTAGTGTATTTGTAAGTCAGCCCCCTTCACCAGACCAGGCCACCCAGGGCAGTCCTAAGGCCAAAGAGTCCTATAGGAACTCATCCTTTAAACTTCCACATCTGATTTCAACCCTCTAGGTGATTAGGGGTCTACAATCAAGTTTGTGGAGTTTGCAGGGAGTTAAGAAGTGGTTTGAAATTCTAGAAGGTGGGTCCCAATTCTAGTCCTCTAAGATAGTCAAAGGAAAAGCCTAAGGCTAGATCCTAAGTACTAAAGAGAAGACCTCATCAAAAATGAGGTCAACACATACCCTTAATTAAAATCATCCCTAAGTTCAAATCAACCATCAAATGATTCCAAATCAAGCCATGTGCCAAATCCCATCAAATCACTCCTAAATTACCAAAATTCCTAAAAACCTCTTTCATGAAAGTTGACTTAGCTTTTTCCAAGCCAAAGGTGAGCCATGAAGCCATGCATGAGCCACATGGGAGCCATGAGAGCTATGGAATCTACTTTCCACCTCACCATACCCAAGATGGCAAGAGGAGGAGGCCCTTTCCATATTCTCTTAAGGGGGATTAGCCACTTCCATGACTCCACTAAACCATGCTTAAACTTAATTGTACTTGGATTGTGACTTGACCCCACTAATCAAGTTGATCCAAGTGACTTTCCCTTCGACCCAAATTGGCCTTGGAGGGTGGACTTAACCCAAAACCAAGGGTTGACCCATTTAGACCCAAAACTAGCCCTTTCCCATTCCAGTTTGATTCAAACCCTTTACACATGTCCATGGACAATTGACTGCACAAACCTCCAGCCCTGACCCACCTGGACCAGATGGTGACCAGTGCCTGGCCGGCCAGCCACCAGGTCGCCGGAAAACACCATGGCCGAAACCTTGGGAGGAGCCAAACTTTGGAATTCCACCTTCGTCGAGCTGCCCCATGCCCAATGGCCACCATGGTTGTTCTTCCCATGCCCGGAGCAGGTCGATCCCAACCCTTGGCCATCCACGGGAGGCCCTCCGGCCACCTCTATTCGAACTCGACCCCCTCACGGCCATGGAGGAGAGTTGCACAAACCTTGCCAAAACTCGCCAAAATTGTTCCAAACCCTTCTCCATCCTTAGAGCAGTTGATCCCAGGTGTCGATTTGCCCTAATCCCCACCGGCAGAATCCGATTTCTCAACCGAAATTTCACCCAAAACCAGGGACACTTTGCCACGGTGAGTCGATCCTCAAATCGAGCGGTCCTACACCTTCACTGGACCAAGAGGAGAAGTTCCCCACTGAAAGCCCCATCTCCGGAGCCACCCGGTTGCTCCGGCCTCCAAGCTTTGTGATCGGCTGTGGTCGAAATCCTACCTGAGACAATTCACCGGTGCTAAGGGACTTCATCCGGAGCTTCGTCGGGATCCAATCGAAGGTGACACAACCCTCAGATCGAAGCCACACTTCTCTGAGCAAAGGTATGGCCTCACTCTTCTTCCCGAGCTTCTGAACACTCTCCATTTTTATTGAGTCAATTTTATGCCACATAAACCGTATGGATATGTTCGTCTTCTCGAGACGAATCCATAGAGCATAAGAACGTTAAATTTGGTCAAGTATCGAGTGAGATCTTAGGCCTAGAAGACGGAAGGCTCTCGGGTAAGGACGCCTGGGGACGATGAACGGATGTCGTTCATTTAATACACGCGCGGAAGGACGGCCAGGATCGCGCCGGATCAGGAGATGGAAAGACACAGCGGGCCCCCGGAGCGCTGAGTCAGATGACGGCTTCGAATCGGAGAGCGCCACGCGGCGTTTCGGAGCTGCCGAGGTTGACGCGGCGCCGCGTGGATAAATAGAAAATTAGGGTATTTTCTGATTTATTTAATTCCCTAAACTTCAAAAATCCATAACTTTGTGTAGGAAAATCGGAAAAATAAAATAAAAATACCCTCTTGCTCGGTGAACGGAGGAGAATAATGTGGAAAAGAAATCATTTAATTTCATCAAGTATTTTATTTTTAATGATTTATTTCCCTTCTGCATTGTTTTAATTCTCCATGCATATAGGAAATTCACCATGGCATGAGACCATAGGGTTTTTGAAGCCTCCGAATTTGGGAACATTCCCCGAATTTTCCAAAGTCGGAGGCCATCCCTATGAGAAGTTATTGATTTTTCAAATTCATGTTACTGTTTTAAGTATTTTAATTCCAATAATTAGCATGTTGTGAAATAAATTCTAGGAAAATTTGGTGATGTTTTTCATGACCAGAGGACCCTAGGAAAAATAGCTTTTGGATTAGTTTATTGAAAATAACCCTAATTGGCTTAAACACCCAAAATAGCTCCTTAATTAATTAGAGCTAACCATACATCAAATTGACTTGAAATCAATTCTCCACTGACCTTTAGGATCAGAGGAACCCACCATAAAAATTTGAAGTCGATTGGACTTGGTTAGCTCTACTAAATGGGTTTATTAAGCCATTTAGCCATTTTAAATTTTAAAAATTCATAACTTTCAAAATATCTTTCAAAAATTCACCAAATTGGTTTTGGGGCCTCTCTGATATCAGGGGAATTTAAGGAAATTAAAATTTCAATTTTCTAAAAAATTTAATTTTTTGCATTATTTTAATATTTTAATAATTAAAAAATAATAAAAATCATAAAAATAATAAAATTCACCAAAATGTCACATTTTGAATTTTAATCACTTAAGAACAAACCCCATATTTTTCTTAGGTCTATTTAATGAGATATTAAATTTTAAAGCCCTAAGGTAATTTAAAAATTAAAAAAATACATTTTTTGGCATTTTCACTAAAATAATTATAATAAATCATAGAAAAATCAGAAAATTGCAAAAATTAATTCTCTGATTTCCTTGATATCAGAGAGATTTTTGAAAAATATAAATTTCATTTTTCAACCTTTATTTTATTTTTAAATTATTTAATACTCCAAAACTTAAAATAATTATAATAAAAATAATATAATTCAAAAATCACCAAAATTGGTCCAAGTAGTCCCACTGGTCATTAGGAATGTCCCATAACTTTCTTAAGGACAGAAACTTTCCTTGGTCATATTATTAAATTTTCCTTGGAAATTCCTATTTTCCACCAAAAATAATTACATAAATAAATTAAATACGAGAAAAATCACATTTTCTCCTCTCATGTCTTTATTGGCATATGAGTGAAGTCACATAAAAATTTCAAGTTTATTTAAGCTCAATTTAGTGAGTTATGAAATTATTAAGCTTGAAGGGCAAAAATGGTAATTGAAAAAATTTTAACCCTTAATTAAAACTTTAGGTTTAATAAAATTAACAAATAAAATATTTGATCCTAATCTGATTTGGATGACTGAAATTCAAATAATTAAATGGTAGAAACCTACTAAACAATTTAAAATAATTGAAATAAACTTTAATTAAATAATTGATTAAATTTGGAAGAATAATAAAATTGGAATTATTAAAATAGGGATGTTATTAGGAAAAAATTTATTCTTTAATTTAAAAATCCCTAAATTATTCATCTCAATAATATTTAATTCCTAATTGAAATGATAATTCAAATTCAAGTTTTAAAATGTTAAAGGACTTAATCATTAAATTAAATTAAAATTAAATTATTAAACTCTTTTTAAATTTTCAATTAAACTAAAATTAAAAATAAAATTAAATTAAAGATTAAATTAAATTAAATCTAACAAATTAAATAAATTAAATAAATTAAATTAAATTAAATTAATAAATAAATAATTAATTAATTAATTAAATTAAATTAAATTAAATTAAAACATATTAAATTAAATCAAATTAAATTAAATTAGAGTAAATCATATTAAATCAAATTAAATCAAATTAAATTAAATTAAATTAAAGTAAATCATATTAAATTAAATTAAATTAAATTAAAAATAAATAAAATAAATAAAATCAAGTTAAAATTAAAATTAAATTAAATTAAATAAATCAAATTAAAATTAAACCAAATTAAATCAAATTAAACTAAAGTTAAATTAAATTGAATTAAAAATAACATCACCTAAGACATGAAGAAATTAAATATAAAACAACTTGAACACTATTCCAAATTTAAACTCGTTAATTGAAATTAAAGTAAATCACAAACCATTTGAACATCAATTTGCCCTCGAAAGCTTTGGTTATCATAACTTCTAAATAGAACATTAAATGAAATGTTACTCCACTTATAGCATATTCAAAAGTCCTAGTTCACTGGGCAAGATAGCAAAACTTGAACTCCTGGATAATTGATTCATTATATAATTAAATTCTCTTGGACTTAAAACAATCCTAAAAGTATTGAAAAGATGTTTAAGATTCGTCTTAAGCACTTCTTCAGTACGATAGGATGTTTATAAGAACAACTGAACTTAATTGTTCTTTGATGAAGAAAATTGTCCTCAAACCAAAACACAAGAACCTAGACGTCATAGGAAATGACTAGCTATAGGATTAGGAATTTGCGAAAACCATAACCCTTCCCTTTGCTTTACTTAGGAACTTGCTTAAATATTCTAATTGTGTTTTAAGTGCAGCTTGGGATGAAGGGAAGACCCTCCAGGTACGCTTTTATTTTATTGCAATTTACATTATTGCAATTTCTTTAATCGCATCGCACTTACTTTTTCTTGCATGATAAAAAATTGTTGCATGAAAACCCACACCTTTAGGATAGTCCCTAAAACTGAAACCAAAACTAAATTAAAAGTCATTACAAGATAAAATCCACCGCCACAACAACTCAAAATATAAAACAACTCAAAATTTAATCACAAACAGAACATAAAAATACAATTACAACTAAATTAAAATGTCCTGTTGGATGATCGGGAATACCTCGGATGATGTAACCTACGTGTTGCTGACGGGATTTCCCACGGTCTAAATGAAAGTGTGGAACTCATTTAGTTGAGTTTAGCAAATTCATCTGGACTAAGTGAATCCGATAAAAATAACGATGCCGGAAGGATGGAACCGTGGGATCTTAACCGGTGTCGTTATAATCAACTTTAAAATTTGTTTTAATTAAAATATTAAAAACACTTGAATTTTAAGACTTCTCTTAACCAGAACACTTTTCTCATCTCTTGATTTTCATCTTCTATAACTAAATCTCCTGCAACAACAAGGAGCTCGGAGCATGGTGGGCAGCACGACCATCGTCATCAGCAGAACCTGAGTCTACTTCAGCAAAACTTTCTTAGAATTAAATAACCAAGCCATAGGACTTCGAGGTAGTTTGCCTAGTGCAACATAAATCCTCAACTCTTCGTTAGGCATTTGCATAGCAAATTAAGCCCTAACCGGTCTTAGGATTCCGAGGTAGTCGTCCGATACGACATAAACCCTCACATCTTCGAGGCTATTTGTATGATCATGTCATACAAATATAAGTCCTAATTAATTAAAATTGGCAAGATCAAAACATTAAATAAATATTAGGACTTTCCTAAATCCAAGCCAAACAATAGGATAGTCGGGGAATTACCGAAGTTCGCTTCGAATCTGTGATTTCTCCTACCTTTCTTCCTTTGAACTCCCAAAACAAAATGTTCCAAATTTGATCCATTCCACTATTGAAATTCCAAAGTTCAATCCTTGAAAACCCTAAACTTTGAAATTCTTGAGAGCGAATTATCGATTATTATTGAGAGTTTTCTTAGGTGATTCCCGTCACTTAAGATGTAATTAACTATAGGGGCTTGCCCTTATAGGGAATTTTAAAGAACCCGAGTAATATAAACCCTGTTTAATGCTTTCATATTAAGCAGGGGAATTTGTCGGCTTATAAAATTGGTTTGCAGACCAAACAGATGTCACAAATCTTCTAGTTTATTTAATCGAGCCCCATCACTAAACATTATGTATATTCTTCGAGATAGATACATAGTTTGTGATGCGGTGCTCGTTTATATAAACTATTCGGGATGTGAGATCAGCTTGATTTCATATCTTAAAATTTTCAAACTTAAAATTATTTTCAAAATCAAATGCTACTTTCTAAATTATATATATATATATTTAAATCAAATTTAAAACCTAAAATTTGCCGACAATTTCTGTTAGACGACCCCTTTTCAAAATTCAACACAAAACCTAAAAATAATGCCGACAGGACTAAGTGAATTCGATGAAAATAACAGTGTCAAGATGACGGAACCGTGGGTTCTTAAACCGTTTTGTTTGAACAACTTTAAGATTTATTTTAATTAAAATATTAAAAATATTTGGAATTTAAGACTTTTCTAAACCTAAACACTTTTCTCATCTCCTGATTTTCACCTTCTAAAACTAAACCTCTGCAACAACAAGGAGCTTGAAGCATAGTGGGCAGCACGGCCATCGTCCTCAGCAAAACTCGGATCTACACCAGCTAAACATTTCTTAGAATTAAATAACCAAGCCATAAGACTTCGAGGTAGTTTTCCTAGTGCAACATAAATCCTCAACTCTTCGTTAGGCATCAGCATGATCATGTCATGTAAATTAAGTCCTAACCGGTCTTAGGACTCCGAGGTAGTCGTTTGGTACGACATAAATCCTCACATCTTCGAGGCTATTTGTATGATTATGTCATATAAACATAAGTCCTAATTAACTAAAATTGGCAGAATTACAATATTAAATAAACTCCCAAATTGAAGCCAAACAATAGGATAGTTTGGGAAGTTGCCAAGATTCTTCTTGGATCCTCAGCTTCTCCTACTTTTCTCCCTTGGATTCTTAAAATAAACTGTTCCGAATTCGAGCTAATCCCTTTTGAAATTTCCAAAATTCAATCCTTTGAAAACATTAAACTTTGAAATTCTTGGGAGCAAAACCACTGGTCATTATCGAGATATTTCTTAAATGATTCTCGTCATTTAAGATGTAATTAACTATAAGGGCTTGCCCTTATAGGGAACTTTAAGAACCCAGGTAATATAAACCCTGCTTAATTCCCTTATATTGAGCAGGGGAACTTGTCGGCTTATTAAGTTGGTTCGAAGACCAAACGGATGTCACAAATCTTCTAGTTTATTTAATCGAGCCCCATCATTAAGTAGTGTGTCTATTCTTTAGGATAGATACACGGTTTGTGATGTAGTGCTCGTTTATATAAACTATTTGGGATGTGAGATCGGTTTGATTTCATATCTTAAAATTTTCAAAATCAAATGCTACTTTTCCAATTATATATATTTAAATTAAATTTAAAATCTATAATTCGCCGACAACTTCTGTAGGCGACCCCCTTTTTTAAATACAACACACAAACCTAAAAATATGCCGACACCTACCTAAAGGGAAAAACCTAATTACTTTCCTGAACTTATATGTATGGATTAGCATCTTTACTAGTAGTGTTCTCATAAAATTTTTTTTCATGTAATCCTTTGAAGTGCCTTAATATGACAATCTACAATCATTTTTGAAATGAATAGAAGGCTAGAACTCTTAGACTTGATTACTAAATATTCTTACACTTGCAGAATTTACTTGAATTATTTAAAGATCTTTCTAAAAATTTTATTATTGTACTAATCTAAATCAAAATTACGGTATTCTAGAAAGAAAGTTCATTGCAGTGGATCATAATTTTATGTATTAACTAAAATTACTTGAGGACAAGTAATAGTTAAGTTTGGGGGATCTTAATCCACGAAAAATTTGATAACTTTTTACTATCCATTTCATACCTTTTTTTATGATATTGCACTTCATAGAAAGTTATTTTTCATGATTTCATGAAGGTACAATGATTTTGGGCCTTTGGAGCAAAAGGAAGCGTAAATGAGCAAATTTGGAGTGAAAAAGGACAAGAGGCATTATTTTGAACTAGCGTCGAACGACACTGTCACCAGTGCAGGATAACGCCAGTTTCTAGAGAGTTACGATGTTTTGGCAGAATAATGCTCCGAAGGTGCTCCTACTAGCGCCAGACAGCGCCCTATCCCGATTTTGAACTAGATTCAATGTATTTGGCTGAATTTTGAAAAGTTGCTGGAGGAAACTCTTAGGAATTCAATTTTGGCTGAATTTAAATACTTTTGGAGCCAAATTTCAAAAGGGGGGAAGAAAGGAAGAGAAGAGTTTAGAGTTTAGAGAGAGTTTCTTTCCATTTTGTGTAGGAAATTAGGTTTTGTGTTTTATCTTCTAACGAGTGAGAGGAGAGGGAAAGTGAGAGATTTCTTCTTCCTTACTGTTCTAAAGACAAAATTGTGTGTTGTTGTGAAGAAAGAAGATGAGTCAAAGGAATTCCTTGAGATTTGCTTGGAGAAGTGTTTGAGATAAGTTGTCTCTACTTTACTCTGTTTGTATGATGTTGTTTTTATATATATAATCCATGTTTTGTTATCTTTTTCTCATGAGTCTTCAGTATATTTCTTTGTCTTTCTCCTTTTCATGTGATGTGTTGATGTTGTGAAATGGAAATGATTTGTCGATTTATTATGAAGAATTTGTGATGACCTTTTCACTTAGAACTTCATTTACTTTTTGATATGGTCAATTAAATTATTAAAAATTATTGGGAAACAAATGTTCCGAAAGGATTATGAGTTCCACAACAAAAGTGAAGGTCACATTCCATGTCCAAGAATGAGAGATGTAGTTCATGGGCATTGAGTGAAAATAAATAGAGAGATATACTTTGATGGGCGTAGAATTAGAGATTTCAGAGTGACAGGTTGAAATCCTCAATTTGGTCATAATGTTTAGAAACTGAAGCGAGAGTTAGCCTTCAGGTGAAGGAAAGTGGGAGCTCTGGAGTGAGAGCCAGTATCCTCTCAACCTAACCACAGATTTGGGGACTAAACTTAGGATTAGCCAATGTTTTTTATACGCTAAAATATGGTTAAAGAATAGGAATACTCCTATTTGGCACAATACATTTGTATAACTGATCTATGTCACAATAATCATCACATTATGATTGGAATGGAGGAAGACTCTTTCTTGCAATTGTACTTTGTTATAAATTTAGTCTTGTGTTAGTTTAACTTACTAGAGTTTAGAACGTGCTTGGGTATAAATAGTAATTGAATCTGCTTGTCTTTACTTTAAGAATTAAACCTCTTACAATTGTGCTATAATTTGATTAGTGATTTCTGTGCTACGCCATAAAATTAAAGCCTCCCTGTGGGATCGATAACCAGGACTCCACTAGAGCCCTGTACTTGAGCGATACATATACTTGTGTTAATTGTGTAACTCATTATTATCTAATCAATATATAAATCTAAATCTGAGTTCATTAATTTTCGCAAATTAAAAAAGTCGCACCAGACGGCTCTGGTCCAAATGTTACAAAGCGGAGGTCGTTCTTACTCACAACACGATGATATGCTCCAGGATATCTCGTTCTATACTTAAAAATAATGTATGGAAACGAGAATCATCGGGAGGAATCTTGGACATTGTGAGTACCCCTGCAGATAGTTCTCAGGAAAGAACTTGTGAAAAACGTCCTATAAAGTCATTCGAGGAAAAATTGAAAAAGTTGAAAAATGATATTAAACAATTCTCAATATGGAGAAAGAAAGATTCTTTAAATAGTTCAAATGAGGAGGTCACTGAAATAAACATGGTAGAAACATGATCTACCTCCTTAGCACGAGAATTAAATGAAGAAGATATGATAAAAGAACTAATAGTGGCTATCTGACAATGGGATGAAAAAATCAATCGTCTCAAACAAAAAATGGAAGAATTGGCAGCAACTTTGCAAAACCCACAAACGAATCCATTTTGTGCCATTGAAATTATTAGGCTAGAGGCAATACACATTCTAGAGAATAGAAGAGAGCCAATAGAAATTGAATAAAGCACTCAAAAGAAAAAGGTTTCCACCCAAAGTAGAATTCCAGAAAAAGAAAATAAAGAATTAGTAGAAGAAAAGAAAAAAGAAACTATGGCTCAAGTAAAGGTTGGATCATTAATTCCAAAGGGTAGACCTTATCCAAAGGAATTTGATTCTGTCTAATACCCCAAAGGTTTTATTCCTCCTCTCTTCAAAATTTTTGACGGGACTGGTAATCCTCATTAGCATCTTGCACACTTTAGAGCGAGTTGCTACAATGTGGGAGGAAGTTACACTCTTCTATTCCGTCAATTTTTTAACAGTCTTACAAGAGTTACCTTTGACTCATATGCAAAACTTTCTAACGGGCCCGTTAAAACTTTTGTAGAGCTTGAAAGCCTCTTCATTCAACGGTTTGCTAGAGCATAACACCATACAACAGTTGGTGATCTGGTGGTAAAAAAATAAAAACCAAGAGAGAGTCTGGTGGATTACATTTTACACTGGAGAAATCTTAACATGAAATGTGAACCACAACTCCAAGAACAAAATGTTGTCGAAATCTTTCTTAAGAATATCCATGATCCTATAGCAGTCATGTTTAAAGGATTCACAATAAAGACATTTGAAAAAATGCTCAGTAAAGCTGCTAATCTTTAGGGAGAAGCCAAGCAGATGAGTGTAGCGGAAAAGACAGAAAAGACAAAGTATGTCAAAACATTTGAGAAGAAACAAGAAAGTGTTTCAGAAAAGGGTGAACAAGTGATGAAAGTTCAACCTGATCAAAAGAAGCAGTGACAGAACCAACCTCCACAACAGCCATCTTCTCTATTACAATTTCAACAAACAATTCTAGTACTGACAAGCAAGAGAACAATAATTGAAAGAATGAATAAGGAATGTCCATTCAAGACAGAGGCTATTGGAAAAATATTTAGTAGCCTACTGAAGATTCCAGAGTTCAAGCTACCTGAGGCTAAAAGATCAGGAGAGGTTGACATGAAGGACAATCTCAATTATTTCTCTTATCACATAATGCTTGGACATAAAATTAAAGAATGTTTTAATTCTTCAAAGACTGGTTAAAGCACAACTTTAAAGAAGGGAATATAGTAATCCCGAAAGAATATTTAAAAGGACCTAAAAAGGTTCAGTCAATATGATATCGGTCGATAAACTTATTTTTAATCGTGAAAACAAAGACAAAAATGACATTGCTCAAGGTGAATCTTCTGAGGAGATCTTTATGGACTTACAAATTACAAAATCTTCCAAGAAAGAAAAGAAAAAGAAAAATAAAGAATTAAAAAGGTTTAGAGGTCTTCTAAATATAGGAACTACTATTTTTTTTTTTGCATATTCTAGTTCTCATGTTTCTTTACCTTCCACTAAAATAGTTGTTTCGGATAAAGGAAGGAAATCCCTTGAACCATTAACTTTGTATGACTTCCTTTTTATCGCTACTATGAATACTTCCAGTTCTACTTACATTCTGTCTCTTGTGGATGATGCTTTTGAAAAAGATCGTTCCAATTTTGATCCTGTAGACAATGCTCAAATCATACATGATTCCGACCAGTCTAACGACAACCAAAACAATAATAACATTAGTGACAATTCTGATAAAGACAAAAACAAAAATGACTATGTCAATCTCTAACCACAAGGAACAACAATTTCCATAGAATTGGAACCTTTAGATTCAGAGACAAAAGAGTCGAACAGGAAACTAGAAGAAACAGTTTAAATTAATTTGCGAAGTGGAAAAGTTCTGCCTTCCAGAATGGTTCCCCAAAAGAAAGAAAAACAAATAGTCACATTGAAAAAGATCTTTCTTCTGATACACCCACAATTATCTAAAAGAAATGAAGACAGTTCTCACAACAAAGTGGATTATAATGTATTAGCTCATCTGAGAAAATTACCAGCAAAGTTAAGCATTTATGACGCCCTTATGCTTTCCAACGAAAAGAGGGAGTCATTGATAAAGCCCTTTTAAACTTAGACATTTTCTTAGCTCAACTTGCTAGTATCACCCAGATTGAAGCTTATCCATTAGAAGAATAGACAAAGATTACCTTTTCTAACAATGTCTCCTTACTTGGAATGACGAAACACAATCGTCCACTATACATCACAGTAAATATAAAGGACACAACACTTTTAAGGGTGCTTATTGATCCAGGTACCTCGATTAACATAATGAATTTAAATAATATGTGTATTTGGATATTGATGCATCCCAACTATCCAGAGATACAATGATGTTACGAGGATTTAACCAACAAGGAGAATGAGCTCTAGGGTCAATAACATTGCTCTTGAGAATGGATGATTTAGTGATGATGGAAAAATTCCATATCATCAATTCTGATACCTCTTTTAATGCTCTACTTAGTAGACCAAGGCTTTGTGAGCATAAAATGGTTCCTTCATCACTGCGTCAATGCATACAATATTTACAAAAAGGACAAGAATGTTGTATCACAAGAGATCAACAACCATTTTGAGTCCATGAAATAGAGTACATGAAGATGCTGCATACTATGCTCCAATAAAAAAATAGTATTCTCCATAAAAATAGTGATGAATATAAAAGAAAAAGACAAAGAAAAGAAAATAAATGAAAAAGACTATTCTTCTTCAAAACAGGCGAAGGGTGACAATTCTCATCAGACTCGCACTCGAGGTCGAGGCTAGGGACGAGGATGAGGGAAAGAAAACCCAATTGTCAAAATGAAGAAACCATTGAAGTTAAAAATTTACCTGGACTCTGAAGAAGATGCAAAAAGAAGAAACAACATCGGTGGTTCTAAAAGAATCTCAGTTCAAAATACCTCTTGAAGAAAAATGATTTGAGTATATGTATGAGAAAATTAATCATTATATACATGCTATGACCATAAATCCAATTTCTAGTTTTAAGATCAAGGATTTAGTGGTCAAAGAAGTATATGGTGATGATAAAAAACCAATCAAGTTTAGACATGGCTCTACTTCTTCTAGTACTGAAACTGATGTAAAATTAGAAGATTAAAATCTTGCAAAATTAATGAAAATCCCTTTTGAGTCGTATTCTCATTCGGCACAAAAATTTATTTAAAATAGTTTAATGCTCAAACAATAGTCTTTAAAATAACCACATTTTATTGAAAAAATATTGGATAACAATAAATGAAACCCTAACTCTAAAGAGGGTATTAGATTTGGCACTCTTGAACCCCTAGATGATACGAAATGTTTCCTAGTCTTCACCGAGGAACCTAATTCTAAATAAGCATTCGATCTTCCAGTTGAATATGGTCCTCCAGAAGTGAAAGAAGAAATTAAATCGACAGTTGATGAATTAAAAGTAATAGGGACAAAAGAAAACCCAAAACCAACTTTCGTTAGTTCATTACTTAACGACATGGAAGCAAAAGAATTAATTCAACTGTTAAAGGAATACAAAGAATGCTTTGACTGGACTTATATGACAAAATGTCTAGGCTAGCTCCAAAAGTCGCTACCCACAGACTTGGGATAAATCAAATACAATCCCTGTTAAACAATCTCTGAGAAAGATGTGTGTCTAAATATAACAAAAAGTCATTGCTGAAGTTAAGAAATTAATTGTGGCTGGTTTTATACGAGAAGAAAATTATCTGAAATAGCTAGGTAATGTAGTGTCGGTTAAAAAGAAAAATGGCCAAATCAGGGTCTGTGTGGAATTCAGAGATTTAAACAAAGCATGTCCAAAGGATTAATTTCCCTTACCAATCCCAGAATTGATGGTCAACATAGCATGCACACATGCAATATTTTCCTTCATGGATGGATCATCAAGATACAATCAAACAAAGATGTTTCTAGAAGATGAATCAAACACAGCCTTCAGACACCCATAGGTATATACTGTTACAAAGTTATGTCATTTGAATTAAAGAATGCTGGTGCAACCTACCAAAGAGCCATAACACAGATTTTCAACGAACTCGTACACAATCAAGTCGAATGTTATGTGGACGATTTGGTTGTCAACAATAGACAAAAAGATGATCATGTGTATGATTTAAGAATTGTCTTCGAATGATTACATTAATATAATCTTAAAATGAATCCCTTAAAGTGCACTTTCGATGTAGCTTCAAGGAAAATTTTAGGATTTATTTTCTAAATCGTCAGATCAAAATTGATCCCCTCAAAATCGAAGCCATCCTAAATATGCCTCCTCCTAAAAATCTAACTCAATTATGATCCTTTCAAGGAAAAGTAGTGTATATACGACGTTTTATTTCCAATTTTCAAGTAGGTGTCAGCCTCTCACTGCCCTAACCAAAAAAGATACCAAATTCATGTAAGGTGAAAAATGCCAACACGCCTTTGAAAATATCAAACAATATTTAACAACACCTCCTGTCTTAGCAGCCCCTGCGTTAGGAAGACCTCTAATCCTTTATGTTGTGGCATGGATAATTCCCTTGGAGCGTTACTTGCCCAAGTAACGAAGAGGAAAAAAAAGTGCATTATATTATTTAAGTTGGTGTTTGGTTCCGACTGAAATAAAATATTCAACAATTGAAAAGCATTGCTTAGTTTTGATTTTTCGCAGTTCAAAAGCTAAGGCAATATATGCTTTCTCATAAAGTAACTCTTATTTCAAGAGTTAACCCATTACAATACTTGATGACATGACCAACACTTTCTGGAATATTAGAAAGATGGGAAATAATATTGCTCCAGTTTGACATAACATTTGTGCCACTACGTGTTGTTAAAGGATAAATCTTCGCAGATTTCTTAGCAGCACACCCAATTCTGACTGGATCACCTCTTAATGATGATTTACCTGATAAACAGATATCAGAAATAAAAAATTTGAACATACAACGATGGGAATCATACTTTCATGGAGCGTCATCTGATCAAAAAGACAAAGACAAACAGACAATCATACTAGACAAAGCCAGGGTAGGATTAATTTTCATTACTCTAGACAAAGCAATGATGTTGTTTTCCTATCATCTAAATGAACCGTGTATGAATAATGAAGTTGAATATGTAGCACTCATAACCGGTCTGCAATTGACAATACTAATGGAAATAAAAAAATATAGACATCTATGGAGGCTCTCAATTGATCATTAATCAAATTGTGGGCAAATACAAGACTTTGAAATCTCGACGGAAACAATACTTCTGTTACACTCTAAAACTTCTTCAACAAATTCTTGATGTAGCTTTCTTCTTAATTCCAAGACGAGACAATTCTTTAGTAGATGTCTTGGCAAAACTTGCAAAAGAATTCACTTGTCTAGAAGAAGATGACATTCTGATTTCTATAAAAGATGACAAGTTCTTTCCCAAATTGACATGGACAATCTGTAAAAACTTGGTGAAGACACGACAATGACAATAATTGATGAAGAAAAGGATGATTGACGACAACCAATTATTCAATGTTTACAAACTGGAAGTACCCAAAAACAACTCTATCACAAATCAAATCAGATAAAGAGCATTGTCAAATGCTCTAGTGAATGATATTCTTTACACATGATCTTTTGACCAAATGTGGTTAAGATATCTAAAACAATATGAAGCTCAAGAGATTGTTAAAGAAGTTCATTCAGGTCCATGTGATCCACACCAATCTGGACCTAAGATGAATATGAAAATAAAAATAATAGGACATTACTGGCCAACAATGATGACTGATTGTCTTGAAATCGCGAAGAAATGTCATCAATATCAAATACATGGAGTGGTCTTACATCAGCCGCCGAATGTATTACATACAACTATTGCATCTTGCCCATTTGAATGTTGGGGCACAGACTGTGGGCCCTATAGACCCTTCATCATCTAAAGGCCATCAATTCATTCTAGCAGCCACTGATTACTTCTCCAAATGGGCAGAAGCAATACCGCTCAGAGAAGTTAAGGCATAACAAGTTATCCATTTCTTTAAGACTCATATTGTCTATAGATTCAGAATTCCTCGAAGAGTTATATCAAACAATGAACTGGCTTTTAAAAATACAAAATTAAATAATTTTATTTAGAGACATGGATAGATTGGAGATATTCCACAATCTATAATCTCAAAGCCAATGGTTTAGCAGAAGCCTTCAACAAAATGTTGGTACAATTTTTGAAAAAGACATTAAGTAACAGTCCAAGATAATGGCATGAGCAATTGATAAAACTTTATGAGCCTATAGGACTACATACCGAACACCAACACGGTCAACACCATTTGCTTTGGTATATGGTTCATAAGCTATCTTACCACTTGAAGTGCAAATTCCTTCTCTCAGAGTTGTGATCGCAAGCAAAATAACTAAAAAAGAAAATGCTAAATTACGACTTGAAGAACTTGAGAGTTTAGAAGGCAAGCGTCTGCAAGCTCAACAAAATCTTGAATTATATCAAGCAAAAATGATATGGGCTCACGACAAATTGGTTTGCCCTAGAATATTTTGAATCGGTGAATTAGTTTTAGTTCTCCGAAGACCTATCGTTGCTCATCGAAGAATATGTGGAAAATTTAAACTAATATGGAAGGGCCCGTATGTAATTGAAAAGACATATTCAGGGGAATCTTACCAATTGGTAGATTGTCAAGGAGAAAGATTCTTACCCCTAATCAACAGGCGTTTCTTGAAAAAATATTATGCAACATAAAAATGATGACTTGTTTATAAACTGAGAAAATAATGAATAAAATGACAAATGAAATTTCTGACAATCAATGTCTTTCTTTGAACATTTCCTTATGTTCACATAACATGTGTTTGTGAACATCATTTCTTGACAATAATGAATTTCATATTAACAAATTAAATTGAAACTTGGTTTGACATGTTTCCATTAACCTGTTACTTGCAGAAAAATGTCAAACAATAGACTCTTATTCACTTTTCGAAGTGGTGTGTGTTTTGCATTGAATCGTCGATGCATCGAGAAAGGATCAAGGATCCACTTTGACTTTTATATGACATAGATCGAACTATTATATAAAGGGACATTTTTGTCTATTGTTGACAAAGAGGAAGCTGAAAGGGAATTTTCTTTGCTGAATTTCAAGACCCGTCGACCAAATATCATTGAAGAAAGAGTGAAGCCAATGGCTTAGAAAAGAAAACTTGACTCTGGAAGATTAAAGTTAGTGGTAGTCGTTGCAACTCAGGGGATCATAGAAGCATCCGTTGTGGGAGTCAATAAATTGACAGCAAGATTGACTCGGGCCCAGAGACGAAATAGAAATAAATGACTAAAACAGATCGAAGAAAAGGAACAATGGAATGTGAAACTTATGGAGGAAAAAATTTCAGGATTCAAATTTCCGATCTCTGAAGATATGCCTAGAGAGGTATGTCATATTATAGGAGTAGAGAATCTAGATCCTGAAGAAGAATGAATATAAAGGACAGTTTTGCACCGAATCCATATGTGTCTGTACTCGACCTCACGACATCAGATAAATCTATTGATAGACAGATTATTTTAGAAGAAGAATTGGGGCACATTCAAGCTCTCAGATGACATTCTTTTGAACAATTCAAACATAACGATGGACGAACAATCAACATACTAGAAGGTATTAAAGTAATCATAGGAGTCTTCGTTGAAAATGAGCAGGCTGACATCGTTGAACATATAATGGAAGCCCGAGATCTTAGACGAGTTGGAAGCTTGAAGAAGAGGACATTTTCTGAGCCCAATAAATGGATACGTGGTAAAGGGCAGGTAACTATCCAGCATGGATGTTGTTACAACTATGCTAAAGATAAAGATGAGAATCCTCCCGGAATTCTGTGACATGAACAAGTAGACCCAATGCCTACAGTCATTGTTCAAATCATCAGACGACTGGTAGCTTGGGATATAATACCGCATAGTTGCATTCTAGACAACTTCATTGTTAACATTTATGAAGAAGGGGATTGCATCCCGCCACATAGTGATAGTCATGACTTTGAGAGACCTTTTTGTATGTTGTCACTCTTAAACAAAAGCTCTATAATGTTTGGGAGAGAGATAAGGATTGTGGGACCAGAAGAATTTCATAGGTCTTACCAGATTCCCCTTCCAAGTGGATCAGTCCTGATCTTACAAGGGAATGGAGCTGATGTTGCTAAACATTGCATACCCAGTGTAAGCAAACAACGGATCTTGATTGCACTGCAAAGAATGCGTCCTAAAAAATGGTTGATTGGTTATAAACCTGTGCCAGAGCTCGAGGGATTAAAACCTTTGGAACTACCATGACCCATGATTATCCAAACACCTAAGACATACTTGATAGACAGTGTATTGGAGTGTTAGATATTTGTGGTAGGTCTAGCAGTATCCAGGGTTACAAGGATGATAGAAGGACAATCTGACAACTTCTGATATGATGTCATATCGAAATTTTATAATGTGTGTCGTGTGATATATGATGTACTGTTGACTTTTTCCTCAATGTACAGTATCTTTGGTAGTGGAATAAAATTTTGTAAAATATTTCCCAGCTATCAATAATACTCGACAGGTCCAAAAATGCCAAAATAATACTTTAAATTAAAAATGACATAATAAACCACTCACGACAATTAACATGAGATTTATCCTTTGACCTATAAAGGTCAAATCCGCAGCGGATCCATTCTTCTTCATGTGTTTTTCACACATAACTTCTGCTATTGGATATAAGGCCCTTCCTGACACAGAAATATGACATCCATCTAGCTCTTTCTTGAGAAAGGATACAATTAGCATAACATTCCTTCTCAAAATCGACATATCGACATCTAATAATTCGAACATATTGTATTATATCCATTCTCTCACTTCTGCTATTGGATATAAGACCCTTTGTGACACGAAAATATGGCATTCCTCTAGCTCTTTCTTGAGAAAGGATATAAGTTGCATAACAGTCTTTCTGAAAATTGACATATCGACATTTGACATTTTTTAGAGATGGTATGGCATCCACTCTCTCTCTCTTCAACTAATGGATATAAGACCTTCCTGACACAAAAATATGGTATTCCTTAGCTCTCTTTTGAGAAAGGATATAAGTCGCATAACATTCCTTCTCAAAACAAACAATACCGACATTTGACATCTACGAGAAATAGTGTAAGACCTCCTTAAATGGAATAAAATATCTAGTCTTTCTCTTTGAGATTCGTTTAACATTCCTTCTCAAAATTGACATATCGACATCTCACATTTCTGAGAGATGGTATGACATCGACTCTCTCTCTCTTCAGTTATTGGCTATAAGACCCTTTCTGACAAGGAAATATGGTATTCCTCTATCTCTCTTTTGAGAAAGGATATAAGTTGCATAACTTTCCTTCTCGAAACCGACAATACTAACATTTGAAATCTATGTGAAATAGTGTAGGACCTCCTTAAATGGAATACAACATCTACTCTCTCTCTTTGAAAAATGATATAAGTCGTATAGCATTCCTTCTCAAAACTGAAATATCGACATCTGATATTTCTGAGAGATTGTATCGCATCCAGTGTCACTCTTCAGCTATTGGCTATAAGACCGACAAGGAAATATGGTATTCCTCTAGCTTACTTTTGAGAAAGGATATAAGTCGCATAACATTCCTTCTAAAAACTGATAATAATGACATTTGACATCTACGAGAAATAATGTAAGACCTCCTTAAATGGAATATGACATCTACTCTCTCTTTGAGAAAGGATATAAGTTGTATAGCATTTCTTCTCAAAACCGACATATCAACATCTGACATTTCTGAGAGATGGTATGGCATCCACTCTCTCTTCTGCTATTGGATATAAGACCCTTCCTGACAATGAAATATGATATTCCTCTAGCTCTCTTTTGAGAAAGGATATAAGTCGCATAGCATTCCTTCTTAAAATCGACAATACCGACATTTGACATCTACGAGAAATAGTGTAAGACCTCCTTAAATGGAATACATCATCTACTCTCTCTCTCTCTCTTTGAGAAAGAATATAAGTCGTATAACATTCCTTCTCAAAACCGACATAATGACATTTGACATTTTTGAAAGATGGTATGACATCCACTCCCTTCCCGGTTATTGGATATAAGACGTTTCTTAACACGAAGATATGTCATTCCTTTAACTCTTTTTTTGAGAAGCGATATAAGTTGCATACAATCCTAAAAATTGACATAACTAAATTTGATATTTTTGAAAAGCGGTGTAAGACCTCCTTTAATGGAATATTGCATCCATCTTCTTTTCAAATATTGAAAATAAGATTTCTTTGATATTAAAATTATTTTTAATTGACAATTTTGTTGGGTTATTCAGACCATTTCGTTCAACACCAACATGTGTGGCATACATATTCCGTATTCTACACATATTGGGGGTCTATTTGTTGACCTCACTTTTGTGAGGATCATTTATAAATCATCTTGAAAAAGGAAGTCTACTAATATTGATCTACTAAATCTTACCAATGATCACTAAACCTTAATGTCTAGGGTAAAACCCTAATGAAGCTTTTTTTATCCAAATTTTAATGACATCCTAAAATGATCAAATCAGTAATGACAAACCCTGATTTGATCAACCCTTGACCCAAATGGTCAAATTAGGTCAAAATGGTCAATCCATTACTCAATAAGCACCACATTGACCAAATGGTCAACCCTTGACCCAAATGGTCAAATTAGGTCAAAATGTTCAATTCTTGAGCCAATGACCACCACATTGACAAAATGTTCAACCCTTGACCTAAATGGTCAAATTAGGTAATGGTCAATCCATGACCCAATGACCACCACATTAACAAAATTCGTCAACCCTTGACCCAAATGGTTAAATTATGTCAAAATGGTCAATCCTTGACCTAATGACCACAACATTGACCAAACTGGTCAACCCTTGACCCAAATGGTTAAATTAGGTCAAAATGGTCAATGCATGACCCAATGAACACCACATTGACCAAACTGGTCAAGCCTTGACCTAGATGGTCAAATTAGATCAAAAGGTTCAATCCATAACCCAATGACCACCACATTGACCAAACTGATCAACCCTTGACCAAAATGGTTAAATTAGATCAAAATGGTCAATCCTTAACCCAATGACCACCACATTGACCAAACTGGTCAACCCTTTACCCAAATAGTCAAATTAGGTCAAAATGGTCAATCCATGACCCATTGACCACCACATTGACCAAACTGGTCAACCCTTGACCCAAATGGTCATATTAGGTCAAAATGGTCATGTCAATCCATGACCCAATGACCACCACATTGACCAAACTGGTCAACGCTTGACCCAAATGGTCAAATTAGGTAAAAAATGATCACTCCTTGACCTAATGACCACCACATTGACCAAATTGGTCAACTTTGATCAACCTAGGTCAACTTTGATCAACCTTGGTCAAATTTAGTCAACCATGTTTAGCCATGGTTAACTTTATTCAAATTTGGTCAAAATACTCAATTTTGAACCAAATTAATAAAAAATAATCAAATGATTTACCTTCAAAGTCATTTTGATTAATTTGTGGGTTAATATTATAATTTTCTACATTTTTAATTAATTACATAATTAATTAAAAATGGAATTATGATTAAATAACCCTAAATTGAATTTGAAATTATGACATCACCCATGACACCAAAAATCCATAATTGATTATTAAAATTAAATTCAATTTATGGAGAGTCATCCATGGATCAGATATGACAAATCCATGGGTTACCTTGATTAACCAACGTAAGGGCTCATCATGACACCATTTTACATAAATAAAAATGGTGTCATTCTTTCATCCTATCTTTAAAGGATGATGTGAGTGACTCACCATTCGACACTCCTTCCATTCAATTGAAGAAGAAGCTTATCTACATCATCCCTTACACCATGGGTAGCCTCATCATGACATTACATGAAAAATGAGGAAGAGAAAGGGTTATGTGGCATTCTCCTCAAGCTTCATCACGGGATTGATAGAATCACTTGGTGAAGTTGAATTAAACAAAACTTAACCAATTTTATCCACCTCATAAGTGAAACAATGGAAGGAAGCCAAGTTTTCAACCAAGCTTTCACCATGGTTAAACCCAACATGCGTTAGTCTTGGGAAATCCATGCATGCTCATCTCCTAACCAAAATTTGATCAATAAGTCATCATTGAATGAGCTTTCAGCTCCCCCAAGTGAACCCAAGCAAATTTGGGCTCACCCATGGTTACCATAAGTCTATAAATAGGCTAACTCGTGAGCCTTCAAGAGAGGAATATACCAAGATACAAGCTGAATCACTTGAACCATTCTACATCAAACTTCTTCCCCAGGACCTAAGCAATTGATCCTCCATAGAATTAGGTCTCCCACAGTTCCCTTCCAATTTCTCTACCAAAAAACAAGACCATTTTCACGGTTGAAATGAAGTTTCTTAAAACTTGAAATTAACTCCTCTAAAAGCTTCCTAGATCTCTATGAGACAAGCCCAATCGAAATTGATCCTTCCCATAGGCTCTAACCCACTGTTCCACTTTCATCTTCCAAACCGTAACTCACTCTGATCAAACTCATATCTAGCCCTAATTTCACCTCAAATTGAGTTGGGGACAAGATCTTTGAGGTCAAGGCGAAGCTGTAGAACAAATTTAATTGAAGTTTCATCAACACAGGACAAGTTATGGTTCTTTGGACTCAAACCGAGCTCGGGTTTGATACTTTGTGAAACAAACCAATTCACAACCCTAACATGGCCGTATGGATGGGTCGCCAGGAACAAAAATCGCTCGAATCCATCAAAAATCCAACAAGATTTTGTTCCTAAACTATGAACGGTTTACGGGTTTAGACCAGAGGAACGAGATGAACATATGCCTTCCATTTCGGTGTTTTGGAAATGGACGGCTCTGATTTAATCCAAACTGATCCTGTGTTCTAATCCCCATACTGGATCAGCTGCATTTCGACACATCCGAGGACAAGCGATGCCTTTTGGTTATTTTTGTTTTATAAGGATTTAATTAAATCCAGATTAACCTTAAGCTAATAAAAAATCCATATATTGATAAATAAAAATCAGAAAAATATAATAAAAATATTTCTGAACTCAGGACAATGAGAGGAATAATGTGGAAATGAAATTATGAATTAATGAGTTATATTTAATTTTTAATTAATTAAATACTCTCTGGAGTAATTTAATTATTAAAATTTATTCATAAATTAGAAAAACATGAAAATTTTAGGGATCAATCTTTATGTCCTTATGAACATCCACTGATTTTTCTAAAGCTAGGAAAATTCCCTAGGAAAAGAATTCCTAATTTCTATTAAACTTTGTAATTATTTTTAACAATAATTATAAAAAATCAAAAATTAAGAAATTAAATTGGAAATTGGTTAGGAACCTTAGGGTGACAGACTTAAACCCTAAAATGACAAATCTTAGCCTTTTGAAAATTTAAAATGACATTTTTTTAGGGTTAAAATTCTTAATTATGAATTAATATTTAAAACCTTAAAAATCTTTTATGACTCAAATTTTCACCATTCTTAGCTTACTCCACATTGGACTAAGTTAATTATGAGTCTAACACTAATAGGCTCAAATCAAACTTTAATTAGGTTTAATCCACCATTAGACCTAATTAAACCTCATTAAACCTTAATTAAATTATGTTTAATACAAATCAAACCCTAATTAGTTATAAGACACCAATTAGACCTAATTCAATCAAGTTAAGCCTTAATCACATTAGGTTTAAATTAATAAACCCTAATTAGGTCCAAGACACTAATTAGACCTAATTAAATCAAGTTAAGCCTTAATCACATAACGTTTGACTTAATAAACCCTAACTATGTCTAAGACACCAATTAGACCAAATTAAATCAAGTTAAGCCTTAATCACATTAGGTTTAATTTAATAAACCATAATTAGGTCTAAGACACCAATTAAACCTAATTAAATCAAGTTAAATCTTATTCACTTTAGGTTTAAATTAATAAACCCTAATTCAGCCTAAGACATCAATTAGACCAAATTAAACCTATTAAACCTTAATCAAATTATGTTTAATACCATAAACCCTAATTAGGTCTAAGACACTAATTAGACCTAATTAACCCTATTAAACCTTACCCAAATTAGGTTTAATTAACATTAACCTAATTAAACTTAACCACAACTATGTCTAATTAACCAATTAAATTTTACCCAAAATAGCTTTAATTAACCTTAACCTAATTAGACTTAACCACAATTAAGTTTAATAACCTTATTAAATCTTACCCAAATAAGGTTTGATTAACCTTAACCTAATTAGACTTAACTACAACTAAGTCAAATTAGTCATATTAAACCTTACCCAAATTAGGTTTAATTAACCTTAACCTAACTAGACTTAACCACAATCACCTATTAAACCTTAACCAAATTAGGTTTAATTAATCATAACCTAATTAGACTTAACCACAATTAAGTCTAATTAATCAATTAAACCTTATCCAAATTAGATTTAATTAACCTTAACCTAATTAGAATTAACCACAACTAAGTGTAATTAATCAATTAAACCTTATCCAAATTAGGTTTAATTAACCTTAATCTTTATTTAGGTTTAACCTAACTTGAACCTAAATCAAACTTAAACCATTTAGGTTCAACATACATTAAACCTAACCTTAGCCTATACTTAGGTTCAACCCAACTTGAACCTAATTCAAACTTAAACCTTTTAAGTTCAACATACATTGAACCTAATGTTAACCTATACTTAGGTTTAACCGAACTTGAACCTAAATCAAACTAAACCATTTAGGTCCGACATATATTGAACCTAACCTTAACCTATACTTATGTTTAACCCATATTGAACTTAAATCAAACATCTAACTTAGGTTCAACCTAACATGAACCCAAGTTAACCCAAACTTAAGTTCAACCCATATTGAACTTAAGTCAAATATCTAACTTAGATTCAACTTAACTTAAACCCAAGTTAACTCAAATTTAACTTCAACCCATATTGAATTTAAACTTGAGTCAAACCTAAGTTCAACTCATATTAAACTTAAGTCAAAAAGTATAACCGTAAGTTCAACCCATATTGAACTTTAGTCAAACCCATAACTTAGAACCAAGTTAATCGAACTTTAGATTCAACCTATATTTGATCTAAGTCAAACTTAAGTTTAACTCATATTGAACTTATAGTTAAACCTATAAACTTAAATTCAAATTAAACCAAACTTCTAGGACCTAACTTAAACTTAACTCTGGTTCAACCTACATTGGACCTAACTCAAATTTAACTTTGGTTCAATCTACATTGAACCTAACTCAAGCCAAACTTAAGTTTGATCCAACTTAAACTTGACCTAAACTATACTCAGTTCAACCTACATTGAACCTGATCCAAACTTAAATTAGGTTCAACCGACATTGAACCTAGTTCAAATCTTACTTAGGTCCAGTATACCTAAGTCAAGATCTTTAGGTTCACCCTATATTGAATCGAATCTATACTCAACCCAATCTTTAGATTCAAACAACATTGAATCTAAAATTTAACTCATGTCAGATTTTATCTAAATAATAAGTCTAATTCATATTAGACTTAAAATTAAACATCTCTAGATTAAAAAAATATCAAATCTAGAATTTAAAGTTTAATTTAAGTCCAATTTACATTAGGATTAACATATTTAGATTCAAATGACATCAAATCTTAAATTTTAAAGTATAACTTATGTTAGATTTTATTTAAGTCTAATCAGTATTAGACTTAAAACCCTTATATTCAAAAGACATTGAATCTAAATTCCTAAATCTATTTTGTATTAGATTTAACTTAAAATCATTAGATTCAAGCGACACTGAATCTAAAATTCTCAAGTCTAATTAGATCTTACAGCCATTAGATCTATATAAACTTGACTCCTTTCTTTAAATCTAAATTACTGTAGACTGAAAGAAACAAATCAAAACTAAAATGACATAATCAAGACAAAGGATAATCACAAAACCTAAACTTTTAGGATAGCCACCAAACAAATAACAAACTGCAAGACAAAACGACAATTAAATGACAAGCAACAACAAAAAAAAATGACATAACAAATGACACTGAAAAAATCAAACCTTTAGGGTAGTACGTAACACTTAGAAACATATTACCCTTAGGATTAAACATTGATGTTCCTTTCTTTATTCATGAAACTTCTTAGAAAATAAGTATTAACACTAATCAGGAGTTTTATTAGACAATTCTAATTATCTAAGATGTAATTAACTATAGGAGCTTGCTCATATAGGAGATTTAAGAACTCAGGATAGGTATCACACCTAGAAAACTCTGGTTACCAAAAGTTTACATGTGATCCTTTTTATATAAAAATTTTAGAATAAGGCATTCTAGAATCCCCTTTTGTAAGGATTATCACTAACATTCCTCATTCTACAGTTTACTATTTTATCGGCCCTTATTTTCTTTAAATTTGTTAACATCTGAGGATCCTTTACATGATCTGAAGAAATGAGATCTCTTGAAGACTAGGGCAATATAACAAATAAATAGAGTGTCAACTCCCCTAAACAATGACATCAACATTTCACACCTCACATTGACACGAGAGAATCTCGACGGCGACGGACCGGCGACGAGCCAAAATCCCTCAACTCCAGATGACATCACCATCCTCTTAATAGCAAAGAGGGCGCCTATGTGCCCAATCACCTAGCATGTGTGGTTTGCTTGTTGGTAGAGAAATTAGCGCTTATGCGCCGTATATGGGCGTCTATGCGCTCGGGATTGCAAATAAGTGCTACTTTTTTCTTTCCAGTCCGAGAGCGTGGTACTTATGCGTTGAACATGGGAACTTATTCTCCCAACTTAGAATAGAAGTAAAAACCCAAGAGCCCGACGTATATGCACCCCATGCACCATCTAATATGGGATTTCGTAGTTAAGCCCCCTAGGCAGCCCAAAATAGTAAGATTTTCTTAGTTAAAGAAGGATTTGCCTTGGAGGGATAGAGGATGACAATGATAACACCTTTTTGAAGCTTTTTGGGGAAGATTAGAGAAGAGTGGTGTTGACCTCATTTTTGGTGAGGTCCTTCCTTCCTTTTAGTGCTTAGAATCTAGCCATAGGAGTTTCCCTTTGACTATTCTAGAAGACTAGAAATGGAACCCACCATTTAGAAATTCAACGAAATCTAAAACTCTCTTTAGAATCCTACATGAATGGTCATCAACCACCAAATTACTTGGAAGGTTAGGACCAATGTGTAGAAAGATAAGGATGAGATCCTATAGGATGGTCAAGCCTTAGGATAACCCTGGGTGGCTTGGTCTTGGTGAGGTCCAACTTGAACACACCACATTGTTGCACATGCTTGAACCCTGAAATTACTCACACTTAACCTAGCCTCCTGACTCTTTTAGGAGACTCATATGAATGGACCTCAACCCTAGTCCTTGGCTAAGAGGGTTAGGAACAACATATTGAGTGCCTAAAATGAGTCCTCTCATGGCTCTTGTGAGCTTAAGATGGCTTCATGGCTCAACCAGAATGATTCCATGTTACTCACCATGAACCAATCTTCATTTTTCCAAAATTTTTATTTTTTGACCCTCGGGGCCCTAAACTCACCAAATTACCCAATTACCCTTGAAGAGGGCCCAAATTCCATAAATTACCCAAAATTTCTCAAAATCCCTTCAAAATCATTCCAAGTTGTTCCCCACTACCCAATTTGACCAAATTTACCCAAATTTGATAAAATTTCCAAAATTCCCAAAATACCCCCAAAATGCCCTTCATAGCTAATAATTTTAAAAATTTCAAAATTCTTAAAATGTTCCAAAAATTCATAATTTCATTTTTTTCAACTACACTATTCCCCAATTTTGTCAAATTAATCCAATTTTGCCTAGAATGCCAAGTTGATTTATTTTTAACTCAAACTTAACCCAATTAAACCCAATGCCAACCAAATTAACTCCAATTTTCTCCAAATAAAATTCCAAACCTTCATAACACTCCCACAAACCAAAAATTTAGTTAAGTTGAAACTAATTTTATCCCAAGCTTTTTCTAAAATTGTTCAAACCCCAAAAATTTAAGTTTCCCCAATTAACCCTCATGACTCAAGCCACCTAAATCAAACCCAAAATCCCTCAATTTTCTCCAAAGTAAATTCCCAAATCTTCCTAACACCCTCATAAACACTTTGCAACATTAATTTTACATCAAATCCAACACTAGCCCAACTTTGACCCAAATTCCCCAATTTAACCCATTTTTGACCTTATTATTAAAATACCCAAATTGAACCCAATTCAACTTCAAATCACCCCAAATTTGTTTCAAACTATTTATAACACATTCCTAAACCAAACACAATATTTATTTGACACAAATTTTGACCAAAGCTCATCCAAATTCCTTTTGACCCAAAAAGCCCAATTTTGGCCCATAAGCCCAAATCTTTCCCAAATTTCATTTCCTAATCAAATTTCAATATATCTAAATCCAGTTTCAATCAATAACAAATCAATTTGTTCATCCCATAATTAATTACAAAATTTCAAATCAACATGGGCATATTAAGGCCCATCCCCTTTATGCATTTTAAAACCTCACAAAATCAAATTTTAAAGGCCCAACTTCAGCCCATATGTCATATTTTCATCATCCTAACATTTCATGACATTTTGATCATCATCCCGTGGCATCATGTCCAATTTATTGCATGCATACATGGCATCATACCAAATTGGGTATTTTGGCATAAAAATTTCCAAAACCATGAAAATCCAAATTTCCTTCTACATGAAACTTTCCCATGACTCATGAGCATCATGGCATGGCTTATGCATCATTCCATGACCATCCAAGGTAAAAAAAATTTCCAAATGAGGCAAGGGGGAGGTAACACTTCCTTTCCTCTTCTTCCCATGAACTTTCCCCCATTCCAAGCCATCAAGTCTTCTCCCAAACTCTCATGGCTGCCAATTAAGCTCACTTAAACTCACTTGGGGACCTTGAGATTAGTCCTAAACCATTTTGGGAAAAGGTTAGGCCTTTGGACCAAGGGGTTAACTCAAGTGAATCCAACTTAGCCTAAATCCCATGTTTCCATTAAATCTTCCCCATGGAGCCACCAAATGTTTAAGCTGAAGCTTCCACTCAACCTCACTGACTCCACCTGACCCTGACTTGACCTGACCCTGGCCGAACCACCTCCTCAGCCACCGAAAAATATCAGGCCGAGAGGTCTAAATTGGCTTAAAAATTGAATTTGAACTTGCTGAGTTGTCCCAACCCAATTGGACTTCACTGTTGTTCTTCTCCTCCCCTAGGCAGTTGATCCCAACCATCAATTGGCCCTAGGAAGCCCTCTAGCCATGGTTATTTAACCAGCCATCCTCCACGGCTTAAGAGGCTGCTGAAATCAACTCTACCAAAACTCCCCCCAATTGAGCTCAAATTCTTCCCTAAGCTAAGAGAAGTTGAGCTCCACTATCTGTCAGCCCTAATCTCCCCTGTCCGAGCTTAATTTCTTCACCCAAAATCCACTCGAAAACAGAACATCCACCAAACTTCCACCAAACCAAAATTAACTCTTCCCACACCTTCACCAGAGGTAGAGAAGGAGTTCCCCCATCGAAGCCCCCTCTGTGGAGCTCTCTACTTTGCTGGACACCTTAAACCGTCCACCTGTAGGAGGAGTTCTAAACCAACCTCAAAGGGAGCTCGAGTGCTGCTTATAGGAGCTTCTCTAGACCCCACTGAAGGTGTCAAAACCATCCAATTGAGGCTAAACCTCTTGGACAAAGGTAAAGAATCAAAACACCCAAATACGAGCTCGGGTTGGGCCTTTTTGAAGAAAACATGAAATTAATACATGATCAACGATATGGATGTGTAGAGCTAGGTTAGATCTAGGTGTAGGAGCAAATTTCATTCAATTTAGTTGAGTATCAGCCGAGATTTTAACCCTAGAACGCGGACGGTGCTCGGTTCACACCAGCAGGGGACGATGAAGGAGAGCCATTGGATGGCACATATAATGGATGGATGGTCTTGATCGGGCCGGACAAACTCTTCCTCCGTAAATAGTGGGACGTGTGGCGGCTGACGCAGATGGAGGAGTCGAATTGTAGGACGCCGCGTGGAGCTTTGACGCACCGTAGGTTGACGAGGCGTCGCGCTAGATAAATGGGAAAATCCCTATTTTCTGAATTAATAAAATACTCAGAACTTTGAAAATGCATAATTTTGTGTAGAAAAATCCAAAAATTAAAAGAAAAATACCCTCTTGCTCAATGAACAGAGGAGAGTAATATGGAAATAAAATTTTGTTAATTTGATGCATATTTTATTTTTGATGATTTTCCTTGTGTTTTTAGTCTTTCAATTCTCCATTCACTTGAAAATTCACCATGAAATGAGCTTAGGATATATTATTCAATCTATCATTAGGAACATTCCCTAATTTTTTCAAAGTCAGAGAAGGTCTCTATGGAAAGTTATTTATTTCTCAAGTTTTTGTGTCTATTTTGGTATTTTAATTCCAATAATTAGTATATTACTTAGAAAATTCTAGAAAAATTAGGGTAGGTTCCATGTGACCAGGGGAACATTGGAAAATTTCAATTTGATTTAATTCACTCAAACAAACCCTTATTTGGCCAAAATCCTAAAACTGTCATTAAATTAATTTGGAATAACCACACATCAAAATAACATAAAATTAATTCTCTATTGTGCTTTAGGATCATGAGAACCCCACATAAATGTTTAAAGTCAATTGGAATCAATCTAACCGCTTAAATGATTTTTCTAAGTTCAATGTCATTTTAAACACTTAAATAATTTTTAATAATTAAAATACAACTCAAAAAATTATAAAAATGATTTTGGGAGTTCTCTGTGATTAGAGGAGTCTAGAAAAAATAAAATTTCATTTTTCATAAAAATTTAATTTTTAATCATTTTAAATATTTAATAATTAAAAATTTATAAAAATCGCAAACATATAAAAATTCAACAAAATGTCACTTTTGGCCTCCCAATCACTTGGGAACCATTAAAATATTTTTCCTAAGTCTCTAAGTTAATATATTAATTTTAAAAGGCCTAGGATAATTTTTAACATTTAAAAAATGAATTTTCTTAACCTTTCACTAAAATAATTATAATAAATCAAATAAAAATCAGAAAAATGTAAAATTTACTTCTCTAGTTTCCCTGATCTCGGAGAGATTTTTTAAAAATATAAAACTTAATTTTATACCTTCAAAATATTTTATATTTAATTAACACTCTAAAACTTAAAATAATTACTATAATTAAATTAAAATTCAAAAAATCACCAAAAATGGTCCAAGTGTTCCTCTTGTCAGTGGAGACCTTCCATAATTTTCTTAAGGACAAAAACTTTACCTTGGTAATGTTATTGAATTTTCTTTGAAACTCCCTATTTTTCATTAAAATAATTATATAAATTAAATAAAAATCAGAAAAATCACATTTTCTCCTTTGATTTCTTAATTGACATGTGAGTGAGGTGACATAAAAATTTCAAAGTCATTTGAATTTGATTTAATGAATTATGAGGTGAACAAGCCTAAAGGGGTAAAAGAGTAAATATTGAATTTTAACCTTAATTAACATTTAGGCTTAACTAAGAGGAAAGGGAAAAGTTTAATCTTAATTGTTTACTTAGATGATTGAAACTCAGGGAATGAAGTGGTAGGAACTTACTAATCACCATCAATATCAAAAGGAAATACTAATTACTTAAAACCCTTATGATTTGGAAGTTAATTAAGTATTAATGGTAGGGTTAGGGGTATGATATAGGAGGATGTCCATTCCTTAATCTAAACCTCTAACCACTGATTTAATTAAATCTATTTAACTCTTAATAAGAATTAAAATGAAATAATCTAATTAATCCAAAATGATTAAAGAGAAATAATTATAAAGTAATAATAATTAATAATCTTAAACAAAAAAATTTTAACTTAAAACTAATTAAAATAGTTTTAAAATAATTAAATTAAAAATAATTTAAAATTTAAAGTTAATTTAAAAATAATTTCTTTAATCAATTAAAAATAATTTAAGATATTTAAATAATTTCTTTAATAAAAATATATAATAATAATAATTTAAAACATTAAAATAATTTATCTAATTAAATAAAAAATAATTTAAAACATTTAAAAAACCTTTTTAATTAAAAAAATGAATTAAAACATCTTAAGTTAAATAATCAATTAATTAGATAATCAATTAAATTAAATAATCAATCGATTAAATAATCAATTAATTTAAATAATCAATTAATTAAAACATTGAAACATCTTAAAATGCAACAATCAATTTAAAACCATTTAAGAACATTACTGTAATTGATTTAAGGACTTTAAGAACTAAATTAAATCACCTTAAAGAAACTATTAATCCAACTTTAATTAAATTGGTTAGGTTCTTTAATGAACCAACTTAGCCCTAAAGACTTTCATTTCATAACTTCTAAATGAAATGCCTAATTACATGTCACCTCTCTCATAAGACAACTAAAACATCTAAGTTCACTGAGCAAGAAAAATTAAAACAAATTTAAACGTCAATCAAACTTTGGATGATTAATTCAACTAAACAATGAAATCATTTGGACTCAAGATAAATCCAGAAGTTTTGAAAAGTTGTTCGGGGCTCTACCTCGAGCACTTCCTCAATCTGATGGGGTGTTTCAGAAGAACAATTGAATTTCATTATTCTTTGACGAAGAAAATCATCCTTAAAACAACTAGGATTTCAACCTAGACGTCACAGGACTTGATGAGCAACTACGATCTGAGCCTAGACATCATAGGGCTGGTAGATGATCTGAACCTTTCCCCTAGCTTTACTTAAGTGTTCTCTTAAACATTTATATGCCTTAACATGAATTTTAAGTGCAGCGGGGGAATGGCGGGAAGACCCTCAAGGTACGCATTTAAGTTTATTTTGCTTTACATTCCACAATTTATTAAATGTTTTATTTTCCTGTATTTTATAAACTTATGAAAATGATCGAACGCAGCATGTTTAAATAACTTAAATTTTAATCACCAACAAAAAAACCTGCAATTGTAAATGAAATTAAAACGTCTCGTTGGATGATCGAAAATCCCTCGGATGATGTAACCCATGTGTTGCTAACGAGATTTCTCACGGTCTAAATGAAAGTATGGAACTCATTCAGTTGAGTTTAGCAAATTCATTTTGGCTAAGTGAATCCGATGAAAATAGTGGTGTTGGGATGATGAAACCATGGGATCTTAACCGGTTCTGCTTAACCAACTTTAAGATTTCCCTTAATAAAAAACTCAAGACATTGAATTTGAAACTCAACCTCTAGACCATGACACTTCTCTCATCCCCTGATTGTCACTTTTTTAAACTAAACCCTCTGCAACAACAAGGAGCTTGGAGCAAGCGTGGTGGGTAGCACGGTCTTCTACGTCAGCTTTCATTTCCTTAGTAATTAAACAATTAGTCATATGACTTCGAGGTAGTTTTCCTAGCGCAACATAAACCCTCACTTTTTCTTTAGCCATTTGCATGATCATGTTATGAAATTTAAGCTCTAACTCGTCATAAGACTCCGAGGTTGTCACCGATATGACATAAACCCTCCTAACTTCCAGGCTATTTGTATGATTATATCAAACGAGTATAAATCCTAATTAATTAAAATTTACAGGATTGCATTATTAAATAATTCTATCAAATTCAAGCCAAACAAATAGGATAGTTGGGAAGTCACCGAGGTTCTTCTCGTATCCGTGACATCCCCTACCTTTCTTCCATTGGATTCCCAAAATAAGATGTTCCAAATTTGATCCAATCCCTTTTGAAATTCCAAAAATCAATTCCTTTAAATGCTTAAACTTTAAAATTCTTGAAAGCAAAACTACTGATCTTAATCGAGAGTTTTCTTAAGTGATTCCCGTCATTTAAGATGTAATTAACTATAGGGGCTTGCCCTTATAGGGAACTTTAGAACCCAGGTAATATAAACCCTGCTTAATTCCTTTATATTAAGCAGGGGAACTTGTCGGCTTATAAAATTAGTTCATAGACCAAACGGATGTTATAAAATTACTAGTTTATTTAATTAAGCTTCGTTTTCAAGTGATATGTCTACTCTTCCGAATAGATATATCACTTACGATGGAATGCTTGTTTATTTAAACTATTAATAACATGAGATCAGTTTGGTCTCATATTTTCAAAATCAAATGCTACTTCCAAAATATATATATATATATATATATATATATATATATTTAAATTAAACTTAAAATTTAAAATTTGCCGACAACTTATGTAGGAGACCCCATTTTCAAAACACACAACCTATAAATATGCCGACAAGAGGTAGACCTATTCTTTGAAGTAATAGAGAGGTGATTCATTCGAGAGAAGCAAATGGAGCATTGTGTGGAGGGTTGTAAGAAATTATAGAGAGATTGAGAGTTCTCCAGCCCTTCTTCCCCATTTATTTCCTTCATCTCTTCATCTTTTTCTCCTTTCTCACTTTCTTATTCTTCAACCAGTTGAGTTCCTTGGTGAAAAATGAGGTGTGGATGAAGATCTCTTTGAGAAGGGGAGCTTTATTGGTCTTTCTTCCTTGAGAAGGACTTCTTCCCTCCTTGGAGAAGAAACAAATCCATCTTTCCTGGTGTGAGGTTGGAGCTAGGACCAAGCCTAGAGAATGGCTCTCCAATCATAAAACTCTTGCAATTTTATTCATAACAAGCCATTTAGGTATGGTATTAGAGAATTACATAAATTCTGTGTTAAAGGAGATCGATAGGTTACGGAGTAACTTGTGGCTGATCACCCCCAGAAAATCCTTAAGATCTCTTTTCAATCTCTAGCACATTGACCAAATTGGTCAGGAGCTTAGATATTCTGTGATTGTTCGACGGTTTCACCCCTTGAAGAATGGGTTGAAGCCATCTCGATCTAGAGAATGAAGAATTCCTTTGAACATCATTCCTTGTATCACAAAGGCTATGTCCGTGAGGGAAAACCTTTATTTTCATGAAGGTTTTCTTTTTGTGGAAAAGCTTTTTTACATTTTGTCAAGAAATTAGAGGTAAAACATTTGTTACATTGTGTAATGGACGGTAGCTACGACTTCATCCCAACTCTAGATTCTATGGGAGGTCGATAGAGCGAGTTTTATTTTTCATCGATCATGATGAGTATCACTTTTGCATGCCCTTCATGACATTTTGAATGTGGCTTTTTGATGGTGTGATCACTTGGGTTTGATCAGCCTTCCCGGCTCGATCGACCGATCACTTTGGTCCATTAGCTGTCCTGGCCCGATCGGCCGATCACTGCAGCCGTCTAGACCTAAATGAATGATCACTACAATCCGGTCGACCCTCTTTGGTTGAATTTGTTTGACCACTGCATGTTTTCATGCATTCTTATATCGATATGCCCATTGTGTTTGCTTGCTGCATGCATCTTCATGTGTTCGAAAATTTGGTGTTCTAACTTTATGTCTATATTGTATTGCATTGCATGTGAAGTTATTTTTTTCATGAGTGAGTTATCTAGAAATTGACATATTTGAGTGTCTCTTCAAGCACCTGCACCTACAAGTATCTCTCCCACATACGTTATCGTATGCATATGGATAGATGCTTGCACACTTCATGAGGAGATGAATTACATATAAAGCCACCTGTTGCATGATTCTCTTTAACAAGAATTGTGCTACCTTACCTCCTATAACACTGTCTGGGAGTGTTGTAAGTATCTCACATTATTTTTGGCATGAATCATGTTTTCCAATCACTAAATTCATGTGAGATACAATGTGTGTCCACCTTTCTATGTGATTCTCACTTGACACTAATCACATTAGCTAGCATATTTGACACATAGCATATGTTAAATGATTGTCATTTGTCTTAGACAACTTTTGCATCAATTGCATGTTTGCATGTGCTTGTTTGAGTGCCTCTTGGATAAGGAGTAATTACTTTATGGGTGTCTTGTACCCAATGCAAACTCATTCGTAACACTTTTCTTCTTGTTGCATGGCACCCAGGTTAGCTCCAAAGTGAGGTGTAATTCCTTTTATAGGTGGCTTGTACTAGGTATACAATGTATGCAGGTGTCAGGTGCATGTGGCATTTCTGCATTCACATTTGCATGATTTGTAATATGCTTCTTTGTCATTCATTTTGATGATTTGTACCTTGATCGAATAATAACAATTTATTGGGACTTTTTGCATGTATTATGTGCATCGCCCAATGTTGACCTCAGTTTTGTGACGACCTCTTGTCCCTCTATAGATTCCTACGATCTTGCCTCATGGTTTCCTGGTGACCTCCTTAGATGATTAAAACTGGAGCTTGACTTCTAACCAATCCTACATTAACTTAGGGTTTCCTAAGGTTAAGCCTAAATCCTCAACCCTTGGTTGCGATGGTTGATTGTCTAGCCCAGTGGAAGCCAAGTTGACTTTCAATAGGTGGAGGATGCCATAGGTTACCCATGGAGCTTAAAAATGTAGGAGTTTCTCTAATGACCCATTGACTACCCGTGGAATTCTCTTTGGCCTAAGAAAAGCCCATTAAGCAGGAAGCTAGTCCTGGGTCAATGAAGGATTTTATCTCTACCCTAAAAGCCATGGAAATCTCATTACATCAAAATTTGAACCAAGGGAAGGGGTGTGTCACCAAAGTTAAACTTTGGTCTCACCTTATTTTTTTTCCAACACCAATTAGCCATAGAATCAACATAAACCATAAACATATCAACTTAACCCTAAAAATTGAAATAACCAAAAATCACAAAGTCAATTAGTGAAAAATTGAGGTCCTAAAAAAATCAAAATCAATTCAAAGTATTATGGCCAAAGACACTTAAACATCAAAATTAAATTATGAAGACACACTAAGCTTAATCCTTTTGGGCCAACCCTAATATTCTAAGGCTAAGCTTAACTATAAAAGCCCAACCTTAACCATAAGCCCAAGCCATCATAGAAGAGCCCATGGCCCATTCTCCATGGGTCAACCATGACACACATGACTCACATAACTCAAATAACCTGCCATGACACTACAACCTAAATGAGAATTAATTGAAAAAAATAATCATGTCGAGCCCAATTTTAAGATGTTTTTAGTTAAACTAAACATCTCATCTAGAAAAATCTAATGATGTTAAAAGTGACTTAATTTGAGTCCAAATAAGCTAGATCAAACATTAAAGAATTGTTTAATGCTTTGGTGCATCAATAAAAGGCCTAAAAATCTCAATATTCAACATATTTATATTCAAATCGAGCATCTTGATGAGAGGAATTCAGTGAGCTCATTCAATTTTGATGTTAGTAATATACCTCAATATTGAATAGACTACCAATGGTGAGGGGAAGCAATGTGAGCCGTTCGATGGATCATTGTGGGAGATTGGTCATATTTATCAAAGTACCCATCATAAAAATTATAATAGGCCTCCATTCTTTACTTAAGAGGGAAAAGTACAGAAGAGTGAGCGTAATAATAATGCTTAACATTTAAAGTCCCAACAATTGATGATGCTTGCCTGAGATCATGGATGACCATAAGAGTATTTCAATGACCATCAAAAGTCACCAAAAACTACTTGAGGTCATCATCAACCATCAATCATTATCAACCACCACCAACTGCTTTTTCTATCGCCATACTATGACAATTATAGTCTCCTACAACTATGGTTTATGTAGCAAAAGAAAACTATTATAACCCCACAACTATAATTATAATCAAACTGTTACAGTTATAGTTTAACTGACATTATATAGTTAAATATGTCAAGTTATTTCAAAGTAGTTATCATTTCAACATAATATTGCATTCCCATTTTTCCTAATCTCAGAGAAGAGTAGATTTATGTACTCCTGGTTACATAGTGGATTATTTTAATTGCATTAGCCCCCATAATTTTCCCCCTTTTTAGGAGTTTTTCACATAAAAACCTTGGTGTCTCCTCTCATTCCTTTTCTTTTACATGTTTGTGTGTGTGATGGATCTTTACGCAATACTAAGATATTAAATTATCATTTTACACATCAAATTTTCTAGCAATTAAGAAGATTGATGATGTGAACTTTGTAATCAGGAATGGTTATATCTCCACCTTTTATATAAATACCTTTGGAATGCAGGAAAAGCTGAAATTTTCTCTATATATGTTTTTGTAGGATCTTATTTTATTTTATTTTTGAAAGAGGTTAAAGACAATATTGTTTAGGAGAAATCTAGCTATCCCTTCTATGCTTCAATGCATCTCTACTTAGAACACATGCTTATCCTATTTGGTTAAACTAGATTTAAATGCAATTAAAACATATAATTCATACAATGATGTTCTTCCCATTCTTTGAAAAGGTTATAGATTGTCTTTGACAACCTAAATTTCAAGATTAATAAATGTATAAAATATTAATATTAGTGGTGCTAAGTATCAACAGGCTCTGATGTTATTAAAGATAAGCTATTGTAGAGATAAGTATAATATTCTTATTGTGAATGTTAAGAAGAAATAAAGCATAATCAAGTTATCGAGAATTATGGTGTGAGTTTGAATATTTTAAAATACTTTAAATTTTTTTGTTATATTATTTTAGATTTTGTTAACTCATGTAAAATTAGTAAATATTTAAATAACATAATATAAGTGTTTACTTTAAATGAATGACCTCAACTAAAGTTCAAAATACTGGATAAAATATTGATAATTGATGGACTATTTGTCTTCATTTAAAATTCTCTTTGATGTTTTAGAGCTCGTTCCCCTAAAAATATGTGTCCTTTATATGGTTTTAAGATATCTCTTGCTTAACATTTAGTATAATTTTAAGGATTATAGCTTCTTGAGTTTTTTTAGTGGAGACACAATCAACCAGTTGTTCTCATTATTTTGTATGGTGAAGATCATATCCAATGATAGTTTCTTATTGAGACTTACACTTGGGCGTGCTTAATGGGGATGCTATAAAAAAAATAGTGTGTAAGTTATTCAAATGCACTAGCTTTATAAGTATTGACTTGCAATTTAAAATGGTTTAACAAAATAGAGTATGAATGTCATGCATTAGCTTTTTGAACATTAATGACAAGAGAGGATGTTGGTGAGCATGATACCGATGTTAACATGTAATAAAATCAACATGAATTAATGGTTAAATGTAGTCAAAAGATGATGTTCAAATCATGGTAGTTTGATGATGGTAATCCAATAGTGATAGTAGATTGATAGTATTAATTAGATAACAGTGTTAATGATGGCCATCCAATAATAGTTCGATGGTAAGTTGAAGATAGTGGCAGTCTCATGTTGTAGGATGATGTCATCATTGTAATATTAATCTGATAATGCCATTAGTTAGGCAATGACAGTCTGAAGGTGGTGGAACATTGAATCTTATGAGTATATTAGATCTCTAAAATTTTTATAAATATCCACAAGTGTAGACCTCCTTGGAAGATATTAGTATTAAGTGTCTTTTATTCTTAGATGGCGACATATAGATGATAGTGATACAATAATATAGGCCAAGCAATAACCGGGCTATACGAGAGAATGAGTAAAATTAGTTTTTCTAATGAGTTTTCTGTCTATGTTAACTTATATTTATGAGGTAAAAAAATCATCAAAGAACGACTAACATTTTCAAGGTTATTTAGCAGAATTTTACTTAATAATGTTAATTTGTATAAAAAATATCATAAGAAATATACTAAGGACCTTTAACCTATTGAAGGTTTTTGTTGGAGTATTAGTAAACAATATTAATATATAAAATATATATTGTAAGAAATCCACCAAAGATGATTGGCCTATCTGAGATTTTTGTTGGAGTATTACTCAATGACATTAACTTATATAGAAGAGATCAAAAGAAATTCATCAAAAATATTTAACCAATTTGAGGTTTTTTATTAGCTTGTTACTCGATAATATTAATTGATATAAAAGATATCATAAGAAATCCACTAAAAATATTTGACCTATTTGAATATATTTATTATAGTATTACGTGATGACATTAACTTATAAAAAAGAGGTCAAAATAAATTCTCCAAGAATATTTGAACCTATCCAAGATTTCTCTTTAGAGTGTTATTAGATGGTGTTAGACTACATGAAAGAGTTTAAATAAAATACCCTTGGAATAGATTGTAGCTTCAATGGGAAGGGGCAATAAACTTGTATATTTTAAAATGAAAGTAAGGATTGATTTGTGTTTAGACCTTTAGCGCCCTTTTGAGGTCATGGTTGTGTCTTTGTTTATGGAGTAAAGGTCCATTTGAGGATTATATGTCAATGTTGAATATATTATTTTAGAGGAAACCCTTGATTTTTTATTTAAAAGATTTTAAATGAGAGGGCTTGTTCTAATGCTTTGATATCTTTTTAATGCTTTAGTCAAGGTTGTCACCCAATCCACATTTTCTTAATGAAGTGTTAGATAATAGAAGCATGAAGAGAGTGCGAATTTTATTTAAGAATTTATCTTTATAGTTGAGTTTTTCCTAGAGTTATGTCTTATTTCTTTTAAAGATAAAAATATAAAAGTTGATAAAGGGACCACCATACTATAATGTTATTATGAACAAACTTTCGGGATTGCGGTACAGACTTACCACCTAGATCATAATTATATTCTCATGAAATTATAAAATTAGGAGAAATAAAAATAATTTTCCCCTCCACAAACATGTTCAAAATTTTGATGTGAATGATATTTCAAGGTTCTAGTAAAAGTTGGCTTCAATTTTAAATGGATTATCATGAATGATAGAGGTCAAGTGACAATGGCCTGATGATGTTGGACAGATAATAAAAGTCTGATAATGTTGGATGGAAATTTTGATGGCAATTATCCGATAATGATGGACGTACGATAATGACAACCAATTACTGTGGTTTAGTAGAAATTCTGGTTGAGTGGCAACTGAGATGATAATAGTGGTAGCAACTGGATGTTGGTGTCGGGACAATGATGATCCAGTAATTGTGGTCCAATGGTTCTATGTTGGAGGTGGTGAAAACTATCCCACAATGATAATAAGTGAGATAAAGATGTAAAATTGGCAGTGTTCAAGCGTTGATGTCTTATTATAATTTACCTTGGCTAATAAAGTTATGCTTATTGGGGGTGGGAAGGAGTAAAGACCTAATTGAATGCAGCTTTTTGCCAACAAGGTTAGGTCTATTTGGCAGGAAAAGAACATAGACATAATTTTCTAGGGATTAATTGTTGAAATATGAGGCAATGTTGTTATAAGTGTTACACTTGTAGGTGATAACCATAATGCTTGTGAAGTTTGCAAAGGTGGGGTGACTTGTTACAATTGGAACCAAACTATTACATGCTAGATAATTCATAAGGATATAGTGAATATTTTATGTATTAACATTGCATGAATATCCAAAGCACACCATATATATATATATATATATATATATATATATATATATATATATATATATATATGTATGTATGAGTTAAAAGGAGACATCAAATTTATTTTGAGAAAAAATCCCGAGAAGGAAAAAAATCATAGGTCATGGCCTAATCATAATAATCCACTATATATTTAAAGTTACAAGATTCCACTCTTATTTCTAATTTGGAAAATGGGATTATAAAAATATGAATATTTTGTTTGTTCATTTATTCATATAATAGGGGCTGATAAACACCAATACTAGTTATGTAAGAATGAACAAATAATAACAACTTGAAGGTAATAGTTGGGCTACAACAACAATCAGTTTGATTGGATAAAATATTACTATTGCTTGAAGATCCAACACACATGCACACACAGATAAAATAATAGTTAAAAGAGGAGACATAAAATTTTTACAAAGAAAACTTCTGAAAAGGGACAAAATCATGGAATTTAGTCTAGTCAGAACATTATATATTTAAAGTTAAATGATTCCAACCTTATCCTTAGGTATGGAAGACAGGGTTACAAAATATGAATATTTTGTTTATCTATCTATTGCTATATTGGTAGTTGATGATCACTAATATAAATCATGTAAAAAATATCAGATAATAATAGTTTGAAGGTAAAAGTTGAGTTACAACAACCAATAATGATGGTTAAAAATACTTTCTGGTAGTTGTTGATAAAGACCAATGTTAATCACGTAAGAATGCTTAAGCAATAATATATAATATGGAGGTAATAGTTGAGCTACAACAACCATTAGTGATTATCGACAATCTTTTATGGTAGTTGTTGGCTTCAGACTTTTTTCAAGGGTGACTTGGCTCCTAGCCCTCGTCCTCGCGACCCATGTTGATAATAAGGCCCAATTTATAGAGTTTTGCGATGAGCATTTTCATAAATTAGCTAAAATCTCATAACAAAAAATAAGATAAAATCGATTAAAAAAAAAGCTAAAATCTCATAACATTTCATTGGATAATTCAGTTTGATTCCTTCGATTATAGATTGTTCTTTAAGCATTTATGCGTCTTAATGACCTTAAATTTGAGTAAACTTAATCATTTAATTGCTCACATTGGGCGTTCAATTTGATTGTATACATAATAAATTTGGATACATTTACATTTCAGTTAATACTTTAAAGCTTCCAATCATACCTCAAGTATTTGATCTAAGCTCCTTTAGGCTCGGTCGAAGAGCTTTTAGTACCATTGGGCTTGTAATGTCAATGTGTTCAGTTTGGCTATAGATTAGTTGCTAAAATTAAAGCTTAAATGTTCTTGTATTTGAATCTGCTAGTTATCTTCTCGAACGGCTATTAAGATTCTTGTCTCATCATATAGATATTTTGGTGACATCATAAGTAAATATCAAACTTTAGGCGAAAGGTGCAACAAGATTTAAACAATAAGCCGTGAATGTAACTCCACCCATCATTAATTGAGTAATATAGTAATTGACTAATTAATAACTTATATATATATATATATATATATATATATATATATATATATATATATATATATATATAAGAATGCAAGAGTGAAAGGCCATTTTGTTTGTTAAGTTTATAATTTAATTAATATTAGTTTATTCTATTTAAACTGTCATTTAAAACTTATTTTGTTAATATTAATAATCACAATTAGTCAGAAATAAAAAATTATTTGTATTAATTATAATTCTTTAGCAGCTGTAAATCATTAATAATCAATCAGTGTATCTGATTCGTCTATTAACTATATAATATACAGTAATAACATCTCAATAATCCTAACTAAAACCCCACGGATTCCACGTATCGTGACTTGGGCTGTAACAATACCGACAAGGACTTTATTCTCTTTTTAACTGAATCAACTCTAGTTTAATCATAACGCGGTCCTTCTTCCTATAGTCCAAAGTATTTGATGTTAACTGTTCGTTTGGTGTGGATTCCATTTCAAGTTAGGGAAATTTACAAACATACCACACAATTCTTATGTGTTTAAATATCCAACATTTAAAATTTGATATTTATATTTATAAAGTTTTGTTATTAAAAATGTATGCATTAAAAGCTGTATTTCACTTTAAAAAATATAGTGATAATAATATTTTTAATGTGGTGTGTTGCATCAATTTTGAATGTCGCACGTGTTGGATATCCTTTCGAGTGATACATAATAATTCATACGTAGCTTCCCGTAACTTGAGGAATCGATAAAACCACCTTGCACGTGAATTAGAATCAAATTATCTCGGTCGTCTACAAAGTTGTTCAAACAACCCCGAATCACAAAACAAACAGTGCAAGCGCGTACAGGACGTAAAATTTATCTATGGAGGACACTCATATTGTTGGGTTTTCGTGCATGAGCTAATAACATGTAAATTGACATATTTTTACTTAAAATTACAAAAGAAAATAAAAGATATAACCCAAAAAAAAACTCATGCAAGGCTCCCTCTCCTGAGAGGAAATATTGCATACATAATCCGCACATTCGTATTATGTATGCATTATTTCTTCCTCTCATGATCCATTCGCGTGCCCAAGATGCTCCTGGCTCGGCCAGCGCCTACCTACTGGCATTGCACCTAGTCGGCGTACAGGCGGCACCGCCGCTCATGCCGGTGATTCATCTATGCGTGCCTCCTCTCTTGGCTCAAGATGCACGCCCTCTCTCCCATTAGCTTGATGCCCTAGCACGTGTCGGCGTTCTCCTCACCGGCGACAGGGCCCGGTCACCTGATTCCTACGTTGCAGCTCCTACCGCCAACCTCCACTCCTACTACTGGCGGTACCGCTCAACCTCTGTTCCTACTACCGGCAGCACCGCTCGCCAACCTTCCTGCCACTTTCTCACGTGACAAGGGCATCTCCCTCTTGCATCGTGAAACCCTCACTCGGTTTCGTCTTAGACCGTAGCCACTGGCCTCCTCACATGCTCCAATTCGCCGACCCTCGCCAAACTCTCTCTCCTGTGGCTTCCCCCTTTGCGGCCCAAACATTAACTCGCGACCTCCTTCACTCACTGTCCGGCTACCCTCGCCGCCTCCCACACCTTTTTCCTTCCTGCTCCAACTGCGAGACGACGACATATATTGAGCATCGAAACTTCCCTCTTTTTTTGCATTCAGCTCCTTTCATCGGATCACCACATGCCTACAAGACAATGACGAAATCAAGACACAAAGAGCACCAAAGCGCCCTTCTTTCTCTACCCTCTGCTTTTCTCGTTGGGGCTCGGACCACAAGTAAAGAGTTATCAAAATCACGGCTTGGATGAGACGAGTTAAGATCAGGTAACCTCAACCATCAGGCAGGCAAAAATTCTCTAAACTTCTATCCTTCCTTTTTAGTGAGCCTTTTAAGTTTTGTGTCAGATGTATAGGCTTAGGCTGTCGTTTGAGGGAGACCATTTGGTTAGGAGCTTGTTTGTTGTGATCACCTATGATGAGAGTTCTACCTAGCATTAACTCTGAAAAACGAAATACGGGATTGTAGCAATCCTGCATTTATGTCGGTGGTTCCATTCTTTTGTTGGGAAGAATGAAACCCGTTTGAGTTAAGAGAACAAAATCTTAGGATTTTGTTGTTTCTTAGGCTACGAAGATTTTCTCTTACAAAAATCTTTTGTGAAATGTCAGCCAAATGGTGGTAGGACGTTTGTCGTTTCAACAACTATCGATTGGTATGCCTCGCCACCCTCCCACCCTAGGTGCCACTTGTGATCGCTATGATGTCTGATTCATCATCAGATTTTATCGTGTTCATTTTTGCATGTGATTGCATCTATGTCGTGTGCACTATATAATTTTTCAAAATATGCATTAAAATATAATTTTTGCAAGTGTTATCGATCGGTCGGCTATATAGTCGATTAGCTATCATTTTATGGGCATGATCGATCGGCCGCCACCGGCTTGATCGATCATTCAACCTTTTTTCCGTGGGCATGATCAATCGACCGCCACCGGCCCAATCAATCAATCGACCCATTTTTTCAATAGCATGATCGATCAGCCGCCACTAATCTGATCAGTCAATCAACCATTTTTCATCAACATGATCGGTTCGATCAGTCAATCAACCACTTTTCGTCGACAAGATCAACCTCCACTAGCCTAATCGGTCCATCAGCCATTTTCTATTGACTTGATTGATCGACTGCCACCGAATGGATCAGTAAATCGACGACTTGCCTGTTGACTTGATATATTGACTGTCTCAGTGTCTCTGATCCAATTGATAAATCGACAATTTTCCTGTCAACTTGATCAATTGGCTGCTTCTAATCCTATTGATTGGCAGCTTCCAACCCGATCGATCGATCAACCATTTTCCGACGACATGATCCATGGATTGCCACCGACCTGATTGACCGATTGACTCCTTTTCTTCGGCTGCCACTGGCCCGATCGACCGATCGACTAATCTCACATGATTGTCACATTGTTGCATGTGTTTTGAGTTGCTTGCACTAGCACATCCATCTTTAAACTTGCACCTTTTCATCCATTCATGTTGTCCTCGTATAACATACAATAGATTTGTGTCATGCATGTTTGGTGCCCACACATGAACTTGTCATCTCACAAACTTGTTTCATATGCTCACATATCTCGTGAGGGGGTGGCTAACATTTCAAGCCAACATGATGTGTAATTCTCCCTAACAAGAATTTCACTACTTCACTTCCTACAACACCACTAAGGAACACCAAAGGTATGTCACATTGTGTCACTCAGCATAGGTCACACTCCTTAGCCTCTTAATCTATCTATTGCACATTTTCTGTACATTTATGCATTTCACATCATGTCACTTGGCACGGGTCATGCTTCCTAGTCTCTAAACCCACCTAATACACGATGTATTTTCACTTGGGTACAAAAATCTCACCTAACCCAAGTCATGCTCCCTAGTCTCTGAACCCATTTGGTGCATGAGTCATACTGCCAAACATCCACAGCATTGGGTGTTTGCTTGTTTGCATGGTGCGGTATATACTTTGCGTACTTGTCATCTAGTTGTATGCATGGTCACTATTGAATCAAGGTGTAATCCCTCTATGGTGTCTTATACCCTAGGTAGCCAAGCATAACATCACTTGTGCTATGTGTCTTGCAATCACATCTTTGCAATATTAGCATATTCATCATTAGTATATACCACTGTGTACTCATGAAGAATATTTATTATTTGACAATTGCTTATACCTTGATAGAGCGGTCGCAATGCAACAAATCACTTTGTATTTGCATGTGCATTCCCCGGCTGTCTCGGTGACAAATCACAGTCATTAGTTGAGCAACTTGTTGCTGGTCATGATGCATTAACGAGCATTGCTTGCAAGGATGTATTGGTAAGCAATGCCAGTGAATGCATCGTGATTAACACGCATATGTTGTGCTAAGGTTACAAGATTTCTAATAGGTGTCGCTTTGGCTTTCTTTTCCTAGGTCCTATTTTAAAAATATAAAAAATTATATTTTTATTACCCATACGCATCATATTCAAAATCTATTTTGAAAATATTGTATCCTTAACTTCGATTATACACAAGGTCAATCTTTTAAAGCTTTTATTCATACAAAAACATCTTAAAGTGCGCTTCTTCAACTTGTCTGACCAAGCCTAAGATTACTACTTGGGTGGTTGTCTAGTGCGCTTAGGGTGTTAGAGGCTTCCCTAACCCAGATGGGGTGTAAGTCTTCTATGAGAGCCTCTTCGCTTCGTATTCATACCTCTTTTTTTCCTACTCCAGTGGCCTCCTAGCCATTTTGGTAAGTTTAATTTCCATTTTCATATATTTTACCTATAGATGGTCATATGAACTTAGAGTTTCCTTCCCTTAACCTTAGGGCTACCAAGATTCTCTTGGACGATGCAATTCATTGATTGCGTACAAAGGGTCTCATTCTAGCTTGGGTCGACTACCTTCATGATCAGATAGACTTAAGGTCATAATAGCTTAGGGTGACTGATCTCTTGTATCCTGACCTGGCTATCTCTACCTAATTAGGATTACTCTACCTCCTTTGGCGTACCTTCCTATCATTCGATTGATACCTTGTGAATGTCATCTTGTAAGCCTCGATTGCTGCTAGGAAGTTGTCCATTTAGAATACAGTGATTCACTCTCTACCTTTATGACTCGGTTAGGCCTGAAAGCATAATGTGGATTCTATGAGACGACCGATTATTTCATATGCACCAGTGGTCAATGAGTCATTGTCCATTTGAGATTGTTAGAGACTCATTCTATGCCCTTATGGCTCAGCACGACCTCAGAAGGCATCGAGACTCTCCTATGAGGTGACCACTACCAATCTCACTTGAATGTAAGCAAGATTCCTTTAATCGAGAGTATTCTTAGGCATCCCTCAAGATATAATTAATCAAAGGGATGCGTCTCTTTGGGAGTTGCTCTTGACCCCGAAACAAAAATATTCTTTATAGTTCTATGGTTATGGGTTGCTTAGGAAGGGATTTTCTTCATGAATGACACATTTTAATGTATATTGATTTGATCTTATTCTGGACATACACTCTTGGCCCGCCAAAGTTTACCCTACAACAGTTCTTCACTTTCTTTTTCAAATTTGTTTGTCAAATTCAGTCACGTGTTCTCCTTTTCCAAATCTTCGTCTTCTCTAAATCATCTCAATAATTGAAGAAAAATGGCTATTTTGAGAGAGAACTACACGATGAAAAATAAATATGCTGGGGACTCTGAGTTTACCAAAAGAACCAAAACATAATGATAAATATTTGAGTGGTAATGTATGCAAAAGCCTTAACTACTGTTATTATCTACTTACTAATTTTGAGAATATTTATATGATATTTTTATCTCTTTAATGAGGAAATGACATATAAATAAATTAAATTGTATAAGAGGAAAATGCCACCTCATAGAGCTAAAGAAAGAGACATGGAAACCACATCAAAAGACAACCCTGGGCGGCCAGCCACTTAGAAATCAACCCATCGACTGACCTTTGTTGGTCGGCCACCACCAGTCGGCTGGAAAATAAGAAGCAAATAGAAAAATAGATTTACAAAAAGAAAAAGATAAGGAGAAAAAAACAAAAAAAAGAAGATAAGATAAAAAAACTCAAAAAGCAAAGTGATAAGAAGAAAAGTACAAAAAAAAACAAGATGAAAAAAAAGGAAGAAAAATCCCCTCACTACATGAGGGATAAGATCGTATACAAAGGAATAAAAAAAATAAATTTTTGTTTTCTTTGAATTTATTTATTTTTTTATTTAAAAAATCAGAAAGAAGAAAGAATGTTAAAAACAAAAAGTTGAAAAAAAAAAGAAAAAAAAGATCTCTTCTCACTTAAAGCCTCTCCTCCGGGATGAGCGCACAAGATCTCTCCTCATTTAAGTCTCTCCTCCTAGATGAGCAAATAAAATCTCCCATCAAACTCAACCATGGGAAACCTCCAAAACCCATCTCAAAACTCCATTCGGAAAAATCTATGGAGGTGGTTCCCTGCCCGGAAGTGACAATATTTGCAAAGTGTACGACGAAAATCACCCGATTAGCAAGTCTCAGTGGTTATTCCCGCAAAGGCAGTGGCAAGATCCACTTATGACTTGATAGTAGATGTGACCTGCCAGAGCCGATGTTCCAACAAGAGCAAAAAAATAAGCAAGGAGAGGAACTTGAGTTAGGAAAAAATTCATATCCAAAAAAACTTAAAAAACCTAACTAATTATAATCTAAAAATTCAGCTCATTAAAAGCTAACAAAAGGACTGTTAAAAAATTAAGTCCAGCTAGAGGCCCTTAAGACTGTATTTTTTTTTGTACTTTTGAGTTTTTCAATCTTATTGCAGCTTCGCCTCCAAGAAGTAAAAAACTTGACAGGCTTTATGTATAAGTGGAAAGTGCCACCTCACCAAGCCAAAAGAAGCACCGTTAGAACCACACCGGAAGACCATTCTCTCATCGGTCGGTTGCCCATGGTCAATCACATGGAAATCAACCAGTCGGCCGGCCTTCTTGGTCGTCCATCACCAACTAGTAGAATGTTCATGTCAGTGCCCTTCTTGGCTGGTCACCACCAATCGATCGACCCTCTTGGCAAGCTTCTTTCAGTCGGTCGACCTTGCTTGGTCGGCCACTGATCCACTTAAAAAGTACCTATTTTTATGCCTTATTTATTATTCAATTTAAGGATATTATGCTTTAATGAAAGGTATTTTTATGTTTTTGGATATAGATGATGAAAAAAAGAGTTCAAGAAGGAAAAATAAGCAAAAATGAGCAAAAATAGAGCTAAAAAGCAAAATTACCAAAATTATAGGTCCGGCGCCTAGGCGCCAGTTCGATACTGAAGGAGTTAAGATTTTTGACAACTTTGGGCAGTTATTTTGACGGTGTTAAGCTGTTATCAGACCTTCTAGAAGACTAGAAGTTACTCCTGATACATAGGACATGTGATACAATGCATCTTAACACAGTAAAACGGTTTTAATCGCGAAGAGGTGCGATCCAAAGTGAAAGGGTGCGAAGATCTGGTCACGGATTTCGGCGCCTAAGCGCCAGATCCCGGCGACTAGACGCCACAATTACTTTCTAGAAGATTCATTGAATTTGGACGAATTTTGAAGAGGTGCCTTAAGCAACCCCTGGTCATTTTTTAAGCTCTATAAATAGGAGACATTTATACAGAAAATAGAGCTCTCCCGAGCTCGGAAATAGTTCTAGAGAGCCACCAAATACTTTTCTTAAGTATTTAGTGAGTTTATTTTAGTTTATTTTAGTTATTTTGAGTGTTACTACTCAATTCCTTGAGTAGTGAGTGAGAGTTTGTAAGAGTTGGTGTTGTTGAAATATTGTACTTTGCATTGGAGTTAGTAGGAGTCAAAGGATCACTTGAAGGAACATTTCATATAAGTATTTGTAACTTGGTTCAAAGTTTTATAAATATGTTTTGTTGTGTAAATTCAATGTGTTCTGAGTAGTTACTTTTCTTTCTCCTTTCAACCATGAAAAGATAATAAAGATAATTTGATTTCGTTGGATAACTTAAATTAAATTTAAAAATTATTGTGATGATATTTATACCTTAATTTACTTTTAAACTGGTCATTTGAATTGTTAAAATCTGTTGAAGAATTCTGAGACATATCCGGAGATGAGTTCTTAACTAATAGATATCACATGAATCATTGGGTAATCGAAAGCCATGTGCGGGTTATTCAAGGTGAAGTGCAAATAAATAGAAAAATATTATGTATCGGGCGTAGAATTAATTAGTTTTTAGAGTGACAGACTAAATTCTATTAATTTGGTTTATAGAAAGGGAATGAGTCACTAGTAGGGCCGACCATAGCCACCCTTTGACATCTAGAAGTGTGAGTCTAGATTAACACATTCTACTAATAATACATCATGAACCAATCTATAGATTAGCCACTGTTCTTTATACTATCGAACGAAGGTAAAGAATAGGAATGCTTCTATTTGATATTCTTTTTTTTACTTTTTTTTTCAAATTTTCTTTTTTTAATATTCTTTCTTCTTTCTGATTTTTTAAATAAAAAAATAAATAAATTTAAAGAAAACAGAAATTTATTTTTTTTATTCCTTTGTATACGATCTTATCCCTCATGTAGTGAGGGAATTTTTATTCCTTTTTTTAATCTTGTTTTTTTTTTTGTACTTTTCTTCTTATCATTTTGCTTTTTGAGTTTTTTTTCTTATCTTCTTTCTTTTTTGTCTTTTTCTCCTTATCTTTTTCTTTTTGTAAATCTTTTTTTCTATTTGCTTCTTATTCTTCCAGCCGGCTGGTGGTGGCCGACCAACAAAGGTCGTCCGATGGGTTGATTTCCAAGTGGTTGGCCGCCTGGGGTTGTCTTTTGATGTGGTTTCGATGTCACTTTCTTTAGCTCCATGAGGTAATCCTTTCCTTAACTCATATGACTAAGCCTAAGATCACTACTTGGGTGGTTTTCTAGTGCGCTTACGGTGTTAGAGGCTTCCCTAACCCAGATGGGGTGTAAGTCTTCTATGTGAGCCTCTTCGCTTCGTATTCATACCTCTTTTTTTCCTACTCGAGTGGCCTCCTAGCCATTTTGGTATGTTTAATTTCCATTTTCATATAATTTACCTATAGAGAGTCATATGAACTTAGAGTTTCCTTCCCTTAACCTTAGGCTACCAAGATTATCTTGGAAGATGCAATTCATTGATTGCGTACAAAGGGTCTCAGCCTAGCTTGGGTCGAATACATTCACGATCGGGTAGACTTAAGGTCATAATAGCTTGGGGTGACTATCTCTTGTATCCTGACCTGACTATCTCTATCTGATTAGGATTACTCTACCTCCCCTTTGGCGTACCTTCCTATCATTCTATTGATACCTCGTGGATTTCATCTTGTAGGCCTCGATTGTTGCTAGGAAGTTGTCCATTTGGGATACAGTGATTCACCCTCTACCCTTATGACCCGGTTAAGCCTGAAAGCATAATTTGGATTCTATGAGACGACCGATTATTTCATATGCACCAGTAGTCAATGAATCATTGTCCATTTGAGATTGTTAGAGGCTCATTCTATGCCCTTATGGCTTAGCACGACCTCAGAAGGCATCGAGACTCTCCTATGAGGTGACCACTACCAATCTCACTTGAATGTAAGCAAAATTCCTTTAATAGAGAGTATTATTGGGCATCCTCCAAGGTATAATTAATCAAAGGGATACGTCCCTCTGGGAGTTGCTCTTGACCCCAGAACAAAAATATTCTTTTTAGTTCTATGATTGTGGGTTGCTTAGGAAGGGATTTTCTTCATGGATGACACATTTCAACATATATTTATTTGATTTGTTCTGGACATACACTCTTGGCCCGCCAAAGTTTACCCTACAACAGTTCTTCACTTTCTTTTTCAAATTTGTTTGTCAAATTCAGTCATGTGTTCTCCTTTTCCAAACCTTCCTCTTCTCTAAATCATCTCAATAATTGAAGAAAAAGGGCTATTTTGAGAGAGAACTACACGATGACAAATAAACAAGCTGGGGACTCCGAGTTTACCAAAAGAACCAAAACATAATGATAAATATTTGAGTGGTAATGTATGCAATAGCCTTAACTACTATTATTATCTACTTAATAATTTTGAGAATAATTATATGATATGTTTATCTCTTTAATGAGGAACTGACATATAAATAAATTAAATTGTATAAGAGGAAAATACCATCTCATGAAGCTAAAGAAAGTGACATCGAAACCACATCAAAAGACAACCCTAGGCAGCCAGCCCCTTGGAAGTCAACCCATCGGCCGACCTTTGTTGGTCGGCCACCACCAGCCGGCTGGAAAATAAGAAGCAAATAGAAAAATAGATTTACAAACAAAAAAAAAAGATAAGGAAAAAAAGACAAAAAAAGAAGATAAGAGAAAAAAAACTCAAAAAGCAAATTGATAAAAAGAAAAGTAAAAAAAACAAGATGAAAAAACGAAGAAAAATCCCCACTACATGAGGGATAAGATCGTAAACAAAGGAATCAAAAAAATAAAATTTTGCTTTCTTTAAATTTATTTATTTATTTTATTTAAAAAATCAAAAATAAGAAAGAATGTAAAAACAAAAAGTTGAAAAAAAAGAAAAAAAAGGATCTCTTCTCACAGAAAGCCTCTCCTCCGGGATGAGCGCACAAGATCTCTCCTCATTTAAGTCTCTTCTCCAGGACGAACAAATAAAATCTCCCATCAAACTCAACCTTGGGAAACCTCCAAAACCCATCTCAAAACTCTATTCGGAAAAATCTATGGAGGTGGTTCCCTACCCGAAAGTGACAATATTCGCAAAAGAAACGACGTAAATCACTCGATTAGCAGGTTTCAGTGGTTATTCCCGTGAAGGCAGTGGCAAGATCCACTTATGACCTGACAGTAGATGCGACCTGCCAGAGCCGATGTTCCAACAAGAGCAAAAGAAATGAGCAAGGAGAGGAACTTGAGTTGGGAAAAATTTCATATCTAAAAAAATCTAAAAAAAACCTAACTAATTATAATCTAAAAAATCAACTCATTAAAAGCTAACAAAAGGACTGTTCAAAAATTAAGTCCAACCTTCACAAGGAAAATCTCTCTTTCTCCGCCCCTCTTTCTCCCTTGGTCACAGTGCCTACCTGTTGGGCACTCATAGGACATATTTGAATTCAACAGAAATCTATACCATTGAGATTTGTAGATTTTCTTAAATTATTAATTTGAATAATACATTATATGATCATCGTTCAACGTCAGAAAAAAATAATCATCTACAATTTATAGAATGCCCATACAAAATGCCTTTTTTGCTGGTAAAAGGATAATTGAAAATTATTTTTGCATAATGAATACTTGATTAAATATATAGATATATAAACTTTTGGTGATATGTATATTAAATCCCTTTATTTCTTTTTATTTTTATATGACGTCATGATCCTAATCCATTGAAAACTATAATTCATTGCCGTTGTATTGTAAAAGTTGAGCTCACCTTAATTTTGTTTCTGACATGGAGTCAATGTGTTCAAATAGGAGCATTTAGCAACCCGAGGAAGAAAAACAATTTTTGAATAAATAGCTTTGTATATTTAAATATTATTTGCGTTCAGATTTCAACAAATTAAATTGCTTTTATGAATCGATTTTAACAATTTTCCATGCCATTGATCCAAATTCTGTTAGTTTGAATTCATCCGAAGAAAATGATTTCTCAATAATAAATTTGACAAATGAAGGCATCATGTCAACTAAGGTTAATCACTATTTGTTCAAAACGAGCTTGTCGAATTACTCTTGTTAAATATCTTTCTATGAAACTCACTAGAGGGTTTGCTAAATGAAGTTCTTATAGAAAGATGTAACTTGTTCTTAGACTAGGGCTAATCAAGAATTATCTTAGTATTTAGATAGCAATTATTGATTGACTTTCAGCATTTTTATAGCAAACCATATTTGGTATTATATATTTTTTATTTCGTTTACTTAAATATAATCTTTTTTTTCAGAGTTAAATCTAGATCTAGGTTTATAAATATTGGGTTCGAAGGTGAACCAAATAAATTTTATCACATCTTAGCTAAGTCAAGTCACCCTAGCATGCATTTCATTAAAATAACCCCCCCCCCCCCCTCTCTTTTAGGTTCAGTCTATTACTTGTGGTAAAATAATTGTGTCACCCACATATAATCTTGAATTTAATATGCTTTTAAGCATAATGAGCATGAAGGGTACTAAGAATAATAACCCGAATGAAGGAGCATTCTAATGATAAGGAGATATCTCCACATATAGAGCAATAAGATTCCATCAGTCATGTGTTGAATCAAATGAAGCAACACATAATAAAGATGATTCAAGGATGTCTTGAAAGAGTTTCAAGGGCCACTACTCCTTAAAATTTTTCTGAGGTAGGGCCTTATAAATCTTGAATCTAAAGTTGAGCACTGAGTTTTAGAGCATTGTCTTCTATATTAGCAATTGACGTGACTTATCTCTTTGATGGAAGTACCTTTGATACTCTTCTGCTTCATAATGCCATGAAACACTTACCTTCATTATCTCCTTTTTTTTCCTTGAAATTGTGGAAGCATAACTCCCACTAAAATTTTGAATCTCCCATCTTGATTTATAGATAGGAATGTTAGATCATATATTTGAAGTAAACCATTTCTCTTCTTATTATCAGTAATGTGCTTAAATTCTAACATTATGACTTATAAAAAACTATCTTAGTATATAGATAAGATTTTTTCATAAAGACATCAAAATTTTTTATGGCTAACATTATTATATATTATATATAATTTTACTTGTGTTGTTCTAATGTGATCCATTTTGTATGTTAAATATCTATCTAATCTAATAAATATAGGGTGAGATAGGATAATTTAACTTTTTTGATCACATCCTAGCAAACTTAAGTCACTTCAACAAATATTTTCTTACAGTAATCTAATTAACATTCTAAGAGCTTTTCTATATAGTCTTCACTCTCTTTATTTTTCATTCATAGGTTCAATCAATTATTTGATTGTAAGATTATTGTGTCACCAATCTATAGTATTAAATTCAATATCCTTTTAGGCGTAATGAGCATAATGTATATTAAAAATAAGAAACCAAGCAAAAGAGCAATATGATGACAAGGAGATATCTTCACATATAGAGCAATAAGATTCCATCATTCATGAGTTGAAGCAAATGAATGATCACATTACAAAGATAATTCAAAGAATTTTTAAATGTGTTTTGAGAGCCACTACTCCCCAAAATTCCTCGTAAAGAAGAGTCATGTATTCTTGAATTTAAAGGTGACCATCAAGTTCTAGAGCACCCCTATATTGATTGTTGACGTGGCTTATCTCTTTGAGGAAAGTACCATAGAAATCCTCTAATTTTTCATGCCATAAAACAACAACTTTCAATATCAAATGCTTTTTTGTTGACATTGTAATATCCTAACCTCCACTAAACTTAAGAATCCATCATCCATATTTACATAAAGGAAAATTAGGTCGCGTTGAATATGTTTTATATTTCAAGAAGGTCACTTTTCTTCTAATCATCAATGATGCACTCAAGTGCTAAATTAGTACATTTAAGAACTTGTCATGGAGATGACTTACATGTTTATTTCTAGGAAGTATTACCTTTTGTTCACAAATCAAGAAACAAATTATTACTCATTTTAGAAATGCTCAAAAACCATAAAAAATAGAAACAAGCTTTCCTTGAAATGAGGCCAGAGCAAGGGGATTCTAAGGAATTTTATTATTCGACAATTATAATAGATGTTAGAAAAAAGAGATATGGAGACAATGCTGAAATAAGCTGTATAACTCAAGGATTGTGAGAAGTACTTTTAGATATACACTCAAATTTTCATAATCGAGAATGTCAAGTGAGTTACCAAAACTCTCCAATATGAAGGATCATAACCACATATATACTTCTTCTTAGCTTGGGCATATGACTTTAGTTTATGAGGGAACTTGTGTTGACTTTTTTTGGACCAAACTATTAATCAAAAAAAGAAATGGAAAAATTCAGCAAAAAATTAGTATAAATATAACATCACGCCATCAAAAGTAAGTATAGAATCATGATTATTGTTCGATAGATGAGTACAAAGTAAAATAATTATGATATTATATGATGATAGAAGTTGAGATCATTTCGCCAATATCCAACCATCACTCTCCATTTATCCATTTATGTAGATCTTATTAAAATCAAGGATGTTATCCAATGATAAGAAAAACTTCTATCATCTAACACGATTGAGTGAAAGAGCACACACTCAAGGTGTGCTAACTATTCACACAGTATATAGGCGTACATATAATGATCTAATTTTTGAAATCCAATAAGATTTGTATGTTTATTTTATGTTTACTAAATTTTTATGATTTTTAAAATTTTGTTTTGAATCAAATTTAATTTTCAAATTATTTATATTATTTATATTTTTTATTTGGATAAAATTTTAATCGTATTTTAACATTTACATATTTCTACAATAAATTTTATGACACGCATATATGTTAAAAATGGTGATGTTTCTATATTTTCATCTCTTATACCACCAATGTATACTATACCCATTCATATTTCTTATTTATTTCTTTTAACTCCACTTTCACTTATAGATATACTTATTCATACTTATTTAGAAATATCAAATGCATAGATGAACCATTATATAAGTTCACGAGTCATTATAATTTTACTTGAATGCACATAAGATATAAACACTACTCTTGACTTGAAAACTATTATAAAGTTATTATTTCACATTATATTATTTTATTTATATTACAAAGTTAAAATAAGTGGGTGCATTGTTGCTTGATATATACCTATTGGGACACTAATTCTGATACTAATACAATATAGCATAACATATGATATGTCAATTTATTCTTTTAGTTTATTTAAATAAATATTTTTTTGTATATTAAAAATTATAGTAGATTTTGAGTAGTCTACTAAGCTATGGTTTATTACCTTGAATTAGATGCAATACATGCACTACTCTTGACTTGAAAACTATTATAACCTCCCTACGCTTCAAGTAATAACAACATGACTCTAATATGACCTAGCACATTCTAGCACATTACATGGACTCAGTTTATTTTCATCACTGACCTCAATTACAGAGTCAAGCTAGACCAATCTCAGTGAAATCCACATGTCATTGTTTTGTTGGCAGCACTTATTATCATTTTGTGAGCTTGATACAATTAAACATGTGGACCTATTACTTAATGGTCATAGGCGCCAATAAGAGTCTGTTGGAAGAATTAGGCCTTACCTAGACCCAAAATATCTCAATGCAAAACCTTGACTCAACTGGCCAATTTAGCTTTGCCCAATCCTAAATGACCTTGCTAAAACCGCAATTATTAGTTTATAGCCTAGTCTTTGAACCACGATTTGACCTAGCCTTAGTCGAACTAGTTTTGTTGGGTTCACCTAAAAATGGTCTTAATTAATATGTTAATAAACTCAAAGGTATCCATGATGGATTTATTTACAAATCTAGCATAAAGATTCCTTCCTCCATAACCTAAGCTAAGACTTACCACTTTACATCTTAAACTCAATTGATCCTCCAGAACATCCACATGGAAATATTCTTTCTAGCGTCTTAAATGTGTGAACCCTTTTTTAAGTATAAATCATTTTATAGATACAAACCACCTACTGAGGGCTTGTATTGTTAGAAGTTTTTGAGGTGGAGAAAAACCTTCCATAATAATTTTTAGCCTTATCCTTCCTTATTTTTAACTATGGAGCTAAGAAAGAAGAGAGAAAATCCTCATAGTTTTTTGTTGCTTCCAAAGTACATCTCAACTTCTATTTTCTCCTCCTACAAATTCTTCAAGCTTCGACTGTTCTAGAAAAATTCACCTCGTCTTGTGGGCTACAAACCCTTCTTTTGGCATTGCCTACCAAAGAAGATCTAGAGGGAACTAAGTTAGCATACCTCCTCCTTTAACTTCATTATCACTCATGGAAGCAATTTGAGCCACCCTATAGACTATCCTAACTCCATCGAATATGAACTTGCTTAACTTTAAACATTATTATTCCTTAATTATTTAGATAATGCACACCTCCAAGACTTTTACTCATGATTCCACCTTATAAAACTCGATTTTGAGCTTCCTTTAAAGCTTAAGAAAATGGATTTGCTTAATTGATTGAAAAAATATTAAATCTCTAAGGATATTGGTCTATTTTTTTCTTTAATTAGATCTTGTAGATAATGACTTTGCCACCATCGGTTTATTAATATAGGGGTTTGGGTAATTAATATGTTTGTTAATATCATTTTTTATCAAAATAACGTAAAAATATTTTCTAATTTTAAGGGTATTTAAAACCTTGAAAAAAAAATAAATGTTTCTATAGACCAAAGTAATTTCTTACCCAATGAATACTGACTTAGTCATCCCTAATGAGCATTTATATTTGTAACCTTTGTTATCACTAGGCTAACCTAACTAACCTTACTACTTTTAGAGATTTAATCCTATTAAGACTAATTTAACACTAGCTTTGGTCAAGGTTTTGACATGTTTGAATCGTTGGGTTGAGTTTTCCATTTGGCTAATTGATTATGTTTCCAACTCAGTTTGAATTATTTGAGTGATTAATAACTCATTTCTAGGTTGTTTGGCTTAACCCTAAGTTGATCTTGGGTTTAACTTGAGTTAATTTAGTGAGCCATAAATAATCTTAATGTTTCTCTTCTGGGAACTAACCTTAATAAAACATACTTGACCATAGATAACATGATAACAACATTAGGCTTTAGGTTGGCTACTGGATTGCCCATTATAGTCTCAGATTATATTGAGCCATCTTTTGAAATTATTTCTAAGCTCTAATATCCATCAATTGAACCTATTTGCACTAGTGGTTCTTTTTCTAATTTTCTCTTAATTGACCTTAAGTCGATTGCTAAAAAAATTCCATGTAGTAATTTAGTGATTTTAGAAAATTTAATGGTGCTTTAATTTTAGACTCAGAACTTAATCCTAGTTTAGGCTAGTTAAACTATTTATTAAAGTTAGTATATTCCAGTTAGTCTTAAAATATATTTTGATTAGCCTTAGATTCCCTTACATTTTAATGACTGTGTTAGCTTTAATTAACTTCCCCAGGGCACTTGTGATGTAACTTCCCACCACAGGGTAGAGCGTATATATTATTAGAGACTTAGACATTAAGCTGAAATGTTATATACCAGATAAATTTGTCCTTAAATTCACTTAAAATATAAAACTTCCCTAGATGTAGCAGTTAGGGAATATAGGAACGAGTTCCTCCATGATCTTTGAGTGGATTTTTTTCCCTCCCCGCTCAATTCATGTGAATTATTTATATCACTTAATGATAAAATTTAAAAAATCATCAAATGTATTAATAATTATTCAAGTAATGAATTATTTAAATTTAATCCATTTTTAGTTCATAATCTCGATACTTTCACATTACTTGTAACTTAATAATACATGTTAAATAGATGGTCTTATACACTATCCTAAGATGTAATGATTTGCAATTCCATACACAACCTAGGATTAGAGCATAGTTGGGATTACTTTTTTTCTCTTTGACCAAGACATATATTATATGGATAATTGCATACATAACAATCAAATCTTAGCTATTCGCAAAATTAACATCTTTCTACCACAATTTTTAAAATTTTACTTAAATATGAAAATTCACAACAAAATTCGGGCACATATTCTTTTCACTCTTGTCAAATTTCTAATGATATTTTAGCACATATAAATGTTCAAATTTGATAGTACAAAAAATAACAAAGGTGTTTGTTTTGTAAATAGATAAATTTTGGATGGTATGTCCTCATTATGGGCTAGCAATGACATTATCATGTACTTTTAGTATACGAAAACTTTGTAATCATCCGGGATGATGAAATGGTAGAGGCCTAACCTGTGATTCAAATGGAGTCTAATATTGAAGACTACAATCCTTTTAATTTATATACCAAATATTAATTAGGTTGTATACATTGTTGAACTTAGTTTTATTTCTATATTCTCTTTTTGGTTCAATTATAAAACCGTCTACAATAGAACGTCGCACTTTATTCATGCATGTAATATAGTTAATTTGTTTACTTTTGTGCCTAAATTTCTGCATGTTTCTTCTAGTTTTCATTAACTGCATTGCGATTCGCTTGTATTCATTTTTATGAGGTTTTTAGAACTTTTACAACTTTATTCTAACATTATAAACATATGAAATAGAATTCATTTAGGTTAATATAGAGCTTCTATCAAAATCAAAATTTAAAATAATTAATGACAACTTATAGACCACTGATAATCAGTTAGCATTTACTGATTATTTTGACCACCAAGGGTGTGCTTAACAAAAGTTGTCATGTTACCCTTAATTGATAAACATATTTGCTAACCTAGTGAGTTAACATAGTAGATTTATGGTAGGTCACTCATAATGAAGAAATCTACATTGTAGAATCTTATAGCATACCCTTGTGGTCAATGCACATTAATTTTATTGATAAGATTGTAAGCCCAACTTTTTAATTACATGTTATATTTATTTTATAGTTAGAGACTTCAACTTCATATATTTCAAAATAATTAAGCGGATCTAATTGATTGTTCCAAGATTGATTATTAAACCATATGCCGAGCTTTCGCAACCTTTTGTGATATTTATGTTGTCATTTATACTAATTCGCATTAGATTTAGATAAAAGGTTATACAATATTGATATGTTAAATCACTACCATAGTTCTAAGTAGCAGCCCCATACAATATTCTAAGACCTTGTACAATCCTTGAATGAAATTATCATCTTGGTTATTGAAAAGAATAAGCTCACATTTTAATAAGATGGTCAAATATATTAGTCTTAATATGGTTATCATCTTAAAATACAAACCCCAACATATGATTATGCATAAATAAATGCATAAATAAAACAAGTAAATTGACACAAGTTAAGAAGATCAAAGTCAGTTTAATCAGGTTGAAGTCAGGTCGGGTTCAAATTACTTTTCAAATCATTTATTATTTGAGCCAGAGTTAGGTCGAATCAATTTCAAGTCAAACACAAACTCGGTTCGAAAACCCGATTTGACACCCCCATATACATCTTGGTCTAACTACTGCCAAAAAAATAATTGGGGAAGCTTTTTGCCTAGTATGCTAGCCTACAATCAAGTCATCAAGACTATCAATGATGAACGAGAACGAGTAGCATTCTTCCAACCCAGCTAATTTAGGTTCCTTAAATCTATACAACATACTTGTTGACCTCGCTTTCGATCGCGCTCGCGTCAAAATTTTGCGACGATACCAAATTTCGACGCAATTTTGACGCGCTCGTCGACGAGGTTGCCCAGACGACCTCGGACGACGAAACGGACTGCGCCGATGCGTCCGGAACGTCGATTTCACTTAAAATCGACGTTAAGTTTGCGACGATAGCTTGTCGGGAGCGAAAGTTGTGATTTAGGGTTTAATTTTTAATAAAATAATAATAAATCTATTTAAACTAATCTTAAGCCCTAAACCCCTCTCACGCTCGACTCGGGTAATGTCGTCTCCCTCGCACGAGCATCATGGGAACTTCCTCGAGCCTTCTCACGCGCTCGAGCCGCACGCCTCTCGCCCCATCTCCTGTCGTCTCCTCCTCGAGCCGCAGATACCCATCTCTTATCCCTGCGAGAGCAAGTTGCTCCTTGCGGCGTTTCCTGTGCGTGCGTCCCTACGGCTTTTCCCGCGTGCGCAAGTGGCCCGAGCCTCTGCTGCTCATCTTTGCGGCATTTTCCTCCATACCTCGTACCTCCCTCGATCCTACTCGACTCCACAGGTATGGAGCAGCACTTCTTCTCCTCCTCCGCCTATATAAACCACTCGTTTGGAGGTGAATCTAGGGCTGGCCGATTTCTTCTTGGAGAAGAGGAAGTCTTCGCTGGTTTGAGGCTTGGACTTCTCGCTTCCTTTGTGTATTCTACACTTAGCTGGTACCCCTTATCTCCCCTATTTATCTTTCGGTTTGGCCTGGGAAGCCGTAACTCATGTCGTTGGCTTAGCTTCCCTCGTTTAACATTTCGGTTGGGCATGTATATGTTGAGGAGTGCTTTGTCTTGTTGTGTAAAAGCTGATTATTCACTCCCCCTCTTTAGTATCATGCTAGCATGTGTTTATGCAAAAGTTTGAAGAGTGTTATTATGTGAAGCATGTGAAAGATAGGAGTGTAAGCATATGGAAAGTTTGGGTTTCGATGGCATGCTAATATCTCCCTCTTTATTTTATGTTCAAACGGGTATAAGATGTTAAAAATGTGGCTTTAGGTTCATGCTAGCCCTTCTTGCAAAAATATTGAGATGTGTAGCTTGGAGCTTTTTATTCATTCTTGTTTGTTAAAGAATAGTAGGGGAGCTCATTCTGTGTTCTCTCATAAGCACATGAGATTCATTTCTTGCCCCTTTAAGTGCTTTCTTTATCAAAAGAGCATGTTAGGAAGGAGCTTAGTTTAAACTTGAGAAATTTCATGCTTCTTATATAAAACACGTTGTGGCCCTATGTTTGAAATATGTGGAAACTTAATCTTTGGGCTTCTTGCATTCTAGCCCTTCATGAAGCATGATTTATTAATTTGAAAGATTTCCATGTTCATTCTATACTCATTATTGCTAGCAAGCACATGGTGGTGAAGCTTTTAAAGGATATATACATGTGCTTCATTTTAATTGAGATTTCAAGGAGAGTTTGCTTCAGCTCTGTGTTGGCTTTGGATTTAATTATGGTTGGAGTCGGTTTTGGCTTTATACGGCTCGGTTTTGTTGAAATCTTGTTATAGTCTTTGCCTTGGACTTGATTCTAGCCGGATTTTCTTTGGCCTTGTAGGGCTTGGTTTTGTGGAGTCTTGTTGTATGCTTCGCTTTAAAGTTAATCTAAACTCGATTTTAGTCTTTCATGATTCAGTCTCTTGCTAGCTTTGCTATTTCTCCTATCTTAATTTGAGCTGGGCTTGCTTTCACCTTTGCCATGGCTCGGTTTTAGCCCTTTTAATGTTCACGACTTTGGCTTTATGCTTGGGCTGCTATAACTTGAAGTTGGGGATGTTGTCGGCTCGGCTAGGTGCCATATAGTGGCTCGGCTGCACCCTTATTTGGAGCTCTTTGAGGGCTCGGGTTTTGGCTTTGTGTTGAGCTGGAAGTGTGTGAGCGGCTTGTTAGGGAGCTTTGGCCGTGAGCTTCACTTGTGATGTGCTGAATTGTGGGAAGCCTTACCTTGTTGTCTTTTGTTAGGCTCGGCCGTGAGCTTCCTTATGGAAATTTGGCATTTGGGCGGGGGCTCTACTTGTTGCCTCCTTTGTTGTGACCTTGGCCGTGGGCCTCTCCTTACTCTTGTCTTGGCCGAGAGCCTTGGTGGATGTGGTGATGTTATTCTTGCCTCTTGCTACACTTGCTTATGAAATTGGTTGGACGAATTTGGAGGCATCTCTTATTTGCTTCAATTAATTCTTGAAATTTCAACGTTGAGGCTTGGTAAAAAAAAATATGTAAAGGCGTGAGTTTGGCAATTATGTGATAAATTGATGTTGGGGTTGGGGGTCTTTGTTGCAGCATTTGTTCAAGCTCGAAATTCGTAGCACGAAATGAAATTCGAGTAAAAGAAAAGAGAAAGGAAAGTGAAAGGGCTAGGCCTCGGAGTTTCGTGATAGCCTTCCTAGTTTAGTGACCTGGGTCCAAAGACCCGGCAAGCAGCTTTCTTCTTTTTATTTTATCTTTATTTACAATTTCACCGTTATTTGGGAAAAGGGAGTGTGTTCTTGGGGGTCTAGTCTTCACCTTCTCCGGAGCGTCGATGTGCCTTTGGGTTCTTTTTACGGGACATGTGAGATCGGTCGGGAGTCCAGTGTGACTTACGTGTTTTCCGATTATTGGAAATCGACTCACTTCTTTTCAAAATTGTGTTAGGTGAGCCGCTTCCGTCCTCCTTTCATCGACCTCTCGTCCCTGGTTTCGCGCTTGTTTTGCGCTCAAAGCACACACCTACGAGGGACGTGTAGGTGTGCGTATATAACCTCCTTGGGTTATATATGGGGCCATCAGCAGTGCTGTAAGTGCGGTGGGGACATTGATGAGGCTCGCAAAACGAGAAAAATTACGAGAATCGTAGAATGGGGCCGCACGAGTCGGAGACTCGCAGAGAGTAGAGCGGGAATCACGGAACCGTTCGGCCGTCCTCGGGGTTTCTACTACCGACAGCCTAATGTTCGTAGACCTAGTCACTGTTAGGGTAGATCGACCCGATGGCTGAAATGTTTTAAAACAAAAAAATACATATGTTTGAAAAATACAAAATTACACTCCACTACTACATGCAACCTACTTTGCTACGTACATTTTCTTGCATGTAAAAATAAAAATGAAATGTGTAAAAAATTTATAAAGGTCACGGTTAGGTATTCGAGTCGGATTAGGATCGTCTTACTGCGGAAAGTCGGTCGCAGTAGTCATCACTCAAGTCGGACATTAGCACGGCTACGAGTCCGAAACACCACCGTACTTACTGGTCTTTCTTTCCAGAGGCTCATGGCTTTCTTATGGTTCGCCATGAGTTTAGCGGGTCGTTCGTGGGTTTCTCGCGGTGTTTTTACGGTTTTCTACGATCTTGTTTTGTTTTCGTAGTTTTCTACTGGACGTTTCTTTCTTTCTTTCCGACTTTCTTAAGTTTTCTTCTCGTGATTTTCCTCGTTTTTCGCAGAGTTTTCCTTCGTTTTTCTTGTTGAGTTTTCGAACTTTACTTTTCTTATATCTGTCATAGACCCTTGTTTACAGTTTGGTTATGTTACTTACTTCTACTCTCCTGCTTCTTTTGATCTAACAAATTTGTTGCAGAAAATATAAAAAAATAATAAATAAGCAATATACTGTATGAGGATAGATGAAAGCATACGGTACTCACTGACGGTCTTTCACTTTCTTTATACGCTTGACATGTTTCGATTTTTTCGACCATCTCATGCTTTATGCTAGATACATTTCTTTCAAGTACGTATAATTCTTAACGATGCTCTTACATTTCCTATACTTTCTCCTACTCGACGTGTTCATACGCATTTGAGCATGTTTCTCTGTTTACTCGCTACTGCATGTACGTCGCGTTTAGCGACGTTACATTATATATTGTTGCGTCTTCTACCGTTACTCTCGTGCTTATATACATATCACTCGTTATAAAGCATGCTAACACTTAAACATATGTAGCATAGGATGTTTAGAAGAACTTCGACCATAGATACTGCTGATTGAATATTTTGGCCTGCAGCGCCTAGAAAACTCAACTCTCTTCACAACGAAGGAGCTCGGAGGCTAGTATAGTGGGTGGCACGGTCGTCTTCAACGAGTGGAGCTTGTCGTCGTCAGCAAAAACCATAGGATAGCTCGGGAAGTTATTGAGGCTCGCTTTCGGACCTCCGACATCCACTGCTTCTCTCACTCTGGATTCTACGATTCCAAATTGAGCCAACTCTTTTTGACACCTCCACATCTTATTTCGTTGAGAAGTCCTATCCTTTCGACCTCCTGAAGATAATATTTCCGATTTTTATCGAGAGTATTCTTAGATGATTTCGGTCATTTAAGATGTAATTAACTATAGTGCTGCCTTTATAGAAGCATTTTCCGAACCCAATTTAAAATAAACCCTATTTAATTCTTCGTATTAAATAAGGAATTATGTCAGCAAATAAATTGGTTTCGCAGACCAAACGGACGTCATATATTTCTTAGTTTATTTGATCGAGCCTCGCCCTTAAGTCTCGTGTTTGTCTTTCGGGATAAGTGCGTGACTGAGGTGTAAATAGCTTCTCATTCAAACTATGAAAAATATGGGGTCAGTTTGACTTCCTTTCTTTTCGTTGAAGGATCCTTCCGAAGCGGGCGAAGGGATTCCGATTCCGGCGACCGACAGCTTCTTACGGGCACTTCACACCCAAAACAACACGGACAATACTCCACCTATCATCTAATTCTTTGACCATAACCATACTAAAGACATAATCAGAATATCAAATTTCCTAACTGTTCATTGATCCATCACTTTATCTCATCAATAAATAAGCATTCAACCTCCTACAAGAATTACACAAATTCTTCATTTACATCTCAAATAGCTCCCGAACAAAAGACCAACCCAACCCCACCTCTATAAAGAATCCACCCCAAACAAAATAACTTCATAAAACTCATCCTACTTGTCAATAAAAAATTAGCTCAATAAATACAAAAACTTAAAGAATTGCACGCTTTCGCAGAGTTTTTAAACAAAGCCTTACCATTTAGTTATTAGAATGAAATGATACCTCCAGTGCAAATTGACTCTATGAGGAAGTTGAGAGAACAGAAGCATCATGGCTTCGGAGTCAACTTCTGCAAAGCGGCATTAATCTTCTCATCTGAGATACCTTTGAAAGATTCAGCCATGCCTTTGAAGGCCTCAACCCTGTAGAAATCGTAGAAGTCCAAAATCTCTATTGCGATGTTCTTGACCTGTGGATAGTCAGCTTATTTATTTACCATAAAGGAAAAAAAAACAAAGAAAGAATACAGACATATCATTCAATTGTCATGTATTACATATATAACATCTAAACTTCAATCTTTACATATATATATTACAACTTACCTAAGAGTTAAAATAGTGGTAGTTTTTTTATGTGATATAAATGATTTGTGTGGTATAAGTATAAAAAAGCAAAGTATAGGTGTTAGATGTATAAATAGATAAGAATTGGGAGGTATATACGTTAGTGCCCAAAACGAAAAAGGTCTGTCGAAATATCATGCTAAGATAAAAATTACAATACATGCCATAGATTCGATATTTCAATTGTTATTTCCAAATATATAACTATAAGATAATATAACCAAATGTAAAAGACAAATACAAATAAACCATAAACTTTTACAAGTAATAATTAACAACTGCTTTTAGATGAAATATCTAAGGAAAAAATTTCTTAATATTTGCAACAAATAACAATGTAATAGTTTTTCAACAAAAGTTTACGATGGCCGTCAACTTCCTAACGCAGCCCTCTATTTCTCGCATTTGGAGACTTGGGCCCAACAATAACAATGTTGAAATAACATCAAGTCAGTGACAAGATTAGGGAGTTGCCTTAGATGGTTTGGTTACATCAAGCATCAACCATCTGATGATCTAGTTAGGATAGTAGATGTTTTAGATATGACTTATGATAAGAAACATAGAGGTAGATCAAAGAAGACTTGGGCATGTTTTATAAAATTGAGCTTAATTTATTAAATGAAAATGAGACGTTCAATTAGACGCAATGGTGAGAAAGGATTCAGGTAACTGACCTCACTTGGTAGGAAAAAGGCTTTTGTTGTTGTTGTTGTAGTATTTGCAAGAAATAACATAATGCTAGGGAAATTATTAGACAACACAACTTATTACTAAATATTCACAAGTATAAGCATTTAGGGTCTAGTTGGGGCAGCTGCAGCTGTTTGAAGAAGCAGTTGTGAAGCTGCTGAAGAAGAAACTGATATTCAAAAAACTGTGGTAACTATTATAAAATAAAAAAATTATTTAGAAAAAATTAGAACGCATCTTTCTAGCAGCCATCGCAGGTAACCCAGGTCTAGTTAGAAAATGCAGCTTTCAACTGCAGTTTTTTGATAACGCGGGCAAAATATAACTTTGCCAAACAGAAAAACTGCGATGCGACCCAAACACACCCTTAGTTATCATGTGATTTCATGAACACATACAATAAAACTAAGTTCATCCTGATACAAAAACATATTAGAGCATCCTGACAATTTCTTTCCAAAAAATTAAGATTTACAAGCATACAACTCAATTTCTATGCATTTGCATATCTAATACCTATAGTTAATTTTTACAAACATAACATTTTATCTATGCATGAAAATAAGTATTTCACCTTTTAAAATTTAAAAAGATAATATTTTTTATGTGATATCGTGCTCTCCAAAAATTCTAACAGCCCGAAGTCTCATCTAGTATTGTTGAGAGCTTGTGTTTATTCCGGATCAAATTTTCAAAAGCCTATGGGATTTTAAATAAGATACAACCCAGAAATTTTGCCCTCAATTTGTGACGATTTCTTGATATTGGGGGTGGGGGGTTGATGAGGAACCCAATCAAGAGCTTATGGTTTTGTTGTCCCAGGTTGTCGTGGTCCTTTATCTACTTAGCCAGAGAAGATAGTTGACCCAACCTGAATGAAGAATCTTTATCAGCAACCATGAGTTGATTTGTCTAAGGGACCCTGTAGGTCTAGGATGAAAATTTGTCTAAGTGGATAAATTTAAGTCAACATTAGCTGACAGAAAGTTTTATGTCAATCAAATATATCATTATGGTTCAAACTCAAAAGGTAGAAAGTTGTCGAGGAACATACGGGCTGTGACCGTGGCCTGTAATATAATAGTTTCACTTAGCGACGATCACCCGATCAGAGGGCTCTGGTCATAACCATTATTTTTTGTAGATTCATTACGTCTAATCACATGAACAGAGAACACGGGCCATATTTTTACGAACTTGAGATTGCTTTTAGAGTAAATATAATGATATACTAGATGTTACATTCACTCTTTGTAAGCTAAAGTCAATAAAAAATTTATCACTTCCGACAAACTGTTGCAAATTGGGGATGAATTTTGTTTCATGTCCTTTAAGTGATTACTTTTGACTTGAATAATTTAATTGGTTACTTCGAAAACTTGGCCACTGTCAAGAATTTTAAGCATTTGAAATATTTTTATTTGAATTTCATTTGAAATTTGTTCATCTAATATCTTTAACATATTAGTCTCATCGACTCTAGTACAAACAAGAACAAAGATCGGATTAGATGATTTGGATGCAAATTTTATTTAAACATTATTAAATTACTAGACTCATTGACTCTAGTCCTTCCGAGAAGAATGATCGGACTAATTGAGTGGGACTTACAATCCTGTCCTATAAATAAGGTTGTCTACTTGAAAGTATGTATAATTTAATTATCTTAGATTTGATTTTAAAATATGAGGATTCTTTAATTTTAAAATAATCATAGATTTTTAACAGAACCTTGCACATTTATTAAAGCAAGTGGGAGAATATTTAACCTTAACCTACGCAGTGTTCTCAGGCCCTTAAAATTTAAACACTACTCAATTTGGTGGTGCACATATAGGCTTTGCTTCATAAATTATGCACATATTTCAAAGTACGAGACTTATAATCATCCAAATATCTCTTAATCTCACAAATATTCATCATCCATATGCGCAATTATGTGATATTTTATACGCTTTTACAGTGTAATATGATTGTTGACCTCACTTTTGGTCAAATCTTCTTCACTTTAAATCTCTAAGAAATAAAATAGATCACATAAACTTCAATCAAATTCTAAAATTGCATTGAAAAACAGCCTAATGAAGAAATATTCTTAAATGATAATTTTTGCGCCCCAAAATTATTGTTATTCCTACAGATCATTTTAGTGCTTGAAATTTCATGTTATAAGCAATATTTGGTTCATTATTAATGTATGAAGTGCATATAATAAGTTTTGATGGCTATCAGATAATTTTTTATGAAAAATTTTACTGAGTTCACCAATAAAAATAAATAGAAATTTATCCCACAAAAATTTTTCATCAAAACATTATGTTACAAAACGGACTTCACAAATGCATTCGGAGAGTCGAAACCTTTCAAATAAGCCTTTTTGTGCCGAAATCGGACTTCATTTTGGGGCCCATCTAGTCATGCTATTTTGGACAATAACTAAAATAATTGGATGATAATTATGACTTTGCCCTTGCATAAACCAAAATCAACCCCAAAACTCAAAATATAGTCATATTGACCTGAAAATATCAAAATTGATTGATTTGAAACTCATTTGAATTTTCATAAAAAAATCTCAATTTCTCTCTTATTGTGGGGGCCTCACTTTTACCTGAATTTCCATGGCAAGGAGCCCACCTTGTCTAAAACCAACTTCATCATTGTGTTTCCCTAATTTTTTTGATCTAAATGAGCTAAAGAAACTCTCCAGAAGAAGCTCTCAGCTCTCATCCAAAGTAGGCACAGGAGAGGTGGCAACACCTTGACACCACTCAAAGTGACACTAGGCACCCCCCTCTTCCTTCTCTAGAAATTTCAAACTGCGAAGGCTGTGCATAGGCTCCTCCAAAGTGGAGCATAAGCAGTCCATTCTCCCCTTCTCCTAAGTGTTCCAAACCGAGTGACCAACACTCCTGCGCCTCCCACTAGTCACCTAGGTGTCTCCCAACCGATGCTTCGCTTCGGCCTCTCCCATTAAATTTCGAACCTTTAATCTCTCCTTCTCTCGGACGACTCTGGCTCTCGCCATTACAAGGGGAGCCTCAGTCGAAAAGAGGGTGTGCTCCCTCTTCCTCTTTGAAAAACTTAAACAAACAAACAGGCAGACGAGAACTCTCAGCCTCTCCTCCCTCTCCATTTCCACTATAAGTCTTATTCTTTATTCATCTTCTTACTCCATTTCATTTTCTCTACCCTTACTTCTTCCTCCTCTATTTCATCGTCTCTAACCACACCTCTTCTTAAACTTTATTCTCCACACTTCTTCTCCCACCCTCCTCCTCTACTGATCAACATACTTCATCTTTTTCTTCATATTCTTCTTTTTCTTCACCTCTTCATAGGGTACACTTTCCATTTATTCTCCATATTATTCCCTTTGCGTTTAAGCACGTGCAAGTGAAGTCCTTCATGTGTTTTTCTTTATCTTTAAGCATCTGCGAGTTAAGTCCTTCATGTAATTTTCATTTTATGGTTAAGCATGTGCAATTCCTTTATGTGTTTTCCTTATATCAAAGCATGTGAGGGTTGGGTAACCTACACGTATTTTCTTTATGTTCGAAGTATGAAGCAGACTTCATGTGGTTCCTTCATGCTTTTATGCATTTGAATGTATGAAGTAGAATTCATGTATTCCCTTTATCTCTAAGCATGCCAAAATTGAAGTTGAATCCATGATTTTCTTTTTGTCTATGCATATAAAATTGAAACGATCTCCATGTGATTCTCACTTTAAAATGAATTAGAATTCATGTATTCCTTCGTATCTAAGCATGTCAAAAATTGTAGTAGAATCCATGATTTCCTTTTTATATATGTACATGAAACTAAAATGACATTCATGTGATCTTCTTTATGTCTTTTTAGGCATGTTAAAATGAAGTAGAATTCACTTGTTGTCCTTATGTCTATGCAAGTGAAATTAAAATGACATTCATGTGATCTTCTTTATGTCTTGTTAAACATGTGAAACTGAAGTTGAATTCATTTGTTCTCTTTATGTATATTACCCCTCATGTGTTTTTCTTATGTCTAAGCATATGAAAGTGAGGTGACCCCCATATATTTCTTATGTCTTTATGCACGTAATTAAAAATAATAATAATAAAAATAAAATAAAATAAAAATAAAAATTAAAGAGGGAGGGGAGGGAGAGAACCTCTCATGTGTAGGTTCTCTTTATAGTATTGAAATATACTACATAGGATGTGTCATTTGTGAGCTCAGATGATTAGTATAGGATAATTTGCAAACTCACATATAACTTGGGCTTAGCTTCAACATAGTTCAGAAACTCAATTTTAAAACACTTCATGTCATTTTAAACCCTAAATATTAAAAATACTCTAGAACATGTTTCAAAAATCGTAATATCTTAACATTGAAACTCTTTAAAATATTTTTGTAAAGCACATTAAATCATCTGAAATAAAATAATTTAAAATATTAAAACACTTTAAAACAACATAAATAAGATAACTTAAAATAACAAAACACTTCAAGCCATCTAAAATAAAATAACTTAAAATTTCAACTTAAAAAAAACACTTTAAACAATCTAAAATATAAAAACTTAAAATATTAAAAATACTTAAAGCCTTCTAAAATAAAAATAACTTAAACTGATAACTTTTAAACTATTTAAACTAATAAAATAAGTTTAAAATTTTTAAACCTTAAACAATTAAAATACTTAAAATTACTAGAAACTTAAAATCTCAAAAACACTTAACTTCTAATATGTAAATCTTATATCAAATCCTATGAGCTTGTAAGTTTCACATAAACTTCAAATATAAAACTTCAAACTAACACTGAAAACCAAACTTACGAATAAAATTGAGTGGAGGACATCAACGTAGCCGATAAAACCAAAAGCAAAACATCAAACCTAGAATACCCAGATCATCATATTGACTGACAAACATAAAAGTTGAATAAAATTATGAATTAAATATCAAATCCCAAAATAAACCTAAAAGTCACCAACTTAAATAATGAAAGTCAAACCTAGGTAGATTAACCATGGAGCCTAGGGAAAGTCAACTTAGAAACAAAAACTCAGTTTAAAATACTAATTTTGAATTTTAAAAGTTGAAATTCAAATTAATTTTAAGAGCCAATTTTTCAACCCCTGAGAGACTAAATTTAAATCATTTTTTTTTAAATTTCAAAGACCCAAACTTATATATATATATATATATATATATATTATTTTATTATTATTTTTTTTTTGCAGCAAACACCACAAAAGCTCTAGTGTGCTTGTGGGAAAAAGAAATCAAACAAAAGTTTACAAGGGTCGAACAAAAGGGAGATCTAATTTGTCTCTATCCAAAAGAAAAAAAGACAAGGATCCACATTGGTAGTAACTATGGGAACTTGGAGATGCAATCCAGATTTTACTAAGTAGTTTGCAGGTCTGTTGGCCTCTCTCGGGATATAGGAGATCCTGTAGATCATAGGGGAGAGTAAGAGCAAGATAATATGGATCCATAATAGTAGAGACCAAGGACAGTCCACTTCCTTGTTGAGGATGTTCACCAAAATAAGAGAATCAGATTCCACCCATAGACTAGAACAAGACATTTTGTTGGCAAAGAGGGCTTCCCAAAAAATAGCAATGCATTCAGCCTCCAAAGCATCTTTAGCAATAATGGGAGAATGAAAACATAAAATGCAGTTTCCTTTGTAGTCTCTAAATATTCCTCCAATGCCAGCTTCGGATTTTATAAAGCTCTCATCTGTATTTATTTTCACCCAACCAGGGGCGGTTTCTTCCAATGAGTTAGCAATGCCAACGGTCCTCTTGCTTTACATTCAGATGCATTCTTTCTTGGGATCAGCAGACCTTTATGTTTTTGAGGTCTATTTATATAAGCTAAGCAGTTGGCAACCACAACAGAAGGTGGTAAACAAATGTCCTCAAACTTCCTTTGGTTCCTAGCCATCCAGACAAACCAAGCCACAATGCAAGGGATAGGGAATAGTCTAGTTGAGTGCCAATCCTGCCAACACCTCTAGAAATCTTGCCAAGTTAAAAATAATGTGGAGACACCAAAGTGTTGAATTACCTTACTCCATACCTCCTGTACGAACGAGCAATGGAAGAACATGTGAGGTAGGTGTTCCTCACTTGTCTTATAATATATATATATATATATATATATATATATATATATATATATACATATATATTGGCAAGTTTAACATGTTCAAATTTCCAAGTCATTTTTAATAAGTTTAAGTTGATCAATATTTTAAGTTATTCGTAAGTCCAATTCACCAGGAATTTCAACAACCTTTCGACGTCTACTCCTATTAGAGGGCATTTGGGAAAATGTCAGCTTGCCCAACTGTCTATAAGACATGCTGGTCAGTATCTTGAGACACTTATCGGAGAGCAAAGCAAAGTATTTTAACACACGGTTTATAAGAGACTATTGGCCTTCAATGTACTTGCAAAAAAATAATCTAAAGTGCAATTTCCTAGAATAGATACTTTACTTTTCCTGAACATTACTTAATTCCATTAATAAATACTCACGTTTGCCCTTATAGATATTTTACTTTCCCTGGATGATACTTAACTCCCTAAACAGATACTCACGAGTATACAATTTTCCTGCACGATACTTAATTCTTTAAGCAAGTACTTAAGTTCCTTCGAGGACATTTTAAAAAAATTGCCCTCCATGCCATTTTTATACCTTTGCATGTGGGGCAGCAAGTCGATGACGGAGAAGTGACGGAATTGGCAAAATGGAAACACATACTTTTACTGATTTTTTTTAATAAAAGTATATAAAATATATAATACAAAACATAAGTAATAAAATAGGAAAAGGAGGAATCGGACATGGCTAGTGCTAAGGGATCGAACGGCTTCGGTGCAGGGATCAAGCGGCTTCGGTGCACGAAGGATCAAGCAGAGGAAGCAGGCGAAGGGGAAGGTTCCAGCTTTGGTTGTTGGGGTCGAATGACTCCGGCACGTGGTATTTCGGAGTCTTCGGTGGAGACCACGGCTGGGGGCGTGCGAGAGCTATGGAGGAGAAGGTGAAGACAGCAACAGCAGGTGTTGTGCGGGTCTTACAAACAGGGAAGGGGCTTGCAGCCTTGTGAACGAAGGAGGGATGGAGCTTCATGCTCGATCGGGAAGAGAGTGAAGGCTTCTACGTGAAAATGAGAGAACCAAAGAGGGGACGAAGGAAACACATGTGAATGAGGGCTCGGGTTCAATTTCATGAGACAATGGAGGTATAAGGTAGCGATAATAGTTGTGAAAGGCTGAAAGCGGGATCAGTTGTACCGAAAAAAAGCAGTTCAAAAATGTTCAAACTTTAATTTGACATTAATTAATTTTGATTAAACTTAATTAGCAATATGAACGGTAACTTCAACCATTTTAATTTTAACGTAAACAGATACGACAGATTTAGGTGGATCAAATAAATAAATAAAAATTACAGGTGTTATTCATAGGAATTGAGTGATATGTGTAAATGCGCCAAAAATAATAGTAATAAATTGGAGAAAAAATCAGGCTGTTACTCACAACATTCATGTCAACACGTAGCTCCTCAAACCATGCAGTAGTTTCTTTATCTTTGAGCACGCACGCAATGTACATGCAGGCAAGTGCAGTCATATATGGCGGATGGATGAGGATAAGGTCCATCTTGTAAGTATCGTTCACAAGGCCCCTGCATGCCGTGGTAAATACATAAGAATTTTGTGGTATGTAAGTAAATTTCCCATTTTATTTATATGATTAAGATTTAGTAGGGGGATGAAATTATTCATTCAAACTTCCAGCAAGTCTTTGAACGGGTGCATTAATGCCTGCTTGGTTTGAATAAATTGCAAAGGAAATGCACTGAGATATTCGTTTGGTTAAAATCCAATGAAAAACATAATTTTTTTATTGGGGCATAATATTTACATATCTAAAACCAAGACTTTCATATTTACATACATAAACTCAAATCTTTCATATCACATAAAAAATACCACTGTCACAATTTTTTTCAAAGTGAAATACACTTTTTCAAGTATAAGATTTTAATAACATGATGTTATAAATGTAAATATCAAACTTTAGATGTTAGATATGTAAATGCAAAAGAATAATGTGGTATGTGCGTAACTTTGCCTTTTCTATTTAGTTTTTAAGAATGAGCATTTGGACTTCTATTTCAGGTAAGGAAAAGAATTTGAGTCAAAATGATGATATGAAAAAATCTTATTATATTTCGCTGGAGTGGGTAATTATAAAGTAGACATTTCTTTTGTATAGAAAAATTCAATCCACTCCTATTCTTTCAAACCAAACATGCAGCAAGGAGCTATATGGGTTGCTTTATTTTTATTTATGGTCTAATACCCTAAACCCTAAACTAGACCAACCTAGTAGGCCAAGTTGGCAAGGGCAATGGTTACAGTGGTGATGCCAGTGTGATAGGTGAAGTGGAGTGAAGAAAAGCAATCAATGGATTTGATGAAGGAAAAGGGGTAAAGGGGAGCTTTGCCATGTGGGGTGCCGCACGAACATTAGATTCAACATCGAGGGATTGTCATTAGTAGGCGTTGGAGCTTGTGACCTGCCAAAATTGCTGGCTAGCTCGTCTCCAATATATATGTGATTAGACAAGCGCAGCTCAAAGTAGGTATGCGGATTGAAGAATGAAACAGATATGTATTTAAATTATTAAAAGACTTCAAACTTGTTTTCTCATATTTTTATAACAGATAATTTATTTTAAAAATAATAACCAGCCATATTTAGTAATTTTCAACAATTTTTAGAAAAAAAAAAAAACTGCCTCAACTTCATTGAAATTGAAATAAACAGCCAAATTTAGTGGAATTGAACTTCAGTTCTCAACATTTCGACATCCAAAATAAAATAACTTACGTCAAAACAGGAGCTGAAAATTTAAACCAAATGTCCAGTCTTTTATGTGTATACAGCAATTTCTGCTGCCTTTACTCCAGAGAAAAATAATTGAAAAGTTCTACTATATAATCATGTTTGAAATCAAATGCATTGAAGTAATTCTAAATTTCTTTATACATGAGATCAATTTTCATTCAATTCGAGTACCCACCATCAGAAAAATTAGATAGTTACTTACCTCACCTATTAAACCATTCATTATAATAACCATTTTGAATGATAAAGTCTAAGGCGAATCATTTGACTTGCCACTAGAATTTTAGTTATTAGAAAATAATATAAAATAAACGATGTAGATAAATGTTGATCCGTATAGAAAAGAAAGTATATAGGTGATAACTTACCAAGCGATTTGAGTGAGATCTGTCATACCAGCATCCTGTAAAAATCTGAGCAAAGATACTAGAATTTAATGTCCTCGCTGAAAAAAATGTATCCATGAATATGTGAATTTAGTGTTACAGCCAAATGAAATGGCTCTAATAGCTTTCTGATGAATACATATATATTTATATCTATATATATATGCATTTTACACAAATCATTTACTACTACACACTGTGTGAAGCAAAACAAGTTCTCCACGGCATCCATTATCATTATTTCTACTAACGCGTGTAAGGATTTAGACTTAACCCCACAACAAATAGATGCTTATGTTCATACAAAAATACTGTGGTTAACCATTACTACTAGTCTAAAGCATTTAAATTAAAGCCAAATCTAGCCCAACTGTGATCCCATCTTGGTCTACACTCCCTATACATGATATGAGAGATGATGGTTCGCCTTGGATTAGTTATGCAATTAGCGGATCCATGAAGCTTTAGCGGGTTCTCCATGAGTCTTTAGTGGGTTCTGCCATAATTGAGCAAACTTCCAGAATGAGTGACTCTCACAGTACCACTACCTGCTTAAGACTGGCCTTGGTGCATGATAATTTATGAATTTTCATTTAAGGGGGGAGTGATGACAAATTCAAAGTGCTCTTTTGTGAGGAAAAGATGGTGAAGACATGTACAACTTTGGGTGTTTCGTGACATAGAATAGTTAAAAAGTATATTAATGTAAAAATATCAACTAATTAGCAGTCAATAATAGGCTTAAGAATTTGGGTTAAAATGAAATTGCTGTTATCGAGTCCAACTTTGATACTCATTTTGGTTCATACTACCCAACAACTTTAAAAAGAAAAAGCAAATGACATGTTTCAACATATTCTTACTCGTGCAATTAATTCATCTTGAAGCATCTTCACATCAATTTAATGATTTTAAAACTGTTAAATGCATGGAGCCTGTGACTCACCTACCTCACCTACCGCATCTCACGTATCTCTCTCCCACCTACCACTCTCCACCTACCTTACTCCACCCATCTCTCTCTCGTTTTCTTTAAATAGCCTATTTTGGCCTGTCATAAAAAGAGAAGAAAAATAGAGATTTTTCTGTAAACGTCGAGGCGCTCGATGGTGTAATTCCTCAAAGTAATAAAATCCTCTGCAGTTCCGTGGATATAGTCAAATTTGTTGAATCACGTAAATCTGTGTGTCGCTCTGTGTTCTTTTCTAATTGCGAATTTTTCTCGATCCTGTTTTTCTCTTTATTGTCGTCGTTTTCACAACAATTGGTATCAGTCGTGATTCGAGGCTGAAAGAAAACGATGGCCGGAGACGAAGTGATGACATCGGGGATCGAGAAGTTTAACGATACTGATTTTGGTTATTGGAGAAAGCAGATAGAGGACTACCTCTATGAGACGAAACTTCATCTTCTGTTACTGAGAAAGAAGGCAAAAAAGTTGGACGAGACAGAATGAAATATGTTGGATCGATAGGTTTTGGGGATTATTCGATAAACCCTGTCGAGGTCCTTTGCCCACAACGTCATCAAGAAAGGACTATTGCAGATCTCATGCCAGTTTTATCTGGTATGTAAGAAAAGCCATCGGCGAATAACAAGGTGCATCTAATAAAGAAGTTATTCAATTTGAAGATGGAGAAAGGTACAACTGTTGCACAACAACTGAATGAATTCAATAATATCACAAATCAATTGTCGTCTGTTGAAATTGATTTTGATAATGAGATACGTGCGCTGATTTTATTAGCTTCATTGTCAAATAGCTGGGAAGCCATGAGAATAACAGTTAACAGTTATGCAGGTAAATCTAAACTGAAATATGATCATATTTCATGATTTGATTTTGGTTGAGGAGGTGCGCAGGAAAGATTATGGCGAGACCTCGGGTTCGAGTTCGGCACTGATTCTCTCTCTTATTTTCTACTCCTCTACTTCCCTACCTCAACATCCTAAAACCATTTGGGTGTCAAGCTTGTCAGTTCCATCACCTACTTTCCTATAAGCTATTTCTATCCACCATTATTGCTTTATATATGATTCATTTTAACCCTTGTGCACACCACCTCAACTTCTTCATCCAACCATCCCACTTATCAATAGTGTTTAAATTATGCAATTAGAGTTATGACTTAGTGCAATTTAAAAGGAAAAAAAACTAAGGCAATGTGAGAATCCAACTTGTCACCAATATTTAAAATTGTGCAATTGGAGGCATGCCTTAGTACAATTTAAAAGAAAAAACTATGAGGCAATGCTCACATTGCCCAGATGAGGCACAAATCTCAGGGAACTAAGGCCAATCAAGGCATGTCTCAGCCCAAATTATGAGAGGCGCAAATATTTAATTTTAAGCTTTGGATAATTTTGAAGTTTGTAATTAGCAAATCCAATATATAAGTTAAACTTAACTATTTTTATTTCTATATATCTAAAGCCTAAACTTTACCAGAAAAAGAATAACAAACACACATCCTCAACTTCCACCGCATGCTACGTAGTCCCCATGGCTGAACCCAGTTGATGCCACCGTCGTCACTATGATGGGCACCTTGTTGTCAGTAACCTATGTCATTATTATGTTTTTGTCTTTTGAAGCTTTTTTTTATTTATTTGACATTACTTTTGTCATTAGTATTTCTCCTTCTAAAATGAGATTTTCTCTATTTTGAATGATGTTTTTCAATTTAAGGTTATTCTAAAGTTTCTCGTTATGGAATGTAATATATTAGAAAGCTTGTATATTAGAAATTTGATAATAAGAAACTTAATTAGAAATCGAATTACAAGGTCTTTTTTCTATTAGAGATATTCCTAATCTATAGAGATTGGAAGTGTGTGTGTATATATATATATATATATATATATATATATATATATATATATATATATGTAACATGGCTTTAATGGGAATAAGAAGAAAGGAAACTTTGCTTTACAGGGTATCAGAGCCACGCACAATTTCGTCTATTTCGCCTCCATCCTACAATGAGATTTGAGCATCGTCCTTGGTTCGGTTTCATCAACATCACTCGGCTTCGTTTGTGTCGCTCATCTTCATATGCTTTGTCTGTGTCAATGGCTTCAGCTTTGTCTACATCTCCATGCTTTGACGATGTTGTCAATTTTTTTTGCTTAGTCTGACTTTGTCGGCTGCTTCATTCGGCGGCTTTGTCTTCATCTTGAACGATGTCGTCTACATCGCTAGGCTCCATCGGCTTCATCAGTTTCATTGGATTCATGAACTGTTTTATTCAATCGCTTTGTTCAACTTCTTCAACTTCATATGTTTTTCTCACTCGGTGTTCATCGAGTCAACGGCTCAATATCATTCTTCTCTAGAGTTAGTGTCTCCCTTCGACTCATCTGTACCGTCACGTTAAGGAATCCATCTGTTGGATAAGGTGACTCAATCTTCTTGAATATTTGATGATAATCATAGATGTGGAACAAAAACATGTTGTGACAAGTTTGGTCTCATCGGTGACTAAAATTACAGATGAAAAGTTAAATGGCATTAATCATTTTTATTGGAATAAAGTTGTGACTCTACGTACAAAGTATTTATCAAAAGTGTCGCCTCATTAATAATCCTCTGGCTGAGACTGATTTGAATGAGAGTTGATGCCCAGCTGTTGATACAAATACGAAATTCAATCATACCTAGTTAATATGATCATATTACTCATTGTGAATGTGTTAAAGATGTTATGGATGAATTGGCATGTGTTTTCTGGGAAATAAAGTATTTCTTGAATCTTTGATGTATGCAGAGAGTTCTATCAAGCTGAACAACATAATCGATCACATAACATGTATCACATGCCCTTTAAACGTGTTTATGAAAAATTGAATGCACTATTGCCCTTCAGAGTTGATGTCCAGATTCAACACGCTTGAAGAGAACAAATGACCATTATGAGATTTCTATATGGCCTCAATTCTTAGTATGAAAGTGTCAAATCATATATCCTATCTGACCCTGGAGCTACTACGACTATACTAGAGTATTGCGTACTATTCCGAGTTATTGGGCTTCATCCGTACATCAACTTAGTACTCTTGTTAGCTAGAAAAATAAAGATATCGATAAACTTAAATCTCTATCAATTATGGCAGTAAACTCTAAATTCTGGAAATCAAGGCTCAAATATAATTTTCTACTACTTCCATGAATCTGGTCATACGGAGAAAACGTGTCAGAAGTTGCTAAAATAAATTAGAAGAGTTCAAGATTACACTCAGCTCACATGGCCACTACTAATAAGGCATCTCAGAGTTGGACTCTCTCGATTTCTACAAATGAATATGCTAAATTCAACCAATTTCAGAAAGTATCCAAGAAATAACCTTCAATCAATGTCCTTGTTGAGTCGGGTAATAATGATATTTGTCTTATTTCATCTTCCTCATAATGGGTCATTGATCTAGTTCGACAAATCAGATGACTAATCCAAATCCAATTTTTACAAACATTTTTATTCCATCACCTTAGCAGATGGATCCAATTCTAATATTCTTGATATGACACCATTAATGTTACACCTAGATTATCTTTAACATTTGTCCTTAGTTTACCTCAATTCACATTTAATATTATCTATGTTAGTAAGACTACACGTGATCTTAATTGTTGTATCATGTTCAGGATCCTATGACAAAGAAGACTATTGGTAAATGATAAAAATGTGGAGGGGAGGGGAGGGGAGGGGAGGGGAGGGGGAGAGTTCGGATAACAAACTACCTCATAGCCTGTTTCGGCATCTTATCTTTATTAGAGATCCATTGTCAATTAGAACATCCATAACTAACCATACTAAAAAGTTATACCCTCAATTTCAGCAATTGTTATCTTTAGATTGTGAGTTGTGTCAATTTACAAAAAACCTTTATTTATCTTATGCTCCCATAATTAATAAAAGAGTTAATCATAGTTTTGAGTTAGTTACTTTTGACGTACAAAAAGCTTGTTTTGTTGTATTTAATGGATTTTAATACTTTGTCACGTCCGTGGATTATTTTTCTCGTATGACGTGGCTTTACTTTATGAAATTCGTACTGAGTTATTACCACATTTTTAATCCATTCGTTCCAAAATTAAAACTCAATTCAATATTTCTTTTAAAATTCTGAAAAGTAACAATGCTAAAGAATATTTATCTCCAGTTCTATAGACATACATGACACAACATAAGATGCTCACAATCAATATTTTAAAGAGCGTGGGCATTGAGCGGGCATTTTAACTATTACGGGGCGAGTAGTAAGCCATGCAGTACAAAAAAATATATGAAATATAAATATTAAAAGAGAAAAATAAACTAGCTCTGTTTAATAAAAAGATTATTAAGAGACATTAAAAGAGGTTATACTAATTCAATTTCAAAACAAGTCTTTTAGAATTAAAATTTTCAAGATGTTGGCATAAATCAATCACAAAAAGTTAAAACATATAAAAACATGTAAACATGTTTGACCCAAAAAATAAACTTATGCTCAATTAATCTCAATCCTTGAATGTTATTCATTCATCAAGTTCATCCTCAAAATCTTTTTATTCTCCTTCACCAATAGTTATATCCAAAAGACAACTAGGTCTTTCATATTGTCAACATTCATTAAATTCATCATTATTCTCAATCTCAGGTGCATTCAAAAATTATTTCTCCTTATCATTGTTGCCTAAATTATAAAAATAAACAAAATGAAATTCATAAATATTTAAGATATTTTTTCCATGAGAATACGTAATTATATAAAGAACAATTAAATGTAAATATAAAACTTGTTCTTTCATTCAACTTCCTTTTTCTCTGGGAATATGCTAGTATTCTCTTTTTTGTGTAATACTTTGTAATTCTTCATTTGCATTAATGATGGGCACATTTCTGATTACATCAACATCTAACAAATATTTTTCTTCATTCACACAAAAAAGTTTATGTGAAAGTATGGACCTTTTTTTCAACAATCCACTCATTATCAGTGTCTATGTCATTTATGAATATTGGATCGAAGTCTTGTTTTCTTCTTAAAATTCTCCTCCTCAATCTAGTATTACATCTTATATACACCAAAGCATCCAACCTCTTATGCTCCAATATATTCCTTTTATTAGTATGAGTTTAAGATAAAAAACCTTATTTTTAAGAGTTGATATACAAAAGCAAATAATAACAATTTTGAAGGAATAAAAAGTTACTACTAAGTCAAAATTGCCCCAATTTCTTTCACATCCTAATGAACTACAGGCGAGTCTAAAAACTCGAATCGCAAAATCGGTTAACTCAACTGTTGTCCCACCAAATCTCATCCGCCAATCAACAGAACTTAATTTTAGTTAATCCATAGCAACTCTACTTCCAAAGTCTCCTCTAAGTTATCACACAAATTTATTTAAATACCAGCTGAAAGACGATCTTTATAATCCAACATTCTTTCCATGCACGCAATTAACCCTTGTTTCTACTCTTAATCATTAGAAAAATTATGTTCAAAGCAAAACTAAGGGTTTGAATAATAATCAGACAAATTTAGTGGTTTATGAAGTTGGACTTCCATCTTGCATAAATTTTCCTCCAAATAGGCTCATACTTCTTTTCATTATGCCCACAATTAAAAATATTTTTTTCTTTTGTTGAATCAATTAACTCATAAATATAAGTCATGGTAGACTTTTCTTCTGAGCCAACATCTCCTAGAACATTTACAAAAGATACAACACTTTTGATATAGTAAGTAAAATGATCCTAAAATATTGATCGAGCAAAAAAATAGCTCGAGTTTTATACCTTTTATCATCTTAGCCCAGTGAATAGAACACCAAGCTTCTGAGAAAAACATTGCCTGAAGTAGTTGCTTCGGTTTGTTAAAAATTTGAAGGGTCCAAAATGCAACAGTAAACTGTGTGATGGTTGGACGAATAAGTTTCCTCTCTTTTATAAAATATCTCAATACAAAGGAACCAATACATGCCCCCCAAATGAATTTAACTAATTTTACTTTTACATTTGTGCATTCATGAATATTCAACTTTTCAGTATCTTCTAACATAAGGTCAATACAATGTGTTGCATAAGGTGTCAAATAAATATGTTTGTTTTTTTTCATTACCTTTTTATCTGCATTCACGTGACCCATTATCTATTTATAATTTGCACCACATTTTTTCTCTTGCCTTCTCAATCATATCATCCAAATAAGTGAATAATAACTTGACACTTTTTATTGCATTAGAAGCATCCACATATTTAAGAAAAAAGTCACTGTTAACAAGAAAATTGATCGAAGTCCTACATTTTCCATCTATTAATCTATCAGACATAATCGAGCACCCATATTTACTCTATGCATACTTATGCTCCTAAAACATCTTGTTGATCGTAGCAGCTTCATCTCTGAGTATCCAAATTCTTAATTCATGAATAGTGAAGTAAAATCAGGTCCAGAGTTAGCAACTGCTTCTAACATAAACATATAAATGGGTCATTGGCAACATTAAATATCAATTTCGTTGAGTAGCACAATCTACCAATTACTCGAAATGCTTCTTTTCTTTCGTCTTTTTTTCCACTTGGAATTTAGAGCAGGATTCCTAAATTAATTATTGGTTTCCTTTGAGAGGATTCCAGCAATGATGAATTAGTGGCTTTTAATATTCACAAATAATTGTGCAATACTTCTAATGTCACTTAATATACAGTCACGTTATGTTTTGACTTTTACATCTAATATTTTCTTGCATTTCTCTTGAACTTCAGTGGAGGCTTTCATGCATGATTTAATGTGTTTGTGTGTGTTGGCAGGATGTTTCATCATGTTTATTGTTTCATTAGGCACGATTACAAAACATACCTTTGAAATACTTCTCATTGAGTATGTTTATCCTACATTGCCATGAAGAGTCCTTACTAGTGCGACTACTACCAGTCACACAATCCCTACTTCCATTACAAATTAATAACTAACACTACACATCAAAATAAAAAATCTATAGATAATCGAAATCAATGTAAAGTTGTGGACTTTACTGTAGCTATAATAAAGCTACAGTAAACTCATTATAGCTACAGTAAAATATGTGATTAACTTCTTCTAAAACATTAAAACTCGTGTGCTTAGTTCTAACGAAATAAAATCCAGTTCAGTGAGACAGTAAACGCTCTGCATGTGAGAGACCATGTGGGATCTTTTAGAAGTTGTTGGTCATGTTGCGTGCAAAGGACGAAGTAGATGTTGTGTGCGAGAGTGTGGGATCTTCAGTTGGTCGCGCTGCATGCGAGAGATGAAGCAGATGTTGCAGTAGGAAGCGACAGCAGAATCATCTACTATGGGAGAAAGCGGTCGCGGAATCGTTTGATGCAGGAAAGATTTTGGCTAGTTCTGTTGTAGAAGACATTCTGCTGTGGCAGAGACGCATAATTTGGGTGTTTCTAGGAAATTAGAGTTTTATTTACTTTTTATTTAACTCAATATTAGGGTGTACGCCCACTTGGGACTCAAACTAAGCTCACGGGCGTTAAAGCTGTGTCGGGGTATGCGCCTCGTGAGGATTGCGTCCCCTCATGGGCTTGGAAAGAAATAGCTCACTCCTTGCCCAGGGGCGCGGCCTAGAAACACCTTTTAAAAAATTGTTCAACTGTCATTTTGTGTCGATACTCCATCCCAAAATATAGCTGAAAGAAAAAATATATATCTTCTTGAGACAACTAGAGTTCTTTTGTCAAAATAATGTAACCAAATAATTCTAGGTTGATGTAGTTTCTATTACATATTTTTTATCAATCGTATATCTTCCACTAATTTACAGAGCAAAATACCCTACCAAGTCTTATTTTTGACCAAATCTCTCTTTCCTGTTAAACCACGTATATTTGGGTGTATTTGTTTTGTTCGTAATACTCATACACGGGTCTCTAAACTAGACTTGAAGTCATTAAAATGTATCTTTCTAGGATACTCTCGTTTGCAAAATGGGTATCAATATTTTTCCTCCTAAATAGATACATGGTCTTTGTTGATATCAACTTTCATAAAAAATTACATTCTTTGGTGACTAATCAGTACCTGAATCCCCCTAAGTGTCTGATGAGTTGTTAATGTAACACATCATCAATTCGGATCCTGTTCCAGCTCCACCTCCACAACCAGTGCCTCAACCCAGATCACCTATCATTAATGTTTACTCTAGAAAATGTCATCCCCTTGATCCTAGTCCAACAATTGTACCTTATTATCCTCCTCCTAGTGATCTTGATGTACATATGGTTCTTCGAAGAGGTAATGTCAATGTGTCTATCCTATTTCCTTGTGTGATCTATAATAAGATATCTTCTACCTTTTGTTCATTTATTGCTTCTCTTGACTCTATTAAAGTACTGGGTGGCGAGCAACAATGCTTAATGAAATGAGTGCCTTAACTAAAAAAGGAACTTGGGAAATAATCGAACTACCTTCCAGTAAGAAGGTTATTGGCTATAAATACGTCTTTGAAGTTAAATTTCATTATGATGAATATGTAGCTCGTCAAAGCTAGATTGGTTGCTAAGAGTTATGCCCATGGGATTGACTATTTGTACACATTCTCTATAGTAGCTAAGTTGACTTTGGTTCATTTCTTTTTGTTGCAATGAATAATTAGCCCCTACACCTGCTTGATGTGAAGAATGTCTTTCTGCATGGTGATCTTTAAAAGAGATATACATGGAGCAACCTTTTAGGATTGTTGCTCGGGAGGAGTTTGGGAATATATGTCGTCTTCGAAAATCATTATATGGATTGAAGCGAAACCCTCGTGCAAGGTTTGGAAGATTTAGCCTAGCAATGGAAGAGTTTAGGATACAGAAAATTAAAAGTGATCATCTTGCATTCTACAAACAATTAGCTTCTGAGATCATTCTATTTGTGGTTTATGTTCATGACATTATTATTACCAAAAACGATGTGCAGGGAATCTTATCAAACAATTTGTTTCTTAGATCATTCTATTGGTGGTTTATATTCATGATATTATTATTACTAGAAACGATGTGCAGGGAACCTTACCATTGAAACTATTTCTTCAAAATAAATTTAACACTAAACAACTGGGTTCCTTAAAGTACTTCTTGAGGATTAATATATCAAGGAGCAAGAAGGGCATCTTTCTTGTTTCTATTAGAAATATTCCTAATCTATAGAGATTGGATGAGTGTGTGCGTGCGTCAATAAATAAATATATATATATATATATATATATATATATATATAACATGTTTTTAATAGAATAAGAAGAAAGGAAGCTTTGCTTTACAGTTCTGATCAAATCTCAATGAAAATAAAAAGATTTAGCATGAAAATATATTGCTAAAGTGAAAATTGAGGAGAACAAAAAGGGTTGCATTTATTTGAAATGCAACTATTGTGTTAAAATGGTTAATAACAAACTTTAGTATAAAAACAAATCAGTAAAACTGTAATAAAAAGTTAGCATAAAACCACTAATCATCAAAATCGTCATTTTCTTAAAATTTAATTGATGTTCTTATTAGAAAAGACAATAAATGTTAAATTCAGAGATAGGAAAGATTGGCATGATCTTGACACAATTGAGGAAGAGGGAGGAGAGAAAATAATTAACTATGATGATGATTTTAGTGAAGACTATCAAATGTGGAGAGCAAGTGAGCATTTCAAATTCACAAAATATGATCGTAGTGACTTGGACTACTTGTTTATGTTGAATTAGGGATATGAGGGACATTTTTATCACCTTACATTGACTTATCATGATCTTACTTTGAGGTTAGTTGGTTATTTATTATTTCACAGTTTTTATTAGTTTGTTGGTTTGATTCTGAGGTTAAAACCTCGTCATACCAAAAGAAAACCTCAACATCGATTGGGCAATTTTAAATCTTGTTTTTCATAAGCCCTTGAAATGTTGAACACAACTTTTCTACTTAGCATTGTTCACTTTAGCCGTCTGTGCCACCAACCCTAACAACCTTGTAGTCTGAATATGCCGCATGACCACTAATCATGCATGCTCCTACTCTAAGCAATCTGCTCCCGCCACACTCACAGCTCACCACCATTGCACCCCCATGTTTGAACCCACAAAACTATATCTGCTTCATACATTCTCATCATTAAAGGAGCCCCCCACATAACTCAGCTTCAATGTCACTGATGCGCCTTTTATTTGATACTAAATTCAATGAAAAAAAATATACCAAGGACTTTATTCTAATGGTTTGTAGAAATTTGTGCAGATACACAGGATAAGCCATTTGGACCAACAATCAAGCATATAAAGACTACTATTTATTGTAGGAAAAATATAATTTGATCTTAAAGTAGTTCAGAAAGACTGAGCCTTAAACCTGAAAACAAAATGCCATTTTGAGTTAATTGAAAACTGAATTCAAATTTTAGGTTGGTGGCTACTCAATAATACAGTGGCAAGCAGCGAAATAAGATCAATAACCATACAAATTTCAACAAGATAATTAAAGTTTGTGCTAAAACATTAGGGTAAATGCACTTTAAATAATGTGTTGCTAAAACTTACTGAAGTAATGGACGATAAGGATGAAAAACAACCAAATAATAGTCAAGGGCTTCGAGCAATTTCATTTCCATCTCAAGAATATCTTTGATTTCACAACGGTACTTTTCATCAGTACCTGTTACGAACCAAAATTAGTTCCAGCAAGAAAATAAAAGCGTTGAAGAATGCAAGAAAAATGTAGTAATCGAGATATATGCATGGAAGTAAAAAAGAAAACATACACATTTTTTTAATGTAAAAAACTAGCATTCGAGCCTGCACAGTGCTTTCCTCTGCTTTTGATGCCAAATACAAGCAAGTTGGAGCAACAAACCGAGGGTCATACTCAGTCAAGCTTTTTCTGTAAAAAATAAAAATGAAAATGACAAAATGTAAAAATTGCAAGGGGATCTCCAGATAACCGATCAATTAATCATAAATCTAGAGTGAAAAATATTCCAAAAACAATTAAAATCAACTAACAACAAGATTGAACATATACGAATAGTTGAATTATAATTATGTTTATTAATATACTTCAAAGACAATATAAGTACCAGAAGTTAGATTGCTAGGCCTACTCAAATTTTAGCCTGCACCATGAAAATACTATGTCTAAACTGAAAGCTAAGTAAATTAGAACATACCTTGTATATACGCGTCTAAAATAAGTAACTGCTGTGGCTATAACCCTGAAAGATAGATGAATGAATAAGATATGAATGTAAATATAATGAAATGAAATCTTTCACTCAACCCAAATATGCTATAATACGTGATGACATCATATCTAAACCATAAACTCAAAGACTTAAATTTTATCGGAAATTTCAAAATATATTATGTGGAAACTTGCTAACAAACAACTTGCATTGAAATTTAAACACTAAAAGCATGTAGTGCCTCACTTTGACACAATTTCCATTTGCGGTGTTGGTTCTGCCTAACAAACAAAGATGCTTAAGGAAGTAGTTGGAATGCACTAAATATTAAATTTATAACCTAGATATAGATCTATAGAAGCAGAGATCAATGATCTTCAAAATTGCTCCGCCCATATACAAAAACGCCTAAGGTTTTCCATAAATTGAAAATTAACGCTTTTTATTGATCATTATCATGACCATTATTCCTGCTAGTGGGTTTTACAAATTTTCATTTTCCGTTCATTCATGCTAAATGTCAGCAGAGCTAAAAAAGCTAATGAATTCTCCGCCTTAGCAACTACAAATCATGCATGAACCACATCCTAATGGAACAAATATTAGCAGCACGGTGAACATTAAACAAGCTCTAAATAACCAAGCTTGCCTCACTGAGTCACTGACATAAACCATAGCCCAACCAAAGCCCATAATTGCATCATATTCATATAACTAATTGCATTATATTGCAGAAAGTGAAAGAATTACTAGTCATAAATGGCATTGTCTCACTTAACTTAGTATAACACAACAAAAAAAAAAACGAACAGCCAGTGCATGGACTGTATACAGGTAAATGACAAAAAGCCTTAGCTTTACAAACTTCAGGGAACTTCAGCAGTGATCGTACAACAAAACTTGAGGGGGTAAACATCACCAAAAGCAGAAAAAACTCAACCTTTGCCTCACTTTCACTAGTTGAGCAAGTCTCCATATATCTGTAAAAATTTTCAAAGAAAATCAATAATAAATCCCATAAACATCTCTTCACAATAAAGGAAAATTTTGAACTTCTCCACGAACATAGTACCAGACGAATTTGTGTTTGCTAAAGCAAAAAATTTTGGTCCCAACTAATGAGACCAGTTTTTAAAATTATGGCTGAAGAATAAGTACTATTGAAATAAGTTGACAGTCATACTTTTTTAGAAACAAAATTTATAACATAAAGGTAGCATATAAAAAATGACAGTTTTACTTGTTAGCTGCCTTCAAACATATGAAGAGGGTAAACTAGTAAACTATAAATTTGACAAGTGTCGAAAATGAGTTGAACAAATTTGATTCTTCCTTCTGTTGCAACAAAATTTGGAGTAAACATAAGAATTGTAAGCTGTGATGTTCCGAGCTTAAAAAGGGCAGCTAAAGATCATAAAACTGCCGATAAAACATCAACATATTTACGAGCCTAATCTGATAACGTGAAAATTAATACAGCAGGGAAATTGGTCAGGTTCCAAAATAGAAGCATTCAGAGTTTGGACAAAAACCAAAGAGACATAAAGCTTCTTGGCGGCGGGAAGAGGGCTTACGGTTCGTCATATGGATCTTAATAAGCTTGAACTCCTCTAGAGTAAGACCCCTTTCCTTGTCGATCGGGTGCACGACGTCGATCTTATCTTGCTCAACAAGCTGCTTGCTGCCATGGTCAAAGAAAGACAGGTAGGTTCGCAAATTAAGAGATATTTTGGTCCAGAAGAAATATCAACGGAAGACGAGGACGAAGAAGGGTTACTGATGAGAAGAGGTCCAGAAATTCGCCGCCATTGCGTTTGGCTCCGCAGAGCGAATCGTCGTGCCAAAGCACAAATCGAATTTGCCGAATTCATAGAGGTGGAAAGTGGCAGAAATTCTTATAAACACGAAATGTAAATATTTATTTGCAAGTAATTTCTTAATAATTTTAAAAATATAGAATTTTAACATGATTATGATTTCAATATAATTTGATTTGATTTGTTTTTTTTTTAGGTTTTTACACACACACACACACACACACACACACACACACACATATATATATATATATATATATATATATATATATATATATATATATATAGCAATCAGTTCATATGTATTTATTATTTAACACCTAAAATTTATTTTTGACATTTATTCCTCACAAAAACATCATATCATATAAAAAATATCACTATTTTAACTATTAAAAAGTGTAATATAAATTTTCTTGTAAAATTGAAGTTTGGAGGTTAGATATGTAAATAATGTATATAAATCTTCCAAAAAACTAATAAAATTTATATTGCATGACACTATTGTCATTTAAATAAAATAACTTTCAAAATAAAAAATTTAAGATCATCCAAAGTCTCAATATCAACACATTTATAGTAAAATTGAATGTCTTGAGAGGGCAAAATCCAACAATGTTATAAGTGATCCAATTTGAATCCAAATGAGCACAAATCAAGAACATACAACTTGATTAAAAATATTAATCGAAGAACTAAATAGTCTTCAAATCACATATACTAGCAATCAAATTAAGCTTCTTAACAAGAGAAATCTAATTATTATAAGATCACTCGACTATAAAGTCATTAAAACATTTAATTGTTGAAAAAATGATCTATGACCAAATGAATTAATATGAACAAATTAGTGGAGTGTTTTAGGGCTGGAGATAAATCTAATAAAATATCATTCTCAAATATTATAAATAGACATTCATTGTTCGAGTGAAGGAAGAGTTGAGTTGGAATTTGGAGAGAGTATGTAGATTGAAGAACTTTGGAGCTCTACCCTACATCAAATATCAATAAACACTAATAATTAACATCATCCAATCATCATTGTTTGGTTGTTGCCATCTAATCATAGTCTTTAATTATCATAATACAACCACCACTGTTGTGCTACAATTATTTGTCCATTTCAATCACCATAGTCTAGCCATAATTGTTCAACTGTCATCATTTAACTATTGTCATTGGACCATCATCACCTAATTGACATTATTATCACTTGATTATTGTCATCCCACCATCATCCTCTTACTATCGTCATCTAACTGTCATCAAATAACCTCCATCTTTAACACTTACTACTTGACCAAAATCATCACAGAATGAGCTAGCATTGAGTGTATTTCTTTATAACCATAACTTCACCTAATAGAGTGAAGGGAGAACTTTTGTAATCTTAATCAGTATAGTGAATTATTTTTCCTAGGTTAGCTGCCATAGATTTTTCTTTTATGGGTTTTCAATTTAAAACTTTGGTGTCTCTTGTATTCTGCTATTTTATTTGTTTATGTGTCAGATCTTCTTGCAGAGTTAGAAAATAAAATATTCAATATATTTTCATGTATTTTTTAGCACATAATAATTTGGAACCAACGATGAGAAATATTCACATTGTCTTATAAAAAATTATTGAATGAGTGACAAGCAAATTGATTGTGATAATAAATCTTCTAACTACAATCAACAATTTAAAAATCATATTTTCAACCATGTAAATTGTAACCAAGCACACCTAAGGGTTGTCTCTAGAGGACCACATTCAGAGGATGGAGGGAAAAAGCTTGAATCATTTAAAACTTAGAAGAAGTTGGCCAACAAATAACATCATCATAATATGATGGGGAACATTAACCACAAAATCAATACCCTAGGCTAATCAACTTGAAGATGTACATGTAAGGCATTTCCTATCACTAAAACCAAATCTACTTATTAATAAATTTGATTAAATTTATCCTTCTCATGTTGCTTGAACAACTCACAATCGCTGGCAATCTTGATAGACATTGTCTAATCATGCCTCTTAGACACCTATTGTGATGTTATACGAGCAGAGCTACAACATCTTGTTAAGGAAAAATTTTTTTATGAGGGATAGAATTCACATTATTCTTTAGTGTTGCTTCCCTGAGTCTTCACCCCCAATTGATCAACTCCATGTAAATCCAATGAGAAAAAAGATGCTTGCTATTAATTCCGATGATTGGTTCACTAATCCATACAAGCATATCGGTCATCATAAAATTGTCATGGACTTTGAATAAGCTTTACTTGGACTTATCTTATAGGTCTTTCCTCCCACAGTCAAAATTCAAACATATACATGGTTTTAGCCTCTCTGTGGAAGACCTATACATAGAGTTATCAAAAAAACTCATTGTTCGCGAACAGTTCGTGTTCGGTTCGTCAAAGGGTTCGTGTTTGATTCATTCGATAAGTAAACAAGACAAACACAAATAATATTTTTTTGTTCGATTAGTTAAACAAATCAAACACGAACAATGATGCGTTCGTTTGTGTTTGAATTGTTATTGTTTGAAATATAATATAATTTAAAATAATTATATATAAAAATTTATGATATTTTAAAAAATTAAATTTTATAAATTGTAATATATAATAAATTAGTAATAATAATATTAATATTAATATATTATATTAGTAATATACTAATATAGATATCATATATATATATATATATATATATATATATATATATATATATATATATATATATATATATATATATGTATGTATGTATATATATATGTATGTATGTATGTATATATGTATGTATGTATGTATATATGTATGTATGTATGTATATATGTATGTATGTATGTATATATGTATGTATGTATATATATATATATGTATGTATATATATATATACATACATACATATATATATACATACATACATATATATACATACATACATACATATATATATATATATATATATAATATTATTTATATATATTAATATTAGAGTACATCAAGCGGCTCGTCATTCGCGAACAGCACGTGCTCGGCTTGTGTTTGACTCGTTCGTTAAGAAACGAACACGAACAATGACTTCATGAAGAATTTCGAACACGATCTTATTTCAAACAAACTAAATTTCAAACGAACATAACACGAACACAAGCTCTGTTCGTTTCGTTTACACCCCTACCTATACATAACTTTAACCGTATTCTATACTTATTGTAGAAAATTTCGTAACATTTTGTAAGTAGAGTCACTTAGGTAACACTTTTAGAGATTCTCTTATTCTTATCAATCAAATAGTTTTCAAATCTTATATACTTAAAATCAAATTGAGTGTTTTGACAAGAGAAATCTAACTATTATAAGATCACTTAATTTTAAGATCATTAAAATATTTATATACTCAAAAGGTGATCTAAATTCTATGAGATAGTTTTTATGTAAAATTTTCAGTTCAATTTATTATGAATGAATTGAAATTCGTGCTAAAATTATTGTTTTCTCCATAGGTCAATCTAATGATTGGAATTACATTTTGTAAGTTGGATGTTGTTCATATTCACGTATGAAGAGCATGAAAATCAGCTTGGGTGTCACAGAACACTGATATTACATAAAATTTTGTACTTAGGGCTATCAAAATAGCTCATTATTCGTGAATAGCACACATTCGACTCATTAAGTAGCTTGTGTTCAATTCGTTTGCTAAGCAATTGAGCTAAACACAAACAATTTTTTTACGCTCGATATACAAACAAGCGGAATAAAAACAAAAATTTGCTTGTTTGTATTTTGCTCGTTTTATCTTAAAATAATTAATTTATATATATATATATATATATATATATATATATATATATATATATATATATATATATATATATATATATATATATATATATTACCCTGGCGGCGGTTTCTGCTCTCCTTTTGGGTGGTCTTGGGAGCTGGTGGATCTTTTGGGTCACTTCCCTGGGTGGAAGCCTCTTCCCGGGTGACTCTCTTTTCAAATTTGCTACTGTTCACTACTGTTCCATTGAATTTTGTCTTCTGGCTGAAGAGGTTTCTCTACTGGGATTTGTCTGCTACTGCTCTCAGTGGTATTCCTTTTTGGTTCAGTGGATTTCTGCGGCTTATGTTTCTGGCCTGTGAGTTGTCTGCATTTATTGCTAATGGTACACACCAATATTGAGTGGGCCAAAGCCACTTATGCTGGGGTGGTTGGAAGGGGCCCTTCATTCAATGATCCTGCTTCACTGGTTTTTCCTCAAAGCATGCATGATGCAACTGCTGGCAAAGGTTCTCGCCCTTTTATCAAACCAATAGGAGTCAAGGATGGCTGTCCAACAGTATACTTCACTGAGCAAGAACTGGAAAGTTTAAATGAGGAAGTGAAATTAACATTGATTGGAAAGTTTGTTTTGGGTCACCCAAAGTTGGAGCTTGTTTAGAACTTCTTTGAATCCCTTAACTTCATCAACAACTGGAGAATAGGTTTGCTAGATGGAAGGCACCAACTAATTAATCTGTCATCAGAGGAAGACTATGCCAAACTTTTTGCTAAACAGATGGTAACCATAGCAGGAATGGAGATGAAACTGATCAAGTGGACTCCAGATTTTGATCCAAGCAAGGATCCCCCTATAGTTCCTATATGATTTAAACTCCCTACCCTACCTTACAGATTTTTTAATCAAACTGCTTTGTTTCAAATTAGGAGAGCCATTGGAACTCCTCTTAAGCTTGACTCAACCACCCTTCACAAGACTAAACCTGAATATGCCAGAATTCAGATTGAAAGGGACATTACCCTCCCTGAAGTGAAGAAAATCTGGATTGGATCTGAAGAAGATGGACAATGGCAAGAGGTAATCATGCAACAAAGACCTTATTATTGCACTCACTGTAAGATGTTTGGGCATACTACAGATAGATGCTTCAAACTTCATCTGTAAGGTTCCACCCCCAAGGAGAGCTCCAGCCCAAGTCAGGACTGATTCTAATCAGGAAAAAGCTTTTGAGGTGGGAACTACTCAGTTGGAACCTCATCCCCCCACTGAGATGCCCTCTCCACCTGAAGTGGGACCTCTTCCCACTCAAGTGCATAATTCTACTGCTCTTAATCCTTATTCCCCACCTCAAACCAACTTAATTTTACCTACCCAAAACCCCACCCCACCTGTCATTTTGTCTACCTCTCCCCCTCTGACCTTTCTTCCCCCTTCCCCTTCCAAACTGAGAGCTATTTCTGATTCTATGGTGGAGGAATGGGAAATTTACTCCTCTAAGAAGAAGAAGAAAAATAGATCTGAACTCCAGAAACTTGCTGAATCTTCTAATTTCAAGCCTAGAGAGCTTTCACCCCCACCCCCTCCCCTCACTAGAGGGAGAACTAGATCCAGCTCCCATAAATCACTTTCCCCTCCCCCTCCTCCAATCTCAAATGATAAACCTCCTTTGCTGGAACATTAGAGGGGTAGCTTATCCACACTCTCTAAGAAGACTTAAAAACCTTAATAAGAAACACACCCCTTGGTGTATTGTGCTTTTGGAACCTATGGTTCATATAAACTCTACCAGTATCCTCAAAAATTTTCCTGGCTTCACTTTTTATACTAACATCAGTAATAAGATTTGGATCCTATGCAGAGCTGAGGTCAATTGGTCCATTCTCATTAATCACCACCAATTTACTCACCTCTCATTACATTTTGTTGGACACAAAATCTGTGCTACTTTTATTTATGCAGGAAGTAGAAAACAAGATAGAATCAGTCTCTGGGAACACTTACAACTTATCAGCAGTTCCATTGATCTCCCTTGGCTGGTGGGGGGAGATTTCAATTGCATTGCCACTTCTGCTGAGAAATTGGGGGGTAGGACCCCCACCCTTAGCACTATGAACTTTTTCAGTGACAATATCCAGACTGCAAGTTTGTTTGATCTTGGTTTAAGGGCCCACCTTTCACTTGGAGGAGAAGCAAGATTTGGGAAAGGTTGGACAGATTCTTGGTAAATGAAGCTTGGCACTCCCAGTTTCTGCATTCCTCTATCACCCACCTTCCCCTTCTTTGTTCTGACCACAGACCCCTCATTCTTTCTATTTCTGCTCCCCCACAAAATTTCTCCTGTCCCCCCTTCAGATACGAAAATTTCTGGTCGACCCATCCAAACTTTGTTACTCTCATCCAATCACTGTGGCAAGGGGAGACTCATTCTGACCCATGGATTAAGCTGGGGCTTCTCCATCTCAAAACCTATAAAGTTCTCAACAAGTGGGGGTGGAGAGAGTTTGGAAATGTTTTTTCTACAGTAAATAAAGCTGAAGAGGAGGTGAATAGATTGGAGTAGCTGGCCTTGAGGGGGGAGGCCACTGACCTTCTTTTAGCTGCTCAAACTAAACTTTCCAATTCTATTGATATTCAAGACATGTTCCTAAAACAGAAAGCTTCTATCAAAAGTTTTTCTGAGGGGGACAAAAACACAAAATTTTTTCATGCCTATATCAAATATAGAAGAAGCTGCAACATCATTCACAACATAAAGGATGAGGATGGGGTTTGGCTGAAGAACAATTTGGAGATTGGAAGGAGTGATATCAGTTATTTTCATAACATGGTATCCCACCCATCTGTTGAAAGGGTTTTGATCAACCCCAACAGCTTACATGACCTTTTCCATTATATCAATTCATTGTCCCTCACTGAACCTCCTACTGAAGCTGAAATCTGGCAAGCCCTCTGCAGCATTAACAGCAATAAATCAGCTGAACCTGATGGTTTCACTGCTGATTTCTACAAAAAAACCTGGATTGTTATTAAAGCAGATGTTATTGCTGCAATTATCAGTTTTTTCCATGGGAAGGATATGTCTTATTTCTTTAGCTCTTCCAACATTGTCCTTATTCCTAAGAACACTGAACTGAGCAATTGGGATCAATTCAGACCCATCAGTCTTACCTCAGTTATAAGTTAGATAATTAGCAAGATCATTGTCAAAAGGATTCAGCCTCACTTAAATAAAATTATCAATCTGAATCAATCAGCTTTCATTAAAGGCAGATCCATTTTTGTTAGCCCAAGAATTTCTCCTGGACCTAAACAAGCAGTGCATAAGGGGTAATCTAATCTACAAATTGGACATCAAGAAGGCTTATGATACAATCAGCTGGGATTTCATTTTAGAGGTGCTGTCTGCTAGGGGTTTCAATGAAAGTTTTTACAATTTAATTCAAAGATGGCTCAACAATAATTCCCACTCCCTTATGATAAATGGTTCTAGTTGGGGACCTTTCTCTGCTACTAGGGGCCTTAAGCAGGGGGACCCCCTTTCCCCCACTCTCTTTATTCTTTCCATGGACCACTTCTCCTCCATGCTTAATCATCTGCAAAATACTCATCAACAAGGTTAGATATCATCACAGATCCAACATTCCTATTTCCCATCTAATATATGCAGATGATGTCATGATTTTCTCCAATGCTTCTAAGAGGGCTGTGACCTACATTTATAAGTGCCTCCAGATTTTTCAGAATCAGTCTGGTCTTAGTTTCAATAAAGCTAAGTGCCAAATCTTATTCCCTAAGAAGGTGTCTCAGGACACTAAACAGTGGGTTCTCAATCATACTGGCTTTTCCAGCACAACCTTACCTATCAAATATTTGGGGGTTCAGCTCAACATTGGCAAAACAAAGCAGACTCATTTTGATGATACCCATAACAAGATATGCACTTATCTCTCTAACTGGACCCACATTTACTTATCATCAGGGGGGAGACTTACCTTACTTAAAAGCATCCTTACTACCCTCCTCAATTATCTTATGTAGATGACCACCATGAAAAAAAGCACCCAAGTGTAATTAGAAAGGGCTTTTAACCACTTTCTCTGGGTTGGTAAAAGAAAGCAGATACATTGGGCATCCTGATAGAAAATTGCTAGCCTGAATGGGCTGGTGGTCTGGATTTTAAAGGCTTAAACCAAATGATCCAAGTGAACCATTGCAAGCTATGGATTAATTTCAGAGCCCAAGACTCCCTCTGGGCTAATTTCCTAATGGGAAAATACTGTAAGCATACCCACCCTTCCTTGGTTACCCTTAAATTAGGGGACTCCAAAATTTGGAAAGCTATGGTAAAAAAAAGACAAGTGGTGCGAACAGCTCTATATCTGGCATTTGGGTAAAGGCGGCATTAATTTCTGGCTGGATCACTGGTGCCCCCAAGACTGGTTACAACCAAGCACCCCTATCAGTAACCTTAACCTTTTGGTGGCTGATTGTTGGGAGGGAGACAACTGGTCTACTTCCTTTCTTCATTCCATTCTGATGGCCCCTTCTGTCCAGAAGATCAACTCTATTCCATTTGATAGATCCAGACCTGACACTCCTGAATGACCATCTATTAAAAACCAAAGTTCTTTCAAAGCTATCTACACTAAACTGTTTAATTGGGATGTTGTACCACGGGAAAGATTTTACGGGGAATTTCCTTTCTCCTTCTATGCCTTTCTTCTGCTGGAGGACTTTCAACCACTTCCTACCCATTGATGATATCTTAAAACTAAAAGGGCTCAGAGGACCTTCTTGCTGCAATTTATGCCATATGGAAGAAGAATCTATTACTCATCTTTTCTTTGCTTGCAGTTTCTCCCAGCAAGTCTGGTCTGACCTTCTTCAGCAGACTACACTCAACACATTAAATTTACTTGCTGGTCTAATTGGAATAATGCTGGTACTGCTGCTCTTCCCCTCCTCAATGCTTGGTTCATTTGGATGGCCAGAAATAAGACAATTTTTGAGAATTTGCTTATTAAGGAGAAGACTCGTGGTCGGTCATCGTATGTCCTACTTGCGAAGCTTATTCAATTCAAGAACTTCCCAAACATTTGCTCCATTACTACCTCCCAAACCAGCCAGACCCCCAAAATCACCAAGGTATTTTGGCTTCCCCCAAATCATAACTGGGTCAAAGTGAACACTGATGGTAGTTATAAAGATGGAAATGCTGGCATTGGTGGCATTTTCAGAAACCAGCAGGGGTGTGTGTCTGTTGTTTTTCAGGGCCCCCATTGTGGCAACAGATGCTTTAGATTCTGAATTACAAGCAGTTTTTTGGGCTATGAAGCTGGCAGTGAAGCTACATTGGACCTCCCTAATTGTGGAGGGAGATTCTCAAGAGATGATTCAGATGATTGATAACAAAAGTACTTTTAATTGGCATCATAATTATTGGACCCATAAGATTCAGCTACTAAAACCCAACTCAAAGTCTGTTTTCAGTTCAACTTCATAGAAGAAAATAAACCTGCTGACTGGCTTGCAAAAGTTGGTGCCCTTTCCACCAGGATGTCTCTATCTACCACCCCCCTTCCCACCTCAAACTTCTCATTGTTGGAGATCTCTTAGCTGCTCCCTACCTCAGACTGAACTACTGATGGTCGGTTTGGTTCTGTGGGTTGTTTGTAGTAGTGTCTTTCATATGCTGTTTTTTTTGTTTTGTTTTTTGGAGAAAATTTTTAACTGGTTGTCCTTAGGTGTTTGTGGCCACTTCTCCATGGATATGTACTACTGTTTTCACTCTAACATGTAGGGGGCCTTTTGTAGCCCTTTCTTAAAAAATATATATAATTTATTTGACTACAAGGCTGCAAAGATTTTATAATAAATTAAAATAATTGATTAAAAAATAGAAAAAAATATATTAATTTTATTAAAATGAATATTAATATAATAATAAAGTTTAAATCTCACATTTATCCTTAATATCTTATAACTACTTGACTAGGGCTGTCAAAATGCATTGTTCTTGAATAGCTCGTGTTCAGCTCGCTAAGCAAACTAGTCGAACATAAACAAGTTTTTTGAGCTTGATATATAAATGAGCCGAACATAAAGAGTGAATTTTTTTAATAAGCTGAATGCATGCTGAGCCTGAGTTCACTCAAGCTTTGCTTGTTTACACTCCTACTTAGGTTCTCATGCGTGCAAAATGGGCTCTCATAAAATTTTTTTTAACAAATCGTTATTTTTCAAAACGAATTGTGCCATTGCATTTGTATCATCAAAATCTTTCAAATGAACCCAATTCGTGCCAAATTCTAACTCTATTTAAGGGCTCGTTAAAATGAAAACAATTTGGACAATTATTTCTATAATAAATGAATAATTACAATAATTAACCTCAAAATGAACTCAACTCAAAACCAAATCTTAACTAAAGTTAATATGAGCTAAAAATATTCAATTTAATGCATTGAAACCAACAAAAATCTCCAGTTCAAAATCCATAAATTTTCTCTCTCCTAAGATTAGGCCCATATTTTGACCAGAGATATCTTGAAAAGAGACTCACTTTGACCAAACTAATTGAACCACTAAATTCATTGTATTTTTCTCTACCATATGAGCCTAAGTTAAATTTTTTGATCTTAAATGCTATAACCACCTTGTAACCTCCTAGCCGTATGAACTTGACATATCTTGAACTCGAGACCTCTTTTTTTTTTAAAATGAATTTAACCATTAGATTCTTAGTTCATTATCTTTAGAATGAGTTATGCTCATGCTTTTCACTCTAATGACCAAAACTATCCATTTTTGAAATTCAAAGATCCCCTCCAAATTTAAAATTTTAACATTTCCATCCATTTTCTCCTCAATTCCACTCCTCGATTCCTTGTCATTCCCAACCAAACCCATCATCACAATCTCTCATTCTTCTCCCCCTTGGTCAATATCTCTTCTCCAATTCCCTTCCTCTTCAAGATCGAAAGCCCGCTCTCTCCCTTTCCTCTCTTTCCCTCACCGAAACCTCTCTTCCCCTCCCCTTTTTTTTCTTCTCACCATCCAAACTGAGAGCAAGCAAGGAAGTACGGAGGCACATTCAAGGCAAGTTAAGCAAGGACAACACCACATCCAAGGCAAGGTAGTTCACTCAAAACGCAAAGTTATAACGCTTTCTATTGATTCATCATTTCAATTCAATTTAACACTATGCAGTTTATAAATTTCCATGTTTTCCTTTCTTTCCTCTTTTCTTTTCCATACTCCTTATCCAAACCCTTCCTTTTATCTCTCATTTCATTTCTCTACCATAGATCTTCCTTTTTCTTCCCTTGCCATCCACCTTCTTCCTTTACCTGGGACTTCTCACTCACCTCTACCCTATCCCTTCCCAAACCAAAATCCTAAAGCTTACCCAAACCAACCCCAACAAATTAACCCAAATTAAAATCTTGAAGCCCACACAAACCAACCTTAACCTATTAACTGAACCCAAAATCTATCACACACACACACAATCCTAGCTCACCTAAATCGAGCACTACATAGCCCAAACACACCCAAGCCAGGCCAACCTAACTTATTAGACCTAAACCTAGACCAACACACCCAAGTCAAGCCAACCTAACTTACCTGACCAAAATATAACCCAAGCACACACTCATTAATCTTAATCAAGCCTATATAACCCAACACACACCTAAAAGGAACCTACCAAACCATAACTCACCTAAACCTAGCCTAAACACTCCTAAAATGAACCTAACCCTAACCTTATGCCTTACTCGAAGCCTAAGAGGAAAAAAAGGACAGAGGAGAGGGAGATTTTCATGCATCTATTTGCTTATGATAATTCACATACAATTATGTGGTTATATGATGTGTTTACCATGTAAGTTGTGTTTATAATTGCTGCCCTACTTATTCAAAATCCTAATTCTCATTCTTTTTGCTCCCAACTTTAAATGTTTTTCCTTCCCCAAGTAGCATAAACTCTGTATGTTGCACAATACAGCCAAAGTACCTTTTCCAAGTATAATGTAATGATAAATAAGAGATATGACATGATATTTAATGTAATGAAATTACATACATTTTTTTTATCAACTCCCACTAACTTACTTATTACTTGTCATCAAATACTCTCACATCTCATCGAGGACTAAAATAATGTTTGTATTTCTCATTTAGCTATCTGATTCTTTAAATGGATTATATAATTGTAATAAAAAATGTGAAAATCTTATTTAAGTAAAGGATTTTCATTCATTTCTAATGACCTAATCATTTCTTTAATTCCCTTCTTCCTAAACCTAAGTGAATCTCAAACACATAATCTAGTATAATTGAAATATTTATACTTCCAAAAGATATATTAAGTCAATTAAAAGTCAACTAACTAACCCAATGTCTCTTAATCTCTTTCTTGAAAATAATATATTAGGAATTTCATTAGAAAAGTTTTTAAGTCTTATTACTTAGGCTATAACTAATATACAATTTTTTTTTTAATTTTTATGCTCACCACAAGCTTTTTGTTACGACACGTAGCCATTTGTTTTGATTTTCTTTTAAATCAAGCCTTTCACAATTATTTACTTTTTATTTTTCTTTTATTATTCAATTCAACTAAGAGTTACTATTTCTGATGGATCAAATTTCTTTTATTAATTTTGAATTTTTAATTACAAACATATTATAATCAATTCAAAAGTTAAGACTCAATTAAATTGATTGTATTGAAAATTTAATGTCTTAAAGTTTCTCAAGTTAACTACTAATATTTCAATTACACAATTTTAATTATTTTGAGTATTTTTAAGGTTTAGCTGAAAGTTTTGAAAGTGTAAGACTCAGTTATCAGAGAATTAATTAAATTTAGCCCTTTAATGAGTATTCTCATTTCAATTGAAGTTATTATATAAAAAAAAACAAGTTATTAGGATTCCTAACATGAGTCCCCATAACCACTAGCTTAATTATGAGAATGACTACATGGCAAGTATACATGCATCATTCCACAACCCCCACCCCTCAACTTATTTTCTATCATAAGCATGTCATAAGAAAAATTATAAGAAAGGACAATAGCATAACATGTAATAATAAGGAATTGATACTAGATAATTCAATATAATAAAACATCATCACTTGGAGATCACTAAATGTAAACCAATAATCTCGGATAAGGATTCCATCAAACTCGTATGACTCGTACATAAGTAAGCAACTATAAATACTTAAAATAAATTCAAATAAAAAATCAAATTAAATTTCGAACTAAATTTCAAAATAAATATAAAAGTAAAAAGATGCTCAAAGTATCAGGTAACGCTTAGGTTGCCTCTCAAAATATCGTTTGGTTTAATGTCTTCAGCCTATCCTAATAGTCTTCCTCCAAGATCAAAATTTTCTTTTAGTAATCCTTGATTAATCGTCTAATATTCTATTAGTCCTGAAGTTTTTATTAAATCCACAAATTTTAGTTTTTCTTGTAATATTTCCCTCTAAGTTTGATAGCCGTCTTCTACAGGGTATGTACGACGTTCATTCATATTATCATTTATAAGGGTATTTTTTAAATCCAAATTTCTCCCAATTAATTCTCTTATTTGGATATCTGTGTTTTCTTCATAAGTTGTAAGAGATGGTCTCTTAGGAGGTAAAACAGGGATTCCTAAATTTTGGATTAGATTCTCCTTAGGTTTTTTAGGTTCGGGATCTAACTCTATTAGATTACTTTCCTACCTAGGGATATCTTCCCTGGGGTCACTCCTAGTTGTGGTCTTATAGGCTCAACTATCTCCCTAACAACACTAGGGATTGTCTTGTCAAGAAGAACAGATTCTTCATCAGTCATTGCCCAATAAAAGTCATCTAACTCAACTTGCTCTTCAGGGTCCAACCCCTCATTTTAAAAATCATGGCTATCTACTACCCCTGACATTCTTTGGGGTTCCTGGCTTAATGGGTTAGCTAACGGTTCAATTTAATCTTCTATGTTTATCAATGCTGCAAACTGGTTTTATAATTAATTCACAATATTTACTATTATATATTCATAAAACACATTTTCTTCAAGGTACTCACTATCCTAATTATTCTAATATTCTACAAGATTAGCTTACTCTACAACTACTGTTGTTTTACACTTCGGTTATTACTATTCTAATTGAAGTTTGGGTATGTTGACCAACTTGAGTTTTAGGTTTTGGAATATGGGTCACCAAACCAAGGTCCTATGGCAGGGTGTTCAAAACTGATGTGAATGCTAACCATCAATGGGTTGGTATACTCCTTAAAAGTTATAGATTGGTTATCCTACGGTTTTGTCATTCCGAATTTTCAAACATTTTTTCTTTTAAGTGAAATAAAATATAAATAAATTTAATTAAAATCTACCTAAATTTGAAAGAATTGAATTTAATTAAACTTTAATTAAATCTAAGTCCAATCAAGCCTATGATAAAGCTCAAACCCACTGAACCCACATCATACCCAAAAGAATTGATAACCCATTAAGAGCATGATAACCCAAGCTATCCAAGCCATTCAAGCCATTTAAATCTCTTGAGAAGCAAAGGGAAAGCCATGCAAAGCTGTAGGTTAGCCAAAACCAAGCCTTGAATTCATGTCAAGATAAATCTCATTGATCCCGTACCGATATATATAAGTGCAACGGCTACCAAAAACTTGGTCCCGCCGAATATAAGTGCGTTGATGATTTATGATATAAAAATTATGATTTTATAATATGGGATACTACACAAGTATATGTATCGTTTATCAAGTAATATATGACTTTCTGATTAAGCCCCGAGATATCGAACCCACAGGGAAAAGTTGAAAATCTTTAAATGAATTTAGAAAATTATCTTTTTCACTTTCTTTAATTGTTTTTGAAATAGTATGTCTTGATTTTTGAAAAGTTTTAGAAAGTTTATTTGTTTTCTAAAATTTTCTTAATAAAATTCTAAGCAATGAAAGTAAAGGTTTCAATAACTAATAACACTCGATGTAAAAATACTATTAACTAAAATATCTTTTTCTTTCCTTTCATGAAGTAGTAATAATTCTTAAAGTATTGTTGTGGAAGTATTTAAATTTTGTTGTGACGAGATAGAAGCAAATGTGTTCTTTACCCTTACTTGGTTCTATAAAGAACATAGGTTAATTTGAAATTTATATTATTTTGAACATGGTTAGGCGGGGAAGATATCGGTCTCTCACTCTAGAGTTCCCTCGATTCCCACCACACAGGGGCTAACTTCTCATAAAAAAACTCAAAACTTCAAACCAAATTAGGGGGTTTTAGCTTGTCACTCTAAAATCTTCTAATTTTACTCCATTCTATAAAAATATCTTCTAATATTACATTCACTTATATGAACTACAGTTCTCACCCTTATAATTGCATGTGATTCCTACTAACTTTAATGAGATAATACCGCATTGGATCTTACATAATCTCAGAAATTTTACAACTTAACGAGGCCAAATTAAGAAGTAAACAAAATTCTCAAAATCAATCTTCACAACTTCTTCCAACTTTTAAACACTGATACTTTCCACAACAATTCTCTTTAAATTAATTACTTCTCAATTTTAAGAAAGAAAAAGATAAAGTAAACTACTCCTAATGCATTTGGAAAATATAAAAACACATTGATTTGAAATTAAAAATGATAAGAAAAATAATAAACGAAAGCAAGTATTGATAAACAAAATAAAAGTAAACACTTATCTGAAAATCCTCTCCATAAGACTAAGGAAGTTCCTCCGAAACTTTGACTCTTCACTAAACTACTCCTCGGAGCAAGTCTCCGAACTCCGATAACTCGGAATACGGACTTCATACTTGATAAAAACTAAACTAAAAGAAAGAAAAGAAGTGGGAGAAGAACTCTCGACTCCGACCACTTTTCTCCTTTCTACTCTCTACTCCTACTCTAAATAAAAACTTAAAATGCGAGTGGAAGAATCTCATAAATTCCTCTCTTCGAAATACAGTGAAGAGCTTCTTCAATTCTTCACTTCTTCAATTCTAAGACTCTCTTTAAATAGTGAACCAAAAGGTGCCTTGGTGTCTCTTCAAAATGTGTCCAGATTCGATGTATCTACCAAGAAACACACCCCTTCATTCATATTTGCCGCCCAAAGGAAGTTATGGAAATTACCACTAAGAGTTGCATCCATTCCTTTTTGAATTTGGAGCCAAATCTAATTAAAGTTCGATTATAACTGTGGTGGCTAAGCGCCGGCCCAGCGACGCTTAGCCACCAGTGCCAAAATTTTGATTTTTCATTTTTTTGCTCCAAGTTTGATCCAATTTTGCTCCTTTCATCATGACCATCCATTTTCATTATACCTGCAAGAAAAGCACAAAATACATTCTATTAAAGTGCAATATCATTAAAAATAGGTATAAAATGTGCATAAAAATATTATATATTTTAGGTGTATCAAAATCCCCTAAACTTAAAATGTTACTTGTCCTCAAGTGACAGGTAATCTAATATAATATTTTAACATGCAAATTATGTAATGAGTTTTTTAGGAAGATAACAAAATTTTGTTCTAGAAATGGAATAGTTCATTTTGAAAAAATTTCAGTAATTAAAACCAACTTAAAGTTTAGAAAGTTTTTAAGTAAAGGAAAACGATAAATAAAAGTCTCTATCTGTTTTAGAAATATTTATAGCATTCAAACATTTATTTTTCTCACGTAAAAATATTTATTTGAAAAATAATTTTACTTACTATATTATAACCTTAAGCTTTAGATTTTCTCTGATCTTATATCTTAAATTTTAGGTATGAAACCAATTTTTGATTAGGCCCTTAAATCCTCAAGCTTCTCCTTCCTTTTCATATACTATTTTTCTCTTTTTTTCTTTCTTTTTTTTATAAGGTAAGGATTACTGTATCTGGATAGGTCTTTAACGATTTTGAATTCCACCCTTCCATTTAAAATAAAGATCAGATATACACCTTTTACTTAAAAATCATAATAATAGTATTTGAAAATTACTTTTCAATAAAATAAATTTAAGTTTTGAAGAATAAAAGTCAAATCTTCTATTTATCCAAAAATACAAAACTTCTTACTAAAGATAGTTTAACTTCATTTAACACCTCTTTATTAAGAAAATTTTAACTTTATTTTTTTCATGATTACTATAAATTTTAACTAAATTTTTTTATTCATTTATATATTCAAAATTTTATTCCCCTAATATAATTTTATATACATAATTGTTCTCAATCAAAAATAAGATTTATTTTAATTATTCTTGAGAATCAAATAATATTTTAGGTTTTTGAAAATCTTTGTTTTTAGGATCCCCCAAACTTTAAATTTTTAATTAAGATAAAACATTTAAGCATAAGAAATGATACATGGGTGAGAAATAAAAACTGACATATCATGCTTGCAGGAATTTTTAATATCCTAATATGCAAGTATAACAATTTAAATAACAGGAGTAAAATGAAATCAAATTTAGTTTTTTAAAACATTTTTCTTCTTTTTTTTATGACAAGAAAAGTAAAAATTTTAGAAGATTTCTATAGTAGTGGAGGTTTTCAAAGCAAATACACACCAACTAAAATAACACACTGATACAAATAACAGATAATAGTGGAATTTGAAGAATTTTAAACATGTAGTTTTCCTAAGTAGAAGTTCCTAATAGTGGTTTATAATCTCCTAACAATTTTTTGAATTTAAAGTACACACTACTAAAAACTCTGACATAACATACACATAAAAAAAATTACAATTACACACTATCACAAAGCAACATATAAATCAACAATAAAACAATAATACCTGAATATGCATAACAGATAAATAATACAACTACAATCTGCATACTATCAAGGTTTACATCAGAATTCAATCATCAAACAAAATACTAGATAAAGCACACATAAACACAGCACATCAACACAATAATTAAAACAAAACAACATACATCTACCCTTCATCCTCATCATCATCATTTTGCTTGTTCCAATCTCTGGATGGCACATAAGGTATATTGAATGGATGAGGTGGCATCTCAGCACTCTGATCTCCTATAATCAGTCTATCCAAGTATTGCTGATAATTCTCCTCATATTCATCATGTTTTACAATATATCTCCCAACATTATCCAACTTACCATCCATATCTCTCACATGCTCTCGAGTAAGACTCACTTTTTTCAAAATCTTTCTTAATAAACCAGTCTGTGAATCAGTAGATGACGAAGCACGTGAAGTAGAAACAGCAGAAGCAGAAGCAGTAGAAGCCCTACCAAATCCTCCTCTCCAACCAAACTCTGAATGTACAATGTAAGCACTGTTGACCTCATTTTTGATGAGGTCTTCCTTTTCTTCTTTTTAGTGCTTAGGATCTAGCCTTAGGCTTTTCCTTTGGCTTATCTTAGAGGACTAGAATTGGGACCCGCCTTTTAGAAATTCAAACCACTTCTAAACTCCCTGCAAACTCCACAAACTTGACTATAGACCCCTAATCACCTAGAGGGTTGAAATCGAATATGGAAGTTTAAAGGATGAGTTCTATGGGACTCTTTGGCCTTAGAGGCCCATGCAGGTGGCTCGGTCGATGAAGGGGCGACATACACTACACTTACACACTACATTTCCACACACTTCCTAAAACCACACCCATACCCGACTTAACATCACGACTCATGTAGGTGATTCACATGGATGGTCCTTAACCCCAAGCCCTTGGGCTAAGAGGGTTAGGAACAACATAGTGAATGCCTCAAATGAGTCCTTTCATGGCTCATATGGGCTTGAAATGGCTTCATGGCTCAACCAAAATGATTTCACCCCACCCAAATTCACCCGATCTTCAATTTCCCAAATTTTCAATTTTTGACCCCGGGACCCTACACCTACTAAGCCTACTCAAAACCTTGAATTACCGAAATTTTTGCAAAATCTCCAAATTACCTAAAATTTTCCAAAATCAATCCCAAACACCTCCACATCACTCAAATTGATCATCCATACCCAAAAATACCAAAAATTCCAAGAAAACCTCCCAATACCCTCCAAATACCCAAAATACCCTTCTTGGCCTAAAAATCCAAAAAATTCAGAAAATTCCCAAAAAATTCCAGAAAATCCCAAATATTCCCAATTTCATTTTGTCCAACTACACCATGGGCCAATTTTGTCAATTTACCCTACTTTTGTCAAAACCCCCAAATTGACCCATTTTAACCCAAAGTGGACCCGATGTCAAACCAAACATACCCGATTGACCCCAATTTTGGTCCAATTCAATTCTAAACTTCAATTCAACATTCCCGATACCAATTTAGACCAAATCCAAGTCCAATTTGATTGACATTTGGATCCAATTTCACTTTGGGCCTTAAAGCCCAAATTTGGACCCATGACCCAAACTTAGCCCAAACTAACCCAATTCAACTCCAATTAACCCCAAATCTTTTCTAAACCTTCCTTAACATCCTCATAAACAAAACACTAACATGATTTGCCCAAGATTTTGACCCAAACCCCACTCAAATTCGACCCAAAATCAAAAAGCCCGATTTTGACCTAAACCCGAATCTAACCCAGAATAGGCCCAGAACCTCGAAATTAAAACCCAACCAAAGCCAAAACCTCTTTGAAACACTCCCATAAACATTTCTTAATATTTATTTTACATCAATTTCAACCCTAGCCCAACATTGGCCCAAGTTAGCCCAATTTGACCTACATTGGCCCATTCACGAAAGAATTCGAATCGACCCGATTCAAGTCCAAACTACCCCAAATTTGCTTCAAGTCACTCATGACACATCCATGAGCTAAACCCAATAATTATTTGGCCCAACCTCTTTACAAAATTTCATCCCAAAATCCATTTTAAAATTCAAGAGCCCACTTTCCTAATCCATCTTAAAAGCCATCTAAAACCCTTTCAAAAAAGCCCAAAAATTCTTCCAAGGCCCATATGACATTTCCCTCATCATACTTTCAATTAAAATCATCCCTAAGTCCTAAATTCATCATCAAATAATTCCAAATCAAGCCTCGTACCAAATCACCCCTAAATACCAAAATTTTCCTTAAATCCATTTCCATGAAATTGACTTTACTTTTCCCAAACCAAATGGAGCCATGGAGCCATGCATAAGCCATATGCAAGCCATGAGAGCCTCTTTACATGTCACCATGCCATTTTGGGCAAAAGGAGGAGGCTCTTTCCTTAACTCCTAAAGGTGGTTAACCACTTACATGATTCCACTAAACCATGCTTAAGCTTCAATTGTACTTGGATTGTGACTTGACCCCACTAATCAAGCTGATCCAAATCACTTTCTCCTCGGCCTAAACCGAGGCCTTGGGTGGTGCACCTAGCCCAAATGGGTGGGTTGACCCATTTAGGTCCAAATCTAGCCATGCCCCATTCCACTTTGGATCAAAGCCTTTACACATGTCCATGGCGATTGATTGCACAAACCTCCGGCCACTGACCCACCGACCACGAGGGTGACCCATGCACGGCCGGCCGGCCACCGGGCCGCCGGAAAACACCATGGCCGAGAGCTCGCATGTGAGCCGACATTGAAATTCTCACTTGCTTGAGCGCGCCCATCCCTAGTGGTCACCATGGGCTGATCTTCTCCTCACCGAAGCGAGTGATCCCGAGCCACTAACTCTCCACGGGAGGCCCCGAGCCCGGCTCTGACTTAAACTCCGCCCCTCTCGGCCATAAGGAGAGCCAAGCACAAACCACTGCCGAAACTGCGCCAAAATTGTTCCAAACCCTTCACCATCCTTAGAGCGGTTGATCCCGAGTGTCGATTTGCCACTAATCCACCTGACGAGCCCGATTTCTCGAGTGAAATTCCACCTAAAACCAGGACACTTTGCCATAGTGAGCCAATTCCCAAATTGATTGGCTCTACACCTTCACCGGACGAGGAAGGTGTCCACTGCAAAAGCCCCATCTCCGGGCCACCCGGTTGCTCCGGCCTCCGAAGCTTTGTGATCGGGCTTGGTCGAAATCATATCCAGACAATTCACCGGACCGGGAGACTTCATGCTGGAGCTTGCTGGGACCCGATCGAAGGTGCAACAACTCTCGGATTGAAGCCACACTTCTACGAGCCAAGGTATGAGCTAACTCTCCATCCCGAGCTTACGGAGATTCTTCATTTCGAATGCCTTAGTTTCGATGCATGTTAGCCGTATAGATGTGTTCGTCTCTTCGAGACGAATCCGTAGAGCATAAGAACATGAAAATCCATTGAGAATCGAGTGAGATCTTAGGGATTTAGTGTGGACGGCTCTCGGGTGAGAATACTTGGGGACGATGAACGGATGCGAGTCCATTCGATACACGCGCGCACGGACGGCCGGGATTGCGTCGGACCGGGAGACGGTACGAGAACCGCGGGGCCGGGGCTGCCGACTCGGGTGGCGGCGTCGAATGGGAGCGCGACGCGTGTGCGTTCGGAGGCTGCCGAGGTTTCGGCGGCGCCGCGTGGATAAATAGAAAATTAGGGTATTTTCTTATTTATTTAATTCCAAAACTTCAAAAATCCATATCTTTGTGTAGAAAAATCACAAAAATAAAATAAAAATACCCTCTTGCTCGGTGAACGAGAGGAGAATAATGTGGAAAAGAAATCATTTAATTTAATTAAGTATTTTATTTTTTATGATTTATTTACTCTCTGCATACATTTAATTCTCCATGCATGTATACAATTCACCATGGCATGAGACCATAGGGCTTTTGAAGCCTGCGAACTTGGGAACATTCCTCGAATTTTCTAAGGTCGGAGGCCATCTCTGTGAAAAGTTATTTATTTTTCAAATGCATGTTGCTGTTTTGAGTATTTTAATTCCAAAAATTAGCATGTTGTGAAATAAATTCTAGAAATATTTGGTGATGTTCCTTATGACCAGAGAACCCTAGGAAAAATAGGACTTGAGTTAATTCACTCAGATTAACCCTAATTGGCTTAAACACCCAAAATAGGTCTTTAATTAATTAGAGTTAACCAGGCATCAAATTGACTTGAAATCAACTCTCCACTGACCTTTAGGATCAGAGGAATCCACCATAAAAATTTGAGGTCAATTGGACTTGGTTAGCCCCACTAATTGGGTTGATTAAGCCGCTTAGCCATTTTAAACTTTAAAAATTCATAACTTTTAAAATACTTTTTAAAAATTCACCAAATTGGTTTTGGAGCCTCTCGATATCAGGGGAACCTAAGAAAATTAAAATTTCAATTTTCTAAAAAAGTTGATTTTTAATAATATTTTAATATTTTTAATAATTAAAAAATAATAAAAATCACAAAAATAATAAAATTCACCAAAATGTCACATTTTGAATTTTAATCACTTAGGAACAAATCCCACATTTTTCCTAAGTCTATTTAGTGAGATATTAAATTTTAAAGCCCTAGGGTAATTTTAAAATTAAAAAAAAATGTATTTTCTAGCATTTTCACTAAAATAATTATTATAAATCATAGAAAAATCAGAAAATTGCAAAATTTGATTCTCTGGTTTCCTTGATATCAGAGAGATTTTTGAAAAATATAAAATCCATTTTTCAACATTTATTTTATTTTTAAATTAATTAACACTCCAAAACTCAAAATAATTATAATAAAAATAATATAATTCAAAAAATCACCAAAATTGGTCCAAGTGCTTCTCTGGTCATTAGGAATGTCCCCTAATTTTCTTAAGGACAGAAACTTTCCCTTGGTCATGTTATCAAATTTTCCTTGAAAATCTCTATTTTCCACCAAAAATAATTATATAAATAAATTAAATACAGAAAAATCACATTTTCTCCTCTCATGTCTTTATTGACATATGAGTGAAGTCACATAAAAATTTCAAGTTCATTTGAGTTCGATTTAGTGAGTTATGAAATTATTAAGCTTAAAGGGTAAAATGGTAATTAAAATCTTTAATCCTTAATTAAAACTTTAGGTTTAATAAAAAATCAACAAGTAAAATATTTGATCCTAATCTGATTTGGATGATTGAAATTTAAATAATTAAAGGGTAGAAACCCATTAAATAATTTTAAAATGATTAAACTTTAATTAAATAATAGATTAAATTTGGAAGAATAATAAAATTGGAATTATTAAAATAAGGGATCTTTATTAGGAAGAGATTTATTCTTTAATTTAAAAATCCCTAAACTAATTATATCATTAATACTCAACTCTTAATTAAAATGATAACTCAAATTTAAAATATTAAAAGACTTAATTAAATTATTAAAATCTTTTGAAATTTCAATTAAAATTAAAAATAAAGTAAATTAAAGATAAATTAAATTAAGATTAAATTAAATTTAATAATTAAATTAAATTAAATTAAACAATTAAATTAAATTAATTAAAATTAAATTAAATTAAATTAAACAATTAAATTAAATTAAATTAAATAATTAAATTAAATTAAATTAAATAATTAAATTAAATTAAATTAAATAATTAAATTAAATTAAATTAAATTAAATTAAATTAAATAATTAAATTAAATTAAATTAAATCAAATTAATTAAACATCGAATCAAATTAAATCAAACTCAATCAAATTAAATTAAATTAAAACTCAATTAAAATTAAATTAAATTGAATTAAATATAACATCACTTAAAACAGAAGAAAATAAATTTAAAAGCAACTTGAACAACATTCCAAATTTAAACCCTTTAACTCAAATCAAATCGTTTGAATACTAATTTACCCTTGAAAGCTTTGATTAATATAACTCCTAAATAGAACATTAAATGAAGTGTTATCTCACTCATAGGATATTGAAATGTCACAGTTCATTGAGCGAGTTAACAAGACTTGAAAACCTCGGATGATCGATTCATTTATATAATTAAATTCATTTGGACTTAAAACAATCCTAGAAATATTGAAAAGATGTTTAAGATTCTTCTTAAGCACTTCCTCGATATGATAGGATATTTATAAGAACAATTGAATTTGATTATTCTTTGATGAAGAAAATCGTCCTTAAACGAAAACCCGAAAGAACCTAGACGTCATAGGAGATGACTAGGCTATAGGATTAGGAATTTGGTAGAAAACCATAACCTTTCCCTTAGCTTTACTAGGAACTTGCTTAAATATTCTAATTGTGTTTAAGTGCGGCTTGGGATGACGGGAAGACCCTCAGGGTACGCTTTTATTTTATTGCAATTTACTTTCTTGCAATTTACTTTATTGACGAAACGCATTTTACTTTTCTTGCATGATAAAACAACTGTTGCATGAGAACCCGCACCTTTAGGATAGCCCATAAAGCGAAACCAAAATTAAGTTAAAAGTCATTGCAAGATAAAATTCACCGCCACAACATTTCAAAATATAAAACAACTCGAAATTTAATCACAAACAGAACACAAAACTACAATTACAACTAAATTAAAACGTCCTGTTGGATGATCGGGAATACCTCGGATGATGTAACCTACGTGTTGCTAACGGGATTTCCACGGTCTAAATGAAAGTGTGGAACTCATTCGGTTGAGTTTAGCAAATTCATACGGACTAAGTGAATCCGATAAAAATAATGATGCGGAAGGATGGAGCCAGTGGGATCTTAACAGGTGTCGTTATAATCGACTTTAAGATTTGTTTTAAATAAAACATAAAAAACACTGGAAATTAAGATTTTCTCTAAACCAAAACACTTTTCTCGACTCTCCGATTTATGATTTCTAAAACTAAACCTCTGCGACAACGAGGAGCTCGGAGCATGGTGGGCGGCACGACCATCGTCATCGGCAAACACTGAGTCTACTTCGACAAAACTTTCCTAGAATTAAAACAACCGAAGCCATAGGACTTCGAGGTAGCTTGCACAGTGCAACATAAATCCTCGACTCTTCGTTAGGCATTTGCATTGCAAATTAAGCCCTAAGCGGTCTTAGGATTCCGAGGTAGTCGTCAGATACGACAATAAACCCTCACATCTTCTAGAGTTTATTTGTTTGATTTTATCATACAAATATAAGCCACTAATTAATTGAAATTGGCGAGATTGAAATATCGAATAAACATTAGGACTTTCCTAAATTCGAAGCGAAACGATAGGATAGTCGGGAAATTATCGAAGTTCACTTCGAATCGGTGATTTCTCCTACCTTTCTTCCTTTGGATTCACAAAACAAAATGTTCCAAAAATTTGATCCATTCCACTATTGAAACTCCAAAGTTCGATCTTTGAAAACCTTAAACTTTGAAATTCTTGAGAGCGGAATCATTGATTATTATCGAGAGTTTTCTTAGGTGATTCCGTCACTTAAGATGTAATTAACTATAGGGGCTTGCCCTTATAGGGAATTTTAAAGAACCGGAGTAATATAAACCCTGTTTAATGTTTTCATATTAAGCGGGGGAAACTTGTCGGCTTATAAAATTGGTTCGCGGACCAAACGGATGTCACTAATCTTCTAGTTTATTTAATCGAAGCCCCACCATCGAGCGGTGTGTCTATCCTTAGGGATAGATACACGGTTTGTGGTGCGGTGCTCGTTTATATAAACTTATTTGGGATGTGAGGTCGGTTTAATCTCATATCTTAAAACCTTCAAATTTAAAATTATTTTCAAAATCAAATACTACTTTTCAAATTATTTATTTTAATTAAATTAAAAATTCGTAGACAGATTTACGTTAGGCGACCCCTCTTCAAAATAAAACACGACCTAAAAATAAGCCGCACGGGATTTACGGCGACTCACGTGAGGAATATTCCTCTCTCCATTATAATCGAATAATTACGCTTTCAAAAATCGGTAGTGTATCCATGTCACTAATGGATCGAACTACCCTTCTTTCCGTTGGAATACTACGTTCATTTCTATCTTGAACAAGTATAGCCGACATTCTCTCGGATTTAGGAGCCATTTGTTTAGACACCCCTAAACGAGAGAGGTTCGAGATCCTTTTACCTCATTTCGAGGTGGGGTGGACCCCAGATAGGTGTTAGTTTAGGAGTGATCCTTCGAGTCGGGAAGTCTTGCTTAAGACTTTCTTTTCCTTTACTCGAATCGGATTCCTTACCTTCTCTACACCTTTGAACATTCCGTTCTAAATAAACAAACCCTCTAATAAGTGATTCTTTTAACAAATGATTCTTTTTTATAAATACATGAACAAAGAATGAGTTCGGACTCTTTTCGATTCCTTTCTTTTCGTCCTAAGAAAAGAAGCATAACTTGGGACCGACAACCGGAATCTACCTTGCGAAATGGAAGCCCCGAGCCGATTTTCTCCTTCACCAACGGATTGGACTTCGCTGTCCATAAGGATGAGCTGCCCGACGATGGGGTCATCCGATTTGGACGAGGATTTGAAAACTACGAACGTCGGGGTCACCGAGCGTCTCCCTCTTTGCAGCGACAAACAAGGTATGCGAGGCCGAGGAGCCACGCTGCGAGTTCGGCCTTAGGTCGACCCGAGAGTTTCCTCCCTACGAGAGGGTCCCGACTAGGAGGAATCTTGCTTGTCCGCGGGAGGAGTCATTCTCGCTACCCCCACTGGTCTAGTTGTTTCGCACCTACCCCGACTTACGCCGAATCGAAGGGGAAAGAAATCCGGAACTATGGTAAGCACATTGCGCGTGGAGGGTACGGATCTTCCTGTAAGACCTTCGTCTTCGAAATCGGGTCCGATTCGAAGATTCCGTCGGCGACAAAGACCCGAAGAAGAAATAGAAATAGAAGGATCGCCGGGAAGCCGGAAGCTGCCGAGATTGCCTTCTGGAGGAAATTCCGGAGTTACCGGAATATACACCGCTACCGGAATATACACCATCGCCGACTACATACCACTTTTGGGAGGAAGCGGGTTCCATCCCCTCTCCGCCGCGAGAGGATGAAGAGAATGTTCGAAAGATTCTTGCCACATTACCACGGCCCGCATACTACGACGATAGCCGCGAGAAAGAACTAGAACTACGCGGTTTGCTCGACTGCGAACTTTGGTAGAAAAGCTAGCGAAGAAGGAAAATTGCCCCGTGTCGGAAATTCTACGAAGGATAGGGCGGGTGCCGGTCGAATCCCGTCTTGGGCCCCGAGTAGAACCCGCCGTCATGATAGAAAAGCCGAGCGAGAGAATGAAGGCTAGCCCGCACGTCGTAGTATCGGGGTTACGGATTAGGGAGGATACCACCTTCCGGCATTTGGCAGATAGACCATGCGGTCGTAGACCTTCTGTCTGCTAGAAGGATGGTGTGGCGTCCCACTACGGGGCGATTGAGGCCGAAACGACGGCCGAGAAAGAAAGTCTCGCCGGGAGGGCTGGAATGCGAAGAAAGTGCTACTGCGATGAAGGGGACTCGTGAAAAAGGACCGGCAACCATCGCATGACAACCACGAAGATACACGAAAGCTCCGCTAGAAGATGCCATGGAAAAGTTGAGAACCGACATCCGACGGTTGGCAAAAGAAAGAGAAGAAAAGTTCGGAGACGAGATCGACTCATCGGAATTCATGGACGATGAATATGCGAGAAATCAACATGGTTGAGACACGAGCTTCATCATCTTCTCGAGGTGCTCCTGCGGCAGCAGAAGAGAGGAGCCGGAGCGATGAAGAGACGGCTTCGGGAAAAGGACGACACGATCGCTCGAATGGCGAAGAGGATGGAAGAGATGGCCGTAGCTCTAGCCACTCTCCAAAGTCGAGTACAACCACATGAGAGACACCCCAGAAGTCATTCACATCGTAGACGGAGGAAAGGAGATTACATCCGTCGATGGGGATGACCAGTGAAAAAGGATACAACACAAAGTATGATCCACGAAAAGGATATCAAGAACTTGGTAGAACGGCGAGTGCGAGAAGCCCCAGCACGATCGAAGAGCGGGACATCTATTCGGACGGGTAGACCTTACCGGAAGAAGTCGGCGACGTCCCGATACCCGAAGGGCTTCGTACCACCTCTGTTTAAAACCTTCGACGGAGCCAGGAACCCCGACGGCATGTTGCACACTTTCGTGCCGGTTGTTGCAATGCCGGCGGGAGCGATGCGCTACTCTTCGACGGTTCGTTAGCGATGCATGTCGGGAATCGCCTTCGGCGGTATGCGGGGTACCCGACGGATCCGTAAAGACATTCTCGGAGCTAGAGAGCCTCTTCATTAAGCGATTTGCGGAGCTCGGCACCACATCACTATAGGTGATTTAGTGGTAGAGAAACAAAGGCCGAATGAAACTCTAGTGGATTACATACTTCGATGGAGAAATTTAAGTATGAAGTGTGAACCACAACTGCAAGAACAACATGCGGTCGGCATCTTGCTTAAAAGCATTCACGGCCGATAGCACTTCTCCTCGAGGATTCACTTATTAAGACTTTTGAGAAGTTGTTAAGCGAGGCCGGAAGCTTGCAAGAAGAGGCGAAGCAATTAAGTTTTGCGGACAAGACGGACAAGCGAAGCCGGTGAAGACTTTCGAAAAGAAATGCGGGGTCGTTGCGGCGATTGACAAAGGCAAACAACCGATGCTGAAATACCACCGAGACGGCCGCGGCAACCACGACAAAATTACCGAGCAACCCCGGTCCGGCTATCGGTCGTCTCCGCAGTATGAACAACCGTCTCGTCCGCAACGTACATTGAGGGAGCTTCGAGCGAGAGAATATCCGTTCAAAAATGAAGCGATGCGAAGATGTTCCGTAGCTTAATGAAAACTCCGGATTTCCAGCTGCCGAGCCCAAAAGACCGGAGGAAGTCAACAAGAAAGGTGATCCCGACTTTTGCCCCTACCATCGGATGCTTGGGCACAAGATAGAAAGACTGCATTACCTTGAAAAGTTGGCTTAACGACAACCTTCGGAAAGGAAATATAACAATCCCGAAGGAGTACATGAAGGAACCCCGAAAGGAGGTTCCGTCGATGTTATCTCGGCCGATCCGTCATTCAGAGTAGATCCCTATGCAGCTGACGATGGATGGACTACCGCACTGGACGAGATCTTCGAAGAAGATTTTAGACAACATCCGAACCGCTTCGGTGCGAGCTTCAATTCGAGTTCGAGACCTGTTAAGCCGGTACTTATCACTTGCGATAGAAGAACCACCTCGACGGGAGAAAATCGAAGAGAAGAAGAAAATTGACGAAGAAGAAGGGACCGAGATTCCTAAGGCTAGACTAGAGGGCTGCTTATCCTAGGATAGTTGTTTCCGATTCGGGGGAGAAATCCCTCGAACCTCGATTTTGTATGATTATCCGCTCACTTCGGTGGGATCATATAATGATAAGGGTGATGGCGTTGGCTACGTTTTGGTCGTTTCTAACGATTACGTAACTAGCGACAATCCGGGCATCGATTTCGATACCAACAACAATTCTCGAATCATACATGATCTCGACGATCACAATGACGAAGAAGGCATCCATCGAGGAGGCTACGAGAGCTCAACAAGCAACGGCTCTATGCGCGAGTTTCGAGGAGCTCCGGTTACGATAGAGTTAGAGCCTTCGATTTTGAAGATAATCCGGAAGAGCCGGTCATTCCGATTCGGGAGGAGACACCGAGCAAACTCGATACTAGATTCGGAAGAAGTTACGAAGTCGGCCTAAGAAGTGGAAAAGTTCTACCTCCGAGAATGGGTCCAAAAGACAAAGGAAAGCGGTGGTTGTTCAAGAAGAACCAACCCCGGCGGAAGACATACCCATTCGAGAAGAAGCGAGACGCGGGAGAACAAAGTGGACTACAACGTGCTAGCCCATCTTAGGAAACTACCGACCAGGCGAGCATCTACGATGCTCTCATCTTATCGAAAGGAGATGAGAGAAGCTCGATCGAGGCCTTACTTGATCCGGAAATTTGCTTAGCTCGAATGGCGGAGATTCCTTAGATGAGGTTTGCTCGTTAAAGGAACGACGAGGTGTCACCTTCACGAGACGATGACCTACTACTTGGGACGACGGATCATGACCGACCGTTGTACATTTCGATTCTGATTGGGAAGTTTACGCTCTCCGGAGTATTGGTGGATCCGGGAGCATCGATCAATATAATGAGTCTTCGAACACTAGCATACTTGGAAATTGATGCTCGTGAGCTTGAGGCGACAAAATGTTATTAAGAGGATTCGACCGGAAAGGAGAAAGAGCCCTCGGGTCGATAACGCTACTGATGAAGACCGGTGATTTAGCAAAGACAACCGCAAAATTTCATATAATCGATTCGAAACGTCGTTCGACGCTCTCTTGGGCCGACCATGGATACATGAAAACGGGATGGTACCATCATCTCTACACCGAGTGCATCGAAGTATTACGATGGAGGGAACGAGTGCATCGAAGGAGACTTACTGACCATTCTCCGTACATGAAATTGGAATCCATGAAGATGCGGCTTATTATGTACCGCTGAAAACAATCTTCTCCGGAGATACCATAACAAATGAAGCAAAGAAAGTTCGAGACAACGAAGAACACTGAAGTTCTAGTCCAACGGTCACTCACCACTCCCTTCGGCGAGATGGTGAAGGTTTCTCCACGACTCGCATCCGAGGTCGAGGCGGGGACGAGGCCGTGGTAGAGACACTAGGACAATTGGACGAAGAAACCAACCATCAATGTTGATTGGGATGATAGTTACGAAGAAGAAAAAGAAATCGAGCAAGAAGCGACAACAATAAGTCGAAAGAAGCCGCAATACAAGATCTCCCTCGAAGATGAAAAGAACGAAGGATACAAATCAATGTACGAGAAGATTAACCACTACGTACATACTATGACCCTAACTCCGATCCATTCTAATAAGATCGAGGGTATGGAGGTCGAAGAGGTACGTAGTGACGGTGCTGAAGCCGATCAAATTCTACTAGTGGTGCTTCTTCCTCCAAAGCGAAAATAATGTACAATTCGAAGATGTCACTTCATCGAAATTAATGGAATTACCTTTTGAGTGGTACTCTCCACTGTGTTCAAAATTTAATTCAACGTGGTTTCTTACCTCGACAATGGACAAAAGGCCGATCACAACATTTTGAAAAGTTATGGAATAACTCCGGCCGTCCTCCCGATTCGAAGTATGGACTCGGATTCGGCACGGTAGGGTCGATTGACGATGTCGAATTTTGCTTAGTTGTCACTTGCAAGTCCGATGAAAGCTGCATGGAAACTACGGACGAACTCGAAGATTTACAAAGTGGAGACGCTCCACGAGAATTCGAAGAAGAAATCAAATCCACGATAGATGAGTTAACGGAAGTTAACTTGGGTACTAGCGAAGAGCCTAGACTTACCTTTGTTAGCTCCTTACTCGATAAAGAAGACTCCGAAGAAATAATCGAGTTATTAATGGAATTTAAAGGCTTGTTTTGCTTGGAGCTACGATGAAATGCCGGGATTAGCTCCGAGAGGTTGCGGTCCATAAGTTAGGAGTGGATCCTACTACGTTCCGGTCGGACGAGGTCCCGGAAGAATGCGTTTAGAAATCGAACAACAAGTTATAGCCGAAGTTAAAAAGCTAATAGACGCTAAATTTGTCAGTGAAGAACAATACCCGACACAGTTAGCCGATGTAGTGCCGGTCGGAAAGAAGAATGGTCGGATCGGAATTTGTGTGGACTTCGGAGATTTAAACAAGGCATGTCGAAAGATGAATTCCTCTACCGATTCCGGAAGCGATGATCGATATTGCTTCGACACATGAAATATTCTCATTCATGGATGGATCTTCGGGATACGACCGGATAAAAATGGCTCCGAGAAGATGAAAAGCTTACGGCATTCGAACGCCGATCGGAGTATTTTGCTACACGGTGATGCCATTCGGATCGAAGAACGCGGGAGCGACTTACCAAAGAGCAATGACAAGAATTTTTGATGATCTCATCCACGATCGAGTCGAGTGCTTACGTGGACGATGTCGTCATAAAAGCAAAGTAAAGGAAAACCACTGTATGATTTGAGAATTGTTTTCGAACGATTAAGACAATTTAACCTTAAGATGAATCCCTTAAAATGCGCCTTCGGCGTCACCTCCGGGAAATTCTTAGGATTCGTTGTCCGACATCGTGGAATTGAAATCGATCCGGAGAAGATTAAAGCTATCTTAGAAATGCCGCCTCCCAAAACCTTAAAACAATTACGATCTTTTCGAGGAGCGGCATATCTTCGACGCTTTATCTCGAACCTGTCGGGTAGGTGTCGGCCTTTCTCGGCACTAGTTAAAAAGGACGCCAAATTTATTTGGGAAGAGAAATGCCGAGAAGGCCTTCGAAGACATTAAACAATATTTAATGACACCTCCTGTCTTAGCGACCCCGGTCTCGGGTAGACCGGCGATACTTTACACCGCGGCTCTAGACGACTCTCTCGGAGCCTGTTGGCACGAGTCGATGATGAGGGTAAAGAAAATGCTCTTTACTACTTAAGCCGTCGTTTACTTCCGACGGAAGTAAGGTATCCCGCAATTGAAAAGCATTGTTTGGCCCACGATCTTCGCCGCTCAAAAGCTCGGGCACTACATGCTTTCTCATAAGGTCGACTTGATTTCGAAGTTTAATCCATTGCGATACTTGATGACTCGTCCAACACTTTCCGGCAGACTTGCCGGATGGTCGATGATATTATTGCAATTCGATATAACTTTCGTGCCTCTGCGTGCGGTAAAGGGACAAGTCTTAGCGGACTTCCTCGCGGCACACCCTTTGCGGCCGAATCTCCTCTCGATGACGATGCGCGGATGAACAAATAATGAGCCTAGAAGACCACGATGATCGACGTTGGGAATTGTATTTCGACGGAGCATCTTCGGCACACAAAGACGAAGAATCGCAAGTGATAGTGCCGGTAAGGCGGGAATCGGGCTAATCTTTATAACACGGAGCGGGGGATGTTAAGATACTCCTACCACTTGACGGAACCGGTGTACGAACAACGAAGCGGAATACGAAGCCCTCATAACGGGATTGGAATTAACCATTCGAATGGGGATAACGAGACATCGACATCTACGGGGATTCACGGTTAATCATTCAACGGATCGCAGGACAATACGGAATTTTTAAACCAAGACTCGAACAATACTTCCGGTATGCCATACGAGTTCATTGGAACGGATTCCCAAATGTGACGATCTACAAAATTCCTAGAAAAGAGAATGCTTTAGCGAGATGCTTTAGCCCGTCTCGCAAAAGAATTTGCATGTTTGCAAGATGAATCGGTGGAAGTGTCGGTTCACGGACGTCGGGTCCTATCGCGGCTTGACATAGACATGATACACAAATCGAGAAAAGAAAAAGAATCGGTTGCGGCGGTGACGAGAAAACACGAGAAGATTGGCGACGGCCATTGATGGACTACACTGCGAACGGGAAAGCTACCGGACGATAGGTCGGCGGCCCATCGGATCGAAAAGAACTACTGTCTTACGCATTAATAAACAACACATTATACGGAAGGTCTTTTGATCGAATGTGGCTAAGGTGCCTAAGCGGGTACGAGGCCCGTGAAATTGTTAAAGAGGTGCATTCGGGACTCGTGGCGCTCACCGGTCGGGTCCAAAGATGAAAATGAAAATTAAAAGACTAGGGTACTACGGCCCTCGATGATGACCGAGCTGCATGAAAATCGCCGAAGAGCTGTCACCGATGCAGAGTGCACGGAGTGGTTCTACACCGACCTCCGAATGTGCTTCACCCGACAATTGCGTCGTGGCCATTTGAATGTTGGGGCACGGATATAGTGGGTCCGATAGAACCACCATCTTCGAAAGGACATCGTTTCATTCTTGCGGCTACGGATTACTTTTCCGAGTGGGCGAAGCGAGTTCCACTTGAGAAGTGAAAGCACACCACGTCTTCATGGTTTTCGAGAACCGAGTTGTCTACCGTTTCGGAGTGCCGCGCGGGATCATCTCGGATAATGGGTCGGCATTCGGAAGCACACAAATCAACAATTTTGTCGGGAGACACGGAATCGGCTGGCGATACTCGACAATTTACTACCCGAGAGCAAACGGCCTCGGCGAGGCTTTTAATAAAACTCTCGTTCGAATCTTAAAGAAAACCTCGGACGATAATAAGAGAAATTGGCACGAGAAATTGTTAGAAGCCTTATGGAGCTCTACGGACAACCTTCGAACCCCTACTCGAAGCTACACCTTACGCTGCGGTGTATGGGTTCGAGGCGATGTTACCTTTAGAGGTTCGGCTTCCTTCACTCGGAGTTGCGGTTGCGAAATAAGATCACGACGAAGAAAACGCCGGACTACGACTCGAAGAATTAGAAAGCTTGGAAGGAAAAGACTTGCGGCGCAACGGAATTTAGAACTATACCAAGCTAAGATGGTTCGAGCCATGACAAGCGTGGTCCGCCGAGAACCTTGAAAGTTGGTGATTTAGTTCTCGTTCTCGAGACTATTCTTGCACACGCAAGATAGGAGGAAAATTTGAACCCACTTGGGAAGGACCGTTTGTGGTTGAAGCGGTATACTCGGGAGGTTCCTACCGGCTAGTGAATTGCCGGGGAGAACGACATATGCTTCCAATCAACGGACGATACTTGAAAAAGTATTACTGCTACTGATGTTTCGAAGGAATGAATTCTTCATCCCTAAGAAACACGGGTGAAGTAATTACTTATGATTGGGTCCGAACCCAAAAAAAATAATAAAATGTGCTAAAATAAATAAAATCATGATAATTAAGTTTTCCTTGTTTTCTTTTTCAAATCAAGATCTCTTCCCTCATCTTATCTACTTCATTCTGTTAAATTTCAAAATATAAGAATAATAAAAAATGTATCTTTAATAAACATTTTCTTAATGTTCTTGTTCTTAGATACTGACCCCGATCCTTTTCCTTGTCTTTTCGCGGGGAAATGTCGAACGGGCGGTTGGTCTTGAACTTTAAGAATGGCGTAAGCCTTGCACTCGATGAAAAGAGGGTGAAAGATGGAGCGATAATCGAGATTGACTCGGATTTCGCACCGGCGGGCCTACGATACGAGGAAAGTGGCGGGTCCCGGTTACCGAGAAGAACTGCCGGACGAGACGGTGATGAAAGTGGGTGGCCCAAGCCACCAATCCAACAACAAGAAAAGAAAAGCAAACACCGAAGAAGACAAGAAAATGAAGTCCGTAGTCGCTACGGCGGAGGGCGAGGCTTGTCGGCGCCGCGCCGCGGAGATTCGAAGTTCGGAGGGCTACTCTCGCGACCGCGCAACGAAGAAATAAGAATCGCCGTATCAGTAAAATGTTAACAAAACTAGGCTGCGGACCAGCGCGACGAGACAGTCGCTAATGCCGGCACTCACATTTCGAGGACACCGGTTCACCGGGAACTCGAAAAAGGAGGCCGGCTCCTAGAATAACGGAAAGAACCGGGGAAATCTCCGGAAGATCGAGAAGAAGAAGGCTACCACGCCACCGGATAGAACCACCGGCGGTGCATGACCTTGTTGCGAAGCAGCCCGGGGGATGTCCCGACGGACATCATCCACGAGGAGCCGAGGTATGCGGGGGAACGTGAAGGGATTGAACCATATATCCCACAATATGTCACGAGGCCTCGCCATCCGCGGATCATTCCGGAATACGAGCTGGAGAGGATGCGGAATGTTGAAAAGAAAACTTTCGAATACTTCGAGAGAATTAAAGGAAGAAGAATCAACATACTTAGAAGGCCTCGAGCTACACACAGACGTATTCTCGGAGTATGAACAACGAGCAAATCGTGGACTGTATCCGGGATACGAAAAGAATGGGCCGAGCGGGCGCGCGAGGAAAATACATACTCGGAACCCCGGAGATGGATGCCGGGGAAAGGAAGAATCACGATACAATGCGGATGCTTGCTACAACTTTCTTTGAAGACGAGGAAGGGAAACCCACCGGGGATACTTCGTCATGGGCGAGTAGATCCGATGCCATTAGTTATCAAGAGAATGGTGAAAAGATTGATAACATGGAGAGTGCTGCCGACGGATTGCATACCCGATAGGCTGCATTATCAACATCTACAAACGGGGTGACTGCATACCCCCACATATTGATCACCACGACTTCGTCGGACAACTGCACGGTCTCTTTCTTGAATGAGTGCAACATCATGTTCGGATGCGACCTCCGGATAGCGAGCCCGGGTGAGTTCCGAGGGCCGGTAAAGATACCTTCTACGGTGGGTTCCGTCATGATACTGCGAGGTAACGGAGCGAGATATCGCAAAGCATTGCATACCGGGAGTGCCGGTGGAGCGAATCTCGGTTACTTTCGGGAGGATGGACGACGACAAAATACCTTACCATTTCCGACCGGATCCGGAGCTAGAGAACCTCGGCCTTACGAGTGCGTGAGTTACATGGGAAATATCACACCTCCGACGTACATCCGGCCGGCATCCTTGCCGAGGATGGCTTGGAAGGTGATGTTATTGACCATGTACCTCACTTATTCGGACATGGATTTTTTGACGGATGATTCTTTTGATGGATCAACAAAGATCATACACGATCCGTTTTGAGTCTACATGGATTGTATGAAATATATTCCGAGATCGAGTTGTACAACGTATTTTCAACATGATTGGAATGAAAGTGACCATGTCGCGTTTTTGGCCTTCACCTCTTTTGTGCAAATTGATTGGGAAACGCCATTAAAGTTAAATGAACTTCGAACAAAGAACGAGAAAAGAAAAAAAAAGAGAATAAAAGAAAATTTTTTTAAAAAAAAAAAATGCGAAAAATGACAAACACCGAGTTCACATGAACATTAAATAAACAACAAAATAAAATTTGAACCATTAAAAGATAAACGAAATCAACACAAATCTCGAATTCGATCTTTCCAAATTCCGAATCAAATTTCAATCTTTTCAAACTTCAAAATCAAATTCATCCTTCCGAACTTCCAAATCAATTCTCGATCAAATTCCAAATCCACTCTCGATCGAATTTCAAATTTGATCTTCCCAATCTCGAATCGAATTCTCGATCAAAATCCAAATCCAATCTCGATCGAGTTTCGAACTTGATCTTTCAAATTTCAAATCGAATCTTAAATCAAGTTTCGATCGAGTTCAAACTCATCCTTCCAAATTTCCAATTCAATTCGATCTTTCCGGACTCGAGTCTCGATCAAGTTCAAATTCGATCTCTATCAAATCTCGAATCCGATCTTCTAGATCTCAAATCGAATCTCGATCGAAAACATCAAAATTCAAACTTTTGAGTCGAGGATTTTACATCCAGACTGCACTTGCTTTAGGATTCTCTTCTATTGCCTTGAAATACATCAAAATTAAACTTTTTGAGTCGAGGATTTTACATCCAAGACTTGCTTTGCTTTAGGATTCTCTTCTATTGCCTGAAATACATCAAAATTCAAACCTTTTGAGTCGAGGATTTTACATCCAGTGCATTGCTTTAGGATTCTCTTCTATTGCACTGAAATACATCAAAATTCAAACTTTTGAGTCGAGGATTTTACATCCAAGTGCCTGCTTTAGGATTCTCTTCTGTTACCTTTGAAATACATCAAAATTCAAACTTTTGAGTCGAGGATTTTACATCCAAGGCTGCCTTGCTTTAGGATTCTCTTCTGTTACCTTTGAAATACATCAAAATTCAAACTTTTGAGTCGAGGATTTTACATCAAGACTTGCATTGCTTTAGGATTCTCTTCTGTTGCCTTTGAAATACATCAAAATTCAAACTTTTGGGTCGAGGATTTTACATCCAAGGCTGCACTTGCTTTAGGATTCTCTTCTATTGCCTTGAAATACATCAAAATTCAAAACTTTTGAGTCGAGGATTTTACATCCAAGCTCGCCTTGCTTTAGGATTCTCTTCTGTTGCCTTGAAATACATCAAAATTCAAACTTTTGAGTCGAGGATTTTACATCCAAGACTGCATTTGCTTTAGGATTCTCTTCTGTTGCCTTTGAAATACATCAAAATTCAAACTTTTGGGTCGAGGATTTTACATCGAAGTGCCATTGCTTTAGGATTCTCTTCTATTGCATCTGAAATACATCGAAATTCAAACTTTTGGGTCGAGGATTTTACATCCGAGATGCCTTTGCTTTAGGATTCTCTTCTATTGCATTGAAATACATCAAAATTCAAACTTTTGAGTCGAGGATTTTACATCCAAGACTTGCCTTTGCTAGGATTCTCTTCCCTATTGCCTTGAAATACATCAAATCGAAATTCAACCTTTGGGTCGAGGATTTTACATCGAGACTGCATTGCTACTAGGATCTTTTCCCTATCGCAATGAAATACATCACATCGAAATCAAACTCTTGAGGTTAAGGATTTTACATCCAACACCGCTTTGCTACGAGATCTCTTCTCATTGCAACGATTCAATCTAATCAATTCGATTTTCTTTCGAGGTTGGAGATGTTACATCTAAAACCTCGAAATCCCAATTTTCATTTCGAATCGAATCCTCAAATTAATTTTGACGAAACTTGATCTAAATTGAAACTCCGAACTAAAATTTAAACTCGCACATCAAAACATAAATTGAAGCAAAATAAAATCTAAATCGAAATTCCCTCGGATCATGTGATTTGGGATTCACCTCCTTTTCCTTTCCACTGCGAGAGTTCGAGAATCTCCGGTTCCGGAGATATACTTGACACTCCCCGGCGAAACTCTTACACTTCGTCCTAAGTTCGTCACTTGGACATACGTGTTGGTTTTGTTGATCGCTTCGGTCAGCACCGATACGCGCGGTGTGCTCCGTCGGCTCACCACACCTATTGGAGGTCCATTTGTTGACCTCATTTTTGATGAGGTCTTCCTTTCTTCTTTTTAGTGCTTAGGATCTAGCCTTAGGCTTTTCCTTTGGCTATCTTAGAGGACTAGAATTGGGACCCGCCTTTTAGAAATTCAAGCCACTTCTAAACTCCCTGCAAACTCCACAAACTTGACTATAGACCCCTAATCACCTAGAGGGTTGAAATCGAATATGGAAGTTTAAAGGATGAGTTCTATAGGACTCTTTGGCACTTAGGAGCCCTTACTGGGTGGCTCAGTGCGATGAAGGGGCTGACATACACTACACTTACACACTACATTTCCACACACTTCCTAAAACCACACCCATACCCGACTTGACATCCGACTCATGTAGGTGATTCACATGGATGGTCCTTAACCCCAAGCCCTTGGTCAGAGGGTTAGGAACAACATAGTGAATGCCTCAAATGAGTCCTTTCATGGCTCATATGGGCTTGAAATGGCTTCATGGCTCAACCAAAATGATTTCACCCCACCCAAATTCACCCAATCTTCAATTTCCCAAATTTTCAATTTTTGACCCCGGGACCCTACACTACTAAACTACTACGAAAGCCTGAATTACCCGAATTTTTGCAAAATCTCCAAATTACCTAAAATTTTCCAAAATCAATCCCAAACACCTCCACATCACTCAAATTGATCATCCATACCCAAAAATACCAAAAATTCCAAGAAATACCTCCCAATACCCTCCAAATACCCAAAATACCCTTCTTGGCCTAAAAATCCAAAAAATTCAGAAAATTCCCAGAAAATTCCAGAAAATCCCAAATATTCCCAATTTCATTTTGTCCAACTACACCATGGGCCAATTTTGTCAATTTACCCTACTTTTGTCAAAACCCCCAAATTGACCCATTTTAACCCGAAAGTGGACCCGATGTCAAACCAAACATACCCAATTGACCCCAATTTTGGTCCAATTCAATTCTAAACTTCAATTCAACATTCCCAATACCAATTTAGACCAAATCCAAGTCCAATTTGATTGACATTTGGATCCAATTTCACTTTGGGCCTTAAAGCCCAAATTTGGACCCATGACCCAAACTTAGCCCAAACTAACCCGATTCAACTCCAATTAACCCCAAATCTTTTCTAAACCTTCCTTAACATCCTCATAAACAAAACACTAACATGATTTGCCCAAGATTTTGACCCAAACCCCACTCGAATTCAACCCAAAATCAAAAAGCCCAATTTTGACCTAAACCCGAATCTAACCCAGAATAGGCCCAAACCTCAAAATTAAAACCCAACCAAAGCCAAAACCTCTTTGAAACACTCCCATAAACATTTCTTAATATTTATTTTACATCAATTTCAACCCTAGCCCAACATTGGCCCAAGTTAGCCCAATTTGACCTACATTGGCCCATTCACGAAAGAATTCAAATCCGACCCAATTCAAGTCCAAACTACCCCAAATTTGCTTCAAGTCACTCATGACACATCCATGAGCTAAACCCAATAATTATTTGGCCCAACCTCTTTACAAAATTTCATCCCAAAATCCATTTTAAAATTCAAGAGCCCACTTTCCTAATCCATCTTAAAAGCCATCTAAAACCCTTTCAAAAAAGCCCAAAATTCTTCCAAGGCCCATATGACATTTCCCCTCATCATACTTTCAATTAAAATCATCCCTAAGTCCTAAATTCATCATCAAATAATTCCAAATCAAGCCTCATGCCAAATCACCCTAAATACCAAAATTTTCCTTAAATCCATTTCCATGAAATTGACTTTACTTTTCCCAAGCGAAATGGAGCCATGGAGCCATGCATAAGCCATATGCAAGCCATGAGAGCCTCTTTACATGTCACCATGCCATTTTGGGCAAAAGGAGGAGGCTCTTTCCTTAACTCCTAAAGGTGGTTAACCACTTACATGATTCCAGCTAAACCATGCTTAAGCCTAATTGTACTTGGATTGTGACTTGACCCCACTAATCAAGCTGATCCAAATCACTTTCTCCTCGGCCTAAACCAGAGCCTTGGGTGGTGCACCTAGCCCAAATGGGTGGGTTGACCCATTTAGGTCCAAATCTAGCCATGCCCCATTCCACTTTGGATCAAAGCCTTTACACATGTCCATGGCCGATTGATTGCACAAACCTCCGGCCACGACCCACCGACCACGAGGGTGACCCATGCACTGGCCGGCCGGCCACCAGGGCCGCCGGAAAACACCATGGCCGAGAGCTCGCATGTGAGCCAACATTGAAATTCTCACTTGCTGAGGCCGCCCATCCACTAGTGGTCACCATGGCCGATCTTCTCCTCACCGGAGCGGTGATCCGAGCCCTAACTCTCCACGGGAGGCCCCAGCCAGCTCTATTTAAACTCCACCCCTCTCGGCCATAAGGAGAGCCAAGCACAAACCCTGCCGAAACTACGCAAAATTGTTCCAAACCCTTCACCATCCTTAGAGCGGTTGATCCCCAGGTGTCGATTTGCCACTAATCCCACCAACGAGCCCGATTTCTCGGCGAAATTCCACCGAAAACCGGGACACTTTGCCACGGTGAGCCAATTCCCAAATTGATTGGCTCTACACCTTCACCGGACCAGAGGGAAGGTGTCCACCATCGAAAGCCCCATCTCCGAGGCCACCCAGGTTGCTCCGGCCTCCAAGCTTTGTGATCGGGCTGTGGTCGAAATCATATCCGGACAATTCACCGGACCGGGAGACTTCATGCGGAGCTTGCGGGACCCGATCGAAGGTGCAACAACTCTCGGATTGAAGCCACACTTCTACGAGCCAAGGTATGAGCTAACTCTCCATCCCGAGCTTCGGAGATTCTTCATTTCGAATGCCTTAGTTTCGATGCATGTTAGCCGTATAGATGTGTTCGTCTCTTCGAGACGAATCCGTAGAAGCATAAGAACATGAAAATCCATTGAGAATCGAGTGAGATCTTAGGGATTTAGTGTGGACGGCTCTCGGGTGAGAACACTTGGGGACGATGAACGGATGCCGTCCATTCGATACACGCGCGCACGGACGGCCGGAGTTGCGTCGGACCGGGAGACGGTACGAGAACCGCGGGGCCCGGGCTGGCGACTCGGGTGGCGGCGTCGAATGGGAGCGCGACGCGTGTGCGTTCGGAGGCTGCCGAGGTTTCGCTGGCGCCGCGTGGATAAATAGAAAATTAGGGTATTTTCTTATTTATTTAATTCCCAAAACTTCAAAAATCCATATCTTTGTGTAGAAAAATCACAAAAATAAAATAAAAATACCCTCTTGCTCGGTGAACGAGAGGAGAATAATGTGGAAAAGAAATCATTTAATTTAATTAAGTATTTTATTTTTTATGATTTATTTACTCTCTGCATACATTTAATTCTCCATGCATGTATACAATTCACCATGGCATGAGACCATAGGGCTTTTGAAGCCTCCGAACTTGGGAACATTCCACTGAATTTTCTAAGGTCGGAGGCCATCTCGTGAAAAGTTATTTATTTTTCAAATGCATGTTGCTGTTTTGAGTATTTTAATTCCAAAAATTAGCATGTTGTGAAATAAATTCTAGAAATATTTGGTGATGTTCCTTATGACCGAGAGAACCCTAGGAAAAATAGGACTTGAGTTAATTCACTCGGATTAACCACTAATTGGCTTAAACACCCAAAATAGGTCTTTAATTAATTAGAGTTAACCAGGCATCAAATTGACTTGAAATCAACTCTCCACTGACCTTTAGGATCAGAGGAATCCACCATAAAAATTTGAGGTCAATTGGACTTGGTTAGCCCCACTAATTGGGTTGATTAAGCCACTTAGCCATTTTAAACTTTAAAAATTCATAACTTTTAAAATACTTTTTAAAAATTCACCAAATTGGTTTTGGAGCCTCTCTGATATCAGGGAACCTAAGAAAATTAAAATTTCAATTTTCTAAAAAAGTTGATTTTTAATAATATTTTAATATTTTTAATAATTAAAAAATAATAAAAATCACAAAAATAATAAAATTCACCAAAATGTCACATTTTGAATTTTAATCACTTAGGAACAAATCCCACATTTTTCCTAAGTCTATTTAGTGAGATATTAAATTTTAAAGCCCTAGGGTAATTTTAAAATTAAAAAAAAATGTATTTTCTAGCATTTTCACTAAAATAATTATTATAAATCATAGAAAAATCAGAAAATTGCAAAATTTGATTCTCTGGTTTCCTTGATATCAGAGAGATTTTTGAAAAATATAAAATCCATTTTTCAACATTTATTTTATTTTTAAATTAATTAACACTCCAAAACTCAAAATAATTATAATAAAAATAATATAATTCAAAAAATCACCAAAATTGGTCCAAGTGCTTCTCTGGTCATTAGGAATGTCCCCTAATTTTCTTAAGGACAGAAACTTTCCCTTGGTCATGTTATCAAATTTTCCTTGAAAATCTCTATTTTCCACCAAAAATAATTATATAAATAAATTAAATACAGAAAAATCACATTTTCTCCTCTCATGTCTTTATTGACATATGAGTGAAGTCACATAAAAATTTCAAGTTCATTTGAGTTCAATTTAGTGAGTTATGAAATTATTAAGCTTAAAGGGTAAAATGGTAATTAAAATCTTTAATCCTTAATTAAAACTTTAGGTTTAATAAAAAATCAACAAGTAAAATATTTGATCCTAATCTGATTTGGATGATTGAAATTTAAATAATTAAAGGGTAGAAACCCATTAAATAATTTTAAAATGATTAAACTTTAATTAAATAATAGATTAAATTTGGAAGAATAATAAAATTGGAATTATTAAAATAAGGGATCTTTATTAGGAAGAGATTTATTCTTTAATTTAAAAATCCCTAAACTAATTATATCATTAATACTCAACTCTTAATTAAAATGATAACTCAAATTTAAAATATTAAAAGACTTAATTAAATTATTAAAATCTTTTGAAATTTCAATTAAAATTAAAAATAAAGTAAATTAAAGATAAATTAAATTAAGATTAAATTAAATTTAATAATTAAATTAAATTAAATTAAACAATTAAATTAAATTAATTAAAATTAAATTAAATTAAATTAAACAATTAAATTAAATTAAATTAAATAATTAAATTAAATTAAATTAAATAATTAAATTAAATTAAATTAAATAATTAAATTAAATTAAATTAAATTAAATTAAATTAAATAATTAAATTAAATTAAATTAAATCAAATTAATTAAACATCAAATCAAATTAAATCGAAACTCAATCAAATTAAATTAAATTAAAACTCAATTAAAATTAAATTAAATTGAATTAAATATAACATCACTTAAAACGAAAGAAAATAAATTTAAAAGCAACTTGAACACTATTCCAAATTTAAACCCTTTAACTCGAAATCAAATCATTTGAATACTAATTTACCCTTGAAAGCTTTGATTAATATAACTCCTAAATAGAACATTAAATGAAGTGTTATCTCACTCATAGGATATTCAAATGTCTAGTTCATCTGAGCGAGTTAACAAGACTTGAAAACCTCGGATGATCGATTCATTTATATAATTAAATTCATTTGGACTTAAAACAATCCTAGAAATATTGAAAAGATGTTTAAGATTCTTCTTAAGCACTTCCTCGATATGATAGGATATTTATAAGAACAATTGAATTTGATTATTCTTTGATGAAGAAAATCGTCCTTAAACCAAAACCCAAAGAACTCTAGACGTCGTAGGAGATGACTAAGCTATAGGATTAGGAATTTGGTAGAAAACCATAACCTTTCCCTTAGCTTTACTAGGAACTTGCTTAAATATTCTAATTGTGTTTTAAGTGCAGCTTGGGATGACGGGAAGACCCTCCGGGTACGCTTTTATTTTATTGCAATTTACTTTCTTGCAATTTACTTTATTGCAAACGCATTTTACTTTTCTTGCATGATAAAACAACGAGTTGCATGAGAACCCACACCTTTAGGATAGCCTCAAAAGCTGAAACCAAAATTAAGTTAAAAGTCATTGCAAGATAAAATTCACCGCCACAACATTTCAAAATATAAAACAACTCGAAATTTAATCACAAACGAACACAAAACTACGATTACAACTAAATTAAAACGTCCTGTTGGATGATCGGGAATACCTCGGATGATGTAACCTACGTGTTGCTTAACGGGATTTCCCACGGTCTAAATGAAAGTGTGGAACTCATTCGGTTGAGTTTAGCAAATTCATACGGACTAAGTGAATCCGATAAAAATAATGATGCGGAAGGATGGAACCGTGGGATCTTAGCTAGGTGTCGTTATAATCGACTTTAAGATTTGTTTTAAATAAAACATAAAAAACACCTGGAAATTAAGATTTTCTCTAAACCAAAACACTTTTCTCAACTCTTGATTTATGATTTCTAAAACTAAACCTCTGCAACAACAAGGAGCTCGGAGCATGGTGGGCAGCACGACCATCGTCATCAATGAAAACCCGAGTCTACTTCGACAAAACTTTCCTAGAATTAAAACAACCGAGCCATAGGACTTCGAGGTAGCTTGCACAGTGCAACATAAATCCTCGACTCTTCGTTAGGCATTTGCATTGCAAATTAAGCCCTAGCGGTCTTAGGATTCCGAGGTAGTCGTCCGATACGACAATAAACCCTCACATCTTCTAGATTTATTTGTTTGATTTTATCATACAAATATAAGCCCTAATTAATTGAAATTGGCGAGATTGAAATATCGAATAAACATTAGGACTTTCCTAAATTCGAAGCCAAACGATAGGATAGTCGGGAAATTATCGAAGTTCACTTCGAATCGGTGATTTCTCCTACCTTTCTTCCTTTGGATTCACAAAACAAAATGTTCCAAAATTTGATCCATTCCCTATTGAAACTCCAAAGTTCGATCTTTGAAAACCTTAAACTTTGAAATTCTTGAGAGCGGAATCATTGATTATTATCGAGAGTTTTCTTAGGTGATTCCCGTCACTTAAGATGTAATTAACTATAGGGGCTTGCCCTTATAGGGAATTTTAAAGAACCCGAGTAATATAAACCCCGTTTAATGTTTTCATATTAAGCGAGGAAACTTGTCGGCTTATAAAATTGGTTCGCGGACCAAACGGATGTCACTAATCTTCTAGTTTATTTAATCGAGCCCCACCATCGAGCGGTGTGTCTATCCTTAGGGATAGATACACGGTTTGTGGTGCGGTGCTCGTTTATATAAACTATTTGGGATGTGAGGTCGGTTTAATCTCATATCTTAAAACCTTCAAATTTAAAATTATTTTCAAAATCAAATACTACTTTTCAAATTATTTATTTTAATTAAATTAAAAATTCGCCGACAGATTTCTGTTAGGCGACCCCTCTTCAAAATAAAACACGACCTAAAAATAAGCCGTACAAGCACCAACGTTTACACTAGTAATTGGTCTCAATGGCTGAAGTACCTCTTCCTGTGTCTCGAATCTCACTCTAGATCTTTCACATGCTGAATGAATCAAGGAAGGAAATCCCATACCTGCGGTCGTGGTTGATCTAGCACGATTCAAAACATAATCATAAATTATCCCTCCAATATCATCAGGCTTCCCATTCTGAATACAATGGTTCAACACAGCTCTTTCTCTCGTCACTTCACTTGTATGACTTGAAGGTAACAACTTAGATGAGATAAAATAATGCCATGCCTTAGAAATGGCATTCAATTTGGAAGCAGGAAAATTTACTCTTCTATCATTTATAATTTTCCACAATCCTCTTCCATCAGTCAGAAACTCCATAACCTCATCTAATTCTCCTTCCAAAGGATGATAGTTAGAATAAAAACAAAATATATCAGGAGTTAGTCCATAAAAGGTATTGATTGCACCTGAAGAAAAATTTACTTTCTGCATTCTAACCATCACTTGATTTTCCTCTACAGCAAGTAAATTTGCATAAAATTCTCTTACAACAGAAACAAGAGCAACAACAAAGAAGCAACAGTAATTCTGCCAGTTTCTTCTTGCAATCATATCTTCAATTACCTCTCCTGGCTTACTAAACACTCGATCAAGAATCAACTTACGTGATTGCAATGCATCGACGTATAGTTCCTCAACCCTCAAACTAAAAAATTTGTCAGAATCCAACTTTGTCTTATCTCGAGCGCACTTTGACTTTGGAGCCATCTCTAAAAATTCACGAAAAATTCACCATAAATTCCAAAATCAAACTAAACTTGCTAAGTTATCTTCCAAAATATATTTTTACTAAATCCAATCAATTTATCAAGCTTTTCCTCAAATTTTCACCATGAATAGTGATTTTAAGATTTTCCAAAATGCATGGTGAAAATCAAATATTTTTACTTAGGTGTAGTGCTCTTACCTCAAGGAATCCAAATCTAACAATTTTTGTTTAGATCGGCTCTTAAATGATCCACAATATGTAACCCTAGGCTCCTCTTTCGCGGCAAAACATAGGTTGAAGACGACGGGGCGGTTGAAATGGCAAATTTCGGGTTTTTAACTCACGGGAAACAAATTTCGCGAACTTGTGTATCAGCGCGAACATTCGACGCTTAGCCGCGAAATCTGGCGCTTAAGTGCCGGCAATCTGGCGTTTAGCCGCTAGTACCCAAATTTTTATAATTAAGGTATATGCACTAAATCACTTTGTTAATTACCCTTAATTAGTCCACAATAATTAATTCTCGCACATAAGTCTTCTAATACTCCAAATCAAAGTTTAATACTATTGATTCCACACAAATTTCACAAAACACAAACTTATATTAAAACAAACGTAACATTCAGTACAACACTAGAATTTCTATCCAAATGTGAAGGATAAAATTCTCAAAATACAAGACACTATAATATTAAACTGATAAGTATACATCTCTAAGATGTACCTATCACATCATCAGGCATATATAAAAATACTAAACACATCAAACATGAACTCACAAAAACACTAACATAACACATTAAGATACTAAACAAATAGAAACAAAACACTTTTAATTCCACTTGCGGAATATAACCAGGACCACTATTATTCTCATTTGACCCTTCAGGAATGTAGATTTGATAGAACGGGCGATCATTGTTCATTCTTATATCATCTTCTTCAATCCATTTATTTTTCACAAACATCGCTTTATCTATTTCTTCCACATACCTCGAATGATTGAATGACATCCATGTGATAAAGATGTAAGGTAATATCATTGATTTTTGCTTCCATTAAAGTCACTTGGGCTTCAATTTTTGCAATCATCTCTGCTAAACCTTGAATGCTAACAGCCAGATATCCATTAAATAACTCCTTGGCACTATCACTAGTGAACTTACTTTTATCAGAATCTTGCTTCTTCTTCATCTCGTTCTCCCAGGAAGACATGGTGCTCTTCAAAATTTTCTTCTTAGACTTCAGAAATGAAATTTGGACTTAGGGTAAGTGTTCCTATCAAGTCTAGTACTTTTTATAGACTTGGGAGATGCTAGAATATTCCCCTAGACGTTTAGAATCTTCTAAATAACTTCCATAACTCCTCCCACACGATCTAGGCTTCAAATACACATTTTTCATGTTTTTTATAACTGTGGCGCCTAAGCGCCAACTAGTCGGCGCTTAGCCGCCAGTGCACATTTTAGCACAGGTCCGCTAAGTGTCCAAATTTTCATTCTGACTTCTCTAAATCATCAAATAAGGTCGAATAAACTCCACTTGAGTTTAAAAACTCCAAATTACTACCATTGAAAACATAAAAATAAACCAAACAAAGCAAACAGAACACACAAAACAAACATAAAGCAAAGCACACCGATAAATATGGGTTGCCTCCCACAAAGCGCTTGTTTTAACGTCTTCAGCCTGACATACCCAGAACTCATTCTGAGTGACCCGACATTAAATTCTCATCAGATTTAGATTTATTGACTGAAAAATATGATTTATGTCTATGTCCGTTAACTTTAAATATTTTTCCAGTCTCGGGATCTTGAATATCTATAGCTCCATAAGAATAAACTTTTATCACAATAAATGGACCCATCCACCTGGACTTAAGTTTTTCAGAAAATATTCTCAATCTAGCATTATACAACAAAACTTTTTGTCCTGGAATAAGATTTTTAATAAGAATCTTCCGATCATGCCATAACTTCATTTTTTCCTTATAAATCTTAGCATTTTCATAAGATTCATTCCTTATTTCTTCAAGCTCATTCAATTGTAATAATATTTTTTCAGCAACATCTTTCAAATTATAATTGAACTCTTTAATAGCCCAATAAGCCTTATGCTCAAGTTCAAAAGGTAAATGACAAGCTTTTCCAAAAATCAGCCTATATGGGGACATTCCTATAGGTGTTCCGTAAGCAGTCCTATAGGCCCACAAAGCATAATCCAGTTTAATTGACCAAATCATTCTATTTGGATTAACAATTTTTTTCAATATTCTTTTAATTTCACGATTGGATAATTCAACTAAACCACTTGTCTGTGGATGATAAGCAGTAGCAATGCGATGATTAATATGATATTTCTTTGCTAACTTCCCAATAATCGCATTTCTAAAATGACTTCCCCCATCAGTTATGATTACTCTTGGCATTCCAAATCCGCAAAATATATTCTTTTCTAAAAACTTTGCAACACTTTGAGCATCACATCGAGGTAAAGCAATATCTTCAATCCATTTGGAAACATAGTTTACTACTATCAAAATATAAACATTTTCGAAAGATGGTGTAAATGGTCCCATAAAATCTAATCCCCAAACATCAAATATTTCAACTTCCAACATATAATTGAGGGGCATCTCATTTCTTCTAGAAATATTGCCTACACACTGACATCTATCACAATTTTTAATATAAACATTCACATCCTTAAAATTTGTAGGCCAATAAAATCCTAATTGCAATATTTTATATGCAGTTTTATCACTTCCAAAATGTCCCCCGTAATCAGAATCATGACATTTTTTTATAATTTCATAAGTCTCTTCCAAAGGTACACATCTTCAAATTATAAGATCCTTTCCTTGTTTATATAAAAATAGGTCATCCCAAAAATAAGTCTTAGCATCAGACATAAATTTCTTCTTTTCATGATGTGTCAAACCATAGGGTATAATATTACTAAAAATAAAGTTTACTATGTCTGCATACCACGGAACATGCTATTCTTTAACAGTGAAAAGTTTTTCATCAGGAAAATATTCATTAATTTCTTCAATATCACAGAAAGATTTTTCTATTTCAAGCCTGGACAAATGATCAACAATTTGATTATCAGAACCCTTCCTATCTACTATCTCAAAATCAAATTCTTGCAAAAGAAGAATCCATCTTATAAGTCTCGGTTTTGCATCATTTTTCTTCATTAAGTATTTGATAGCGAGAATGATCGGTATGCACGACACATTTAGTTCCAATTAAATATGATCAAAATTTATCGAAGACAAATACTATAGCTAATAACTCTTTCTCGGTAGTGGTATAATTAATTTGAGCTTCATTAAGAGTTTTACTAGCATAATAAATTACTTTGAAAATTTTATCATATTTCGACCTAAAACAAGCACCAATAGCATAATCACTAGCATCACACATTAATTCAAAAGGTTTTTCCCAAATTGGTGAAATTATTACAGGTGCAGTGATTAATTTTTCTTTTAAAGTTTCAAAGGTTTTACAACAATCATCATCAAAATTAAAAGTTGCATCCTTTTCCAGTAAACGACATAAAGGTTTTGTAATCTTTAAAAAATCTTTGATGTAACGCCTGTAGAATCAAGCATGTCCTAAAAAACTTCTAATTCCCCTTACATTGGTTGGGCAAGATAAATTAGATATAACTTGAATTTTTGCAGGATCTACCTCCAAACCTTTTTCTGAAATCCGATGTCCCAAAACAATTCCTCGTGCTACCATAAATTGACATTTTTCCCAATTAAGAACCAAAATAGTTTCTTTACAGCGTTTTAGAACTTTAGATAGATGTTCTAAACATGATTCAAATAAAATTCCAAACACCGAAAAGTCATCCATAAAAACTTCAATCCCTTTTCAATTAAATCACGAAAAATATCCATCATACATCTCCGAAATGTAGCAGGGAATTACATAAACCAAAGGGCATTCTTCTAAAAGCAAACGTACCATAAGGATCGGTAAACGTAGTTTTGTCTTAATCCTCGGGAGCAATTTGAATTTGGTGGTAACCGGTATATCCATCCGGAAAATAAAAGTATTTATGCCCAGCCGATCTATCCAACATTTGATCTAGAAAAGGGAGTGGAAAATGATCTTTCCTTATGGTAAGCTTTAATTTTCTATAATCAATGCATATTCACCACCCTGTAACTTATCTTGTTGGTATCATTTCATTCTTTTCATTAACAGTCACAATTAATCCTCCTTTCGTAGGAACACAATGAATATGACTAACACATGCACTATCTGAAATAGGGTAGATAATTCCAACATCCAACCACTTTAAAATTTCTTTCTTAACAACATCTTTCATGATAGGATTTAATCTCCTTTGGGGATCAACCCGCAGTTTCATATTATCTTCCATAAGAATTTCGTGCATACAAATTGAAGGACTGATTCCTTTAATATCAACAATTGTCCATCCAAAGGCTTTCTTGTGCTTCTTCGAATTTCAAGCAAACTCTCTTCTTCTTTTTCGATTAATTGAGAGGAAATTATAATAGAGCGAGGTTGAGGATTCACCTGAAAAACATACTTCAAATGATCGGGAAGCATTTTTAACTCGAGTTCGGGAGGTTTTTCAATTGATGGACCATAAGATTTATCTTTTTCGATCATATCCAACAATTCAAAACTTTCACGAACATACTTTAAATCTTCCTCTTGAAAATCTTCGGAATCAAATAACTCCTCTTCTTGCTTATATTCAAATTCTCCTCTTTCAGCTTTCTCTTCATAAGTTGATTTGAAATGACATTCACTTAAATATTCGATAACATCCATCCTTAAACACTCATCTTCTTTACCTCTTGCAGGATATTTCATCTATTTTGAAATATTAAATGTAACAGTCTGATAATTAATCCTCATCATTAATTCCCCTTTTTGCACATCTATCATGGCTCTGTCTGTAGCTAGAAAAGGTCTCCCCAAAATTATGGGTATCTATTTATCTTCTTCCATATCTAACACAATGAAATCCACAGGAAAAATAAATTGATCCACTTTTACAAAAACATCTTCTATAACTCCTTTAGGATATGTGATCGAACGATCTGCTAATTGAAGAGTTACAGTAGTCGGGGTTATTTCTCCTAGTCCCGATCTTTTGAATATTGATAGAGGCATAAGGTTAATGCTTCGTACCCAAATCACATAAAGCTTTTCCATAGAATCTGTCTACGATTGCACATGGAATTGTGAAACTACCAGGATCTTTAAGTTTTTCGGGAAGCTTTTTCTGAATTATCGCACTGCACTCCTCACTAAGTGCAACAGTCTCATTTTTTTCAAACTTCCTTTTTTTTATTAAGAATATTCTTCATAATTTCGCATAGCTTGGCATTTGTTCTAGGGCTTCAACAAATGGAATATTGATGGTAAGCTTCTTTAATATCTCCACGAATTTTGAAAATTGCTTATCCAACTTTTGTTGACGAAGTCTCTGATGAAATGGAGGTGGTGGTTTTTCTAAATTAACCTTAGGTGGAGAAATAGGTCTTTTAAAACCTTTTGGAGCGTCCTCTTTAAGTTTTTCAATCTCTTCTTTCTCTACTTCAGTTTCTTTTTTAATTCTACCTTCCAATTCTTTTCCACTTCTCAGTTGAATTGATTTCACTTGTTCTTTATTGTTTTCTCTTGGATTCACTTCAGTATTACTTGGAAGCATTCCATGGGATCTATTACTTAGGACATTTGCAATTTGTCCCAATTGATTTTCAATATTTTTGATGGTTGCTCCTTGAATTTGTAATTGATTTCCCATATGTGATACTACTTTTTCCATAGACAACTTCTCCTTATTTTGTAAAGCATTGTTATAACCTGAAGGATAAGTAAATATATTATTATTATTAACTTGGTTGTTCCAATTCCCTAATGTGTTTACTTGGGTGTTCCCCCATTGTTGATTAACACCACCCTGATTATTGTTATTCCAGTTAAAATTTGGATGATTCTTCCAACCTGGGTTATAATAATTGGAATATGGGTTGTTAGTTTTGATTATAGCATTCACAGTTTCTGGTGAATAATAAGAATCAATCATTTGGCCTAATGAATTTTCTTCAATCATGAGATTTAGCTGAGAAAAATTCATCACAAATTGGTCTATCTTCCTTGATACAACATCAACTTGATTTGCTAACATTGTAAAAGCATCATTTTCATAAGCACTAGCTACCTTTTTAGGATTTAACCTTTCAAAAGGCCATTGAAAATTATTAGTAGCAATTTCTTCAATTAAAGCATAAGCATCAGAAAATGGTTTAGACATTAATGATCCACCAAGCAGAAGCATCGATGATCGATCTAAGAGATCCAACTAATCCATTATAAAAAGTTTGAATTATTAACCAATCTGGTATCGCATGATGTGGACATTTCCTGAGGAGATCTTTAAATCTTTCTCATGCTTCATATATGGATTCCCCTTCAAACTGACAAAAATATGTTATATCATTTCTCAACTTAGCAGTCTTAGATGGTGGAAAATATTTAGCAAATAATTTTTGTGACAATTCACCCCAAGTTCTAATTGATCCAGGTGCTAACGAATGTAACCACATTTTAGCTTTATCCCTTAGTGAGAAAGGAAAATGTCTAAGTCTAATAGCATCATCCGAAACAACATCATATTTAAAAGTAGCACACAACTCTAGAAAACTAGCAAGATGCAAATTAGGACCTTCAGTTGTTGCTCCCCCAAGCTGATTGTTAGACACCATTTGGATAATAACGAGGTTTAAGCTCAAAAGAATTAAGCAACTACGACGGGGTTTTAAATACTATCACGAAGTTCATCTACTGTAGGGTTAACATAATCTCTTAAATGTCTTAATTCTTAATGGATGCCAACATTTTGATTTTGATGATTTGCCATTTCTTGAATATTTTTTTCTTTTTTTGTATTTTTTTTTTTATTTTTCTGATAATTCTTTCTAATTCAGAATCGTAAGGCACAAATCCTTCAGAACCTGAACTACGCATACAATAATAAAACAAAACAAAATACAACACACTAACAAAAATAAACAAAAGTAAAAATTTATAATTTCTTAATTCTCTTTAAAATGCAATTTAAATAATTTGCCCCGGCAATGACGCCAAAAACTTGATCCCCGATAGATATAAGTGCAACGACGCCAAAAACTTGGTATCGTCCGGTAGATAAATGCGCTGATGATTTAGATATGAAACTTATGATTTTATAATATGGGATACTACGCAAGTATACGTATCGTTTATCAAGTAATATATGACTTTCTGATTAAGCCCCGAGATATCGAACCCACAGGGAAAATGTGAAATCTTTAAAGGAATCAGAGAAATTATCTTTTTACTTTCTTTAATTGTTTTCGAAAAAGTATGTCTTGATTTTGAAAAGTTTTAAAGGTTGATATATCTTTTGAAATTTTCTTAATAAAATGCTAAACAAGAAATTAAAATTACAATAACTAATAACACTGGATGTAAAATACTATTAACTAGAATATCTTTTTCTTTCCTTTCATGAAGTAGTAATAATTCTTAAAGTATTGTTGTGGAAGTATTCAAATTTTTGTTGTGACGAGATAGAAGCAAATGTGTTTTTTACCCTTACTTGGTTCTATAAAGAACATAGGTTAATTTGAAATTTATATTATTTTGAACATGGTTAGGCAGGAAAGATACCAGTCTCTCACTCTAGAGTTCCCTCGATTCCCGTCACCTGGGGGCTAACTTCTCATAACAAATTCAAAACTTCAAACCAAATTAAGGGGTTTTAGCCTGTCACTCTAAAATCCTCTAATTTTACTCCCTTTTATAAAAATATCTTCTAATGTTACATTCAATTATATGGACTATAGTTCTCACCCATATAATTTCATGTGATTCTTACTAACTTTTATGAGACAATACCACATTGGATCTTACATAATCTCAATAAATTTTACAACTTAACGAGCCAAATTAAGAAGTAAACAAAGTTTTTAGAATCAATCTTCACAACTTCTTCCAACTTTTAAACACTTATACTTTCCACAACAATTCTCTTTAAATTAATTACTTCTCCATTTAAGAAAGAAAAAGATAAAGTAAAGTACTCAGAATGCATTGAGAAAATATAAAAATACATAGATTTGAAATTAAAAACAACGATAAGAGAAATAATAAATGAAAATAAGTATTAATAAACTAAATAAAAGTAAACACGTGTCTGAAAATCCTCTCCACAAGACTAAGGAAGTTCCTCTGAAACTTTGACTCTTTGGTAAACTACTCATCAGAGCAAGTCTCCCAACTTTGTTGACTCATAATACAGACTTCAGACTTCAATAAAAACTAAACTAAAAGAAAGAAAAGAAGTGGGAAGAAGAATACTTCACTCCGACCCTTTTCTCCTTTCTACTCTCTACTCCTACTCTAAAATAAAAACACTTAAAAATGTATGGAAAAACAAAAGAAAGAAAGAAAGAAAGAAACCTTCAAAATGCAAAGGAAGAGTCTCCTAACCTTTCTTAAGACTCTCTTTAAATAGTAAACCAAAAGGTGCCTTGGTGTCTCTTCAAAATGTGTCTAGATTCGATGTAGCTACCAAGAAACGCACCCCTTCAATCAAACTTCCCGCCCAAAGGAAGTTATGGACGTTACCACCAAGAGTTGCATCCCATCTCCTTTGAAATTGGCTCCAAATCCATTTAAAATTCGATTTTTAACTGTGGCGGCTAAGCGCGGCCCGACGGCGCTAGCCGCCGATGCTAAATTTTTTTATTTTTCATTTTTTTTGCTCCAAATTTGATCCAATTTTGCTCCTTTCATCATGACCATCCATTTTCATCATACCTACAAGAAAAACACAAAATACCTTTCATTAAAGTGCAATATCATTAAAAATAGGTATAAAAAAGTGCATAAAAATACTATATATTTTAGGCGTATCAACAATCACCTAAATCTCTGGTTCTGAGTTTAATTTCATTAGGTCTTGTTCACAAGTATGCGTCTGAAGTATCTAATGTCGATACATTTTGAAGTTAACTATGTGAAGTCCACCTCACGAAAGCTTCCCCAATTGTTTCTTTTATTTTTCCTCGTCGTGGTATACCTTAGCCGGGCAGGTCTACCATGGAAGCTATACATTTATTGAGAGGTCTGATGGAGAAGTACAGAGATAATAAGGAGGATCTACATTTGATTTTTATTGATTTAGAAAAAGCTTACGATAAGGTTCCTAGAGATGTTCTTTGGAGAGTCCTTGAGAAGAAATGTGTTGATATGACTTATATTCAAGTCATTAAAGATATGTATGCTAGAGCTGTTACATGTGTTTGTAGTGAAGGAGGATTGACCAAGTATTTTGCTATTTCTGTTGGTTTACATCAAGGATCGGCTTTAAGCCCATATCTTTTTGCTTTATTTATGGATGGTCTTACTAGGCATTTACAAGAGGATGTACCTTGGTGTATGCTTTTTGCTGATGATATCCTCCTTATGGATAAGTCAAGAGAAAAAGTCCAGGAAAAACTTGAATTATGGAGGTCTACATTGGAGTCTAAAGGTCTTCGTTTGAGTAGAACTAAAATTGAATACATGGAATGTAATTTTAGTAATAGTAGGTCTAGTGACGAAGTGTAACTTTGGGTGATCAAATTATTAAAAGGTGTGAACGATTTAGATATCTCGAGTCCATTGTTCAAAGCGATGGTGATATAGATGGGGATGTTAATAGTAGAATTCAGAGTTGGATGGTTGAAGTGGAGGAATGCGTCCGACTTATTGTGTGATAGAAAAGTACCGCTTAGGCTCGAAAGGAAAATTTTATAAGATGGTGGTGAGACCTTCAATGCTCTATGGTGCTGAATCTTGGCCTTTAAAAGAGAAGCATAATGTTAAGTTAAGTGTTGCCAAGATGAGAATGATTAGGTGGATGAGTGGCTTTACACTTAGAGACAAAATGCGAAATGATTATATCCGTAATAGGGTTGGAGTTGCACCAGTGACGGATAAAATTAGAGAGAGTCGACTTAGATGGTTTGGTCACATTAAACGTCGACCACTTGATGATCCGATTAGGAGAGTAGATGTTTTAAATACAACTTATGTTAAGAAAGGCGAGAGTGCAGACCTAGGAAAACTTGGGCTTATTGCATAAAAAATGATCTTAATTTATTAGAATTAAACGAAAATTTGACACTAAATAAGACGCAATGGAGAAAAAGGATTCATGTAGCCGACCCCACTTAGTGGGATTAAGGATTTGTTGTTGTTGTTGTTATTGTTGTATACCTTAGCCCTCCGATCTCTTCTCACTTTAGATCATTTATACGATCAAAGAGAAAGTTATTTAGAGAGAAAAGGCTATACGGCAGTAGATAACCTGGCGACTCCATAACAACGACCGACATCGAAGGCGATGGTGCACGGCGGACGGTCCGTGGCCATTAAAAAGGTTGGAGCAATGGGCTGAAGAACTCCACTACATCCTCTGGGCTTACCACACCACCTCGTGAACTCTAACCATGGAGATGCCTTAACCTGTGCTTCAACATGGAGGTTGTCATCACGGTCGACATTGGGGTCCCAAATTCTCAAGTTCAACCCTTCAACCTGAACGACAATGAGGATAAACTTTGACAACAATTATACTTCCTCCCAAAAATTGGTTGTGGCCCACCTCACGGCTGCTTCATGTTGACCTCATTTTTGGTAAGGTCTGTTTTTCTCTTTAAAGCCTAGGATCTAGCCATAAGACTTCCTCTTCTGACTCTCTTAAAAAACTAGTGTTGGGGCCCATCCCAATAAAAAATTCAAGTCACCTCTTAATTCCTTGTAGTCTCATTTTGTGGTCTTATATTCTCAACACTTCGTTAAGTTAATAAAGACCAACATGTTGAAACTCGAGACGAGTTAATACAAGAATTAAGTATGCTCTAAGGAGGCCATTTAGATTTATGAATTCAATCCTTTAAGGCATCGTACACACACATTACAATTCACATACACTGGAACATCACACACATACATACGCCATACACACACATTATAATTCACACTAAACATACTTAATTTACAATTCAATTTAATTGAATCATGATTACCTCTAATTGAAATTCTAATTAAAATTTAAAATCCTCACACAAAGAAAATATAATATAATAAAACTAATAATAAATACGAAAATGTACATATATACACATACGAACAAAAAAATTAATAACAGATAAAATATTATATAATAATAATAATAATAATAATAATAATAAATAAATAAATAAACATATAGACACATCTCTCTCTCTTTCGCTCTCCCTCTCTCGTTCTCCCTCCTTCCCGGTGAAAAAGCCCCATCATTCCTTAGGCCACGTCAACATTCTCCAGACCTCTCCCTCTTCCCCATGGCATGTCCACCATGTCGGGTAGCTGCCTCCATGGCACACCCTGTCGGGCTGCTACCTCCACGATATGTCTACCTTTTTAGGTCACTACCTTCACGACACACCCATCCATCGGGTCACGACCTCTATAGCATACCCACTCCTCTAGATCACTGTCTCTACGAGACACTCATCTGTCGAGTTGTTGCCTACACGGGACGCCCACTCCTCCATGTCACTGCCTCCACAACATACCCATCTTTTGGGCCATTGCCTTCACGACACGCCCACACCTCTAGTTCGCTGCTTCCACGACACTCCTATTTGTCAGGTTGTTGCTTTCAAGACACACCCACTCCTCTGGGTTACTACTTCCACAGCACGCCCATCCGTCGAGCCACTACCTCCACGGCATGCCCACCTTTCTGAGTCATTATCTCCCCATCTCATAAGTTTTTTTAAGAAATCTAAAATATTTATCATATCACATCATATGCATAATCACTTCCATTTTTATTATTATAACATTTATGTGTATGATTACTTAACACTCTATCTTGTTCTCAAATTCCAATAGATATTTCTTTGTTCGTGTTTGACAGATAAACTTGGTCGTGGTAGAGACATTAAATGATCGTAATAGCTAACCTAAAGCAAGTGAAACAGGCTGCATCAAACTTCACATCGGTGAGATCTATCCAAAATCACTCAATAATATATATAAAGGAAATTATATTAAAAAGTATCAAGCTATAAGTCTGAAATGAATGGCATCCAGGAGGCCCCCAAAAAGTAAGAAGAGGAGAGGGAGGGGGGAAAAAACAAAAAATCGTAAGAACACAGTCCTAGTCTAGCAAGCCAGTTGGCAGGTCTATTTCCATCCCTACATATGAAGGAGAAATGAACATTGAGAGCAGGTCTAAGTGAGTTGATCTTATCGACCCATTGTGAGAGATGTCAGGGAGAGTGCACCTCTTCAGTCAAAAGTTGTAGCAAAATAGTGGAGTCCACCTCAACAAGTAAATGCTCCCATTGGTTCATAATGGCAAGTTTGAGAGCCCATAAGACAACAATGGGTTCAGCTTCAAGAGCATTCAAAGCAAAGATTGGTGCATGAAAAAATAGGATGTAGTTCCCAAAGTGGTTCCTAAAGACCCCACCAAAACCAGCACCCAAATCAGGAAAACTGCCAACAGTGTTCACCTTGATAGTGGGAGAAGAATGAGATTTCCAATAAACTTTGGTGACCATGATTGAAGGTACACTGTCAGGAATGGAGTGAGAGTAGATGTTGGGGAATCTCTTATGCCTTATTATCTTGATGAGAAAGGAAGTGCAATGTTTGGCCACCTTAGCCACAGTTAAAGGCAAACACTCAAAATTTGTCTGGTTCCTTTCCATCCATAAGAAGCAAGATATGATAAATGGGATAGGACTAGCCTTAACTATTTTACAGCTATTCCAATAGGAGTGGAGATGTAACCAATGCAGATTGATAGTGTCCAACATCAATTGTTTAGAGAAATCCAGCCAAACCCCTTGGGAGAATTTGCATTCAAAGAAGAGACGTGTGATTGATTGCTCGGCTTCCAAACATAACCAACACCTAGAATGACCCCTTAGCCCTTTAATTTTGAGGATATCATTAGTAGGTAGCAATTGGTGGAAAATTCTATAGCAGAATGAAGATATTGAGGGGGACAAACAATTATTCTAGATAGTCTCCCCCCAAGTTACATGATCCCGACAATAAAGTTTGAAGCAAATGTATTTAGTTAAACTCTGAGTAGTGCAAATTTGAAAGACAATTTTTGGCATGTCTATTTCTATCAAAGTGCACCCTGGAAATTTGGTCAGGAGAAGAATTATATTGCAGGTTTTGCAGGATGGGCAAAGACAAATGATCAACAATCCAACAATCAGCCACTTTTTAGTGGGGTTTAGGATCATGGGATTTAGGCTCTAGCGTCTCCCTTGGGCACTAATTATCAAGCCAGAAGTGCACATCCCCCTGCCAAGTTCCCAAAGAAAAAAAAGGTTATCAACCATCTATCTTATTTTCAGCATGTTGACATGTTGACCCATAACTTAGTGTCAACGAGCTTCCTGATAGTCAGACTAGGGTGCAACTCTCTACAATATTTGCTCAGTTGTTTACCTTACTTTTGTTGAGGTCTAGTCTTTCTTTAGGAGCCTAGGATCTACTCATAGGATTTCCTGACTATCTTAGAGAACTAGTGATGAAATCCTCCCCACTAGAAATTCAAAATGCTTCTTTGCTTCACTTGGAGTTTCATATGCTTGATACCATCATCTAGCACTTAGTAGGATGGGGTCAAGCATAAGGGAACTCAAGCAGAGTCTGTTAACATCAATTTTGTTGAGGTCTAGTCTCTCTATAGAATAGCATAGGGTCTAGCCATAAGACTTTCCTGGTGACTATCTTAAAGGACTAACAATGGGACAGTTATTACATAGGAATTCAAAAACACTTCTTTCCTTCACATGATGTTTTCAAATGTTTAAAGTCTAACCTCTAAATGCTTAGGAGGATGAGGCCAAGCATTAAGAAGCTCAAGAGTTTCCTATAGGATGGTAAAGCCTTAAGACTTATCCTGAGCTCTTAGCCCAAAGCTACGGTTTGGTTAGTACCAGTACATTGAGGGTCCAAAAGGGGAATTCCCTTGGTACATAGCCCAAATGCAATATCAATTCCTTTTAACTCCAATTTTACCAAAAATCCAAACTTTTGACTCATTTACCCCTAAACTCCACCAAATGACCAAATTACCCTTAAAACCATAATTTTGCCCAAAATTCCCAAAATCAACCAAAATTACCAAAATCCCTAAAAAATTATCCTAAAACATTCATCACCATCTAAAATACCCAAAACACCTTTAATTTACCAAAATACCCAAAATCACTAAAAATGTCTCTCTTAGCCCAAAAATTTCCATTTTAATTCCAAAAATTCCAAAATTTCCCAAAACCCTCCAAATATTCTCAATTTCAATTTTGAACCGCCACATTGACAAATTTGACCAAATTGGACCAATTTAGCCAAAAGCCCCAAATTCCCCCTTAAGGCCCAAAATCCCCAAATTACCCCCAATCACCGCTAAATTGACTTCTATTTTCCTTAATTTCAATTCCAAACTTTAATTCAACATACCCAATCCCAATTGAAACCAAATTCAAGCCCAATTTGACCCACATTTAATCCCAAATTCAACATAAACTAAAAGGACCCAATTTTGGCTATATGGCCCATTCCCCCAAACTAAACCTAATGTCAATCAATTTCTCCTAATTTTGAATTATAAACTCTTCATGATATGCCCCTAAATAAAATTAAATCATCATTTGCCCCTTAATTTAAGCCCAAACCTCACCAAAATCCAACATAAGTCAAAATCCCCAATTTTGCCTCAAATTTGTCATATGTCCAAAATCCATCAAATTGACTGCCCTCACCCCAAAATTGACACCCAATTTATATTTGAGAACTCTTTATGACATACTCATAGACCTTTTGGAACCATCAATGGACACGTAGCCCCACTCAAGCCTAACCCAAACCCAAGTTAACTCAAATGTCCTAAAATTAACCAAAGACCCAAATTTTCCCAAATCCACCTCCCAAATCAATTTAAAATCACTCCAACCCTTTTCCAAAAGCCTTATGATAATTATTTACACCAAGTTGAACAATCAATTGGGCCCAACCTAAGCCCAAATCCAACCTAGCCCAACTTGAACCCACATGACCCAAAATTGAACCCATGAGTCAAGTTGATCAAACCTAGCCAAACTGATCAAACCAAACTCTCCACAGCCACCAAATTGACCCTAGAAACCATCTAAGATGCCTCTAGCTAACCCTACTCAAGCCATGGACCAAGGGTGCCCAAAATTAAGGGATCCCCTTTCCATAAATGTGAAAACCCAAAAGAGATTTACAATGAATCCCTAACCACTTAAGTTTACCCCACTAATGACCTATCCACCTGACCACTGGCCACCTCCCTTGGCCTGGCCAGCCGGCCTAGTCACAGGAGGAGCCCAAACCGAGAGCCACCCCAAGCCAAGCTCAACCCAATTGACCCATCCAATGTGTCAAGCTCTGGTTGCTCACTGGAGCTGAACTGCCTCCCATCTAAGCAGAAAATTTCACCCACCAGTAAGCCATGTGCTCCACCAGGTAGCCATGGCTATAAAAGCCATCCTTCACGGCCAAATGGGGGTGCTGAAAATTTCTTAAGAAAACCCTGTCAAACCTCACCAGAGCTCATCCAGACCTCCCTAAACTCAAGCCCACTGTCTCTAGCCACTCAAGCGTTTTACCCTAAGACAATTCCCTACTGAAATTTCAGCCGAAACAATGACAATTTCAATTGCATCTCCCCACTGTCTAAAACCCCAAACCAACATGCTTTACACCATCACCAGAGTAGGAGAAGAAGTTCCCCCATCAAAGCCCCATCACAGATAGCCCCATACCAGATTTTGATCAGCACCCTAATTTGAATTTGATCAACTTTGGGTTCAGACACCTCACCACATCAAGAGGCTTCATCTGGAGGTTAGTTGGGTCTGATCGAAGATGCTACAACCATCTAATTGAGGCCTCCCCTCTTAGTCAAAGGTATTGAATTCTTTCCCTCTCCCGAGCTTGTTTCCATTCTCCACGCAAGTTAGGTTGATTTCAGGCTAGGTTAGCCGTATATATAGGTTCGTCTAGGTCAGATGAGTCTTTAGAAACAAACCCGAAGTGATTTGGTTGAGTATTAAGAGAGATATTATATCTAGAGTGTGGACGGTCTACAGGAAGAACTAGTCGAAGAGGATGACCAGGAGTCGTTGGATGGAGCGTGTACCAAACGGACAGATCAGATGGCGTCAGACAGAGATATATTACATAAAGCATGGGTCGCATGGCGTTGGGTTAGAAGGCTGTGTCTAATTAGAAAGAAACGTGTGTGGCTTTGACGAGCCGTAGGATTGTGTGGCGCTGAGTCACTTAAGTGGGAAAATATGAATTTATTTAATTAATTAAATCAATCCAACTTTAAAAATTCATAACTTATCGTAGAAAAATCATAAAAAGAAAAGAAAAAGACCCTCTTGCTCATTGAATAGAGGAGAACAATTTAGAAATGGTTTCAATTTTATTTTATGTGTATTCTATTTTTAATTAATTAAATACAATAATTAGTATTTGGATTTTTCATTAATATAGACATTTCAACATGATATAAAATTTATGGCTTTTGTTCCCTCTGTCGTGGCGGATCTTCCTTGATTTTTCCAAGGACAACGGAGATCTCTATGTGGAGATCCCTAATTTTCAAGTTAATCGCCCATGCTTTAGTTTAAAAATTATAAAAATTAAAATACTCATAAGAAAAATATTAGAATTTTTTGGTAGATTACTTGTGACCAGAGGACCATAAAAAATATAAACTTGATTTAACTTATTAATAATATTCCTAATTTCCAATAAACCTTGAAAGTGAAAAGAAATTAAATTGGGTTTAATAAAAATGAAAATAACTTAAAATTTGTTCTCCACTATGGTTTATGATCAGAGGAACTACCATACAAATTTTGAAGATATTTGGAATTGATTGGGCCACATAAATAAATTTTCTAAGTTAAATATCACATTTGACATTAAAATAATTCTAATAATTAAAAAATAACTCAAAAAATTACCAAAATATTTTTGTGATTCTCCGTGATTAGAGGAATATAAGAAAATTGAAGTTATCATTAAAGTAAAATTTTCATTTTTAAGATTATTTTAAATATTTAAATTATTAAAAACTCAAAAAAATCATAAAATTAATAAAATTGTTGGAAATGTTCTAAATTGCCTCCTAATCACTTAGGATCAATTGGAATAATATTCCTAACCTTCTAAGTAAAGATAATAAATTTTAAAGGGTTAAAATAATTTCTAAAGCTTAAAAATGGATTTTTCCTAATTTATCACTAAAACAATTCTAATAATTAAAATAAAATCACAAAAATATGAAACTTGGTTCTTTAGGTTCCCTGACCTCAGAGAGATTTTTGAAAAATATAAAACTTAATTTTCAAATTAATTAATATTTTATATTTAATTAATACTCCAAAAATTAAAATAATGCAAAAAATTAGATTAAAATTTAAAGAATCATGAAATTTGGTCCAACTGGTCTCCTGGTTTAGGAGAACCTCTAGTAATTTTTTTAAAAATAAATGTTATGTTTTGATTAAGTTATAAAATTACTTTTGAAAATCCCTATTTTTTCATTAAAAATAATTATATAAATTAAATTAAATTTTGAAAAATCACAATTTTCTCCTTTGATATTTTAACTGGCTCGTGGGTAGAGTAATATAAAAATTTCAAAGTCATTTGTGTTAAATTTCATTAATTATGAAGTATTAAAGGCTTAACGGCAAAAGTTGTAATTTTGAAGAATTTAGCCTTCATAAATATTTAGGCTTAATTGAAGTGGGAAATAGGCAATGAATGATCTTAATTAACATGATTGAAAGATTGAAATATAAAGGGATAAATGGTATACACTAATCTCACTTTTGTCATACTAAAAGATAAATTTGTAATTTCTTTAAATTATATTAATTTCGAAGATAATCAAAATTAAATGATCCTAAGTAAGGGGTTTCATCTTTGGAAGATGATGTTTAATGATCTAAAACCCCCAATCAGTGGTTTAATGATAATTCAATATTTTGATAAGAATCATAATCATAAAAGTCAATTTAACTTATTTTTCTAAAATATAAATATACCCACTAAAGTCTTAATGTCTTAGTAGAGAGCTAGGCTTAATCAAACTTAACTAATAAGGATTAAAAAAGATGACAAAATTAATTGTAAACATGTTTTAAACACTGCAAGTCCAACCTTAAAATTAAATTGGATAAGTTCCTTAATAAACCAACTTGCCCCTAAGGGTCTTTACTCATATAATTTATAAATGGAATTTCTAGTGATAGTTAACCCCACTTTTAGGATGATTAAAATATCAATGTTCATTAAGCATAAGGGTATGTAATGGATGAATCATTTAATGAGTATGGTAAGTTCAAAATGAACTCAAGAAAGTTTAAATGGGTTGTGAAATATATAGGTATTCTCTGGATCTAGTCTTCTGGACATCTTGCAGGACAATTGAATCTATCATACTTATTAAAGAAAAACCATCCCTCAAATGAATAAGTAGAACCCAATAAGTTTATGACATAGGACTTATTAGGCCCATGATGAACCTATCTATAGGTTTTACTTTCCTACAAATTATACATGTTTATTGCAAATGATACTAAAGTTTCAGGTGGAGGAACGAGAAGACTTGACATGTACGCTTTATAAGTTTATAGTACCTTCTTTTCTGTACTTCCTTTACTTTTCTTGCTTACAAGTTTGCATGTTAAACAACAAATGTCACCCTGCATGAAAATCAAAAGTTTTAGATAGCCACAAAACTGAAACCAAAACCAAAATCAAAATTAAAACAAAATCAGATAAAATTCACCGGCACAACAACCAAAATATAAAACAATTCAAAATTTAATCACAAACAAAAAAAAAATTAAAAGTGAAAGTAAATTAAAACATCTCTTTGGATAATCGGGAATACCTTGAAGGAGGCAACCAACGACAGCTAATGAGCTTTCCCACGGTCTAAATGAAAGTACGGAACTCATTAAGTTAAGTTTACTAAATTCATCTGGACTAAGTTAATCCAACGAAAAATGGTGGTGCCAGAATGAGGGAACCGTGGGATCCTAACCGATGTCGCCATAATAACCTTAAATATTCCCCAAATAAGACATTAATACACCTTAATTTAAAACTTTTCTAAAACATGCTACTTCCCCCAATCTCTTCAATTTGGCACTTCTAAAACTAAACCTGCTACGACGAGGAGCTTCAAGCATGCATAGTGGGTAGCACGGCCATCTTCAACAGCAAAACTCCTTAGAAATAAATAACAAACCATAGGACTTCGAGGTAGCTCACCTGGTACAGCATAAATCCTTACATTATCTCTTTAGGCATTTGCACCCTGTGCAATATAAGCCCTAACTCATTTTATGTTCCGAGGTTGTCATCGGATATGACATAAATCCTCCTATCTTTCAAGTTATTCACATGATCAGTGTCAAGTGAATGTAAGTCCTAAATAATAAAATTGGCAAGAATGAACATTAAATAATTATCTCAAATTGGAGCCAAACAATAGAATAGTTTGGGAAAACACCGAGATTTTTTTCTTGGATCTATGTCTTTCCCTTAGTCTTCTTTTCCTTTGGACTCCTACAATAGCTGTTCTGAAACTTGAGCAACTCACCTATTAGATTTCCTACTACCACATTTTCTTGAAGATTATACCTTTTGGAAGTCATGAATACAATATTTCTTAATCTATATCAAGAGTTTTCTTAGTTAACTTCGGTTATCTAAGATGTAATTAACTATAGGGGCTTGCCCTTATAGGAAACTTAAAGACCCCATATTAATATAAACCCTATCTAACTCTTTCATATTATATAGGGGATATTGTCAGTCAAAATAAATGGTTTGCAGACCAAACGGATGTCATGAATTCTTTAGTTTATTCGATCAAGCCTCACCACCAAGCAATGTATCCATTCTTTGGGATAAATACATGGATTACGGTGAAGTGCTTGATTATTTAAAATATTGCATATATGAGATCGGTTTGATTTCATATTTTCAAAATTAAATGATATTTTCTGAAATTCTATATACGTACATTAAATTAAATCAGTTTTAAAATGTGCCGACAATTTTCTAGGTACTCCACTAGGGACTTAGTTTCTCTCTTCATTAAGATAAAGAAATGTTATATTCATATATCGGTAATATGTTCATATTTCTCATGAACCAGATTACCATTCTTCTATTGACATACTTTACCCATTTCTTACTTGGGAAAGTACAATTAACTCTCCTCAATTTCAGGACTGTCTGTTTTAGCATTCTTAAATAGAAGGGTTCAGGAATCTTTAGGATCCTTCTTGATTTTGTGTGGTCGGATCCTCAATAGTGTTAGTGAAAAAGTTTCACCAGAGCAATGTACATTGTGAAGGGAATCCCAAATGGGATCCCACCTTCACTTTCTCTTTATGCCTCCAGGGCTCGATTTGCCACCGGCAAATCAAACCATCTTTCCTTAAGTTTTAAAAATTCCTTTTAAGGAACATACATAAAGATCAAAACTTAAATAAAAAATTAAGAATAAACTGCACCCATTTCATAGAGTGGCCTTTTTCGTAGTGTTAGCACTATGATCACAAGGTTTTAGCCTTCACTAACTTTCAGAATATTTCTTTCAGACAAAGTCACAATGTCGACCCCAAGACTTACCTTCTCCTGCAGCTTGCCCACTTCCCGTGAGGCCCGTCTTGCCGCTTCAATGATTCAGTTTGGGACCGACTTTAGTGAGTTCGAGGTCGTGCTGGGAAAGGGCTCGTCGTTGTGAAAGTTGCTGCCCCTGAAGTTCAAGAACCATCTGCTGAGTTCGATCTTAATTCCCACTAGGATTTCCCTTCTGCTAAGAAGGTGAAAGTTTCTACCGCCCTCGTTAAGTTAGTCATCTCCGTACCTAGGAGAGTTGCTACCCCTGCTGCTACCGCTTCCATCACTGCACCTACTTTCCCGTCTGCCAAAAGAAAGGAAGTCTTGTATGAAGAAGACTCCAATAATGTCTTTCTTGCCGCAGCATCAGTCTTCGAGATTGGTTCCAGTTCTAGAGTTACCCCACTGACCAGGTCTCAAAGGAGGAACCGCAATCGTAGGATTCTCAAAGCCTCCAAGGCACAAGTTGCAAGTCTGACAGTAATTGATAAAATTCCTTAGCAGGAGGAACTTGGTTTACCGGAAACCGCCCCTCTCCTTCGAGGGAGTAGGTTCCACCCGTTGGTTAATATTACTGGAGATGAGAGCCTCCACAGGATTGCTTTTACTCTAACATCACCGCACGGTAGTGATGAGGTGAGGGAGAGGCCCACACCCGTCACTCGAGTCCATACAGTTTTTTAGAGATTAGTCGAGAGAGAAGGATGTTCCATTGCCAAGCCCCTCAAAAGGATGGGATGTGTGATATCCTCAGAAATGAAGAGTTAGATTCTAAGAAAAGAAAGACCCGTCCGAGTTTCTGTTAGACACCGTTTGGGGAGGCGTGTTACAGATACTACTACTGCCTTTCCGACACCCACATTGCACAGATCAGTCAAGTCCCGGCTAGGTTTGAGAGTACCGTCTGTCGATGATTACGAGGAATTATAAAAGAAGAATAATAAGAGAGGTTTGTTTACCTCTGAATATGGTCTACACCCTAGGGAGCACACTTCCCCTCACTACTCTGATGTCCCGGCCAAGACACGCCATCTCAAGGCATCGACTCTTAAGAGGAAAATGTGGTTACTGAAGGTTGTTACACCAGTGCGCTCTGAGAAGTCTGTGGATCATAGGATGGATCATGAGTCTAATGTTCCCGTTGCCACTACCGTCGTCGCTTCTAAGTTAGTTGCAGAGAAAAGTGACAGTCGAGGAAAGCCTACATATTTAAAATTGATTAAAGAGAAAGCAGTTGATGATAAAGTTTGAAGGCTCCGATCAGAAATTTCAAAATTTGCAAGAGAACGAGGAGTAGATATTGAAAATGAAGACTGCAACCTGTTAGATTACATGGAAGAAGAGTTCATGGAAATTAATGTCATCGACACTAGGTCTACGTCATCTGCGCGTGATGCTCCTAGTGAGGAGAACACCGCGAACTAGCTTAAGAGAGTCATTTTGACAATGTATGAACAAATTAGTCGTCTGGAAAAGATGATGGAGGAGATGACTGCCACCATGACCGCCATGGCCGCACTACATGGACAATCACAGTCACGACCAGTGGCATCTCCAGAAATTAAGCAGCCTGAAATCATGCACATCATGAACAGATGAAGAGAAGTCTCTTCTGCCAATGAAGATGAACCTCCGAAAAAGGATTCAACTCCGAGTCCACTAGAAAAAATATTAAGTAGATGATCGAACAACAAGTTCGGAAAGCCTTGGCTCAGTTTAAAGGGGTAGAACCTACCCAGAGGAATTTGAAGTTGTGCCTTACCCTAAAGGCTTCGTGCCCCCGTCTTTCAAGACGTTCGATGGGAAGGGAAATCCTCGTCAACACATAGCACACTTCAGAGCAAGTTGTTGCTATACAGGAGGAAATGAAGCTCTTTTGTTCCAATAGTTCTCCAGCAGCTTGTCAGGGATAGCTTTTGGTAGGTATGCAAAAATATTTAATGGATCAATAAAGACCTTTGCGGAAATGGAGAACATGTTCGTGAAGAGATTCGCCAGAGCGCATCACCATGTCACTATAGAAGATCTCGTAGCGGAACAACAGAAACCTGACGAGGCTCTAGTTAACTACATTCTGAGATGGAGGAACTTAAGCATGATGCGTAAGCCTCAGTTACAGGAACAGTACGCGATAGAGATACTAGTCAAGAGTATCTACGGTCCAATAACTTTCATGCTTAAAGGTCTAACATCAAATCCTTCAAGAAGCTACTCAGCAAGGTCAACAGTTTGTAAGAGAAATTCATGCATATGGAGCATGCAGAGAAGACAGAGAAAACGAGACCGGTTAAAGCATATGAGAAGAGATCTGACATAGTGGCAACAATCGACAAAGGGAAACAGCCGATGAGGATTCAAGATGAGCAGTCACCATAGCAACACAGTCAGTCCCTTTAGTATAGTCAATCTCAGTAGTATGGTCAACCCCAAACACAGCAGAATAATCAGTCTGGTCAGCAGCAGAGGTCATACAAGACAGAAAGAAAATAAGGTCCGACGATGTCAGAACGGCTACGCAGGAACTATTCCTTTAAGAATTAGGTCGTAGCAAAGATGTTTAGAAATTTGATAAAGAAGCCCGAGTTCAGATTACCCAAGCCGAGTTAGCCGAAAGATATGACAAAAAGGATCAACCCAACTTTTATCGCTACCACAGGTTGCTCAAACACACGATAGAAGGATGTTTCAATTTTAAGGATTGGCTTGAGAAGAATTACAAAGAAGGGAATATAATGATACCCAAAAAATATTTGAAAGAACCTGAATGAGGTTCTGTAAATGTGATTTTGGTCTAGCCGATGTCTCTGATCTACCCATATACTGGTGGAGTGGATGGAGTACGATTTGGAACGAGCTCAAGAAGATCTCGGATTGGATCCAGTCCCCTTTAAGGTAAGCCGCTGCACAAAGTCTGCCACCACCCAAGCCTAAGATGGAGATTTCACTAAAGGAGATAGTCGCAGCAGATGAAGAAGAAGAAAATCGCAAATAAAATTAAGAACGGTAGCGCGAAGGATATGATAGGGTCTGCCCTTGCTAGATTGGTTGTCTCAGAAAATAGTGAATCCAAAGAAAATAGTGGTGCCAGAATAAGGGAACCGTAAGATTATAACCGGCTCTAATCAACCTAAACTACCCCTTTAATACGACATTCAAATAATTATGGCTATAACATCAAACTTAACAAGTACACCAAAACTTGAACTATAAACCCAATAATTCTCTCAACCTCGTCAATTTGACACTTCTAAAACTTAAGCCTACTACAAAGAGGAACTTGGAGCAAACACCGTGGGGAGCACGAAGAGGCATGCAAAAGAACATCTTCGAGAGAGCAAACGGATCTACAACAACAAACCTTCTTAGAAATAAACAACAAGTCATAGGACTTCGAGTTAGTTCGTCTAGTACGACATAAACCCCCACCTTGTCTTTAAGGCATTTGCACACCGTGTAATACAAGCCCTAACTCGTCTTAGGACTCTGAAGTTTTCTTTCGGTATGACATAAATCCTCTTATCTTCTAGGCTATTTGCATGATCGGTATCATGCAGATGTAAGCCCTAAATAATAAAATTGGCTGAATGAAGCATTAAGCAATATCTCTCCGAAGTTGAAGCCAAACCATAAGAAAGTTTGGGAAGTCACCGAGGTTCTCCTCAAGATCAATGAGATCCCCTAGGTTTCTTCCTTTGAATTCTGAAAATAATTTCTCCAAATTTGCTCCTTTCACATTTGAGTTTCTTATTGTCCGACCTTAAAAATCTTAAATCTTTGAGTTCATGAAGGCATCAATTTTTAATATGTATCGAGAATTTTCTTAAGTGACTTCGGTCATTTAAGATATAATTAACTATAGGGGCTTGCCCTTATAAAAAACTTTAAGAACCCAGGTAATATAAACCCTATCTAATATCTTAAATTAGTAGGAAAACTTGTCGGTCAACATAAATGGTTCGCAGAACAAAATAAATGTCATAGATTCTTTAGTTTATTTAATCGAGCCTCGCCAGTAAGTGACGTTTCTATTCTTTAGGGTAGATGCATGACTTGCGATGTAGAGCTCGTTTACTTAAACTATTATTTATATGAGATCAGTTTGATTTCATATTTTTAAATTAAAATAATATTTTCTAAAAATCATATATATTATACTATATTATATTAAACATAACCAAACGACCGACTGTCGGTCGCATTTTCTTATTTATGTTTAATTTAAGTATGTATATATAATTTTAAATAGTTTGGAAAATAATATTTAACTTTTTGAAAATACGAGACCAAATCGATCTCATATCTTTAATAGTTTAAATAATTGAATGTCGCACCAAAAGCTATGCATTTATCCCGAGAAATAGACGCATTGCTTAATAATGGGGCTCGATTAAATAAACCAGTAAATTTATGACATCTGTTTGGTCTGCGAACCATTTTTATGTTGACTGACAAATTCCCTGGGTTTATATTACCTAGGTTCAAAAGTTCCCTATAAGGGGAAGCCCATATAGTTAACTACATCTTAAATGACGAGAGTAACTAAAGAAAACTCTCGATTAAGATCAGTGATTTCGCTTTCAAGAATTACAAAGTTTAGGATTCAAATGATTGGATTTTGGAAACTCAAAAGGGAATGAATCAAATTTGGAACAATTTTTTTAAGAGTCCAAAGGAGTGAAAAGGTAGGGGATGTCACGGATTCGAAGCGAACTTTGATGTTCTCCCAACTGTCCTATGATTTGGCTTTGATTTAGAGAGATATTATTTGATGTTTTAATCTTGCCAATTTTTAATTAATTAGGACTTATATTTGCATGACACAATCATACAAAAGAACTGGAAGATAGGAGGGTTTCTGTCGTAACAAACGACGACCTCAGAGTCCTAAGATGTGTTAGGGCTTAAATTGCATAATATGATTATGCAATTGTCTAAGGGATGAAGTGAGGATTTATGTTACGCTATACAAACTACCTCAAAATCCTTTGGCTTGTTTGTTTATTTCTAAGGGAAGGTTAAGCTGATAAAGATCTGTTTTGTTGTTTGAAGATGGTCGTGCTGCCCACCGCGCTTGCTCCGAGCTCCTTATTGTTGCAGAGGGTTTAGTCTAAGAAACAACAATCAAGGGATGAGAGAAGTGTCATAGTTTAGAGATCAAGTTTTCTAGTGTGTTTAAATTCAACGTCTTAAATTTTATTAGGAGAAATATTAAAATTAATTTAGCAGAACCAGTTAAGATCTCACGGTTCCATCATCCCGGCACCACCATTTTCATCGGATTCACTTAGTCCAAATGAATTTGCTAAACTCAACTAAATGAGTTCCACACTTTCATTTAGACCGTGGGAAATCTCATTAGCAACACGTATTTTACATCCTCTGAGGTATTCCCGATCATCCAACGAGACGTTTTAATTTAATTATGATTGCAGTATTATTTGTTTGTGATTAAATTTTGAGTTGTCTTATGTTTTGAATGTTATGGCGGTAAATTTTATCTTGTTTTGATTTTAATATTAATTTTAGTTTCATTTTTGTGGCTATCCTAAAGGTTTTAGTTTTCATGCAGAGTGATATTATTGTTTAACATGCAAGCTTGCATGAAAGGAAAGTACAGTACAATGCAGGTAAATAAATTACAATAAATAAAAGCTTACCTGGTAGGTCTTCTCGTCATTTCCAACTGCACTTAAAATGCATGTTAGGGCATTTAAATATTTGAAAGAAAACACTTAGGTAAAGCTAAGGGAAGGTTCTGGTTGTCTACCAAATCCTAGTCCTATCACTAGTGAGGTCCTAAGGTATGTTTGAGGATGATTTTCTTCATCAAAGAACAATGAAGTTCAATTGTTCTTGTAAAATATCTCATTGGATTGAGAAAGTGCTTAGGACGAGTCATGAACATCTTTCCATTGCTTCTGGGATCATTTTGAGTCCAAATGAATTTCATTATGTGGATGAATTGATCATCCGGGGTTTAGTTGAGTTTTAGTTCTTGCTCAGCGAACTTGGACGTTTGATTATCCTATGAGTAAGGTGAGATTTCATTTGACATTTCATATAAGAGTTAAAAATGTGAAAGCCTTTAGGGGCAAATTAGTTCATTAAAGAACTTAACCATTCTTAATTGAAGTTGAATTAGTGATTTAAAATGATTTAATTTAGTTATACAGTTTTAGTTGATTTTTAAATATATTAAATTATTTTAAATTGGAAAAAGTATTTAAATTATTTTAGTTCAATCAAATTAATTTTAATGCTTTAAATTGTTTTAATTTAATTATAATATTCTAGATTAATTTTAAGATTTTAAATTGACTTAATTTAATTATGATGTTTTGAATTATGAATTATTTCAAATTGATCTTAATATTATTTCAAATTTTAATACTTTAATTTTTTTTAATTTAATTATAAGATTTCAAATTATTCTTTTTAATTATTAACTTCAATTATCATTTTATGGTTTCATTAATAAAAGTTAGGTAGTATTTGATCAATTCATTGGTTAGGGATTCAATTTCAAAGAATTAGAATCTTCATATATCACATCCCCTAACATTAACAACTTATGCTTTAATTAACTTCCAAACTTTAATGACTTAATTAATTGAGATTTCTTCTTTAACATCAGAGGTGATTAATGGGTTTCTACCCCTTAGTTCCCTATGTTTCAATCATCTAAGAGGAAAATTAAGATCAAATATTAACCCTTTCTCCTTTGGTTAAGCCTAAATATTAGTTAAGGCTAAAGTTCCTTAATTACCTTTATGCCCTCTTAAGCTTATTCATCTCATAATTCAGTAAATTAAGCTCAAATGAATTTAAAATTTTTATGTCACCTCACTCATATGTCAATTAAGACATCATAGGAGAAAATGTGATTTTTCTATTTTTAATTTAATTTTATAATTATTTAGTGGAAAATAGAGATTTTTAACGAAAATTCAACAACATGACTAAGGTGAAACTTCTTTCCTTAAGAAAATTATGGGAGGTTCCTACTTACTAGAGGACCACTTGGACCAATTTTGGTAATTTTTTGAATTTTAATTTATTTATTATAATTATTTTAAGTTTTGGAGTCTTAATTAATTATAAAATAAAAATATGAAGGGGAAAATTAGGTTTTATATTTTTCTTAAATCTCTTTGAGGTCAGAGGACCTAGAGAAACAAATTTTGTATTTTTCTGATTTTTCTTTGAATTTTTAGAATTATTTTAGTGAAAGGCTTGGAAAATCTATTTTTTAATATTTAAAAATTACCCAAAGCCTTTAAAATTTAATATCTTTACTAAGAAACTTAGGAAAAATATTTTTTTGGTTCCAAAGTGATTAGGAGACCAAATGTGACATTTTAGTGAATTTTAATATTTTTATGGTTTTTATAATTTTTTAATTATTTAAATATTTAAAAATAGGTTAAAAATAAAAATTTTATGAAAATTCCAATTTTAATTTTGCTGGACTCCTCTGATCTCAGAGAACTCCCAAAATTGATTTGGTAAATTTTTTAGTTATATTTTGGGCTTTATGAATTTTTTAATTTCAAATATGGTTATGTCACTTAGGTAATTCATTTAGCGGGTTAAATTAACTCCAATTGATTAGAAATTTTTATTTGAGGTTCTCCTAATCCTAAAGCACAGTGGAGAATTGATTTCATGTTATTTTGGTGTGTGGTTGCTCCAAATTAATTTAAGTTCAGTCTTGAGTGTGTGGTCAAATTAGGGTTATTTTTGGTGAATTAAATCAAACCATAATTTTCTTAGGGTCCTCTTGTCCTAAGATACTTCTCCTAATTTTTCTATATTTTTATGAACAATATGCTAATTTCCATAATTAATTTTCAAGAAAATGGCCCTAAACTTAGAAAATACATAACTCCCTGTAGACATAACCTCTGACCTTAGAAAAATCAGAGAATGTTCCCAAGATCAGAGACTACAAAAACTCTATAGTCTCATGCCATGGTGAATTATGTGTGTGAATGAAGAATTATAATACTCAGGGCAGTAAATAAATGATTAAAAATTAAACACATTACAAAATATTTTGATTTTAATTCCACATTGTTCTCCTATGTTCACTGAGCAAGAGGGTATTTTTAGTTTATTTTTATGATTTTTCTATGCAAAGATATGCATTTTTAAGTTTTAGGCTATTTAAATAAATTTGAAAATCCTATTTTCCTACTTATCCGACTCAGCGCTGATAGTATCCTCGGCGGAGTCGAAAGCACATGCGACGTCTTCTGATTTGGCACCTCAATCCGAGTCACCTCGTGCTTTACGGACAGGGCTCCAGTGAGACTTCATCCGAGCCGTCCAAACATTACACGCGCCATCCCACGGTCGCTGAGTTTCGTCCCCGTCTGGTTCAACCTGAGAGCCGTTCACACCAAAACCCTAAGATCTAGAGCTACACTCCACCAAATCGAGTGCGGTTTATTTCTAAATGTTCATCTAGCCTAGAAGAAGCTATCCATATGGTTAATCTAGCATTAAATCATCTCAACATGGATGAGAAATCGAAAGTAGCTCGGGATGAAGGGGAGGTTTATACCTTTCCTCTGAGAGGTGAGACCTCAATCAGAGATGCTCGGCATGTTCGTTGGAGTACCGGAAGCCTACGGATTGAGCCTCTGGTCGTGGTGAAATGCCTAGACCCAAGTTCGACCAAGGCCGATTTGGAGCTCTGGCCGATAGCACAGATGGGTGGCATGGAGATGAGGCTTTCACTGGGGGACTTCTTCTCTTGGTGTGGCAATGGTGTGGGTGAAGTTAATTTGATTTTAGTGGAGGTTTCAGGAGTGTCCTGTTTTTGGCCTGAATTTCGACTGAGAAATTAGACTCAGATGGTGGAGTTCAGGGCAGGAGAATGGTGGGGATCTTCTTCTCTTGGCTGGGACTGGATTTGGGAGCAAATTAGAGGATTTTTATGGAGAAAATTTCAGCACTTGAAATTTGGCTATGGAGGAGCCATTTCATAGGACTTGCCGGAGAGGGGAGCTCAGGGCCAGGCAATGAGTGCTTAGGGTGAGGGCTGAGCAGGGAAGCTGGGCAGTGAGGGGTTTGCTCACTGTCATGGCTCAATTTTTGGTTTTAAGCCCATGGGGGCACTCGGGCGTGCCTGTTCCGGCGGCTCTGGCGGCTGGTAAGGACTGGGCAAGTGGCTGGCAGGCTGAGGAGGAGTAGGGGAGGAGCTCAATGACATTTAATTGGGCAGAGGGGTTGCTTATATAAGAGTTTAAGGATGGGACTTAAGCTTAGCCAAAAGGCTAAACCCATTGATCCAAAGTAGTGGACCTTTGGTCCATGGCTGAAGGAGCTTGGGTTAAGTAAGGTCAAACCAGTCCTAGGAGGTCTAAGGTTGGCTTCCATGAAGTGGGTTTGGTTAATTTTGGCTTGGTTTAGTTGAATTTGAATCATGTGTCCAATTAGGTCACTTTGGGCTCAAGGTAGGTTAGCTTGAGTTTGAGTTTGGTTTGAATCAAATTTTATGAGCAAAATGGCTTTAATGATTGTCACAAAGCTTATGGAAGAGATTTAGGGTGATGGTGAATTGATTTGGGAGGTGAATTTGGTGGATTTTGGTGATTTGGTCAATTTGGGTCATGTTGGGTTAAGTTGGACTTAGGTTAGGCTAGGTTGGGGTCAAGTCCAAATTTAATGTTGCAAAAAGGTCAATAAGGATGTCATAAAGAGTTCACAAAACAAATTGGGTGCCCATTTGGGGTTTGGGTTAATCAATTTGAAAATTTTGGTGAAGGGTTCAATTTAGGCTAAGATTGGGCTCATCGCTAAAAAAATGAGCTTGGAGTGAGGCTTGGATCCAAATTTTGGACCAAGAAAATGTTGTGTTTGGTGTAGGAATGTGTTATGAAGATTTTAGAACAATTTTGAAGAGAATTTGAGTTGAATTAGATTGGATTTGGGCATGTTTGGGTTCATGTGTAATTTAGGGCAAATTGGGCTAATTTGGGTTAATGAGAGCTTGGGCGAAATTTGAGTTTAAATTGGGGGCAAATTGATGTTGAATTTGTTTGTGGGGATGCTAGAAAGAGTTTAGGTTTGAAATTTGGGGGAATTGGTTGACATTGGGTCAATTTAGGGGTCTTGGATCATTTAGGTAAAATTGGGGATTTTGGATTTCAAGTGGAATTGAACTCAAATGTGGGTCAAATTGGGCTTAGATTTGATTTAAATTGCTATTGGAGATGTTGAATTAAGGTTTGGAATTGAATTTGGGCAAGATTGGGGTCAATTGGGTAGACATTGGGTTTAATTTGGGCACTTTTAGGTTAAATGGGTCAAGTTGAGGCTTTTGGTTAAATTGGGTTAAATAAAAAATGATATTGGGAATATTTGGGAGATTTTGAAATTTTTTGGAACTTTTTGGAACTTTTTGGAATTCTTTGGAAATTTGGGCCAAGAGGGGTATTTAGGGTATATGGAGGTTATTTGGAGTGTATTGAGGTGTTTTGGTGGATTTAAGAGGTGAGAACTGTTTTGAAATGATTTTGAGAAATTTTGAGAATTTTAGGTTTTTTTATTTGATTTTTTTTTGGAATTTGGGGAAAATTTAGGGTTTAGGGGGCTACATGATTGTTTGGGTGAATTTAGGGGCCCAAGGTCAAAATTTTAAATTTTGGAAAAATGAAGGGGGCTTCAAATAGAGAAGAATGGAACCATTTTGGTGGGGTCAAAATTGAGTAGAAGTGATTTGGGTTGGAATTAGTGTTTACGAGCATGAGCCATGGACCTTAGCCAAGTCCAACCACTTTGGGACCAGTGTTTAGCCAAATGGCAACCACTTTATGACCCTTTACATAATGACCTTAGCCATCTTAATCAAAGACTAGTGGCTTTAGTTGAATCATGTGAGTTTCTTAAAGGGTAGAAGGGGAAGAGTTTAAGGTTTGGATCAAAGGGCTTAGGGGTGTGTGTGCAGAAGAAGCCCAAGTCACTCAAGGTTACCCTAAGTCCAAACATTCCTTTAGGAATTCACTGCTGGTTCTCCATATGGTGGTTTTACCATTCCAAGGTAATTTAGAGGTTTGTAACCATCCAAGTGGGGTACCAAGAGGAGTTAAGAAGTGGCTGAAATTTTCTAAAATGGTGGGTTCCAGTTCTAGTCTTCTAGGATAGTCAAATGAGAGACCTTATGGCTAGATCCTAAGCACTAAGAGAAAGATTAGACCTCACCAAAAAATGAGGTCAACAAATGGATCCCCAATAGGTGTGGTGTGCTGGCCGAGCACACCGCGCGTATTGGCGTTGACCGATGAGATCAACATAAACCAACACAACCCATCGAGTTAACGCACTCAGAAGAGAACACAGAAATTTAGTGAGAAAGCATCCGCAAGGGATAAAGCGTCTACACCAAAGGTTTCAAAACTTCTGCTGGGGGTGAAGAGGTGAGTTTCAAGTTGATTGAGATTGATTCGGGTTGAGATTTCAAATTTTGATTTTGATTTTGATCTTTTGATCTTGAATTTTGTATTTTTGATTTCTAGTTTTGAAATTTTGATTAGAATTGATTTGAGATTGGAATCAAAAGGGAATTTGGAATTGATAAAAGCAGAGTTTAAATTAGAAAGGGGTGAGGACTGGAATTTAAGTACCACCCTCGAAGCGAGAATCGGAATTTAGGTACCGATCTCGAAAGATGGGAGTCAGAATTTAGGTACTGATCCCGAGATGAGAACTGAAATTTAGGTACCAGCCTCGAAAGATGGCAATCAGAATTTAGGTACTGATCCCGAAAGGTGAGAGTCAAAATTTAGGTCCTGACCTCAAGATAAGAATTGGAATTTGGGTACCGACCATGAGAGATGGGAATCACAATTTAGGTACTGATCTCGAAAGATGAGAGTCAGAATTTAGGTACTGACCTCGAGATGAGAATCAGAATTTGGGTACCGATCTCGAAAGATGGGAATCAGAATTTAGGTATTGATTTCGAGATGAGAACTGGAATTTAGGTACCAGCCTTGAAAGTGAAAATCAGAATTTAGGTACCGATCTCGGAAGATGGAAATCAGAATTTAGGTACTGATCCCGAAAGGTGAGAACTGGAATTTAGGTACTAGCCTCAAAAGATAACGATTGACTTGTGAAGGTTTTGGTGTTTAGAAGTGTAGTAAAAGATTAGAATGAGACATGAAAGTGTTTCACATCCCGAAAGATTTGATCAAAGGTTGATTATTTGGCGAAGGATGTGAATCCATGTCATCAGAAACAAATCGAGAATTTCGTGGTTTTGTGTCAGTACACTCAGTCGACCTTCTCAAAAGAGGGAAGAAATCATAGAGAGTCGAAAGGATTTTGAGTACAGCCGGAGGCTGGGGATTTCAGATTCGCAATTCGTTTTCATTATTCTTCATATTTTAGCAATTTGATTTTATTTTGATCTTCAAATTTCGTTTAGATTGGAATTTCATTTTAGATTTTCATTCATTTTTTTGTTTGAAATTTGAGATTTTAAGTTGATTTGCTTTGAACTTTGATTTTGTGACTTATTTAGATTTTGAATTTGAATATTTTTTATTTATTTATTATTATTATTATTATTAGATTTCGATGGATTCCATTTTTTTTGTTTATTATATTTCATTCAAATCGTTCTTCGTTCAACTTTTCCTTAAATCGAGTCAAACTCATATTTAGTGGCATCTGCAGTCAATTGCACAAAACTGAAGGCAAAATATGACATAGTCGTTTCCATTGAAATGTAGAAATACATATCATATTGTCCCCAAAACACTTCTGATGATATTTTTCTTGAAAATAAACTTTTACAAAATCCATATATATCTGAACACAGACTATCCTGGAATCTTCATGTCATCTGGCAAAATTGTTTGTTTGATTCGTCCAAGTCTGAAAAGTAAACTGCATAGTAATAACATCACCTTCTAAGCCACTTTCAGAAGGAAAATCCCATGTAAGTGTGCTTTAAAGGTGTGCTACCACTATGCAGCTTACAGCTCGTAAGGCTGCAAACTCTCTAAATCTGGATCTGGCTGGAAATGAACCAGAATCTTGCTCTCATCTATCCTTCTGAAGGAGATGGAGATCCGCTGGTAAGGAACCCCTGGTATGCAGTGCTTCACCATATCTGCATCGTTCCCTTGTAGTACGAGGACAGAGCCTACTGGCCCTCGGAATTCCCCGGGGCCGATTATCCGGAGTTCTGTTCCGAACATGATGTTTCATTGATTAATGAAAGAAACGGTGCAAAAGGGTCTCACAAAATTGTGATGGTCCACTTGAGGTGGAATGCAATCTCCTTCTTCATAAATGTTGGTAATGCGAGTACTTCGGTATGCGGTCGAGGGTAACACTCGCCAGGACACCATCCGCTTATCATTTTTTTGATTAAAATTGGCATTGGGTCCACTTCATCGTAGCGGAGTATCCCTGGTGGGTTTCCTTTCTTATCATCAGCAAAGTTATAGCAGCATCCGAACTGGATTGTAATCCTCCCCTTGCCTCGCTTCCATTTCTGCGGCTCGGAGTAGGTCTTCCTCCGTAATCGTCCTGCACGACCTTGCTCCCTTAGATCGAAGACGTAATCCATGATCTCACTCAGCTCGTAGTAAGAGAACACATCAGTATGCAATTCTAATCCTTCCAGAATATTGAGATACTTGCCCTGAATCCTCTGAAAATATTCAAAATCCTGTCTTTGCACTCTCTGGATCATCTCCAATTCAAGCTCCGAGACCATCTGGGACTGTCGTGGTCTGGTAGCGTACTGTGGGATGTATGGCTCTACGCTGGCACGCTCTCCTACAATCGTCACTACCTAAGGTATGGGCTCTGTCATGAACCTCTCTGGATAACCTCTGCTATGGTGCTCCTGAGGACTGGCCTCCCCGTGCTAACTGCAGCGATCGTCGGAATCTCTTCTTTGTTCTGCTCTTCTATCAACTTCTTTAACATTCTATGAATACGGCGGTTCTTGTTTCTTCTTTGAGTCGAGGTCAAAGTGGCTCTCCTTTCCCCCTGGATGTCGGTAGGAATGGAACTGACAAGCTTCCTCATGCTGTGGTTATTTCTGATTTCATTCTGTTGTTTTCAATCACATTAATCTTCCTCTTCTGGTTTGCAGTGTGTTGACCTTTCTCACAGAGCTTCCCCAAGGTCTACAATAGTCCAAACAGTTTCTTCATATTCTAGTTTCATCTGTGAAAATCTGAGTCAACCTCGATCACAGCACCAGCCTTCAGTTCCTCTTCATTAAGTGCAGGACTTACGCCATCTTTAAATGAAAGGACCAGCCTCCTGCTCGACATCTTTCTGCGAAAACAAGGAAGAGATCAGGGGCCAAACCTAAAAGGAACGAGAAAAATAAGAATTTTTTTATTAAAATTTTATTGTACTTTATTTTATACATTTATATATAATTATTTTATTTTGGAATTTTATTAAGAAAGGGAAAGATTTGATTTGGAGTTTTAAAATTGCAACAAGTTTCGATTTTATTTTATTTAACAAAATTTCTTTTGTATTTTGGTTTTAAGGTTTATTATTATTATTATTATTATTATTATTGTTATTATTATTACTATTTTGGATTCGGACCCAGTTGCACACAATTATCACGCCGGTGCTTCTATGAGCGAAACTTTATTTCTAATGTCCGCTCTTCGAAACATCACGTCATGTAATACTTCTTTAGATATCGTCTGTTGATAGGAATCATTGGTTGCTCTCCATGGCAATCCACGAGTTGGTAAGAGCCTCTTGAGTAGGCTTTCTCGACTACAAACGGTCCCTCCCAAGTTGGTTCAAATTTACCTCCTATCTTGCGGTGTGCAAGAATAGGTCTTCTAAGAACGAGAACTGATTCACCAACTTTGAAAGTTCTTAGATGGACCAGTTTGTCGTGGGCCTGAATCATCTTAGCTTGATATAACTTCAAATTTTGCTGTGCTGAAAGTCATCTTCCTTCCAAGTTTTCCAATTCTTCCAATCGTAATCTGGCGTTCTCTTCTGGAATGATCTTATTTGCGACTGCAATTCTGAGCGACGGAAGCTGAACCTCTAAGGGCAAGACAGCTTCGGACCCGTACACTAGAGCTTAAGGTGTAGACTGAGTAGGTGTTCTGAAAGTTGTCCTATAGGCCCATAAGGCTTCTAATAACTGCTCGTGCCAATTTCTTTTGTTGTCATCTAAAGTTTTCTTTAGGATTTGGATGAGAGTTTTATTAAAAGCCTCGGCCATGCCGTTTGCTCTTGGGTAGTAGATCTTCAAATAGTGTCAATCTATCCCGTGCCTTTTGACAAAATTGTTAATCTTCGTGCTTTTGAATGCAGACTCATTATCTGAGATAATCCTACACGGTACCCCAAAACGGTAGACGACTTGATTCTTGAAGAATTGTAACACGTGATGTGCCTTCACTTCTCTGAGCGGTACTGCTTCTGCCCACTTTGAAAAGTAATTTGTAGCTGCAAGGATGAAACGATGTCCTCTTGAAGAAGACGGTTCTATCGGGCCCACGATATCTGTGCCCCAACATTCAAATGGCCACGACGTGATTGTCGGATGTAGCACATTTGGAGGTTGATGTAGAACCACTTCGTGCACTTGGCACTGGTGACAACTTTTGGCAACTTTCATACAGTCAGTCATCATTAAGGGCCAGTAGTATCCAAATCTCTTAATTTTCATTTTCATCTTTGGACCCGGCTGATGAGCCCCACAAAGTCCTGAGTGTACCTCTTTAACAATTTCACGAGCCTCGGACCCACTCAGGCACCTTAGCCACATCTGATTGAAAGACCTTCTGTATAAGGTATTGTTTATTAATGCGTATAACATAGTTCTTTTCTTGATCTGATGGGCTACTGACTTATTGTTTGGTAGGCTTCCTGTTTGTAGGTATTCTATCAATGGTTGCCGCCAATCTTTTGTAGTTTCTGCCATTGCTGCAGCTGTCTCTTCATTTCTCAGTCTGTGCAAAGTGTCTATGTCAATTTGCGATAGGACATGTCGTCCTTGCACTGTCACTTCAACCGATTTTTCCTGTAGGCATGTGAATTCTTTTGCAAGTCGGGCCAAAGCATTTGCAAGGGCATTTTCTTTTCTGGGAATCTTGTATATCGCTACGTTCGGAATCTGCTCTAGCAACTTCATTGTATACTGAAAATACTACTCGAGTTCGGGTTTCAAAATTTTGTACTGTCCAGCTACCTGCTGTATGATCAACTGTGAATCACCGTAGATGTTGATGTCTGTTATACCCATCTGAATGGCTAGCTCCAGTCTGGTTATAAGAGCTTCATATTCTGTTTCATTATTCATACATGGTTCTGTCAAGTGGTAGGAGTACCTTAACATCCTCCGCTCCGGTGTTATAAATTTTAGTTCGATTCCTGCCTTACCGGGCACTATCACTTGCAATTCTTCTTCTCGTTATGTTGATGATGCTCCGTCGAATTATAATTCTCAATGTTAATCATCGAGGTCTTCTAAGCTCATTATTCTGCTCGTCTGGCAAAAGGGTGCGTTGTGAGGAAGTCTGCTAGGACTTGTCCCTTTATGGCACGAAGAGGAACAAAAGTTATATCAAATTGCAATAGTATCATCGACCACCTAGCAAATCTGCTGGAAAGCGTCGGGCGGGTCATCAAATATTGCAATGGATTAAATTTAGAAATAAGGTTGACCTTATGAGAAAGCATGTAATGCCTGAGCTTTTGAGCGGTGAAAATCAGGGCCAAACAATGCTTCTCAATAAGAGGATAATTTACTTCCGTCAGAATTAAACGACGAATTAAGTAGTTGAGAGCATTTTCTTTACCCTCATCATTAATCTGGACTAGCAGGGCTCTAAGGGAGTCGTCTAAAGTCGCAGTATAAAGTATCAACGGTCGACCCGAGACTGAGGCTGCTAATACAAGAGGTGTCATTAAATATTATTTGATGTCCTCGAAGGCACGTTGACATTTAGAGAACCAAGTAAACTTGGCATCCTTTTTAACCAAAGCAGAAAAATGCTGACAACTTTCTGACAAATTAGAAATAAAGCATCGAAGATATGTCAACTTCCCTTGAGAGTATCGTAGTTGTTTTATAGTTTTGGGAGGCGGCATTTCTAAGATAGCTTTAATCTTTTCCGGATCGATTTCAATTTCGCGATGCCGGACAACAAATCCTAAGAATTTCCCGGAGGTGACACCGAAGGCACATTTTAGGGGATTCATCTTAAGGTTAAATTGTCTTAATCGCTCGAAAACAATTCTCAAATCATACAGGTGATCTTCTTTCAATTTACTTTTGATGACCACATCATCCATGTAGCACTCGACTTGGTTGTGAATGAGATCATCAAAAATCCTCGTCATTGCTCTTTGGTACGTTGCTCTTGTGTTCTTTAATCCGAAGGGCATCACTGTGTAGCAGTATACCCCAATTGGTGTTCTGAATGCTGTGAACTTTTGGTCTTGTGGTGTCATCTTTATCTGATTGTATCCTGATGATCCATTCGTGAAAGAGAAGATTTCGTGCATCGAAGCGATGCCGATCATTAACTCCGAAATTGGTAGTGGGAATTCGTCCTTTGGTCACGCATAGTTCAAATCTCTGGAATCCACGCAGATTCTGATCTGATCGTTCTTCTTCCTAACTGGTACCACATTGGCCAACCAAGTAGGGTATTGTTCTTCACCGACAAATTTAGCATCGATTAGCTTCTTAACTTCAACTATTACTTGTTGTTCGATCTCTAGACGCATTCTTCTCGGAGCTTGTCTGACTGGAACGGTAGTGTGATCCACTCCTAGCTTGTGAACTGCGACTTCTGGAGCTAATCCCGACATTTCATCATAACTCCAAGCAAAACAGTCCTTGAATTCCATCAATAGCTTAATCATATCTTCAGAGTCTTCTTTATTAAGTAAGGAGCTAACAAATGTCAACCTAGGCTCTTCGCTAGTACCTAAGTTAACTTCCATTAACGCGTCTATTGTAGACTTAATCTCTTCTTCGAATTCTGGTGGAGCGTCTTCGACTGGTAGGTCATCGAGATCATCTGAAGCTTCCAGGCAGTCTTCATTAGGCTCGCAAGTGACAACCAAGCAAAATTCTGTATCATCAGCTAACCCTACTGTGCCGAATCCGAGACCATGCTTTGAATTGGGAGGTCGACTATCATTATTCCATAACTTTTCAAAGCGGCATGATTGATCTTTTGACCACTGCTTAGGTAAGTCACCACGTTGAATTAAATTTTGAACACAGGGAGAATGCCACTCAAAAGGCAATTCCATTAATTCAGATGAAGCAACATCTTCAATTTTTACATTATTTTCAGGATTGGAAGAAGAAGAAGCACATCGGTAAAACTTGATTGGCTTAACATCGCCACCATGTACTTCCTTGATCACCATACCCTCGACCCTACTAGGGTAGATCGGGGTTAGGGGCATAGTCTGTACATAGAGGTTTATCTTATCGTATATTGATTTGTATTCTTCATTCCTCTCATCTTCAAGTGAGATCTTGAACTGGGGCCTCTTCTAACTTATCGTTGCTGCTTCTTTCTTGATTTCTTTCTCTTCTTATTCGGAACTTTCTTCCCAATCAACATTAATCACCAGATTCTTTTGTTTAACTATTCCACTGTTTCTTCCTCCACCTCATCCCCGGCCTCGACCTCGAATGCGAGTTCTGAAGAAACCTTCACCATCTCGCCGCAAGGGAGTGGTGAGTAATTGTTGAACTAGAATTTGAGGATCTTTGTCGTCTTGAGTTTCTTTCGCTTCATTTGGTAGGGCATTTCTGGAGAAGATTGTTTTCTTTGGATGTGCGTAGTAGGCGGCATCCTCATGGATTCCAATTTCATGCATGGAGAATGGTTGCAGGTCACCTTTGATGCATTGCTCTTGTCCTCCTTCATAATACTTTATGCACTGGTGTAGAGATGACGGTACCATCCGGTTTTCATAAATCCAAGGTCAGCCCAGTAGAGCGTTGAATGACGTTTCAGAATCAATTATGTAGAATTTTGCGGTTGTCCTTGCTAAGTCACCGATCCTCATAGATAGTGTTATTGATCCAAGAGCTCTTTCTCCTTTCTGATTGAAACCTTTTAGTAACATTTTGTCTGCTTTGAGATCGCGGGCGTCAATTTCCAAATATGCTAAAGTCTGAAGATTCATTACATTGATAGATGCTCCTGAATCAATTAGCACCCTGGAGAGCGTGAACTTACTGATGGTGACTGAGATGTACAAGGGTCGGTTGTGATCAGCTTTCCCAAGTAGTAAGTCATTGTCTGTAAAAGTAACACCGTATTGTTCTCTTAACGAGCAAACCTCGTCTAAGGAGTTACCGGCCATTTGAGCTAAGCAAATTTCCGGATCAAGTAGGGCCTTGTTCAGAGCTTCCCTCATCTCCTTTAAAAGGATAAAAGCATCGTAGATGCTCAGTTTGGCAGGTAACTTCTGAAGATGGGCTAGCACGTTATACTCCACTTTATTGCCCGATCTTTCAACTTCTTCCCGAACAGGTGACTCTTCTGCTGGTGGAATCATTTCTTCTGGCGTGATTATTTGATTTCCTTTGTCCTTCGAACCCATTCTCGGGGGTAAGACTTTTCCACTTCTTAAGTTGACTTCTGTTATCTCTTCCAAGTCTGGTACTGAATTAGTTGGCGCTTCCTCTTTCTGAATTGGAGCAGCAGATTCTTCTGGAGTCACTTCGGGATCTGAGAACTCTAGCTCAATTGCGATAGGTGATCCTTGGAATTCACAGATGAGTTCGTCATCTCCCAGGCCATCGTAATCACTTTCGTTGAGGTTTTGTATGATTTGAGAATTGTTATTAGGAATGAAATCGATATTCAGATCAGTTTGGTTGTTGCGAGTTACGTAATCATTAGAAACAGTCAAAACGTAGCCAATACCATAACTCTTATTATTATAAGATCCCGTCAGGGCGAGCAAATAATCATATAGAGTCAGAGGTTCGAGGGATTTCTCCCCCAAATCAGAAACAACCATCTTAGGAAAAGCAGCCCCTACTCCACTCCTTGGAGCCTCGGTCTTCTCTTCCTTTGCGGTCTTCTCCTCCTTCTAGGGTGGTTCCTCAATTACAATTAATAGTGTCGGCTTTGCAGGTTTTGAACTTTGAATTGAAGTACGCACCAAAACAGTTTGAATGTGTTCCAATACTTTCCTTGAAGACTTCATCCAAACAACATTCCATCCGTCATTGGCTGTGTACGGGTCTATCGGAACAATAGGATCTGCCGAAATAACATTAACGGAACCTCCTCTCTGGGGTTCCTTCATGTATTCTTTCGGGATCGTTATGTTCCCTTTCCGAAGGTTGTTCTCGAGCCAGTTCTTGAAAGTGAAGCAATCTTCTATCTTGTGTCCGATCATCCAGTGGTAAGGGCAGTACATCTGGTGATCTTTCTTGTCCACTTCCTCTGGCTTCTTGGGCTCTGGCAACTGAAATCCGTCGTTCTTGATCAGACTACAGAACCTCTTGCCAACTGCTTCATTTTTTAAGGGGTACTCTTTATTTAAAAGTTCCGCTAGGCTGCGCTTCGCTCTGAACTGGATGCTAGTTATATTGCTGAGATGACTGCTGGTAATTCTGTGGAGGTGGTTGGTAACTTGGCGGAGGTTGTTGATAACTTTGTTGAGGTCGTTATGTCTTATCTGCATTGGCTGCTTGCCCTTATCTACTGCTGTGATGGTCCCGGACATTTTCTCGAAGGCTCTAACTGGTTTCTGCTTATCGGTCTTATCGATAAAACTGAGTTGTTTTGCTTCCTCTTGTAAACTCGCGGCCTTGCAGAGCAATTTCTCGAATGTCTTAATTATAAATCCCTTAAGGAGAAATGCTATCGGGTCGTGAATGCTCTTTAGAAGAATTTTAATGGCATGTTGTTCCTGGAGTTGCGGCTCGCATTTCATGCTTAAATTCCTCCACCGCAGAATGTAGTCCACCAAAGCTTTGTTTGGTTTCTGTTGCTCTACCACAAGATCACCGATGGTGATATGGTGCTGAGCTCCGGCGAACCGTTTCACGAATAGGTTTTCTAATTCTGCGAATGTTTTAAATGAGCCGTTGGGCAGCTCCGCATGCTAATCAAAGGCAATTCCTGAAATGCTACTAACAAACTGGTGGAACAACAAAGCGTCGCTACCCCCTGCGTTGCAGCAACTTGCGCGGAAGTGTGCAACATGCTCTCGGGGGTTTCTTGTTCCATCAAAAGTCTTGAATAGAGGTGGTACAAAGCCTTTAGGGTATTGCACGACATCAAATTCTTTAGAGTATGGTCTACCTTTCAGAATCAATTCCCCACCTTTAGATTGAGCTAAGGCTTTTCGCATCTGTTGTTCTACCATATTCTTAATGTCCTTTTCTGGTATTAGACTATGAGTGGAATCCTTCTTTGGGTGCTTGTCTCTATTGAAAAATGTGACTTCTTTTCCTCCGTCAGTAATGTGAATGACTTTCGGGGGTGTTTCTTTTCGGGTATGAGGCTGACTCTGAAGCGTGGCTAGGGCAGCCGCCATCACCTCCATTTTCTTCTCCATCTGATAAACTATGTCAACCTTTTCTCGAAGGCGTTGCCTCATTACCTCTGGGTCATCTCCTTCTGCTCTTGCTGAAGCTCCCTGTAGAGCTGATGACGCCCGGGTCTCAACCATGTTGATTTCAGTAAAATCCTCATCCATGTACCCTGACAGGTCTTTTTCATTTTCTGATTTATCTTTCTGTTCTTTAGCCAATAGTTGAATATCTGATCTTAGCTTTTCCAAAGTGACTTCAAGTGATTTTCCTCTTACGATCCTATGACTGGTAGACTGTAATCGGTGAACCTCGTCCTCTAGAGTCGTCTCTGAAACGGCAGTACTCCCTTTAGTTCTGGATTCAGCATCGGAACTCCTCATTTCTGGCCGTTCTGCCGGTATTTGTCCCACGTCTTTAGGTCGCCACACCATCCTTTTTGAAATTGGGTGCTTAGAACTGGACAGTCCATCGGCGGTAGGTTGAAAGGTGGTGTGACTACTAAGATGCCGGCTAGATACCATGGCATGTAACTTCTTGCAACTCAACTTTCTCTTCTTTGGTTGAAGTTCTCTTTGAATGACAGGGGGAAGTACTCTCAGTCCGAGACGTGCTTTGGCAGGTACCCTTCCCATTCTTCTCAAGATTTCAGATACAGAGCAATTATCCCTTCTTGCCAATTTCTCAATTATTGTTCGCAATTGAGTAAATGATGTACTCCTTGTCTTCTGTTCTCTATGATCATCATAATACACCGGTTGGGGTAACGCGACAGTAATCCTTTGGGCACTTTCCTCCTCAGGGACAGCAGAAAGTGGTTAAAACCTATTCCCTCCTAACAGGGGTGAAAGTTCCGGCAGTTCTTCCTCTTCCAGGATCTCTTCAGGAATGACAACTTCAGCAGTCTTGTTTTTCTTGATCTTGCCGCTCTTCTATTCTTGTTCCTCCTTTGGGACCTAGTTAAAGGCACAAACTTCAAGCTAGATCCTATCTTGAATACAGGTGGTATCACAGCAAAAGTCGTACCCTCCACGGTAGCAGGCTCATCACTTATCTGGACTTCCTTCCCTTTCCATTTAGCGAGGGTGGGGGTAGGTGCAGTGATGACCAGATCAGCGGCGGTAGCAACAACAGTCCTGGAGGCAGTCTTATTAGCTTTGACAGCTAATCTTTTACGGGCAGCAGTGTCTTTTTCAGTTGGGACCCTCTTTAGAGGAGGAAACTCCTGAGCAGACTTCAGATTGAACTTAACTACAGGTTTCACAGATTCAGGTACCTTGGATTTCAGTACAACAACAGTAACGTCTCCGAACTTAATGTCTGTTTGATTAAATCCTTGTCCAAAACGGATGTCTGCATCATTGGGCAGTTCATCATTTTTTATTGCTAAGTCTATTCCAACAGTGAAGGAAAAGATCAACTTTGGGGCAGACATCTTCTACAGAAAAGATTTGGAGTGTCAGCGTTATCCTACACTTCTCTTTTCATTGCAACGATCTTTAGGATAAAACAAAGAATATTCAAGGCAAAGTCCGAACAAATCTTTATTAATTTAGTTTGATTTTGTTTGTTTTGTAAAACTTTTTCGGATTGTGTTAAGTCTTATTTTTGCTTGTAGTTAATAGAGGAAATCAAGAAATAGAAAATTGATAAAGATGTGGTTACGAGTAGAATCAATCATAATAAGAGAGAGAAAGAACCCTTATCCTGAATTCAGGAAAGGTAAACCTCATAGAAATCTCAATTTAGTAGATCGCTCCTAAACTAACACCTATTGGGGGTCTCACCTCGCCTCGGGAGGTGAAAAAGAGATTCTGGAACCTCTCTACTTAAGGGTGTTTAAGTAGTGGTTCCAGAATCAAAAAGAGTTGATTATACTCGCTCAAGACAGAAATGAACGAGATATGCCAACAGAAAGAATGGTAGTTTGGTCCACTAAGGGCATCGATTTCTTACCGATTTATGAAAGCGAAACCATCCGATCTAAATGGAGAGCAGAACTATTCCCCAGCGGAGTCGCTAGAAATTTTCGGTCGCATTTTCTTATTTATGTTTAATTTAAGTATGTATATATAATTTTAAATAGTTTGGAAAATAATATTTGATTTTTGAAAATACGAGACCAAACCGATCCCATATCTTTAATAGTTTAAATAATTGAACGTCACACCATAAGCTATGCATTTATTCCGGGGAATAGACGCATTGCTTAATAATGGGGCTCGATTAAATAAACCAGTAAATTTATGACAACTGTTTAGTCTGCGAACCATTTTTATGTTGACCGACAAAATCTCTTATTTAATACGAAAGAATTAAATAGGGTTTATATTACTTGGGTTCTAAAGTTCCCTATAAGGGCAAACCTCTATAATTAATTACATCTTAAATGACGAGAGTCACTTAAGAAAACTCTCGATTAAGATCAGTGGTTTCGCTTTCAAGAATTGCAAAGTTTAGGATTTAAATGATTGGATTTTGGAAACTCAAAAGGGAATGTATCAAATTTGGAACAGTTCTTTTAAGAGTCCAAAGGAGTGAAAAGGTAGGGGATGTCACGAATTAAAAGTGAACTTCGATGATCTCCCAACTGTCCTATGATTTAGCTTCGATTTAGAGAGATGTTATTTGATGTTTCAATCTTGTCAATTTTTAATTAATTAGGACTTATATTTGCATGACACAATCATACAAAAGGCCTAGAAGATAGGAGGGTTTATGTCGTAACAAATGACGACCTCAGATTCCTAAGACGAGTTAGGGCTTAAATTGCATAATATGATTATGCAAATGTGTTGACCTCATTTTTGATGAGGTCTTTTTCTCCTCTCTTTAGTACTTAGGATCTAGCCTTAGGCTTTTCCTTTGACTAATCTTAGAGGACTAAAAGTGGAACCCACCCTTTAGAAGTTCAAACACCTCTTGACTCCCTGCAAACCCCACGAAGCTTGATTGTAGACCCCTAATCACCTAGAGGGTTGAAATCAAATGTGGAGGTTTAAAGGATGAGTTCCCTATAGGAATTCTTGGCCTTAGGGATACCCTGGGTGGCCTGGTCTGGTGAGGGTTGACTTGCACATACACTACACTCTCACACAAATTCCAAGTCCTAAAACTATACTCTCAACCAACTTGACTTCCTGACTTATGTAGGTAATTCACATGGATGGTCCTTAACCCCTAAGCCCCTGGCTAAGAGGGTTAGGAACAACATAGTGAATGCCTCAAATGAGTCCTCTCATGGCTCATATGGGCTTAATATGGCTTCATGGCTCAACCAAAGTGATTCCATTTTACTCAAATTTGATCAATATTCATTTTTTTCTAAAATTTTAATTTTTGACCCCCTAGGCCCTACACCTACTAAACCTACCAAAAGCCCTTGAAACTACCCAAAATTAACAAAATCACCTAAATTACCCAAAATTCCTCAAAATCAATCCTAAACATTTCCCCCACTCAAATTGATCATCCATAGCCAAAAATACCAAAAATTCCAAAAGTACCCCCCAATACCCTCCAAATACCCAAAATGCCATTCTTAGCCCAAAAATCCAAAAATTCAAAAAATTCCCAAAAAATCTCAAATATTCCCAATTTCATTTTGTTCAACTATACCATGGGCCAATTTTGCCAATTTACCCAACTTTTACCAAAACCCTCATTTTGGGCCCATTTTAAACCCAAGTGAACCTAATGTCAAACCAAACCACCCCAATTGACCTCAATTTTGATCCAATTCAATTCTAAACTTCAAATCAACATCCCTAATATCAATTTAGGCCAAATCCAAGTCCAATTTGATTGACATTTGAGCCCAATTTTAATTTGAAGCCTAAGGCCCAATTTTGGCCCATGACCTAAACCTAGCTCAAACTCATCCAATTCAACTCCAATTGGCCCCAAATATTTTTCAAAGCCTTCCTAACATCCCCATAAACAAAACGCTAACTTAATTTGCCCAAAATTTGAACCTAAACTCCACCCAAACCTAACCCAAAACCAAAATCCCTTAAATTGACCTAAGCCCAGAACCTAACCCGAATAGGCCCAAATCCCAAAATTAGAGCCCAACCAAAGTTAGAAACTCTTTGTGACACTCCCATGAACATTTCTCAACATTAATTTTACATCAAATCCAAATTTAGTCCAACCTTAACCCAAGTTAGCCCAATTGGATCCATTTTGACCATAACCAAAAAAGACCCAAATTCAACCCAATTCAACTCTAAATCACTTCAAATTGATTCCAAATCATTCATGAAACATTCATAAATTAAATTCAACATTTATTGGATCTAAACATTTGCAAAATTTTCATCCTAAAATTTGTTTTGAAATCTAAAAGCCCACTCCCTAAACCATCTTGAAAGCCCAAACCCATTCCAAAGCCCACATGACAATTCCTTCTCATCAGCCCTTTAATTGGAATCAATTCCTAAGTCCCAAATCAATCATCGAGTTAACCTAAATCAAGCACCATCTAAATTTTTCACTAAATTGCCAAAATTTCCAAATTCCTTTTTCATATAAATGAATCCACTTTTCCTAAGCCAAGGATGAGCCAAATGGAGCCACAAGCAAGCCATGGACAAGCCACATGAAGTCATGGGGGGTTTGACTTGTCACCAAGCCATTAATGGCAAGAAGAGGGAGTCCTTTCCTAAGCCTTCCTTAAGCCATTTTAACCTCTTTAATGCAACACCATAACCCAAAATTAACTTAAACTATTTTGATGGGGACTTCACCACTCCATAGCGGTGACCCAATCGATCCCCTTGGCCCAAAATCGGACCATGGGGAGGTGAACCAAGCCCAAATGCATGGGTTGACACATGTGAACCCAAAATCACTCTTCTCCCTTTACCACTTAAATCCAACCCTTTACACTTGGCATTGGACAATTGCTTGCACAAACCTCCAAGACCTTGGTCCTCCGACCTTGAGGGTGACTCGACCACTGGCCGGCCGACCACCAAAACCGCCGAAACCACCGGGCCGAGAGCACCCATGTGAGCCGATTTTGAATTTCTCCTTGCCGAGTTGTCCCGGCCCGATTGAACACCATGGCATGTTCTTCCCTTGCCACTAGCGAGTTGATCCGATCCATCGAGCCCACGGTGAGCCCTCCGGCCATGCCTATTTAAACACCACATCCTCTCGGCCAAAGGAGGAGTTGAACAAAAACCTTGCAAAACTGCGCAAAATCATTCCGGACCCTCTCCGGACATAGAGCGAGTTGATCCCCAGGTGTTCCTTTGCCCTAATCCCCATTAACCGAGCTCGATTTCGAGTTGAAAATTCACCCAAAAACGGGACACTTCACCACGAGAGCCAATCTCCAAATTGATTGGTCCTACACCTTCACCGGACCAAGAGGAGAAGTTCCCCAAGCAAAAGCCCCCTCACCGAGGCCGGCCATTGCTTCTAGCCTCCAAGCTTTGTGATAGGCCTTGGTCACTTTCATACCTGAGACAATTCCCGCGAGCCGGAGACTTCATCCGGAGCTTGCTCGGACTCGATCGAAGGTGCACTGACTCTCGGATCGAAGCTTCACTTCTCCGAGCGAAGGTATGAACTCACTCTTCCTCCCGAGCTTCCGGTGATTCTCCATTTTTTGGGTTAATTTAATAGCTTTATAAACCATATGGATGTGTTCGTCTCTTCAAGACGAATCCATAGAGCATAAGAACACGAAAATCCATTGAGAATCGAGTGAGATCTTAGGGTTTTAGTGTGGATGGTCACGGGTGCACACCAGTCGTAGACGAAGACCAGGAGCCGTTGGATCGCGCGTGTATCGAGCGGACGGTTCAGATTGCGCCGGACCAGGGAATGTTACGTGAACCACAGGCCCCAGGAGCGCTGAATCGGATGGCGGCGTCGGATGGGAATGCGCTGCGTGGGCTTTCGGAGCTGCCGATGTTGCGCTGGCGCCGCATGGATAAGTAAATAAATAGGGTATTTTTGAATTATTTAAATGCCCAGAACTTCAAAATTCATATCTTTGCATAGAAAAATCACAAAAATAAAATAAAAATACTCTCTTGTTCGAGTGAACAGAGGAAAATAATGTGGAAAAGAAATCAAATTAATTGGATGAGTATTTTATTTTTAATAATTTATTCTATCGTTTTCGGTATTTTGATTCTTCATTTGCATAGACGATTCACTACTGACATGAGACCATAGGGCTTTTGAAGCCTCTGATCTTGGGAACATTCCCTGAATTTTTCAAGGTCAGAGGCCATCTCTGTGAAAAGTTATTGAATTTTCAATTTCATGTCATTGTTTTAGGTATTTTAATTTCAATAATTAGCATGTTGTGAAATAAATTCTATGAAAATTTGGTGATGTTCCTTAGGACCAGAGGACCCTATTAAAAATATATTTTGAGTTAATTCATTCATAATAACCCTAATTGGCCTAAACCCCTAAAATTGAATTTGAATTAATTAGGGTTAACCACGCATCAAATTGACTTGAAAACAATTCTCCACTGATCTTTAAGATCAGAGGAACTTTACATAAAAATTTGAAATCAATTAGACTTGTTTAACCCTACCAAATGGATTAATTAAGCCTCATAAGCAAAATGGAACTTTAAAAATTCATAACTGAAAATACTTTTCAAAAATTCACAAAAATGGTTTTGGGGCTTCTCTGATATCAGGGGAGTTCAAGAAAATTAAAATTGGAATTTTCTAAAAAAAATGTTGATTTTTCATAATATTTTAATATTTTAATAATTAAAAAAATAATAAAAATCATAAAAATATTAAAAATCATAAAAATTTCACATTTTGATTCCTAATCACTTAGGAACAAACCAAATATTTTTCCTAAGTCCCTAGGGTAAAATATTGAATTTTAAAGGCTTAATGTAATTTTTAATATTAAAAAAATAAGTTTTTAACCTTTTTCACTAAAATAATTCCAATAAATCAAAGAAAAATCAGAAAATTATAAAATTTATTTCTCTGAACTCCTTGATGTCAGAGAGATTTAAGAAAAATATAAAATCTATTTTTCAACTTTAATTATATTTTATAATTAATTAATATTCTAAAACTCAAAATAATTATAATAAATAAAATATAATTAAAAAATCACCAAAATTGGTCCAAGTGGTCCTCTGGTCATTAGGAACATCCCATAATTTTCTCGAGGATGAAACCTTTCCTTGGTCGTATGTTGTTGAATTTTCTTTGAAAACCCCTATTTTCTACTAAAAATAATTAGATAAATAAATTAAATTCAGAAAAATCACATTTTCTCCTCTAAATTCCTAATTGACATATGAGTGAGGTGACATAAAAATTTCAAATTCATTTGAACTCAATTTAGTAAGTTATGAAATAAATAAGTCTAAAAGGGCATAAAGGTAATTAAAAATTTTAACCCTTAATTAAAACTTTAGGTTTAATCAAAATGGGGAGGGGGGTAAAATATTTGATTTTAACTTTCTCTTGGATGATTGAAACTTAGAAAAATTAAGGGGTAGAAACCCACTAAACATTATGAAAATATCAAAAATGAAAATTTAATTAATTAAATAATTTAAATTTTGGAAAGAATATATTTAAATTTGGATCATTAAAATAGGGGTATTATTAAGAGGATTTTTATTCTTTAATTTAAAAACCCCTAAATAAGTCACTTTAACAATACTTAATTCTTAATTAAAAATTAAAATAATAATCCAAATTGATAATTAAAATTAACAATTAAAACTAAAATTAAAATTAAAAATTAAATTAAATTAAAATTAAATTAAATAAATCGAATCGAATCCAATCCAATCCAATCCAATCCAATCAACAAACCTAAATGAAATCATTAAGAATTAAATCTAAAATAATTTGAACACTATTTCAAACTTAAAATTATTAATTAAAACATCATTATTAAATTAAAACACTTTAAACCATTAACTCAAACTTTTAATTAATCATGATTAAGATTCTCGATAAACCAACTTGCCCTTAAAGGCTTTAATTTTTATAACTCTTAAATAGAGTATTAAGTGAGATGTCACTTCATTCATCAGGTAATCAAATACCTAAGTTTAGTGAGCAAGAAACAAAGTTTAACTAAACTCCTGGATGATTAATTAACCTGTACAACTAAATTTACTTGGACTCAAAACAATCCCAGAAATATTGAAAAGATGTTTAGGACTTGTCCTAAGCACTTCCTCAATATGACGGGATGTTTTATAAGAACAACTAAATTTAATTGTTCTTTGATGAAAAAAAAATCATCCTTAAACAAGACACAAGAACCTAGACGTCATAGGAGATGACTAGTTATAGGATTAGAAATTTGGTAGACAACCAAAACCCTTCCCTTAGCTTTACCTAGGTACTTGTTGAAATATTTAAATGCCTTAACATGTGTTTTAAGTGCAGCTTGGGATGACGGGAAGACCCTCCAGGTACGCTTTTATTTTATTGCAATTTACTTACATGCATTGTACTTTACTTTTCTTGCATGATAAATAAAACTGTTGCATGGAAACCAAAACCTTTAGGGTAGTCCCTAAACTGAAACCAAAACTAAATTAAAAGTCATTGCAAGATAAAATTCACCGCCACAACATTCTAAAATATAAAACAACTTAAATTTTAATCACAAATAGAACAACATAACTACAATCACAACTAAATTAAAACGTCTCATCGAATGATCAGGAATACATCGGATGATGTAACCTACGTGTTGCTAACGGGATTTCCCACGGTCTAAATGAAAGTGTGGAACTCATTCAGTTGAGTTTAGCAAATTCATCTGGACTAAGTGAATTCGATGAAAATAACGGTGCCGGGATGACGGAACAGTAGGATCTTAATCGGTTTCGTTTAATCAACTTTAAGATTTATTTTAATTAAAATATTAAAAACACTTGGATTTTAAGATTTTCTCTAAACCAAAACACTTCTCTCATCTCCTGATTTATGACTTCTAAAACTAAACCTCTGCAACAACGAGGAGCTTGGAGCACGATGGGCGACACGGCCATCGTCATCGACAAAACCTGAGTCTACTTTAGCAAAACTTTCCTTAGAATTAAATAACCAAGCCATAGGACTTCGAGGTAGTTTGCCTAGTACAACATAGATCCTCAACTCTTCGTTAGGCATTTGCATGATCATGTCATGTAAATTAAGCTCTAACCGGTCTTAGGACTCTGAGGTAGTCGTTCGGTATGACATAAACCCTCACATCTTCGAGGCTATTTGTATGATTATGTCATACTAATATAATTCCTACATAAATAAAATTGGCAGGATTGCAACATTAAACATACTCTTAAATCGAAGCCAAACAATAGGATAGTTTGGGAAGTTGCCAAGATTCTTCTTAGATCCTCAGCTTCTTCTACTCCTCTTCCATTAAACTCCTGAAAATAACTGTTCCAAATTTGATCAATTCCCTATTTAAATCTCCAAAACTCAAATCTTTTGAAAACCTTAAACTTTGAAATTCTTGAGAGCAAAACTACATATCATTATCAAGAGTTTTCTTAAATGATTCCCGTCATTTAAGATGTAATTAACTATAAGGGCTTGCCTTATAGGAAGCTTTAAGAACCGAGGTAATATAAACTACGCTTAATTTCTTTATATTAAGCGGGGAACTTGTCGGCTTATAAAATTGGTTCACGGACCGAACGGATGTCACGAAATCTTCTAGTTTATTTAATCGAGCCTCATCGTCAAGCAGTGTGTATATTCTTCGAGATAGATACACGGTTTGTGATGCGGTGCTCGTTTATATAAACTATTTGGGATGTGAGATCGGTTTGATTTCATATCTTAAAATCTTCAAATTTAAAAATTATTTTCAAAATCAAATACTACTTTTCAAATTATTTATTTAAATTAAATTAAAAATTGGCCCGAGAGCCGTCCACACCAAAACCCTAAGATCTCGAGCTACACTCCACCAAATCGAGTGTGGTTTGTTTCTAAATGTTCATCAAGCCTAGACGAACCTATCCATACGGTTGATCGAGCATTAAATCAACTCAACATGCATGGGGAATCAAAAGTAGCTCGGGATGAAGGGGAGGTTTATACCTTTGCTCTGAGAGGTGAGGCCTCAATCAAAGATGCTCGACATGATCGTTGGAGTCCCAGGAGCTTACAGATTGAGCCTATAGTCGTGGTGAAATGCCTAGACCCAAGTTCGACCAAGGCCGATTTGGAGCTCTGACCGATAGCGCAGATAGGTAGCCTGGTGATGGGGCTTTCACTGGGGAACTTCTTCTCTTGGTGTGGGGATGGTGTGGGTGAAGTTAATTTGATTTTGGTCGAGGTTTCAGGAGTGTCCTATTTCTGGCCTAAATTTTGATTGAGAAATTAGACTTAGGTGGTGGAGTTCAGGGCAAGAGAATGGTGGGGATTTTCTTCTCTTGGCTGGGATTGGGTTTGGGAGTAGTTTGGAGGAGTTTATGGAGAAAATTTCAGCACTTGAAATTTGGCCGTGGAGGACCCATTTTATAGGACTCACTGGAGAGGGGAGCTCAGGGCCAGGCAATGAGTGCCCTGGGCCGCTTAGGGTGAGGGTGAGGGTTGAGCAGGTCAGCTGGGAAGTGAGGGGATTGCTCACAGTCATGGCTCGATTATGGGTTTTAAGCCCATGGGGGGCGCTCGAGCTTGCCTGTTCCAGCGGCTCTGGCGACTGGCAAGGACTAGACAGGTGGCTGGCAGGCTGAGGAGGAGTGGGGGAGGAGCTCAGTGGCATTTAATTGGGTAGAGGGGTTGCTTATACAAGAGTTTAAGGATGGGACTTAAGCTTAACCAAAAGGTTAAACCCATCGGTCCAAAGTGGTGGTCCTTTGGTCCATGGATCAAGGGGTTTGGGTTTGTTCAGGTCAAACCAGTCCTAGGAGGTCTAAGGTTGGCTACCATGAAGTGGGTTTGGTCAATTTTGGCTTGGTTTGGTTCAATTTGAATCATGTGTCCAATTAGGTGACTTTGGGTTCAAGGTAGGTTAGCTTGAGTTTGAGTTTGTTCTGAATCAAATTGATTGAGAAAAATGTCTTAAATGATTGTCACAAAGCTTATGGAAGAGTTTTGGGGTGATGGTGAATTGATTTGGGAGGTGAATTTGGTGGATTTTGATGATTTGGTCAATTTGGGTCATGTTGGGTTAGGTTGGACTTGGGTTAGGCTAGGTTGGGGTCAAGTCCAAATTTAATGTTGCAAAAGGTCAATAAGGATGTTATAAAGAGTTCACAACACAAATTGGGTGCCCATTTGGGGGTTGGGTTAATCAATTTGATAGTTTTGATGAAGGTTCAATTTAGGTTAAGATTGGGCTCATGGCTAATCAAATGAGCTTGGAGTGAGGCTTGGATCCAAATTTTGGACCAACAAAATGTTGTGTTTGGTGTAGGATCGTGTTATGAAGATTTTAGAACAATTTTGAAGAGAATTTAAGTTAAATTGAATTGGATTTGGGCATGTTTGGGTTCATGGGTAATTTAGGGCAAATTGGGCTAATTTGGGTTAATGAGAGCTTGGGTGAAATTTGAGTTTAAATTTGGGGCTAATTGATGTTGAATTTTGTTTGTGGGGATGCTAGAAAGAGTTTAGGTTTGAAATTTGGGGGAATTGGTTGACATTGGGTCAATTTAGGGGTTTTGGATCATTTAGGTAAAATTGGGGATTTTGGATTTCAAGTAAAATTGAACTCAAATATGGGTCAAATTGGGCTTAGATTTAGTTTAAATTGGTATTGGAGATGTTGAATTGAGGTTTGGAATTGAAATTGGGCAAGATTTGGGTCAATTGGGTAGACATTGGGTTTAATTTGGGCACTTTTAGGTTAAATGGGTCAAGTTAGGGTTTTGGTCAAATTGGGTTAAATTGACAAAATTGGGGCATGTGGTAGTTAAAGAAAATGATATTGAGAATATTTGGGAGATTTTGAATTTTTTTGGAAATTTTTGGAATTTTTAGAAGTTTTGGGCCAAGAGGGGCATTTAGGGTATATGGAGGTTATTTGGTGTGTATTGGGGTGTTTTGGTGAATTTAAGAGGTGGGAACTGTTTGAAATAATTTTGAGGAATTTTGAAAATTTTGGGTTTTTTTAATTTGATTTTTTTTTGGAATTTGGGGAAAATTTAGGGTTTAGGGGGTAACTTGATCATTTTGGTGAATTTAGGGGCCCAAAGTCAAAATTTAAAATTTTGGAAAAATGAAGGGGGCTTTAAATAGAGAAGAAAGGAACCATTTTGGTGGGGTCAAAATTGAGTAGAAGTGATTTGGGATGAAATTAGGGTTTAGGAGCATGAGCCATGGACCTTAGCCAAGTCCAACCACTTTGGGACCAGTGTTTAGCTAAATGGCAACCACTTTATGACCCTTCACATATTGACCCTAGCCATCTTAATCAAAAACTAGTGGCTTTGGTTCAACCATGTGAGTTTCTTAAAGGGTAGAAGGGGAAGAGTTTAAGGTTTGGGTCAAAGGGCTTAGGGGTGTGTGTGTGCAAGAGAAGCCCAAGTCACTCAGGGTTACCCTAAGTCCAAACATTCCTATAGGAATTCATTGTTGGTTCTCCATATGGTGGTTTTAACCTTCCAATGTGATTTAGAGGTTTGTAACCATCCAAGTGGGGTCCCAAGAGGAGTTAAGAAGTGGCTGAAAATTTCTAAAATTATGGGTTCCAGTTCTAGTCTTCTAGGATAGTCAAAGGAGAGACCTTATGACTAGATCCTAAGCACTAAGAGAAAGATTAGACCTCACCAAAAAATGAGGTCAATACCGACACAAGCATAAATTTATCCCATAAGGAAGATTGTTGCCTGAACTTGATCCATAGTTTGCACAAGTTGACCAAATGCAGATGTTTGATGCCCTTAAATCAATGCCACCAGCTAGAGAAGGCTTGGCTAATTTCTACCAGGTGTCCCAATGAAATTGCTACCCTGACCATACCAAAGGAACCTGTTGAAGACCCTCTCCAATTGATTTGAGTGATTTTCTTCATACTAGTTATCTATAGAACATAAAATGAGAAAGTAGTTAGGATATTCTTAAGCAGGGTAATTCTAACCTCATTGGAGAGGAAGGAATGGGTCCAACAAGAAAGTTTGGCAATGATTTTCCCCAGCAGCTCCTCAAATTGAGTTAGTTTGGACCTACCTTTAATGAGAGGGACACCAAGGTACTTACGTGGGAGCTGAAAACCTTTGAAGCCAGTATATTGGAGGATCCAGTGGTTGCAGCTGGAAGAGAGTATATTGTTGAACAAATGATTACATTTTTCAGGATTGAATTGCATCCATGAATGATGTTGAAAGAGCTGGAGGCATTGATAAACTTTTTAACTGCATTTTGTTAGCTCTAGAGAAAACCATTATGTCATTAGCATAAGCAAGGTGGGAAATGGCCAAGTAGAACTTATGATGATACCTAGAATAACACTGTGTTAGTAAGCATTTGTTCAGCATCCTTGACAGGTAATCAAGAGCAAGGATGAACACAGTAGGGGAAAGGGGATCCCCTTGTTGTAGGCCTCTGGTAACAGTAAAAGACCCCCAGGACTGCCCATTGTTGAGGATAGAGTCTACATTATCATTCAACCATCTGGAAATAAGAGTGCAAAAGTCAAGAGGGAAGCCCATAGCAGAGAGGATATCCATGATAAAATCCCAGTAAATAGTATCATATGCTTTCCTGAGGTCCAATTTGTAAATTAAGTTGCCTCCACTACAAGGCTTATCCTGATCTAGCAAGAGTTCTTGAGCAAGGAGAACATTGTCAGTAGTGGTTCTTCCCTTAACAAATACAATTTGATTTGGGCTGATAAGCCTAGCTACATGAGGTTGAAGTCTGCCAACAATAATTTTGCTAATGATCTTGTTGAAAACAGAAGTAAGACAAATGGGTCTGTATTGATTCCAATCCTTTTTATCAGAGGGTTTCGGCACAAGCACCATACTAGAATCACAAAAGTATTGAGGGAGGTTGAAACCTTGAAAGAAGCTCTAAATAGTAGAAATCACTTCACCTTTGATGATACCATAGGATTTCTTGTAAATGTCAGCAGTAAAATCCCTTTAGGCCAGCTGTTTTGGAGCTATCAATAGAGTTTAATGCTTCCAAAATATCAGACTCAGTAGGAGGATCTGTCAAAAAAAAAAATTGCTAGTCTAAGGGAGTGTCTTTATGAATAAGGTTATGTCAATGGGTAGTCTGTCAGAAGAATGCTTGGACAGTAGCTGTTGGAATAAATTAATTACATCAGTAGCAATAACAGTGTTGTCATGAAGCCACTCACTAGCACAATTTTGGATGTTGTGGATTGCAATACATTTCCTTCCGTACTCAATATAGGATGATATAATTTAGTGTTTTTGTTTCCATCTTTGAATTTGTTGATAGAAGCCTTTTGTCTTAGCAAATAATCATGCCAATCAATGGCAGAGAGAAGCTTGTCCTGGGCAGCAAGTAAAAAGCTTACCTTAGCAGAACCATCTAGTGCAGCCTTCTCCAATTCCACCACCTCTTTTTCAGCTGATTCCACAACTTTGAAGACATCCCCAAAAGAAGCCCAACCCCAGGCTTTGAGATTTTTACCAACTTTGATGTGGAGGTGTCACGGTTTAATCAAAGGATTAGGATGGTGAATTCCACTCCAAGCAGTAGAAATAGTGTGGAGGAAAGTGGGATGCTCCGACCACATATTGAGGTATCTGATAGGGGGTGTCCTACAATGAGAAGGGGGGCAGCAATAGTTATCAAAAGGTATATGTGGTCAAAGCCAACAAGGCTCAAATGGGTAACAGATGTACATAAGTATTATTGACACCAAAGATCATTCATCAGAAATCTGTCAAGTCTCTCCCAAATGAGACATCTCCTCCAGGTGAATTCTGGCCCCTGAAAGCCCAGATCAAATAAACCTGTCAGCTGAATATTGTCATTGAAAGTAGTAAGCTTAGAAAGAGTAGGTGACTTGACACCAGATTTCTCAGCGGAAGAGACAATGCAGTTGAAATCCCCTCCCACCAGCCAGCAGGAAGACATGGAAGCATTGATAGAATGTAGGGATGACCAGAGCTCACTTCTAGCAGCCTTGCTACAATCAGCATAAACAAAAGTTGCAAAACCAGAATGGCCATTCATATGAAAAGAGAGGTGGATAAATTGAGGATGGTTAATCAAAACAGACAAATTAATCTCCTTTCTATAGAAAATCCAGATTTTGTTATTGTTATTAGCAAAATGAGAAAACCCAGAAAACTTATTAATGATTTTTTGGGAGTGTTTATGAACCATGGGTTCCAAAATAGCAAAACACCAACGTTTGTGTTTTTTAGTGAGATGTAAAAGTCTTTTGATAGAGAGGGGATAAGCAATACCCCTAATGTTTCAGCAAAGGAAGTTAATCATGGTGGAAGGGTTGGGTGATCTGGATCTGACTCTCCCTCTAAAAGTCTTAGTGGGAGAACCCCCTCTAGAAGAGTGAGAGCTACCTGCAGCCAGGATGGGAGGGTCAGCCATGAGTTTCTGAAGCTCAGACACATACTTTTTCTTCTTACTTGATTTTTGGATTTGTCAATCAACTTCAAGGGCTTGATTCATCTCTTCTAAGAGAGCTAGAGAGGGTGCACCTGGACTAAAAGTGGGAGGTGGGGAGAGTGTAACTTTCCCATCACAACCACCTCCACCAGTGGTTCAGTGGATATAGGGGGAGAAGTCAGTTGTTCCCCTACTGGGGCAACCCCCACACCTTTCCACAAGAAACCCCCCAACAACAGGCACCTCAGGTGGATGGGGGGTAACAGTAGGAGCATTAGTCACCTTAGTTGGGCCAACTGGTTTTCTTTTTGGAGGAGGGTGGAGCCTGTAACATCTATCCATAGTGTGGCCAAATATCTTGCAGTGGTGACAGTAGTAAGGCCTCTGTTCAACTACTATTTTCTGTCAGAAGCTATCATGATCAGAGCCCAGCCAAATCTCCTCCACATCAAGGAGGGTAATGTCCCTCTCTACAATAATCCTAGCCACAGAAGGTCTTGACAAGTTGTAGGTAGGGACATCAAATCTCATAGGCCTACCTAGAGCAAGGCCGGTGTTATAAATAACTTTATGATTGAAATAATGGAGTGGTAGACCAGACAGCTTGAACCAAATAGGGACAATAGGTGGCTCCTTGCTGGGGTCAAATAAGGAGTCCATTTGAGTAGCTTCATGGTTACCCCTTCCAACTGTAAGGATTGTTTAGCAAACAACCTAGCATAGTCCTTTTCTAAAGATAATTGAATCATGATATGTCTCCCATCCACTAGCCCCACCTTCCAGGCCCCAATGAGATTCAATTCATCAGAGAATTTCCTAATAGATTCCATTTTAGGATGGCCACACTGGAGTTTACCAATCAAGGTAAACTTGCAAGCAGCCACAAGAGTTTGGATTTCCTCCTCAGTGAAAATAATGGTAGGTTTTCCATGTTTAACGCTCACAGTTATAATGAAAGGGCAGTCTCCTTTCCTCTCCACAGCATCATGAAAAGCTTGAGGGAACACAAGGTGATCAAAGTTCTTTATTGATTTTAGCCCTTTGCTCACTACACCTGCAAAGGTAGCTTTAGCCCATTGAATATTAGTATCTGGATCAATGGGGACAGGAGCAGCCATCATGGAGAGGGAAAACACCAGCACAAACTGAGGAAGCCAGAGCAGTGAGGTTCAGCCCAAGACCAAGCACGGAAGTCGCACCAGGCAATGGAACAGTAACCGCAGCTTTTGAAAATAAATGCTCGGGAAGAGGAAAAGCTCGTGCAACAACAAGACCACTGAATGCCAAATGACCAAGCACCCTGTAGGAAGACCAAAGGAAGCTCTTCCATAGATCACCACCAAGCCAAGTAGTGTAGCCACCATCCGAAGGAAACCCTAGCAAAGCACCAACGCCAGCCGCCACCATTTTGTATATATATATATATATATATATATATATATATATATATTACAATAACAACAACAACAAAGCCTTAATCCCACTAAGTGAGGTTGGCTACATGAATCCTTTTTCTCCATTGCGTCATATTTAGTGTCAATTTTTCATTTAATTCTAAGAAAATAAGATCATTTTTTATGCAATAAGCCCAAGTCTTCCTAGGTCTACCTCTAAAATCATAATAAATCACCCTTTTTGGTTTACAAAAATTCTTGGATGAGATAACTCATAGTTGCTAACAAGAGTTCTCTGATCAAAAAAAGTTTAATGTCTTCTTTGAACTAACTAATTTCAAAACAAACAACAGTGCAAGGACAACAGAACCATAAGATCTTGACCGACATCACTTAGCATAAAATAAAATCCCCAATTTTAATCGCTTTAATAATAATAACTATCAATTCAAAATAAACTTCACATAATCACAACAAACAAATAACAAGAACCTAGGATAGGCCACCCGAGGCATGGTCTTCTCTTCCCATTTTTTTTTCATAGAATTAGGTAGTGGTATGATCAAGCAGCCGTCAACCTTCAAAGTGGTCAAGAGAAGAAAAAACATAAAGCGCAGGATGAGCCTCAACTAAACTTTTCATATACTTAAATAACATAAACCCTTAGAACTTTGAGGTCGTTCGTTGAGCAAGACGTAAATCCTCACACTATATTTTAAGTTTTTGCATGATTTTATGTCGTGCAATATAAGTCCTAACTCTTTTTTTGATCCCGAGGTCGTTCTGTATAACGTAAATCCTCTCATCTTCTTATGTTATTTGCAAGATTGTATGTTGTGCAAATGTAAACCTTAATCTTTAAATAAATTAAAGGAGTAAAATGCTAAATAACATCACTTTTATAATGTAAAGTCAAATCATACGATGGTTTGGGAAGTCACTAAGGTCTTCCCAGTATTTGTGACATCCTCTGTTTTTCATTCTTTTGGATTCCAAAACAACTATTCCTCTTCGAGTCTTTTCCAATTGATTTTCCTATGAACAATTACGAATCATAAACTTTGAATTCTTGAAGATGAAACTCTAATCTTAATCAAAAGTTTTCTTAAGTGATTCTGGTCACTTAAGATGCAATTACCTATAGGGGTTTGCTCCTATATGAGAATTAGTAACCTTGATAATCTAAACCATATATAATTTTTAGATTAAGTAGAGGAATGATCTGTTGAAAATTTCTTTTCATTTTATAAAGAACCAATATATTTATTCTAATGCGACCACGATGGGATCAAAAGACGTGTCTGTATTTTTATTTATTATTATTATTATTATTATTATTATTATTATTATTATTATTATTATTATTATTATTATATATTTTTTTCTAATTTTTTATTATTTATTATGGTGTGATGCTTCACTACCACCTAGAGAGGGGAGGTTACATATATATATTTTATTTATTTATTTATTATGTTTTTCTTCATTATTTTATTGTTAATATATACATTATATATATATATATATATATATATATATATATATATATATATATAAACACACATATTTTAATAATATTATTATTTTTATTCTATATACATATATTTTTTATTTTATCATTCAAATATATCTTTTTATCTTATACATTTTTTTTATTATCATTATTATTATCACTATTATAGATTTTTCACGATTATATATAATAATATATATATATATATATATTACAACTATTATTATTTTCATGATTATTATTATTTTGTATTGATATATTTTTTATTCTATTATTTTTATTATTATTATTATTACTGTTATTATTATTATTACTATTATTATTTATATCTATCTATATATATATATATATATATATATATATATATATATATATATATATATATATATATTAATTTTTTTATTATATTATATTTTCTTTGCGTTAGGAATTTAAATTTTAATTAGAATTTCAATTTGGGGTTATCGTGATTCAATTAATTTGAATTGCTAATTAGGTGTATTTTGTGTGAATTATAATGTGTGTGTGCATGATGTATGTATATGTGTGATGTCCCGGTGTATGTGAATTGTAATGTGTGTATATGGAGTCTTAAAGGATTAAATTACTTAGTCCAAATGGTCTCCTTTGGGCATTCAATATTCTTGTAGGAACTCATCTCGAGTTTCAATGTGTTGGTCTTTCTCGGCTCAACTAAGTTTTGAGGATTTAAAACCAAACACATGAGATTATAAGGAGTCAAGAGGTGGCATGAATTTATAATTGGCATGGGCCCCAACACTAGTCCTCTAGGAGAGTCAGAATGAGAAGTCCTATAGCTAAATCCTAGGCTCTAGAAGGAAAGACAGACCTCACCAAAAATGAGATCAATACTTCCTACCATCAAAGGGAGGCTTGTTACTTCCACCGAAGAGTCAAGTATCAACATATCTCTGTCGGTGATCTGGTCCTGCTCAGTCTCGAAGCAATTCATCGTGGCCCTCGACACAACAAACTGTCCCCACTCTGATAGGATCCTTACACCATCACCACGTTCAAGGATTCAAAAAGTAAAACCCTACCCCGTAGCTGGAATGTGGAGAATCTCCATAAGTACTATCAGCGAAAGTTCAATCATGTAGTCTTTATTCCAAACATATTATTATTTTCCATTGTTTTCCTTTTTTAGTCATTACATTCGCATCTTGCATTATTGTATTTGTCTTATTTCTCTATTAGCGTTAATGCATCTTGATTTATTAAATATAATTCTCATTTTTTCTATGTATGAATAATACTTCTAGACAATGTGATGATTCATGTGTGAATCAATTCAAGCTATAGATCTGAGAAATTTGCAACTTTAGTTATATCATAATCAAAGCATGATCAATCCTAAGAGAATTCAATCCAACCCTTCCATATGAGTTAATATCATCGAGTGTCGCTCTGATACACGACCTTGGATAGGTTTAAATTCCTTGGTGGATTGCACCCAACCCGTTTGGCAAAGGTTGATAAGTGACCAACGCTCCGACGAGGAATCTCAGATGGGTTGAAAAAGCTTGGTGAACTTTCACCGCCACGTTCCAAAAGGATTAATATCATCGAGTGATACTCGAATGCAGAAACCTAAAAAAAGTAAAAAATCATTAGCAGTTTCTCTCACCCGCCCTTCATATTGATCAGAAACTTCAAACAACATACATTCACTGCAACATGAAAAAAAAAATTTGATCATGCTTCAAATCATGTGAACACACACACACACACACACACACACACACACACACACACATATATATATATATATATATATATATATATGAAAAAGAATGACCACAGGCTATTACACGAGCCCCTCAGCCACCCCTAATATGCCTAAGAATTCGAGTACCAACCTTCTTAAGGCTAACGTCGCTAACGGCGAATTCGAACCCTCGACCTCAGAGGACTTATTACTGACTCACAGATTCTAACCAACAAGTTGGGGTACGCGACACAACACACACACACACAGGTGTGTGACAAATAGCCGACAAATCAATGTCACTAAATAACATCAATCAACGACCACATAACTCAATACAACATAACATCGAGATACATGCTGAAAGCACAGAATGAAAAATGGACTACTACATCAGTCAAACTTGTACAATAATTCATAGATGAAGATTCATAAAACAACAAAAGAAAAGTGGAGCACCACTCGATGTCAATGTCCTCCATCTCGTCGCCTTGGAGAACAACTTCAACTCACTCTCGATGCCCTCAACTTCAATAATTGAAGGAGCGTCTTCTGAAATTTGCTTGGAGGTAATTTCATCAATGTTCTCACTGCTTGATCCCCCTTTAAAAAGCCCCAGATGAATCACTCCTCAATGCTCTCCTTTTGCAGCACCTTCACCTCAACATCATATATATATATACACGTGAGTTTCCTGAACACGTTGCGAATGACGCTCTTAAAGTCAATCAAGCTCTTCAAGTTCCTCATAGCTCTCACTCAAATCCAACAACATCAACCTCCTTCTTGGACCTCAATTTATGGATCTCTTCTTCAAGAGCTGACATCTTCGATCTCACATACTTCAGCCTCTTGGTGCTCTAGGTGAGGTTGGCTAGTGGCTCCCCCACGTGTACTCCAAATCATGGCATTGTAGCGAAAACAAAGTCACCACCATCCATAGCTTTACCTTGCATTCCGTCAGCTGAGATTCTAAGGCCACAGCTTCAGCTTTAGAATCATACATGTTCTTGTACTTGCCCTAAAGAAATTTGATCTTCACAAATTTGAAATTCTAATATCTCAAAGAAAGATTGAACCCTTCTTCAAGCTCCATCCCTTTAGTCATCTAAAAGAAATAAGTTTATGTCAGACGGATAAAAGAAAAATGAAACAACGAAATTTTACACGTGTAAGAAAAAACTAACGAAGTCCTCAACCTCTTGGAACCCAATCCACAAATGAGCCACCACGCTCTTTGGAATATGAATCCTCAAATAATTGAGCAGAAGTTTCTTCACCTTTTCACTCCTCCGACTCTTCTAGTTAGAAAGCACATTGTTGTCACTCCCGGCAAGGGTCGATACAGAGGTACCACAGAAGTAAGCTCGGGCTAGTTCTTCTTAGATGTCTTCAACATCATCTCAGAAGATCGCCCGTGATGAAAGAGAGGCCAGCCTTGAACAAGTATTTCTCAATCTCCAAGTCGTAGATGCATTACACCTTGGACAACATTTCCGTGAAGTCCCCAAACCCAAGCATCCGTACTATTTAATCTTCAGTGATCTAGAGGAAGATGGGTAGCTTTTGTGTTTTCTCTCGTCTCACGTGAAACTCTCAATCATTTACGAATAAAAATCTTACAGAACAGTATCTTACAGGACCCTTTTTGTGATGATATAATACCTTGCACTTAAAAGATACTTGGCTATATGTATCACTAATGAATCCGCTCGATCGAGCAAAAATCTTCATCATCAACTTCAGCTTCCGCTTTTGGAGAAAGACCATCAATCAGATGGCGATTGTCGTTGCCCAGCAAGAAAGCTTTTAAATGCTAACCCCGACTGCTTTCATAATGTCCATCAACTCAAGTGACAACAATAATCACAAATCGGCCACAAGGTTACCTCATAAATAGAAATTCAATGTGACAAATGAGAATAAGCTCGATCAGTTGAAGCTAGTAATTTCACCATGTCATTCGTGAAATGAAATTTATTTCAGAATAGCATCAAGTCGTCCTCCCTCTATTATGATATTGCCCCTTCGAAATTCTAGCACTTTTTTCCTGATTTTTAGCGGGGCAGGATTTCCAGACGTCGAAATCTTGAAATGCAAAGGATGAGCTCTGTTGATCGTAAAAGAATAGGTGGGGAGGCTCTGAGGTGGGCAACAACAAAGCAAAACAGGGGCTCTATGGATCGCCCGATGGCAGGCAGGGATACAAATTTTTCTCCTCTTTTTTGGCTTTTTTAGAGGCTCAAAAGGCCAAAAATTAACCAAAAATAACAAATAAAAAAAATCATATGGATCGCCCCAAAACACCCACCGTCCAATATGGGCTAATATGCAACCCTGCATGGATCTAACGGATCGCGTATACAATCCACGCCTGTCGCGGAACGGTGTGAGGCACCGTTAAATCCACCAGATCCACAGAATGTCACTCCATCAATTTTATTCCTCACCTGGGGATCATCGACACTCTGCCAGACACCATCCAACAAAACGCAAATGCAGGTTCATGTGGCCCGCTCGTCCTGCCTGGTGACTCGTCGGCATTACACCGACCCGTTTTTTCGGCCTGACATCGTTAGCATGCTCCACTGGTTGCCATCATCCTTCGGTCGCAGCGGCAGGCCGTTGTCCGCCGCCGCCATCGGGTACAAAATTTTTTCGGAGATTTTTCGTTCCCGATAATTATTGTATAACAAAAGCAGCATCACCAAAAAATTAGAGGGCAGTTAATAATACGCAATCAAATTTTGGTCATTTGGCATGATTCTCGAGGCATCCGATATAAATCTCGAGGTAATTTTTTAGCATGTAGCATTCAAACTCCAACTAAAAATCATCCAAAACACATATTTCAACAAACTTAAAGCAAAGACGAACCCAATAACATCAAAATTTATTCAAACCAAGTCAACCAAGCTTCAATCAAGCCGTTAAGCCTCTTCTGAAAGCATTTGTTGGCTACTTGGAAAGTCCAATGGATTCCAAATTTGAAAAACTTATAGTAAAATTAAGCGTCTAAGCAAGGCAAATCCAACAAGCTCAAGGTCACTCAATTCTATTGTTAAGGCACTCAAATGTCCACACATATTGTTTGATTGAAAGAATCTTTCCAAACTGTCTGATGGAGTCATCTGATAATTTTCTTATTTGCAGGGGGTCTCTCTCAAACTATAAATAAAGCTCTACCCACTTCAAGAAAGGGTAGGAAGAGCTGGAGCAGGAACTGGATTGGAAGGAGCTAACTTCCAGTGTCGTTTCAACCAAATTCCTAGCGAAAGCTTCCCGCTCCTATAATCGTCGACCACCGTCGGCCAACGTTTAATGCCCACCGTCAGCCGCCCCTTGTACGTCTCAATGAAATCCCTTATGGAGTCACAACGTGCATTATGGAGTAAGGAAGCACTGTGTAGAGCCACCACGTAGGATACGGAGTAACGAAGCACAGTGAAGACTCAAGACATACGTTGTGGAGTAACGAAATATCATGTGGAGTAACGAGCAACGTTGAGCAATAACGAGGCACCTTATGGAGCAGTGTATCATCCTGAACACCGCACCATGATGCAATTTGAAGACGAAATACTGAAGTTTTGACTACTACTCTCAACTGTAACTACTCCCGACCATTGAACGAGTTCTTTTGTATATAGTTGTTGAACTTCAAGAAACTATATAACATTTTCTCATTTGTAGCAAATCGTTCCGAATGGTTTTTCCCTTTCAGTTTTCCACATAAAAAATTATGACGTCTCTACTTGTCACTTCAATGACTTGCATGCAATACTAAGCAACTAAATAATCAATTTACTACCGAAAATCTTCTGACACACATCGAATATTATTTGACCTCTTCACTCATCTATCTCTCCAAACTTACACAAACGGAAGCTAATATGAAGATGCAAAAATACATTTGTATAACAAAGAAAAAAATCCTGATCAAAAGTCATCTCATAACCTCCTGTAAAATATGAACTCTACTTTTCAATCTAGTGACAAATATGTATCGTGTTGAATCCCTCTAATGGAGTTCAAGATGGAGGTGCGCCCATCTAAAGCCAAGGTAAGTCAAGAAGGATTATCCGACCAAGGCTAAGAAAATGTTTGCTTATCTCAAAGGCATGCATAGGGTCCTAGCTAATAACTAAGAAACTCACCAAAGTCACTCGCCCAATCAGCAAAACTCACACACCACCAACAAACCTATACCACCGAAACATCTGTTGACAAGTCTACATTTCCTTCCAAAGGACCACAACCTATTCCACCTCTCTCAGCCGCTCGTCTAAAGGGTAAACCACATATTTTTGTTGAATGGGACTTTTACATGCTAACCACCTAACTTAATATAACATTTAACCACTCAAATTTCAAATAATATTTTAAATATAAAATTTTTACCACCCTAAAACTTAACACAAAATATCACAAGCGAGTTTAGAAGGATGTTTGTAATGAATAGTGGCTGAATTGTTATATTTAAAATTTGAGTAGGTAGACTGTTATACAAAATATTTTGAGTGGTTGGTACCTGAAAACCATAGTTAAAATTCTAATTATAAACTATGCATTTTCTTTTTAATTAGTCCCTATAAAGTCTTGGTGTGAAATTTACAGTAATGCCTAAAATCCTAAAAATAAAGGTTAACAAGCTATTTACAATGATTCACTATTTTAGAGGTTTGGAGATTTACAGGAAAAATTTTCAAAGCCTCCTCTTGGACACTTTCAACCTTCCATTTACTTCATGCCCTGTGAGACATCATAATCTTGCCCGTAGGGTTCTAATATTGACTCTCTTTTACGTGTTTGGAGATATAAGTAAAGAATTTCAAAGCCTCCACTCTCGAATTCTTTCTTCTTCGATCTTCCCTTTGTTTCATGCCCTATGAAACATTGCAATCCTACCAGTAGGGTTCTAATTTTGCTAAAAAGGGATCTAGAACCAACATAGCCGGTCAGCATATCCCTATATATTGGTTAGGCTATGTGCTATAACTGTGTATATATTGCTGAAATGAAATAAACCTAATATTTCCATTACTTAAGTTAGATGAACATCGTAAAAAATCATATTTGAATCCAAAGTATACCTTTAAGCTTAAGCCAATATGACAAATTAAAAATACATTCAAATCGTTCTTCAAATTGCGAATGAAAATTTGTATTTAGATATCATGACTAAAAGGTGATTATAATGGGTTTATAAGCTTACTTTAAGATGAGTTAAAAGTTAATTACCTATGTATTATACTCATCTTGGAACTGCAAAACCCATGTTGGCCAAAATTTTGATCAGGATATCCTCCCCATATGCGGACTTGTTCGGATCAAAATAAAAATTGATAATGATAAAAAATACTCAAATTATAAAAATGCCAAAAAAGGACTGTGAGTGGCGTCTTAATGTGCTGTATGTTGGGTGTAAATTGAATATTCACGGTTCATCATACACACCAATAGACAAACAACATGAGCTGTGCTCATTTGCTCAAGCAATAAGATGCACCCCAAAAGAAAAATCTACTCAACCAGCATAAATTGAAAGATCTCAGACTACCTTCCTATCACAAATAATAAGTGAAAGGTTAGCAAAAAAAGTTATGGAGGTTAATACAACATTATAATGGAAAGAGAAGCATTTAAATTAGATGAAAGTAAAACATTTTTTTTCACAACAGAAATTTTAGAAAAATATACAGACAGGATGAAGCTAAAGATTACATAGTTCACAGAATTATTTTTGATGCAAAAAAAGTTGTCTTACCTAAGACAGCAGAGAAACTAGAGATACAAACTCTGAGGTGACCCTCCCTTTTGATCTTGTGTTGATCACAAAGTGCTCCGGGTATTTTCTGAGCAGTGCAAGGAGGCCAATCCAGGGTCTCGCTTTGGCCTCACTCTGTGGCCAGTCCTCTGATGTGAGATACCTCCTCACCCTGCTATGATGCCAGGTATTTCCAAATTGCCCCCTAAGCTGAATAAAAAATAAAAAAAAAGATGTGTCAGAGACTATTCCATGCACACTCAGAAGAATAATAGGAAAAATAAATGGACATTTTAGATCACTTTTAATTTTTGTTTTATATATATATTTTTTTTTTTTGTTTTAAGTTCTTACTTGAAATAAAACATATTTTGTATGTCATGACATGTTTAGCAGTATAAAAACACTCAAAACAACTTTTAGATGTTGCAAATTTTTTTCTTTTAAATAAAGTAATTTATTTATTAAAATAAAAAATATGCAAAAAAATGTATTAAACAACATGTATTTAAAATAAAAGCAATAACAAAAATAAAAAACATAAAAATACAAGTGACCACAAACAAACCCTATAAGATATTATGAATGTGAACATCATGATGATAATGGATGAGTGAATTATCATTTAAAGCATGATGCTCCAATCATTTGGTATTGTTTGCAGCATGTCTTATAGTCCGTTGTTTTCTTCTCTTTACATATACTTTTGGTATATCCAGCATCGCAGCATGAGCTGTAAAAATAGAAACATATTCTCATTGGAGTTTAATAACATCAAAGAAATTCCCTGTAAACATCTCTCAGATGAAGCAATACTAACCTCTCAAAATACAGATCAGGCTGTCACATGCATAGTATGAATTCTGATGGTTACCGCAAATATATATATATATATATTTGCATGGGATTGATGAAAGCATTTCAGAAATCAGGCCCTTCAAACAACATGGATTCCTTTAACGAGTGTTTATTTTGATGCTAAAGATGCTCCTAATAAGCCATGTACTATGCATATAACATGCAACGAATACATCAATTTTGACCAAGTGAACGCATTTGTAGGGATTCAAACTATGAGACTTCCTTCTTAAATGGCTGCCAAATTTAGATAAAAAATAAGCTGGTGAAATATTCTTATTCAGATTTAAAATGACATTAGGAGGTCCCTCTGGATTATAGGTCAGGCATCTGGCAGCTATTCGGTCATTTAATTGCCAAAAAATTTATATGCCAGCAACAAGTTGCTGTCAAATTTAACTAGAACCTTGTAGTCTTTCAGATTTACCTAAACTAAAAGACCTTAAAAAAAATCAAAATTAATGTAGAAAATTAAGGGTTTAACAAAATCACACACATGCATCATGCTTCGAGGGTGAGCCTGATAAACTCACCCTTCTGATTGGACTTGGCCGAGCAAGTGAGCCCTCTCCCGTTTGTTTCTAGTAGGCATAAGCACGCTATGCATTTGCATCTCCTCCCATGTGGGGAGTATCGCTTCTATGCAATAGACTGTTCTTTTTTGAATTTTTAGCGCAAATGCCTCATAGAATCCCATGCTTGTATTGGGTTTGCAACCTTTCTTACTCTGGAGGTTTGATCCCTATTGCAGCTGATGGACTTTGGCACTTCTCATGGGCTTGCCGTCAAGCTTAATCACTTCCTTTAGCTCCAGATCATGCCAAGGACACTTTTATGTCATTCCTGTTCGATTTGGATTTCTTTGCCACTTCTTTAACATCACGTCAAAAGTTTTATTGTATGCTCCTACATCAAGGGTTTCTATTGATAGTCCCGCTGTTGTGGGCCTACCCATCCCTCCCGCCAAACATCTCTGGATAGTCTAGTGGTTGATACTAGTCTCCTTTATAATGTTGAATCTCTTCAAATTACATTGTTCAACCTACAGGTATTACTACCTCCTCTTCCACTGATGTTGTTAAGAGGGAATGGCAACTCTTAGTCTATCCAGCCTTCCAGGTTATCATGATTCTTTTATCATGATAGATTTTACTTACCATAAACCAGCCACTACCCTATTCAGTAAACCTACTCTATGTTCTAATGGATAGGTATTTCTAATCTAGAGTTTATTTTTCTACACCTTGATTGAAAATTTTTCATTTTGTTGCCAAGGTTTGGAGATTATTCAATCTTTCATGACTAGTCTTTCTATGTCAGATGATCAATCTATAATGGGAAGGTCAATAACTTCCATGTACTTCTCATATTATCATTGGCTGCAAATTATCGTAGCATCTTCTCTAGGCATTCCTATTTTCTGAACAATCCATGGATGTATATATATTAGAATGGCCTCCTTTTTTTCATTGTTTCTGAGGAACCCCTTACTACGCCTATTTGGGTTGTTTTCCCTCATCTATGGACTCATTACATAAACAAATCCATATTGCACTCCTAGCGATCAATTTTTGGCAAACCATTAAATGTGGATGCTACTATCGTGTGCTCTCTCGACCATCTATAGCACGTGCTCATTGAGATAGACATTTATGTCCTTTGGCTCCATCAAATGTGGATGCTACTATCAATGGGCTCTCTCACCATCTATGGCACGTGTTATCATTGAGATGGACATTTCTGTCCATTTGTCTCATAATGTATGAATTAACACGTCTCCGTAAGGGTGGTGTGCATAAATTAGTTTAAACCAAAACCCAAATTAAATTAAGTATATTTAGTTGTTACTTCTATTTATTAAATGATCATTTGATTTTTTTTTGTATTGAAATAAGAGTTATTTAGATTTTGATTTCTTGTTCGATTTTAAAAAAAAAATCAATTATACCGAGAACAAAATGCAGATGCTATATATATATATATATATATATATATATTTGGGTGTTTGTGTGGTTTCTCGATTTCTCCTTATATAATAATTTGATTTTGTTCATTTCATTATCAAAACCAAACTTTAACTACTCAAAATTTATTTAAACCAAAATAAACCGAACTATATGATGGTTTAGTGTGGTTTGATTTTAACATATGATTTAGTCTATTCATTTATGCCTATAATTTGGTTTTGTTTGATTGGTTTAACAATTCTATCAAACAATTGATCTGAACTGACCAAAAAAATGTCCCTACTTCTTGAAATGATTATTGGCAAAAAAAAAAAATTTGCGGGTTTGCTCTCACATTACAAATCATACAAGTTTTTTGCTCATGATTTTATTAGCTATTTATGCCCACCTAAAACAAGGGATATTGTCCTCAAAGGTTCCATCAAGAGGTTAGCTACTTTGATCAATATACGAAAAAACAAAATAATTGTGGAGTAAATACTTCTAATCATTTAGATAGAGTCTTCTACTTCGCTGAGCGCTGCTCCCGCTGACTTGTTCCCTTGGGATGTTCTTATCATTAGAATATTACTTGAGATTCTATCTCTAAAGTGCCTTCTCCTACTGTTGATGGTTTCTTAGCTGATAATACCCTCTTTATATTTCCAGCTTTTGAAATTGGATATACTAAATTTCTTAGTCATGCTTCAATTAAACATTGGCCAACTTATTGAGTATCCTACCTTTATTATTTCTCCAATCGCTGCTGTAGCCATATCTGCGAATGCAACATGAAACTAATCTAGAGAGGAGAGTTCTAATAATTCTAGCTTGGTTCAATCTCCAGATGTTACAAATTTTGTAGATTTAGCAGATAAAATATTTCAGCTAGTATTGCCTTGTTGAGTCATTTATTAGTAAAAAGCATTTCTCCATTCTCTCAAAATTACTTAGATTTCAAGGAGATGTAATAAATCTCGTAATGATTTTGGCATTCAAGACTAAGCTAATGTATGAGTCAGCACGAACCACTTTTCTAAGATGTCATTACACTCTTTACTTTAAATTAACTTCATCAGGTGCATTTTTCTTTTCTTTAATGGTAGCAGTCTTAGGTAATTGTGTTATCATGTATCTTTTTCATCAGCTAATTTCATGTTTTAGAAAAATGCATACAAAAAATAGTCTCAAATGTATATAGACTTATGCAGATGGACTGGAGATTGCTTCAGTAGTATCACTCCTATAATCTGTACGGAATGGAGCAACATATATTCAAATACTTTTGACAAAGACTAGGATAGTACAGGGATGCTAAAGAGCAAGCTTGTCGACACTGGCATCTTGACCATGAGGTGTCTCGACCTCCAAAGAGGAGAGGTCAAAGATTCAATCACCACAAAATGTAAAGGGTTTAAAACCAAGTCATGTCAATTCTTGTCATTTAAAGGAGTAGATGGCAATGAGAACCAACGCATCAATAGATGATTCCTAGTCTAAATATGGTTAGCATAATTATCGAAATGTAAAATAGCTCAAAAACAACATTTATAGAGAGGAAAAACACTAATGCTGTGTGACATCCCAACCTCTGTATGAAGTTTCCCCATAGGCATCCATTCTCCTGGCCCACAAAGATCGGACAACACAGTTGCTACAGATGATACGACATCTTTCTCTTCTAACTGCAAGAGTTGTTGATTGTCTGTTTCTCTATCAAATCTTGACCTTATGTCCGACTTCTTCTCTGCAAGCAAACAAATACAATTTTTTTTAAGAGAACAACTTGACATCCACATTGCATAAATTTCATAAATCAACAAATATGAATGTAGAATTTTGAATGTAAATGGGATAGTTAATATAATTACTAATCTGACTTATTTTGTCATATAGAATAATTGAATGTCAAAATAAATGCTAAATGTTTGAAAGTTTAAATTGAAAAACAACATCCATGTTCCTCGGGTGCTATTCATAAGTTTTTTTTTTTTTTACTTGCCGCAAATAATGTGGAGATATCAAATGTATGTAGGAGTATCACAAGGTTTCTTCATGTTCGCAAGCATGCGCTAGATTGCATAAACTAGTATGCACGTAACCACAACAAAAAAATTATTCCTACTAAGCAAGTGCGCGAAGCTATTCTTCATAGCCTGCCGCAACCACATTCTAATTTTTCATGATTTACTAGATTATAGTAGCAGGTATTGCTACATGTTTAATTTGGTCTCACTTCAATAAGCTCTGAAATTGGAGTATTTGTTTCATTAGTGATTTGGCAGCTGCCGTGGCATTTGTTGCATGCTTTATGGAACTTTGACAAATATGAAAACTGGATATTTTCAGGACTGTAAGTGACATCATGTATTTCTCTCGTGGAATATATACACAAAGCTAAACTAAATTGGAGCAAGCCATCATCATTTTTTAATATTTAGGCATCTATTTCATGCTATAGAAATTGCATGTGCTGCTAAATAAATAAGAAAAGTGTATTTAGTAAAGTTACAAAGCAAACAAACTTTACATCAAAACTGATGCAAGAGCTCCAACATGCTTAAAATATGTAAAGCTATTTTCTAGAATCCTCTGCAACCACATAATTTTCCAAGCCTAGCTATATACTAGTAGAAAGTGTCTTCAATTCATAGCTAGCATTACTAAAAAGCAGTGCAGAACAAAAAGCAAGAAGATAGATTCATAAATAATGATAGAAATTAAGTTAAATACCCAAAAGAGAATTTCTCAAATTGCACATAAAGAGTAGAAGATTTACCAACTCAATTATTCTAGGTGCCATATATCTGGTACAAATAGAAGAGAAGTCTTCTAGCAAGACACCAAGCTGAACATTAACAAAATGAAATACTAAAACGTTACAAGTCTCTTTCCTATAAACACCATAGAGTAGGACTAAGGTGCTATTTCCTTGCTCCAAAGGTAAGAAAAGTGCATGCTTTTGTTAGGAGAGAAACATAATCGAATCTATCTTTCTAAAGAGTGTCTCACTAGTGCCGAGGCTTGGGAGGCATTGATGCATGCAGTTTAATCCCGCATTACCAAAAGGTTATTTACCTCATGACCACCAAGTCACAATAAGTGCAAATTAACCACTGCTGACTTTCTCTCCTAATAAAAATGGGTACATAAAGACAAACAGAGTAGGAGAATGTAATTGTACTTTTAATATTTTAGTCAAAAGCAACTTTATAAACAGTCGTTCCATAATTTTTTAAATTAATAAAAATACCAACTTAAGAGTAAAAAACAAAAATAAATGTAAACACTAGTGTTAATCATAGCTCAATCCATTAATATATGTTAACACATCATCCGTCATGTCCACCAAATAAAATTTTATTTTACTCAATCAAATACCTTTTCAACATCGATAAGACCATATCAAAAGATCCCTTCATTGCTACTCATGCTTTTACATTAGTTTCCACATAATAGAAAAATAACCTCCCTACAAAACATTATTTTCATAAAAGTAAATTTATTCTTCAATATGAAGATGATTTTTCCAACTCCATAACTTAATTGTAAGTTCGTAAGTTTGATTCATGCATAATATTTACTACACAAACAACTTTTTGTTCAAAAAGATTGATGCCCAAGCTTCTTTAATCATTTGACAATTGTCAGTCTTTAGTATTTAATTAAAAAGGACTTATTAATCAAATTAATCTAACATACTTTACATCTCTCATAATTCTCTAAATATTAATAAGTATCATAAGAACATACACTTTGTTTTGGTTTGGGCATAAGAATATTATGATGCTTTAAATGGGATTTATGATACACAATATAAAATGAATAAGCATAAATCTCCACAGCCTATTCATCAACCCATCAACAGACCATTTGTCTACCCATTCATCATTCTCTCCACCCCTGGCTCATCTAAGACATTGAATTTTCCATGAATAGTTCAAAGCTAATTGTCCAAATATAGAAAAATTGCAGAAAAGCAATTAACAACCATAAATGGTGAATATGTCCATCAGGGAAATTAAAGAGATAGTGACAGCAATAATATTGGCAACAAAAACATGGAATTGAATCGATCAGAAAACTACTATGTCATTCAGGTTTTATTTAAATGATTTCTCCATTTATCAAATTGATGAAAAACTTCTCCAATTTTTTATTCAAATAAGCTAACCTGACTAGAGAAAACCATCACTATACCATCCTCGATGTTACCCCCCTATTTGGTATCAACAATGAGATCCATAGTTTTTAAAAATTTATTTCTAAGACAACTGCATCAAAAAGGAACCTTCTTTAGCTTGTTTTCTTATTACATTTTTTAAATGCTACTGTAGATTTGTATTAAACAAAATCACCATACTCCATGTAGTTGGGCATGAATGTCCGTATGTGTTTATTATAAATGATAATGGAATCATTGAGAGGTGCATGTGCAAAGTTATTAACTTCAAAGAAAAATTTTCGCATGATGAAAGTTGTTCTTTAAAAATAAAAGGCAAGAGAAACATTAAACATTATACCTAACAAAATTTTCTCTTTCTCTAAGAAGGATACCATGGTAATTAAACTTCATAATCAAGCCAGTTTCCAAAATAGAAACAAGAAAAGTATTTGTAAAAGAAAGAGGTACACGTAGTGAATAACACCAAGCCCCCTATCAACATTTATTTTCTCTTTATGTTATGTCAATAGTATCTTCCAATTGTTCATCAAGAAAATAACTAAGAAACATTTTGAATTTTTATATTAATTCTTAAACAACTTTTTCATTTAAACCAAAAAACCAAGTGCACTTTAAATTAAAACTCTAAAAAACACTAAGATGATTACTTTAATCATATTTTCTACCCTTCACCATGAGCAAGAAAAAAAGGCACATAATTAACTTAGATCCCATCCACCAAACTCAACATCTCTGATCATGAAGAGTATATAGATGCAACCAAGTTGGGGAAGGTAATTTCTTATTTCCGCATGGGGCACTAACCAATCTATTTAAGAAAATATTAAATCAATATAGCAAAGAGAAGCAACCTAAAAGCCTTCATGAATTGAAAATGCAAATTATGTCTATTGATATTATTCTAACTATCCCGAAGTCTTAGTTTCTATTTTCTTATAATGTGGGACTACAAAGGTGATCTTATGGAGAATGGAATTGTATACACTAGTGTTTTAATTATCTCATTGTGTTTGATTTATTAGTGCAAGTCAATTTAATTCAAGACTTGAAATACTTTGTATGGTTCAATTCGATTCTTTGTTTCAAAAAATGTTTGATTACCCTTATTTTTCTGATTCAGAATATGTTTAATAACTATTTGTTGCTAATTTGATTCATGATACTAACGTTAAATCCTTCTATGTTGCTATCGTTGATCTTCTATGATGTAAAATTCTTCTTTGTTATTGTTGTTGGATAGTAACTATTTCCTTCTACTATTCTTTCTAATACAGAAAATATTCTATTCACTGAAGTCAGAGAAGTTGGCCTTTATTTTACTTGATCTAGATTTCCCGCTAATTATCAATGTAATTGTATTTGGCTAATTGATTTCCTTCTATTCTCAACAGGTGCATTCTAGCAACAACAAAAAATTGCATGGCATAGCAAAAAATAAAATTGGATAATTGAAAAATAACTATTTTGCTGAAATTGGGATTGATTATTTGTTACTCTTATCAGAATTCAAGTTTGTTTAATTGAAACTAGCAATTTTAGTCTAAATTTTAAGGGATTCTAGAAGGTTACTATTTTTTTATCCTTTCTTCTTCTATTTCTAAAAAGAGATTCTTATTCAAGATTAATTACATTATTAAATAAAATTCAAATTTTCTCTTAATACTTGTGTATGCACTTGGGTGTACATCCTTCAAGCACTTTACAAATCTTCAGGACAATTTCTAGGAAACAATTCTTTTTGTACTAGTATGAAGCCTAGACCTTTAGTTGGCAGATTTTATCATTTATGGCTTTATTTAATTTTTGTTGTTATTGATTTGAGTGTGTGATTGATGTCTTGAGTTTATTATATATCAAACTTCATGTTTGTGGTGTAAATCTCAATCAAAATGAACTTTTATATTCATTCTCAAATTTTTTATAAGATTTTAAACTTTGGCTTATTATATCTTCAACTTGAAACAAATTGAATTTTTTGGTTATGCATAAAAAGAGACTGCCCACATTAAAAGTTGAGAACTTCAAATTTTGATCTTTCGTGTATTTCTTTATGCATCTCATCCTAAGTTTGTATTTTTTAATCCAATATCTTATGATGTCCTACATCAAAGCAGTATTAGAGAGATTACTACAGAATCAAATGAACAGAAAAAATAGCATTGATTGGGTTAAAAATTAATAAACTACATCATCTAACAAAATCGGCTAAACTATGGTTCTAAATGAAATATTGAATCACTATAATAAGGATCAAAATACATTCATGAACTCAAAATTAACTCTTGATGAAATTTCTAACTAGACTATTTTTACCAATCAAACTAAAATTTATTTAATTTTTATGCATGGTTTAAGACTTATAGAGCAAGTGAAATAGCATTACGTTTTCAACAAGTTTGTTAATAAGAAGTGCCTTAACTAAAACCTGTACATTAAAATTTCATCTATGAAGATGAATCTAAAAACTGAATCAATTATCATGACTAATGTTTAAGCCAATTCAATTCATTTTTTAAACCAGATTGTGCATTTATATAATATAAGCATTTCCTATTTATTCGGTTATGTCTATATTCAAATTTTGTTAGCAACTCATGTAATTTGAAGTTCCCTAATTGTACCCCTGAGGACATATTATTATTTTGGTTCTCAATACTTGCATAGTATCATATGGAAGATTTCGCATGAAAAATTCATAGAAAACTAAATGTTAATGGGAATTGTACTTCTATTGCTGATATTAATAGAAGATATATGGAAAGTAATTAAAAAAAAGGTACATCTAAATCTTGAAAATCTAACTATAAAGGTCTTTACAAAGTTAATGCAAGAAAGGATAGGCCATGTAAGATCTTATAGCATACTAGAGCAAGAACATACAAAATGAACTTTTTAAAAAACTGATATTATTCTAGACTTCAGTATATTTGATTTCATTTGATTTCATGAATATGATACCAATATTTTTATATTTTCTCTTTCCATCTTATCTTTGTGAATTCACATACATTACCTTACTAGATGGATATACTCATGTTGTTTGATAAAGATTATGGCCCCTGATAAGGCTAGATATTAAATTTTTTTTTGTCCCTTGGTATAACATATATACTTGTGATAATTCATTAATTGACTTGCAGAAAGCACAAGAATTTTGCCTACATCTGTATGATAACAATCAACTACTTAATTTGGAATCAAAATTTCTAAGTTAAAAACTCTTTATTCTTTGAAAATACAAATTGTGTATTTTGGTATTGTTATAATTGTTCACGAGTAGTAATTTCAACATTCCTACCTATTTTGTTGTAAGCATGCCTCTAAAGATGATTATATTGAGAATAAGATACATTCTCTAGTATTTTGATGATCTCGTTTAATTTAATTTGCTAGTGCAATTTAACACATATCAGCTCCTACAGTGCTTGGTTCAGCGGTAGTCAAACATTCATATCAACATATCATTAATTTCCTTTTTTCTTCTGCTTCAACATATGTTCAGCCATTGTTTGTCGCTAATTTGATCATTTTGATTGTTGTTGAAGCTATATCTATTGTATAAGTTTTCTTTGTTACTAATGTTAAGGCCTTCTTTGAAGCTAAAGACATCTCTGTTACCATTGCTAGAGTGTGCCTTATTCATTCTATATATGGTTCTTCCTTTGAGAGAATTCGCTGAAGCAGAAAAGTTGAGCCAATATTTCATGCATTCTGGATCCACCAGCAGTTGTTTAGTTTCCTTATATTCCCATAATTTGCACAGTAATAGTATTCAACTGATTGGTTTCCTTCTCCCAACTAGTGCACCAAGGAGGAACCAAAATTGCTTGGCCTTGAAAAAATGGGATTTGAAAATTGACTTTTTTGTTGAAACTGAGATAGGAAATTTTTTTTAAATTTGTTGGCAAGAACCAAATTTGTTGACTAATTATTACAAGGAGCTCCTTATGCATAAAAAATTATGCTTAAGCTTTAATAAAATTTATATGTTTTTCTCAATACTTTTGTGTGCTTGCTATGGAGCATTTGAACGCTTTCCAAGGCTTGACAACAACTTACAAGGCATGATTCTCCTAACACTGGCAATATGTCAAGGTCTAATTGGTGACTTTTATCCTTTGTTTTTTATCATAATTATTCATGAGTGATTTGCGTTCGTAATTGAGATCTTGTGAAGTCCATTACATACTAGTTCCCTCATTCGTGATGTGAATCTTACTTATAGTGGAATTTTATATTTTTAATTAAATTAATTGTAAAATTTCAGATTTTGGATTATCTAATCAAAGGGAACTTAATAAATGTGATTTCTAATTTTGTATCAAAATACTAATCTATACCTAAAGTAAAAGGTACAAATTACGATCATTTGTGTGTTTCTTTGCACATCTTATCCTGAGCCAGCATTATTGAACCTTATACCTTAAAATGCCCAACATCACAAAAGCTATGGCTTGAGTATGATGATTCACCAATGTGCAGCATAATACCTTGCTCAATCCAAAAAGCATCCACAAGAAAAAATTATGCATTCAAAATGCTCCATGACTACATCATCACATTAAAGATGCCTTGGCTCTTTAATAGATCTTTATCACACTAGGCATGCACAAATATCATGATACAATGATATCAAAAAACATATGTCATGACAGAAAAGCAAGGTATGGAATAGGGAAGAGGCCCCAACAACTATATCCATGAGATATCTAAGAGGACTTATAAAGGGGGATATGTCAAAATAAAATGGAATCATAAAGCTCCACATTATTCCCGAAGAAGATTTCATATTCCAAATGACAAGCCAAATTGCATGATTAAGAAAAAGGACTTTTGTTTGATATTAGTTCAAAAAAAACTCTTTCAAAAGACAAAATATAGAATGCAGTTGAAAAAAAGACATGGAAAGTACAGCAGTGAGGGAAGCAAATAAAAAAGATTCCAAGTTCACTAGTTCTACTCTTGCAAAGACAGACCTAAGACCAAAAGGCTGACAAAGGGAAGGAGAGTCGCTGGTGGATGGGGATGAATAAAGCCACAAAATCAGCATATTGTCGTTGCTAAGGTAAACAAGGATTATCCACATAACCTCATGTTAAATCAAAACGCATCAATCTAAATACTTAAAATACTCATAGTGCTTGAGAAAATGTGTGGACATCTTGACTTCTCTGAATTTCTCAATCTCACTAGAATTGAAGTGGAATTTGCCTACCCCAAACCCTAGGAAGCCCTTCTACATCAGCTAATGTATCCTAACTTCACATTATAATAATGGGATGACTGAGCTTGGCTTTACAACCTGACAAAAAGAACAAGAACAAACTTGGATGGAGATGCAATGCCAGAATCGGTACACTTAGTAGAATCAAAGATTTGCTGAACCATGGCAAGTTCTCTTAGGTAACCAGAAGGTACAAAGGGACTGCATCCATGGATTCACGCAAAAAACATGGAGAAAACTCGCTGACATGCAAAGCAATCGAGATAGAAGATAGACTAGCATTGAAACAGATGGTTCCAACGTTCGCTTTGTCATTTGAACCTAGTGCAAACTGCAAACTGCAAACTGCAAACCAAATTTGGGATTTAAACAAACTAGAACTCTGCATATATAGTAACTTCAACACAGCTTCATATAAAAAACAAAAAACAAGTCATCCTAATCCCGTGCACATAGTTTCCTCAAACTACAGCAGAAGTGCGGAAACATGCAGGTCCGACAAAATCAAGAAAAGAGCCTAATACCGGCTCATCCCTAATCCTTAACCAATAAAATGAGAAATCATGATAGCTGCCAACAGAGATGAAATTATTGACATACTGACCCATTGCCTGCAGCCCTGGCTTCCCCTGCAAGGCAGAATGTGGCAAACCGTAACTGCCGTACCTCTCCGCTTCCAACGCCCCCCTCCTCATCCTCTTCGCACCTCCCTCTTCCATATCATCGTCCTCCTCTTCCACCTCCCGCACCTCCTCATATCCCGCGATCCTCGGCCGGGCAGACGCTATCTTTCGCCCCGCAAATGGAAGTGGAGGCGGTGGGATGTGGCGTTGTACAGATGCCGTAGAAAAGATCGATCGAGTGGGAAGTAGAAAGTAAAACTTCTTGTCACCAATCTGGAGAAGGTCCTGAGAATCGAGCTTGACGGGTGGGTTTCCTGGAAGATGGAGTACACCCTCGACGAGGCACCCGTTCTTGCCAATGACGTCGAGGGCGAAGCGGCGACGCTGAAAGTCGTAGAAGATGCGTGCGTGATGGCGGGAAATATTCATTCCACCCCCGAGGCTAGAGAGGTCTACGTCGACAGCGGACTTCTTGCTGTTGCGACCCAGCATGATCGAATATGTCTGCATGTAGTACTCGAAATCCTCTCCCTGGAGCTTAGCAAAGCCTGCCTCAACCTCACCGGGAGCGGCGGCGTTGCTTCCTCCAACCATCGCCATCGGCCTCGTCTTTGATTGAGTGGCGCGGTAGCTCGCGAGAGAGAGCACAGCAGGAGCGCGAGCACCTGTTCCTTTTGTGTGGGCACTGCCTCATGTAGTCCTCTGAGTCTGGAATGAGTGGACCTGGCTAAAGTAGATTTTAAAAAAAAAAAAATAGAGGAGAAAATGCTAAATAAATAACATGAAAATTATGTTTGATTTGGGAAAATTATGGAAAGTAAATTGAATTTATTTTATAAATTATAATGGGGCTTCATAAACTTAATTTCTCATTAAGCTATAAAGTTTTTGTTGGTACATTTGGTTTGATGGAACCCAAATGAATATATATACATTTTGCTTCACAAATACAAATTGCTTATTTAGTTTAATTTAATAAATAAGTTTTTGGATTCAATTACATTTTTTGACGAATATATTCTTCATTGACAATTTTATAATCAACTCCAAGAAAAAGGATTGAAATTTTTTAGGTCATTGTTGTGACTTGTATATCCACTCATCATAAGTAACAACTTGATTTTCTTATCAATTATATGAGAAATGGAAATATATTTCGATCGATTTTCTTCAATCAAATTAATGGGTTAAAAAAATTCAATTTAATTATTTTAGCATTGTGTTATATTTGAATATTTTGTCATAATAGAAAAGAAATTTATGTTAAATTTGTATAATAAATAATGATTTCTTTTGATTTGATGAATGCACACTAGACCTTGAATTCTAAATAAAAGAAATTATCTCATTTGTAAAACAATTTAGTAAGGATTTGTATGATTAAATTTAGTATGCTAAGCTAAATTCAAATAATAAAATGTAACATAAAATTACTATGAGATAAAAATAACATGAAGACATAGAGATAAGTTTTATAAAATCTTAGTTTAGTTGATTATGTTACGAGTGTTGGGTGAATAATTTATTGATAATCAAATTGAGTATAATAGAAGTGGGAACAATAAAATGAATGTGTGACAAAATTCTAAATTATAGTTTGATGATGACATGAGATGCGTTATATGATGGTGGTGTCAATTGAGTCTTGACGATTAATATAAAGCTTTACATGACATACAAGTTAGGAAAGCCTGTAAGCTTAGTTAAGGATTAGGAAATAAGGTTAGTTCAAATTAAGGGGTTTTAAGCACGCCTTGTAAGGAAAGTGTAAAGATTGACAATGTTTTTTATATTCCTTAAGACAATTGAATGGGATGATGGAGTGTTTGTTAGTAGTGGTTAGTTTGGATGTTGATGAGGTTTCCATGGAGGATGAACTAGAGAAAGGTTAATTTTGTAGTTAATATTGTTGCCTTAGGTTTGCTATGTATAGAGTTATCTTCGAGCTTTGTAAGGTTAAGCATGTTTTGGAGGAAGGCCTAGGCATGACTGTGTGGGTTGAGGAGGATGAAATGAATGATTTTGAAGCATGGTTGTGAGCTAATATATATATAGGAGAGAGGAATTAAATAGAGAGAGGAGATGAAAGAGTTCCTATTAAAATTTGAAGCACCAAACACCAAACAAGTTCAACCAACAAGTTAGAAAATAAAAAAATTTGTTTTATATAATAATAGCTCATTTTTATATTATAGGTGATATTTATAATTTTTTTCAATGTAAACCTAGAGTGTTTGAGTTTGGTGCCACATAAAAGTAGTCTCATGGATTGATGAATTATCTTAATAATAAGAGAAAGAGAATAATAAATAGTAATTACATAACAAAGGCATCATAACTGCCTTTTAAGGTTAGAGTGGTTTCTTTCAAACAATAAATCTTTTTCGATATTTTTTTATGGGCAATCAAATAAGGAAATTAGAAGATTCCTTAAAGGTTGCTAAAAAAGTCACATAGATGTGAAGGGAATAAGGGCTAGTGAAGCATATTCGGAAATGGAGTGAGAATGATTTCAGGCAATTGAACAATTGGAGTATTTAGAATTTGATGAGTAATGTCAACCAATTTTATGATTTAAGATATATGTTTGGTAATGAATGTAAGGAGAATTGAACTTAATGCAATGTATGAGTTTAGGATCCGTAAATTGGTTATCATACAAGTGTTGGTGCTCCATCAATTTTATTAAACATCAAAGTATACTATTCCAACTTGAAATCCATATACCTAGTTATTATTTTTGGGTCAAGATTTTACTATCCATCTTAACGTCGAAGTTTCATTAGATAGAGTTTGATTTTTCTAGTTGATTGAGTATCTATGTGGAGTACTTTCTATTATTATAAAATTATTTAAAATACTGTTATTAAAATCAATAAAGTTGATGTTAGCATCGATTTTTGATGTCACAAATACCATATTCCTTTGTGATGTTGTGGGAGCATGGGGCACTCACATGAGCTCAAGGAGTCTGTGAAGATGTTACCAGATGCACAGTCTCTAGACTAAAATTTACCCCATCCTGATTGTACTTAACAGTAACTACCACTGATCTGTGATGGTTCTTCATTCTAGGGCAAGCAGAACGATCATTCTGAGTCATATGTGGTCTAATCCGTTCATTAAGAGCTTTTTTCGTGTTATGTGGCGTGATTAACGGACTTCTAGAGCAAGAAAATGATAACAAAGACTTTAAGGGTCTAGTATGGCCACGCCCAAATCGGGCGTAACCACACCTACCCCCTCCACAAAAGGGTTGAGGGAGCCGTCGTTTGCATGGGCATGCTCGAATACGGCGTGACCACGTTGCAACACAGAGGCCACGACGTAATTATGTTGTAGGACAGCGTGACAACGTCGAACCTTCCTTCAAACTTTTAAGAGCCACCATCAGCATGACCACGCCTGAAGGCGATGCGACCATGCCATAACACAGAGAGCCTGGCATGATTATGCCAAAATATTGGCATGAACACGCCGACCTCGCAGGTAGAGCAGCGTAACCACGTCGGCTCACCCAAATTTCAAGATTTGGCCGGTGGCCCTAGGAAGTCGTGCCACCTAAAGCTAAATCTTCAGGCCCTCAGACTTTGGGAGATCTCTTTGGTATTATGAAAAGGTTAGGTGGATTAACCCAATTTGGCAAGTCTTAAATGCCCTTGATTAGCCATTTTTGGCTTCATTAAGGAGCACTTTCGGATTTTGTATGGGGAGACTAGCTTAAGTTTCCTTTCTTCCTCATTTCACCCATCTCCTCCTAATTCCAGTTTTGGGTTGGTTAGTCGAGCTTGGCAGAGCACAAGAGAGAGCTTCATCTTCCTCTTGGAGATTTTTGGAGCTATCATGGAGAGAAAGGTGACATCAAATGACATGTTGGTGAGATTCTCTAAAAAACTCTAGTGTTTCTTTCTTAGCTAGCCCAAGGTGTAGTTTTTACTAAGTGTTATGGGTTTTGGTCGCCTGCACGAGGTGGGTTTAACCTGGTATCGTCCAACACAATCAATTGTTCATCATCGGACAACGTGATTGGTCTAAAAATACCAATCAACCCGACCGTACTCCTTTTGATTGAACAACTTTATGGTGTCTTCATGGGTTCGACCGCCCACGCTAGGCAAGTTAATCGATCAAAACTGGTCAGCACGACCACACACTTATTGATTGATTGTTTATTTTCTAGAGGAATCCCTAGGTTATGAATCAAATGCATGACAAAATCCTTTGTAAAGCCAAGTGATTTCTCGTTGCAAAGCCTAGACATAAATCATAAGTGGGTTGAAATCCCAATTTCCCCTTGCTTTGGCATTTCCAACCCTTTCCTTGAAGGGGTTGAGATATTTGGATTTTGTGAAGAGAGAAAATTTTTGTAGCTAGCTCACTTTTCAAAATTATAAGGAGTCGTGAAATGGGAAAACTTTTGTAGTTAGTCCATTTCACAACATTGTGGAGAGATTCCATTTAGAAATTTGAAGGTGAAGCTCCCTACATGCCTTACCAAACAGGAGGCAATTATTTGCATATTCAAGTGCTAAATCCTAGGTACCTAAGTGAGGATGTTAGTACAAGTATGAATCTCTATTGATCGTGATCACTTGCATCATGTTGAGTTTGTATTACATCTTGCACTTTGCATGTTTCATTGCACATTGGCTCGACCAGCAGCCCCAACATGGCCAGCCTCACACTTTGGCTCGACCGACCACCCTAGACATGGTCAGCCTTGCACTCTGGTTTGACCGACTGCCCTAGCTTGGGTGAGCGACCACTTTGCTCCAATCGACTACCTTGGCTTAGTCGATCAATCAGTTTGGCCCGACCAGTTGCCCCAGCTCAGTCAATCAATCACTTTGTATTGACTGGTTGTCCGGCGAAGCCTACATAGCACATTGCCTCAATCGACAGCCCCGACCCAATCGACAAAGCACATTGCCTCAACACGTTGCCCCGCCCTGACACAGTTCGCATTGCATTTTGGTCCAACCGGCCGCCCCGACCCGGTCGACCAATCACTTTGGTCCAGTCGGCCACCTTTGCCCGACCAAGCCCGTTAGATATGTTGTTGTGGTTGACCAACCTGGTTGACCTGATGGGTCAAAAAACTTATTCTAATTATACATTCTATGTTTTACATATGTATTAGTATTGATTGCATGACTTTGCATTGTCACATTAATCACTCTGCACCCTTATCGGGCATCTTATAGAATATACCCTCACATGGTCGCGATAAGTACTTATGCCTCCCAACATCACATTACTCCACTTCTGTTTGTGGCATCCTTATGTCACTTAGCACCATGTCATAAGTAGTTCTCACTTACACTTGTTCACTTTTGTGTGATTGCCTTGCATGACATTTTCCTTGTATATGACTTATATGCTTGTAGTTGTATGCATTTGGATTTGTGTCTTCACGCACTTATCCTACACATTCACGCATCATTTGGTCGGACGACTTGCATATCAAACCTACCCGATGTGAAATTCTCCCCAATAAGAATTATTTCACCTTCTTTTCATACCACACCATATCAGACTGTCGTAGGTATCCCTCCGAGTCACTGCCTCCACGACATACCCACCCTTTCGAGTCACTGCACCCCATGCACTCAACATTTTTATTCATTACCTCCAAGACACACCCATCTTTCAGGCCCTACTTTCACGATACGCCCACTCTTTCGAGTCACTGCCTCCACGACACACCGTTCTTTGGGGCAATACCTCCATGGCACACCCACCCTTTTTGTTTACTATCTCCATAACACACCCATTCTTTAGGCCATCGCCTCCATGATAAGTCCACCATTTCGTGCGACTGCCTCCACATCGCACCCATTATTTGGGTCGCTGCCTCCACAACACGCTCATCCCTTTTGGGTCACCGCCTCCACGACACACCCATTTTTAGGGCCGCTACCACAACGATACGCCCACTCGTCCGGGTTGCCTCCATGATACACTCATTCCTTTGAGTTGCTGCCTTGTTGACCTCAATTTTGATGAGGTCTTCTCTTCTTCTTTTTAGTACTTAGGATCTAGCCTTAGGCTTTTCCTTTGACTATCTTAGAGGACTAGAATTGGGATCCACCATCTAGAATTTCAAACCACTTCTTAACTCCCTGCAAACTCCACAAACTCGACCGTAGACCCCTAATCACCTGGAGGATTGAAATCAAATGTGGAAGTTTAAAGGATGAGTTCCTATAGGACTCTTTGGCCTTAGGATCGCTCCGGGTGGCCTGGTCTGGTGAGGGGCCGACTTACACACACACTACACTTATACACTACACTTTCACACACCTCCTAAAACCACACCCATACCTAACTTGACCTCCTGACTCATGTAGGTGATTCACATGGATGGTCCTTAACCCCTAAGCCCTTGGCTAAGAGGGATAGGAACAACATAGTGGATGCCTCAAATGAGTCCCTTCATGGCTCATGTGGGCTTGATATGGCTTCATGCCTCAACCAAAATGATTTCATTCCACTTATATTCACCCAATCTTCAATTTTCCAAATCTTCAATTTTCCAAATTTTCAATTTTCCAAATTTTCAATTTTCCAAATTTTCAATTTTCCAAATTTTCAATTTTCCAAATTTTCAATTTTTGACCCCCGGGACCCTACACCCGCTTAGCCTACCCAAAACCCTTGAAACTACCCAAAATTTGCAAAATCACCTAAATTGCCCAAAATTCCTCAAAACCAATCCCAAACATTTCCACATCACTCAAATTAATCATCCATAGCCAAAAATACCAAAAATTCCAAAAATACCTCCCAATACCCTCCAAATACCCAAAATACCCTTCTTGACCCAAAAATCCAAAAATTCAGAAAATTCCCAGAAAATTCCAGAAAATCCCAAATATTCCCAATTTCATTTTGTTCAACTACACCATGGGCTAATTTTGTCAATTTACCCTACTTTTGTCAAAACCCCCAATTTGACCCATTTTAACCCTAAGTGAACCCAATGTCAAACTAAACCTATCCAATTGACCCAAATTCTGGTCCAATTCAATTTTAAACTTCAATTCAACATTCCCAACACCAATCTAGACCAAATCCAAGTCCAATTTGATTGACATTTGGATCCAATTTCACTTTTGGCCTTAAAGCCCAATTTGGACCCATGACCCAAACTTAACCCAAACTCACCCAATTCAACTCCAATTGACCCCAAATATTTTCTAAACCTTCCTTAACATCCCTACAAACAAAACACTAACATGATTTGCCCAACATTTAGACCCAAACCCCACTCAAATTCAACCCAAAGCTAAAAAGCCCAATTTTGACTTAAACCCAAACCTAACCCAAATGAGCCCAAATCCCAAAATCAAAGCCCAACCAAAGTCAAAACCTCTTTGAAACACTCCCATAAACATTTCCCAACATTTATTTTACATCAATTTCAACCCTAGCCCAACATTGGCCCAAGTTAGCCCAATTTGACTTATATTGGCCCATTCACCAAAGGAGCCCAAATTCAACCCAATTCAAACCTAAATCACTCCCAATTTGCTCCAAGTCACTCATGACACATCTATGAGCTAAACCCAACAATTATTTGGCCCAAACTCTTTACAAAATTCCCATCCATAAATTCATTTTTAAACTTAAAGGCCCATTCCTTAAACCATTTTAAAAGCCCATCTTTTACCACATCCAAGGGCCCAAAATTGGTCTCAAAGCCCATATGACATTTCCCCTCATCATACTTTCAATTAAACTCAATACCTAAGTCCTAAATTCATCATCAAATCATTCCAAATCAAGTTTCATACAAATTTCCATCAAATTACCAAAAATTCCTAAAATCCATTTTCATGAAATTGACCAAACTTTTTCCAAGCCAAAGGTGAGCCATGAAGTCATGCATGAGCCACATGTGAGCCATGAGAGCCTTGGACACTCCACCATGCCATATTGGGTAAGAAGAGGGAGGGCTTTCCTTAATCCCTAAAGCTCATTAGCCTTAATCATGTTTCACCTAAATTTAAATTTAATCCAAATATATTTGGATGGAGACTTCTCCATGCCAAACCAACTCGATCCCTTTGATCCCCCACAACATCCAAAGCCACCTTGAGGGGTGCACCAAGCCCAAATGGGTGGATTGACCCATTTAGACTCAAAACTAGCCATGCCCCATTCTACTTTGGATCAAAGCCTTTACACATGGCAATTGCCAATTGCTTGCACCAAGTCCCAGCCCCGACCCACCCGACCTCGAGGGTGACCCATGCTCGGCCGGCCGGCCACTGTGCCGCCGGAAAACACCTTGGCCGAGAGCTCACATGTGAACCAACTTTGGAATTCTCCCTCGCCGAGCCGCCCCATCCCCGCGGCCATCGTAACTGTTCTTCTCTTGCCAAGAGCAGTCGATCCCAAGCCCTAACTCTCCCGGGAGGCCCTCCACCCTCTCCTATTTAAACACCACCCCTCTCGGCCATTAGAGGTGCCGAAACAAACCTTAAGGAAACTCGCCAAAATTGTTCCGCATTACTCCCCATACACAGAGCACTTGATCCCCACCGAAATCCCCCGCCATTTCTTCTCCGTAAGCTCAATTTCGCAGTCGAAATCCAAGCCCAAACCAGGACACTTCTCCACAGGTGAGCCAATCCCCAAATCGATTGGTTCTACACCTTCACCGTACCAAGAGAAGGTGTCCACCAGCAAAAGCCCCATCTCCGAGCCACCCAGCTTGCTCCGACCTCCAAGCTTTGTGATCGGCCGTGGTCGAAACCCTACCTGGCAATTCACTGCACCGTGAGACTTCATCCGGAGCTTGCGGGATCCAATCGAAGGTGAAACAACCCTCGCATCGAAGCCACACTTCTCCGAGCAAAGGTATGGCCTCACTCTTCTTCCCGAGCTTCGAACATTCTCCATTTTTATTGCGTAAATTTCATCCCACATAAACCGTATGGATGTGTTCGCCTTCTCAAGACGAATCCATGGAGCATAAGAACACGAAAATCCATCGAGTATCGAGCGAGATCTTAGTGGATTTAGTGTGGACGGCTCTCCGGTGAGGACGCTCGGGGACGATGAACGGATGTCGTCCATTTAATACACGCGCGGACGGACGGCTCGGATGGCGTCGGACCGCGGAGATGGTACGCGAACCGCGGGGCCCGGCCGCCGACTCCAGCGGCGGCGTCGAATGGGAGCGCGCCGCTTGGCCGTTCGGAGATGCCGAGGATGACGCGGCGCCGACTCGGATAAATAGAAAATTAGGGATATTTTCTATTTATTTAATTCCCTAAACTTGGAAAATTCATAACTTTGTGTAGGAAAATTATAAAAATAAAATAAAAATACCCTCTTGCTCACTGAACAGAGGAGAATAATGTGGAAAAGAAATCATTTAATTTCATCAAGTATTTTATTTTTAATAATTTATTTACTGTTTGCATTATTTTAATTCTCCATGCATATAGGAAATTCCCCATGGTATGAGACCATAGGGCTTTTGAAGCCTCTGAATTTGGGAACATTCCCTGAATTTTCCAAAGTCAGAGGCCATCCCTATGAGAAGTTATTGATTTTTCAAATTCATGTTACTGTTTTGAGTATTTTAATTCCAATAATTAGCATGTTGTGAAATAAATTCTAGGAAAATTTGGTGATGTTCCTTATGACTGAGAGGACCTTGGAAAAATAGGTTTTGAGTTAGTTCATTTAAAATAACCCTAATCGGCTTAAACACCCAAAATAGATCCCTAATTAATTGGAGCTAACCATACATCAAATTGACTTGAAATTAATTCTCCATTGACCTTTAGGATCAGAGGAACCCACCATAAAAATTTGAGGTCAATTGGACTTGGTTAGCCCTACTAAATGGGTTGATTAAGTCATTTAGTCAATTTGAACTTTAAAAATTCATAACTTTCAAAATATCTTTCAAAAATTCATCAAATTGGTTTTGGAGCCTCTCTGATATTAGGGGAATTTAAGAAAATTAAAATTTCAATTTTCTAAAAAAGTTGATTTTTAATATTATTTTAATATTTTTAATAATTAAAAAATAATAAAAATCACAAAAATAATAAAATTCACCAAAATGTCACATTTTGAATTTTAATCACTTAGGAACAAACCCCATATTTTTCTTAGGTCTATTTAATGAGATATTAAATTTTAAAGCCCTAGGGTAATTTTAAAATTAAAAAAATGTATTTTCTAGCATTTTTACCAAAATAATTATGATAAATCATAGAAAAATCAGAAAATTGCAAAAATTGATTCTCTGGTTTCCTTGATATCAGAGAGATTTTTGAAAAGTATAAAATTCATTTTTCAACATTCATTTTATTTTTAAATTAATTAACACTCCAAAACTTAAAATAATTATAATAAAAATAATATAATTCAAAAAATCACCAAAATTAGTCCAAGTGGTCCTCTGGTCATTAGGAATGTCCCCTAATTTTCTTAAGGACAGAAACTTTCCCTTGGTCATGTTATTAAATTTTCCTTGGAAATCTCTATTTTCTACCAAAAATAATTATATAAATAAAGTAAATACAGAAAAATCACATTTTCTCCTCTCATGTCTTTATTGACATATGAGTGAAGTCACATAAAAATTTCAAGTTCATTTGAGCTCAATTTAGTGAGTTATGAAATTATTAAGCTTAAAGGGTAAAGTGGTAATTAAAATTTTAATCCTTAATTAAAACTTTAGGTTTAATAAAAAATTAACAAGTAAAATATTTGATCCTAATCTGATTTGGATGATTGAAACTTAAATAATTAAAGGGTATAAATCCATTAAGCAATTTAAAATAATTAAACCTTAATTAACTAATTGATTAAATTTGGAAGAATAATAAAATTGGAATTATTAAAATAGGGATATCATTAGGAAGAGATTTATTCTTTAATTTAAAAATCCCTAAATTAATTATCTCATTAATATTCAATTCTTAATTAAAATGATAACTCAAATTTAAAATATTAAAAGACTTAATCATTAAACTAAAGTTAAATTATTAAACTCTTTTAAAATTTCAATTAAAATTAAAAATAAAATTAAATTAAAAATTAAATTAAATTAAGTAAATTAAATTGAATTAAATTAAATTAAATCAAATTAAATTAAATTAAAGATTAATTGAATTAAATTAAAGATTAATTGAATTAAATTAAATTAAATTAAATTAAAATTAAAAGTTGAATTAAATTAAAGATTAAATTAAATTAAATGAATAAATTAAATTAAATTAAATTAAATAAAAAAATCAAATTTAAATTAAATTAAGTTAAATTAAGATTAATTAAGTTAAATTAAATTAAAATTAAATTAAATTAAATCAAATTAAATTAAAATTAAATCAAATCAAACTAAATTAATTTAACATCAAACCAAACTAAATTGAATTAAATTGAATTAAATTAAATTAAAATTAAATTAAATTAAATTAAATTAAATTAAATTGAATTAAATATAACATCACCAAAGACATAAAGAATTCAAAATAAATATAAAGCAACTTGAACACTATTCCAAATTTAAACCCATTAATTGAATTTAAACTAAATCACAAACTGAATCACAAATTTACCCTCGAAAGCTTTAGTTGTCATAACTCCTAAACAGAATATTAAATGAAATGTTACTTCACTTATAGGACATTCAAACATCTTAGTTCACTGAGTAAGATAATAACAAAACTTAACTAAACCTCGGACGGTTAATTCATTTGTGTAATTGAATTCATTTGGACTTAAAACAATCCTAGAAATATTGAAAAGATGTTTAAGATTTGCCTTAAACACTTCCTCGATATGATAGGATGTTCATAGGAACAATTGAACTCAATTGTTCTTTGATGAAGAAAATCGTCTTCAAACAAAAACACAAGGAACCTAGACGTCATAGGAAATGACTAGCTATAGGATTAGGAACTTGGTAGAAAACCATAACCCTTACCTTAGCTTTACCCAGGAATTTGCTTAAATATTCTAATTGTGTTTAAAGTGCAGCTTGGGATGACGGGAAGACCCTCCAGGTACGCTTTTATTTTATTGCAATTTACTTTCTTGCAATTTACATTATTGCAATTTATTTAACCGCATTGCACTTACTTTTCTTGCATGATAAACAATTGTTGCATGAAAACCCACACCTTTAGGATAGTCCCTAAAATTGAAAACCAAAACTAAGTTAAAAGTTATTGCAAGATAAAATTCACCGCCACAACATTTCAAAATATAAAACAACTCAAAATTTAATCACAAACGTAACACAAAACTACAATTACAACTAAATTAAAACGTCCTGTTGGATGATCGGGAATACCTCGGATGATGTAACCTACGTGTTGCTAACGGGATTTCCCACGGTCTAAATGAAAGTGTGGAACTCATTCGATTGAGTTTAGCAAATTCATCCGGACTAAGTGAATCCGATAAAAATAATGATGCCGGAAGGATGGAACCGCGGGATCTTAACCTAGGTGTCGTTATAATCAACTTTAAGATTTGTTTTAATTAAAATATTGAAAACACTTGGAAATTAAGATTTTCTCTAAACCAAAACACTCTTCTCATCCCCGATTTATGACTTATAAAACTAAACCTCTGCAACAACAAGAAGCTTGGAGCATGATGGGCAAGACGGCTTATCGTCACCACAGAAACTCTGGCCTACTTCAAAGAAACTTTCCTAGAATTAAATAACAAAGCCATAGGACTTCGAGGTAGTTTGCCTAGTGCAACATAAATCCTCAACTCTTCGTTAGGCATTTGCATTGCAACTCGAGCCCTAACCTAGGTCTTAGATTCCGAGGTAGTCGTCCGATACGACATAAACCCTCACATCTTCGAGGTCCGTTTGTATGATTCTATCATATAAATATAAGTCCCAATTAATTAAAATTGGCAAGATTGAAATGTTAAATAAACATTAGGACTTTCCTAAATTCAAGCCAAACAATAAGATAGTCGGGAAATTACCGAAGTTCGCTTCGAATCCGTAATTTCTCCTACTTTTCTTCCTTTGAATTCCCAAAACAAAATGTTCCAAACTTGATCCATTCCCTATTGAAATTCCAAAATTCAATTCCTTGAAAACTTAAACTTTGAAATCCTTGAGAGCAGAATTATTGATTATTATCGAGAGTTTTCTTAGGTGATTCCCGTCACTTAATATGTAATTAACTATAAGGGCTTGCCCTTATAGAGAATTTTAAAGAACCTGAGTAATATAAACTCCGTTTAATGCTTTCATATTAAGCTGGGAATTTGTCGGCTTATAAAATTGGTTCGCGACCAAACGGATGTCACAAATTTTCTAGTTTATTTAATCGAGCCCCACCATTAAGCAAGTGTGTCTATCCTTGGGATGGATACACGAGTCATGGTGCGGTGCTCGTTTATATAAACTATTCGGGATGTGAGATCGGTTTGATTTCATATCTTAAAATCTTCAAATTTAAAATTATTTTCAAAATCAAATACTACTTTTCAAATTATTTATTTAAACTAAAAATTCGCCGACAACTTCTGTTAGGCGACCCCTTTTCAAAATAAAAAATACAACCTAAAAATATGTCGACATGCCTCTACGACACACCCTCTCATAAGTCATTGCCTCCATGACACACCCATTCTTCGGGCTACTGCCTCCGCAATACACCCACCCCTCCGGGGGACTGCCTCTATGGCACACCCATTCCTTTGGGTTGCTACCTACACAACACACCCTCTCATGAGTCACTACCTCTACGACACACTCCTCACCAATTTTACCATATGTTTGCTTGCATTTGCATTTGCTTTTACATTTGCATGCATGAATGATAGCACGCCAGGCACGATAGGCAAGTGACTCCATTTTGTTCGCGATGCATTTGCATGTATTGCTTGATGATGGGTCAATCCCGATGAGCAATGCAAGTTAAAGCATCAAGATTAATATCAGTATGACTTTGTTAAGGATCCAAGAGATATAACTCATATCACCTTGCATTTTAAGGGTCTGCCTTTAATCAACCTTATTTTAAAACTAAAAAAAATATTTTTTTTTCACTTTATTACATTCAACATAAATTTAAATTTATGCATGTAGCAAGTTAGACTATATGTAAGGCTAATTCTTTTCAAATCCATTTTTTTTGTTTGGGGTCGGTTTGGTGACCCTATTAAAGTCATACGTACCTGGAGACTTAGCCCGAGCACTTAAATGTTAGTCAGGATACTTTTGGTTAGATGGTGTGCTAGGCTAGGACTAGGATGTTAGGTAATATTTTTGATGCCTTTGGCTATTGTTTTCTACTACTTTTTTGTTCTAGTCATCTATCACTTTTGTGCTTTTTAGTGTACTTGTGTGTGCCTGTTTTGATATGTATGTATGTTGGTATATTAGGGCGGTCTTCTGTAGAGGGGTCAAACAATATATATTCACACACACACAGATTAATAAAAAGGGTGAGCAATGTAATTATAATTAGTAACCATTTTCTTTTGGTGCTGCGTGGCTCCCCCACCAGGCATGACCCAGACACATTGCATGCTTGTTTTTTTTCTCACTGATATTATTTTTGGTGCAGGTCAAGTCCTTTATTACTTTTCCTGATGAACTTTTAAGAGACCTAGGTAGAGTCTTGTATTAAAAATAAGGTGCGTGCATGGATTCTAAGTTGTCAGACAGGTGGAACCGCGTGACGGGGACTAGAAGTTGTTTGCTTGTGTACCGTACTTTAATTATAAATTTCATTAATGTATAGAATTAGGACTTGACATGTATATGCGGAGTGTGGCCGCTGTTTTCTTTTCTAGGATATGTCACAAACCCAATGGCATCGGCCTTTTTATTATTTTACTTGACTTGTTTTACTTCTTTTCCGGCATTATTGCATGCATAGGTTGTTTACCCAATTTCTTTCTAGTTGTATCTGGGGTGCTATGAAAATTGCAATTTAGGCTCTTAGGAAATTAAAATTGTAAATTTTCTCACAAAAATCCTAATAAAATTTTCAAGATAAATTAAAATTTAGGATTAAAAAATTAAGGACTTCAAAAATCTAATTTTACTTTTTTATAGGGTCTTCAGGCTTGATTTTAAATGAGTTGTATGCATAACTATCACCCAAGTCATAATGAATAGGGAATCCGTGCATAGGAATATATAACTACATCATTTGCATGTCATGAGGAGAATTCCATGTGCTTCTCAAACCCGACTGACCCAGCATAAATTTATACTTAGATGGTTGTTTAGTGCATTTAGGTTGTTAGAAGACTCCCGACCCATAGAGTGTAAGTCTCTTTTTTGGGAGTGTTTCCAGCTTTGTAGCTGGAACCTCCCTTTCATCTCTTTTTCCAATCGCATCTGCACCCCTACGGCGGGTATAAGTCCCACCTCTTGAAGCTTCACCTGTAGTTATATGATAGATTTTCGTTCTTTTGACCTTAGGGCTACTAAGGTTCAAGTTGACGACACAAGTCACGAATTACTGATGGTGGGATCTCTAGACTTATTGTGTCAACTACATTCACAACTAGGTAGACTTAGGGTCTTATTAGCTTGGGATGACAGGTCCGTCGTACCCTAAACCGGCTACCTCTACCTTCTAAGGATTACTTCTCTCTTCCTTTGACTACCCCTGTTGAGTCTTGTCACTCATTTTGCCTTTGTTGTTATCATCTTGAAGGCATGATTCCATATGAGCTACCGCCTGTTGGGGTTATGATAATTTTTCCTCTGCCTTTATGGCTCGGATGTGCTTTGATATATCAGACTTCCCCATCGAGAAGATTTAATTATTTCAAAGGCTCCGTATGTCAATGAGTTTGTTACTTATATGGGGACCATGAGAGACTCATTCTCTACCCCGTGGCTTAGCGAGAGCTCTGAAAGCATCAGAGGGTTCCCATGAAAAATAATCACCCTTTGATAGCCCTATACTAGTTGTCACTTCTAATGTAAACAAAACTCACTGTATCAAGAGTATTCTTTGGCAACCCCTAATATATAACTAACCAAGTGAGATATGTCCATTGGGAGCACTCTAGACCCCAAAACAAGTAAACACACCTAAATCTCTAGTTTTGGGTAGTTTATGTAAGTATTTTTTCGTTAATCTTAGTCTAAGGTGCTTCCACTCGATCTTATTTAGGAGGGCATACTTGACATGTCCTTGCAAGGTTTATCGCACATAGGCTTTCCACAATTTCTTTCTCTTGTTTATCATATTTGTTGTATATACGTCTTTTCCGATTTCTCTCTTCTCCTGATCATTCACATGATCCAAACGAGTCATTTATTCAGAAAAAGAAAGTATATGACAATGAACAAACTGATGACTCCTTTAAAAATAAAAAAAATAAATGAACGAAAACAGTTTAAGTATGAGATATGTATTTTTCTTACATCTCTTAAATTGGCATTAGTTTTTAATTTCAAAGGATTTATTATTTCTTAATAAGGCAATCCATCATTCTTGTTGAAAACATGACTTAACAAATATATCAACATACAAGTCAAGAAATATGCATTTTATTCAGATTTTCTGAGAAATTTGAAAGCACCTAATCTCTAACATAGAATTCACTTCATTCTATGATGTTATAAAATAAAGAAAGGATACATGTGAAATAACCTACATTAGTTTTTATTATATATATATATATATATATATATATATATTCATGTAGAGTAGAAAAATCTTATGCATAACTTAATTTAGCATTTGAGAATGTGTGACTAGGTACATTTCATGCTTAAAGGTAGAATCTATAAATAATAATAAATAGCTTTTCATCTATTAATACACATTATAGATACAGAGTATTGATGAAATATAATAAATATGTGAATCTCATAGAATTTATTATGAATAAACTTGAAATTTAAATAGGATTTATTTTTATTTTACAAAATTAAGGTTTCTTAAAGGAGAAAGCTCCTTAATTATGTCTCAAAATATTCAAAATATCTCTTAATTAAGTTAGTCCATTGATGGTTTTTTTAGATAGAAAATTTTGGAAGTTTATATAAAACATTGAAATAAAATAAAAAAGAATAATAAGGTTTTCTAGAACATGGAAAATTGTCACTCCATGAGACCACTTAAAATAGAAGAAAGTTGGCATATGCTCTAAAAATATCAAATGGAGGATATGTTATTATTAAGCAAGTAGGATGATAACTCATTGAAAAATGATAAGTTTCATTTATAAGAATTATTTAAGGTAGGGTAACACGATTTGCAACCTAATCTAGAGTTCTCAAAGAATAGCCTGATCATGATGCTTATCTGGTCCTAATTCTATACAAAAATGCAAATTTGGACTTAAGGTACTGGACACGAGCCTGCTGATCCTGGTCGCTTGTCACATGGCTCGATGCATTGTGCGCCTCAAAGCCCGTGCTTGTACCTTAGTTCTGATATAGAATTGATCTTAAGGCTATATCAAATACATATGAAAGAGAATAAAATCAAGCTGCAAAAAATGTTAGCACGGGTTAATATGCAACACATATGAGCCATGTTTGTTGGGAGGAGTATAACAGCGCCTGCATAAAAGAGTTAGTATAAATCATTACATGCTCCTCTCTGTCACACGTGTGTGTGTGTGTGTGTTGTGTGTATTTTTTATGTGATATGAAAGATTCAAAAAGTATAAATCTAAAAATTAATGTTTAGGTACTAGATGTATAATACATAAGAATTTTGTGGTATGTATGACGTATGTATGTAAATGCCCTTAAATAATATGATTTTTAAGAAATTATAAGATAATTCTTACTCTAACCTCCTTAAGTGGCATGATTATAACTCACTTAGAGAAATAGTTGATAATTGCAATTATATTTATTACTTTTTGGATTAGAGATTATTTATAGAGCTAACTATGTTTAATCCCACAATACTCAAAATATCACAACCCCATTTAGGATATAAAAATTTTGAAAATTGATATAATTTTTTTTATGGAAGTAATAATTGTGTCACAATTGGGTATGTTCAATTTAATCATATCCATGTCCATTTAATAATATTTAAACCCATTTCATCCTAATTTTAGCCTAACACCTAGTTTGTAGGCTCACATAACACCTCATAAATCTCACTCATAATCTTATGGATTTCATCTCATCCAAGATAGCACAATCACATTCAATATAATAAATTGTTCATAATGTTATTCATATAATTAAAAGAAAAATATCTCTTTTAAAATTAATAATCTAAGAGTGCAATTGAAAGCTTTAATTAACTAAGGTATTCTTTTAGATGCTCATTGGGTGAGTGAGTTAGACTATATTATGAGTGAATTTTAAATTAAAATGATAAACAATTATGTATTATTATCAGTAAAACTGTTAATTTGGCAAAAAAAAAACACCTTATGTTAGAAGATTATTTCAAATATGGAATGATAACAACTAATTAAATATATAAATAAAGCAAGAAAAAATTTAAAATTATTGTAGCAATATTAGTGTCACTATAACAATACTGCAGTGCTACGCTCTGTTTAGAAAATAGAGAACACATTATTTAGATTCTACATAACTAAAATTATAATGCTACAACCTCATAAATTTAATTTTAAGATTGTTTTCAAGGATATTGAAGGAGTTATCAAGATAGTTTAGGGAATTGTTATGTGAGTCTCACTTGCTCATATATATAAAGGGTTATAGAGTGTAATGCAAGATTTCTAGTGGGCATAAAGACTGTATTAGAGTGTGTGCGAGCCTTTAAGCACGTGCAACCCAATCATATTCAAAGCCATTTAATAATATTTATACCCATTTTATTCTAATTTTCATATTGGTTGGCCTACTTATTGTCTGATAAAATATCACTCATAACCCTATGGACTGCATCTCATTCAAGGCAGCATAATCACATTCAATATAATAAATAACAGTTCATAATGTTATTAATATAAGCAAATGAAAAATCTCAACTGTGAATTTAATAAGATAGAGAGTGGTCAATTGAAAGCCTTACTCAATTAAGGTATTGTATGAGATTTTTGTTGAGTGAGTGAGTTAAAATAAGTTATGAGTAAATTTTAAGTTAAAATGATAAAAACATTATGTATTATTACACTAAAAATATTATTTTTGGTAAAAAAAAAAATCACCTTATGTGGGATGAATATTTCAAACTTAGAGATAAAATTAATAGTGCAAATAGAATAATGATAAAGTAATGGATTACGAAAATAAAGTAAAAATATCCTAAATTTTTATAATAGCACATAAGCCCACTATAGAAACGTCATTGCACTAAGATCTATCCAAAAATAGAGAAGACAGTGACAAGGACTGCAGAACTAGCATTAAGATGCTACAACACGATGAATTTAATTTTAAGAAAATTTTCAAGAATGTTGAAAGAGTAGTCAGATATGTTTAGAGAGTTATCATGTGTGGTTCACTTGATGACAAATATAGAGGGTTAGAGGATGTAATTAATGTATGTGATCCTAATGAAATTGTAGTGAACTTTAAAGAGTGCATTAAAGTGTGAGAAAGCATTTGAGAAAGGAAAGAAGAAAGAAGAAAAGGATCTAAGGAGCCACTGCATAAATACATAGAATTAGTGGTTGAAAATGTAGCTAGCATTCTATAATTTTTCCATCAAAAATCATGATTAAAGTTGATCATCGACTGAAAAAGTTTCATAGCTAAAATGTTCATCACAAATAGTTTTCCGACTAAAAATGTTTGACACTAATTATTGCATCTGATTTTTCAGCTAAAAAATATTTTCCAGCCGAATTAATCAATTGCAAAATTAATGCCAGATTTTACAGCTAAAATGTTCAGTCAGTTTATTTTATTTAATCTGTGACTGAATAGGTCGGATAGGTTCATATTTGACTATACAATATAGACTAATCTGTAGTCGAATTTTTTAGCGTTAATTACCTGTGGAAAATTCAGCCACAAATCTGTACAAAAAATATTAAAGGCAAATCCAAATTTTCACATGTACATATAAAAAAAGATCCTTAGATCATAATATTAAGCACAAGTATCTACCATATCTCATAACAGAATGAATGAATATATAAATCTAAAAAAATCATCAAAAATATCTCAAGTAACATAACAATCATCTAAGATAATAATTCATAAAATGTTTGTGAAATACATAATGTAATATCCAAGCATGAAAGAAAAAATAATACATAGAAGTCATACTAGTGATGTTCGTCCTTAACCTCATCTTCGTCCTCATTCTTCTACTACACATCGCTCAAAGGTGGTTTGCCACGGTGATGTAAGTTACACTATAGTTGATCTAGGGTTGCTTTGAGTCTCTTGACATGTAACTCAACATTGAAGCTTTCTCATAACTCCATTGTGAGTGTGGAGACATGCCTGGAAAGTTCATGATCAACCAATAACGATGACCTCTAACTTTGACCTAAATGAGAGTGCTTAGCCTCGTAAACAAACTACCCCAAGCCATAAACCATCAGCTTCTTCTTCCCTGCAGCTTTTGTCAACGAGTCTAAGTATGAGTAGTGAAATGGAGACTGAGCACCACTGTTGTCAATGCCTTACGAAATCCGACTCCATCTCTCTCTCGGGCGCTCATAGTGCTCCTACAAAAGTAAAACAAATGGAAAATTAATGCTTTATAAAGAACCATAATTAAATTAGATAAATAAAAATACTTATTTTTTATTGAAATAGTAAAATATTTTAGACAGACCGCAAGAGGTGTCTTAATTCAAACTTCTTACCTATGTTTTTCAATTTGAAAAAGTAAGTAATACTTTGTTCTTTTGTAGTGTGGGACTAAAAGTAAGTTCCCCAAAAGCTTGTTTTCATAAGGGCATTTACATACATACCAACTAATTCCGATGTGTTCACATATCTAACACCTAAACTCTATTTTTAACCAAATATTTCATGTCACAACTAATGTAATTTAAAAAATTTTTAATCATATTTTATTTAAATTATATTATTTTTTTGTTATAATTTATAATGAATTAAAACTCACCATTATTTAGTACTTTAAAATATTAATAAAAAATTAATTTATATATTTATACATTTAAAAAATATGCTATTATTCTGTAATTTTATAAATGAAATCATGTCTAGTTTTTTAAAATTTCTGAATCATTTATCTATTATATTAATAAAAAACTATTTTTTGTTATAATAATTGATCATAATATTTAAAATTACATGATAAAAGATGTGACTTATTGATCCGAAAATCATTTGAGCCAACTTGAATCTAAATTTTATAGTCAAATTCAGATTGAATTCACGTGTTTGGTTAATTTTTTACACATCTATTAGCTATATTTAGAAAGAAATATTGAATAACGTCGACGATTATATAAGAATTCAACACTTTCATAACATGAATACATAAAATTACAAGTTTCGAGTTATTTTTATCATTAATCATTTTATTTTTTTAATATAAAAAGTATCTAAATTTTCGTAAACCTCGTCCAGATAATAATAATTGAAAATTTTCTTAAAAAATATTTTGCCCACATGCTATGAAATTTTTTGGCTGTCACTATGTATATATGTATTTACATAAGAATTAATTTTTCTAATAAATTAAAATTATTTTTTATGCATAAACTCAAGTCTTTCTAGGTCTACCTCTGTCTTTCTTAACATAAGTCGAATCTAAAACATCTACTCTCATAATCGAATCATCAGATGGTCGATGTTTAATGTGACCAAAGCATCTAAGACGACTCTCTCTAATTTTGTTCGTCACTGGAGCTACACCAACCCTATCACGAATATATTCATTTCCAAAATAGCTTAATGATAACATAAAATTGAATCAGTGAAACAATTTTATAAGTCTAAATGAATATGTAATTCATTAATTAATATGTAATTAATTAGGAGTCATACAATCATGAAACATAAATAAGAAAAAATAAACTTGCTCGTTGAAATAATGAAATAACAATGATTTACTTTAAATCAATATATGGATTCTTTCTTAATAATGTGACCTCGGACGACAAAAGATAGCCGAACTTAAAGGCTTGGAATGGTAAGTGGATGTATCAAGAGGCAAAATTATAGAAATAATAAATGGGATTTTCGAAACCAACATAAATTAATAAATAAGTATATAATATATTACTATTATACAATTAACTAAATAATTTTTTTTAACAAAATTTTAATTATATAATATGCTTACTATCATTATGCTTCATATCAAACTTTATAAACTTAATAATACATATGCTTGAATGGACAAACTTTATTGGCTACATTTATGTAAATTGGGAGAGAATTCTATCATGAAAATGAAAAAACAATTAAGGGTCCGTTTGGGGCAGTTTATGTGTTTCAGAATAAACAGTTTATTTTGAAACGCGGCCCGTGGTAGGTATTTTAAAAAACTTAAATGTGGTAGGTAGCGTTTTCAAAAACGTCCAAACCAAACGGTTAGGGGGTGTTTTCAAAAACGCCGCCACACTTATAAGCTGCTTCAAACGGGCCCCAAGTCTTTCAAGAAAAAAAAAATTATCACATCCTAGTGGGTAAAAGCCAATGAGAGAGATAAATGAGAGGAGAGGGAGAAGGTTAAGCATCATGTAGCCTGCAAAAGATGCCTCATTGTAATTATAGTAGATGATTAATCATTTCTTACCAATGAAATCTATAGATCTATGACTAAGGAAGATAGATTAGGATAAGTCCTTGGAGATTTTTGCTAACCAATTATAGGTACGGATTAGGATTTATTCTATTCAATAAGCTTGGAATTTTTTTCATTTTCACGAGCTCTTATATTTACTTAGTATCAACCATCTTAATCATTTCATTTCTTATCTAGCTTGATACGCTAAATGTTCCCTTTGTCAAAATTTCGAGTGATATGCTATTTAACAATCTTTACTTGGTAGTTTTGTATATAAAAAGGTGTCAGCACGAATCACGATGACATTTCAAGGATAACTGAAGAGGTGACGTGGTCTTATGGGGCCTACCAAGAGTGATTCAGAGTTACATGATCAACTGACAGTTTTATCCTTGCATCGTGGAAACAGTACATTTTAGACAGATAAGGAAAAAATCACTCATAAAGAATCCAGCTGGTTAAATTTGTCTGGCTTGGGTACATCGGGAAGAAGGAACGTGCCCTTCAACTTCAGGGCGGATGATGAGTACTCTCGGTGAGTACTCGCCCGGCCTCATCGTCACCGGGTCAAACAGCCACTTGGCCTAGCAGCCACTCGGCCTAACGACAACTGGACGACCATATCCATGGACCCCATGAGGATCTTTATGTATGGACTAATATACACCAGACGTACCTACACATTCCAAGGGTATAGTGTGCAAATGTATAAGGACTCATTTCTATAAATAGAGGGTCTATTTTATGAATAAATGTTACACAAATTAACTATTATATACTGTGTTATTGTTCTCTCTCTCTCTCTCTCTCATCCCTCAGCACTTTTTTCCTTAGGCAGGTCTCCTGGACAGATTCAGATTTAACATCTTGAAAGGTGCGGTGAGCATGGAACCATAATATCAACAAGTAGAGGAGCACAACGATCGCAATGGGAGGAGAGTAACCAAAGAGCGAGGGCCAACATCGAACCCCACAAGATGACATGGAGGAACGTTTGCAAGGAGGAATGCATGAGATGAGGACTCAAATTATGGATCAAGTGAGGGGCCAAATCGCCAAGGTCTTAATGGCCATCACATCCTTGGTAGAAAACCATGACCCATAAAAGCAAAACTGAGTGCAAGAGGTGGCGTCGGCGCATGATGGTAGGAGGGTGAACTACGGTCCTAAGGGGGTGTGACTCGCAGTACCAAGATAGCGTCCGATCTGCGAAAGTGAAAAGGCAATGGGTAGGCGTATTAAAGCCCAACACTAGCCGGAGAACACTTTATCCTACCAAATCTTTGGAGCAGAGCCCTAAGAAAATATAAATTACCGGCCTTGGAAGCTTACATGGGACGATCAGAACCCAATGATCACATTAGCGCATTTGAATCGGTCTTATTCCTGCTCAAGCTCTCAAACCCATTCAAGTGTCATCTGTTTTTCACCACTTTGAAGTCGTGATCCTTAAAGTAGTTTTGCGCACTCCCAGCTGGGAGCATCAGCAGAATTGCTGATTATAAGAGGTTTTCCTTGGCATATTTTGTCAGGGTTCCGAAAACCCACGAAGAGTGTGTAGTCCCTATGGCAGCTCAGATAGGGTGAGCGTGAGAGTTTACGCGAGAATATCACACAATTTCAGAGGGAAATGTTGGAGGTGAAAGGCATCAGTCAACACTATCGTAGCTACCTTGAAGCAAGCCCTAAAGTTGGACATATTTTTCTACAACTTCAGTATCAACAAGCTCTGTGATTTAGTCGAGCAGTTGGAAAGGGCATGCTAACAGAGGAGAGTACCAACAAACAAGAACCAAAAGAACGCCACACCCAAAAAAGGGATCCTCTGGGCGGGTCAAAACCAAGTGAATGATGCAGACCTCACATATGACACCATTTCAAAGACTGTTTGTCCTCTCAGAAAGGCAGAAGAACAGAAAAATACTACTGACACGCAGCGACTAAGCAAAGAAGTGAGTCACACAATCAGTCAAGTACTATGAGAGACCAGTGATGTGACATGAATAACTGTAAGAAGATCATGATGTCTTGTGGGCTACCCCTCTGAGGGTATCGATGATAGAAATCGTGGGTGCCATCCGGGACAAAGAGTATTTCATGGAGCTGCACCAATGAGAGTCGAAGGTTTTCTCCGAGATGTAAGAAAGTACTACAAATACATACTAAGATCATGACCACGACACAGAGGAATGTAGACACTCTATTTTCTCATTGAGGAGTTGATCATGGCAGGGAAACTAAAGGATCTTGTGGTTCAGGGACACTCAAGTCAATGACAAGGGAAATTGCTGAAGTTGGAGGCACCGCTTGGGTCATCTGAACAAATGTCTTCCATATCACCGGAGTAGTCCCAACGATCCTTAGAGGAACAAGTTCTCCTCAGTGCGACTCCTAGAAGGAGTCGTCCCATGTTACAATTGGCTTGTCTATACAGTTTCTTTTTAATATTCCACTTATGTCCCATCCGGATAAAATGACTTTCAAAAAAATTTATTTCCTCACTTTGTCAGCGATTCAAAGAATTTATCCACTATTCTACTAAAACTGTGCATGAATGCCACATAAGACAAAAAATCAAAACTTTCATGTCAAAAGAAAGCCTGAGACAATGTTGAAGACAACCAGCTGCGGCGACAAGATCGCAAGACTGAGACCAAATTAATAACCGACAGATCGTGGTGCCAAAATCACACGTGCGTACCTGGGAAGTGAAGACAGTCAACCACGTCGCCAAGATTTCCCAGTTGAGCAAATATCTGAGACAGACAGACCGTGACGCCATGATCGCATAATCCGACTCGGGGAATGAGACATCCAGCCATGAGGCAAAGATCATCCAGTTATGCACATATCAAAGATCAGCAGACCATGACACTAAGATCGCCCAGTTTGTCGAGGGGAATGAAGAAAGCAAGCTGTGGTGCCATGATCATCTAGCTGAGGGCATATCGAAGAATAGCATATCGTAGTGCTAAGGTTCCCGATCTGACCCAGGGAATGAATACAACTAGTTGTGGAACCATGATTTTCTAATTGAGAGAATATCCAATAACGACAAATCGTGGCACCAAGATCGCACAGCCCGAAATGAGGAATGAAGACAACTACTTGTGGTGCTAAGATCGCTCGGCTCGACCCAGGGAATGAAGATAGCCAGCCAAGGGACCAAGATCAGCCAGCTGAGTGCATAGCAAGTACCTGCATTTTGTGGCACAAAGATCGTCCAGTTCGACTCGAGGAACAAAGGCAGTCAGCCATGGTGCCAAGATCGCCAAAATAAGCAAATGTTGAAGACCGGCAGACCGTGACACCAAGATCGCCCAGTCCAACCTGGGGAATGAAGACAGCCAGCTATAGCACCAAGATTTTCTGAATGAGCGCATACCAATGACTGACATAATGTGACCACAATATTGTTCAGTTCGACACGAGGAATCAAGATAACCAATTGTGGTGCCAAGATCGCCTGTTTGAGCACATATCAAAGATCGACAAAACATGGTGCCAAGGTCACCTGCTCCTACCAGGGGAATATAGACAGCGAGCCATGTCACTAAGATCGGGCGATTGAGCGCATATCAACTTCCGGTAGACCACAACGTTGAGATTTCTCTATCTGACATGTGGAATGAAGACAACCAACCTTGGCGTCAAGATTACCCTGTTGAGTGCATATCAAAGACTGGTAGATCGTGGCACCAAGATCACATGGTCTAACCCGGGGAACCACGACAAGCAGCTATGTCACCAAGCTCCCCCGAATGAGTTCATATCAAAGAGCAAAAAATTGCAGCACCAAGATCACCCTGCTAAGCACGTATTGAAGACCAACAGACTATGGCGCCAAGTTCGCCCAATCTGACCCAAGGAATGAAGTTGTTGTTGTGCTAAGATTGCCTGGATGAGCGCATATCAAAGACTGGTAGACTGTGGGGCTAAGATCATCCAATGTGACCCGGGGGAATGAAGACAACCAATCATGGAAATAAAATTGCAAGGCTATGTGCATACTATGGCACCAAGATTGCTCGGTCAGACCTGAGGAATGAAGGTAGCTGACGGTGACACTAAGATCACTCGAGCCAAGATCACCTAGTCTGACTTAGAGAATGAAGACAACGAACTGTGGCTCTAAGATCACCCGATTGAGCACATATCAAAGACCGGTAGACCGTGGCACCAAGGTAGTCTAGTCCGACCCGACAAATGAAGACAACCAGCCATGACACCAAGATCACCCGTCCTGAATTGGGGAATGAAGGCAACCAGCTCTGGCTTTAAGATCGCTCAGTTGAGTGCATATCAAAGACTGGCCAACCGTGGTGCCAAAATTGCCCAGTTTAACTTGGGGAATGAAGACAGCTAATCGTGGCACCAATATTGCCTGAAAGAACACATTTCATATATCGGAAGACTGGGGCGCCAAGATTCTCTAGTCTAATACGGGGAATGAAAGCAATCAGCCTAGTACCAAGGTTACCTGATTCGACTCAGAGAAGGAAGATAGTCCGCCGTGATGCTATGATCTCCCAACTGAGCTCATATCAAAGATTGGCGAACCGTGACATCAAGATAACTCGGTTTGACTCAGGGAACAAAGACAGGCATCTGTGACATCAAAATCTCCCAACTGAGTGCATATCAAAAACTATCATACTATGCCTCCGAGATCACCTAGTCTGACATAGGGAAAGAAGACAGCCAGCTGTGGTACCAAATTTTTCGACTGAGAGCATATCAAAGACTAACATACCGTGGCGCCGAGATAGCCCAATCAGACCCGAGGAATGAAGATAGCCAGTCATGGTACCAAGATTGCCCGACCGAGTGCCTATCAAAGAATAGCAGACCGTAGCACCAAAATTGTCAGGTCTGACATGGGGAATGAAGACATCTAGTCATGCCACCAAGATCACCTGTCGTAGCGCATATCAAAGTTTTGCAGACCGTGGTGCCAAGTTCACCCGGTTTGACCCGAGAAATAAAGACAACTAGTCGAGTTGCTAAGATCGCCCGGTGATCACAGAAAAATTCATTAAGAAATTCTTATCTATTTTTTGATGAAATTGCACATTAAAGAAAGGTATTTTCTTTATTTTACTGCAAGAATGAAAATTTATAAGTGATTAAAGCAAAAAGCATGAAATGGAGCGAATTTGGATCAAAAAGGAAGAAATTCATGCAAATTGAACTAAGTCGCCGACGGCGAGATCGAGGCCACCGACGGCGAGATCATGAGGAGAATTTCTGAAGGAATTATAACTACCTCGCCGACAGCGAGCCCGAGCCCGCCGACAGCGAGATAGCGCTGTTTGAAGACCTTCTAGAAGCCCCGCTGACGGCGAGGTCGTTTCCCGCCGACAGCGAGACAGTTCAAAATGCAAATACTTTGAACCTGGACACTTTTTTGAAGAGGTGTTTAAGCACCCCTTGGACCTTTGCCTACCTCTATATATAGAGATCGAATTCTAGTGATTAAGGGTGTCTTTCTAGTGTCTTAAGTGTCATTTGGTTTCTATTTTAGAGAGTCTGAGTCTCTTTTTGGTGTTTTAAGTGTGTTTGTTGTTTGTCATTAGTGAGTTTCTTTAGTTTATTTGAGTGCTATTTAGAAGTTTGTTGTACTAGAAGGAAAAGTCAAAGGAACTTCAAGGAGTCTGCTTGGGGAGGAAATTCAGATAAGTATCTTTGTTTATTGTTGTTGTTAACTTTAAATGAAATCTATACTTTGTTTTATTCCCATGCATTCTGAGTAGTTTTCTTGTCTTTCTCCTTATTTATGAAAATTATGCGAATTGATGAAATTAAATAGAAATACCTAATATATTAAAATAAATTGTGATAATTTTTACTTAAAACTTAATTTACTTTCAATCTGGCCAATTGAGTTGTTAAAATATGTTGAATTATCAACTATAGTAAAAATTACATCCAATATTCAGGGAAGTTAAAAACCTTGGAAGGAGGGTGCAAATAAATAGGGAAATATTAATTATCGGACGTAGAATTGGAAATTTTAGTGTGACAGACTAAAATATTCAATTTGGTCTTATTGTTTGAGAGCTGAAGTGTAGATGTTAGCTCTCAGGTGAGGGGAACGTGGGAGCTCTGAAGTGGCAGCCAGTATCCTCCCAGCTTAGCCGCAGATTCAGTAATTAAACATAGGATTAGTCAATGTTCGTTGCACTGGACCAAAGGGTAAAGAACAGAGAATGCTCCTATTTGTCACAATACAATTTAAGAATTCTATTTAGATTCATCATTCACTTAATTTTCTAAAAACAAGGAGAAGGATGCTTTTTCTGAATTATTTAAATCAACTTTATTTCAAGCATTAGTTTATTTTAGTTTGCTTTAGTTACTTTAAATTTCCATTTACTATATTAGTAAGTAATTCCTTTAAATTTAGGCGATAACAAATCGTTAAAAACTTCACTGTGGGATCGATAACTGAGGACTCCACTAGAGCTCGTATTACTTGATACGATACGTATACTTGCGTAGAATCCACATTAAACATTCAAGCATATAATTAAATATATATATATATATATATATATATATATATACGTAATCAAGTTTTTGGTGTCGTTGCTATAATCATAAATTGCAAACATATTAAAAGTGGGTTAAGTTTTTGACTCCGTTGCTGGGGAAGTAAAGAAATTATTTACTAGAGTAACGGACTATTTTGTTTTATAAAATTGTATGCGAAAATTTGGAAACTAAAACTTAATACCTTACGATTCAGAATTAGAGCGTACAATTAAAAGAATTAAGAAACAAAAAAGACAAATTATAAATTTAACACAAATGGCAAATATTCCTGAAAATAAAAATATCAATCAACCAAGACCATTACGAGATTATGCCAACCCTACATTAGATGAAATTCATTTAACTATTCAAAACCCTGATGTAGCTGCTAATTCATTCGAACTTAAACCTGCAATTATCTAAATGGTACAAAATAATCAATTTAGTGGTTCACCTACTCGAAGATCCTAATTTACATCTTGCTAGTTTTTTAGAACTATGTGCTTACTTTCAAATATGAAGGAGTATCTAACGATCGTTATTAGACTTAGACTTTTTCCTTTTTCCTTAAGGGATAAGGCTAAAATGTCGTTAAATTCGTTAGCACCCGGATCTATTAAAACTTGGGGAGAATTATCACAAAAATTTCTATCCAAATATTTTCCACCATCTAAAAGCTGCTAAGCTTAGAAATGATATAACTTCTTTTAGTCGGTTCTTTGGAGAGTCAATATATAAAGCTTGGGAGAGATTTAAAGAACTTCTCAGGAAATGCCCACATCATGTGTTACCAGATTGGTTAATTATCCAAACTTTCTATATTGGATTAGTAGGATCTTTAAGATCAATCATCGATGCTTCGTTCTTGGAGGATCATTAATGTCAAAACCATTTGATGAAGCCTATGCACTAATCGAAGAAATGACAACCAATAATTTTTAATGGCTCATCGATAGAATGAATCCAAAAAAATTAGCTCGTATTCATGAAAATGATGCAATATCTATGTTAGCTTCGCAAATCGCTGTTGTATCTAGAAAATTAGATCATTTTGGAATGAATTACTCTCCAAATATATCAAAAGAAAATTCTTCTGGACAACTTATAGAATCTCAATCTTAATATGAAACTATTAATGCAATTAACAACAGACCCAATAATCCTCATGCAAATTATTATAATCCTAGATGGAAAAATCATCCTAATTTTAATTGGAATAATAACATAACTAATCAACCATGGATGAATAACATGACACAACCATTAGAAAATCCATCTAATCAAGGAAATTCTAATTATAAACCTAATTATCCACTTCGATTTAATAACCCACAATTTAAAGACAAGAAATTATCGATAGAAGAATTAATATTAAATATGGGTCAACATTTACAAAATCAAGGAAATCAATTACAAATACAAGGAAACCAATTACAAAATCAAGGAACAACTATCAAAAATATTGAAACTCAACTTGGACATATCGCTACTGCACTTAATAATAGAATATCTGTAACATTTCCTAGTGATGTGGAAATAAATCCCAAAGACAAGGGAAATGAGCAAATTAAAGCGATACAATTACGAAGTGGAAAAGAATTAGAACCTCGAATTCAGAAAGAACTTGAAAGTCAAAAAGAGGAAGTGGAAATTGAAAATGAAAAGAATCAACAAGATCCAAACTTAGAAAATACTTTAATACTTATGAAAATTTCTGTTGAAAAACTTCCACCACCATTTCCTCAAAGACTAATTCAACATAAAAAAGACAAACAATTTGCTAAATTCCTTGAAATTTTGAAGAAATTAACAATAAATATTCCTTTCGTAGAAGCTTTAGAACAGAAGCCAAACTATGTAAAATTCATGAAAGATATTCTAAATAAAAAAAAAATTTACCGATAATGAAATGGTCGCACTTAGTGAAGAGTGTAGTGCTATTATTTAGAAAAAACTTTCTGAAAAATTAAAAGATCCCGGTAGTTTCACTATACCTCGCGCTTATTGGAGAAAAATTCTATGGAAAAGCTTTGTGTGACTTAGGAGCAAGCATCAATCTAATGCCTCTATCAATTTTTAAAAGATTAGGATTGGGAGAAATTTCACCTACTTCGGTAACTCTTCGATTAGTCGATCGTTACGTTACATATCCTAAGGGAGTTATTGAAGATGTATTAGTAAAAGTGGACAAATTTATCTTCCTCGTAGATTTTATTGTCTTAGATATGGAAGAAGATAAAGAAATTCCTATCATTTTAGGAAGACCATTTTTAGCCACCTGGAAAAGCTATGATTGATGTTCAGAAAGGAGAATTAACTATGAGGGTAAATGACCAAAAAGTTACTTTTAATATTGCTAAATCAATGAAATATCCTGCGCTAGAAAAAGATGATGAGTGTTTTCGAATGGAAGTACTCGATCATTTACAAAAAAAACATTTTAAGGAATATTATGAAGAAAAATTAAAAAAAAAGAAAATATTGAATTAATTGAAAAATCTGAGATAAATGAAGAACTATATTATATTCAAGAGAAATTTGAATTTTTGGATAACACAGAAAACACTGAAAAAAATATAGTTCCATCGATTATTAAACCTCCTGAACTTGAGTTAAAAATGTTACATAATCATTTAAAGTATGCTTACTTAGGTAATTCTTCAACTCTACCAGTTATTATTTCATCTGAATTAAATAAATCTCAAGAACAAAAACTTTTAGATACATTAAAAAAATATAAGAAAATTTTTTGTTGGACTTTAGCAGATATTAAAGAAATTAGTCCTTCAATTTGTATGCACAGAATTATTTTAGATAATGAACATAAACCTAAAGCAGATCCACAAAGGAGATTAAATCCAATAATGAAAGAAGTAGTTAAAAAAGAAATTTTAAAATGGTTAGATAATGGTATTATATATCCTATTTCTGACAGTGCTTGGGTAAGCCCAATTCACTGTGTACCTAAAAAAGGAGGGGTGACTGTCAAAGCTAATGAAAATAATGATCTTATCCCTATAAGACAAGTCAGTGGATGGTGAATAAGTATTGATTATAGAAAATTAAACACAGCCACTAGGAAAGATCACTTCCCTTTACCATTTCTAGACCAGATGTTAGATAGATTAGCCGGACATAAATATTTTTGTTTCTTAGATGGATATACTAGTTATCATCAAATACAAATTGCTCCCGAGGATCAAGATAAAACTACATTTACTAGTCCTTATGGAACTTTTGCTTTTCAAAGAATGCCTTTTGGATTATGTAATGCACCTGCAACATTCCAAAGATGTATGATGTCTATATTTAGTAAATTAATTGATAATGGAATAGAAGTATTTATGGATGATTTCTCTGTATTTGGAACAACATTTTACACATGCTTAAATCATCTTGAAAAAGTATTTGAAGTATGTGAGAAGACTAATTTAGTTCTTAATTGGGAGAGATGTCAATTTATGGTTACAGGCGGCATTGTATTATGGCATAAAATTTCGGAAAAAGGCATGGAAGTAGACCCTGCAAAAATTCAAGTTATAACTAAATTACCACCTCCAACTACGGTGAAAGGGGTAAGAAGTTTTCTTGGACATGCTGGATTCTACAGACGTTATATTAAAGATTTTTCAAAAATTACTAAACCTCTATACCAACTTCTTGAAAATGACAAGAAATTTGAATTTACAATCGAATGCCCGAATGCTTTTGAATTATTAAAAGAAATTAATTACGAAGACCTATAATAGTTTCGCCTAATTGGGAGAAACCATTTGAGCTTATGTGTGATGCTAGTGATTATGCTATAGGAACGATTCTTGAGCGAAGATATGATAAGATTTTCAAAGTTATATATTATGCTAGTAAAACTCTAAATGATGCTTTGAAATAAATTATACGATTCTCGAAAGAGAATTATTAGCGATTGTATATGCTTTTAATAAATTTCGGCATTATCTAATAGGAACAAATGTATTGTACATATTGATCACTCTGCTATAAAATATTTAATGCAAAAGAAATATTCTAAACCAAGATTAATGAGATGGATATTATTAATGCAAGAATTTGATTTTGAGATCATTAACAAAAAGGGAACTGATAATCAAATTGCAGATCATTTATCAAGATTAGAAAATCATGAATTATCTGATACGATAATGAAATTTTAGGCAGTTTTCACGATGAACAACTTTATAATATTAATGAGTTGAAAATACCTTGGTATGCGGATATAGTAAATTATATTGTAAGTAACATTTTACCACCTATGTTAACTTTGCAACAACAGAAAAAATTCATTCACGATACTAAAACATACCAATGTAAGGATCTAATAATTAGAAGATGCGTGTCTTATGAAGAAAGCTGAACCAATCATTCAAAAATGTCATTACTCGATTTTGGAGGACATTTTGGGACGGATAAAACTGCATATAAAATTCTACGATACTGGATTCTACGAGTCTACTCTATTTAGAGATGTATACAGATATATAAAAACCTGCGATAAATGCCAAAGAGTAGGAAACATATCGAAAAAAAAATGAAATGCCTCTGAATTTTATATTAGAAGTTGAAATTTTTGATGTTTGGGGATTAGATTTCATGTGACCTTTTATTCCTTCATTTGGAAACTCATATATATTAGTACCTGTTGATTATGTTTCCAAATGGATCGAAGCACAAGCTTTACCTAGGTGTGACACTAAAAGTGTTTCAAAATTTTTAATGAAAAATATTTTTACTAGATTTGGAATGCCGAGAGTGATTATCACTGACGGAGGAACTCATTTTAGAAACTAATATATTCACAAACTAGTAGAAAAATATAATATTATGCATAAGATATCAATCGCTTATCATCCACAAACTAGTGGATTAGTCGAAGTTTCTAATCGAGAGATTAAGCATATATTAGAAAAACCGGTAAAGCCTAATAGATTAAGCCAGTGCATAAGACTAGACACTGCATTATGGGCATACGGGATCGCTTATAAAACTCCGATTGGAATGGCTCCTTATAGGCTTATATATGGAAAAACTTGCCACTTATCGGTTGAATTAGAACATAAAGCATATTGGGCGATTAAAGAATTTAATTATAATATGAAAGAAGGTTGGTGAGAAGAGATTGTTGCAATTAAATGAATTGGAAGAATTAAGAAATGAATCATATGATAATGATAGGATTTATAAAGAAATGATGAAATTATGGCATGATCGGAAAATTAATCAGAGAAATTTTGAATCAGGACAAGAAGTTTTTCTTTATAATACTAGATTAAAATTATTTCCTGGAAAATTGAAATCTCGATGGTTAGGACCTTTCACCATAACTCAAATATTTTCATATGGAACTATAGAAATTGAAGATCCAAAAACATGACATAGATTTAAGGTAAACAGACATAAATTAAAACCATATTTTGAAGGTAGAAGACCAAATTTTAAAGAGGTTTTAATGCTTAGTTAACCTGATTACTAACTAAATTAGGTAGGCTGACGACGTTAAACCAAGCGCTTTATAGGAGACAACCCATAGTGGTCTTTTATTTTAATTATCTACAAATTAATGAGTCTATATTATTAAAACAAATCTTACTACTCAAAATTTTTTATTAGAACCATCACAAAGTTGAACCTATATGATGAGATCAGAAAATATTCGGACCAGAGCAAAATTGGGCGATTTTTACGAATCTCGCCGACAGCGAGCTCGAGCCCGCTGACAGCGAGATCGTGCGCCATGACTTGAGTCAGTTCTATAACTAGCTCGCTGATGGCAAGAAACTTCCTGCCGACGGCGAGGCAGTTGAAAATTTGGTTTCTTAAAGATTTTCGTGCGATTTTGGACGTATATAAGCCATTTCTTCGTAGGAAATTATCCCAAAACCAAATTTACACTGTTTTCTTCCTTAGGAATGACTAGAGACCAATCCTTTCGATCCGAAATGGCCACCAAACTCTTAGAAACCACAAAAATTGAAGTTTTCAACTGAAGAAAATTCGTCCTTTCGGAGGCGCAGCGTATCTTCAACAAAGGTTTGATGAAGAAAAGACTTATTAAAGAAAGAGGATTTGTTAACAGAGGAGTAGAGAATTCCACTACAAAAATTGAAGAAAGGATCGCACAGCGGCATTGGGAGGTATTTTGTTATCCGACATCCGCTATAGTTATTCCAGTAGTTAAAGAGTTTTACTCTAATTTACATGCGATCAACAATGAAAATGTCTACGTCAGAGGAAGATGGGTAACATTTACTCCTTCAAGGGTAAATGAATTATTTTCTATAGAGAATACCTCTGTTTGTCATTATTCCAACTTTGTGCCTTCAAGATACAATATGAACGAGATCTATGGATACCGACCGACGAACCCGATGATTGGGAGTTACGCGAAGACGGGTATGTCGATTTTTCCGCATCACTTCTTAACCTCGTCTCGAAGCATTGGCATTTCTTTATATCATCAAAATTATTACCTACTTATGAAGGTAAATAAAGTTTCAAAGGAATGCACTTATTTTAAACTACTCGTATTCAAATTGGACTACCTATCGATGTTGGATCGATAATAGTAAATGCTGCATTGGGATTGATTGTGCATGGGTCGGTGCATGGACTTGGACACCCATCGACTATATTTGCTTTATGCGATCGAGTACCAAGTTTCTTATGAGGCTTGGGAAAAAGTACTTTGACCATGGAAACCACTGGATCCTACGGATATGTTTCCAACTTTGGATAACAATGATGAGATTACCATTATTTCTGACAGAGCATCACAGAACAATCTTTTAACAATGCCCTTTACTGATAAAACTAATTTCATTCTGAAGAAGATTAAAGGATTGGAGAAAAAATTGTAAAATGTGATGAATTCCATCGACAATATCTACGATATGTTTGATCGCATTGATTGGAGGATGAAGGAGCACTTTGATCATACTGGACATCTGGAGGCCAGTTTTATTCATCTACTAAGACAAAAAGGTTGGATTAATGAAGAATCTACTGCAGAATTCCCTTTCAGGCATTTCTACAATTTATTTGTGCACCTGCGTCACATCGGGAATATCAGAGAAGATGTTAGTTCAGACACTAAAGAGTAGGAAAGATTTCTATGTTTATGTCATGTATTTGTGTATATATGTGTTGATTTGGATTTAGGTCTTATTATGAGTCGAACTTTGATTTGATCATCTCAGAATTGATGAGATTTTATGTAATTGTTATGTCTCAGCATTTAGAGTGTTGTGGTGTGGATAGCGAAACTGAGTATTATGGATTTGAACATTTAAGTTAAGTATGAGTTAAGTTGTTAGTGTGAAATTTGTAAGTCTCATGGATTTCATATATAAAGTTATATTGTTTGTGTTGTGTGAACTTTTTGTGAGTTTAAGTATCTAATCTTCATACTATTATTAAATTAAGTGATCGGAAGATTGATTAAGGGCAAATCGAGGTTGAAAATGATTGACGAATTTCAAAAATTTAAAATTTTGGGATCTCACCGACGGCGAGAATTATCTCGCCGACAGTGAGAAAACCCGCTGACAGCGAGACCGAGCTCGCCGACGGCGGATTTTTCCCGAAACTTTTGCCTTATCAAATTAATTAGCTAGCCGACAGCGAGATGGCGAAAAGACCTATATTTGACCGTCAACCGACACTATTCATCATCTCTTTCCTCAAATTTTCAAAAAAATCGACCTAGGGCTTGAGAGATCTTGGATTTGAGGCGATTTCAACACTTTTTGACACCGGATTTCATCTTCCCTTGGTAAGAGCTTCACTCCTATGCAAAAATTTTTTATTTTCACCATAGATTTCTTCTGCATTGGAGAATTTTGAAAAAATCCGAAATGTGGAGAAAATACTTGGAAGAATTTCATGGAAATTGATTTAAATGGATTTTAGATGTTGTAGGAAGCCTTCTTAGTAATATTTTGGAGTTTGGTTAAGTTTTTTGCAAATTTCACAGATCGAGAAATAGCTTCACGACAAAAGCGACAGATAGATTATGACGAAATCCGATTCATTAATGCAAGAGCACAAACTCGATATTTTCAAACATACAAGCAAGAAAATGCATTCAAGATAGAGTTTTCAAGAATCCAGGAGGAGAAGTTGAGCGAATCATTAAGGAGCGAGGATGGGAAAATTTCTGTTTCGTGATTAACGGAGCCGCTGTGGAAGTAGTGAAGGAATTTTATGCAAACTTAACGCAAGCTGAAGATGCACTGGTTAAGGTTAGAGGATTTTTTGTGGAATTCAACGCTGCTAGACTAAACGCTTATTACGAGGTTAGAGACACCTACACCACCGAGTATGAAACTTTTGGAATTATGGAAGGACCACTGGAAGAGGTGATCGACTTTCTCACTGATGGGAAAGGAGTCTGGAAGATAAAGCAGCGGGAACGGGTAAACTTCCCTCTTTCTATGCTAAATGCAACATCTAAAGCCTGACATTATTTTATTTGTTCTACTTTGTTACCTACCTACCACCATAGTGAGGTAACGAGAGATAGAGCAGTTCTGAATTTCTGTGTTCAGAACCAGAAGAGTATTAATGTGGGAAATGTTATTTATAAAAATATATTAGCCACCGCTAGAAATGAAAGTGGAGGAGGACTAAGACATCCTGGTCTTGTCTATGCACTCTGCCAATTATCTGGGGTAGAGGCAAGAGATGATGAGGAATGGATTGAACCTATGAAACCCCTTACTCGAGCTAATATAAAGAAATATGAATCCCACGAAGGATGGAGATCTGGGACAAGGGATTATGTACATTCTTCAAGTAGAGATATACCCACTACTAGTTATGAACCCCCTCAGTACACCACTCCTACCCTTCAAGATCTGATGAATGAATTAACTCTAAGTAAAAAGAGTTTTGAGTTATTTGGAGAAAATATGGAAAGAAGATTTGAGCATATAGACCAAAGGATCGGAGGCTTGGAAAGAAGACACGATTATGATAGCGAATATCTCCAGCGACATTCAGAGTACGAAATTGCATACTATGAGGCTGAACGTCGATATAGGAGTGGTGATTTAGATGTTGTCTTTCCTGAGTGCCCCCGCTATTCACGATACCAGCACTCGCTCGGTCTTCTCAGCCTGGAGATCAGGGAGATGACATAGCTTGGGATTTTTATGCAGAAGATTAGAGCCTTTGTTTAGTTTATTCGGTTTGTTTAGATTTGTTGTTATTTTGGGAAACTTTATTATTTTGGATGTAATTATTACGTACTTTCTAGAGACTATGGATGTTGGTATATTTGCTTATGCTATGATATTAGACTTCTTATGTGTGTTAAATTAGTTTGCAATTTTTTTTATATATAGGATGTTAGTTTAAGTTTTTATAAGTTATGAATGTTAACATAGTTTAGATTGTTTTAATATGTTTTAAAATAGATTAGTTAATTGTATGTGTAGTAATAGATTAAGTTTTCAATTGTTATGTTTGATACTTATTTTAAAATTTCATCCCTGCACTTTCTTTTAAATACTATATGTGGAAGAATACTAACAGTACAGGTTCTGTAAGTAATGAAAAAGCTCGCAAAAATTTCAAGGAAAAGAAATACCTAAAGCTCGAAAGGTATGATGAATTTTACTTATATACTTTCCCTTTTTCACTATTTAGTATAAATAGAAAAATTTAAGTTTGGGGGAAGGTAAAAATACAAATTTAATTATTAAAATTGTTCTCGATTTCTATTTTCAAAAATTATTATCAAATGATTTTTTTTATAGTAGTTTTTCAATTGATAAACATGAATTACTTTATTTAATTATTATAGAAAGTTAAATAAAATGTTTCTAGTAATTCGATTAATTAATGGAATAAGATATTTGGTTAAAAGGAATAAGAATATAGTAAACTATTTAAAGTAAGGAAAACTATATTCTAAAAATTGAAAATTCTTAAGTATTTAAGTGAAAAAGAAAGGATAGAAACTCGATGAAGTAAAAGCTATGAAATATATATAAACGAGGAAATATTTTAAGTTTCAAATTTAGGAAGAGAAATTGAAGTTCAAAATTATTAACGATGCTATCCGGATACGGTAATCCTCACTTGAAAAAGAAAAAGAAGAAAAAAGATTGAAAATCAATCCAAAAAGAAATGAAAAGAAAAGAAAAACATAAAGTGAGAAGAAGCTTGAGGAGATGCCTTATAAAAAATTGGCTTTAATGAAATCAACCTAAAGGGTAAAACTTAAGTATATTTCTAAACTTATATTTATGGATTAGTATTTTACTAAATAGTGTTTTCTTGAACTTCCTATCATCTAAATATCTTAAGTAATTTACTCTTTTTAAATATAGTTATTCTAAAATAAATAGAAAACTAGAAATCTTAGACACGATAACTAAATAATCTTATATCTATAAAGTTAATTTAATTACTCGAAATATTTATATTTAACTTTATTATAATGTTATTTAAATTTAATTCATATTATACTGAATTGAAAAATTCTATTATAGAAATCATTATTTTTATTTAGTATTAAAATTACTTGAGGAACGAGTAATAATTAAGTTTGGGGGATTTTGATCACGAAAAATTCATTAAGAAATTCTTAGCTATTTTTTGATGAAATTTCACTTTAAAGAAATTTATTTTCTTTATTTTGTTGCAGGAATGAAAATTTATAAGTGATTAAAGCAAAAAACATGAAATGGAGCGAATTTGGATCAAAAAGGAAGAAATTCATGCAAATTGAACTAAGTCGCCGACAGCGAGATCGAGGCCTCCGACGGCGAGATCATGAGGAGAATTTCTGAAGGAATTATAACTACCTCGCCGACAACGAAGCCCGAGCCGCCGACGGCGAGATAGCGCGGTTTGAAGACCTTCAGAAGCCCCGTAACGGCGAGGTCGTTTCCGCCTATGGCGAGACAGTTCAAAATGCAAATACTTCGAACCTGGACACTTTTTTGAAGAGGTGTTTAAGCACCCCTTGGACCTTTGCCTACCTCTATATATAGAGGTCGAATTCTAGTGATTAAGGGTGTCATTCTAGTGTCTTAAGTGTGTTTATTGTTTGTCATTAATGAGTTTCTTTAGTTTATTTGAGTGCTATTTAGAAGTTTGTTGTATCTTAGAAGGAAAAGTCGAAGGAACTTGAGGAGTCTACTTGGGAGGAAATTCAGATAAGTATCTTTGTTTATTGTTGTTGTTAACTTTAAATGAAATCCAAGCTTTGTTTTATTCCCATGCATTCTGAGTAGTTTTCTTAGTCTTTCTCCTTGTTTATGAAAATTATGTAAATTGATGAAATTAAATAGAAATACCTAATATATTAAAATAAATTATGATAATTTTTACTTAAAACTTAATTTACTTTCAATCTGACTAATTGAGTTGTTAAAATATGTTGAATTATCAACTATAGTAAAAATTACATCCGATATTCGAGGAAGTCAAAAACCTTGGAAGGAGGGTGCAAATAAATAGGGAAATATTAATTATCGGACGTAGAATTTGACATTTAGTGTGACAGACTAAAATATTCAATTTGGTCCTATTGTTTGAGAGCTGAAGTGTAGTTGTTAGCCCTCAGGTGAAGGGAACGTGGGAGCTCTGAAGTGGCGGCCGATATCCTCCCGGTCTGAGCGCGGATTCGGTAATTAAACATAGGATTAGTCGATGTTCTTTGCACTTTGGACCAAAGGGTAAAGAATACGAATGCTCCTATTTGTCGAAATACAATTTAAGAATTCTATTTAAATTCATCATTCACTTAATTTTCTAAAAACAAGGAGAATGATACTTTTTCGAATTATTTAAATCAACTTTATTTCAAGCATTAGTTTATTTTAGTTTGCTTTAGTTACTTTAAATTTACGTTTGCTATATTAGTAAGTAATTCCTTTAAATTTAGTTGATCAACAAATGCATTAAAAACTTCCCTGTGGGATCGATAACTAGGACTCCACTAGAGCCCTGTATTACTTGATACGATACGTATACTTGCGTAGAATCTACATTAAACATTCAATCATATAATTAAATATATATATATATATGTATATATATATATGTGTGTATATATATATATGTGTATATATATATATGTGTATATATATATATATATATATATATATATATATTAAAGCGGAATCAAGTTTTTGGTGCCGTTGCTATAAACATAAATTGCAAAGATATTAAAAGTGGGTCACCCGGCTAAGTACATATCAAAGTCCAATAGATCGTGGTGCCAAGATCGCCCTATCCGAACTAAGGAATGGAGTCTGCCGCCTGTAGCTCCAAGAATGGTCCAGTTAGCTATGCCCCTGAAAGTAGTTCCCATCTTAGCTTCAACAAGCACCATTGAGAATAAAGCCTATATCTCTTCACTACAGAGCCTAGGCAAAATCTTTAGTGAAGTAGCAATGAGACCCCCAATAAACGTACAGACCAAAAAGGTATAAAGTAAAAATCAATGACAACTGAAGTGCTTCATATCATTACAAAAGAAACATGCAATTACAAAATTATTGTGTTTACAGAACACTAGCTTTACAAAATGTTCAAAAAAGAAAATCATAATAAACAAGGATTACACTTTCCAAAAGATGAGCTTAAGCTTCAGGAGGCCGGTTGGAAGAACCTCGCTCATTTTCAGCGCCTGAGTCATCACTAGATGACCCTTCAAAGCATGAAAATAAAGTTTCAAACTCTCTGGGGTTGGAATATTTCTCATCAACCAAGCCTGATTGGACAAATTGATTAATCGTCATCAAACTCTCAATATGAAAGTTTTTGTAAATAAGCTTCATTTGCATGGGGTGGGATGGAAGCTAGGAGAACAAGTCCTCCTCGGTCTTCATAGTTGTCATTTGTTCTCTTAAATTATGATTTTATTTAATGAAGAATGAAAATAAATTGGAAACTGATGAAAGTTCCTCTGCCACTACAACACGATTTTCCTCTGCTAACTCAACTCGTCTCTCCACCAACTTGGCTAGCCCAACCAAGACCTCAACTTGCTTCACAGTGGTATCCCACTCAGTCTCGGCGAGGTCCCAAGCCATTGATTGAGGATGAAAGGCCTCACATGATATTAAGTAGTATCAATCGGCCTACTTAAATAATTCAATTCACTCCAAATCACATAGACTCCTCATGAATGTCGACAACCAGATGGCCTCCAAAAGCGTGGAGGGGTAGTTTTTTGATGACCAAGGAGTTTGTGCGCTGGTCAATCGATAGGTCAATTGTAGTAAAGTGACCATCGGGTGAATTCAGGATCTTCACCCTGGGGACCTGGGAAGAAATCTGGCTCAGATGGAAACACCTCCTTTCCTTCAGAGGCAAAGGAGGCAACGGGGTGGATTCAGTAACTGGCTCTTTGCCTTCATGACACCTTGTCACAAAGGTTCTCCCTTTGTGATTGATCTCAGGCTCGGCCTCCCTGAGAATCACCGACATGCTGGACACATTCATAAATGGAAGAACGAGAAACGATATTCCTCGAAAAGGAGAAGCTATTTTATTCTCACATATTCTACCGAGCTTCTCTGTTTGAACCTCTGTCGGATAACCCAAATGGTCCCCCAACTCCTCGCCAATCGGAAGGGGTTGTGTCCATGCGATAAGAGTTATAGTTAGCAAGGACCTTACGTCTATTGGCAATAAAGGTCACTTCCTCATGTGAGATCCTTTAAAATGTGACCACGATAACAAAAGTGTTAAAAGCAAACTCCTCACCTGCATAGTTGATTTCTCCACCCACCACAATAGATTTTCATCCTTCTATCATTGTCACTTATTTGATTTTATCCGACTTGGAATCAACCTCCGCCTTCCTCTTGGCCAATCAGAAGGCTAACTTTGTTGACCACAGGACCTCTGTGGCAACAAAGGCAGCCCACAGCTCTATCCTCATCTAATGTGATGCTTCCAGAAACATAACTCTATCTACAATCATCAGTTCAATTTATTTGGGAACTAAAATCAATCAGCCCTTGATGTCAACCCCCTTGACTCTAAGGAGTTATGTGCCTTTCCTCTTTCGATAAGTGACACCGAATGGAATCGTCTTAATCCCCCAACCCTTAGTAGAGGAAGCAATCAAGAACTTGCATTTCCAATCTCTAGCCTGTTGTTTCAGGTCAGCAAACTAGAACCTACCAGTTGTGCCAAATTTAGCATAGCCATCTATCTCCATGCAAAATGAGAAAACGTGGCTAAATGTGTCGACAAACCAGGGAATGCCTTGTCGTAGATGAAATATAATGTTGGTTATAATCACCACCATGGATTTTGGTTTCATTTGTGCAGGAATAACCCCATAGCAATTGAAAATCAACTCGAGTTCGTAACACGGAGGTAGTCACAACCTGTAGCGGAACTAGTCTTGCTACATCACCAAATTGTTACCAAACCAGTTGGTACCCTTTCATTTGGTTTGGTGGTCCGCAGCTTATTGACAGGGCCAAAATAAACATGTTTTCACTAATAGGGACATCCAATAGTGATAGAATAGAAAATTCAATAGTGGCCACCTAACCAAAAGGAAATTCAGAGAGTGTACTCATGTGTCCCTCAGAACCCATTTATAAGAATCTAATGGGAGATGAAATGTCAAACACAAAATTAAGGAAGACGTCTTTTCAAACACAAACACTCAGATTTGAATAAAAACATAATTAAAAATCATGATTACATGAAGAATTAGGTTGAAAGGAAATATTTTACCAGTTGATCCTCGACCACCTCGGCTAGAACTATGCCTCTCCTAACTAACCTCCTGAACAAAGTCTGGCCACCGAGCTTCAATTGATTCACTCGCTCGGCCTCAAATAAGATTTTCATAACAAACATGTACTCCCAATACCCAACAATCTCGCAATGAAGACCGATTGAATGGCTTACAAATTTCGGCTCTGACGAACCGGAATAGCCTCTATTTCCAACAAATGAAAAGCCAAGGCCTTGGGGGATGACCGGTTGTCCTCAAGAGTCTCATTTTGGATAACATCAGGTCTAGACAAACGATTAACCACACCCACTTCGTCGTCGACCAGCCCGTTCGGAACCGACACTGTCTTTGAGATCGGATTACCGTCACTAGCGTCGGCCTACAATTGTCAAACGTAAGAGTCTTCATTTATGAAAAGAAAAATCATTATCAAGCATCCGACCAAGTGGGAAGAAAGAAAAGAGAAAGGATGATTTTACCCACGAATCGATTCACTTCAGACCTTACTGCTCCACCTGCATCATAGGATGGGGTGTTGCTTATCCACACCGTCTCACCGGATAGAGGGGCATCCACCGTGACTCATTGAGTATCAAGTATGAGAGGGATATCCAAAACATTTGGTTGTAGGTGATCTTCAGAGGGGATTCTCATCAGCGGATCAACCATTGAAGCCCCTTGATCCTCACCATCCTTGGGCAAAGCTCTCCCCAATATACCGCGATCTGAATTAGAGTACCATTCCACACTCGCTCCCTGTATTGTTTTTGACTTATTGGCCAACATCTTCCTCGATGAATCACCCTCAGGTTTATGTGATCTGACCCTGAGAGCAACTAGCTTCCTGGCCTCAACAAAGAGTTTTAGCAAGGAGTCAGATCTCTCTTCTATAATAAAGTTGTGAATAGAGAACAAAGAACTATAAGGGAAACAAATTTGAGATGAAGAAGCTGCTTATTTCCCCTCTATTAGGGCCCAATATACAATAATAAGTTACACAAAAACCGATAATTTATGATGTAAATGAATGAATGTTGATATGAAAATTGTCTTACCTTTGTGAAGAATTTTCTTGTTCTTATTTGCAATTAGCACTATCAAGGGGCAAGAAAATCATATAATTTAACATATACATGAAAAAAGTGTGAACACAAATCGTGATGACATTTCACGGGTAACTCAAGAGGTGACATGATATAGTGAGGCCTACCAAAAGCGATCCGTGGTTATATGATCGAGCTACCAGTTTTATCCTTGCATTGTGAAAAGAATAACCCCTGAAGAATCCAGCTAATTAAATCCATCTGGTCGAGCCCGTCACTCTCCAGCTCGGGTAGTTCAGGAAGAAGGAACGGGGCCTTCAGCTTCAAGGAAAATGGTGAGGACTCTCAATGCGTATTCCCCCGGACTCATCATCACCCGGCCAAACAGCCACCTGGCCCTGCAATTGCTCGGCCTAACGACGGTTAAACGACCATATTCATAGACCCTACGGGGATCTTCATGTATGGACTAAAATACCCCCACCATATCTATGAATTCTACGTTGTAATGTGTAGATGTATAAAAATTCATTCCTGTAAATAAGGAGTCTATTTTTTGAATAAATGTTACGCAAATTTACTCAACTTCCCCGTGCTATTGCTCTCTCTGTCCCTCTCTCTCTCTCTCTCATCCACCAATGCTCTATTTGTTAAGCAGATCTCTCAAACAGATTCGAATTCAAAAGGTTTAAACCGATCTCAACTTACAACTTTAAAGTCATGGATTCCATCACGACAATTCCTCTTTTGCATTCTATCCCTCTTATATGAATGGTTTATCACCTTGACCGTCTATTCCAAAAAATTATATTTAACAATATATTCCCTTTAAGCCATTAATAATATTTTTTAAAGGAGAAGTGGTATCTTGAGGAATATTTTTCATTACTCTTATCCAAAGTCCACCACAGCGTAATTTATAACAAAAACAATGTGCTTGGGATAATAGGCCAATTTGTCAACATGAAGCCCAAAAGCGCAGAGCAGCTGTTTATAAAGGTATGCATTTGGTTTCTTAAAAAATTGCATAACTTTTATCTTTATAGCGAGGACATGCTACCATTTTTGAATATAAAATGTTAATTAGCAGGAACTTTTGTTTGAATAATTAATTTGATTGTTTTAGCTATCTAATTTAAAATTAAAATGTAATAGTTAAACTAATTCACGATTAAAGCTCTGTTTGGGCAGCCGTAGTTTATTAAAAATGCGAAGCTGCTAAAAAATGATCAGATATTCAAAAAATTGTGGTGATAATTGTAATTTTTCCTTTTTTTTTTTTTGAAAAAATCAGACCGCAGTAAGAAAGCTGTCAACTTACCTAGTTAGAATTGGTGGCAAAACACATATTTTAGAGATAACTTTTTGAAAAAGCTATCAAAATATTATTTACCCAAACAAACAATAATTCATTTAAACTAATTAAATGCACACGTCTATTCTCATAGCAAAAATTTTGTGAGACATTTACATATAAACCACTCAAATCACTAAATAAAAGTATCATTATTAATGCTGCTTAAAAATGAAATACAACTTTTCAAGCATAAGTTTAGAACATCAAAGTTTTATAAATGTAAATATCAAATTTTAGGTGTTAGATGCGTAAATATATAAAAATTGTGTGGTATGTAAGTAAATTTCTTGATTATTTCTGGGACACAGTTCTACAGGATGTTAGCCACATCTTTTGACAATGAGACATGGAGGCTGGTTTATTCTGTACAAGTTCTGGACAATAGGACATGGAGGCTGGTTTGTTTTGTGCAAGTTCTGGAAGTCTTGCTTTCCATATTTACTTAATGGATTTTTTGTCTTTTCCCTTCCTGCTAGTTTGGATCATACTCTTTTGTGGTACACTTATTTCAAACATTGTATATTTTGGAGAATTTCTTTTGCGTGCGTTGTAATGTGGGAGTCGGAACCTCTAGGGGTGAGTGAGTACTGTATTTTTTTGGGTTTTTTAGTTGGGGATCTGCCTCACTAACCCTTTATACTTGAAATTTTCATAATCAACACGTAGGGAAGCCATAGTGTTCTTTCACATATATATATATATATATATATATATATATATATATATATATATATATATATAAAGAGAGAGAGAGTGAGAGAGATAACCATAAAATTTCTATGACCAAGTCCAATGTATGAGACAATATTAATATGAGATCAGATCAGAATATTCTAAGCATATTTGAAAGAAGAATAAGGAGACAGCCAAATTCCACTAGCTGAGCAAGATAGTTAACAAAGTCACTCAACTAAATACAACCGATTCAGGCATACAATATACCAACATTAGCTTAGCCATATCGTCAAGCAAATCTGTACAATAAGTTCCAAAAATTAGTTCGACCATTAATTCGCCTAATCATAGCAACTTCTTCAAGACACCCCATAACTGAATAATATTATATAATATATTTTGTTAACAACAACACGATTATCTTATTTTGATATAATTTTTTCTTTCCATGTAACTACTTATGTAGATGTATCTGGCCCAAGCCTATAAATAGGGAAGACCGTCCTCAAAAAGAGAGAATCGTATTTTCCTCTTTTGCCTCTTGAGTATAAGAAAATAGAAAAGACTCGATCTTTTATCTCCATTTTTAGAGTTTTTTTTTTCTTCTTCTTTTTGGTATTTTTACTATTCTCCCTCAACAATCCCTAACTAGGTGGTATAACACCACTATCAATTCAGGATCCATCAATACATATATATATATATATACATAGGCGGAGCTAGTATTATTTTTTATAAGTATTGAGCAATAAATATATTTAGCGAGGATAAAATAACTAAACTATCTAAACTACATAAGAAAAAAAATTTAATTTTACTATTTATATAGAGAAATTTTATAAGGGCAATTGTCTATCTGGACGTAACTTGATTCTGCAACTAGATATATATATATATATATATATATATATATATATATATATATATGTGTGTGTGTGTGTGTGTGTGTGTGTGTGCGACGCAGTCGTGGTCGGTTGGTTGGCGGGGTTCTCAGTAAGTCCCTCGGGTCACATGTTCGATGCTGCTATGGTTTGGGGTTCTCGAATAATCAACATATGACGCAGACACCTGATCATAAGTGCCTCTAACGCAAAGAGGAAACGATATTCGGTGCCCGCCGAACTCAAATATTATTTCCTTTATATATATATATATATATATATATATATATATATGCCCCATGGAGAGAGACCCACAACTAGCCTGACTTATTGAGCGGTGGTCATTTAAAGAAGATGAATTAACCCCACCGGCCATATACTATAATACAAAATCATGCTTAAAGATACATTAATTCATAACCAATATCATTATGAGAAGTCAACCAATAGTAATAATAATAATCTACTCTCCACCTAAAATGAGCCCCATAACAGCTGGCTTTTAATATAAAATTCCGAATGCAAGTTGGAGCCCTTTTTTTGACTGAGTTGTTCGAAATTCATTGTCCCTAAGACATTGCATTTAAACAACCATATTAATTCAAAATAACTTTAAAAAAAAGTAATTTACATACATACCACACAATTATTTGCTATTTATCTATCTACATCTACAATTTAATTTTTACATTTATAATATTTTAGTATTAAGAATTTATGCATCAAAATGTGTATTTCACTTTTCATAAGTTACGAATAATTTTTTTTTTATGTGATGAAAATAATTTGATGTAAATATTTTTTTTTTTAGGTAGAGGAGACTTAGACTCCCTACGTGTTCAATCAAAAAAGGAAAAATTACAAAACATGGAAAGATGTCCTATCTAAACTTACACATACAACTCACACAAAAAATAAGAATCTAAGGCCTTCTTTCCAACAAAAAAAAAAAAAAAAAAAAAAAAACAAACAAAACAATAAAAAATACAGCGCACACGACTCAACCACACGCACAACATCAACACAACTAACAATCAGACAAAGTTAAACAAAACAGATCATAAGGAAGATACTTAGAAATAATAGGATTAACCGAATTCAATCCAACCTTAGCAGTCCAATGAGCAGCCCAATTGTCATCCCTTTTAACATGTTGCCAAATAACAGTTAATTGCTTAGCCAACGCAAAAAGCTTCTTCATTTCAGTAAATTTAAACTCCGATGATGCTCTCCTCATCAAGATCAAAACTTCCAAAGAATCAAAGAATCGATATCGATAATAAAGAATTTCAAATCGATTAATAGCCCACTCATAACCCAATGACAACCGCATCGACTTCCGCAACTAAAGGAGAAACATGGATAGATTTAGAAGCAAAAAAACAAAGAATAAGGCCTAAAACATCCCTAAAAATACCACCAATGCTTGCTTTATGTTGATTCCAACAACCATCATAGTTCAGTTTAATGAAAGGAATACTCAGTTTAGTTCACTTTACCGCAGAAAAGATAAATATATTTTTTCTCTAAAAATATTTTTGCCAAATTTGCTAGACGTATTTGGAAATACTTTGGGCTAAATAAGAGACAAATAATAAGTAGATATAGAAGCGCATGTGCTACATAAACTTTATTGTCAAATTAAAATAAAATTATGAATGTACCGATAGTGTACAACTTGTTCAAACTTCAATTAATGTAGATATATAGTCAAATTACATCTTTTAACTTAGTGTAGCAAAGAGACAATATGCTCTCTAATTTTTAGAATAGAAACATAAATTTGAGTTTGATTTATCACATTTTTAAAATTAAACATTCATCTTATGCCCAATTAATTTTGACAGACCTTGTCCCTATTTAATATAATTAATTTTGTGTCAATTATGATTTTTTTTTATTAGCAAAAAAAAAAAAAAAGGCATTATTACAAACAGAAGAAAATGTTTATTAAATACAATTTTATATATTATAGAGATAACATCAATATCATATTGTCTCAGTATTATAGGATTATAATAAATGAACGGAAGTTTTACATTAACCACTTGAATATATGAGCTGAGGTTGAATTAGAAAGCACCCATAATCAATACCCATAGCCTCAGCCAAGAAAAAAAATTGATTTGATGTGAAACAATTAAATTAAAATTATAATGTCAATAAATTTTTTTATTTAATTTTTTGAATTAAAAAAGAGATGATTAATAAACCTTGCAATAATTAATGAGGCTATTTATTCAAACTTATAAATCATATTTTAAGATTTATTATTTTTTGTTTCTGAAATAAATAACAAGAGTGAATGAATTAATCAAAAGTGCATATATTTTATAAATCATGATATATTTACCAAATTGTATAGCAGTGATTGTTTATGATATAGAGTTTTTTTTTTTCTTAAATTAAAAATTAAAATCCTAACTTAAAATTAGGCTACAATTAAATTAATATCTAAATTAATTTTGAGCGCAAGTGGTGCTTGAATAGTTGAAATTAACGAAGCCATATTTTCATATAATTTTATTTATAGTTGCATAGTATTTATTCTACAATGAGTGACAGACCTTCTCTATTATGACGAATTGACCGATAGTCAATAGCATATATAAAGACGTAATATGGATAAACAAATAAATTGTATTTTTTAATAAAATTTATTTTAATAAAAATAATGAAAGAGTTGAAATGATTTTATTTTTACGGAAAAAACACACTTTCACTATAATATCATTAATCATAACCGACACACTTTCGGATAAAGCAGCTACAAGTGGGTTGGTATGATCAGGTAGGTATTCAGGTTTACCAAAACTCAACTGCCTCCTCAAAGCAACGGAGAAGTACAGAGCAGTCTTCATTTTATATTAAACTTAAAAAAAAAAAAAACAATTATATTTCAATAACCATCTCTCAAATTGTATATCTATACAAATGGAGGGAAAGAAAACAAAGAAAAAACCTAAAACAAAACTTTTGATTTACAATTAGCCACAATTAAACAGCACTTATTGAAGCTAAATGCCATTAATTGTGCATGTATTCTTGGGGGGAAAATTAAAAGAAAAATAAAAAAGGAAAAGATAAACTGTATTTACTGAAAGAAAAAGCTATGTTGGATCGATGAAGATAAGGTCATCGTGGGTCCAAATAAGTGGCAGTCCATCAAATTTGGCTGCTGCCGCTGCGGAGGGATGTTAAATGCGGAGGATTCTGGAAGGCTGAATGGCGGAAGAGACCTCTCACTGCAAGTAAATTAGTTTCAAGCAATGCAAAAGATCAAGAATAAATAACTATATACAGGTGTAAGGAGGGGCAAAGTGTCCCCAACGTGGGAGATGCTATGATAATTAAGGGGTAAAATAATATTTCAGAAGGGACAAAACTGATTTCAAGAGGGACAAAAAATCTAATCGTCCTTCCATATAAATAAAAATTTGAATATGAATATATATATTATATATGAGAAGGTTCTCTAGTCTCATGAAAAAGAAAAAGAAATTATACCCATTTGCCATGCATGATGATGCAAGTGAAGTCATTCTGGGAAGATCATTCATATTGTTATCAGGAGCAATCAGAGGCCAGAAGACTGCATAGAGAAGAAATAGAAGATTTTGTTCACAGGAAGTTAGTTAATTGTACTAAAACATATCACAATATTAGAACTAACAATTAATTACTCTTGAGTGTTCTGAAAAATGTATAATTCATGCTTCACAAGTTACAACGGCTGTAAGAAAAGCGCATTTGCTAAGCAGCAGCTTCTCAGTTCGTGAAAAATGATTTTCAGACAGAAAGAGGCAGAAATAGAAAATTCAACTTTTAAATCTGTACCCACTAGATTTAATATTGAAGAGGGAAAAAAGATTCCAACTGAAATATGTAAAATATCATAGTAACAACAGGGGAAATACAGAAAACCACAAACTTTAGCTAAAAGCAGACTTCTTTAAACGGGAAAATTAAAAGAATTAAATACTGTAAAAATCATGAATTTGAATAATTTTTTTTAAAATTAAAATCTCAAAAAAGTAGTTTCTCCATGCAATTCACTATAGAGAAAGCGATTTTATATTTTTTGCATTCAAAATAAGCCATTATATGAGTGAGACTTGCTCATGCAAAAGGATGAGTGACAAACCTAATTGCCCAGAATGGCCCTCGTATCCCGCACAATACAAGATTTCCTGCACTCACCATAAGTTATAAGGCTAAATCATCCCCAAAAAAGAGGACTTAACCAGTTTAAGTGATAATTAAGCACGTGCATAAGAAAATGTGATTTGAAATTTGAAAAAAAAAAAATCTTACCTCTTCTGAACGTTGAGAATTGCGATATTCATCTGTAAAAAAAAGAGAAGTTAGTAATACATCTCTTAATGAAGAACTAATTTAGCTATAAAAAGCATGCAATAGAATGTATCTTAGGCCTAATGCCAATGCTAAGAATATCATTATCATTATTAGCATTGTTCCAAATTTTTTAAGACCGACTAATAGACCCCCCCTCCATTGTTAATATGTTCAGAGCCAAACTTAGTTCTCTCTATTTTGAAAGTCTTTCTCATAACTTCTAGACTCTCACATTATTACCTCAAGTCTACTCATTTTGCATCTTAACAATATTTCTGCTTGCTTGGCATACTGATCTACCTCATTTCATGCAAATGATGTCAAAACTTCCAATTGTTATTATTCAATCAAATATCAGTCATTACCAAGATTAGTAATGCTGGGTTCCACTCCCAGTGTTAAACCAAGAAAGCAGTCCTCTGATTCATTGTCAAAGTCCCATAGGCTCAATTCAAGCTTTGGATTAGATCCTGAAAACATAAACAAGATATTTAATTCTCACAAATCAAAAATAAATAAATAAATTCTCACTAAAGCCACTAGTTATTCAATGTTGTCCTGTATCACAGGTTAAAAAAATCACCAATGAGTAATCAGCAGCTCACCAGTTTGATTTGTGTTCACAGGAGGAAGATCCTGGAGAGGGCATGGAACCCATGTACCCACCTGAACAAAGTTCCAAGTTTGAGGGAGCTGTAACCAATTAATATTTTAAGCTAATTAAATTTTATTTAAAAAAAAAGGGTCAAAGAGTTACATGGAAAAAGGGATGTTGCAATGACTGCTCTGCAGTTAGCCTGTTATGGGGATTCCAGGAGCACAGTTTCTATTTAAATAAATTCAATTACCAAAGATTTGTGGTATTAGTAGAAATTAAATACGTAGAGAATTCCATGAAGTAAATAAACAATATGATCCACCAAAAATACCTGGATTAAATCAATTGCTTCTAGGCTAGCATTTGGGATGATATCCGAGAGATTAGCTGGTGGAGCCTTGAATATTACAGAAGAGAAGGTTACGGAAGCTATAAGATCATTGGAGCTGGATGTTCTTCTGGGTAAAATAATCTACCTGAAAGAAATTAAAACCGATGGCTCGAGATAATTCCATCCCCTCAGGCCATATGCTGACATCTGGGGTCCCAAGCACATTGCATATCTTGTATATTTGATCTGTTTCACTGAAAAAAAAAAATAATTCCAAAGCCGGTTAAATTAATATTTGAATGGAAAAAGGTCTAGATTTTATGTTTTTTTTTTAATTTGAATATCATATTTTATTTTTGAACATATTTTTAAAGCCACAAAAAAAAATTGCCAAATCATTATTAGAAACACTGACTAAGAAACAAAATAGAAAGTGGTTTATTAAATGCTACATTTTTTTTCAGCGGAGAAAAGAGAGGATTTTGATGTTCCACTATTAAATAAATAAATAAATTAATTAATTAATTAAAATAAAAAATACCTTTGACCCGGGAAAAGTGGATATAGTGCGAAGAGCTCCGCCAAAATTGCACCAACAGCCCACATGTCTAGAATTATTCTTCATGTTAGCAAAAGCGATAATGAAATACCTACATATGGCCCTATATTGCATACATAAACTTTCAGAACAAATTTGTTAAGTTTTCATTACTGCGTGAAATCTATAACATGTTTACTGCATGCTACCAAAGAATAAGAAACTTATGCAGATAGATAACAATATAAGAAACTTGTGCATAGATATTATAGTAGTTGAACCTTTCTGAGGTATATATGATGGCCAAGTTCAATCGATAATGCAAATTACAATATAAGTAGAACAAAGATAAGAAAACTAACTTTTGACAAGAACTTCAAAACATAGAACCAAAATTAGAGACAGCAGCTTTCAATACAGGTTTTTCAAACCAACTTGAAGTACTAACTTTTCAAATTATAGCATGCTTTTATTGACGCCAATTGAATTTACAGGAAAGATTTTAACAATCTTGAACAAAAATTTAAGTTTATGCAGTGATAGACTAATGGAAAGGTTGATAGAGTATACCTATTGCAGGCGAGTAGGCTGAAGATTGAAGCAAAACTTCTGGAGCCCGATACCTTGGTATGCAATATTTAACCACAACTTAGGAAAAAACATAAGCAACACAACGAGTAAAGTTAAGAGGGCCAATGAAACATACCATCTAGTAGAAACATAATCAGTATAAGGAGCGTGTGACATTATTTCCCTTGAAAGTCCAAAATCAGCAATCTTGATAATGTCATCTTTCACCAGCAAATTCTCTAAATAACAAAACATACCCAAATGGATGAAACAAAAAAAAATATACAGCATTAAACCTAAAAAACAACCATAGGTGAGTGCCAAAAACTGACCAGGCTTCAAATCTCTATGAAAGTAGCCATTTCTGTGCATATAGGCAAGCCCTTGCAAAACTTGAGACATTAATGCGCGTATCTCCAACTCTGAAAAAGGACTCTGCCGATCTCTCATGATTTGATAAAGATTGCAATCCTAGAAACAAAATACTCGTAATTAATACAGAGTTCACAATTACCCATCATATTAAATTTAGTGTCAATCAGGTTTTCAATGTTTCTTTGCCAAACAAAAACGAACAAATGAAAATGTGATTACAGTTTCCATCAAATAATGATAGAGATACATCATACAATGTTACTGTACATAACTTTTACATTAAGAAAACAGTAAAACCTCACGGGCTTACTGCATATATTACTTTCTGTTTGTAATTCATACTTAAAGCTAAGTTGAAGAACCAATTCCTCACCATGTGCTCGAAAATAAGGAAAAGTTCATAATTCTCCTTGACAACTTCTTTTAGTTTGACAATATTGGGGTGGTTCAGCCTTTGCAGCAACTGCAGCAGCAGGAATTAACAATGTATTCAACACGAAAAAATGATAAAACATGGCAGACTGCCCAAAGTAGAAAACAGAGACATACCTTAACTTCTCTGAGATTCAAACACTCTTCCCAATAGTAAAACTTTCTTTTCATTTTCTTAACGGCAACCTGAAAATCATTTAAGATGATATCAGTGAACATTTTTTTTTCCCAAAATAAGTTTGTCAAATGAAGAAAGTATCAATTTTGCTTTCACTACAGATAGTTAATTAGTGATTCATACAACATGCAATATAAAATGTATTTTCAAGTAGAAGCTAGATACTTACAATCTCATTATACTGCAAACTAAGAGCCTTGTAAACATTTCCACATGTTCCATCCCCAATCTCAGTTAAAATTCTGTATCTGCAGAGCATTTAAGCAAGAAAATACAGTTATATCTGTCCACTTAAGCGTCCACTCATCATGAACTAGGACTAACCAACCTTTCCATGGATACAGTAGAATGTGATCACCGCAAGAAACCAGAATCATCTGCAAGCAAGGACTTCAATAGCCAAAACTTCTAGCAACAGAGATGTGGAGATTAAGCTTTCTGAAAGCTGAGATCCCAAGAGGCTAGTGATTGTATTCTTTAGGTCCATTCACCAAAAAATCTCCCTTACTTCTGCAACCAACAAGTGGAATGAGCTGCAAATAAGAAGGCTTGCGTTGTAACTGTGTGAAAAAAAACTCCAAAACTACAAACAGAATTGCAAATTTTATCTACATACCACTTAATTCCTATGTATTTACATATCTAACGCCAGAACTTCAATTTTTACATATATGCTACCATAACTCTGCATGAAAAGGTATATTTCAGTTAAAAATAGTGGTATTCTTAGTGTGATACGAAAGATTTGGGTGGTATAAATGTAAAAAGTAAAATTTAGGAGTTATATATTGGGTAGTAGGTATGTAAATGCCCTAAAACAATCTTACTGGTAAAATATGTGCAAGTCAAGTATCTAAACATAAATCACTCAGCGAATGGGCAATCATCAAAGGTCATAAGGAAAAAAAAAAAGGTAAAACAAGAAAATTCTTCTTCCGATGGAAGGCAAACAAAGAAATTGAAAGTCAATCTTCTCTTATTCCCAAAGGAAAACCAAAAAAATAAAAAAAATAAAAAAATACTCATTGATAATCCATGTTTAACGTTAAGACCTCGCCATTAATCACGGATGTATAAAAACTGCAGAATTAACCGAGATAGCCCTAAAAAGTATTCATTAGCCTTCAAAGAATAGCCACAGCGTAGGAAAACAACAAAAGGGCAAATCAAAATCTTTTTTAAACAGCTAAATAAATTTCTTTTAGAAAAAAAAAAAAATCACAACATATCAACATTACCATGACGCATCAATTAACGAATTATTCAGATTAAGCGTTCTGCACGATAGGGAAAAAAAATTTCCTTTTTTTCCGCGTGCCACTATAATTTTTTCTGATAAACCGAAAGTTCTCTTAGATAAACATACCAATTTGTTAGCAAGGGTTTGGATTAATGGCAGAGTTAAACAATTATAATAAAAAAAATTTCAAGACAAAAGGTCCTACACATAGCATCATAAGCCTCGGGGAAAATTTTTTATCAATGATAGATAGATGAAGGAATCAATTAGACCCAACATGGCTTCCCCTAAAAGTATTCCAAAAAATAAGGTAAATTTCATTAGCGTTCCGAGGGACATATAAGAAAAGAAATCAGATAAATATACAATAAATCATCAATTTTAAAGCGATTTCCTAAAAAAGGAAGAAAATCCAATCTTATGAAAGAAAGAAATATAGCGAATTTCAATAGAATAAAAAAATTTCAACAATCAATAAATGCACAGAGAAGGGGGAAAAGGGGAGAAAGAAGGGGGGAAGAATATGAGAATACATTTTCATTAATTAAATAAATAAATGATTAAGTATGTTAATTCCCATCTTCCATACATCAAAATCTGCTATAAACATCACAAGAAACTACAGAAACTTCTCTAAAATTTATAACGATCAAAGAGTTACTAGTATCGCGCAGAACTCACAGATAAAAAGAAATTGGAAAAAAATAAAAGAAATTAAGAAAATGCTTTTAGCATCGATTAAATCAAACAAAGAATCTCTTTTACAGCGCCTAAATGCATCATTCACACTCCAAAACAATAACACCAGGGTTGCGGATAAGTAGAATAAAAGATAAAAGCGATCGCACCATTGAAACGGCTTCAGATTGAAGATGAACAGAGAGATAATTTCTCCAACAATATACGATCTTGGATGAAGAACGAGATGAATTGCTTCGTCGGAAGAGGAGAGGGAGAAGGCAGGGAGATGAATTCGGGCTAGGAGCGAGGGGGAAGTGGGAAGAGGAAGAGGTCCTTGATTATTATTTAATACTTCTATCATATTACTAAAAAGCCCTCATCGTTTAACCGAAACTACGAAAATACCAATTTGGTGGTGGGCGCATTGTAAATAACGAATAATGTAGGGGTGATTTTAATTTGCTTCCGGAATCGTAGCGGTTTCCGTTTCAAAAATTTTTATGGGAAATGGGGGGGATGGGATCCGCCCAAAACCGCCGGGCTGAGACCAAATCCGCGTGACAGTGGGGTGAGGTGGGGGACCACCAGACGTTAGATTAATTAATTAAGTAAATATGCAAAATTTAATTAATAATAATTTTAATGAAAACAAATTGAGGGGTAGAGACAATTACATGCGTAAGACTTACATAAATAGATATATTTCAAAATGAAACTCCAACTCATATTTTTTATTTTTATCTAATTGTGTAAATATAGTTAAAAATGGCTTAAAAATTACAAAAATTATTGTATATGCCAACTAAATTTATTTGTGTTGGTGCATAAAATATTGGGTAAGTATATGTACATTTACTATTTATAAAATCTAGTATTAAATTATATATTTGAGCTATCAAGCCGTTATATTTGTGCGATGGCACATATTTTTTCTATGTCTTTGTGAATGTAATTTTCATATTTATGTACATTCAAATTTTTGTGTTTTTGTTTAGAAAACTTTATATTGACATAAATTTTTTATTACGATTATTATTATATTGTTGAAATTTAAATGGATACCAATAACTTTCATATAAATGGAGGTATAAATAATCTTTATAAGGATCTTATAATAGGAAAAATAATAAAAATGAAATGATATGAAAGGAAAAAATATATCACTAAATATCTCCAATACTCAATTTATTTAATTATTAGAAGATATATAAAATAAGATAGAATAGGAAAATAAATAATTCATAATCCAAGAAAATAAATATAAAATAAAAAAAGAAATATCTCCTTAATCTAAGGAAATAATTTATTCGCTTATCTTACTATTTTATATATATATATATATATATATATATATATATATATATATATATATATATATATATATATAATCCAAACAAGCATGAAAATTCTACAAAGATTAGGAGAGATAACATAGCATGCAAAAATTTTTTGCCTACAAATTTTGAAGACTAAAAGCAGGGTTGCCTAAACTTGAAATTAGGAAAGTTCATCTTTCTATAAAACTGAAAAAAAAATGAAGAAAATAACAACACAATGTAAAAAATTTGGATTATTGGAGACGATGTTTAAAATATTTGCGATGAAGGGGTGAGGTTCACCTACAAATGTTAGTTGATGTGTTGTTATTGATAGATGTATTTGCTATAATGGATGATAGTTCGTATAAGAGCTGTTAACGATTTGATTTCGAGCCGAGCTTGGGTTGTCTCAAAATTGGCTTGAAAAATTTTGGCTCGTAGCTCAGCTTGTTTACTTCGATCTTATCTCAATCCGAGCCAAAATTCAAATTAATTTTCGACCGATTAACAATCTTTGAGCTAAATTCACTATATGCACACCCCTAACATTACTAAGATTGTTAACAATCTGATTTTGGCTCAAAAAAAATTGATACAAAATTTTGAATCGTAGCTCGGCACATTTATTTTGAATTGATCTCGATTCGAATCAATTTTCAAGCAATTAGCGATCTTCTAGATAAATTCACAGCCCTTATTGTCTTTGTGATTTGGATGTTAATCAATGGATTTTTTCTAGAACAAATGATAGATGTCAAGTAACATAAGTTTTGAAAAATTTCGTGGATTTTAAAGTAGTTATATTATAACTTCCAAATCAATCTACACTATAAAATTCTATATGATTATAATGTCCTCCAATTCATAATATGAAAAAGCAGGAAGAATTGGGGGTCCTTTATAAATATCATGCTCTTTATTTTGAATTATCCTAAGTTTTTCTTCATTCTTATTAATAATGAACAAGCAAGATCATGCCCTATTTTGATTAAAATGTGACTCAACAATCACATTGATGTGTCAATCTGATAGACTCGTTTGAACCAAAGTCTACTGCACTACTAATGTAAACGATATGATACGAATGATGAATAACAAAGTCTGTTACAATTGATGAAAAATAATCCCCATAAAAACACTTAATACAACAAGCTCAACGAAGTTGATACATCCAAAGATTTAAAGTTCAGATAACTTGGAAAATTTTTTTGAAGAATAGCCCATTATTTATTATTATAGATAGGTGGTGATGATTGTATGCAATTTAATGTTATAATGTGTTTATGCTTTTTAATGAAAAAGCAAAGCAAAGGCAATAGCAATCATTATAATAATTTCTAAGATGACATAATGATGAAATATAAAGCTGGCATAAAATGATGATAATGCTCTATCAATTTCAGAAGAGTGTTCCACTTTTTTTGAAATAATACATGGGTGACATAAAAGATTTATGATTTCATCTATGGGGGGAGTCTATTATAGTTTCCAATCAATCTGTTATCTCTAAATTTTTCCTGAACCTAATCTATTCAACTATAAATTCATACATATATATGCTTTTATCAAATATAAATTCATACATAAATATGTTTGAAAATACTGTGCATTATGAAAATCATTAATGGTGGCGTTTACATGCATATCACCCAATTCCTCTGAATTTACATGTCTAACATAACTCTATCTTTTTTATTTTAATAGCACCCAAATATTTTAAATTACATCAAAAATAGCATCATTTTAACTTTTAAAAATTGAAATACAGTTTTCCATGAATGAGTAAGATGGTATATAAATATATATATATATATATATATATATATATATATATATATATGTAAAAATTAAAATTCAGGTGTTAAATATGAAAACACATAGAACTTGAGTGGCATGTTGCATACGGAGAACATACGACGACTAATTAAATATTTCCATGTAGAACACATCGGGCCCACCACATAATGGATCTACGAAGGGTTTTAGAGTGGAACTGTGGATGCTATTAAGGGTTATTTCAGTTTTATTGGGTTATTAATTCAATTAACACCGTAATAATCTGGAAATAACCTCCTAATAACTTTTGCGGTTCCATTGGAGTGGAAACCACGGAGGTTATTTGGAAGTTACTGCGAGGTTATTTCGATTTTATTGGAGAATTAACTCCAATAACCCCGTAATAACCCGACGATAACCCCTGAATAACCTCTGTGGTTCCATTTTAACAACCCCCACAAATACCTCTAATAACCCTCACAATAACCCGTAATAACCCGTCAAGAATCTTAGTGGTTTAACCCACAATAACCCTCTAAAACCCTCTGCAGATTCATTATGAGGTGGGTCTGATGTGTTCTACGTGTCAATATTTAATTGGCTGCCGCACGTAGTCCTGCGTATGTTCTCCATATGCAAAATTTTCTCCAAAAATTGTGGGCTTAGCACAAATTTGAAGGCAGGGTTGCTCCTTAGTTTCAACTTTGGACATCCCCGTCGCATAAGCTAAGATACTGTCACCAACTATTGCCTTCGGAATGTAAATGCTCAAGATACCGTAAGCATGATTTTCTTACGCTAGATTTAGCTCAAAATTTTATTATTTTTTTTTTTCTCTGAAGACTTTGTTAGAATTTGAAAGAGTCAAAATTCAGTTCAAATTTATAAAATTAAGAAAGCATTTGATATAGGCTGAAGATGATGGACAAAGACTAAGATGGATTATTACTAGCCGTTTGTGCCGAGTATTCAAATGAAAATTAAAAAATAATAATAAAAAAAAAAACTAGCGTAATACAATATAGGCTATTTGTTACATAATGAAATAATATTAGCATTAATATGATTTATTGCGGTGGGTCTAGAGTGAATATTTTCTAAAAAATAATGTCAAAACTATTTTCTTAGGTCTAAAAAATGGTTGTAATTTGTAAAGGCTTTGAAATGGCTACAAATAAAATACATAATTTCAAGCTGCCCGTTTTATATAAAATTTAAAAATTAAATTAGCAAAAGTGAGAAAAAATCATTCAAGAAAATTCAACTATTTACTCCTCTCTTTTATTTGTCATTTCTATTGTTTCAAAATTTTGATTGTTTTAATTTGAGATATCATTAAAACAAATGTTAACAAAAAATTCAAATTTTTTGCAATGTATATATATATGTATATATATATATATATATATGTATATATATATGTGTCCGATGCTCCAATTCTAGTACATAAGACCGCCTCTTTTAGGACTCCAGAAGACCATAATTTTACATCTTACGCATTGATTGACATCTATAAAATAAGCTAGCAATTATTTTACAATCATCAAAATTACAAGCGAGTGCAAAGATTCATTATTGCTTAATTTAAGGGGGTCGGTTGATTTAATTGTCATAAGCAAGAATTGTGGTATCTAGATTTTTTCATGTTTGTTGAATTTATCTATAAATGACAACCAAGAAAAAGACCATAAGGATGAGGAGGGAGCAAACAGTAATGTGTGCATTTATTCACAAATGATTTCCCTATTTATGTGGGAGTGAGTACTATGATGATATTATATTTTCCCCTTGCTTTAAATGGGTATGTATTGAGAGATCTCTTGTATTTTATATGTACGAGTTTGTCATCTAGTCGCTTTCTGGCTCTGTCAGCTAAACTTAATTGACTTCTGGTTGACAGGCTCAGCTCGGTCAGCTTGAGCCTGGTTAGATCATTTGATTTAGGGCCTGTTTGGTTCGAACTTACAGTTGTTCAACTTTGCAGTGCTGCTATTGCTGTCTAGAAGCAGTTATGAGGAAGCTTGGTTATCTGTTTAGTTGCAGTTATAGGAAAAGCAATATGCAAGCAACTTTTCTATAAAAATGACCGGTCTGCCCCTGTTTAGAATATAACAATGGCATATTGAACCATGTTACAGACCAAATAAAAGGTCTTCTATAAATATAAAAAAAAATATACTCCATCACAACTGCCCCCAAACATTTCTGAATGCCATATGACCCCAACAACATGCCAAATGAGCTAATTCAATTGTAATAATCAATGCATAGAGCTAATTCAATTGTAATAATCAACAACATGCCAAATGAGCTACTCCATAAAACTCCTTTTTTTCATTACTGGATAGAAATGAGAGTGGATGATAACTCGAAAAACCATTGTAGCCCTTTCACATTCAGCATTCCTTGACAAGTAACTCATAAAGAAATTGTATAAGATATGAGATGTGCTATGTTGATCCAAACACACTATACACCAAAAATAAACTGAAGTTCCAGCCCATGCTCTGAGTTGTGAGAAAATTTCCCAAGCCACAGAACCACCAAGAGTCAGGGCTTAATTGCTTGCCAACTCTTAATTGCTTTTATGATCCAAAAATTTCCCCCAAGCTACCAAACCAAAAGCTATATTAAAAAAACAGCAAATAAAAAGTGGTGAAAAATTTAGCCTCTCTGACTGTATTAAACCATTAACGATCGCAATAAGCAAGAGTGCAAGAAGTCATAGATCGGGGGAACCAAGAGGATAAAAAACCAAAAACCCTATCTCTGCAGTTAACCAAGAGTCAGGGCTGTCCATGGAAACCTAGCCCTCACATACAAGCACAAAATAAATGAAAAAAATGCTGGAACAGTTTGCTCGGGTGAAAAAAAATGAGATCCTTTGCACCCAAATCCTCTAAGGAGATTCGAAAGGTACTATTCGCATTCAATAATCAATGACGGAGCAGATCTATAGAGGAGAAGATTCATACCGAGATGGAGAAAGGAACGGAGCAAATCTAGAAGAAAGCACTGCCGCTCGCTGCCACAGTATCTCGGATAGGGTTCGTGAGAGAGAGCAGAAGCAGAGAGGAGCGGGGTAGAGGGTAAAAAAACACGGGACGAAAGTCGCGCCGCGAGGGTTATCCCGGGGTCGGCTTCCAAGGAACTTCGCGGCAGCTGTACCGCGAAGCTATAAAACAAACGAAAATAAAAACGATGAAGCGGCTTTCTTGTGACGCGCCGCGGCAAAAAGGAGGAACCAAACAGGCTCTTAGTCTGGTTGTTGATCCTTAATAGCTGGTGAGGGACCTTTGGGCATCCCCGAAACAATTGGAGATACCGAGGAACTGAATCTTCCCTCATGTCAACTTTCTTGTGGTAGTAGACTCGTATACTCTTTTTTCTCGTTTTTAATTGAGTGGCTTGTTCTTGAATCTTCTAGTCGTCTTTGACTTGTCTCATGATTCAATCGATTTTGGCTTTGCTGGTTTGTTTTTTGTCGTTCTGCTGAATCAAATAAGTATGCTTCACGATCTTCCATTAGTGGTCCCTCTTTCATCATATTCTATCCACTCTATCCACTCTATCCATCTGGGTCGTTAAATCTCCTCTTGATCGACATTGGCTCATTAGCTACTTCCTCGCAGGTTTAAGGAGGATCATCTAGGTAGTCAACCCCACTATCCTCTCTCCAGAGTCATCTGCCCTTGCCCACTGCTTGTTTTGCTATCACTGTCACCTCGGTCAGATTCTCACCGACGCTATCCGGAGCTGGATTCCCGTCCTAGCCTAAGATTACAAGATTAATTGTATGTGAATCAATGGCATCTCAATTATAAGATTGATTATACGTTATCACACCTCTACATAATTAAAATCATGTTAAAAGAGAAATTTTATTTAAAAGTGCAACTTCATTTTCATTACATAATAATGATTTCTAAAACATATCTCTCCTAATTTTCTTCCTCAAACTCTGCAACTGACAAGAAAATTATTAGAGACTGATCATTTAACTGTATTAATTTTGGTCATCTTTAAAAAAGGAATAGAGGTTTGGTCAGAGAAGTTATTGTATCAGGAGTCCTAATGTAATTTTGCATCAAGATTTCAATCAGAGTCTGCCACGTGTACAAGTAAATCCCAAATTTAACACATGAGCGAATTTGACTGTACATGTGGTAGGCATTGATTGAAGTCCAAATTGCATCAGTGCTCCTGATGTAATACCAAAATTTTAAAACTCTATATTAAAAAAAAATGTCAATTTTTACAATCGAAAGTCCGTTTTCAATTTGCCAAGCCTTATTCCTTTCAAATGCTTTCTTATTGCATATCTAATATCTAAATTTTAATATTTATTTATATAAAATTTAATATCAAAATCACGTCAAAAATATGCAAAAAAATTTTATATTTCACTCTTGACAAGTCAAAAAAACGATATGTTTATTGTAATAAACATTTTGATATATTATAAGTAAATATATATCAAAGTTTAAATGTTAGGTATGTAGCCGTATTAGAATTATTACTGTGATATGTATGTGGTCAGAGGGATTTACATAAATACTGCACAATTCTCATATATTTACATATCTAACATATAAGTTATAATATTTACTCGTTTAACACTCAAATAGTTTGCTTGAACATATTTCTTCAACATGAAACATATTTTCTTGTACATAATTCGATTTAACTGTGTTAATAAAAAAATTATATAAATAACTACTAAAATTTAGATGCTAAAAAAATAAATATATAAGAATTATATGCATGTAACATTTTTTTTTTGTTCACTGTATGCCTAATGTTCAAAAGTTGATCTTTTATCTCCTTTTCAGTCTTTAATTGGCTAACGGTATGTTTGAGGGAAAAAATTACGTACGTCAACCGTACGCAAGAGTTGTCTACGTAATATATTATACGGGGGTTACAAGGGGTTATAACTCCTTTATACCCTCCGTGTAACTCCCGTGTAACCCCACTGTAACCTTGTAACATCTGTAGCCTACAAATAGATGAAATAGAAGCGCGCGGGTTACAAGTGAGTTACATGAGAGTTACAAGGAGGTTATAACACACTTGTAACCCCCTTGTAATCCCCGTGTAACCCCCTTGTAATCTATTACGTACACAGCTTCTGCGTACGGTTGACGCATGCAAATTTTTTCCGTGTTTGAGGCAGCTTATCCGTTGGTCTAGCTTATATGAAAATGTAATTAGTTCTTTACACTAAAAGAGGAACACAGGTCGAATCCCACGATCTATATTTCCAGACAAATAACTTTATGTGAATACAGCTCCAAACACGTACTAAAGTTGACTCAAGTGCCACAGCACTTAATGAATATAAAATCTTATCGAAACTTCTTTGTAATAATAGACTATATTTCCTTTAAACTGTATGGTTTACGAATTAAAAAAACTGAAAATAATGGACAGCTGCCGATTGGAAATTCAAAAGTCTGTCCTATTAATTATTATACATATGGGATAAATTTCACTATTCCTAAACAAGATATTATTCTCTATCTGATCATAGTTTAATATTATAATATTAAATTAAAAATATCAAATTTATTTATTTTTTAACATTATAAAAAGTAATTGATATGTATTATTTTGAATAATATAATGATCATTTGTTGCATCGAACTAATTGCATGAGAAGATTGAAGACAAGTTCTCAAATGATTTGAATTGTAATAAACGAGTTATTGAAAAATTTTAGTAGAAACTTATTGTATACTGTAATTAAGATAAATTTCTCTAATATTATTGAAATATTCTATTGCATTGATGTGCTCTTCCACGTGAAGAGATAGAGAGCTCCTTCTTCCTGCTCTGTTTTGAAGTGCCAAATGCTCATGCCTCCAGGCAATTCCCTCTATATTTAAATGGACCAACCTTCTCTCATTCTGGCACACTCTCCGTCTCACTTGGTCTCCCCGCTGCTCGATCTCCTTCTCCTGTTTGGTCTCCTCTCACACTAGAGTTCTCTTTCTCACTCTCTAATCTCTCTCTTGTTCTCTCACTCTCTTTACCACAATACATATGATATTGGTCGGTGTTAAAAGCAATGGAGTCCACTTGGCATGTGACGTCCCACTATTAGACTCCGGATGTAATATTTTTTCCTTTATATCTGGCTCTCACTTTGGTTGCTCCTCTTTGTAGAATCTTCATAATTATGAGGAGTCAATCACTCAGTAATTATTACATAATCTTCATAATTATCAGGAGAAAATTAAGTCTATTATTATTAGGAGTTATTCACCTACCAATATTATGTCAGATTTTATTTATTTTCCTGTTAATAATTTACCTAAATTTGTTCCACGTTTTTTAAGCTATAAATATAGGTTGTAATCTATTTCAAATTTAAAGAAAAATAAAGAAAAGTTCTCTCACTTCTATCTTGAAATCTCACATGATATCAGAGTCAAATTTCTATGCTAATCACCGGTAATCCTTGGAGGACCGTGAAGACTCCCTTCCCGCCGACCTTCTTACGGAAAGGGAGGAAGTATGTCTTGCCTTGATTCCCCCTCAGTCTTGGAATCGTTCGAAGGCATCTTCGTCCGCCTTCGCCTTCTTCGTTAGCGATATCTTCGACTCCGACGTCTTCAGATCGTTTCGTCATGCCGCTCTTCTTCGAGCTCGAAGCTCACCGGCTCTTTGATCCTCACCGGCCATTCGATCCTCCCCCGCATTTCAGTCCTCGCCGGCCATTCGCTCATCGCCTGCCATTCGCTTTTCACCGACCATTCGCTCCTCGTCAGCCATTAGAACATCGCCGGACCTTCAGTCCTCGCCGGCCATTCGATCCTCGTCGGCCCTTCGATCCTCGCCTCGCCAGCTCTTCAGTCCTCGCCGATCCTTTGGTCTTCACAGACCCTTCAATCCTCGCCGGCCCTTCAATCCTCTCCGGCCCTTCAATCCTCGCCGGCCATTCTATCATCGCTGGTCATTCGATCCTCACCGGCCATTCGATCCTCGCAGGCAATTCGGACCTTGTTGGCCCTTCGATCCTCGCCGGTGATGTCCTCCTCTGCCACCAGAGCTCCTACCCAAGGCTTCTTGCAAGGACTTCGGCCTTTACTCTCCCCAGCCGATTCTTCGCACGAGCCACTCGGTACTCGTCGGTGACGTATCGCCGGCCTTCCTCGACGTCAGAGTCCATATCTTGCCGACCCTAGCCCTCTCTCACGCGGACATCTAGCGGGATCACGTATCCCTCCTTTGATTGCTCACGATTGAAACCCCTGTCCGTCGGTTTTCTTTCTAGTTGCAATCAACGAACTCCTCTGGATTGTCGCATCTCCTCGTTCGGCACTCTCGGCTACGGCACTCATGGCTTCGACACTCTCGGCTTCGGCACTCACTGTTTGAGGATTTTTTATCTTAACAATGTTATCAGTTTCTTGGTGGCAAATTGATGCTTCTTGATCAGTCAGCATTAATTTGAGGGGGAGTGTAGAATCTTCGTAATTATGAGGAAGAAATCACTCAGTAATTATTACAGAATTTTCATAAGTATTAAGAGGAAATTAGTCTGTAATTACTTGAAGTTATTCACCTAATAATTACTTAGATTTTATTTATTTCCTTGTTTAGAAATTACGCTAGATGTCCGCGTGAGAGAGGGCTAGGGCCGACAAGATCTGGACATCGACATCGAGGAAGGTCGGCGATACGTCACCGACGAGTACCGAGTGGCCCGTGCGAAGAACCGACTGAGGAGAGTAAATATCGAAGTCCTTGGAAGATGCCTTGTGTAGGAGCTCTGACGGTAGAGGAGGACGTCACCGGCGAGGATCGAAGGGCCGACGAGGATCGAATTGCCGGCGAGGATCGAATGACAGGTGAGGATAGAATGACCGACGAGGATTGAAGGGCTGACAAGGACCGAAGGGTTAGCGAGGACTAAAGAGCCGGTGAGGATCGAATGGCCGGCGAGGACTGAATGGCCGGCAAGGACCGAATGACCTGCGAGGACCGAATGGCCGGCGAGGACTGAAGAGCCAGCGAGGCGAGGATCGAAGGGTCAGCGAGGATTGAATGGCCGGTGAGGATCAAATGGCCGGCAAAGATCGAATTGCTGGCGAGGAGCGAATGACAGGCGAGGACTGAAGGGCCGGCGAGGATCGAAGAGCCGGCGAGCTTCGAATGCGAAGAAGAGCGGCACGACGAAGCGATTTGAAGGCGCCGGATTCGAAGATATCGCTAACGAAGAAGACGAAGGCGGACGAAGATGCCTTCGAACGATTCTAAGACGGAGAGGGAATAAAGGCAAGACATATTTCCTTCCTTCCCGCAAGAAGGTCGGCGGGAAGAGAGTCTTCACGATCCTCCAACGATTACCTGTGATTAGCGCAGAAATTTGGCTATGATACCATGTGAGATTTCAAGATAGAATTGAGAGAACTTTTCTTTATTTTTCTCTGAATTCGAAATAGATTACAACCAAAATTTATAGCTTAAAAAACGTGGTACAAATTTCTAAACAGGGAAATAAATAAAATCTAACCTAATACTGGTAAGTAATTATTAGGTGAATAACACCTAATAATTACAAACTAATTTCCTCTTAATAATTATGAAAATTCTGCAATAATTACTGAGTGATTGTCTCCTCATAATTACGAAGATTCTACATGCACACTAATAGTTTAAATAGATTTATCCAGTAAAAGAGAAAAATGAGGGCAGAAGATTGGAAAATATTATTTTTGTTATTTATTTTTGAATATTATTATTTTTTTTATTAAATTTAATAATGAAATTGAGTATTTGGTAATTTTGCAAATTTTATTATTTTAACATTTTTTTTTTCAATTTTCTTATTTAGTTTGAATTTTGTTTTATTTTGAAATGATTTTAATATTTTGATGATTTCCAAATTTTATATTTATATTTAATTTTTTGGTTAATTATAAAAATTTTATTTTGCGTTATTGAATTTACATAGAGATGTTTGAAATTTTTAATGACTGATTTCAATATTCTTTAATCGGTAATTTTAATGAGGTATTTTTTGTTCTGTTTTGAAATAAATTTGAAATTAATATAGTTTTTCAACATGCTATAAAATATTAGGGACAAAGACCTCAATTTCGAATGCCCACTATATTTATCCTTTCTCAGAAATTGTAAGTTTTAAGTGCAAATATACCTTTGTTTACTATAAATTAACTTCACTAAAAATTTAATTTTTTTACTTTATTAATGATTTTCAATCATATTTAGTTGTTTAAATCAATTGTTAGGGTAGATTTGTAAATTCTTAAGTTTTACAAAAAATTCCTTTAAATTCTCTTCGTCATTAATTCACATTAGGGGAATACTTCCTTAGCAATGCCACTGTAACTAACAAACATTTTTTATTGTAATTTCACAAACAATAAAATATAGTAAAGGGAAATTCCTTACACTTCTAAATCTAAATTTATCGCTAAGGAAGGATAAATATAGTGAAAATTCAAAATGATAACGAATAGATTGGTCAAACAAAAAAACGTCCAATATTGCGTAATTTAGTCAAAATAATTGACTACATCTAAATTAGCATAATGAATCCAATATCAAGAAACAAAATGGATATATCTATATATATATATATATATATATATATATATATATATATATATATATATATATATATATATATATATATATATATATATATATATATATATATATATCAAAGTAATGAAGTAACATACGGAGTAACAAAACACATTGCTTTTTGATATGTTTAGGAGTTATTGTAAAAAATAAAATACACTCATGTTTTTGTTGTTTATTTAAAACTATAATCATATTACAATATTTTATAGGATTTTCTTCTAACATTACTATAGAATGGTTATAAATTTTATTGAGAATTAAGGTTTTCAATTTAAACGATGTCCTTGAGTAAAAATACTCCTCATTAAGGATGCCTCCGGAGTAACAACTCGTTCAAATTTATAAATACTCCATGTTTTTCCCTTCCATCACATATTCAAATATGATTCTGTGCTGATACAATTCTAACAACACACATTCAAATTTGTAATTACTCCATATTTTTCCCTTCCATGACATACACTTCTAGATATATCATACATATAGACAATTTAGTTTAACTTTTGAAGTACACAAGTACAATCAACAAGTTGAAGAAAAGTAACGAAACTTAATTCACATAAATTCTTCTTTCATGTTTCACTATAAATTATCACTTTGAATTTGAATATTATAGAAAATGATGTATATCAAAACAAAACCAAAAAATAGCCTAAGCCACCCCTATTTCATATTTAGGACCCGTGGTTCACCCTATAAGCCTTTTAAACCTTTCTCGACTCACATTTGAGACGAAGATAAATTGTTTGACCAAAATGTTGTTCCTATTATTATCTTCTAGTTTATATGATTAGAAGAAATGATTCAAAGCACGTGTATATCAAAATGAATCATTATTGTATCATCTTTCAAAAAGAGTGAAATTATTGTATGATGCTAGTTTGGTTAACCACAACAATTTTAAAGTTTGTAATCTTGTGGCAAATTCTTTTAATATTCAAATTATTGGAAAGGGAACTTCTAAACCAGTGGGAATTTTTATATGGATGAACCCACCACTATAAAGAACTACTATTTCCTTTTGAATTATCCATAGGACGATGAAGCTATTCCACTGTAAATTTAATTTTTCAACTGATTATTAATAACAGAATAAGTATTGTAAAAAATTTATGGCAGATTATCGGTGAAACATCTGCTTGAAAATTTTTGGTTTAAATAGCAATTGCTAAACTCGTTGACATGATCATGCTTTTCATTGACAATATGGGATCAGAAAAACTATCTGATAAAACTGTAAATATATGCACCGAAAGATAATGCGATTGAACTTTCAACTGTATTATCTGCTGATTTGGAGCATAAGAAAAACTGATCTAAAGTTTCATTTGAAAAACTTATTTTCATCATCATTGATAAAGCATGCAGTTGACAGAAAACAAAAATAAGCAACCTCACACATCTATATTTCTATACTTACAATTGAAACACAAATCACACCGTATCTACATACATCAGGTCTTACAACTATATAATACGAAATGTACAAATCTACAATAAAGAAAATCATAATAAATATAACTAGAAATCAAATTATTAAATGATTAGTACGAAGAAAATATCGTCCACAAGTATCCCTAAAAATATCTTAGCACAACTTAGTGTGTGAAACTAACAGTAAGAAGATGGAAATAAAAATGAATAACTACTTCTAGTTAGTCTCCTCATCCTGATCTCTCTCCAACTCATCTTGCTCCACTATGAGTTGCTTCCCCTGTTGGCATGCATTACATCGCATCGACTCCATTGTACATTCCATTTAAGCTAATCAAGTTTCCATCTAAATGGAAACTCAAGCTTTGATTTATTGAGCAATAGTCATGAAATACCTGCTAACTAGTTCATCAATAGATGTATAGCTCTCTGTCGGCCGCCAAATTTTTAGATTTAATTTATGTAAATATATATAGAGATTTGTTTTTGGAAAATATCATTTTAATTTTGAAATATGAAATCAAACCGATCTCATAAATGCTATAGTTTAAATAATCGAGCACTTCACCATAACCTGTATATATCCCAAAGAATAGATATATTGCTTGCTGGTGAGGCTTGATCAAATAAATTAAGGAATCTATGACACCCGTTTGGTCTGCGAACCATTTATGTTGACCGAAAACTTCCCCTATCTAATTTGAAGCAATTAGATAGGGTTTAAATTAATATGTGGTCTTTAAATTTCCTATAAGGGCAAGCCCCTATAGTTAATTATATCTTAGATAACCGAAATCACCTAAGAAAACTCTTGATATAGATCATGAAATATTATTTTCACGACTTCCAATAATGCAGGATCTTCAAGAAAATATGATAATAGAAAATCCAATAGGTGAGTGGCTCGAGTTTGGAACAGTTGTTGTAGGAATCTAAAGGAAGAGAAAGATAGGGGAAAACACTCTTCCAAGAAGAATCTTGGTGATTTCCCAAACTATCCTATTGTTTGGCTTCAGTTTGAGATAATTATTTAATGTTTCATCCTGTCAATTTTATTATTTAAGGCTTACTTTCACTTGAAACCGATCATATGAACAGCCTGAAAGATAGAAGGATTTATGACTTACCCGATGACAACCATGAAATCCTAAGACGAGTTAGGGTTTGTATTGCAGGAGGTGTAAATGCCTAAAAGAGATAAAGTGAGGGTTTATGTTGCACTAGGAAAACTACCTCGGAGTTCTATGACTTGTTGTTTAATTCTAAGGAATATTACTGTTGAAGATGGTCGTGTGACCATAAGAAAATGTATTAAGAAATTCATACCCATTTTATATGAAATTGCACTTTAAAGAAATGTATTTTTTATGTTTTATTGCAGGAATGAAGATTTATAGGTAATGAGAGCAAAAAGATAAAAAATAAGCGAATCTGGAACACAAAAAGACTAAAATAGATGAAAATTGAACTATCCTGCTGACGGCGAGGAAGAGGCCGCCGACGGCGAGATTTTCCCAAGAGCATTTGAATATATTATAAAGGAGCCCGCCGACGGCGAAATCGAGCCCGCCGACAGCGAACATGAGCGGTTATCCATTCTTCTAGAAGCCCGCCGACGGCGAGACAGTTGATTCAAGCCAAATACGTTGAATCTGGACGCTTTTTGAAGAGGGGCTTAAACAACCTTTGAAAATATGACTCCTATATATAGAAATGATTTTTGTGTCATAGGGGTGTCCTTAAGTGTCATTTAAGTGTAATCTGAAAGTCAGCAGTGTGTTTAAGAGTGTTTAAGTTAGTGTCTTGGTGAGTATTTGAAGTGTGTTGTATAAAAAAGGAGAGTCAAAGGAACTTCAAGAAGTCTGCTTGGGAAGAAGATTTGAGATAAGTATATTTGTTTATTGTTTTATAACTTTAAATGAAATCAAAATTTTGTGTTATTCTTCCTATGCATTCTGAGTAGTTTTCTTTATCCTTCTCCTTGTTGATGAGATTTCGTGAAATAAAGAATTAAAGTAGTTGTGCCTAACAATATTAAATAAAAATTGTGATAATCTTTTTACTTAAATCTTAATTTACTTTCAATTTGGCCAATTGAATTGTTAACATATGTTGAATTATCAACTATAGTAAAGATTACATCCAAAATTCAGGGAAGTTAAAAGTCTTGGAAGGAGGTGTAAATAAATAGGGAAATATTAATTATCAGGCGAAGAATTGGACATTTTAGTGCGACATACTAAAATATTCAATTCGGTCCTATTGTTTGGGAGCTGAAGTATAGATGTTAGCCCTCAGGCGAGGGGAACGTGGGAGCTCTGAAGTAGCAGCCGGTATCCTCCCAGTCTAGCCGCAGATTCAGTAACTAAACATATGATTAGTCAATATTCTTTACACCTGGACCAAAGGGTAAAGAATAAGAATGCTCCTATTTGGCACAATATAATTCTGAACTCATTTAATTCTTCATTCACTTAATTCTCTTAACAAGGAGAAATATACTTTTCTAAATTGCAATCTTCTATTTAATCTTTAAGTAATAGTTTTTAGTATAAGCGTTCTTAATTTCCGTATACTAGATTAGTAATTATAATGGCTGAATTTAGTCCTTAAGTCTCTAACTTTCTTGTGGGATCGATATCTAGGACTCTATTAGAGCCCTTTATTACTTGAGTGATACGTATACTTGCGTTGATAAATAGAGGAGGAAGTACAATTACTATTTTACTTGAAAAACATTTATAAAGCTTCACAAATATATATACCCTCAAATTTCCACCATGCTCTCCCCCGAGCCGGTCAAGTTTTTAATGTTATTGCTAGGGATTTATATCTCTTAGTAATCGTGCTGAATACTTATATTTATAACAATTAATGCCGTGCGATTAAGTTTTTGGCGCCGTTGCCGGAGAAGCAAAGTAATTATTAAGGTAATCACTAAAATAATTATTAAAGATAATTACTAGAGTAACAGACCATTTTTAAATTTTACTTAAAATTGTATGCGTAAAATTGGAACTGAAAGTTTAATACCTTATGATTCAGAATTAGAGTGCACTATTAAAAGAATTAGAAAACGAAATAGAGAAATTATAAATTGAACTCAAATGGAAAATAATCCAGAAATTGAAAATACAAACCAAGACCTTTGAGAGATTACGCTAACCCTACATTAGATGAAATTCACTTAACTATCCAAAACCCTGATTTAGCGGCTAACTCATTCGAGCTTAAACCTGCAATTATCCAAATGGTACATAATAAAAAATTTAGTGGTTCACCAAACGAAGATCCTAATTTACATCTTGCTAGTTTTTTAGAACTATGTGCTACTTTTAAATATGATGGAGTATCTAATGACGCTGTTAGACTTAGGCTTTTTCCTTTTTCTTTAAGGGATAAAGCTAAAATGTGGTTAAATTCGTTAGCACCTAGATCTATTAAAACTTGGGGAGAATTATCACAAAAATTTCTATCTAAATATTTTTCTCCTTCAAAAACAGCAAAACGTAGAAATGACATAACTTCTTTTAGTCAGTTTGACGGAGAATCAATATACGAAGCTTGGGAGAGATTTAAAGATCTTCTTAGGAAATTCCCACATCATGTGTTACCAGATTGGTTAATTATACAAACTTTTTATAATGGATTGATAGGATCTCTTAGATCTATTATAGATGCTGCTGTTGGAGGATCATTAATGTCCAAATCATTTGATGAGGCTTATTCATTAATTGAAGAAATGACTACTAATAATTTTTAATGGCCTTCTAAAAGGTTAAATCTTAAAAAAATAGCCAATATACATGACTCTGATGCAATATCAATGTTAGCTTCTCAAATTGCTACTATATCCAAGAAATTAGATCATTTTGGAATGAATTATTCTCCTAATACTATAGAAGAAAATTCGTCTGGACAATTTATAGACGCTCAACCTTCATACGAAACTTTAAATGCTATTAATAACCGACCTAATAATCCTTATGCAAATTATTATAACCCTGGTTGGAAGAACCATCCAAATTTTAATTGGAATAACAACTCTAGTAATCAGCAATGGATGAACAACTCAGTAAACCCAGTAGGAAATCCATCTAACCAAGGAAATTCTAATTATAAACCTTCTTATCCACCTGAATTTAATAATAATTCTCAATTTAAGAATAAGAAGTTATCTATGGAGAAATTAATATTAAATATGGGGCAACATTTGCAAAATCAAGGTAATCAATTACAAATTCAAGGAAATCAATTACAAAATCAAGGAGCTGCAATTAAAAATATTGAAACTCAACTTGGACATATCGTTACTGCACTTAATAATAGAATTCCTGGAACTTTTCTTAGTAATGTAGAAATAAAACCTAAAGATCAAAGAAAAAGAACAAATTAAAGTGATACTGTTAAGAAGTGGAAAAGAAGTTGAAATAAAAATGCAAAAAGAAATGGAAAATCAGAACGAGGAAGTGGAAATTGAAAAAGAGAAGAATCAGCAAAATCAAAATGAAGAATATCCACTAATACCTATGAAATTTCGGTAGAAAAATCACCACCACCATTTCCTCAACGACTAAAGCAACATAAAAAAGATAAACAATTTTCTATGTTTCTTGAAATCCTAAAGAAATTAACGACAAATATTCTTTTTGTAGAAGCATTAGAACAAATGCCTAATTATGTGAAATTTATGAAAGATATTTTAAATAAAAAAAGAAAGTTCACAGACAATGAAACTGTTGCACTTAGCGAAGAGTGTAGTGCAATTATTCAGAAAAAGCTTCCTGAGAAATTAAAAGATCCTGGTAGTTTCACTATACCTTGCGCTATAGGAGAAATATTTTATGGAAAATCTTTATGTAAGTTAGGAGCCAGCATAAATCTTATGCCTTTATCAATTTTTAAAAGATTAGGATTGGGAGAAGTTTCACCTACTTCAGTAACCCTTCAGTTAGCTGATCGTTCAGTGACATATCCTAAAGGAGTTATTGAAGATGTGTTAGTAAAAGTGGATAAATTTATCTTCCCAGTGGATTTTATTATTTTAGATACAGAAGAAGATAAAGAAATACTCATAATTTTAGGAAGACCCTTCCTAGCAACTGGAAAAGCTATGATGAATGTTCAGAAAGGAGAATTAATATGAAAGTAAACGATCAAAAAAATAACTTTTAACATTGCAAAATCAATGAAATATCTTGCTATAGAAAAAGATTATGAATGTTTTCGAATGGACATTCTTGAACATTTGCAAAATGAACATTTTAAAGAAAACTTTGAAGAAAAACTAGAAGTAGAAAATATGGAATTAATTAAAGAAACATATGACGAAGAATTAGATTATATACAAGAAAGATTTGAAATGTTGGACAATGCAGACAACGCTGAAAAGAATATAGTTCCGTCGATTATTAAACCTCCTGAACTTGAATTAAAAATTTTACCTACTCATTTGAAGTATGCTTATTTAGGTAACTCTTCAACCCTACTGGTTATTATATCAGTAGAACTAAACAAATCACAAGAGCAAAAACTTTTGGATACATTAAAACAGTATAAGAAAACTTTTGGTTGGACCTTAGCAGATATCAAAGGAATTAGTCTTTCAATATGTATGCACAGAATTATTTTAAATAATGAACATAAACCAAGAGTTGATCCCCAAAGGAGATTAAATCCAATAATGAAAGAAATAGTCAAGAAAGAAATATTGAAATGGTTAGACAATGATATTATATATCCTATTTCGGACAGTACTTAGGTAAGCCCAATTCATTGTGTTCCTAAGAAAGGAGAAGTAACTGTTGAAACTAATGAAAATAATGATTTAATACCTATAAGACTAGTTACTGGTTGGCGTAAATGTATTGATAATAGAAAATTAAATTCAGCCACCAGGAAAGATCACTTCCCTTTACCATTTTTAGACCAAATGTTAGATAGACTAGCCGGGCATAAATATTTTTGTTTTTTAGATGTATATACAGGTTATCATCAAATTCCGATTGCTCCCGAGGATCAAGAGAAAACAACATTTACCAGTCCTTATGGAACATTTGCTTTTCGAAGAAAACTTTTGGATTATGTAATGCACCTGCAACATTCCAGAGATGTATGATGTCTATATTTAGTAAATTAATTGATGATGGAATAGAAGTATTTATGGATGATTTCTCTATATTTGGAACATCATTTGATGCATGCTTGAATCATCATGAAAAAGTCTTAGAGATATGCGAAAAAATTAAATTAGTTCTAAATTGGGAGAAATGTCAATTTATGGTTGCAGGAGGAATTGTATTAGGGCAGAAAATGACATGGAAGTAGACCCTGCAAAAATTCAAGCAATAGCTAAATTTCCATCTCCTACTACAGTGAGAGGGGTAAGAAGTTTTCTTGGACATGCATGATTTTACAGAAGCTATATAAAAGATTTTGCAAAAATTACCAAACCTCTATGCCAACTTCTAGAAAAGGACAAGAAATTTGAATTTACTGATGAATGCTTAAGAGCTTTTGTATTATTAAAAGATAAATTAATCACTACACCTATAATAGTTTCTCCTGATTGGGAGAAACCATTTGAACTTATGTGTGATGCTAGTGATTATGTTGTAGGAGCTGTTCTTGGACAAAGATATCATAAAATTTTCAAAGTCATATATTATGCTAGTAAAACTCTCAATCATGCCAAAATTAACTATACAGTTACTGAAAAAGAATTATTAACAATTGTATATGCTTTTGATAAATTTAGATCTTATTTCATTGGAACTAAATGTATTGTGCATACTGATCATTCTACTATTAAATATTTAATGCAAAAGAAGGATACTAAACCACGATTAATCAGATGGATATTATTAATGCAAGAATTTGATTTTGAAATAAGTAATAGAAAAGGAACTGATAATCAAATTGCAGATCATTTATCAGAACTAGAATATTGTGAATTATCTAACACTGACAATGAAATTACGAACAGTTTTCCTGACGAACAACCTTATAATATAAATGAGTGGAAAATACAATGGTATGCTGATATAGTAAATTATATTGTAAGTGATATTTTACCACCCATGCTAACTCTGCAACAACAGAAAAAATTCATTCATGATGCTAAAACATATTTTTGGGATGAACCATATTTATATAAGCAATGTAAGGACCTAATAATAAGAAGATGTGTGTCTTATGAAGAAACTGAACAGATAATTCAAAAATGTCACGATTCTGAATTTGGAGGACATTTTGGGATAGATGAAACAACTTACAAAATTCTACAATATGGATTTTATTGGCCTACTCTTTTTAGAGATGTTTATAGATTTATAAAAACTTACGATAAATGCCAATGAGTAGGTAATATATCTAGAAGAAATGAAATACCTCTGAATTTTATATTAGAAGTTGAAATTTTTGATGTTTGGGGATTAGATTTCATGGGACCATTTATACCTTCATTTGGAAACTCATATATATTAGTTGTTGTTGATTATGTTTCTAAATGGATTGAAACACAAGCCTTACCTTGTTGTGATGCTAAAAGTGTTTTAAAATTTTTAATGAAAAATATTTTCACAAGATATGGAATGCCGAGAGTGATTATCACTGATGGAGGATCCCATTTTAAGAATAAATATATTCAGAAATTGACAGAAAAAATTAAGATTATTCATAAGATATCAACTGCCTATCATCGACAAACCAGTGGATTAGCTAAAGTTTCTAATCGAGAAATTAGACGTATTTTAGAAAAAACTATAAACTCTAGTAGGTTAGATTGGTCTACAAGACTAGACACTGCATTATGGGCATACATGACTTCTTATAAAACCCCGATTGGAATGACTCCTTACAAGCTTATTTATGGAAACACTTGTCACTTACCAGTTGAATTAGAACACAAAGCGTATTGGGCAATTAAGGAATTCAATTATAATTTAAAAGATGCTGGTGAGACGAAATTATTGCAGATGAATGAATTAGAAGAATTAAGAATTGAATTCTATGATAACGATAGAGTTTATAAAGAAAAAATGAAATTATGGCTTGATCGAAAGATTAACCAAAAAAAATTTGAACCAGGACAAGAAGTTTTACTTTATAATACAATATTGAAATTATTTCCTGGGAAACTAAAATCTCGATGGTTAGGACCTTTCACTTATAACTCGAAATATTCACATACGGAATTTGTAGAAATTGAAGATCAAAAGATCGGACACGAGATTTAAAGTAAATGGACATAGATTAAAACCATATTTTGAAGGAAGAAGACCAAATTTTAAAGAGGTTTTAATGCTCAGTCAACCTGATTAATAACCAGAATAGGTCGGGCTGACGACGTTAAACCAAGCGCTTTATGGGAGGCAACCCATAGTAGTCTTTAATTATAATCTATTTACGTGATTTATTAATAATTATAATATAGAATAAACTCTACTACTCATATTTATTATTATATTCATCACAAAATTAAGTCTATAGAGAGAAATCAGAAAATATTCGGACCTAAGCAATTTTGCCTTAGCTCGCCGACAGCGAGATCGACGCAGCCGACGGCGAGATTGGCTCACCTAATTTCAGTTTAAATTATTAACTATCCCGCCGACGGCGAGATCGTTGCCGCTGACGGCGAGATAGTTGAAGAGTGGTTTTTGGGAGTTATTTTGGCGGTTTTTTGCAATTCTAAGTGTTTTTCTCTTTAAAGGACGCTTAGAACTCGAAATCTTTACATTATACTTCCAAGAAACGAATAGAAACCCCTAAAAAACATAGTATTATGGCATCCAATCCACTTGAAGTCACTAAATCCCAAGTGTTCAATCGACGAAAGTTTGTCTGTTATGAGGCCCATTGGAAATTCAACAAAGATATGATGAAGAAGAGATTAATTAAAGAAAGAGGATTCGTCAATAGAGGAGTGGAGAATTCGACAATACCTATTGAGGAGATGATTGTTTGACGACGTTGGGAAGTATTATTCTATACAACTTCTGCAGTAGTCATCCCTGTAGTAAAAGAACTCTACTCCAATCTTCATGGAATCAACAATGGAAGCATATAAGTACGAGGCAGATGGGTAACTTTCACTCCTTCAAGAATTAATGAGTTGTATTCAATTGAGAATATAACTCACTATTACAATTTCGTTCCTACAAGATATAATATGAATGAGATCTACCGATATTTGACTGACGAATCTGAAGATTAGGAAATACGAGAAGACGGGTACGTTAGTTTTTCTGCATCACTTTTTAACCCCGTCTCTAAGCACTGGCACTTCTTTATTTCTTCAAAATTATTACCTACGATGAGGGTAAATAAAGTTTCTAAGGAGTGTGCAATTTTAAATTACTGTATTCAAACGGAATTACCCATTGACATTGGATCTATTATTGTGAAGTCTGCCCTAAGCCTGATTGTGCATGGATCGATTCATGGACTTAGACATCCTTCAACAATATTTGCATTATGTAGTCAGTACCAAGTTTCCTATGAAGCCTGAGAAAAAGTACTTTTGTCTTGGAAACTATTAGATCCTACTGATATGTTTCCTACTTTGGATAACGATAATGATACAACAATTATTGCAGATCAAGCATCTTAAAGCAATCTTTCAATCAGGCCATTTCCTGATAAAACTAATATGATCTTTCAAAAACTTAAAGGATTGGAGAAGGATATACAGAACGTGTTGAATTCTATCAACAATATTTCTTATTTATTTGATCATATTGACTGGAGAATGAAAGAATACTTTGATTGTTCCGGACATCTCGAGGCTAGTTTCATACGACTTTTGAGAAGGAAAGGATGGATTGAAGAAGATTCTACAGAAGAATTTCCTTACAGGCCTTTCTATAATCTGTTCGTGCACTTACATTCTATCGGAGATATCAGAGATGATTTTAGTATCTATCCTGATGAGTAGAAGATATTTATTTGTATTTATCTGTGTGTTATGCTAGTTTGAATTTAGTTTATTATGTTATTTGCACTTTGGATATTTAATCTTAGTATAGATGAAATTACGTGTTATTTGTTCAGTCTCAGCATTTTTAGTACTGTGGTTTGGATTGCGAGGCTGAATTGTGTGTATTAAGATTTTAAAAATACTTTATTAGTGATGTAGTGTGTGTGAAATTTGTAAACACTTGGATTTCATATATAAAGTTATGATGTTTTGTGTTGTGTGAATTTATGTGTTAAAATAATATCTAATCACGATGAAATGTATTTAATAGATTGATCGGACATTATTGAGGCTTAAAATAAAATAAAAACATTATAAATAAAAAAACTTAAAATTTTCGAAAATCCTGCCGACAGCGAAATCGATCCCGTCGACGGCGAGATTTTCCAGAAACTTTTGACCTCTTTGAATTAATTAGCTCGTCGACGGCGAGAATTTTTTCGCCGACAGTGAGATCCCAAAAAACACTATATTTTGACCGGTCAATCGTCATTGTTCATCATCCCCTTCCCCAAAACTTCGAAAAACCGACATAGGGCTTGAGTGATTTTGCATTTGGAGCGATTTCAACTCATTTTGACACCGGATCTTATCTTTCCTTTGTAAGAGCTTCCCTCCTATGTAATAATTTTTTATTTTCACCATGGATTTCTTCCAAATTGAGTAATTTTGGAAAATGTGAAAATGTGGAGAAAAGACTTGGAAGAAGTTCGTGGAACTTGATTTAGATTGTTTTAAGTCACCTTTGGAAGCCATTTTATTGTTTTTTTGGAGTTTAGTTAAGCTTTTTTGTAAATTTGATAGATCAAGAAATGGCTCCGTGACAGAAAAGACGACTGGATTTTGACAAAACACGATTCATGAATGCTAAAGCACAATCAAGATACAAACTCAATATCAAAGCAAGAAAGTGCATTCAGGAAAGACTCTTTAAAAATCTAGGAGAAGTAGAACGAACGATAAGAGAGAGAAGATGGGAGAATTTCTGTTATACAACGAATAAAGCTGTTGTTGAAGTCGTGAAAGAATTTTATGCCAACCTAACTGAGATAGAAGATGCACAATAAAGGTTAGAGGATTTTTAGTTGATTTTAATGCTGCAAGAATCAATGCTTTCTATGACGTACAAGATCTGCGTACCAGCGAATATGATACTTTTGGAACAATGGAAGGACCGTTGGATGAAGTGATTAACTTTCTCACTGATGGGAAAGGAATTTGGAAGATTAAGCAGCGTGAACGGGTAAACTTCCCTCTCTCTATGTTAAATGCAACATCTAAGGCTTGACATTATTTTATTTTCTCTACTTTGTTACCTACATATCACCATAGTGAAGTAACAAGAGATAGAACAGTTCTGAATTTCTGTATTCAGAACCAGAAAAGTATTAATGTGGGAAGTATTATTTACAAAAATATATTAGCCACCACACGAAGTGAAAGTGGAGGAGGACTAGGACATTCTGGTCTAATTTATGCACTCTGCCAATTGTCTGGAGTAGAGGCTAGAGATGATGAGGAATGGGTATAACCTATGAAACCCATTACCAAGGCTAATATAAAAACCTATGAGTCCCACGAAGGATGGAGATCTGGGACTAAAAGCTATGCACCTTCAACTAGTAGGGATATTCCCTCTACCAGTTATGACCCTCCTACCTATATTTCTCCTACCCTTTATGATTTGATGACTGAAATGACTCTGCGGCGGAAAATTTTTGAAAAAATTGAAGAAAAATTGGAGCATAAAGATCAGAGGATTGGAGGCTTAGAGTGAAGGCACGATTATGACAACGATTATCTCCAGAGACATTCTGAGTTTGAGATAGCCTACTATGATGCTGAGAATCGTTATCAGAGAGGAGAGCCTGATGTTGTATTTCCTGAGTGCCCTCGCTATACTCATTATCGACCTACTCCACCAGCTGATCGAGGAGATGATGATATTGTTTGGGATTTTAGTGTTGATGATTAGATTTTCTGATTAGATATTTATGTTGTGTGATTGTTTGTTTGTTTTCTAAAATTCAGTATTGATGTTTAGTTTGTGAACTTGGTTTGTTATGTTGTGTAAGACATTTTTATATGGTTGTACAAGTTAATTGTATGTAGTTTTTAAATTTTTAATATTTTCAGACTACTATTGTAATCTTAGATTGGATTAGTGATCAAAAGAAAATATATTAAGAATTTCATACCAATTTTATGTGAAACTGCACTTTAAAGAAAGGTATTTTATTTGTTTTATTGCAGGAATGAAGATTTATAAGTACTAAAAGCAAAAAAGCACAAAAGAAGCGGATTTATAGCAAAAAGGACTCAATTAGATGAAAAATGAACTATCCCGCCGACGACGAGATTTAGGCCACTGAGGACGAGTTTTTCCCTAAAGTTTTGAATATATTATAAGGAGCCCGCTGACGGCGAGATTGAGCACACCGACAGCGAGATCGGCGCGGTAAGCCCATCTTCTAGAAGCCCGCCGACAGCTAGATCAAGCCGCCGACGGTGAGACAATTGAAAAGAGCCAAAATACAATGAACCTGGACACTTTTTGAAGAGGTGCTTAAGTACCTTTTGGAGATTTGACCCCTTCTATAAATATAAACGAATTCTAGTCATTTGTGTGTCATTAGATTGTCAGTTTTTGTCATTTGTGTGAAAGTTAAGAGTCTTTGAGTGAGTGTTTAGTGTTTTGGTGTGGTGTACTGGAAGGAAGAGTCGAAAGGAACTTGAGAATCGCTTGGGGAGAAGAATTGAGATACGTACATTTGTTATTTGTTTGTTAACTTTAATGAAATCCATGCTTTGTGTTATTTTTCCCATGCATTCTGAGTAGTTTCCTTAGTCTTTCTCCTTGTTATTAAGATTTTGTAAAATGATGAATTAAAGTAATTGTGCCTAAAATATTAAAATAGAAATTGTGCTAATCTTTAACTTAAAGCTTAATTTACTTTCAATCTGGCCAATTGATTTGTTAACATATGTTGAAATATCAACTATAGTAAAGATTACATCCAAGTTTCAGGGAAGTCAAAATCCTTGTAAGAAGGGTGCAAATAAATAGGGAAATATTAACCATTGGGCGTAGAATTGGACATTTTAGTGTGACAGACTAAAATATTCGATTCGATCTTATTGTTTGAGAGGCCGAAGTGTAGATGTTAGCCCTCAGGCGAGGGGAACGTGGGAGCTCTGAAGTGGCAGTCGGTATCCTCCCAGCCTAGCCGCAGATTCAGTAATCAAACATAAGATTAGTCAATATTCTTTGCACCTGGACCAAAGAGTAAAGAATAGGAATGCTCCTATTTGGCACAAAACAATTAAAAACTTATTTAATTCATCATTTACTTAATTCTCTAAAACAAGGAGAAAGATACATTTTCTGAAATTTAATATTCAACCTTAAGCATTAGTTTATTTTAGTTTAAGTATTCTTAATTTCCGTATACTAGATTAGTAAGTAGGTTTAATTTATATTGTCTTTGAAAATTGCTAACTTCTCTGTGGGATCGATATCTAGGACTCTATTAGAGCCCTATATCACTTGATAACGATACGTATACTTGCGTAGTATCCATAATATAAATCATAAATTTCATAACAAAATCATCAGTATATATATTTAGTGCGGGATCAAGTTTTTAGTGTCGTTGCTAATTTTCGTATCATAGTCGTAAGTATAAATATCGAAAAATGGATCAAGTTTTTGGCGCCGTTGCCGGGGAAGTGAAGTAAGTAATTATTAAGGTAATTAATAGAATTATTAAAGTAATTACTAAAGTAACGGACTATTTTAAATATTACTTAAAAATTGTATGTGTAAATTTGGAAACAAAAATTTAATACCTTACGATTCAGAATTAGAGCGTACAATTAAAAGAATTAGAAAACAAAAGAGAGAAATTATAAGTTTAACACAAATGGCAAATAATCCAAAAATTGATAATATAAACCAACAAAGACCATTAAGGGACTATGCCAACCCTACATTAGATGAAATTCACCTTACTATTCAAAACCCTGATGTAGCTGCTAATTCATTTGAACTTAAACCTGCAATTATCCAAATGGTACAAAATAATCAATTTAATGGTTCACCTAATAAAGATCCTAATTTACATCTTGCTAGTTTTTTGGAACTATGTGGTACTTTTAAATATGAAGGAGTATCTAATGATGCTATTAGACTTAGACTTTTTCCTTTTTCTTTAAGGGATAAGGCTAAGATGTGGTTAAATTCATTAGCACCTGGATCTATTAAAACTTGGGGAGAATTATCACAAAAATTTCTATCCAAATATTTTCCTCCTTCGAAAACTGCAAAAATTTGAAATGATATAACATCTTTTAGTTAGTTTGATGGAGAATTCATATATGAAGCTTGGGAGAGATTTAAAGAACTTTTTAGGAAATGCCCACATCATGCATTACCAGATTAGTTAATTATACAAAATTTTTATAATGGATTAGTAGGATCTCTTAGATCAATCATTGATGCTGCTACTGGAGGTTCATTAATGTCAAAACCATTTGACGAAGCCTATGAGTTAATCGAAGAAATGACTACTAACAATTTTCAATGGCCTCGCGAAAGAATAAATCCTAAAAAGATAGCCGGTGTTCATGAAAATGATGCAATATCTATGTTAGCTTCTCAAATTGCTCGCTATATCAAAGAAATTAGATCATTTTGGAATGAATTACTCTCCTACTATATTAGAAGAAAACTCATACTGGACAAATTATAGATTCTCGATCTCCTTATGAAACTATAAATGCTATTAATAATAGACCTAATAATCCTTATGCAAATTATTATAATCCTGGTTGGAAGAATCATCCAAATTTTAATTAGAATAACAATACAACTAATCAACAATGGATGAACAATTCTATAGGAAATCCATCTAATCAAGGAAATACAAATTATAAGCCATCTTATCCACCTGGATTTAATAACACTCAATTTAAAGATAAGAAGTTATCTATAAAAGAATTAATATTAAGTATGGGTCAGCATTTGCAAAATCAAGAAAATCAGTTACAAATTCAAGGAAATCAATTACAAAATCAAAGAGCAGTAATTAAAAATATTGAAACTCAACTCGGACATATTGCTACTGCGCTTAACAATAGAATTCCTGGAACTTTTCCTAGTAATGTGGAAATGAATCCTAAAGTCCAAGGAAAAGAACAAATTAAAGCAATATAACTAAGAAGTGAAAAAGAGTTAGAAACTAAAATTAAAAAAGAAACAGAAGTAAAAATGAGGAAGTGTAAATCGAGAAAGAAAATAATCAACAAGATCAAAACTTAGAATATCCATTGATCCCTATGAAAATATCTATAGAAAAACCTCTACCACCATTTCCTCAACGACTTAAGCAACATAAAAAAGATAAGCAATTTGCTAAATTCCTTAAAATTTTAAAAAAATTAACAGCAAATATTCCTTTTGTAGAATCATTAGAACAAATGCCTAATTATGTAAAATTTATGAAAGATATTTTAAATAAAAAAAGAAAATTTTCAGAAAATGAAACTGTTGCACTTAGTGAAGAGTGTAGTGCAATTATTCAGAAAAAGCTTCCTGAAAAATTAAAAGATCTCGGTAGTTTCACTATACCTTGCATGCTTATTGGAGAAAAATTTTATGGAAAAGCTTTGTGTGACTTAGGAGCAAGCATAAATTTAATGCCTCTATCAATTTTTAAAAGATTAGAATTAGGAGAAATTTCACTTACTTCAGTAACTCTTCGATTAGTCGATCGTTACGTGACTTATCCTAAGGGAGTTATTGAAGATGTGTTAGTAAAAGTAGATAAATTTATCTTCCTGATCGATTTTATTGTTCTAGATATGGAAGAAGATAAAGAAATTCCAATAATATTAGGAAGACCATTTTTAGCCACTGGAAAAGCTATGATTGATGTTCAGAAAGGAGAATTAACTATGAGAGTAAACGATCAAAAAGTAACTTTTAACATAGCAAAATCAATGAAATATCCTGCCTTAGAAAAAGATGATGAATGTTTTCGAATGGAAATACTTGAACATTTACAAAATGAACATTTTAAAGAATATTATGAAGAAAAGTTAGAAAAAGAAAATACTGAATTAATTGAAGAAGCAGATAATGAAAAACTGGATTATATACAGGAAAAATTTGAAATGTTGGATAATAATGAAAACATTGAAAAGAATATAGTTCCGTCAATAATTAGACCTCCTGAACTCGAATTAAAATTCTGCCTAATAATTTAAAATATGCTTATTTATGTAACCATTCAAACCTACCAGTTATTATATCAGCTGAATTGAATAAGTCACACGAACAAAAACTGTTAACCATATTAAAAATATAAGAAAACTTTTGGTTGGACTTTAGCAGATATTAAAGGAATTAGTCCTTCAATCTGTATGCACAGAATTATTTTAGATAAGGAACATAAGCCAAGAGTAGATCCTCAAAGGAGATTAAACCCAATAATGAAAGAAGTAGTCAAGAAAGAAATATTAAAATGGTTAGATAATGGTATTATATATCCTATTTCGGACAGTGCTTGGGTAAGTCCAATTCACTGTGTTTCTAAGAAAGGAGGAGTGACCATTAAAGCTAATGAAAATAATGATTTAATACCTATAAGACAAGTAACTGGATGGCGTATATGTATTGACTATAGAAAATTAAATGTAAGCCACCGGGAAAGATCACTTCCCATTACCATTTCTAGACCAAATGTTGGACAGATTAGCCGGACATAAATATTTTTGTTTTTTAGATGGATATACCGGTTATCATTAGATACATATAGCTCCTGAGGATCAAGTGAAAACTACATTTACTAGTCCTTATGGAACATTTACTTTTTGAAGAATGCCTTTTGGATTATGTAATGCACCTACAACATTCCAGAGATGTATGATGTCTATATTTAGTAAATTAATTGATGAAGGAATAGAAGTATTTATGAATGATTTCTCTGTATTTGGAACGTCATTTGATGCATACTTAAATCATCTTGAAAAAATATTAGAAGTATGCGAGAAAACTAACTTAGTTCTAAATTGGGAGAAATGTCAATTTATGGTTGTAGGAGGAATTGTATTAGGACATAAAATTTCAGAAAATTGCATGGAAGTAGACCCCGCAAAAATTCAACTTATAGCTAAATTACCACCTCCAACTACAGTAAAAGGGGTAAGAAGTTTTCTTGGACATGCTGGATTCTATAGACGCTACATAAAAGATTTTTCAAAAATTACTAAACCTCTATGCCAACTTTTAGAAAAAGATAAGTAATTTGAATTCACAACTGAATGCCTAAAGGCTTTTGAATTATTAAAAGATAAATTAATCACAGCACCTATAATAGTTTCACCTGATTGGGAGAAACCATTTGAACTTATGTGTGATGCTAGTGATTATGCTATAGGAGCAATACTTGGGCAAAGATATGATAAAATTTTCAAAGTTATATACTATGCTAGTAAAACTCTTAATAATGCTGAATTGAATTATACAGTTACTGAAAAGGGCTATTAGCAATTGTTTATGCCTTTGATAAATTTAGGTCTTATCTAATTGGAAATAGATGTATTGTGCATACTGACCATTCTACTATTAAATATCTAATGCAAAAGAAAGATACCAAACCAAGATTAATTAGATGGATATTACTAATGCAAGAATTTGATTTTGAAATCATTAAAAAAAGGGAACTGATAATCAAATAACAGATCATTTATCAAGGTTAGAATATAACGAATTACCTGACGTTGATAAAGAAATTACTGACAGCTTTCCTGATGAACAATTATATAATATTAATGAGTGGAAAATACCATGGTATGCTGACATAGTAAATTATATTGTAAGTGATATTTTACCACCTATGTTAACTTTGCAACAACAGAAAAAACTCATTCATGATGCTAAAACATATTTTTGGGATGAACCATATTTATATAAGCAATGTAAGGATCTTATAATTAGAAGATGCGTGCCTTATGAAGAAACAAAACAAATCATTCAGAAATGTCATGATTCTGATTTTGGAGGACATTTTGGAACAAATAAAATTGCTTATAAAATTTTACAATCTGGATTTTATTGGCCTACTCTTTTTAGAGATGTTTATAGATACATCAAAACTTGCGATAGATGCCAACGAGTATGTAATATATCTAGAAGAAATGAAAAGCCTCTAAATTTTATATTAGAAGTTGAAATTTTTTATGTTTGGGGATTAGATTTTATGGGACCATTTGTTCCTTCATTTGGAAACTCATATATCTTAGTTGCTGTTGATTATGTTTCTTAATGGATTGAAGCACAAGCTTTACCTAGATGTGACGCTAAGAGTGTTTCAAAGTCTCTAATGAAAAATATTTTTACTAGATTTGGAATATTTTTACTAGATTTTAGAAATAAATATATTCACAAACTAGAAGAAAAATTTAACATTTTTCATAAGATATCAACTGCTTATCATCCACAAACCAGTGGATTAGCTGAAGTTTCTAATCGAGAGATTAAAAGTATTTTAGAAAAGACTGTAAACCCTAATAGATTGGACTGGTCTATAAGACTAGAACTATCGCATTATGGGCATATAGAATTGCTTATAAAACTCCGATTGGAATGACTCCTTACGAGCTTATTTATGGAAAGACTTGCCACTTACCGAGTTGAATTAGAACATAAAGCTTATTAGGCGATTAAAGAATTTAATTACAATTTGAAAGAAGTCGGTGAGCAAAGATTATTGTAATTGAATGAATTAGATGAATTAAGAAATGAATCTTATCATAATGATAGAATTTATAAAGAAAAAATGAAATTATGGAATGATCAGAAGATTAACCTGAAGAATGTTGAGCCAGGACAAGAAGTTTTGCTATATAATACAAGATTGAAATTATTTCTTGGGAAATAGAAATCTCGATGGTTAGGACCTTTCACTATAACTCAAATATTTTCATATGGAACTATAGAAATTGAAGATCAAAAAATTGGGCATAGATTTAAAGTAAATGGACACAGATTAAAACCTTATTTTGAAAGAATCAGACTAAATTTTAAAAAGGTTTTAATGTTCAGTCAACCTGATTACTAATTAAATTAGGTCGGGCTGACGATGTTAAACCAAGCGCTTTATGGGAGGCAACCCATAGTAGTTATTAATTATGATCTATTTGGTATAATTATTAAAAATAAAATTAAAATATAGAATGAAATATACTCATTTTACTTTTTAGAATCATCACAAATTTGAATCTATATGATGAAATTAAAAAATATTCGGACCGGAGTGAAAAATTGGGCAATTTACCTAATCTTGCCGACGGCGAGATTGATCCCGCCCACAGCGAGATCGGCGCGCCCAATTTCAGTTTTAAATAATTAACTATCCCACCGACGGAGAGATCGTTACCACTGACAGCGAGATAGTTCAAAAGCAGTTTTTGTGAGTTACTTTGCGGTTTTGGACGGTTCTAAGGGCATTACTCTATAAAAAACGTTTAAAACTTCATTTTTACATTATCTTCATATTTAGAAACGAATAGAGTCCCTCCAAAACAATCCATAATGGCCTCCAAGCTACTTGAAACCACGAAATTTGGAGTTTTTAACCGGCGAAAATTCTTCAGTTCCGAGGCTCAGCGATTATTCAACAAAGTTCTGATGAAAAAGCGCTTGATTAAGGAAAGAGGGTTCGTAAATAGAGGAGCGGAGAATTCAACAACAGCAATTGAAGAAATGATTGTTCGACGAACGTTGGGAGGTATTCCTGCATACCACATCTCGCTGTAGTCATTCCGAGTAATCAAAGAATTCTACTCTAATCTGCATGCGATCCATAATGGAAGTGTCTACGTAAGAGGCAGATGGGTAACTTTCACTCCTTCTCTGATAAATGAATTATACTCGATTGAGAATACCCCTGTTTTCCACTAATCAAATTTTGTTCCTACGAGATACAACATGAATGAGATCTATAGATATCTGACCGACGAACCTGATGATTGGGAATTACGAGAAGACGGGTACGTTAGTTATTCTGCGTCACTTCTTAACCCCGTCTCAAAGCATTGGCATTTCTTCATTTCATCAAAGTTATTACCCACTATGAGGGTAAATAAAGTTTTAAAGGAATGTGCAATTTTAAATTACTGTATTCAATCTGTATTGCCTATTGATGTTAGATCTATTATCGTGAAATCTGCATTAGGATTAATTGTGCATGGGTTAATTCATGGACTTGAACACCCATCAACTATATTTTCTTTATGTAGTCAATACCAAGTTTCCTACGAAGCTTGGGAAAAAGTACTATTGCCTTGGAAACCACTAGATCCGACAGATATGTTTCCAACATTGGATAATAATGATGAAACAGTAATTATTTCTGATCAAGCATCACAAAAAAATCCTTTAGTTAAGCCTCTGACTGATAGAACAAACCTCATTTTACGAAAACTTAAAGGATTGGAGAAGGAACTACAGACTGTAATGAATTCTATTTATAATATCTCTGATTTATTCGATCACATCGATTGGAGAATGAAGGAGCACTTTGACCATACAGGACACCTGGGGGCAAGTTTTATACGATTATTGAGACAGAAAGGGTGGATTGAAGAAGAATCTACTGCAGAATTCCCTTTCAGGCCTTTCTATAATTTATTTATGCACCTGCGTTCTATTGGAAACATCAGAGAAGAGAAAAGTTCAGATTCCAATGAGTAGTAGAGACTTCTATTCGTATTATATGTAAGTGTGTTGATGTGAACTTAGTTTTTGATTTAGTTTGAACTTTACGTAGATAATCTCAATTTAGATGAGATTGTATGTTGTTTGTTTTGTCTTAGAATTTAGAGTATCGTGGTGTGGATTGCAATGTTGAGTAAGATATGTTTGGGTTAATTTACTTAGTCAATTGTTGGTATGAAGTGTTTGAAGTTTGTAAATTCATGGATTACAATTATAAAATTATAATGTTTGTGTTGTGTGAATTTTTCTGTTAATATCTAATCTTAATAAAAATAATAAAAAATATATCAAATTTAGTGACCGGAACAATGAACAAGGCTTAATTTATGTAGAATATAATTAAAAAATTTAAAAATATTAAATTTTAGGAAACCTCGCTGAAAGCGGGAGAAATCCCGCCGACGACGAGATTTTCTCGAAACTTTAGCCTTGGTGAATTAATTAGCTCGCCGACGGCGATAAAATTTCGCCGACAACAAGATCGAGAAATATACTTTATTTAACTGGTCAACCAACACTATTCATCGTCTCCCTCCTCAAAAACTTAAAAAAATCGACCTAGGGCTTGTGGAATCTTGGATTTAAAGCGATTTCAACACATTTTGACGCCAAATTTTATCTTCCCTTGGTAAGAGCTTCACTCCTATGAAAAATTTTTTATTTTCACCATGAATTTCTTCTACATTGAGAAATTTTGGAAAAATTTGAAATTAGAAGAAAAGAATGAGAAGAAATTCATGAAACTTGATTTAGATTGATTTTAGTAACTATTGGAAGCCATCTTAGTAATATTTAGAAGTTTAGTTAAGATTTTTGTGAATTTCACAGATCGAAAAATGGCCCCACGACAAAAGAGAAGAGTAGATTACGACGAAACTCATTTTGTGAATGCAAGGGCACAATCAAGATATTTTCACGATATTCGAGCCAGAACATGCATTCAAGATCGAGTTTTCAAAAGTCCTGGAGGAGAAGTAGAGTGAATAATTAAAGAAAGAGGATGGAAAAATTTCTGTTTCATGACCAACAAAGTCGTTGTAGAAGTGGTAAAGGAATTTTATGCAAATCTGACACAGGCTGAAGATGCACCGGCTAAGGTTAGAGGATTTTTGTGGAATTCAGTAGCTGCAGAATAAATGCTTATTACGAGGTACGAGACACCTACACCAGATGAGTATGATACATTTGGAACTATGGAATGACCCTTTGGAAGAGGTGATTGACTTTCTCACTGACGGAAAAGGAGTTTGGAAGATAAAGCAGCGAGAACGGGTAAATTTCCCTCTTTCTATGTTAAATGCGTCATCTAAAGCCTGACACTATTTTGTTTGTTCTACTTTGTTACCTACTTACCATCATAGAGAGGTAACAAGAGATAGAGTAGTTCTGAATTTCTGTATTGAGAACCAAAAAAGTATTAATGTGGGAAGTGTAATTTATAAGAATATATTAGCCACCTTAAGAAGTGAAAGTGGAGGAGGACTAGGACATCCTAGTCTTATCTATGCACTCTGCCAATTATCTGGGGTAGAGGCAAGAGATGATGAGGAATGGGTTGAGCCTATGAAACCCATTACTCTGGCTAATATTAAGAAATATGAATCCCACGAAGGATGGAGATCTGGGACAAGGAGCTATGTACCTTCTTCAAGTAGAGATATCCCCTCTACTAGTTATGACCCACCTCCCTATAGTACTCCTACCCTTTAAGATTTGATGAATGAGATGACTTTACAGCGGAAAATTTTTGAGAAAATAGAAGAAAAACTGGAGCATATTGATCAGAGAATTGGAAGCTTAGAAAGAAGACATGATTATAACAGCGAGTATCTCCAGAGACATTCAGAGTATGAGATAGCCTATTATGATGCTGAGAATCATTACAGGAGAGGAGAGCTCGATGTTATATTTCCTGAGTGCCCCTGATATACTCATTACCAACCTAATCCTCCAACTGATCCAGGAAATGACAATATAGTTTGGGACTTTGATGCAGAAGATTAGATGTTATGTCTATTTGTTTAGTTATAGATTCTGATGTTGTTATTGTTTGTTTGTTGTTTTACATTTTAGTATTGATATTTTAATTCATGAACTTTGATTGTTATGTTGTGTAAGACATTTTAATTTTGTTGTATAAGTTAAATTTATGTGGCTTTTTAAATTTTAAAGATTTCTATTCATGATTGTAACTCTGAAACTAAATTAGTGAAATGTATGTGGATGTTGTGTTATGTTGTAGTATAAGTTGTGTTAGTAGTTGTACTTATTTTAAAACTTCTTTACCCAGCATTTTCTTTAATATTTGGTGTATAGAAAAATACTAACAGGACATGTTAATTAAGTAATGGAGAAAGGCTGCAGAACTTCAAAAAGAAGAATTATCTAAAGCCCGAAGGTATGATTTAAATATTAGAATTTATTTCCTTTTCACCCTATGTAGATAAATAGAAAATTTAAGTTTAGGGGAGGGAAAAATACAAATTTAATTATTAAATTGTTCTCAATTTACATTTTCAAAAATTATTATAAAATTATTTTCTGAAGTAATTTTAATTCAGTAAACTATAATTGATTTATTTAATTATTATAGAAGTTAAGAGAAATACTTTTAATGATTAACTAATTTTATAGATTAAGAAATTTAGTTTAAAAGTATAAGAATATAGTTAACTATTTAAAAGTAAGGAAAACTATAATTTCAAATATAAAATTCTTAGGTATTTTGTTGAGAAAGAAAAGATTGGAACTCAATGAAGTAAAAACTTTGAAATACATATAAGGTAAGTAAATGTTTCAAGTTTCAAATTTAGGAAGAGGAAAATGAAGTTCAAAATTATTAACAGGCTAACCAAAAATAGTGATCCTCACTTGAAAAAGAAAAGAAAAAGAAGGATTGAAAATCAATCCAGAAAGAAAAGAAAAAGAAAAAAATATATATATAAAGTGAGGAGAAGCTTGAGGAGATGCCTTATTAAAAATTGGCTTCATTTGAATCAACCTAAAAGATGAACTTCAATTACATTTCTGAACTTATATATATGGATTAGTCTTTTACTAAGTTGTGTTTTCATGAAATTCCAATCATCTAAATATCTAAAACAATTTAGTATTGAAAAGTATAGTTATTCTTGAAATAAATAGAAGACTAGAAATCTTAAACTTGAAAACTAAATAGCCTTATACCTATAAAATTAATTTAATTTTTTTAAAATATTTCTATTAAAATTTACTATCATACTTATTTAAATCTAATTCATAGTATTTCTGAATTTAAACTTTACTACGAATAATCATTTAATTTTATATATAGTACCTAAATTACTTAAGGACAAGTAATAGTTAAGTTTGGGGGAATTTGATCACTAGAAAATATATTAAGAATTTCATAGCAATTTTATGTGAAATTAAACTTTAAAGAAATGTATTTTCTTTGCTTTATTGCAGGAATGAAGATTTATAAGTACTAAAAGCAAAAAAGCACAAAAGAAGCAGATTTGGAGCAAAAAGGACTCAATTAGATGAAAATTGAACTGTCCCGCCGACGGAGAGATTTAGGCCGCCGACGGCGAGTTTTTCCCGAAAGTTTTGAATATATTATAAGGAGCCCGCTGACGGCGAGATTGAGCCTGTCGACAGCGAGATCAGCACGGTAAGCCCATCTTCTAGAAGCCCGCCGACGGCGAGATCAAGCTGCCGACGGCGAGATAGTTGAAAAGAGCCAAAATACAATGAACCTAGACGCTTTTTGAAGAGGTGATTAAGTACCTTTTGGAGATTTGGCCCCTTCTATAAATAGAAATGAATTCTAGTCATTTGTGTGTCATTAGATTGTCAATTTTTGTCATTTGTGTGAAAGTTAAGAGTCTTTGAGTGAGTGTTTAGTGTTTTGGTGTGCTGTACTGGAAGGAAGAGTCAAAGGAACTTGAGAATACGCTAGGGAGAAGAATTGAGATAAGTACATTTGTTATTTGTTTGTTAACTTTAATGAAATCCATGCTTGGTATTATTTTTCCTATACATTCTGAGTAGTTTCCTTAGTCTTTCTCCTTGTTATTGAGATTTTGTAAAATGATGAATTAAAGTAATTGTGCCTAAAATATTAAAATAGAAATTGTGCTAATCTTTAACTTAAATCTTAATTTACTTTCAATCTGGCCAATTGATTTGTTAACATATCTTGAAATATCAACTCCAGTAAAGATTACATCCAAGATTCAGGGAAGTCAAAAGCCTTAGAAGGAGAGTGCAAATAAATAGGGAAATATTAACTATTGGGCGTAGAATTGGATATTTTAGTGTGACAGACTAAAATATTCAATTCGGTCTTATTAGTTGAGAGCTGAAGTATAGATGTTAGCCCTCAGGCGAGGGGAACGTGGGAGCTCTGAAGTGGCAGTCAGTATCCTCCCAGTCTAGCCGCAGATTCAGTAATCAAACATAAGATTAGTCAATATTCTTTGCACCTGTTCCAAAGGGTAAATAATAGGAATGCTCCTATTTGGCACAATACAATTAAAACCTTATTTAATTCTTCATTTACTTAATTCTCTAAAACAAGGAGAAAGATTTTTTTTTTGAAATTTAATATTCAACCTTAAGCATTAGTTTATTTTAGTTTAAGTATTCTTAATTTCCATATACTAGATTAGTAAGTTTAGTTTATATTGTCTTTGAAAATTGCTAACTTCCCTGTGGGATCGATATCTAGGACTCCATTAAAGCCCTATATTACTTGATAACGATACGTATACTTGCGTAGTATCCACAATATAAATCATAAATTTCATAACAGAATCATTAGTATATATATTTAGTGCGGGATTAAGTTTTTGGTGCCGTTGCTAATTTTCATATCATAGTTGTAAGTATAAATATCGAAAAGTGGATCAATTGGTAAAATATATGTGGATGTAGTGTGATGTTTTAGTATAAAATATGGTAGTATTGTGTAAAACTTCTTTTCCCATCAAATTTTTTGATATTATATATGTGTAGAAAGTTATTAATAGTACAGGTTAATTAAATGATGGAAAGAACCTGCAGAACTTCAAATAGAAGAAATACCTAAAGCACAAAGTTATGATTTAAATTTACATTTTATTTTCTTTTCACCCTGTATAAATAGATATAAAACTTTAAGTTTGGGGGAGGGAAAAACAAACAAATTTAATTATTAAATTGTTCTCAATTTATATTTTCAAAAATTTATAAAATGATTTTCTGTAGTAATTTTTTAATTCGGTAAACTAGAATTAATTTATGTAATTATTATAGAAGGTTGAACAAAATATTTCTAATAATTAAAATAATTTTGTAGATTAAGATATTTAGTATAAGAGAATAAGAATATAGTTAACTATTTAAAGTAAGGAAAACTATATTTTAAATATGAAAATTCTTAAGTATTTAGTTGAAAAGGAAAAGATTGAAACTCAGTAAGTAAAAACTTTGAAATACATATAAGGTAAGTAAATGTTTCAAGTTTCAAATTTAGAAAGAGGAAAATGAAGTTTAAAATTATTAACGAGCTAACTAAAAATAGTGATCCTCACTTGAAAAAGAAAAAGAAAAAAGGAGGATTGAAAATCAATCCAGAAAATATATATATATATATATATATATATATATATATATATATATATATATATATATATACTGTGTGTGTGTGTGTGTGAGGAGAAGCTTGAGAAATACCTTATCAAAAATTGGCTTCATTTGAATCAACCTAAAGAGTAAACTCAGTTATATTTCTGAACTTATATATATGGATTAATATTTTACTAAATAGTGTTTTCATGAATTTCCTATCATCTCAATATCTTAAGTAGTTTAATATTACAAAATATAGTCATTCTTGAAATAAATAGAGTAGAAATCTTAAACTTGATGACTAAATAGCCTTATATCTATAGAATTAGTTTAATTGCTTAAAAATATTTCTTTTTAACTTTACTATAATATTTATTTAAATCGAATTCATAGTATTTACGAATTAAAGTTTTATTACAAATAATCATTACTTTTATGTAGTATCAAAATTACTTGAGGACAAGTAATAGTTAAGTTTGAGGGATTTTGACCACAAGAAAATGTATTAAGAAATTCATACCCATTTTATATGAAATTGCACTTTAAAGAAAGATATTTTTTATGTTTTATTGCAGGAATGAAGATTTATAGGTAATGAGAACAAAAAGATAAAAAAGAAGCGAATCTAGAACAAAAAAAGACTAAAATAGATGAAAATTGAACTATCCTGCCGACGGCGAGGAAGAGGCCGCCGACGGCGAGATCGAGCCCACCGACAGCGAGCATTAGCTGTTATCCATTCTTCTAGAAGCCCGCCGACGGCGAGATCGAGCCCACCGACGGTGAGATAGTTGATTCAAGCTAAATACGTTGAATCTGGATGCTTTTTGAAGAAGTGCTTAAGTAACCTTTGGAAATATGACTACTTCTATATATAGAAACGATTTTTGTGTCATAGGGGTGTCGTTAAGTGTCATTTAAGTGTAATCTGAAAGTCAGTAGTGTGTTTAAGAGTGTTTAAGTTAGTGTCTTGGTGAGTATTTGAAGTGTGTTGTACAGAAAGGGAGCGTCAAAGGAACTTCAAGGAATCTGCTTGGGAAGAAGATTCGAGATAAGTATATTTGTTTATTGTTTTATAACTTTAAATGAAATTCAATTTTTGCATTATTCTTCCTATGCATTCTGAGTAGTTTTCTTTATCCTTCTCCTTGTTGATGAGATTTTGTGAAATGAAGAATTAAAGTGGTTGTGCCTAACAATATTAAATAATAATTGTGATAATTTTTTTTACTTAAATCTTAATTTACTTTCAATTTGGCCAATTGAATTGTTAACATATGTTGAATTATCAACTATAGTAAAGATTACATCCAAAATTTAGGGAAGTCAAAAGTCATGGAAAGAGAGTGCAAATAAATAGGGAAATATTAATTATCGGGTGAAGAATTGGTCATTTTAGTGTGACAGACTAAAATATTCAATTCGGTCCTATTGTTTGGGAGCTAAAGTGTAGATGTTAGCCCTCAGGTGAGGGGAACGTAGGAGCTTTGAAGTGGCAGCCGGTATCCTCCCAGTCTAGCCGCAGATTCAGTAACCAAACATAGGATTAGTCAATGTTCTTTGCACCTGGACCAAAGGATAAAGAATAAGAATGCTCCTATTTGGCACAATATAATTCTAAACTCATTTAATTCTTCATTCAATTAATCCTCTTAACAAGGAAAAAGATACTTTTTCTAAATTGCAATCTTCTATTTAATCTTTAAGTATTAGTTTTTAGTATAAGCGTTCTTAATTTCCGTATACTAGATTAGTAATTACAATTGCTGAATTTAGTCCTTAAGTCTCTAACTTCCTTATGGGATCGATATCTAGGACTCCATTATAGCCCTTTATTACTTGAGTGATACGTATACTTACGTTGATAAGGGGAGGGGGTACAATTACTATTTTACTTGAAAAACATTTATAAAGCTTAACAAATATATATACCCTCAAATTTTCTCCCTGCTCTCCCCCGAGCCGGTCAAGTTTTTAGCGTTATTGCTAGGAATTTATATCTCTTAGTAATCGTGCTGAATACTTATATTTATAACAATTACTGCCGTGCGATCATCGTGCTGCCCATTGTGTTTGCTCCAAGCCCTCGTCGTAGCAGGTTTAGTTTTAGAAGTGTAAAATGTAGGAGATGAGAGAAGTTTTAGGTTTTGGAGATGTTTACATTTAGATGTCTTAATGTCTTATTAGGGGAATATTTAAGTTGATTATAGCGATACCAGTTAGGATCCTACAGTTCCCTCATTCCAACACCACTATTTTTTTTCAGATTCACTTAGTTCAGATGAATTTAATAAATTCAACTAAGTGAATTCAGTACTTTTATTAAGATCGTGGGAAATCTCATTAGCAATCATATGTTACCTCCTCTGAGGGATTCCCGATCATCCAAAGAGACGTTTTAATTTAGTTTCAATTGTGATTTTATTTTGTTTGTGATTAAATTTTGAGTTGTCTTATATTTTGACTATTATGGTGATGAATTTATCTTTGTTTTGTTTTAGTTTTAATTTTGGTTTTGCTTCTGTGGCTATCCTAAAAGTTTTGGTTTTGACATGCACGATGACCTTATTTTTATCATGCAATTTCACAAACATAAAAGGTTCGAGAAAGTAAATGAAGGTAAATTGCAGTGCAATAAAATAAAAGCGTACCTGACATTTCTTCTCATTCCTTCACCTGAAAGTTTAGCCTTGCAATGCATATATATAATTTTGCAGGAATTGAAGCATGCTTGTAAGAAAAGCTGAGAAAGCCTATAGATAGGTTCGTCATGGGCCTACCGAGTGCTATATCATAACTTGGTGGGTCCTATTTGTTTTAGTGTAAAGATGAATCTTCAAGAAAGGCATAATAAGTTTAATTGTTCTCCAAGATATTCAAAATATTATGAGAAAGGTTCAGGGGCCGGGCCCCAGACATCTCACAATCCTCTGAAACGTCTTGAGTTTATTCAAACTTATTATGTCGCCCGATGAATCATCTCTATCATACCCTTATGTTTTGATAATTCCTAAGAATAGGGTAATTATCACGTGATATTTTATTTATAAATTATGTGAGTGGCGCCTTTATGGGCACATTGACTTGGTTAAGAAGCCATAAATTATGTGAGTGGGTCCTTTAGGGGCACATTATATTCCTTCATTTTAGAGGTTTAATTACCATTTAGGAGATGTTTAATGAGTTAAACCAGGTTTATATTTTTCCTCTAGTCCTGTGGTCACAGTGAACCTAAATTTACTTTGCATTTCATGAAAACAGGGGTGACTTCATTTAAACTTTGAAAAATTAGGAAAGATCCCTCTTGACAGAGAAAACAAAAGCCCTAAAGCTCAAGTCATGGTGTAATGCCTATGCCAAAATATATTTAAAACATGCAATATTGTATTTAACTAATTAGAAAAATAATATTCATCAAATAAACACCAAAACATTTCCATATTGTTTTCCTCAGTTCACAGAGCAAGGGGGTATTTCTCTTTTATTTTTAGGATTTTCTACACCAAGTTATGGATTTTCTAAGGTCAGGGAATTAAATATATAAATAATATCCCTATTTTTCCACTTATCCAGCGCGATGCAACATCATCCTACGACGCTCCGAAGCTTCGCGTGTCCAGCTCTGGTTCGACGCCGCCATCCACGTGGCTGCCTCGCCAGCCCTCTTTTTTGTTTAAATCTTCTCTGCGGTGCGATCCTAGCTGTCCAATCATTACATGCATAATACAACGACTCTGCTTCTTCATCCCCAACTGGTGTGAACTGTGAACCGCACGCACTCAAAACCTAATATCTCCCTCTACACTCAACCAAATCTCTTCGGGCTTGTTTCTATAGACTCATCTTGTCCAGATGATCCTATATATATGATTAACCTAGCCTGGAATGGACTCAATATGCATGGAGAATCAAAACAATCTCGAGAAGGTGAGAGAGTTCTATACCTTGCTCTAAGTGGGGAGCCCTCAATTAGATGGTTGCAGAAGCTTTAGGAGGATCCACGAAGCTCCCAGATGAAGTCTCAAGCTATGGTGAAATACTTAGACCTGAATTCGACCAAGGCCATTTACATGTTTTGATCAAAGTCAGGGTTGGAGTGGGTATGTGATCTCGATTCTCTTTACTTCCTTATGAAAAATGATAAAATTTATGCTTTTGGTAATTCAATTAAACTTATATTTTTACATATAAAATATTATTTTACAACATCACCAAAAATTTGATTCTAGTGTAAATAAGAATACAATAGTGATATTTTAATTTAGGGATTCCACACAAGTATATGTATCATTATCAAGTAATATATGACTTTCTGATTAAGCCACGAAATATCGATCCCAAGGAGAAAATTTATGGATATTGAAATGATAAAAGGTTTTTAAAACATGAATTCTATTTAGAAAAAGACACTTAAACAGTTTCAGATAATAAGAAACTTTTAAAATAGGATTCTTATTGGTAATTTCTTAAATTATATGATAAATGGAACATTTATCTAATTATATCAAGATTTTGTAAGCTTTAAATAAATATAAATGAAAATATCTTTTTCCTTATCATGAATTAATAATAAGTAAAGGAATTCTGTTGTGGAAGCAATCAAAATGTGTTGTGTAAAATAGTAGCAATTTTATTCTTTACCATTACTAGAGATGTTATAAAAAACATTGGCTAGTTTAAAGTTTGAATAGTTCTGAAGACGGGTTAGGTAGGGAAGATACTAGCTTTCACTCTAGAGTTACCTACTTTCATTCCACCTGGGGGCTAACTCTAGCATCAAAACTAAAACAATAAACAAATTAGGGGCTTTAGTCTGTCACCCTAAAGTCTCTATTTTACACCCATCAAAGTATATTTCCCTATTTATTTGCACAAGATTATATGAATTACTTTCTCATACAAATAATCCCATGTGATTTCTACCTATTGTTGTTTAAGACAATACCTACTAGGGACTGACATGTTCTCATAACAAATGTTAACATCATGATTGGCCAAATTCTGAAGTAAATGAAGTGCAAGGATTGAATCAATACAACTTCTTCCAACATTAAAAATCAATACTTCCACAAATTTCATCCAACACTTAATTACTTATCATTTTAAGGAAAAATATAAAGAAGACTACTCAGAATTCATGGAGAATACACAACCAAAAATTGTTTTAAAAGTAGAAACTATGTAGAAAGCACAAGAAGTCTCGATTAAAACCAAATGAAGTACAAAGATAAAAAATTATCTTAAGTTTCTCTCTACCAAACTCTTGAAATTCCTTTGAATCTCTTCATTTCTCTTATAAGCTTCCCTTAGACTAGTCGCCCAACCCAAGAGGGTTTAAATCTTCCTACACAATAGATTTTTACCTAGGAATCCCTACTCACCCTCGCTTCCACTAAGAAGGAGAAAAGTGTGAAGAAACCCTAAGTAATAATCCTACAAATTCTTACTTAAAATACTCTCTACGAACTCTAACTTTTCTATCCCTAAACAAACTCAACACACCCCCATTTTACACACTTTAAGTCCTTTTACACTTTCTCCAAAAGGTGCCTTGGTGTCTCTTAAAAATGTATCCATATTCAATGAATCTACCCAAGAGATGCATCGTTTCAAGTGAAATTGAATGTATTTTGGTGCCTTTGATTAGTTACCTCATTTGAAACAAAGGATGTCACAAACACCTCTTTAAAATTCACCAAAAATTCTTTAAAATTATAAAGTAACTGTTTGTCACTTAAGTGCAAGGTCTCTGGCGCTTAGGCGTGACCCTCTATGTCTGCTGGAACTTTGACGCTAGATCTGGGTGCTTAGGCGCCAGATCTGGGCGCTTAGGTACCCCAGTTCATTTTAACACCTTCTTCATTTTAGCTCTAAATTTGATCATTTTTCACTCTTTTTGACATATTTTGTCCAATTAAGTGTACCTGAAAGAAAAACACACAAATATCTTTCATTAAAGTGTAATATCATAAAAAATAGGTATAAAGATGTGCATAAAAAATTATATATTTTAGGTATATCAGTCTGTGATGGGGCTTCAATGGGGAAACTTCTTCATTTAGTCTGGTGATGGTGTAGAGCCAATCAACTTAAATGTGGTGCATTGTTGGGGTGTGGCCAAATATGACCTGATTTTGGTTGAGAATTGAGCTCAGAAATTGGACTCACACAGTGGAATTGGGTGGCTCAGGACAGTGGGTTTGCACTCAGGAAGTCTCAACGAAGCTCTGGTGAGATTTCGGTAGAGTTTCCCCAAGGATTCAGGCACTCTCCCCTTTGGCCATGAAGGGTGGCTTTTATAGTCATGGCCGCTGGACTGAGCTTAGAGGGGCCAATTTAGGTGCATTGCGTTTCCTATCTGGAGTGTTGAATGGCACCATTGACCAATTAGGGTTCGCCAGCTAGGATGGGTGAGTTTGGGTTTATTCCATGTGTATGGCCTTCTCGGTTTTGGTTCGTTCAGCGACTAGGCTGGCCGGCCAGGCCAGGGGGAGGTGGCTGGAGGTTAGGTGAGCTAGGTAATTAATTTGAGTCGTGATGGGTTTTGGCAAAGATCTCTTTGTTTTAAGCATTTAAGGAAATAAATCCTCTAATTTAGGGGAGCTTTGGTCCATGGCTCAACTAGATTAGGCTAAGTGAACCTAGACCAGTCCCTAGGTTCCATTTGATGGCTGTGGTGGACTTGTGTTGGTAACATTTGACTTGATTTGGTCATGTTGGGTCATAGGTTCAATTTGGTTCACTTGGGTTCAAGTTGGGCTAGGTTGGGTTCAAGCTTGGGTTAGGTCCAATTGATTATTCAAAAATGATGTGCATGATTGTCAAAAATGTATTAGAAGAGAATTGGAGTGATTTTGAGTTGGCTTGGGAGGTGGACTTGGTGGAATTTGGGCACTTGGTCAATTTGGGCTAACATGGTTTAGGCTTGGGTTTAGGTTAGGCTAAAGCTTAGCTAGGGTTTAATTGGTGGTTCAGATTGATGTGGGTGATTTTTATGAAGGGTTTTGGATAGAACTTAGTTGGAAATTGTAAGGTTAGGACATTCAATTTGATGGAGTTTGATCATGTGGTCAATTTGGGGCAAATTTGGGAATTTTGACCTGGGTTAGATTTGAGTGAGGTTTGGGCTCAAATGTGGGTCAATTTATGGATCAATTTGGTGTGTAGGAATGTATTTAAGAGTTTGGGATTCAAATTTGAGGAAATCAACTTGTTTAAGGTGTTCAATTTGGGGAATTTAGATCCTATGGTTAAAATTGGGGCTTTTTTATTTGGATTGAAATTGGGTTTGGAAATTGGTTCAATTGTGCTTAGATTTGGTTTATAATGGGATTAGGCATGATGAATTTGAGTTTAGAATTGAAATTGAGGGAGATTGAAGTCAATTGGCGGACATTGAAGGTGGTTTGGGAATTTTAGGCTTAAAGGAGAAATCTGGGGCATTTGGTCAAAATGAGTCAATTTGGTCAAATTAGGTCTAGTGAAGTGGTTCAAGTTGATTTTGGAGAAATTTTGGATAATTTTGAAATTTTTAGGAAATTTCATAATTTTTTGAATTTGGAGGGACATTTTGGTCATTTTGGGTAATTTAGGAATTTTGGTAAATTTGAGATGTTTTGAGTATTTTGAGTGGTGAGGAATGCTTTGGGATAAATTTTGGAGAAAATAGGTTAATTTGGGCATTTTTTGGGATTTTGGTCAAAATTAGGGTTTAGGTTAATTTGTTAATTTGGTGGAGTTTTGGGGAAAAGGGGGTCAAAGTTAGAATTTTTGGTAAAATTGGGGTTAAATGAGAATTTCAACCTATTCGAGCAATGAACCAAGAGAAATCCCACTTTGGATCCTCCATGTGTTGGTTCAACCCAACCCTAGCCTGGGGCCAAGAGCTTAAGGAACCACCCACATGAGTTTCCAAAAGAGTAGGTGATCAAGTCTAGGCATGTTTGGTTTAGGGTTTGGTGAAGTGAGTGTAAGTGTAAAATTTAGATGTGTGTGTGTGTGTGTAAGCTTCACCCAGACCAGACTATTCAGGGTGAGTCATAAGGCTTGACCATCCTATAGGGAACTCCTCTTGAGCTTCCTTATGCTTAATCTCATCCTCCTATGTACATAGAGGTCAGAATTTAAGCATTTGAAACTTCAAGCGAAGAAAATAAGTGTTTTGAATTTCTAAGGGGAAGGATCTCATCACTAGTCTTCTAAGATAGTCACCAAAAAAGTCCTATGGCTAGACTCTAGGCTATCTAAAGAAAAACTGGACCTCAACAAAAGTGAGGTGAACACTCTCATCAAAGAAATAATTTCATGTATCTTACACTAGCCCCTAAGATTGAAGGTCATAAATTCCTCATTTCTTCTTCCTTCCTATGACTTCTTTCTAGATGTTAAAATTTGAATGTTATTATTGGCCACTAGAACTACCTGTTCCTTTTGAACTGTGACTTTATACATCTTTCAGCCGTAAGTACTTATCCTAAATAAAAGTATTTGGATGATGAATGATAATGTATATTTGTAAAATTATTATAAATATACAAGAAGGAATATTCGTCTTGCATAAGCTCACGGTGACCTAGTGTCAACCCACAATTGATTCATCTAATACTGATAAGTTCTGCTGTGCAGTTTTGTGTGGTAATTTGTTGTCCAAGTACTCACTTATGTTAACATAGTTAAAATTTAGCAAGAAATAATTACACATTTAATTCTCATGCATTGAGTTTATCTTATCATTCTCCTTTTATACTAGTATGTAGAACCAAGTTTCAAGTGCATAAGGGATTCCATCTAGCATACTACCTCTTTCAAACATAATATCTCAGTGGCTAAAAGGGTCTACTAAGCATAATTATGATCTCCTCATCTTCCTCCATTTCTATGACAACAAAATTAGCTGGGAAGATAAACTTGTCAACGTTCACTAAAACATCCTCTATCACTCATTAGGTTGCGTCAAAGATCGATAAGCTAATCTTAGGGTCAATTTGGTGGGTTGGACCTCTCCTAATTCTATACTTTTGTAAATGGAAAGAAGAATGAGGTTTATACTGGCTCATTTGTAGCAAAGGCATTTCATAGAAAATCTTTTTTTAAGGGAAAACAAAATAGTAAAAATACTCGAGTCCTTGTATTTTTCTGGCAATTTCTATTGCAGAATAGTGTTATATTTCTCTATTAAGGCCACAATTTTAAAATTTCTTAGTTTCCTCTTCTTCTCAATTATATCAGTTATGAACTTTATGTAATGACATCCACTCTAGGTATTTAGTGTATGGAATATTGATTAAGAGTTTTGTGAAATTCTCTACCAACTTAGTAGATTGTTGATCTAATTTCTATTTCGAGCTTCTCTAGGAAAAATATGGTGAAGGCCTCTCTTGCATTATCCCAAGAATTGAGGTAAGTTTTCTTAAGTTTTGAGTCAATTTTCAATAAGTCTTACAGATTTAGGATCTAGCTTTATAGGTCTACCCTCCTTTCTAAGAATATATTCCCACTCCATCTCAATTCTCACTCTAATAGCTTTACTCTGCTCTTGATTCTGATCCTTTAAATTCACTTTGATGTTATTAGAGAGGTTTTTTTAGGTTCTATTACTCAACGAATTAGCTAACTATCTAATTTAAATCACCATGTTTCTTACAAAAGATGATTGTTTTTGTACTTGGTTCCCTATCGGTAACAACAAATCCTCCAACACTAATTTCTTTTCCTTATACGGTCTTATTAGAGGTAAAATTTATGTGGGTAAGTTTTTCTCGTGTTTCTAATACCACATTGGTTTCATTTTCTTATAGGATTTGCTTGGGTTTTTCTCTAGTATTGGTTTCCTACCCTTGGTTTGTTATTAATCCAATTGAAATTTGGGTGGGTTTTCCTATTTGATTTGTATGTATTGAAATAAGGATTTTTGAACCGGTATTCTATGACATTTACAGTCTCTAAGGCAAATATGCTCGAATCTCCTACTAGTCCATAAATCACCCTATTACTTAGTAGGTATCATGACATAGCTTTCATCCCAAAGTTATTTTACGTACTTGAGATTATAGAAAACTGTGAGGCTAGGATAGTCAGAAAATCAGTCTCGTGCATACTAATTACTTTCTTTAGGTTAATAATATCAGACGACAAAAAAAATTTTTGTTTTCTATTTCTTAATCAGTGAGTTAGATTCAATAAAGAGTTTTGAATCAAGAACCCCCAACTGTTGAATCGTTGGTCAACCTTAGGGATTCCACTAACCTATTGTAAAAAGGTTTGGATTATCAGTCATTTAGGTAGGGTGTGGTGTTAGATGTTCTTAAGAATTTATTTAAATCTCTCATAGGCTTCATAAATTGAATCTACTTCTAACTGTGTGAAGATGGTGATGTCATTCCTAAGCTTGACAGATACGGTACGGAGGAAGTATTCGATGAAGAGCTTCTGGGCTGAATCATTTCAAGTTCTGATAGATCTTGGTGCTAAGGAGGTCAGCCAGATCTTGGCTTTATCCTTAAGTTATAAAGAGAAAAAACTTATTCTAATGGCATCATTATAGTTGAAGGTGACACAGAGTTCAAAAATTTGCTAAGTGTAGGTTTGGATCTTTAGTGAGTACTCCCTCAAAGTAGTCGTTTTGGACCATTTGAATTTTTCTAGGGGGACCGAGGGGAAATGGTATGGTTTCCAATCTTTCTTTTGTGGCCTCCTCCTCTGAATCACTCACTTCTAACTGGCTTAATGTTCACTCAGATTCTTGGTATCGATCACTCTAGGGACCTACATCTGATAATGATCTTTTAGATTTCCTCTTGAGAAGAACTAATTCATCGATGGAGATCCTTTGGATTACAACGAAAGAATTAGATATAAAATAAAAAAACATGTACATTCAAGATTCTCTCCTACATGAGCCACCACTTCGCTTAAATCGCCGCTCGAGCTTTCTTCTTAGTGCCTCGAGCGATAGCTTCCACGTTTCATTCATTCTCTTTGTAGTCCAAGGCTGCCTAATGCTCCATTATCATTCGAGCATTTTTTCTGGATGGAACACACAGTTAACAACTATTAGGTCAAGGTACTGGTACACCTTTAGTTGCTTTCCTTTGATTTCTACTCCTTTAGCCCATATTTGATCCGACATCATCTTATTATTCTTGACCACGTCTCCATTGAGGATGTTTTGGAAGCCCAAACCCTTAGAAGAAGAGCTGAGAAAGAAGTGCAGCTTTTGTCCTTTATTTTGTTCTCCAAGCTCGATAGTTCGAACTTGTTGAGCGAGGCTAACTATACGTAATCATCCGAACAAACCCAAAAAGATAAAAAGTAGGTAAAAGGCTCTTTCAATCAATAAACTCCTACTCAAAGGTAGAAGATAACATATGTTGTGATAACAAAATTGGAGTTCGGTAGAATATGAACGGACATGACCCTATAGTGGTTGAAGATAAACTGCAACTCTCGATAGAAAGGAAGCCTCAAACCACATTTAAATTGGTACCAGTAAAAAATGTAGCCAATCCCAAATTGGCTCGTTGCCCAGTCATTTCTCTCAATGGCTTAATGATCAATGATAGAATTGAAAACACTAGTTTCTTATAGCCAGGTCACCCAGTATCATCTTCGACCTCTCAGTCCTGATGATCGGCCCAAAGAGTTGTGAAGAATACTTTGGAGCCATCTAAATGAAGCACAAAAACTAGAAGATTAGAAAGCTAAGAGTGCGAAGAGAAAAGAAGAGTGAAAGGCAGTAAAAGTGTAGTGTGGATCTAACCCATAACTCTTATATATTGAGTAACAAAAGGAGTGTAACCGTCACACAAAAACTGAACTGTACATCAATTGCACAAGAAAATGACCCAACACTGACATCAAATCAACACAAGATTAAAGAAGTGAAACTATTTTAATCGAAAATTGAGCACTGCAAATTACACTTAGAAACTATTGTGAGAAAAATTATTTTACAAGAAAATCATCTGTCGCTTTGGTTGACACATACATCCGTTGAAGCAGCCTCTTATACAAAACCTTTCCCCCAAACTTGAACTGATCCATCTGATCCTTCTCATCTTGAATCTATAGTATGTAGCATATCTTTCGAACATCTGACAGTTCCAACCAATGTGCATCCATCTCTTCTCCCTTGCTTTCCACACAAGCACATAGCTTGCATATATCCTCCTCTCACTAGATCTCTGTTGTCTGCGCATAGGAACTCTCAATCTCATCTAGGCAATGAGCTAGAAACCCATGGGACTACTGATGTCCATTAATCACTTGCCCATGAGTTTCACCGGGATTTCTTGGGTGCTCAAGCCCACTGCTCTCGCTCTCAATCGTGCCTGTGCAGCCGCGACTAGCACTACGATTGAATTCATGCCATTCTATGTTGGAGGCGAGTCGTCCCAAAAGTGAACAGGTCGGCTACACCAAAGAAAATATAAGAAAAAATTAATAGGGAAAAATTAAACATGAAAAGCAAGACCGAGGCTTCTTATACTAAGGAGTCAATCCAACTCACTCTCTTTCATTGACATGGTGGCCTAATCGAGAAGTGGTAGAGCACACATCTTGTATCTCGAATGGAGATAGAACACCAGCAGTTTCTTGCATGAATTGTTCCTACGGCTAGTGTTGAGCCGTGATAAGAGCTTTAACAGACGGGTCAACACCCGAGTCATCCAATTTGACTCCGTTGTTGGCCCAGTTCCTCCTTCTCAGAGGACCATGAAGTTAATTACACAACCCCACTTAATCCAACGTCTCTTCTATTTTCTTCTTCTTAGTAACAACTTTCTATTTCTTCTTCTCACCTTTCAAACGGTGTTGCCTCGTTGACTTTCCAAACGGAACAAGTAACACTTTCTTGCTCAGGAGCTCATCGAGAGGGTTTGAGACATTCTCCTTGAATGCACTTAGAAGTCAACCGACTCTGTCAAAGATATGCAATGAAAATTTACAATGTTGAAAGAGTCCCATCACTCCATATTTATAAGAATTAAAGGCACACAAATTTTAGGGAGTTCACTTATTGAAGCATTGATTATAAAATAAATGATACCTACATTTTACATTTAATTCTTTTATTGTTATCGCAATGTGAATTTTAAGAAGAGAATTAGGAAACACAAATATGTACATCATTAATGTGTCAGTACTGATCTCGAGGAGATCAAATAGTCAGGAAGTAAGACTGTAAAATAAATGAGGGCCCTCTGATAGAAGAACAGATGATCCACTATTTGATCGAACGCAATCATCTGAGCTGTAGCAAGAAAGGTCAAAGTCGACCAAGTTACGAAGGTGATCGAATCAGAGCCATGCGGTCAGAGGCAGGATAGATACTCAAGCCAACTACTACAAGAAAACCGATCAAAGGTATCAATCTACATTATGGTAGAACCAATACAAGGAAAGAATCTAGGTTCCTCACTATTACCAAGCATCTCACGAACACCCCCGAGGCTCCTCATCAGGGACCATGAATGAAAAATACAATGGAGCCTTATACTCATTCTAAGGGACCCCCTCACTTAGTAATGAGATATCTATCATGTTACAGTGATTCGCCCTCTGCTCAATAATATAGTTTCGTCCTGCTGAAGGCTCAAGCGTCAACATGCCAGACTGTATCAACCAATTATCAAATCCTAGCCGACAAAGTCAGTCATAGAAATCTAAAACTAATCAAGCTTAGCTGACTAATTGCTCCAACTCAGCTTAGCCGTTCGAACCCGCCCTACCAAGTTGAAGCCAAGCACGCATAGCCGACTGAGTCAAAGTAGTAGAGTAATGTAAATATCTAGCATATCCTCTACAACCTTCATTAAAACAAAGACATAAATATTATATCACTATGTTGTACCCTCTCTCATATAAATAGACAAATCATTTTATGAGAAAAGACTAATAGACAAGACATATTACTTTTTCACTCATCTATCTGTCTTTCACACTCTCTCTCATTTCTTAAGCTCTATTCATTAGGGTGTGATTCATAAACAAATCATAATTCATCACTATGTATGTAATTATATTAGATCAATGAATGTGCAATGACCTTTTAATTGAATAAAATATTCTAAACCTACAATTTCTTGGTTAAACTTTTTAGTTTTTATCTCGCGCGAACTTATCTATTCATCCTAAATTGCATTCAATATTGATTATTCGATTGTTCATGCTTATCCTATTTAACGTTCTCTTATTGATCCACACTTCATATTGTAATCTTCCTTCCAACCGCAAGCCATTAGTTTTATTTATTAAAGTGCGCTACAACTCCTTTAATTCCTGCCCCCTTCTTCCTCCCAAGTTTAATTACCTTGCAAACTTCTTGTATATTGTGAAGTGTCCAACTGTTTTTTTTTTTTGTTGTTGTTGGTATCTTTATTTAAATATTATATATCAATAATTGGAGAATCAAATAATCTTTTAACTTAGTAGTCAAAACAAGCATCTCCTCAATATGAATCCAACAAACTTAAGAGTATTTAACTTTTCGATCATTAAGATGCCGAAATGTCAAAAATACTATATAAAGTTTTGTTTAAATTCATCAAAGTGTCATTCTAAAAAATTATGAACGGTCCTAATTTCTTATATGACAAGGATCTTTGGTTAAATTGTATGAGAGCCTAAAAATTAGAAGCTCCTAAAGTCTTGCTTTACAATTGATGTTGAAAACCATATTTAGCAACCATTAGTGCCTGACTACCACCATCCAACTACAACTTCTGAACCATCATCACCTAACAGCCTCATCCGATTATCATCCCCAATTCATCATTTTTTGATTGTCATCACCTTACGTGATTGATGTCCCAAAAATATTGTTGTACAAATGCCATTATCTGACTGTTATCAATATTACTATCTCTCCATTAATTTCTATTAAAATCAGACGGTGCAAACTTACTACTCTCAACTTTATAATTAGAGAGAAGAGCAAATCGCTATAACCTTACTTTTATGACGGTACATTCCACTTAGGCTGAATTGTATAACTTTTTTTCTTTTTATATACTTTCAATTTTTACATAAAAATCTAAATATACTCTACAATGCTCTTTTGTTTCTAAAAAAATCAACTTCAAACTTCCACTCTACGTAATAATTTGACATTATCTGTAAAAACAACTTTTAGCATTCTATAAATACTCTTTCAACGACCAATAAAAGTAATGCCCGCTATAATGAAGTCTTTTACTTCAACACCAAACAATATGAAAACAAGTCTCAATCAAAGTGGAGGTAATCTTTTTTCTGTTTGTGTATATGTTAAATTTTTATATAAAGCTAAAATGTAAGACTTCTACTACATTGTTATCAATATACTAGCACAAAATAATATTCAAATCCAAACCATAAAGGAGACAACATGATCTAAAAATATTCCTAAAGAACAAGTATTATAACATTAATCTTTCAAAAAAAAAAAGCAATTTCCATTAGGACTTGTAAAGCATGGTGTAAGATATGATTAGACCAATGAATTTGAATTGGAGCCAAAGCTGCTAGAATCTTCTATTTCTTCTCCTCTAGTGTCTACAATACGGGCATCATTTAAAATTAAAATAGTGCATGGTCTAATTAAATTCATCAGCATCAAACTAACTTGCACCTTAACCTACCAGAGTAAAAGTCTGTTGTTGTGATCTAAAAGATGAGTATCATATTTCATTAGTGTCATTATCGAGATTAAAACGTAGCCCTGATATCTCTTATTATAAAATTTATATGACGGATAATGAAATAAAAAAAATAGAAAAAACGTAAATTTTATGTGGAAAGCTCAAGATGAAAAAAATTACAAGTAGACTAGAAGAATTCACTATGTCAAATAAGAAATTATAAGTAATCTTAAGTTTGTTGGATTCATATTGAGGAGACGCTTGCTTTGACTACTAACACATAAGATCAAAAGATTATTTGATTCTCAAATTAATGATAAATAGTATTTATTTAAAGATATATATATATATATATATATATATATATATATATATATATATATATATATATATATATATATATATATATATATATATAACTTGTTAATCACTTCACAACATACAAGAAGTTTGCAAGCTAGTTAAAATAGGGAGGAGAAAGGGGGCAGTAATTAAAGGAGTTATAGCGCACTTTAATAAAAAAAAGTAAAGGTTTGCGGTTGGAAGGAACATTACATGAAGTGCGGATCAACTGGAGAACGTGAAATAGGATAAGCATGAATAATGGAATTATGAATATTGAATACAATTTTGGATGAATAGATAAGTTCGCGCGAGATATAACTAAATATAACCCAACAAATTGTAGGTTTAGAATGTTTTATTCAATTAAAGGGCCACTACACATTCATTGATTTATTATAATTACATGGATTGTATTGAATTTTGATTTGGTTATGAATCACGCCCTCATGAACAGAGCTTAAGAAATGAGAGAGTGTGAGAGACAGATAGAGGAGTGAATAGTAATGCGTCTTCTCTATTAGTCTTTTCTCATAAAATGATTTGTCTATTTATATGAGAGAGAGCATAATATATTGATATAATATTTATGTCTCTGCTTTAATGAAGGTTGTAGAAGATATTCTAGGTATTTTCATCACTCTACTACTATTTGACCCGGTCAGCTATGCGTGTTTGGCATCAACTTGGTATGGACGTTTTGGTCGGCTAAGCTGAGTTGGAGCTGTCAGCCAGCTAAGCTTGGTTAGCTTTAAATTTCTAGGATTGACTTGATCGGCTAGGCTTTGATAATTGGTTGATCTAGTCTTATGTGTCGAACCTTGATCCCTCAACAGGACGGTAATATATTATTGAGCAGAGGATGAATCACCGTAACATGATAGATATCTCATTACTAAGCAAGGGGATCTTTAGGATGACTATAAGGCTCCATTGTATTGCTAATTTTTGGTCCCTGATGAGGAGCCACAGAGTCGTCTATGAGACGCTTGGTAATAGTGAGGATCATAGATTCTTTCCTCATATTGGATCTACCAGAATGTAGGTTGATACATTCAATCGACTTTCTTGTAGCAGTTAGCTTGAGTATCTATCTTGTTTATGACTGCTTGGCTCTGATTCAGTCACCTTCATAACTAGGTCAACTTTTAACCTGTTTGCTCTAGCTCGGACGATTGTATTTAATTAGATAATTGGGTCATCTGATCTTCGATCGGTAGGTCCTCATTTATGTTACACTATTACTTCTTGACTATTAGATCTTCTCAATATCAGTACTGACACATTAATGATGTAGATATTTGTGTTTCTCAATTCTCTTCTTAAAAGTGACATTGCGATAACAATAAAAGAATTAAATGTAAAATGTAGGTATCATTTATTTTATAACCAGAGCTTCAATAAATGAACTCCCTAAAATTTTGTGCCCTTATTTTATAAAAGTATGGAGTGATGGGACTTTTTTGACATTCTAAATTTACTCTACATCTCTAACATAGTCGATTGGCTTCTAAGTGCTTTCATGGAGAACGTCTCAAATCCTCTCAATGAGCTCCTGAGCAAGAAAGTGCTACTTGTTGCCTTTGAGAAGTCAACGAGGCGACACTGTTTGAAAGGTGAGAAGAAGAAGTAGAAAGTTGTTACTAAGAGGAAAATAGAAGAGACATCAGATTAAGAGGGTTCGTCTGACTAACTTCATGGTCCTCAGAGGAGGAGCAATCGGGCCAACAACGGAGTCAAATTGGATGACCCAAGTGCCAAACCATCGATTTAAGCTCTGTCATGGCTTAAGACCAGCCGAGGGAACAAACCGTGCAAGAAACTGCTGGTGCCTATCTCCATTCGAGATACAAGATGTTAAGAGTGCTCTACCACCTCTTCGAAGGTTACCGTGTCGACTAAAGAGAGTGAGTTTGATCGACTCCTTAGTATAAGAAGCCCCGGTGTCGCTTTTCAAGTTTGATTTTTCCTTATTTCATTTTTCTTACATTGGATTTGGTGTAGCTGACCTATTCAATTTTGAAACGAATAGCCTCTAGCGGACATTGGCAAGAATTCAATCGTAGTATCAGTGGCGTCTGCACAAGCACTGGCTGAGAGAGAGGGTAGTAGGCTTGACCACCTGAGCGATCCTATTGAAACTCATGGGCAAGCAATTGATGGACATCAGTCGTCGCATGGGTTGCTATCTCATTGCCTAGACAAGATTGAGAGTTCTTATGCTCAGACGACTGGGATCTAGTGAGAGGAGGAGATATGCAAGCTATGTACTTGTGTGGAAAGCAAGGGAGAAGAGATGGATGTACTTTGGTTGGAACTTTCAGATGTTCAAAAGACATGCTATATACTCTAGATTCAAGCAGAGAAGGGTTGAGTGGATCAGTTCGAGTTTGGGGGAGAGATTTTGTATAAGAGGCCGCTTCGATGAAGTTATGACTCAACCGAAGCAGTAAGTGATTTTCTTGTAAAATATTTTGTCTCACAGTAGTTTCTAAGTGTAATTTGCAGTGCTCAATTTTGGACTAAAATTTTACCTCTTCTTTAATCTTGTGTTGATGTGTTGTTTGTGTTAGATCATTTTTTTAAATTAATGTACTGTTCTGCTGTCACTCCTTGGTGACGGTTTCACTCCTTTTGTCACTCTACATATAAGGGTTACGGGTTAGATCCATGCCACACTTTTACCGCCCTTCACTCTTTGTTCCTCTTTGCACTCTTAGCTCTTTGATCTTCTAGTCTTTGTGGTTCATTTGGATGGCTCCAAAGTATTCTTCACAACTCTTTTGGTCGGTCATCAAGACTAAGAGGTCGAGATGACACTGTAAGAGGTGACTTAGCTATAGGAAATTTGTGTTTTCAGTTCTACCATAGGGCACTAAGCAATTGAGAGAAATGATTAGGCAATGAGCTAATTTGGGAATGGCTACATTTTTATTGATACTAATTTAATTGTGGTTTGAGGCTTCTTTTCTGTCAAGAGTTATGGGCTATCATCAACCAGAATAGGGTCATCTCTGCTTAGATTCTATCGAACTCCATTTTTGCTATGACAACATATGTTATTTTCTACCACTAAGTAGGAGTTTAATGATTAACATAGATTTTTACCTACCTGTTATCCTTTCGGTTTTGTTCAGAGGGTTACGTACAGTTAGCCTCATTCATGAAGTTCTAGTTGTCGGGCTTAAAGAACAAAATAAAGGATGGAAGCTGCACTTCCTTCGTAACTTTTCTTCCAAGGTATGGGGCATCTAAAAAATCCTCACTGGAGACATGTTTAAGAATAAGAAGATTATGTTGGATCAAATCTGGGGTAAAGGAGTAGAAATCAAAGGAAAGCAAACTATTAGTATACCAATACCTTGACATAATAGTTTTTAACTGTGTGTTGCAGCCAGAAAAAATGCTCAAATGATAACGGAGCATTGGGCAGCCTTAGACTACTAAAAGGATGAATGAAAAGTAGCAGTTGTCACTATAACCTCTAAGAAGAAAGCTCGAGCGGCTATTTAAGTTAAGCCCACTCATCCCAAAGTTGCTATGGTGGCAGAGAAAGATGTTCCTGTGGTTGCTCATGTAGGAGAGAATCTTGAAGGCCCAGGTTTTCTTTATTCTATATCTAATTCTTCCATTGTAATCCAAAGGATCTCCATCAGTGAATTAGTTCTTCTCAAGAGGAAATCTAAAAGTTCATTATGATGTGTAGGTCCCTCGAGTGCTCGAGACCAAGAATCTAAATGAATGCCAAGCCTGTTAGAAGCGAGTGACGCAAAGGAGTCCATAAAAGACATATTGGAAACTAGACCAGTGCTCCGTTAGTGAGCCTAGCAAATTCAAATGGTCCAAAACAACTATTTTGGGGGAGTACTCACTAAAGGTCCAAATCTAAACTTAGCAATTTTTTCGAACTTTGTGTCACCTTCATGTATAATGATGCCATTAGACTAAGTTTTTTCTCTTTATAACTTAAGGATAAAGCTAATATATGGCTGATCTCCTTAGCACCAAGATTGATCATAACTTGAAATGATTTAGCCCAGAAGTTCTGCACCAAATACTTCCCTCCAGCCTAATCTGTCAAGCTTAGGAATGACATCACCATCTTCACACAGTTAGAAGTGTAATCAATTTATGAAACCAAGGAGAGATTTAAATAATTACTTAAGATATTCTAATACCACACTCTACCTAACTAGCTGATAATCCAAACCTTTTTTACAATAGGTTTGTGGAATCCTTGAGGTTGATCAAATAGTTGTGCGACTTATTTAATTTGCAAAAATTTATGAACTCAGATTTAGATATATATATTGATTTAGTTTGATAATGAGTCACACAGTTAACACAAGTATACTAACGCTCAAGTAATATAGGGCTCTAGTGGAGTCCTGGATATCGATCCCACAGGGAGGCTTTAATTTTATGACGTAACACATCAATCACTAATCCAATCACAACACAATTGCAAGTGGTTTAATTCTTAAAATAAAGACAAACAGTTTTAGTTACTATTTCTACTAAAGCACGTTCTAGACTCTAGCAAGTTAAACTAACACAAGACTAAATTTATAACAAAGTTCAGTTGCAAGAAAGAGTCTTCCTACTTACCAATCATAATGTGATGATTATTGTGACATAGATCAGTTATGCAAATGTATTGTGCCAAATAGGAGCATTCGGAACATATTTTACCTTTCGGAACATATGTTTCCCAATAAGTTTTAACAATTCAATTGGCTAAATCAAAAAGTAAAAGTTTGAAGTGAAAAGGTTATCACAAATTCTCCAAAATAAATCGGCACATCATTTCCATTTCACAACATCAAAACATCAGATGAAAAGGATAAAGACAAAGAAATCTACTCAAGACTCATGAGGAAAAGATGACAAAACATGAATTTTATATATAAAAAACGTCATCCAAAAAAAGTAAAGTAAAGACAACTTATCTCAAACTCTTCCCCAAATGAATCTCAAGGAATTCCTTTGACTCATCTTCTTTCTTCACAACAACACACAATTCTCTCTTTAGATGAGTAAGGAAGAAGAAATCTCTCACTTTCCCTCTCCTCTCACTAAGAAATCTCTCACTTTCCCTCTCCTCTCACACTCCTTAAAAGAGAAAACACAAAACCTAATTTCCTACACAAAATGGAAAAAAACTCTCTCTAAACTCTAAACTCTTCTCTTCTTTTTCCCCCCTCTCCAAACTTGGCTCCAAAAGTGTTTAAATTTGGCCAAAACTGAATTCCTAAGAGTTTCCTCAAGCAACCCTTCAAAATCCTGCCAAATACATTGAATCTAGTTTGAATTCGGGATAGGGCGCTGTCCGACGCTGGATAGGGCGCCGTTCGACGCATTATTCCGCAAAACGGTCGTAACTCTCTGTAAACTAGCACGATCCGGCACTAGTTCAAAAAAAATGCACTTTTATCCTTTTTTGCTCCAAATTTGCTCATTTTCGCTTCATTTTTCTCCAAAAGCCTAAAATCACTGTACCTACATGAAATCATGAAAAATATCTTTCTTTAAAGTGCAATATCATCAAAAACAGGTATGAAATGGATAGTGAAAAACTATCAAATTTTTAGTCGATCAAACAGTCAGTAGCTGAGGTTCTTATTTCAAAACTCTTTATTGAATCTAACTCACTCATTGAGAAATAGAAACCAAATAAATTTTAATGGTCGCTAGATAATATTACCCTGAAGAAAGTAACTAGTGCTCACGAGACCGAAGTTCTGACTATCCTTGCCTCACAGTTTGCTACAATCTCAAGGATGTTAGATAACTTTGGGATGAAAGCTATGTCATGATAACTAGTAGGAGATTTGAGCATTTATGCCTTAGAGATCGCAAATGTCATAGAATACCGGTTTAATAATCTTTATTTCAACACAAATAGGAAATTCACCCAAATTTCAATTGGATTAATAACAAACCAAGGGTAGGGAACCAATACTAAGAGAAAACCCAAGCAAATCATGTAAGAAAATGAAACCAATGCAGTAATAGTAACCCAATACAGAATTACACACCTAAATTTCACCTCTATTAGACAGTTTAAGGAAAAGTAATCAATGTTGGAGGAGGGGTTGTTACCGATAGGGAATCAACTACAAAGCCAATCAACTTCCATAAGGAACGTGTTGATTTTCCTTAGATAGTTAGCTAATTCGTTGAGTAATAGAATCTAGAAAAAGCTCTCTCATAATATTGAAGTGAATTTAAAGGATCAAAATCAAGAGAAGAGTAAAGCTATCAGATTGAGATTGAGATGGAGTAGGAATATATTATTAGGAAGGAGAGTAGACCTATCAAGACGGATCGAGGCCCCACCTCTTGGGACAAGGTATAGATCAAAATACCTAAATTTTAAGTTTGGTCGCTTATGAAGAAAACCAACAATGCATGTCCACCTAGTCGTATTGATAGCTTTGTTTTAATTGGATGAACCTATAAAAACAAACCCCGAGTGATTTGGTTGAGAAATGAGTGAGATCTTAGGATTTGATCATGGTCAGTTTGGTGGCGGTGAAAATAATATGTCGTATGGTGGGGTGTCATCACCGTCAGTTTCTGTATCATGTCAATGTCAAGGAGTCGCCATCTAATATTAGCCTAGTTTTATTCATATAAATCCTATGAAGGATTTAGAGAATTAGGACTAATAGTAGAAAAGGATGTTTAAGATAATTCTCATATGAGGATATTCTGGAATAACATATTCTAGAATTTTCATATTAAGAAAATCATAGTAAACCAGAGATTTCTATTTCGAGTTCTTTTAGATCTCCTATAGAGGCAAGCCTCTATAGTTAATTACATCTTAAATAATTTTCAATTGTTTAAAAAAACTTCTGATTAATGTTAATCATTTGTTTTCTAAGAATTTATTTTAAGGAGAGATGTACCCACTATCACTCCCGAATGTCATTATATCATGTTTTTGAATACTTTAGGTATTATGTCTAACCTAAAGGTTCTGGTTTTGTTTCTATTGTCAATGTTGTTGATTTGTTGAAATATTTTATGTTTTGATTTTGTTTTTGTTGTCAATGTTTTAGGTTATGTCTAACCTAAAAGTTTTGATTTGTTGTCAATGTTTCAGGTTATATGTCTAACCTAAAAGTTTTGGTTTTGTTTTTGTTGTCAAAAGTTTCAGGTTATATGTCTAACCTAAAAGTTTTGGTTTTGTTTTTGTTCGCCTAGAATGTCGTCCTGCAAAACAGAGTTAGTACATCCTATAACATGTAAAGAAAATCTAAGCGAAATTTCTTGTTTTCATCTTATAAAGAAAATATTGTCAGAAATAATGTCACAGAATATTTGGATATGTCTTAGATGTCAATTTATGTCAAATTATTTTGAAATGTCAACTTTATGTTGGTTATGTTGTTTTATTTTTGAAATGTTAAAATTTTGTTGATTATGCCAGTTTTGGTTTGAAATATTGAATTTATATCTTTATTTTAAGTTTAAACTTAAATTCTGAATTAACTTGAGGTTATATCTGTCTGAACTCTAAGTTAAAAAGGTTTGAAATTAGATTCAATGTTAATTGAATTAACTTGGGTTCATGTATGGTTGAACCTAAGTTAGATTCAATGTTGATTGAATCTATTTAACTTGAGTTCATGTCTGTCTGAACTTAAGTTAAAAGATTCAAAATTAGATTCAATATTGATTGAATTGACTTGGGTTCATGTCTGGTTGAACCTAAGTTAGATTCAATGTTGATTGAATCTATTTAACTTGAGTTCATGTCTGTTTGAATTTAAGTTGAAAGGTTTGAAATTAGATTCAATATTGATTGAATTAACTTGGATTCATATCTGGTTGAACCTAAGTTAGATTCAATGTTGATTGAATCTATTTAACTTGAGTTCATGTCTGTCTGAACTTAAGTTAAAAGGTTCGAAATTAGATTCAATATTGATTGAATTAACTTGGGTTCATGTCTGGTTGAATCTAAGTTAGATTCAATGTTGATTGAATCTATTTAACTTGAGTTCATGTTTGTTTGAACTTAAGTTAAAAGGTTTGGAGTTAGATTCAATATTGATTGAATTTACTTGGGTTCATGTCTGGTTGAACCTAAGTTAGATTCAATGTTGATTAAATCTATTTAACTTGAGTTCATGTCTGTTCGAACGTAAGTTAAAAGGTTTGGTTCAGAATAGATTTAATTAAGTTTTAAGTCTTGTTTAAATAGGACTTAAAGGTTAAACAAGTCTAATAAATTAGACTCAATTAGATTTGCAGACCATCTAAGTCCCTTTTAGATAAGACTTAAGTTTTAATTAAGTCTATTTAAAGTTAGACCTAGACTTAGGATTGAACTTAAGCCGGGTTTTAGTTTAGATTCAAGTTAGGTTGAACCGAAGACTTCGTGTTAAACCTAAGTACGGTTTGACTTAAGTCTAATACGGGTTAGACTTAAGTTAGGTTTTTGGGTTAGGTTCATGTCAAGTTGAACCTAAGTTTGGTTTGACTTGAGTCTAATGTGGGTTAGACTTAAGTTAAATTTTGAGTTTAGATTGAGTTAGGTTCAAGTCGGGTTGAACCTAGACTTAAGGTCGATTTAAGTTCAATATGGGTTGAACCTAAGTTAAGGTTTGACTTGGATTAGGTTCTAGTTGGATTGAACTCAAGTTTAGTTCAGTTTAGGTTAGGTTCAATATGAGTTGAACCTAAGGTTTAGGTTATCTTGAGTTCAAGTTAGATTGGACTCAAGTTATGTTAGGTTTAAGTTAGGTTCAATGTGGGTTGAACCTAAGATTTAGGTTAACTTGAGTTCGAGTTAGATTAGACTCGAAGTTATGTTAGGTTTAGGTTAGGTTCGATGTGGGTTGAACCTAAGTTTAGGTTAACTCGAGTTCGAGTTAAATTAGACTCGAGTTATGTCGAGTTTAGGTTAGGTTCGATGTGGGTTGAACCTGAGGTTTAGATTAACTCGAGTTCGAGTTAGATTGGACTCGAGTTACGTTAGGTTCAATGTGGTTGAACCTAAGGTTTAGGTTAACTCGAGTTCGAGTTAGATCGGACTCGAGTTATGTTAGGTTTAGGTTAGGTTCAAAGTGGGTTGAACTCGAGGTTTAAGTTAACTCGAGTTCGAGTTAGATTGGACTCGAAGTTAGGTTAGGTTTAAGTTAGGTTCGATGTGGGTTGAACCTGAGGTTTGAGTTAACTTGAGTTCAAGTTAGATTGGACTCAGTTAGGTTAGGTTTAAGTTAGGTTCGATGTGGGTTGAACCTAAGGTTTAAGTTAACTTGAGTTCAAGTTAAATTGGACTCGAGTTATGTTTAAGTTTAGGTTATATTGGACTTGGACTAAAAGGTTGGATTTGGGTCTGATTAAACCTTAGTTGATTAAGGTTTAATAATTAATTAAGTCTAATGTAGTAGACTTAATTAGGATTTGTGTTTGATTAAGTCTTACTTATTTAAGACTTAATGGTTTAATTAGGTCTAATGAGTTAGACTTAATTAAGGTTTATGTTCAATTAAACCTTAATTGTTAAGGTCTAATGGTTTAATTAGATCTAATGGTTTAGACCTAATTGGGGTTTCTGTTTGATTAAACCTTAGTTAGTTAAGGTCTAATGGGTTAGACCTAATTAAAGTTTATGTTTGATTAAACCTTAGTTAGTTAAGGTCTAATGGTTTAATTAGGTCTAATGGGTTAGACCTAATTAAGGTTTATGTTTGATTAAACCTTAGTTAGTTAAGGTCTAATGGTTTAATTAGGTCTAATGAGTTAGACCTAATTAGGATTTAAGTTTGACTAAACTTTAGTTAGTTAAGATCTAATGGTTTAATTAGGTCTAATGGGTTAGATCTAATTAAGGTTTATGTTTGATTAAACCTTAGTTAGTTAAGGTCTAATGGTTTAATTAGGTCTAATGGGTTAGACCTAGTTAAAGTTTATGTTTGATTTAAACCTTATGTGTAAGGAAGTTAATTAAGTTTAATATGTCTTTAAACTTAATTAAAGGTTTGGTTTTGGTTAATTAGGTTTAATGTGTCTTTAAACCCAATTAAAAATTTAATTTTTGTATTTAAACTTAATTTAAGTAAGGTTTAATTAATTAAGCTTAATTTGTCTTTAAACTTAATTAAAAGAGTTTAGTTTTGGAGAGAGTTTAGTTTTGGTTAATTAAGTTTTAATATGTCTTTAAACTTAATAAAAAAATTTAATTTTGATTAATTAAGTTTAATATGTCTTTAAACTTAATTAAGATTTGATTTTTATATTAAACCTAATTTTAGTAAGGTTTAATGGGTTAATTAAGTTTATTATGTCTTTAAACTTAATTAAGATTTACTTTTTATATTAAACCAAATTTAAGTAAGGTTTAATGGATTAATTAAGTTTATTATGTCTTTAAACTTAATTAATAAGTTTAATTTTGATTAATTAAGTTTAAGATGTCTTTAAACTTAATTAAGAATTAATTTTTATATTAAACCTAATTTAAGTAAGGTTTAATGGAGTTAATTAAGTTTATTATGTCTTTAAACTTAATTAATAAGTTTAATTTTGATTAATTAAGTTTAATAGGTCTTTAAACTTAATTAAGATTTAATTTTTATATTAAACCTAATTTAAGTAAGGTTTAATGGGTTAATTAAGTTTATTTTGTCTTTAAACTTAATTAAGATTTAATTTTTATATTAAACCTAATTTAAGTAAGGTCTAATGGGTTAATTAAGTTTATTATGTCTTTAAACTTAATTAATAAGTTTAATTTTGATTAAATAAGTTTAAGATGTCTTTAAACTTAATTAAGATTTAATTTTTATATTAAACCTAATTTAAGTAAGGTTTAATGGGTTAATTAAGTTTATTATGTCTTTAAACTTAATTAATAGGTTTAATTTTGATTAATTAAGTTTAATATGTCTTTAAACTTAATTAAGATTTATTTTTTATATTAAACATAATTTAAGTAAGGTTTAATGGGTTAATTAAGTTTATTATGTCTTTAAACTTAATTAATAAATTTAATTTTGATTAATTAAGTTTAATATGTCTTTAAACTTAATTAAGATTTAATTTTTATATTAAACCTAATTTAAGTAAGGTTTAATTGGTTAATTAAGTTTATTATGTCTTTAAATTTAATTAATAAGTTTAATTTTGATTAATTAAGTTTAATATGTCTTTAAACTTAATTAAGATTTAATTTTTATATTAAACCTAATTTAAGTAAGGTTTAATGGGTTAATTAAGTTTATTATGTCTTTAAACTTAATTAATAAGTTTAATTTTGATTAATTAAGTTTAATATGTCTTTAAACTTAATTAAGATTTAATTTTTATATTAAACCTAATTTAAGTAAGGTTTAATGGGTTAATTAAGTTTATTATGTCTTTAAACTTAATTAATAAATTTAATTTTGATTAATTAAGTTTAATATATCTTTAAACTTAATTAAGATTTAATTTTTATATTAAACCTAATTTAAGTAAGGTTTAATGGGTTTAAATATTATTTTAAATTTAGTTAAGTCCAATTTAGTCATTTTAGACTCAAGTGAAGTTTCTCATTAATCTATCATAGACTAGAACCATTTTTCAAACTTTGATTGTTGATGAAAATAGGTTAAATTTATAAAGGGTTATTTTTAGTATTAAAATTATTTAATTAATAAAGGATTTTAACCCTAAATTTCAAAATACCACTCAAAATGATTTCTATGACTTAGAAATAATTTTCTTAGGGTTATTGTCTGTTGCCCTATCATTTCTAGCCATTTGCATTTTTATTTTCCTTAATTTTCAATTTTTATAATTATTATTTGAAATAATTATAAAGAAACTTGAAAATTAAAGAAAAGTATCCTAGACATGTTTTATGTCCTTAGAAAAATCATAGAAGGTCCCTAAGAGCATAAAGATAAATATCTCCAAGTTTCATAATTTTTTGATTTATAAATAATTTTTAATAATTAAAATACTCCAGAGAGTATTTAATTAATTAAAAATTAAATACTGAGAATAAAATTATGATTTTCATCTCATAATTTTCTCCTCTTCAAGAGCTTTCCAGAGGTATTTTTATTTTATTTTTATGACCTCTGGATCAAAAGATATGAATATTTGAAGTTTTTAAGGATTTAATGTATTTTTTAATTAAATCTCGCCGCCAAACTTACCGCCGTTCGACGCGTGTCCTTGTACGCGTCGAACGAACGGGAGGATCCGCTGCGGACGGCCGAACAGCGGACACCGCGGGGGAGAGATCAGCGCCGTTCGTTGCTAAAGCGCGGGATGGGACGGCGGAGAAAATTCGGCAAAAAATCAGAAAATTCTCGAACCATTAAAGTTCAAACATCAATATCTCACTCAATTCTTGATGAAATTGAGTGATTTTTTTTTTAAAATGATCATCTGGATGAGAAGTATCCATCCATTCGGTGATGATACACTTCTGGGCTAGTATAACACATGATATGTCGAAAATACCATTTATTTTGTAAAGAAAAATTCCATACCTTTGCCACAAGCAAATCAAGCTAGATCAGACCTTATGGTTGCCTTCTAGGACTCCAATGGAAGGTTATTGCTGCAGTAATTTGATCCAGAAGTCGGGCTTAGGGAGGAATTTTGAAGAAGTACCTAATTTGGGGCTGTTTTTGAAATTTGGTCAAATTGGCTTAAATAGGCTCAAACTATGGCTTGGATTTGATCCTAAAAGATTGCTGAGACTCTTAGGAAGACTTTTTATGTTGGGAGCAGGTGGATTTGGGCAGCCTATCGTTCTCCCTAATTTTTTCTTCTTTTTTTTGCTAGGTTCGTCCATGGGGTCCTATTTATAGCAAGGGGAGGTTATGGCTTAACTTAGGATGTTTGAGGGCAGTAGTTACTTCCTCTATCAGCCCATTGGGTGAAGAAATTGGCTGAAGATAGGCATTGATGCTTCTTCCTAAGTTTTCCATGATGATTTCCATTGTTTTGTCTCTCATTCATTGGCTCATGTAAGAGGTGCATGGTGAGCTGACTCTACTCTTCTTAGGGAGCTTACACATCATCTCTTAATCTTGGTCAATGGTGAAACACAAGCTTATCCCTCATCATCGCTTCTAACCATGGTAAGGGGGGTTTCATGTATGGTTTTCCTTCCATTTGTTGGCTTGGGAGGTGGGAGGTGAGGCCTCATGTTGGCCGGCCACCTCATGACTAAATGAAGCTTAGGGAGAAGGAGAGAGTGACACCTCACCCCATGCATCATGATGGGTATTAACCCATGGCTAAGTGGTCTTAATGTGGGCTTAATTATGTGTAAATTAAGCCTTAAGATGAGTTTAGTCTAATTAATTATGAGAAGGCTATATGTCATTTCATTTTTTTTTTTAATTTCCCATTTTAATTAATTATTTTATTAATTAAAATTGTTGGAAAATATTTTATTAATCAATTAATTAATTGAAAATAATTTCAATTTAGTTAATTGATTAATTTTATCATTTTTGTCATTTTAGGATTTTAATTTAATTTTCATTTTAATTAATTATGTCATTTAATTAAAATATTGAAAATTAAATCATTAATTATTTAAATTAATTAAAATAATTTTGAAATTAATTATTTGATTAATTTTTTTGTTTTTATTTCATTTTTATCTATTTTAATCAAAATAGATAGGTGTTGACCAATTTTGACTTGGGTTGACCAAGTCAGCCCAAATTGATCAATTTAATTTTAAAATGTCTAGTATTTGTGATTTTGTCATTGTGGGGTTTTAAATGTGTCATTGGGTGAAAGGGTTGACTTATGGGTCAACAGGATTGGTCATTGGGTCTGGTTTGACCAATTTAACCACAGTTGACTTTTTAGGTCATAAGGTTGACCTATAGGGTCAATAGGGTAGGTCATTAGGTCTGGTTTGACCAATTTGACCAAAGTTGACTTTTTAGGTCATAAGGTTGTCATATGGGGTCAACAGGGTAGGTCACTAGGTCTGGTTTGAGCATTTTGACCAATGTTGACTTTTTAGATCATAAGGTCGACTCTACGGGTCAACAGTGGTAGATCACTGGTCCGGTTCGACCATTTTGACCAAAGTTGACTTTTCAGGTCATAAGGTTGACCTATGGGGTCAACAGGGTTGGTCATTGGGTCTGGTTTGACCAATTTGACCAAAGTTGACTTTTTAGATCATAAGGTTGACCTATGGGGTTAACATGGTAGGTCACTAGGTCTGGTTTGACCATTTTGACCAATGCTGACTTTTTAGGTTAAAATGTTGACCTATGGGGTCAACAGGGTTGGTCACTGGGTCTGGTTTGACCATTTTGACCAATGTTGACTTTTTAGGTCATAAGGTTGACCTATGGGGTCAATAGGGTTGGTCACTGGGTCTGGTTTGACAATTTTGACCAAAGTTGACTTTTTAGGTCAAAAGGTATTGACTTATTGTAAAATGAGGTCAACACAGTTAAAGGTTATTTGTCCCGTGGGGGCGATGTATCGATATCATCTATTTTCATGTTTTAGAAATGAAAGACGAATATTAAGTCAAACCACTGTCGGTCGCCAAATGTGTTCAATTTAGTTTACATAACATATCTATAATTAGAGAATTTGAAAAATATATTTTCAATTTGAAAATATGAAATCAAATTGATCTCATACAACCAATAGTTTAAATAATCGAGTTCCGCACCACAAGCCATGTATCTATCCTGAAGAACGATACATCGCTTGGTAGTGAAGCTTGGTCAAATAAACTAAAGGATACCCAAATTTTTTTTCACATTTTCTCTTCCATACATGTGAAGCATTTTAGAGAGAGGGATTGAGAGAGACGGAGAGAAAATAGAAATTATGTGTTTGGAGGTCTTAAAGCAAATCTCGTTTGTCAGGCCAGTTGAAAAAATTATCTGACTCGATGTGGGCTGATATACTTATTTTTTCAATGATTTGGCTTTCTGTGAAAATCTTTTTATTTGATTTGAAAAAACTTCACAAAAATTAGGATATCTTGACGTATATAGATTTTTTATGTGTAACTTTTAATATGTTGTGATTCTAGTTATTTTGCTTATATTGACAAAAAAAATATTATATTTTCATAATTGGAACTTTTTGATTGTTCAAACACTTCCGGTATTTTAGAAAGCTATTGAAAATTGGTAAAGCAGATTACAACATATTGAAAACATCTTATAAATTTCAAAAATATTATTTACTATAATATTTTGTGATTCAAATGAGTTGGGTTGTACATGTTGTTAGATCTTGTAAATATTGTATAAGGGCCTGAAGATATGGTCAAGTACTTAGGAGGTACAAGGGATTGATGATATATGTGACAAATTGGGAAGCAAAAAGGCAAGAGGAAAAATTTTCTGAGGCATTTTAATACATTATTTATTTCAACAGGTTCAGTAAGATGCAATTTTTTTTTTTTTTTGGGTTAAATGTGCACTTTATACTGTATATTTGCCATTTAATTTTAACACTATTTGCTATACGGGCATTAGAATTGATATAACAAATTATTAGCTTATTGTATTTATTATTTACTATTGCAAACTTCTTTAAATTTTTAAATTAGTTTACTGATAATATCATAATAAATTGACAGACATATTACCTTCTCTAATATATATTAAAAGTTTTGGATGGGTTTTCTGTAATCTACCGAGCTATTAATCTTACTCTTATTTTATTTGCATGTATTGATTTTAGTGAATGGGAAAGAAAAGAAATGGGATGACATTTGCTTGATAGTTATAATTTGGCAATCATGGTAATAAGATCTGTGATAGACTTTGTTGTTTGTCCTCATTATTATATATATATATCTTTTGATTATATAATTAGTAATATGATCTACATTAATATTGACTAATTCTATTTATTAATATACTGATGATATTAGTGACTGTTTATATACTCTTGTGTATAGATCATGTTGTTTTAGGTTATGTCATAATAGTAATAAACTTAAATCTCTCTAGAATAGGTGCTAGAGAAATATTATGATAGAGTAAGCTAATTATTTTCCATGAAAGAGAATTTCTCCTAATATGACATCAATAAATTCCTCTTATCACTTCAAGTTGGGCATAAAATTCATCTAGGTTTTATGGGATTACAAGTTAAGTAAAAGGTATAGAAAGGTTTGGATGAACTAACAATATTGAAGAAATATTGATGACTATTTGATGGAAAAGAAGCTTTAAGTTGATGAGAGTTCTACATGGGTGCCATAAATTTGAATAACCCTGACTTGGTTTTCATTTTTTAGTTAGTTAACGTTTCATTTTGTTGTGATATTATTTATTAGGTAGTTTCTTCTAAGAATAAAATTATTTGAGCGTGCCACTTCTTTAGCTCTCAAAGAAATCTAAAGCTTGGTCTTAGTGGCCCTCACCAATTAGATTATGTATCATTTGATCAAGAATTGATTATTAATATTTGGATAAATATTTTTAAAGCCTAAGAAGATGGGGTCATTCTCATAGATAATACCAAATTATTGAATGCTAGAATATTTATAATAACAACAAAGCTTAGTATCTTAATTTAGTATAGCACAGACATAAATAAATAGAGTTGTAATATACACTGACAATTTTACATGAGAAACCAACAAATACAACAACCAAAGAGCCTTATCCACTTGAAATCTTCCTATATGAAGTAAGAACATAAAAGCTCAGTCATCCTTTCAATTGGAGAAGATAGAATAATACATATGATAATTATGAATCTTTTATGGTTACATTGGAGAGTATGGAGAATTATTGAAGGGTAATGACAATTGGATAAAAGTAGTTAGATGTTGTTTGTTATTTGAAGTTAGTTAAGAACTGGTGATTAGATGATGACGGTTAGGTGATGACAATTGGGACAAGCTAATCAACCATTGAAGTTTAAGTAATAATGATCAAACAACAATTGTCGAGTGATTGAACTTTGATAATAGTGAAATTGTGATGGTGATTACTAGTGATGATTATCGTTGTTAATCGTCGAACAAAGCTTAGAGCTCTTCAAAATCATGAGGATATTTATTAAATTTTGGTCGAAGTTCTTCATACATTGAAAATGAGGGTTGATTTGATTTTTCTAAGTTGTGGTTTAATAATTTTAGCTAAAATCATAAAGCACTCTATCAAATGATCTATATTAATTTGTGTAATTCTTGATCATTAATTTATTATTTAAGAGTTTTAATAATATCAAAATTAAATAATCTTAAACTCATTAGATTCTCTTAATTGAATTTTTTATTTCGACTATAACTAAGAAAGATTCATGATCATTTTTCCCTTTCAGTAAAACTAATAAAGTTTCTTAGCTTCAAATGTTGATGAGTTTGTATTATCTAAGCATTCATTTCAATTATGTTTATTAAAATTAATGTTCATATGATCTTAAATTTAATTTAAAAAAAAGTCCTTTTTGAATATTACATTATGATTCGTGCTTAATCATATGATTATTTTAGTGAGATATCAACTTTAATTTTATCTTTTACAAAATAAATAAAATAGTGTACTTTAGAGCTGCTTCTTCATTGAAAAATACAATCAAAGAAAATTTATTTGCAATATTATTTATCTATTTTATAAAAATAAGTTGTTTATTTATTTTTATAATATAACATGTCATAGTTCGTGCAAACTAGAAGTTGTTAATATGAGTCAAAGACAAGAAGAAATATTAGGTGCGATAGGGACAGAGAGTGGGTTCATCCCCTCTCTATCCTCTGAACTGCAGCCACCACACATAATATTTCTTCTAAAGAAAGAAAAATATTTTAAGAAATTTTTAATATCTTATATTTTATTTTTTACAAGGTAATCAAATATTATATATTAAAATTTATATGAATTTATCCCAATTAAAGCATAGGAAATACTTCTTTATTACTCTCACCACCTCCAATCCCTAAAACCACTTGAAGCCACCATTAGCAATTAGTATAAATGAAAATATCATTAACTAGTGCCAATCACTTATCTAAATTGTATGTTTCATATAGTGATACATTTCAAATCTCTGAAACACTTAGCATGTCAATGGTGTCCCTCACATAAGAGAAAATATTACGTACTTTATAAATATGTGCAGATAATTGAGGATGAGAAAACCATGTCATAAATAAGTGAATTCTTGTAAGTTTGCACTTCCTTGTGTGGCATGTTCTCCTTGGCCTGGGATGGAGCTTCACTTACCTTGCATTTGGGCATTGTTTAATCTCCATGAGGCTAAAGTTGTGGTGAACCTAGTTTCTCTCTTCTTGCTTGCAATGGCTGGTCAATTCCGGGTGGTATTCCTAATGAACCCTAGTTGCAACCTTTTTGGATGATATATATATATATATATATATATATATATATATATATATATATATATATATATATATATATATATATATATATATATATATATATATATTGAGAATGGCGGCGCTTTTCCCTCGTCTCCCTCGTTGCTCTGCTAGGGTTTCGCCGTAATGGCGAACCCAAGCGTCTGCTCCACCGCTCCTCGAGTCGTCAGCCTTTGCTCGCGTCGTCATCGTCGATTTTCGCAAGCCACGGAACTTCGCGCTTTCTTGCGCCCGTGCCTCTTGACAGCTGTGTCGGCATCTGCGACGACAGCTGCTCAAGCTGCTTTCGACGCTTACAAAGATCGCATCCCTGCGTCTCCTGCTGTTCGGAGTCTCGTTCGCTGTGCCTGAGGGTTTGTGATCCTGCAGCAAGCTTGACGGGATTTGCGCACCGACTTGTGCAGTCGCCGAAATGGCTTCGGGTCGTTCTTACGCCGACGCCCTCGCCGGCAATAAGGCCGCCAGCGCTCCTTCACGTTCCAACATGTTTCCGCAACGATTTCATGATGCATTCGCGCAAGGAGTTGAATCAGGATTCCTCAAAAAAGAATCCCGTAAAGACGGCTGACCCACTTTTAATATGTTTACAATTTATGTTTCTAGCAACGGCACCAAAAACTTGATTCCGCTTTAATAGATATATATATCTTTAATTATATGATTGAATGTTTAATGTGGATTCTACGCAAGTATATACGTATCGTATCAAGTAATACATGGCTCTAGTGGAGTCCTGGTTATCGATCCCGCGGGAAGTTTTTAATGATTTGTTATCGACTAGATTTAAAGGAATTACTTACTAATATAGTAAACATAAATTTAAAGTAACTAGAGCAAACTAAAGTAAACTAATGCTTGAAATAAAGTTTAAATAATTCAGAAAAAGTATCATTCTCCTTGTTTTTAGAAAATTAAGTGAATGATAAATCTAAATAGAATTCTTAAATTGTATTGTGACAAATAGGAGCATTCATATTCTTTACCCTTTGGTTCGGGTGCAAAGAACATTGACTAATTCTATGTTTGATTGCGAATGCGTAGCTGAAGTTGGGAGGATACTGGCTGCCACTTGTAGCTCCACGTTCCCTCACTCGAGGCTAACATCTACACTTCGGCTCTCAAACAATAGGACTAAATTGAATATTTTAGTATGTCACACTAAAATGTCCAATTCTACGTCCTATAATTAATATTTCACTTATTTATTTGCACCCTCCTTCCAAGGTTTTTGACTTCACCGAATATTGGATGTAATTTTTACTATAGTTAATAATTCAACATATTTTAACAACTCAATTGGTCAGATTGAAAGTAAATTAAGTTTTAAGTAAAAATTATCACAATTTTATTTTAATATATTAGATACTTCTATTTAATTTCATCAATTCGCATAATTTTCATAAACAAGGAGAAAGACTAAGAAAACTACTCAGAATGCATGGGAATAAAACAAATCGTGGATTTCATTTAAAGTTAACAACAACAATAAACAAAGATACTTATCTTAATTTCCTCCCCAAGCAGACTCTTTGAAGTTCCTTTGACTTTTCCTTCTAGTACAGCAAACTTCTAAATAGCACTCAAATAAACTAAAGAAACTCACTAATGATAAACAATAGACACACTTAAGACACCAAAAAGAGACTCAGACTCTCTAAAATAGACACACAAATGACACTTAAGACACTAGAAAGACACACTAAATCACTAGAATTCGGCCTCTATATATAAAGGTAGGCACAGGTCCAAGGGGTGCTTAAACACCTCTTCAAAAGGTGTCCAGGTTCAAAGTATTTGTATTTTAAACTATCTCGCCGTCGGCGACAAACGACCTCGCCGTCGGCAAGGCTTCTAGAAGGTCTTCAAATCTAGTGATCTCGCCGTCGGCGAGCTCGGGCTCGCTGTCGGCGAGGTAGTTATAACTCCTCCAGAATTCTTCCTCTTGATCTCGCCGTCGGCGAGCTTGATCTCGCCGTCGGCGACTTAGTTCATTTTGCATGAATTTCTTTCTTTTTGATCCAAATTCTCTCCATTTCATGCTTTTTTGTTTTAATCTCTTATAAATCTTCATTCCTGCAATAAAACAAAGAAAATACCTTTCTTTAAAGTGTAATTTCATAAAAAAATGGGTATGATTTTCTTAATATATTTTCTTGTGATCAAAATCCCCCAAACTTAATTATTGCTTGTCCTCAAGTAATGTTTGTACTAAATAAAAGTAATGATCTTGTAATATAAATTTTCAATTCAAATATACTATGAATTAAATTTAGATAACATTATAGTAAAGTTAAATAGAAATATTTTTAAGTAATTAAATTAACTTTACGGATATAAGATTATCTAGTTATCGGTCTAAGATTTCTAGCTTTCATTTATTTCGGGAATGACTATATTTAAAAGAGTAAATTACTTAAGATATTTAAATGATAGGAAGTTCAAGAAAACATTATTTAGTAAAATACTAATCCATAAATATAAATTTAGAAATATAATTAAGTTTTACCCTTTAGGTAGATTCCAATGAAGCCAATTTTTGATAAGGCATTTCCTCAAGCTTCTCCTCACTTATATTTTCTTTTCTTTTTCTTTTTTTTTTCTTTTTTTTTCTTTGGATTGATTTTCAATCCTATATATTTTTTTCTTTTTCAAGTGAGGATTACTGTATCTGGATAGCCTGTTAATAATTTTGAACTTCATCTTTCTCTTTCCTAAATTTGAAACTTAAAGTATTTCTTTACTTATATGTATTTCATAATCCTTACTTCATTGAGTTTCAATCTCTTCTTTTTCACTTAAAATACTTAAGAATTTTCAATTTTAAAATATAGGTTTCCTTACTCTAACTAGTTTACTATATTCTTATTCCTTCTAACCAAATATCTTATTCCATTAAATTAATTGAATTCCTATGAAACATTTTATTTAACTTTCTATAATAATTAAATAAAGTAATTCATGTTTATTGAATTGAAAAATTACTATAGAAAATCATTGATAATAATTTTTGAAAATAGAATTTGAGAACAATTAATAATTAAATTTGTATTTTCACATTCCCCCAAACTTCAATTTTTCTATCTATGCTAAATAGTGAAAAAGGGAAAGTATATAGTAAAATTAATCATACCTTTGAGCTTTAGGTATTTCTTTTCTTTGAAATTTTTGCAAGCTTTTTCATTACTTACAGAACATGTACTGTTAGTATTCTTCCACACATATATAATATTTAAAAGAAATGTTGGGGTAAGAAATTTTTAATAAACATAAAACATAACAAATGAAAACTTAATCTATTTCTACACATACAATCAAGTAACCTACCTAAACATATAAAAACAATCTATACATTTTTTTTAATTCACAACACATAAACATATACAAACTTAAACAACACATCAAAGAAAATCTAACATTCTATCTAAAAAAAAATTCAAACTAACTAACATATAATAAAAAGTCTAATATCACAGCTCAAGCAAACAAACAAACATACCAAGTTCATAGTCCACAGAAAGTACTGAAATATTACACACAGAATAATTTTTTTCAATATAATCAAATAATCTAACCAAACTAAATAAAGTCTCTAATCTTCCGCATCAAAATCCCAAACTATATCATCTCCTTGATCAGCAGGCTGAGAAGACTGAGCAGGATGATATTGTGTGTAGCGGGGGCATTCAGGAAAGACAATATCTAAATCACAACCATAAATCCCCGTACCTTTATCGGTGCATCCTCGATTGCCGTCAAATTCATATAGAATTCCTTCACTACTTCCACAGCTGCTCTATATGAAACATAACAGAAGTTTTCCCATCCTAGTTCCTTTATAACTCGCTCCACTTCTCCTCCTGGATTCTTGAAAACTCGATCCTCAATGCACTTCCTTCCTTGAATATTTTTAAAATATCGATTTTGCGCTCGTGCATTGATGAATCAGTCAGTGTCGTAATCCACTCTTCGTTTTTGTCGAGGAGCCATTCGTTCGATCTATAAAAATCACAAGAAATTCTAACTAAACTTCCAAATATTAATAAGATGGCTTCCTACAACATCTAAAATCGATTTAAATCAATCTCCATGGATTTCTTCCAAGTAATTTCTCCACATTTCGAATTTTTCCAAAATTTCCCAATGTAGAAGAAATCCATGGTGAAAATCAAAAATTTTTGCATAGGAGTGAAGCTCTTACCAAGGGAAGATGAAATCCGGTGTCAAAAAGTGTTGAAATCGCCTTAAATCCAAGATCTCTCGAAGCCCAAGTACTGTTTTTCGAAAATTTGAGGAAAGGGATGATGAATAGTGTCGGTTGACGGGTTAAATATAGGTCTTTTCGCGATCTCGCTGTTGGCGAGCTAATTAATTTGATAAGGCAAAAGTTTCGGGAAAAATCAGCCGTCGGCGAGCTCAGTCTCGCTGTCAGCGGGTTTTCTCGCTGTCGGCGAGATAATTCTCGCTGTCGGCGAGATAATTCTCGCCGTCGGTGAGATCCCAAAATTTTTAAATTTTTGAAATTCGTCAATCATTTTCAACCTCGATTTGCCTTTAATCAATCTTTTGATCACTTAATTTAATAATAGTATGAAGATTAGATACTTAAACTCACAAAGTTCACACAACACAAACAATATAACTTTATATATGAAATTCACGAGACTTACAAACTTCACACTAACAACTTAACACATACTTAACTTAAATGTTCAAATCCATAATACTCAGTATCGCAATCCACACCACAACACTCTAAATGCTGAGACATAACAATTACATAAAATCTCATCAATTCTGAGATTATCAAATCAAAGTTTGACTCATAATAAAACCTAAATCCAAATCAACACATATATACACAAATATATGACATAAACATAGAAATCTTTCCTACTCTTCGATGTATCGAACTAACATCTTCTCGATATTCACGATGCGACACGAGTGCACAAATAAATTGTAGAAAGGCCCGAAAGGGAATTCTGCGAGTAGATTCTTCATTAATCCATCCTTTACGTCTTAGTAGATGAATAAAGCTGGCCTCCGGATGTCCGAGTATGATCAAAGTGCTCCTTCATTCTCCGATCGATACGATCGAACATATTAGAGATATTGTCGATGGAATTCATCACATTTTGCAATTCTTTCTCCAATCCTTTAATCTTCTTAAGAATGAAATTAGTTTTATCAGTAAAGGGCCTTGCTAAAGGATTGTTCTGTGATGCTTTGTCAGAAATAATGGTAATCTCATCATTGTTATCCAAAGTTGGAAACATATCAGTAGTATCCAGAGTGGTTTCCATGGTAAAAGTACTTTTTCCCAAGCCTCATAAGAAACTTGGTACCGATCGCATAAAGCAAATATAGTTGATGGGTGTCCAAGTCCATGCACTAACCCATGCACAATCAATCCAATGCGGACTTTACTTATTATTGATCCAACATCGATAGGTAATCCGATTTGAATACGACGAGTTTAAAATAGCGCATTCCTTTGAAACTTTATTTACCCTCATAGTAGGTAATAATTTTGATGATATAAAGGAATGTCGATGCTTCGAGAAAGGGTTAAGAAGTGATGCGGAAAAGCCGACATACCCGTCTTCGCGTAACTCCCAATCATCAGGTTCGTCGGTCAGGTATCTATAGATCTCGTTCATATTGTATCTTGAAGGCACAAAGTTGGAATAATGACAAACAGAGGTATTCTCTATAGAAAATAATTCATTTACCCTTGAAGGAGTAAATGTTACCCATCTTCCTCTGACGTAGACATTTCCATTGTTGATCGCATGTAAATTAGAGTAAAACTCTTTAACTATCGGAATAACTACGACGGATGTCGTATAACAAAATACCTCCCAATGTTGCTATGCGATCATTTCTTCGATTTTTGTAGTGGAATTCTCTACTCCTCTGTTGACAAATCCTCTTTCTTTAATAAGTCTTTTCTTCATCAAGCCTTTGTTGAAGATACGCTGCGCTTCCAAACTGACGAATTTTCTTCAGTTGAAAACTTCCGTTTTTGTGGTTTCTAAGAGTTTGGTGGCCATTTTGGATCGAAAGGATTGATCTCTAGTCATTCCTAAGGAAGAAAACAGTGTAAATTTAGATTTGGGATAATTTCCTATAAAGAAATGGCCTAGATCCGTCCAAAACCGCACGAAAAATCTTTAAGAAACCAAAATTTCAACTACCTCGCCGTCGGTGGGAAGTTTCTCGCCGTCGGTGAGCTAGTTATATAACTGACTCAAGTCATGGCGCACGATCTCGCTGTCAGCGGGCTTGGGCTCGCTGTCGGCGAGATTCGTAAAAATCACCCAATTTCGCTCTGGTCCGAATATTTTCTGATCTCATCATATAGGTTCAACTTCGTAATGATTCTAATAAAAAATTTTGAGTAGTAAGATTTATTTTAATAATATAGACTCACTAATTTGTAGATAATTAAAATAAAAGACTACTATGGGTTGGTTTAACGTCGTCAGCCCGACCTAATTTAGTTAGTAATCAGGTTGACTAAGCATTAAAACCTCTTTAAAATTTGGTCTTCTACCTTCGAAATATGGTTTTAATCTATGTCCGTTTACCTTAAATCTATGTCCTATTTTTGGATCTTCAATTTCTATAGTTCCATATGAAAATATTTGAGTTATGGTGAAAGGTCCTAACCATCGAGATTTCGATTTCCCGGAAATAATTTCAATCTAGTATTATAAAGCAAAACTTCGTCCCGGTTCAAAATTTCTCCGATCAATCTTCCGATCATGCCATAATTTCATTCTTTCTTTATAAATCCTATCATTATCATATGATTCGTTTCTTAATTCTTCCAATTCATTTAATTGCAACAATCTCTTCTCACCAAACTTCTTTCATATTATAATTAAATTCTTTAATCGCCCAATATGCTTTATGTTCTAATTCAACTCGGTAAGTGGCATGTTTTTCCATATATAAGCCTATAAGGAGTCATTCCAATCGGAGTTTTATAAGCGATCCTGTATGCCCATAATGCGAGTACTAGTCTTATAGACCGGTCCTAATCTATTAGGGTTTATCGATTTTTCTAATATACGCTTAATCTCTCGATTAGAAACTTGACTAATCCACTAGTTTGTGGATGATAAGCGATTGATATCTTATGCATAATATTATATTTTTCTACTAGTTTGTGAATATATTTGTTTCTAAAATGAATTCCTCCGTCAGTGATAATCACTCTCGGCATTCCAAATCTAGTAAAAATATTTTTCATTAAAAATTTTGAAACACTTTTAGCGTCACACATAGGTAAAGCTTGTGCTTCGATCCATTTGGAAACATAATCAACAGCTACTAATATATATGAGTTTCCAAATGAAGGAATAAAAGGTCCCATGAAATCTTATCCCCAAACATAAAAAATTTCAACTTCTAATATAAAATTAAGAGGCATTTCATTTCTTCTTGATATATTTCCTACTATTCGACATTTATCGCAGGTTTTTATATATCTATATACATCTCTAAATAGAGTATGCCAGTAGAATCCAGATTGTAGAATTTTATACGCAGTTTTATTTGTCCCAAAATGTATTCCAAAATCAGAGTCATGACATTTTTGAATGATTGGTTCAGTTTCTTCATAAGGCACGCATCTTCTAATGATTAGATCCTTACATTGCTTATATAAGTATGGTTCATCCCAAAAGTATGTTTTAGTATCATGAATGAATTTTTGTTGTTGTTGCTAAGTTAACATAGGTGGTAAAATGTCACTTACAATATAATTTACTATATCAGCATACCAAAGTATTTTCAACTCATTTATATTATAAAGTTGTTCATCGGAAAACTCATCTAAAATTTCATTATCAATATCAGATAATTCATGATTTTCTAATCTTGATAAATGATCTGCAATTTGATTATCAGTTCCTTTTTTGTTAATGATCTCAAAATCAAATTCTTGCATTAATAATATCCATCTGATTAATCTTGGTTTAGAATCTTTCTTTTGCATTAACTATTTTAAAGCAGAGTGATCAGTATGTACAATACATTTAGTTTCTATTAGATAATGCCAAAATTTATTAAAAGCATATACAACTGCTAATAATTCTCTTTCAGTAACTGTATAATTTATTTCAACATCATTTAGAGTTTTACTAACATAGTATATAACTTTGAAAATCTTATCATATCTTTGCCCAAGAACTCGTTCCTATAAGCATAATCACTAGCATCACACATAAGCTCAAATGGTTTCTCCCAATTAGGTGAAACTATTATAGATGCTGTAATTAATTTATCTTTTAATAATTTGAAAGCATTCGGGCATTCGGTTGTAAATTCAAATTTCTTGTCCTTTTCAAGAAGTTGGCATAGAGGTTTAGTAATTTTTGAAAAATCTTTAATATAACGTCTGTAGAATCCAGCATGTCCAAGAAAACTTTTTACCCCTTTCACCGTAGTTGGAGGTGGTAATTTAGCTATAACCTGAATTTTTGCAGGGTCTACTTCCACGCCTTTTTCCGAAATTTTATGCCCTAATACAATGTCGCCTGTAACCATAAATTGACATTTCTCCTAATTAAGAACTAAATTAGTTTTCTCACATACTTCAAATACTTTTTCAAGATGATTTAAGCATGTGTCAAATGTTGTTCCAAATACAGAGAAATCATCCATAAATACTTCTATTACATTATCAATTAATTTACTAAATATAGACATCATACATCTTTGGAATGTTGCAGGTGCATTACATAATCCAAAAGGCATTCTTCGAAAAGCGAAAGTTCCATAAGGACTAGTAAATGTAGTTTTATCTTGATCCTCGGGAGCAATTTGTATTTGATGATAACCGGTATATCCATCTAAGAAACAAAAATATTTATTTCCGGCTAATCTATCTAACATCCGGTTCAGAAATGGTAAAGGGAAGTGATCTTTCCTGTGGTCGTGTTTAATTTTCTATAATCAATACATATTCGCCATCCAGTGACTTGTCTTATAGGGATAAGATCATTATTTTCATTAGCTTTGACGGTCACCCCTCCTTTTTTAGGTACACAGTGAATTGGGCTTACCCAAGCACTGTCAGAAATATGATATATAATACCATTATCTAACCATTTTAAAATTTCCTTTTTAACTACATCTTTCATTATTGGATTTAATCTCCTTTTTGGATCTGCTTTAGGTTTATGTTCATTATCTAAAATAATTTTGTGCATACAAATTGAAGGACTAATTCCTTTAATATCTGCTAAAGTCCAACAAAAAATTTTCTTATATTTTTTTAATGTATCTAAAAGTTTTTGTTCTTGAGATTCATTTAATTCAGATGAAATAATAACTTGTAGAGTTGAAGAATTACCTAAGTAAGCATACTTTAAATGATTAGGTAACATTTTTAACTCAAGTTCAGGAGGTTTAATAATCGATGGAACTATATTTTTTTCAGTGTTTTCTGTGTTATCCAAAAATTCAAATTTTTCTTGAATAAAATCAAGTTCTTCATTTATCTCAGATTTTTCAATTAATTCACTATTTTCTTTTTCTAATGTTTCTTCATAATATTCCTTAAAATGTTCTTTTTGTAAATGATCAAGTACTTCCATTCGAAAACACTCATCATCTTTTTCTAGCGCAGGATATTTCATTGATTTAGCAATATTAAAAGTAACTTTTTGGTCATTTACCCTCATAGTTAATTCTCCTTTCTGAACATCAATCATAGCTTTTTCAGTGGCTAAAAATGGTCTTCCTAAAATGATAGAAATTTCTTTATCTTCTTCCATATCTAAGACAATAAAATCTACAGGGAAGATAAATTTGTCCACTTTTACTAATACATCTTCAATAACTCCCTTAGGATGTGTAACAGAACGATCAGCTAACTGAAGAGTTACTAAAGTAGGTGAAATTTCTCCCAATCCTAATCTTTTAAAAATTGATAGAGGTATTAGATTGATGCTTGTTCCTAAGTCACACAAAGTTTTTCCATAGAATTTTTCTTCAATAACGAGCAGGTATAGTGAAACTACCAGGATCTTTTAATTTTTCGAGAAGTTTTTTCGAATAATAGCACTACACTCTTCACTAAGTGCGACCACTTCATTATCGGTAAATTTTCTTTTTTTATTTAGAATATCTTTCATGAATTTTACATAGTTTGGCATCTGTTCTAAAGCTTCTACGAAAGGAATATTTATCGTTAATTTTTTCAAAATTTCAAGGAATTTAGTAAATTTTTTATCTTTTTTATGTTGAATTAGTCGTTGAGGAAATGGTGGTGGAGGTTTTTCAAAAGAAATTTTCATAGGTATTAAAGGATTTTCTAAGTTTGGATCTTGTTGATTCTTTTCCTTTTCAATTTCCACTTCCTCTTTTTGACTTTCAAGTTCTTTCTGAATTCGAGGTTCTAATTCTTTTCCACTTCGTAATTGTATCGCTTGAATTTGTTCATTTCCCTTGTCTTTGGGATTTATTTCCACATTACTAGGAAATGTTCCAGGTATTCTATTATTAAGTGCAGTAGTGATATGTCCAAGTTGAGTTTCAATATTTTTTATAGCTGTTCCTTGATTTTGTAATTGGTTTCCTTGTATTTGTAATTGATTTCCTTGATTTTGTAAATGTTGAACCATATTTAATATTAATTCTTCTATCGATAATTTCTTGTCTTTAAATTGTGGGTTATTAAATCTAGGTGGATAATTAGGTTTATAATTAGGATTTCCTTGATTAGATGGATTTCCTAATGGTTGTGTCATATTATTCATCCATGGTTGATTAGTTATGTTATTATTCCAATTAAAATTAGGATGATTTTTCCATCCAGGATTATAATAATTTGCATAAGGATTATTGGGTCCGTTGTTAATTGCATTAATAGTTTCATATTGAGATTGGGATTCTATAAGTTGTCCAGATGAATTTTCTTCTGATATATTTGGAGAGTAATTCATTCCAAAATGATCTAATTTTTTAGATACATCAGCGATTTGCGAAGCTAACATAGATATTACATCATTTTCATGAATACTAGCTATTTTTTCGGATTCATTCTATCAGCAGGCCATTGAAAATTATTGGTTTCCATTTCTTCGATTAGTGCATAGGCTTCATCAAATGGTTTTGACATTAATGATCCTCCAGGTAGACGCATCGATGATTGATCTTAAAGATCCTACTAATCCATTATAGAAAGTTTGGATAATTAACTAATCTGGTAACGCATGATGTGGCCATTTCCCAAGAAGTTCTTTAAATCTCTCCCAAGCTTCATATATTGACTCTCCATCAAATCGACTAAAAGAAGTTATATCATTTCTAAGCTTAGCGAGTTTTAGATTGTGGAAAATATTTGGATAGAAATTTTTGTGATAATTCTCCCAAGTTTTAATAGATCCAGGGTGCTAACGAATTTAATCACATTTTAGCCTTATCCCTTAAAGAAAAAGGAAAAAGTCTAAGTCTAATAAGCATCGTTAGATACTCCTTCATATTTGAAAGTAGCACATAGTTCTAAAAAACTAGCAAGATGTAAATTAGGATCTTCGATAGGTGAACCACTAAATTGATTATTTTGTACCATTTGGATAATTGCGAGTTTAAGTTCAAATGAATTAGCAACTACATCGAGGTTTTGAATAGTTAAATGAATTTCATCTAATGTAGGGTTGTCATAATCTCGTAATGGTCTCTGGTTTATTGATATTTTCATTTTCGGGAATATTTGTCATTTGTGTTAAATTTATAATTTGTCTTTTTGTTTTCTAATTCTTTTAATTGTACGCTCTAATTACGAATCGTAAGGTATTACGTTTTCGTTTCCAAATTTTTGCATACAATTTTATAAAACAAAATAGTCCGTTACTCTAGTAAATAATTTATTTACTTCCCCGACAACGGCGCCAAAAACTTGACCCACTTTTAATATGTTTGCAATTTATGTTTATAAGCAACGGCACCAAAACTTGATTTCGCTTTAATATATATATATATATATATATATATATATATATATATATATATATATATATCTTTAATTATATGATTGAATGTTTAATGTGGATTCTACGCAAGTATACGTATCGTATCAAGTAATACGGGGCTCTAGTAGAGTCCCGGTTATCGATCCCACGGGAAGTTTTTAACGATTTGTTATCGACTAAATTTAAAGGAATTACTTACTAATATAGTAAACGGAAATTTAAAGTAACTAAAGCAAACTAAAGTAAACTAATGCTTGAAATAAAGTTTAAATAATTCAGAAAAAGTATCATTCTCCTTGTTTTTAGAAAATTAAGTGAATGATGAATCTAAATAGAATTCTTAAATTGTATTGTGACAAATAGGAGCATGCCTATTCTTTACCCTTTGGTCCAGTGCAAAGAACATTGACTAATCCTATGTTTGATTACCGAATCCGCTAGCTTGGGCTGGGAGGATATCGTCGCCACTTCGCAGCTCCCACGTTCCCCCTCACCTGAGGGCTAACATCTACACTTCAGCTCTCAAACAATAGGACCAAATTGAATATTTTAGTCTGTCACACTAAAATGTCCAATTCTACGTCCGATAATTAATATTTCCCTATTTATTTGCACCCTCCTTCCAAGGTTTTTGACTTCCCTGAATATTGGATGTAATTTTTACTATAGTTGATAATTCAACATATTTTAACAACTCAATTGCCGGATTGAAAGTAAATTAAGTTTTAAGTAAAAATTATCACAATTTTATTTTAATATATTAGGTACTTCTATTTAATTTCATCAATTCGCATAATTTTCATAAACAAGGAGAAAGACTAGAAAACTACTTAGAATGCATGGGAATAAAACAAAGCATGGATTTCATTTAAAGTTAACAACAACAATAAACAAAGATGCTTATCTTAATTTCCTTCCTAGCGAGACTCTTGAAGTTCTTTTGACTTTTCCTTCTAAGTACAACGAAACTTCTAATTAGCACTCAAATAAACTAAAAAACTCACTAATGATAAACAACAGACACACTTAAGACACCAAAAAGAGACTCAGACTCTCTAAAATAGACACACAAATGACATTTAAGACACTAGAAAGACACACTAAATCACTAGAATTCAGCCTTTCTATATATAGAGGTAGGCAAAGGTCCAAGGGGTGCTTAAACTCCTCTTCAAAAGTGTCCAGGTTCAAAGTATTTGTATTTTGAACTATCTCGCCGTCAGTGGCAAACGACCTCGTCGTCGGCGAGGCTTCTAGAAGGTCTTCAAACCTCGCGATCTCGCCGTCGGCGGGATCGGGCTCGCTGTCGGCGAGGTAGTTATAACTCCTCCAGAATTCTTCCTCTTGATCTCACTGTCGGCGGGCTCGATCTCGCCGTCGGCGACTTAGTTCATTTTGCATGAATTTCTTCCTTTTTTGATACAAATTCGCTTCATTTCATGTTTTTTGCTTTCATCTCTTATAAATTTTCATTCCTGCAATAAAATAAAGAAAATACCTTTTTTAAAAGTGTAATTTCATAAAAAAATGGGTATGATTTTTTTAATATATTTTCCTGTGATCAATGGAAAACCTGTCATCTTTCTTACTGAGGAAGAGATCTCCATCCTCTCTGCACCCTGTCGTTTATTCCTAGTTGGCAAATTCCTTTACAGTAACCCAAAACTCGAACTAATCCATAAGGAATTTGAGTAGATGAAACTGATTGAAAGCTGGAAGATTGGATGGTCGGCACGTTCTCATCCAACTGATAGATGATGGAGATTACACCCAGGTGTTTGCTAGAAGAATACTTCGCATTGACAATCGGATGATGAAGGTGCTGAAATGGACGGTGGATTTTGACCGTCGCACTGAACCTCCCATCATCCCGTTCTGGTTGCACTTCCCAGATCTGCAGGTACACCTCTACGATCATGAGCTTCTTTTTACCTTCGCAAAGGTCTATAGCACTCCACTTCAATCCGACCCGCCCACAAAACATCTGACTCGCCCTTCTGAGGCGAGAATACTGATAGAACGAGACATCACGCTACCTTTTCCAAGAGAGTTCTGGATTGGCACACAACATCAGGGATTCTGGCAACCAGCAGAATTAGAACAGGTGTCTCTTTACTGTACCCACTGTCGTATGTTTGGACACTCCCCCCATCAGTGTTACCAACTGCATCCGAACCTCAAACCTTCACGTGCCAATACTACTGGACCACATATTTCTGCGTCGGATGTCCCGCTTCCCTCCCCTTCAGAGATACCCACTGCTGTTGCATATCAGATTGAGTTGGCTCAACTTGTGGAGGAGCAACAGGCAGTTCCCATCGATAGTCAGGATGAGGCCATCGCTCTGCCTCCTTCTTCTACTGGAGCAGCTACACTTCCACATCAGATACCCACTATTACAGAGGGAGAGCAGACTCCCCACCATGATATGACCGAAGACAGGGAAGAGACAAACACTCATGTGGATATTAATATTCAATCCAAAGATTTGACTTCTGTATCGCCTTCTGCTCCTTCTGTTCCTATGATTACAGATCATACGTCTCTCCATGAAAGGGGGGCCCTGGTTTCTCCTCCAGTTCTCCATCCACCTACGGAAGACCCATATCTTCAGAGGGGCACTATCCCCCTTGGAGGTGAATTAGTTACTGTTGCCACTAAAGCATATCTCCTGTCTACTGAAGAAGAATGACAAGTGTTTACCTCCCGAAGGAAGAAGAAAGCGGGGGGCACTATCCCCCTTGGAAATATTATGGACGATAGTCTGGTTTCCCCTAGTATTGGGGAAGCTCTTCAAAATGCGAGTTAAAGCTGTGCTTATATCGCTAGGGGCAGGGGGAAGCCTTGAGAACCTTGTCCTCTTTAGCTGTTAGTTTTTTGTGTTGTATCTTCTGTATCGCTCTGATAGAGCTGTATTTTACTTTTTTGGTTTTATGGGATGTGCTCAATTTTGTTTGGGCCCTCTTATATTACTCTTTTTGTACCCCTCTTTTAGATTCAATGCAATAGGCCTACGGCCCTTTCCATACATATATATATATATATATATATACATATATATATATATATATATATATATAAATATATATATATATATATATATATATATATCTCTCTCTTAAAAACAGAAGAAGAAATACTCACATACATACCAATCAATTCCTGCGTATTTAATTAATTAGGTAGCACCTAAACATTAACTTTTACATCATGAAAAGGTGTATTTCACTTTATAAAAATAAATGGTGGTATTCTCATGTGATGTGAAAGATTTTGGTTGAAATAAAATGTAATAAACTATAAGTTTAGTTGTATAATATTTAAATATATATAATATAGGAATTGGGTGATATGTAAGTAAATGCCAAACAAAATAAATTGGTGTTGAGAACTAATTTCACTCTAGCAACCAACTTCTACTACTGTTACTGATTATTAAGTTTCGCTGACTTCTACCCTCTCGAATATTAGGCCCATGGTGCAGGCACCTTAACATAGGTGCCCGAGCGTAGGGGAATTGGTATTTGGGTCCCACCGGACTCAAATACCAATTCCTTATAATATATATATATATATATATATATATATATATATATATATATATATATATATATTTATAACATCCATATTTCTTCCAAACATGATTCTTCTTCAACTGTATCAATCCAAGAAAAAAACAGAACATACATAAATAAGTATGGTAGTTCAAGAAAGAAATTTCATATAGAAGTAAGATGTAAGATAAAACAAATTTTGTGCAATATTATACTCATACCACCTAAAGCAATTGAAGTTCCAATCTATGCTATAAAGTGAAAAGTATACAAAAGGGTCATAAATAATCAAATATATGAATCAAAACCCATAGATTCAAAACATCCTTGCATAACAAACATTCCTAATAATAAATATAACATAGAAGATATAAAAATAGCCTCCCGAAATACCATTAATAAAATGAAACAAAACATAAATGAATATTAGATTGATATCATACTCCCGTGATAACAGACATCAGAAGCATTATCATTACAACCCTGAAATTAAAAATTATACAATTAGTTATTAATATTATTATAAATAATCTTATAAATAAGTTAATTCATACCACATTTGATCTATCTAGCAGTGTATAATTCACTTGAATCTTATGTATGAACTGTTGCATTTCAAATAGTATAATTTGTATCTTTTTATCAAATCTATTCTCCAATCTAATGACTCAAGTGAAGCTACTTTCGCCCAGAATTTTAGTGCTATAAGAAAAATACCTAGTTGGGATAACACCAAAAACTTGTGTACGTAATTTATTAGGCTTTCAGACCTCATAACATTCAGAAAAACTCTTGCTTGCTTCTATATTTCGGTCTTCTGGTGTTAAATCTTCTAAGCATTGCACATGCTCTCATTTGAAAAATTATAAATAAAAAATTTACAACCAATGTGGCAAAATTAATTTGAATTTTATCATAATTAAGTTAAATAAAGTTACCCATCTCTCTTCGACATCCTTAGGCATCCGTGTTCCATTCTACAGCATATTAATTCTCAATATTAACAATATTAAATAGCCTACAAAAATGCGTATTAGTTTAATTAATTTATAATTTAATATTGATAATATTTTAAATTGAAGTTAACTATATTACCATTTCTTTTTCTCTCTGCACAGAAATGATATAGTCTATTGTATGGGAACATGTCTGCTTCTTAGCATTCTCAATCTTCTTTGTTGCTCTCTCTTGCAATAAGTACATTCATTATATTAGTATAAGTACCATTGAAAAAGTTGAATTATACTTCTCACCTGATCCTTAGGTTTCGACCACTGTAATGCATCTACTCCCTCAGGGAAAGCCTCCCTTATTTCTCAAATTGGAATACTATCCCATTATTTATTTCAAGCTTGTCTTATGATTAGGCCCTCTAACGTCAAGAGATTCAAGAATCCAATATCATATGTGGCCAAAAATTCAAATTTTGACTAAAAAATTAATCACAGATAAAAATATATATTTAGCAAGCTAATAATATCAAATATTTATTTGATTCATGAATTAACCTTTAGATATGCTAACATCTTCTTCTTGAAGGGCTCCATATATTTCTTCCTCTAGTCTGAGAATGACAATGATGCTGAAACTAGATCTTTGGCAATGACACCTATATATGACCCAAGTAAATTAGAATCCAAAATGTTGCAAGGTATTTCTTTATTGTTGATCTCAACATGAACTCGTGTCGCTAATGGTAAATTATGAAGGTCTGCATAGTTTGTGCACCCTCTATGTAGGAGCTCCTTGTTCATCTAGAAAAGATAGATAATCGCTTATTTAAATTAAGCACTGATAAATAATAAAGTTGCATACTAGAAAGTCAAATCCCATCTTCCAATTGCGGTGCATGTTGTTCACTATTATATTGCTCTTCTGACTCACTATATGGGGGAGTAGCCATATTTCCTTTGCTCTGCTACTTGTTCCCTTGCTCGACCCATCTTTGTAAATTTTTTTTTTTTTATATCATACTGATGAAGAACCATTAGCCATTCATATAAATTAAAATGAAATAAATAAGACTAACAATAATAAAGTGCAAATTAATATTAAAATTTTAATTTATAGCTTTATTTAAACTAAACACTTATAATTCATAAGGTTACACCACATACTAGAAAGCAAAATCCCATTCTCTAGCAGTGATGCATGTTGATCTTTGAAATCTTACTTCTCGGACTCACCAAGCGGTGGAGGAAAATATTTCCCGTAACATCTATAGTAAGCTAGCAACTTTGTGAAATTTGATGTGCATCAGAAACATTAATGACTGTCTCCATTTTTTTTAGATTCAACAGTATCTTTGTGTTCTTCCCCATGTCAATTCCAAACAATATAACCATACAAACTTCCATTCAAGATTAAGTAATTATTGACATATTTCAATGATAAGAGTATCTATTAATGTATGTTTTACAAAGGCACAATTTTTTTTTTTTTTTTTTGAAAAATTCGTGCTTCGAGGAGCGAACTCGAAAAAATAATCAACTTTTTTAAATAGCCTTTACTCCATTTGGTTCAGGTCATCCAAGCTTTATCCATTTCAATGGATAAACAAATTCAAATAAACTATTATAAACAAAATATTTAATCAGAAACAAATCTTCATATGATATGATATAACACAAGAAACTCTTATAATTGCACATAAGCCAATTATAAGATAATTGAACAATCACTCAAGTCTAAAATCTATAGGCAATTATCTATCTAACACCTACACTTCAATTTATTACATATATGCCATCTTTTCGCTTGGCATGAGAAAGTGTATTTCACTTTTTAAAAGTTAAAAGTAGTGGTATTGTTTATGTAGTATGATAGATTTGGGTGGTATGTATCTAAATGCACATATTTTATATAAAATAAATAAGTATCATACCAATATAAGAATTGGGTGGTATGTATTTAAGTGCCCCTACTTTATATAGAAGAAATAAAGCATATATTACAAACAAAAAAAAAAAGGTTGAGTATCATACAATAATATTATTACATCATTAGATGATTTGTCTAATAATATAGTAATATGTGATTATTCTTAGTCTAATCTTATGGGATCAGAATGCTTAATTTTGAAATTAAGATGGATTATATGACTCACGGTCGTCTCCAATAACCTTTTGCTCATTAATTATTCGAATTTCCAAGGTATTAGATATGCATTTTATTGATTTATTTACCTTTCAAATCCTCACATCTGCATGAGAAAGCTGTAGAAATTTTATCCCTTCAAAAAATTAACAGATAACACACAATTCTAATGTATTTACATATTTCATAGTAAAATTTCATTTTTATAGACGTTAGCATTGAGTGCTTATACCTATATATATTTCTCATTACGAAAGTAGGAAACATGTGCGCTGCTTGTAATGTAAAAATAAAAAAGTTGTTATCCCACTCGCACCTCAAAAACGCGAACCAGACGTGTGCGCGGCGTTTGGAAAAACAACGCCGCCGCACATATAATCCCTCCTAAACGGACGATAAATTTGCCAAATCTATAATCCAAATATATGAGCTAGTTATATAGTTATTGGCTTATTGCATATTTTTTGCAATGTGGGATTCCAATTAATTTTATAGTCAACAATGATTACTTTTTAAAACTTTGAATCATATACTACTTTGACTTGACGACGAATATCGTTCTTCATAATAATTGTATTTGTTTGTGCTTTTATAGGCTTAAAAAATATGGCACTTAAGTAGTTACAAATTTTTAAAGGCAACTAGTACATTGATGGTTAATTGCTTCACATTAATTGGAAGAAAACAAAGGCCTTTTCGACATTTTAATATCTAGGTGTGCTATTATGCTATTTCTTTTGACATGGTTCTATACTATGGATTTAAGTATATTATGACTTAGTATTTGATGAGAAATTAAAAAAAAAATTTTGGTAAAAGAGGAAGATGTATTTTAGGCATCAACAAAATTTTCAGGCTAAAGTGGATTAATCATGGATTGATAAATCTTTGTTGTAAATGATTTTTTTAATTTCTATATTTATGTTATACTGTTTCTTTTGTTTGTTATTTGGTTTTGAACTATTTGTTCAATATTATTTCTTTTATTTCATTAGTATGTTCAGTATTATGTGGTCGTAATATTTTTCTAGCTACATAAAGGTACATATTTCTCTATTTTCTCTTATTAAAACAAAAAACAAAAATATACATTTTTCTTAAAAAATGATCTACAATATGCCTTGATTTTTAAAAGTTGCCGGCAGTGTGCCATTTTTTTTTTTAATTTTTGTCTCCATTTATATTTACTTGTTATTTGATATTGAACTCTTAGGTTTTGAACGATTTATTTGTTTAAAATATATTTCATGATATAAATTTTTTATTAGCAATTTTAATTATTTATATTGACATTAGGATTTTTTTCTTAAGCTTTAATAAATGGATCGTTATTTAAAAGATAAAGAAACGAGCAGAAACTGAAATTGATAATCTTCCAGTTGATCATTGGCTTTGTCCTTTGATTTGGAGTTATGATGTTAATGATAGGGATCTGGTATAAAAAGATATTTATTAAAGGGATAGTATCAACCAAAAAATCACAATTTTCTTCAAACATTGATAGGTAATGTTGCACATAATTTAGTTCAAAATGATTTGAAGAATATCCAACATGACTAATTCGAGTATAATGTGCAGAAAGATGCAGCATTCAAAATGGTTTGAAAAATAGTCAACGTGGTTAGAATATAATGTGCAGAAAGATGCAACGTATTGTCCTTATTGTTATCTATCTTGTCATGGGACCAACAAGACCACCCTCTAAGGGTCTGTTTGGGGCAGCTGCAGCTTATTGAATAATCTGTTGATAAATTGATTAAAAATAATTTGCTCATAAGTTAGGTGTGGTAGCTATTACAAAATTTTATTTCTTTGGAAAAGCCAGAGCGCAGACAGAAAGCTCCCACCGCACCTAGGTAGGTGCGGTGTGAAAACGTTTTTTTCAGCTTTTTGAAAACGCATAAAAAGAATCATATCTATTCTCCCTCATCATAAAATTATTATTCTAATCATTATTTTTAATATTAGATTAAATTACATCATGATAATTCCCTTAAGAGAAAAAAAAAAGTTATAACTTCCATTTTCCAATTTATAAGACTATTTTTTATTACCCTTTTTAATGAAAATTCAACAAAACTCTAATTTTTAAATATTAGAACTCCATTTCGTCAAACATATTAGCTCTATAAAATAAATATTATGTTGGCACCATTTTTGGTGAGAAGTGGGCATGAACACCATCTCCACATGATGTTTAGTATTTCAAAAAGAGATGAGAATTTTCCCACTCATCTTGATACACTGCCTCAGTGCTCCCCTCTCGTGCCGCAGTGCTATCTCTATGATACTTCAAAACTTCATTCTAGGTATCTTAGTGTTCTTGAGAGTAATTTTTGAGATTGTAGTGCCTCAACAATGCATTCACAAATTTTCGACACTTATCTTTGTAGAGCTTCTTTGTAGAGCTGACATGTTATTTCCTCAGTGTCTCGATGTCGAACACCTCAATATAATAAATATAATATATATATATATATATATGTGTGTGTGTGTGTGTGTGTGTGTGTGTGTGTGTGTGTGTGTGTGTGTGAGCACGTGCACCCCATGACTCTTTGATAGTACAGCTTAGCGTAAGTCTCTTATATATATATATATATATATATATATATATATATATATATATATATATATATTTATATATATATTTATATATATGTGTGTGTGTGTGTATTTGTATATGTATATATTCACACATACATAAATATAGATACAAACAAATATATCTATATATATCTATCTATCTATATTTGAAGAAGACGCAACAAAACACCCCGAAGACAATTTAACAATACAACTCAAGACGTCGTAACAACCCATCTCAAAGATTGGGTAATGACGCACCTCACATACTGTTAGTCACCATTTAGAATCTGTCGGTTGCATTTCTACTAATTTAATTTAATACACATAATTTTAAGTTTAAAATAGTGTTTTAATTTTGAAAAATGAGACTGAATAGACCTAATATATTTAATTGTTTAAGTAATATAGCACAACACCACAAGTAATATGCCACCCAAAGAGATAGACATACTACTGGGCGGCAAGCTCAATTATATAAATTAAATAATTCATGACAACCATTTGGTCTGTGAACATTTATATGCCACTAACAGGTTCCCCTATAGTTTATTTTCCCTTGGTTCCTAATTCCCGATAATGTAAAGTCTCTATAGTTAATTACATATAAAATGAATGAAGTCACTTAAGAAAACTTTAGATAATAATCAGGGATTTTGTCTTCAAGAATCAAGGTTTAGGTTTTTAGGTTGGACGTAAAACGTCAGATGGGAGTGGCTTAAACAGAAACAACTACTTTAGAATTCAAATAAATGAAAGTTAGGGGAAATCACTGATCTTGAGGCTGGCTTAAACAACTTCCCAAACTATTATATTGTTTGACTTTTCATTTTTTATGTGAAATTATTTAGTATTTACTATAGCCATTTTATTCAAAGTTTAGGACTTACGCTTGCATAGTATTCGATCATGCAAGTAGCCTAGAAAAATATGAGGGTTTATGTCATATCGAATGAAGACCTCGGAATCCTAAAAGGGTTAGGACTTATATTGCATAACATGATTGTGCAAAAGCCTAAGAGATGAGGTGAGGATTTATATCACTATAGGCAGACAACCTTGAAGTCATATGAATTTGTGTTATTTAATACTAAGGAAAGTTTAGCTGAAGTAGATCCGTTTCATTGTTAAATCTTTATCGTCGTATGAAGTCATCCTCCATTTACTTGCAACTTGCTCCAAACTCCTTGCCGTGATGATTGCAAGTTTAGGGTTCAGGCTTCATGTATGAATACATGATTATTGTTGAGTCTCAGGGCCTGGTGTAGTGTTTCTCCTTAAAATATGGCATACTGTTCTCTACCCTAAAGGCGTTTGCAAATGCATTAAATTGCGTATAAATGAAACATGCAATAGTATAAATGCAAGAAATAAAAAAAAAAGTTGTAGCGCGTACCTGGTGTCTTTGTTTCTGCTACTGCAAGGTTAGCATCACGAATATAACATGCATATATATCTTTGAAAAGAATAAAAACAATGACATGTAGAACGCGTTAGGTGGCACAAACAAAAGATCAGAACTTGGTGTAAGAATTTTAGTTATAAGGACCCGTAGGCATTTAACAACAATCGGAGCTGATGAGAACTAATATAAGGAACAAGACTACCAACAAAGTAGTCAGGAGAGGGCAACTCTCAAACCAATTGATATGACTAACAAGTGAACTTGTTGAACGGTAACATCTAAAAATATTCTTAACTTATCATGCATATAAGTAATTTTAGATTTTTTACAAAATATCAATTTCCACACAAAATATCATTTTCATCTCAAAAATATATTTTGATTTTTGTAAATAATGCATCACAAGTCAGTCATATTTCTAGGTAAGAATCAGCTGTAGCTCCTTCAAGTAAAGGCAATCTCATACCAAATACTAGAGGATAGTATTGTCATTCCAACACCTCACAAAGTTCATTGGGTTCAGAGATACAATACAGGTCCACTATCTTATTTCAAGCATCAGAAGCCTTTCACATCATTGTTCTACCACCAAAAACCTCCAATTTTTACCAGCCTCGATGATTCATATGTGGCCATTTAAAAGATCTCTAATTACTATAAGTGTTTGAGTGTAAGGTTGAAGCGCAAATCCCTAAGCATTGGGTATTACTGTAGAATATGTTGTAACGTGAGTTTTCAATGATGTGTTTTAATTTAAAGGGTCCTGAATCATATATTGGTGGGTCCATATTTGCTTGTGGATTATTTTATTCAAAAAATCATAGTAATTACAAATGACCTATGAAATATTCAAAATTTTGCAAGGGTGTATGAAGAGAGAGTCATTGGACAACCTTGGAGTCTTTTGGATCATTTCAAGTTTAGTTCGGTCTTACTACATTGTTAATTTGATTATCCCAAGTTAAATTAAAGTTTCATTATGATGTTTTAAACTGTGTTTAATTTTCATGTGTCAATTAACCCATGAGAATGGGGGAAGTGATTGATTTCAATATCTAATTAAGAATTTTGTTAATGAACTCTCCTTGGGGTGTATTTATTATGTAAGGAAATTTTACACTCTTACCACTCAATTTGTTTGAGCTTATAGTGCTTCAAAGATTTTAAATTCACTTATATTTCTTATGTTTTATTCCTTAACTAACCCTTAAGTGATATTAGATCAAACCTAATTTACTACTAAGCTCTGAGGATTTATGGATAAATTTATAATTTGAAAAATTTTTAGTAAGTTATATTTGATCTTTATTGAAAAAGATTGCACTTTGCTTAACCATTGATTAAAGGCTTCAATTTTATAAATTCTAAATTTTCTAATTCAAACCCTTTTACTTTTGAATCATGCAAATTCTCACCTCTAATTTACAACAATTCAAATAATTACAATTTTGCTCTTTTATAGAAAATGTTATGAATCAGTTGCAACCCTATTTGTCCGTTATGTTTAAGATATCTTAATAAATTAATCATCATAATTTAATAACATTCCTCTGGTTTAATCCTAAAAATTAGGGTTAAAGTGTAAAATTTCAAAATTACAATTTTACCCCTAAGATTTACGCCCCCATAATTCTCATGTTTGAATTAAAATGGTCATGAAACTTTGGTTCCCTATTACTCATGGGCTAATTAAGACCTCAGAGAAGGATTTATGCTTTTCTGTTATTTATTTATTTTTTTAGAATTATTTTAGTCCATAATTATGAATTTTTAATATTAATTATTTAATTAACCAAAGTATGTTTTCTATCCTTAGAAAAGTTTCATGATATTCCCATAGGTGAGTGGACTAAATCGGGTAATTTTTGTGATTTTTGAAATTATATTTTAATTTTAATGATTTTTTATTGATTTTAATAAATAAATAAGTAGAAAACATAATTTATTTTGAAAATTCAATTTTTATTTTTTCTTTAAGTTCTCCAACTTTGATAAACTTAGAGAACTTGATTTTACATTTTTCTTTTTATTTATTTTTTATAATTATTTTACTAAAAATATAGAAAAATATATTTAAATACTTAAAAATACATTTTTATATCTCTAAAGATTTGTAAGAAAATTTTTATGTTGTTGTCTCTAATCAGAGAAAATTTTGTGATATTTTAAAATATTTTTATATTTTATAATTTTTAATTATTTTTAATTATTCTAAATTAAGAAAATACTAAGAAAATAAACTTTTATTTGAACTTCAATTTTATTTTTCCTAAGTTCCTCTGATCTTAGGGAGTTAACCAAACTTGATTTTGTATTTTTTTTATTTTTTATAATTATTTCAAACAAGAAATTATCATTTTCTTAGAAAATATATTTTTATATCAAAAATAGGTTTTATGACTTTAAAATTTTTATGAGACGTTTCTAAAGTAACTAACTTAAATCAGAGGCGATTTTATGACTTTTTGACTATTATCAAAATTTTCATAATTTTTTTAATTATTTAAACTGGTAAATATTAGGAAAAAATATTTTTATTTAAAAATACATTTTTTTCATTGATGCCTCTAACTTTGATAGACTCAACAAATTTGATTTTATATTATTTTTATTTTTATTTTTATTTTTTTCTTTTAATGAAAACAAAGACAAATATCTTAGAAAGTTGGGGCTTTTAGGATTACATGTATTCTTTGACTTGAAGATCATTAATTACACGAGGGACAAGCACACAAAATTTTATGTCATTATGAGAAATATTTTATTTTTTTATGGTTTAATTAATTTATGGTGTGTTTAATTAATTAATAACTAAATATTAGATAAATATTTTTAATTACTAGTCCAAAATATTCTCATCTGCTCACAGAGCACATAGATATTTTTATTTTATTTTTATGATTTTTTACACCAAGATATAATTTTTTAAAGTTTTTGTATTTAATTAAATCAGAAAATACCTTATTTATCCACTTAACCACGTCGACTTCGCGTCATACTTAACATCCTTGAAGCCTCCATACGTCATCTTGTGATTCATTGTGCTTTACACCTCAATTGCCCCTTTACCTGCGGTTAGTGCTCCATCTCTTCATCTGAACCGATCCGATTCGCTCGTTTTATATACACACAAATGAAAGACATCCTTTCATCGTCCCAAATGATTCATAACCCGTGAGCCATCTATCTTCTCAACCTAAGATCTCACTCAATACTCAATCAAATTAAGTGTTGTTTATTTCTACACCTTCGTTTAAATGAGACAAATACATCTATATGACTAGGTGGACATGAATTGTTCATTTGTTTCACAAAGTTCCAAACTGAGACAAAAATAGGAGTTTTGAGTCTGTACCTTTGCCCAGTAGGCGAGGCCTCAATTAGGTTGGGTGAGAAGCTTTGTCTTGCATCCACAAATCTCATCCAAGTGTTAGTTTCCTCTATGGTGGAGCCTAGGTATGACCTATACCAAATGGTGAGTCGATTTTGGTCTAGAGTTAGGTTCGAGGGCTCAGAGAGAGGGATTTTGATTAGGGAAGTGTTTTTGAAGTGCGGTGAAGCTTCTAGAAGGGTCAATTTAGAGTTTTATTGGAGTTGATGAAATGGCTGAAAATGTCCTTGTTTCGAGCTTTAAAATTAGGGTTTCTTAGTGGGGAAGAAGAGCTAAAAATGATTGGGGTGAGCTTAGTATGAATGTAATGGAATTTTGGAAACAATTTGACAGAGTTTCCCTAATGTTTATGCATTCACCTCTCTTAACCTCGAGGGGATGTCCTATTTATAATCTCGAATATGGAGCTTAATTGAGTTGGCTAGTGGGTGAAAAGGGTCGCTTAGTTGGAGTGAGCCACATTAGATTTGTGGAATTTTAAGTTTGACCCATGGTGGTGCTTTTCAGCTTTAGGTTTTCCGGTGTCGGGCAGACCACGGGAGGTCACCATCTCACTGTGGGAGGTCAGGGGTGGAGGAATGTGAAGCCAATTGGGTCCATGAGTAAGTGTGTTTAATCAAAAGGGAAAGGGGTTTGAGTCAACTTGGGTCTAGTTTGGATTTAGGCTCATGGAAATGGGCTTGGGTCACTCTCAAGGTGGCTTAGGCTAGCGAAGGTTAACTTGATTAGTGTGGTCAAGTCCCCATCTTGTGTATTTAGATTAATTTTAGTTTTATGTGAGACATTAGAGTGATTAACCATTTTTTAGAGGAACCTGAAAGTGGATTCTCCTTTTGCCACTTAGGGAATGGTATATGACATGACTCTCATGACTCACTTATGGCTTGAATATGGTTTCATAGCTTGCACGTGGCTTGACTAGTTTTTATGGAAAAGAAATTTAGAATTTTTGGTATTTTGGTGAGGTGTTATCATCGAACCAAGTTTAGGTAATTTTGATCATGCATTTGAGAACTTAGGGTTTGATTTTAATTAAATGGTATGGGGGTGGTTTCATGTCATGGTGGATGGTGGGCTTTATTTATGGTTAAATTTTAATTTTGTGGGTGGGCTACTTGTGGGCTTTTAAAAATGAGTTATAGGTAATAAAAATGGGTTTGGATTTAATGATGATTTAAATCAATCATGGGTTTGATGAATTTTGAAAATTATAATGATGATGTTTAGGGCAAGAATTTGGTGAAACTGTTTTTGGCATATAGGTTCAATTTTGGCAGATTTTGGTTTTAGGGTAGACTTGGTATGAATTTGGATTTAAGCTCATGAAAATTAGATTTGAATTTGGAATTTGGGAATTTTGGTTTTAATTTAGATTTTTGGAGATTTTGACGGAAATTGAGAATTTTTGGGATTATGGGGACTTTTGATAAATTTGATGGACTTGGGTGGATTTGGGTGGCTAGGATTGGTCTTGGTGGATTTTTGAGTGAAATTGGGGATTTTGGGTAATTTTTAAAAATTTTGAGAATTTTTGTAATTTTGGGAATTTTAGACAATTTGAAAATTTTGGAGCTTAGGGTAACTTGGAGATTTGGGTGAATTTAGTGGCCATGATTAGTCTTGGTAAGCTTGAGATGGATTTGGGTGGTTTAGGTAGATAGTGAAGTGTAGAGAGGTAGATTAGGGTTCTTGTGAGTTGATGGGGGTGTGAATGACAAGTTATTTAGGGTTGCCCTAAAGCCTCATGACTATATAGGAACTCATTTGTTTAGTCTTCACATGTTGGTTCTAGCAATTCTAAAAAGAAATTGAAGGCTCGAGACCACCAGCGAGACTTCACAAAAAGAGTTAAAGAAGTGGTTATGATTTCTAAGAGGTGGGTCTCATCACTAGCCTTTTAGGATAGTCAATAGCAAAATCTTATGGCTATATCTTAAATCCTAAGAAGGAAAAAAACTAATCATCACAAAAAATGATCAATATATATACTCGTGCAACTTTCGACTTCGGCCATTAGGGTATAAAGACGACATTATAACTCATTACTATGACATACATGATCAACTACAATCTACGTGGTCCACAACTCATGCAGGTCACGACTGTGGCCCTTGCAGCCTACAAACGTCATTATCACTCACGACTATGACCTACATGATCAACTATGACCTACGTGGTCTAAAGTTTTTGCAACTCAAAACTCCGGCCTCTGCGGGTCACAGACGTCACTGCGACTCACCACTATGACCTATACGACCTATGTAGTCCTCAATTCCAACAACTCCCTACTACAAACTATATGACCAACTGACGCTCTTAGAATAATTATTTGCAACTCAATTGAATAATTACAGTTGATATGACAACAACAAATTCTCATCATGAGGCACGGATCTTGAAGCATGACACGAATCTCGATGCAATCTTTTAAGAAGAAACATTCAAATATTGATAAAAAATCATCCAGAGCTCCGATTTCAGCAAACTTATAGTCAAACTGAACGGCTCGAAGAAACAGACCCAATGATATCAAAACTAGTCCAATCCGAGTCAAATCAAGCCCATATAAAGTCAATTAACCACTTTTAGAAGACTTTCGGACACTGTGGAAGGTCAAATGGATGCCGAAGTTAGCAAGTTCATACTCGAATAGAGCGTCTCGACAAGACGAATCCAACGAGCCCAAGATCACTCAATTCTGACATCGTTAAAGCCATCAAATGCCCCTTAAACGCCGTCAGATCGAGGGGAGCCTTCTGAACCGTCCGATCGAAATGGTTGCATTAATTGCACCCAGAAGCCTATAAATAGACCCCAACTCTCACATGAGGGGGGAGGACCAAAAGAGAGAGTCTGAAGACTTGAGAAGAAGAAGCAGCTCTGCATCCTCGCCGACCGCCGTCGACCACCGCCGAAGGTCGTGGACCACTGCCGATCGCCGTGGACCACCGTCGATCGTCGACCACTACCATCATCCATATACCGTCAGTCGACGTTGTAATCTATATCATATAATTACCCTTTCCCGTCTGCGGGACGAGGGATTTCTGTAAACGTCAATCAATAGTGGATTCTCGCAACTAGGCCAGGCCCCGTGGTTTTTCCCTTTACGGGTTTTCCACGTAAAAACTTCTGGAGTCACTGCTTGTTTCTTATTTCATCTATGTGTGTGCTGAAATCTCGTACAAAGCTAAGACGATAATTTGTTACTCTACCGTCGCGAATTTTCTAGCACGCATCAGTTTGGCACCGTCTGTGGGAAACTCTCATTCCCATCACTGAAGTACTTGTTCAATTTTCCTACATGGAAAACAAGAATAATATTCGGGACAACGGAGCGACTCGCTCCAACACCCATCATTCTAGGAATCTGTCACGTAGTCAAGGGCGATATGTTTCTTCATCTTCCCGTCCTGGAACACGCTATCCTGCCAACGAGGGGGTTTCAGGTCCTTCTATGGAAGAACGCATGCGAAGAATGGAGGAAGCTCAACTGCAGATCTTACAATTTTTACGTAGGACCCAACAACCGTCGATGAATGAAAATCGTCCACCATTGAATCAGCGTCCTATGAGAAACATGCCCGGAAGAAGTCGTACCAGCCCCCCTCCCCAAGAAGGAACACTTCCCATACCAGGTCGTGATGCTGAACTCTTAGACACTGCAAGTTCCACCCATCCATCTCATGCAGTTCACCTAGCACCGCCACATCTCGCTACCATTCCAAATAATATCATCCGTAACGAATTATGTTGCCTCGTTCGAGAAGAGTTCCCCATTGAGAAAAAAGATCGCTTCCACACTCATCATAACATCAAGGAATCTTCTCCCTTAGCGAATGCGATCCTCCAACACCCCATTCCAATCGGCTTCAAGCCGCCGAACATCGACGCATATGAAGGGATAACTGATCCCTATGAACATATCGATCATTATAGAACCATCATGCACATTCAACGTGCCTCCGACGCGCTTCTATGTCAAGTGCTCCCTGCTACTCTTAAGGGACAAGCTCGGACTCGGTTTTACTCTCCGTGGGGGCATTGTAAACACCTTTAACAAGCTTGCCAAACTATTTCGGAACAGATTCATAGCAAATCGAAGGATCATCAAGGATTCATCTCATCTCTCGGGAATTCGTCAAAGTAAAGGAGAATCACTCAAAGACTACTTCCGCACGTTTTCTACCGAAGCCCGTCAAATTCCGTGAGTAGATCCGGCAGTTGCTAGGGGAGTCTTTCTGGGGGACTCCGCCCAGACCCTTCTACTCATCACTTATGCGAGAGACAATTCATTCTTATGCCGACCTCAGTGCACCGTGTTGAGGCACAAATCTCCGCAGATGAGGCCATCATTGCTCACAAGGAACAATTTGAGCGATTGGGGCAAGCGTAAGAATAACGTTGAGGATACCAAAATTTCACAAAGAAAAAGTTTAAACCACAGGGGAATCACGAGCAACGATCGAAAAAGAATACACGCCACTCAACACGTCTCGTGTTAACATCTTAATGGCCATCAAGGATGAAGATATTGTCAAGTGGCCAAAGCCATTAAGAAATCCAAATGGTGGATACCAGTCTCAATATTGTCATTTCCATCGTGCAAAGGGACATTCAACGTAAAAATGTTTTCAATTAAAGGAAGAAATCGAACGTCCGATACGCCAAGGACATCCGGGTCGCTACTTACAAAAACAATGTGAGGGAAACCGCAACGTAATCGTTGGAATTATCAAATGAGAAGTATACTTCCAACTCATCTTATCCGAGTAAAACCGGCTTATAAACTCTTAATTTTAACAAAATCTTCATGTGGTTTTAAAATTTCATTTCATTTAAATTTTTTTTTAATTTTCTCATGAAAGAATTTTGTGTAGAAAGTCCTCTTGATGAAAAGAGGTGTTATACCCCTAGAAGTCGAGCCCAAGAGGCAAGACTCGACGGGAAGATACGGTACTCCTAAAAGTCAAGCCCAAGAGGCAAGACTCAATGAGATGCTACCATGCCCCTGGAAGACGAGCCCAAGAGGCAAGTCTCGATGGGAAGCTAGTAGTGGACAAGGTCCTCACTAGAAAGACTCCATGAGAGCAAGTGGTTGACAGGGTCTCCACTCAAAGACCTCAGTAGGCTACAAGCCTCAGAAGGCACAGGTACATCAAAGACCTTGGAAGGCTATAAGCCTCAGAAGGCACAGGTACACTCAAAGACCTCAAACGGCTACAAGCCTCGAAGGCACACGTACATCAAAGACCTCAGCAGCTACAAGCCTCAGAAGGCACAGTACACTCAAAGACCTCAAACGGCTACAAGCCTCAGAAGGCACACGTACATCAAAGACCTCAGAAGGCTACAAGCCTCAGAAGGCACAGGTACACTCAATGACCTCAGAAGGCTACAAGCCTCAGAAGGCACAGGTACACTCAAAGACCTCAGTAGGCTACAAGCCTCAGAAGGCACAGGTACACTCAAAGACCTCAGAATGCTACAAGCCTCAGAAGGCACGGATACATCAAAGACCTCGAAGTCCGCGAGCCTCGGATGGTACCGGCTCATTTCAAGCTCCTATAAGGCATAAGCCCGAAAGGGGATAACCTCCGAAGACGAACCACAAAAAGACTTTCGTTTGATTGAGAAGCCACAACAACCGTGGAAAACGCAAAGAAATACATTGTTATCATCTACAAATGTCACATCAGATGATTAAAAATATTACAAATATCAACATATAATTGCACAAGGGCCACAACAAATCCACTCATCTTCGAGTAGAGTCAACATCGCCTCCCCAAAACTCTAGTACTTCTGATAATCATTGGGAGAGCACTGTATATCATCGTTACCACATATGCAAGAAATCTTCCCCTGAAAGCGCGATGGGAAAAATACAGCATCTTTTCATCACCTTTATAACGTGCAAGAGTGGCACAGAAATCTCCTCCAGAATACGCAGCATCAAGTACACGATCTGCAACACTCTGCCACAATGCGTCACTGCAATACATCGCCCCGCCTTGACGCCCCGCGGCAATGCGACATTCCGCGGCAACACATCGCTGAAACGGCATGTCGCAACGAGCCACAGCTACACGTTGTTGTATTAAGCCACGCCACCTCGACGAGCCTTCGCAACACTCCGCCGCGACGCTTCATCGCAACGCGTCGCCCCAACGCATCACTACGATGCATCACTGTGACGCACCACTGCAATGCGACACGGCCTGCAGCAACACGTCGCCCTAACTCCTCATTGCAACGTTATGCGCCACAGCGCCACCGCCACATGTCGCTGTGTTGTGTCGCTCTGACACGCCGCCGCAACACTCTGTTGCGACGCGCCACCGCAACGCCCCGCCGTGTTACCCCGTCGTGAGGCTTCGTCGCAATGCCCCGTCGTGAGGCTTCGTCGCCGCAACGGTTTGCCGGAACACTTTGCCGCAACACTTCGCCGCAAGGGTTTGTGGCAACACTTTTCCGCAACTCTGCACTGCAACTCTTCGCCGCAACTCTTCGCCGCAATTCTTCACCGCAACTCTTCGCCGCAACTCTTCGCCGCAATTCTTCACCGCAACTCTTCGCCGCAACTATTTGTTTCTATGCAAATCTTTTCCGCAACACGGGATGTTTTTCTCCTTCTCCTCACTTGTGATTTTTCCCCTCATCCATGGCCTCTATTTATATGCTTGAGATGAGGCAAAACATTTAAAAATAATAATAATGATAACTTTTCATTTCATATTCCTTTAATTTTTCAAATTCCACATTTATAACATAGAATCAATTGGAATCATTAAATGAAAAACTTTTTATTTCATTTTTTTTTTATTTTTCAAATTCTAAATGTATGACAAATAAATTAATTGGAATCATATATAAAAATAATAATATAAAAAAAATAATAATAAATAAAAACTTTTCATTTTTGACCCTTCAAATTTCGCATTTATATTTGAAATTAATTAAAATCTTAAATACAAAACAACTTTTCACATTCTTTATTTTAATCCTTTCATAATTTTATCATTATAGCTTTCCTCTCAATGCTTCGGTTCCCTATTCGCTTAGCCTCCCTGAACTGGTTCAGATTCTATTAAAAAATGGCTAATAAAAAAGATTTTAATCTTCCCCTTGGAGAGGATCGAACTCCGCCCCTCCCAGCTCCAAATAAGGGACGCAGCCACTTAGCTAAGCTGATTTTCTTGCATGAGATATAACTTTATATTATACTAACATTGAATATGGCTGATTATTATATATATATATATATATATATATATATATATATATATATATATATATATATATATTTATTTATTTATTTATTTATTTATGAAGTTATATATCTATACACTCACACACGCGTGCTCCAGACTTTGATATTTTCGGACTACAAATATGTTGTTGCCCGAAAATAGGGGGGCAACTGATATGACAACAACAAATTCTCATCATGAGGCACGGATTCTTGAAGCATGACACGAATCTCGATGCAATCTTTTAAGAAAAAACATTCAAATATTGATAAAAAATCATCCAGAGCTCCGATTTCAGCAAACTTATAGTCAAACTGAACGGCTCGATGAAACAGACCCAATGATATCAAAACTAGTCCAATCCGAGTCAAATCAAGCCCATATCAAGTCAATTAACCACTTTTAGAAGACTTTCGGACACTGTGGAAGGTCAAATGGATGCCGAAATTAGCAAGTTCATACTCGAATCGAGCGTCTCGACAAGACGAATCCAACGAGCCCAAGATCACTCGATCTCGACATCGTTAAAGCCATCAAATGCCCCTTAAACGCCGTCGGATCGAGGAGAGCCTTCCGAACCGTCCGATCGAAATGGTTGCATTAATCGCACCCGAAGTCTATAAATGACCTCAACTCTCACATAAGCGGAGAGAGGACTAAAGAGAGAATCCGCACTCGAGAAGAAGAAGCGACTCTCGCATCCTCGCCGACCGCCGTCGACCACCGCCGATAGCCGTCGACCACCGCTGAAGGTCGTGGACCACTGCCGATCGTCGTGGACCACCGTCGATCGTCGACCACTACCATCATCCATATACCATCAGTCGACATTGTAATCTATATCATATAATTACTCTTTCCGTCTCGGAGACGAGTGATTCGTAAGCGTCGATCAATAGTGGATTCATCGTAATCGCTAGGCCGCGTGGTTTTCCCTTTACGGGTTTTCCACGTAAAAACTTCTGGAGTCACTGCTTATTTCTTATTTCATCTATGTGTGTGCTGAAATCTCGTACAAAACTAAGACGATAATTTGTTACTTTACTGTCGCGAATTTTCTAGCACGCATCAACAGTTATGGTTATCAATTATGATTTCTACGACAAACTGATGCTACAGTCATTGTCTAAAACACTCAGGATAAACTACTACATTTTTGACAATCAATTATGACACTTATAATCTCCTGCTACCAAGAATTATTCAATATTCTACCGTTGTGAATTTTGTGGTATGACATCATGCCCTAATTTTTTAGGACACTCTTTAAAATTTATTACATTTTAATGGAGTCAAAATTCAAATTAAGATTTATTGAGGTCAAACTAGATGATTTTTTAAAATTTATAGCGGTCTAATTCCCGAACTTATCTTGTTTAATAAGCGCTTCGTAATCCGCAAGGGGCGGCGTATCTCAAGGTTTTGCAATGAAGATTTTGGACCCCACCTTCATTAAATTTATAATTCAAATTTATTAAACTATTAATTATACTTGAACCGCTGTTTGGGACCATCCCCAGCGACCAACCTTCCCTGCACTGAACTTCATTTGAGTGGGTCGCAATATAGGGCCTAAACATGGTTACTTGCCAAAAGCAAATGGAGTTTGATATTTGAGCAAAGCAGCTGATCCTTCCTCGAAAGGTCCGACGATTATTGCGGTAGGGCCCACGAAAGGCAGGTACTTGTCGTGTGGGATAAGCCATGACGCATTCACATTAGAAGAAAGCCGGAAAAAATTAGCATAATTAATTACAAAGGAGTCGAACGCATAAAACAAATTAAACTTGCGGCTCCTTTGATTGATTAGAGGCGGTTGCATACACACACAAATTGCAAAATTTTAAAGAATAATTATATATGGAGATTAATAACATTGTTATTTACAGATCAAATTTGTAGGTGAATTTTAAATCATCAAATCGATGCATTTATGCATTTATGCATTTATGAAGATCAAATCATTATGAATTTGATATAGATGAAAAATATGAGCTGTGATTTTATCATGATTTTTTATATTTGAGTGAGAATTTCAAAAACGGATGAAATATAGTGTTTGATTTATAAACAACAATGTATGGGGATAAATTTATTCTATTTAAAACATACAAATAAATAAAATGAACAACACAATTAAAGATAAAGTTTTTTATTTAATTATCAATGATAAATTGAAATATATTACAAACATTTCAATCTATTTTGCATATTTTGATAATGTTACATAACAGCTTCATTCGAAACTAAATCAAAGACTTTTTGTTCAATGTACGGTACGAGACATTCATTAAGCCAGTCATTAATTATTCGACTATGCAATCTATTGTTTATAATTTTCACTGCAGAGAATGTTCTTTCAATTGTAGCAGTACCAACTAGTAAAGTTAATGCCAAGATAAAAAGTCTATAATGCACACCATCATTCTTTGTTTAAACCAACTATTTTACAATATTAGCAATACCATTTAGAGATGAGAATTCAACACTACTGCGCACATCAATGACATAAGTGGATAGTTTATGCTATAAAAAATATTAATTAAAAAACATCTTTATTCGTTGCATACTTGTAATCAAATGAGCATCTTGATAAGAGAAATCGAATGAGTCTAAGATTACTCAATGTCAAAAATCACTATGACACTTAAATGTTGAAAGAATAGCATATAATCAAATGAATCAACATAAACTATCTGATATAGTATTATGGAATTTCTACTAAATTTGCTAAAATGTTATTCAAAATTTTTAAAATACCCTGAATCACCATACAATGAGGGCTAACTCAAAGGAATAATGCTTAGAAATCTTAAGAATTTTATTTTAATTATTACTTGATACTGACGATTACTGCTAGCAATCAACTTTTTTTTTAATAAAAGAACACTTATGACTCTAATTTTATTGCTCCAAAATAAAAAGTACACAACCGAGAAAAATGTCCTTAAACACACCAACCCTACAAAACCCAAAAAGAAAATAAAAAACAGAGTCCTTTTTCCAAAAAAGAAAAAACTACAACTCAACACGACACGACAAACCAACACAAGACAAAAACACAACTAACAATCTAAAGAAACTAAATAATATAAGAAACCAGGTAATAAATTCGACACAACAGGATCCCTTAATTGCGTTCCAAACTTAGCGATCCAATCAGCTACCAAGTTGAATTCTCTCTTAGTATGACTCTAAATAAGATCAAGTCCAAAAGCAAGCAAATTAATCCTTTAACCTGCAATAATATACTCTAGTGGCAACTAAGACTAAATTTACAAATATTCAAAAGACACAAGGAGTCAATTTCCATAATAATGTTAAAGCAACACATTTTTTTTGCAATAAGAAGTGCAAAAATTATAGCTTCCGCCTCAGCTACTAAAGGAGACAAAGCTACAAGTGGAGCAGCAAACCAATAAAGCACAATACTATTTCAATCTCTGCAAATATTGCCAATCCCAGCAATCGAAGATTTCCAAGAACCATCAAAATTGATTTTAATAAAAGGAGCAGGCAGTTTAGACCAGACTACCCTACTTAAGCATATATTCGAAAACTGTAGCTTAATATTAAGATTAATAGCAATATAACAGATGTAATTATTGTTAATATGCTTAATATCATTAACAGATAAACATTTGTAAATATAAGAATAAATTTGGCAAATGACATGTTTAGTATTAACATAAATACCATTAAATTTTACATTATTACTTAATAACCAAATAAACCAAACAACAATAGAGGGAATAACATTTAAAAAAGGGTGTCCTCTAATGTTCTAATCTCTAAAAATATCCAACACATAGTTATAACATGAAACGAGTCGATTCGACCACATAAAGCAAAAATAATATTCCAAATATCATAAGTAAACCTGCAGTTACTGAAAATATGCATAATAGATTTTGAACTATTCCTACATAAATAGCATCTAGAGACTAGTCTCAGACCTTTAAGTTTAAGAATATCATTCATAGGAATGCAATTGTGAAAAAGTCTCCAGCTAGAGAAAGAAATAGAAGGTTGAAGCCATTTATTCCAAATCCATGAAAGATCAAAACCCGGGGGAAACATCTCTAAAGAAGTAAAAGTTTTAGTAATAGATTCTCCTATCTTACCTTTAATTTTAGGAATATCATCTTTATCAGCATTAAAGGGAATATTAGAAATAAATAAAACATCTTTATAATGAACAATGCAGCTCAGCTGGGATAAATTCCAAGAGGAATGATCCCATAAATCCCTTACCATAATACTAATATCATGAGGCCCTCCATAGAAGCTAGCAAGAGGACCATTTGTGGTCCATTCATCATACCAAAATGAGACATTCCCTTGGCCAATGTCCCAACAAATTAAATTTTCAACTTGATTAGAAACTTTCAGCATTTCTTTCCAAACATAAGAATCAAATTTAGAAGGAGTAATATCCAAAGGATGTGTAATACCACAGTACTTAGCATTAAGAAGAGAAGCCCAAATAGAATTATTCTGTCTAAAATGAAACCATAACTTCATAAAATTAAACTTTATAGAATCAGAAAGCTTACGGAAGCCCAAACCACCACAGGTGGTGGGTTTACAAACTTTCTCCCAACTTTTCCAATGTAAGCTCTTTTTGTCACAACCATCCCACAAAAAACTATTAAACAAAATTTTCAACTTTTTAATAATAATAATAGACATATTCATAACCTGTATAATATCCAGGGGTAAAGAAGTAATAGTACTCTTAAGAAGTGTAATACGCCCACCAAAAGAAAGAAATTTATTCTCCAAAGAGTGAAGCTTCCCTCTAATCTTGTCCAACAAATTAGCAAAAAAAAAAAAAAAAACAGTTCTTTTAGCTTTCTCATCAACTTCTTTTATGCTAGCAATCAACTTCACCTTGTCATCTCTACTCATTTTTGTTTCCCTAACTATTATCATCTATTCATTGACATCGGTTAGTCATTGTTTTCTCAATTATTTGATTATGTTCACTCAACAATTGTAGCTCTTCCACCGTCATCAAATCATTATCAACACTTTCAACTCTTCTCCAACATTGTCAGTCACATCCATGAAAGGTCAAGCATATGTTCTATGCCCTGTAACCCTCTTTAAGAATAAAACATAGACCTTTATAATTTTCATTTATAGTGTGTCATTATATGTAGGCTAAGCCCGATGTTTATTCCACCCGTAACTTTTTTTTTTTAAATATCTATTTGTGCTAATTCTTCATACAAAGATAAATACATTCCTTAACACTATTGATGCAAATAAATGATTCAGCATTTAGAATTAGAGGCGTGCATTTAATCAAATTAAATTATTTGATTATAGAATAGCTGAATCAATCTATTTTGATTCTAATTCCACCTTAACTTTTCTATCACGTATTCTATAGTAATTAAAGAACTTGTCGATTTGATCTATATTTGATTAAACTGATTTTTTTTCCATTTTTATCCAAGAAAAGTTAGTATTTTTACAAAAGCTAACAATTAAATATTTGGTGGCGAGATTCGGCTGAAATAACAAAATTTAAAAGATTAATATTTTAAATTCGAAAACATGAATCAACTGGTCGTTGTAGTATAGTGGTGAGTATTCCCGCCTGTCACGCGGGTGACCCGGGTTCGATCCCCGGCAACGGCGTATTATCTTTTTATTATTTTAAGGAAATTTTTATTTTATTTATATTTATGTTGTTGCGGTCATTATCCAATCCGTATGATTAAATCAATTGTTTTTTGCACGGCGCAGTTACATTCATACCACCTAATTTTATTGTATTTACAAGTCTAACTTTAAATTTAGTTTTTAATATAAAAAAATCACTTAAAAAATTATGGGCAAAATTTTTAAAGTAACTTATTTTATTTTATTTTTTTTTAAATCAACATCTGAAAAATTTTTTACTAATGTGATGACTTGTAAAAAAAAAAATTTTTTTTTACTCTACAAAATTATTGTAATTTCTCGTTGTATTTTAATGACAATCCTTCGAAGATCTTAGATAGTTATAGAAGAAAGATACTGTATATCATAAGAAAAAAATGAAGGATTTACATAAATACCACTTCAATTATTATGTCCTTATATACATAGCAACTAAACTTTAATTTTTACATGTATTTATACATAAAAATATGTATTTGACTCTTATAAGTTAAAATGAAACTAATTTATGTGATAAAAAAAAATTGAAAGATGTAAATGTTAGAAGGCAATGTTTGGGTGTTTGATAGGTAAATACCTAAGAATTGGGTGGTATGTATGTAAACGCCTTAAGAAATATTAAAAAACACTAATTTAGGTTGATTACGAGCAAATTAATTTTTTGCTTTTTTATTCAGACAAGAAACAGTAAAATCTGCTTATTTAAAATATATATGGTAACAGTTTTTCTCGTTAAGTTCTACTGTTCATTTGAAATGACGACTTGAAATTCCAGCCGTGTGACGACTGCTTTGAGCGGATGATCAGTGATGACCCGGATCAGATGTATATGGAAGTAGAGTCTAAGCCAGCTGGCAGAAATGATTAGAGCAAAAGTTAATTTCTCCATGATACGATACCTGATCTCGGCACGTCTAAGGACTCGACTGATATAATAAATTGGGAAAAACCAAAATTCATATCGGTCCATGAGCTTAAATCCAAATTCATATCAAGTCCACTCTAAAACCAAAATCCACCAAAAATTGAACCCATATGCGAAAAACAGTTTCACCAAATTCATGTCCTAACCATCATCAGGATATTTTCAAAATTCATCAAACTCATGGTTGATTTAAATCCTTATCAAATCCAAACTCAAATTAATTACCCATAACTCATTTTTAAAATCCCACAAGAAGCCCAACAACCAAATTAAAATTTAAACTTAAAATAAAGCCCACCATCCACCATGACATGAAACCGCCACCCATACCATTTAGTTAAAATCAAACCCTAAGTTCTAAATTGCATGATCAAAATCACCTAAACTTGGTTCCATGATAACACCTCACTAAAATACCAAAAATCCTAAAACCCTTTCCCATGAAAAATAGTCAAGCCACATGCAAGCCATGAAACCTTATTCAAGTCATAGGTGAGACATGAGAGTCGTGCCAGTCACCATTCCCTAAGTGGCAAAAGAAAAAAACCTCTTTCAAGATCCTCTATAAAGTGCTCAACCACTCAATTGTCTCACTTAAATCTAATTAATCTAAACATATAAGATGGGGACTTGACCACACTAATCAAGTTGATCACACCTTGATAGTTCCTAAGCCCATTTGCATGAACCTAAATCCAAGCTAGATCCAAGTTGGCCCAAACCCCTTTCCCTTTTGATTAAACACACTTACGACCCAATTGGCTTCACAATTCTCCAACCCTGACCTCCCACAGTGAGATGGTGACCTCCCCTGGTCTGGCAGGCCACCCTAGCCACTGGAAAACCTAAGGCTGAGAAGTAATACCATGGGTCAAACTCAAAATATCACCCATCCAATGAGGCTCACTCCAATTGGATGCATACCATAGTCTTCCCTCCACCTATGCGACCCTTTTCACCCGCTGGCCAATCCAATTGAGCTACACGTCCGAGCTTATAAATAGGACATCCTCTCAAGGCTAAGAGAGGTGAATGCATAAACTTTAGGAAAACTCTACCAAATTATTTCCAAACTTCCATTACAATCATACTAAGCTCATCCAATCATTTTTAGTTTTTCTTCCCCACCGAGGAAACCTAATTTCAAAGCATAAAACAAGGATATTTTTGGTCATTTCATCAACTCCACTAAACTCCAAATTGACCATTCCAAAAGCTTCACCACACTTTAGAAACACTTTCTCAATCAAAATCCCTCTCTCTCTCGAGCCCTCTAACTTAACCCTAGACTAAACTTGACTTACCATTTGGTCTAATTCATACTTGGGCTCCACCATAGATGAAACTAACACTTGGAGGAGGTTCATTGATGCAAGGCGAAGCTTCTTACCCAACCCAATTAAAGCCTCACCTCTTGGGCAAACATATAAAATCAATACTCCTATTTTTGCCTCAGTTTAGAACTTTGTGAAAGAAATGAACAATCAATGTCCAACTAGTTGTATAGATTACATCTCATTTAAATGAATATGTAGAAATAAACTGCACTTAATTTGGTTGAGTGTTAGCGAGATCTCAGGCTTAAAAGATAGGCAGTTCACGGGTTATGAATCAGTTGGGAAGATGAATGGATGTCGTCCATTTGCGTGTATTTGAAACGAGATGCCCAAATCGGGTCAGACGAAGAAATGAAGGGGTATCCGCGTGTGATGGGGTAGCTGAGGACTAAAACCCGACGAATCACCTGATGACATGTGGGGGCTTCGAGGATGTTAAGGATGACGTGGCGCTGACGTGGTTAAATAACAAAATAGGGTATTTTTTCATTTAATTAAATACAAAAACTTTAAAAATCATACCTGGGTGTAGAAAAATCATAAAATAAAATAAAAATATCTAGTGCTCCGTGAACAGAGGAGAATATTATGGACAAAAAATTAAAAATATTTATTTAATATTAAGTTATTAATTAATTAAACAACCCATAAATTAATTAAATCATAAAAAATAAAATATTTCTCATATATATATATATATATATACATATATATATATACATACATACATATACATACATACATACATACATACATACATCAATATGAATCTATGTATGTGTGAATATACATAAATATAAAAATATATCTTATCAATATATATATATATATATATATATATATATATATATATATATATATATATATATATATATATATATATATATATATATGTATGTATGTGTGTGTGTGTGCGCGCGCGCGCGTGTGCCACATTCCTCGTTCATTTGGTGGCGGGGTCACTGCAAGTCCCCTTTGGCAAGTGTTCGATCCCTACCGTGATGTGTGTGAGTTCGAATTACAGGCACATGGCGTCAGACCCTCATCATTGGGTTGTAGTGCATAAGAAAATCGGTATTTGGGCCTCTGCCAAATACCGATTTCTTTCAAAAGAAAAAATATGTATATGTATATATATCTATATATGTATATGTATACGTGTATATCTAGTTTTGTGTCACACACACACAATCACGCACGCACGCACACACGGGCGCTCGCGCGCGCGCACACACTCACATATATACATATGGGTGTTGAAGTGCCTGTGACCTTGCAAAAATGCTCTTATATCGAGGTGTTCGGCATCGAGACGCTGAGGAAATAACATCTCAGCATTATAAAGATAGTGTCGAAATTTTGTGAAGGCATTGTTGACGCACTACAATCGCAAAAATTAATCTAAAGAACGCTAAGATGTAAATACCTAGAATGTAGTTTTGATGTATCATAACGATAGCACTGTGGCACGAGAGGGCAGCACCGAGGCACTGTGTCCCTAAGATGAGTGGGAAAATTCTCATCTCTTTTTGAAAGACTAAGGGTGCGTTTGGTACAAATTATCTGCTGCGGTGGCGTTTTCAAAACGCCAGAAATCTGTTTGGAAAGCAAATTTAACCAGATTATCCTAAATCGTGATTCCTCGGATTATCTAAATTTACGTTAGTCGCGGATCGCGGGGTCCTACCCACGATCCGCGATTCATTTCCTCATTTCCGCTGTTTGCCCCTAGCCCGTCTCCTTCCCCGCGCCCGTCTCGCGATTCGTCTCCGTCCCTCGCGTTCGTGCCTCGCCTCGCCTCGCGTCCATCTCCTCGATCGTCGCCTCGCGTCCATCTCCTCGATCGTCGCCTCGCCTCCATATGCAATCCGCAAACAGCCATCAAATGAATGATTGTCGCCTCGCTTACCGCAGAAGTTTTCCGTTTGCACGATGGGGAAATCCATCGTCGCCCTTCTTCTGTTCGATCTTCTTTCTTCCTCATTCGCTGCCCAATCTAGGTATTTTCGTCCCTTTCCCCTGTCCCATTTTCTAAGCCCTAAATTTTCTTATTTTCTTTTATTGAACTATTTTAAAGGATTATCTTTAATTTTGCAGTTCACTGGATGGATACACCATCATAGGCCGCATCAAGATCGATGGTGAGTCTCATTAGTTTTTATTTGCTTCAATTGATATTTTGTTTAGGATCTAGCGGTAGCTATGCTGGATCGTTTCCGTTGTACTTTAATGAGACGATGGGTTTTTTAAACGAGATTTTTTGTGTTTTGTTGAATCACATATGGATGCCGTGATTTCAATCATTAACACAAGAAGCGTATTTAGAAAATAAAATCAGAATTCATTAGAGTGATACTTGCCTCCTCATTCCTTTGAGTCATATCTTGGTCTTCTGGGGTAGATTTTGTCTTGGAGATGATACAGTACCAATTTTTGATACATTCCTTTGAGTCCAATAAACTTACCTCATCCTTTTTATTCCTTTCCAATATCTCCAAGTGGAGTATTTATAGATGCACAATTATCTCATTAAAACTAATTTCTAACTAATTAAAATTTTCTAACTTTATACAATAACTGAATATGATAATGTCCTATCATTACCCATCTCTTCTAAATGCCCTTGTCCTCAAGGTCAACAAACGATTTTAAGTGAATTGGCTTGAGTTCAAAATAGATAGAAATTTGATTTGAACCAAACAGTTTAACAGTTTATTCATTTCAGGGGCATAATAGTCATTTATCCACAATCACTGCAAATAGTTTGTTTTCCAAACGCTCAAACCAAACAGACAGACAGATTATCCAGATCAGCTACTGATCAGCAGATTATCAGAATAATCTGCTTATCCTGATAATCTGGATAATCTGCAGCTGCGCCAAACAGACCCTAAACATATGTGGGGATGGTGTCAAGCCGACGTCTCACAAAAAATTCACAAAAAATTGTACCAACATAATATAGAGCTAATATGTTTGACGAAATGGAGTTCTAAGCTTTAAAAATTAGAGTTCTGTTGAATTTTCATTAAGAAGGGGAAAAAAATAGTCTTATAAATTGGAAAATGGAAGTTATAACCTTTTTCGCTCATGATGTAATTTAATGTAATATTCAGGTAATGATTAGAATAATTTTATGATTTATTATGCAATTAAATTTGTGTTGTTCATTTTTTTGTAAGAGTATTATTTTTGGACTAAAAAGAATCCAACACTTGTAAATAAAGAGTACAAGATACATCATTCAGCAGAAAGGGGGCCATGACAAACGAGACTACCCTCAAAATTATAAAATCGATCCCAAATAATTTTTAAAATAAATTCAATTTTATTTATATTTATATTATCGCGGTCGTTATCCAATCCGTATGATTGATCAATTCGTTTTTTGCATGGCGCAGTTACATTCATGCCACCCAATTTTAATGCATCTATAAATCTAATTATAAATTTAATTTTAGTATTTATATCACTGAAAATTTTCATATAAAAATACCACTGCAAAATTCATAGGCAAAATTTTAAAATATTATTTTTTATTTTTTTTTAAATCAATATCTGAAATTGAAAATTTAAATAGATAATGTTATCCCGTAGCTTAAAATGCTGCTGATGTGATAGACGTGTAAAGTTGTCGTTTAGAAATCATAGATAGCTTCCTCGTTGTATTTTAGGGTCTGTTGCGGGCAACTGTAGCTTATTGAATAATCTGCTGATAAGTTAATTAAAAATAATCTGCTGATAAATTAGGTGCGGTGGCTATTACAAAATTTTATTTTTTTTTTGAAAAGTCAGACTGTAGCCAGAAAGCCACCACCGCACGCACCTAGATAGGTGCGGTGTGAAAAATATGTTTTTGCGTTTTGAAAACGCATAAGCTACCAAAATGTAGTTTACCCAAACACGTCAGGTGCATTTTCAAAACGTCACTGCATCAAATAAGCTGTCCAAAACGGACTCTTAATTGTAGTCCTTCGAAGGCCTTAGATAAAGTTATAGACGGAAGACAAATTGTATAACATAAAAAAATAAAATAAAAAATAATAAAAAAAATTAAGGAATTACATAAAGACCAATTCAATTATTATGTTTTTATATACATAACATCTAAGTTTTAATTTTGACATATATGTCATGTTATTTATATATAAAAATATGTAATTCAGCTTTTAAAAGTTAAAATGAAACTAATTTTTATGTGATTAAAAAAAGTTGAAGATGTAAATGTTAGAAAGCAAAATTTGGGTGTTTGATAGGTAAATACCCAGGATTTGGATTGTCTGTATGTAAATGCCTTAAGAAATATTAAGAATATTAATTTAGGTTGATTAAGAGCAAATTAATTATTTGCTTTTTTATTCAGAGAACAAAGAGCAAAATCTGCTTCTTTAAAATATATATGTTAACAGTTTTACTATTAATTATTTTGATTCAAAATCCACTCACCGTGAAAGGATACGTAGAAGATGTCAAACTCACTAAGTTTTAACGCCAATTTGAAATGTCGGCCAAAATATTCTGGCCGTGTGAGGAACTGCTTTGAGCGGATAATCAGTGATAACCCGAATCAAATGCATTTGGAAGTATGGTCGGGGCCTTCTGGCAAAAAATGATTAGAGCAAAAGCTAATTTCTCAATGAGACGATACCTAATGTTGGCACCTCTGAGGACATGATTGAGTAGTAAATTGGGAATTATTTTCTGAATTCTTCTCTGAAAAACACGGAGCTCATAGCTTCTGGTCCAACTCCTATTGAGAGTGAGAGTTTCTCGTTTGGCTTCGGATTCCAGAGAAGTGGTGGAGATGTTAAAGACTTCTTCAAATTTTCAAAGGCCTGCTCGCATTCGACATAATACTAAAAAAATTTAGTTCTCCGTAGTGTGCGGAAGAATGTTGTACATTTATCACCCAAACTTGAAATAAATCAGCAAAGGGCTGCTATCCGACTGATTAATTATTTTATTTTTTTGGTGTTGCGAGGAGAAGGTATGTCTAACAAAGCTTCGTCCTTTTCAGAATTGGCTTTTATGTCACAGGAGTTAAGGGATAACCATGAAATTTCCTTGTTGACGCTGCCATAGTAAATTTTTTAGGGTTAAATTTCATATTGTACATTCTAAGGATTCGAAAGATTTCTTTTAAATCACTAATGTGATGTTCAGTCAATTACTCTTAACTAACACATCCTCAAAGCACACTTCAACATTCTTTCCTTTCTGATTAGAGAATATTATATTAATAACTCGCTGATATGTGGCCCCATCATTTTTAAACCCGAAGAGCCTTACATTATAACAATAAACTTTCTCACTAGTAATAAAAGCCATTTTTTCTACATCGATCAATTACATCTTTATCTAGTTGTAGCCGAAGTAAGCATCCATAAAGCTCATCATTGCATATCCAATAGCAGCATCCACGAGAAAGCCGATCTTGTGCAGCGGGTAGCTATCTCTTTGGCAGGCGGCATTTAGGTTCATAAAATCTGCACTCATTCTCCACTTGTTAGACTTCTGAACCATCACAACATTTTTTATGCTCAGGTTGAAGATTGGACCTCCAGATTGTAACCAACCGCTTTCAACTTCATTAACTCCTCAAGAGTCGGCTCGACAAAGGCTCTATTTGACGACCATAGTTTTTGCTTCATGGGTCGAATGATCAGGTTGATGTTCAAAAAGTGGCAGGCGATGTCGATCAAAATTCTCGACATTTTCGCTGCTGTCTTGGTGAAAACGTCATAGTGCTCGCACAGGATCTAAGATAACAAGTTTTTGTGACCTGGATTAAAGTTCTTATTTATCGGAAAAATTTTAATAGGTTCATCAGTTGAGGCGAGAATTTCGAGAGTGGCCACGTTGGCCTCATGGCCCCCTCCCGTTGAATCTGGATGTCCAATTGCTCCTGCTCCACACTTTCGACACCAAAAACTTTTCAGAAGTCAATCATCATCTGATTTTTTAGTTCTTGAATTTGTTGTTGCATAAATTTGTGGGTGCACTCTATGTTTGCAGTGTTTCTGAATTTGTTAGGTCATATATCAGAAATTTGGAGTCTCTTGGAATGAAGAGGTGTGTCTCCTGGTGAAAAGGAGTGTCTCTTGGAAATTAGTAGGTTGGGGGAGCAAGAGCGTTTTAGTAATTTATCTATGGGTTTTTTATTTATAAATAGATGTGTAATCCTATGGAGATGAACTGAACTATAGTAACGCCTCTAAAATAGTGAATTCGTCGCTCTGCTCCCGAGGACGTAGGCATGTCTTTGCCGAACCTTGTTAAATCTCTGTGTTTTCTTCTGTTTTATGTCGATTCTTGCTTTTTCTTCGCCCTAAATTTCACAACAATTGGTATCAAAGCGAGGTTCTAGGGTAGAGAATATCGACACAGGGAATAAAAAGAATTTTGAGATTTGGTTTGGGCAGAGGAGGGAGTTTGGTTTAGGCGCGATAGAACAAAGGAATTCCGGATCCGGACAGGAGCAGATTAGGCAGTTGGACCGGACTTCTGGAAAAGTTCGGTGCTGCAGGAAGGAGGCTTTGCCGCAGAAACAACAAGGTTTCCGGTAGATTCCACGGGCGAGAGGATTCTCGACATTCGGCGAAGAGGCGAGCGTTCTGCGGGTCAGGGCTTCAGAGCAGGTGCGCGACAGGGCAGTTCTCGGCGGAGGCTCGTCGCAGGAGCATTCACGGTTCATCGTAGCGTTCGCGGCAGTTGGTAGGTGGAGCAGTTCGCAGCAGTTGGCAAATCATGGGAAGGCACGAAAGGCCTGCGCGGTTTGGTGTTCACGAACATGAGAGGCAGTTCGGCGCGAACATCAACCAGGGCAGGCAGCTCCAAGCGAACAGTTCCCGCGTGCGCGATTCAGCAGGATTTCGCACGACAGTTCGCAAGTCAGGCGTCGCAAATGCGGAGGAGGCGACTGCTTGGGGGAAGGAGCTGCTATTGGCGCAGAAGAAAAGGTGCGAGTTTCGCAGATTGCTGTAGAAGGCGGATCACGGAAAGCAGCCAGAGGCGGACGGGGCGTGCTGTTGCGCCAAGCAGTTCCGCGGTAACTACTAGAGAAGTTGAGGGAGAAGTTCAGAACAGTAGTTCACGAACAAGAGAGCGCAATTGTCGCAGAGCAGGGCAGAGGAGCAGATCGACCAGTTCTGTGTACAAGAGGAGGCTCTTCCACGCAAAGGGGAGTTCGCGGCGACAGCCAAAATTGAAACATTGAGAGGAAAGGAATCTTCCATTTCCAGAAGGAATATTCCTCTGGCACAGGGACGTTTCCATTTCCACTGGAAGGAATATTCCTCTGGCACAAGGGCGTTTTTCGAGCAGGAAGAGAAGCTATTCGTTCGACGGTTTCAAGGAGAGCTTCGTGCGACAGGTGCGGGAAAGGCGGAGGACTTGGAGCAGGCGCTCGACAGAGGGTCTTCGGCGCGCACAAGAAAGTCGCGGGTTCAAGTGGAGTTTGCGCGACCAAGCGCGAAGGTTTTTCGGAGTTATTTTCGCGAATAGGCAGTTGGCCGAGGTGTTCGTATATTTGTCACTGGAAGAGTTGCGACATGTGGAGTTCGACTGAGGTGTTCACACTAACAGGAAAGAGCTTCGGGCAAATTGTTAGCAGTAGTTCAGTTGAATTTTTTGCGCGAACAGGAAAAGTGCTTCCTGTGAAAATTTTGATTCACGAATCACAGAAAAATTGCGGGAAAAATTGCTGCAATTGACAGAGAAAATTTTAAGTTTCTTTGAATTTATTTGTGGTGTGTTTTTTGTTTCGACAAAAGGCAGGAAAAATTCACTAAATGATTAATTTCAATTGGCAATGCTTGGTGCAAAATTCGAGATAGTGAAGTTCGATGGAACCTGGAACTTCGAATTGTGGCAAACAATGATGAAAGATTTGTTGGCACGACAAGGAATTCTGAAGGCATTTCGAGTAGAGTTCACTCTGTTGGATAATATGATGAAAATGCAGCAGGTATGATGACCAAACCATGTACTATCAACAAGTTCTTGTATTGCTTGAACTTATTGAATGTTTTCAATTGTTAGATGACATAGTTGACCAACCCACTTTGGTGTAAGACGCCGTGATGTATTTCTCCTAAGGGGCTGGATATTCGTCAAGGTGGAGATTTGTTAGGTATGGCTCAAATACCATAAATTTGAAGTCTCTTAGAATGAAGAGGTGTGTCTCCTGGTGAAAATGAGTGTCTCTTGGAATTTAGTGGGTTGGGGGTGCGAGGGTGTTTTAGTAATTTATCTATGAGTTTTTTATCTATAAATAAATGTGTAACCCTATGAGTATGAACTGAATTATCGTAACTCCTCTGAAATAGTGAATTCGCCGCTCTGCTCCCGAGGAAGTAGGCATATCTTTGTCGAACCTCATTAAATCTTTGTTTTTTCTTCAGTTTTGTGTCGATTGTTGCTTTTTTCTTCGCTCTAAATTTTCACAACTGAGTTGAGTTTCATCTTCTTGACATGTGTGTTCTACTTCTCCTTTGGGGCATGTTCACACTCACCGCACCAACTCTTACAATGTTGAATCATGATTTATCCTATAAAAATACCTCGAGGATAGAGCGTGAAGAAGAAAGCAAAGAAGAGAAAAAACTACCATGCAAAATGGACACATGGTACAAGAAAATCTTGATATAATGAGTTCTTTTAACGATGTGATATTTAAGGTATTCTTAATTGTTTTTTTTTTTTCCTCTTTTTTGCGTACTGTCAAAAGAAATTTTAGTTCTTTATTTATTCAATGATTGATTAAAGAAATGTGAGATATTATTGCATTTAAGGTAAACTTTCACTTGAAATGTATTGCAATGAATCATAAATTTATTTAATTGAAACATGTAAGAATTTTAGATGGCAACAATTATGTAAGAACTATCAAGTATATGAGACATAACTTACAATTTAAAAATCTTTGGGCATTTACATATATACCACATAATTCTTATTATTTGCATATCGAAGAGCTAAAATTTTTTATTTACATGCATAACACTCAAATCTTTATACACGCAACATAGATACGACTGATACATTTGAAAAGAAATATATATTTTCATGCATATATTAATTGCACGTGTTATAAATGTAAATATAAAAAATTAAGTGTTATGTATGTAAATACATAAGAAGTATGTGGTATTTATGTACATTTTTAAACAATCATGAGGCATGTACATGCATACCACACTATTTTATATATCTACATGTTTATAATCCAAACTTTCATATTTATATATATAACTAATAAAAGTATTATTAAGTTTCTATTTTCTAAATTTTCATATTTACTACAATTAAGCATTACAAATAGATTCTTTTGTAAAATTAAAATTATGCCATCTTATTTAATTAATACCCAAAATATTAATATCAAACATTGATTTCAAAGGGAAATATATATATATATATATATATATATATATATATATATATATATATATATATATATATATATATATATATATATATATATATGTAACACTCAATTCTTATGAATTGATGTATCTCACACATAAATTCCATATTTAGAGGCATAGCACTTTATTTATGTATGAAAAGTTGGATTTGATCGTTAAAAAATCTAATCAGTATTATTTCTTTTGATATGGAAGATTTACGTGCTATGTGTGTTAAAATGAAAGTTAGGTGTAGGACATTCCCTACTTGTTAGGCATAGCACTTTATTTATGCATCGATCAGGTACATCTTTATCTAATTGTAGATTGAGTAAGCTTCCAGAAAGCTCATCATTGTGTATCTAATAGCTGCATCCACGAGGGCAACAAATAGCTATCTTTTTTACATACTGCGTTCAAGTTCATAAAATCTGCTCACATTCCCCACTTCTTAGACTTTTGAACCATCACAACATTTTTGATACCTTGGTTGAATATTGGACCTTTTGAATGCAATCGACCTCTTTCAATTTCATCACCTCCTCACGAGTCGGCTTGACAAGGGTTCTAGCTGACGATCACAGCTTTTGCTTCACAGGTTAGACGATCGGGTTGATGTTCAACAAGTAGCGAGCGACGCTGATCGAAATTCCAGACACTTTCGTTGCTGCCTAGGTGAAAATGTCACGGTGCTCATGCAGGGTCTTGAAAATCAGTAAGTTTTTATGACCTGCATTAAAGTTTTTTACTTATTAGAAAAAATCGCCAGGTTCATCAGTTAAGGCAATAATTTCGAGGGTGATCTAGTTGGTTTCATGGTCCCCTTATCATTGAATCTGAATGTCCAGTGGCTCCTACTCCAGACTCGCCGCACCAAAAGCTTTTCGGAAGGAGATCATCATCTGATTTTTTAGTTCCTGAATTTGTTGTTGCACAATTTTTTGGGTGCACTCTATGTTTGCAATATCTCTGAGTTAAGTTTCTTTTTCTTGAAATGTGTGCTCTACTTCTCCTTTGGGAAATGTTCACGCTCTCAACACCGACTTTTAGATTATTGAATCCTGATTTATCCTATAAAAAATGCCTTGAAAGATAGAAAGCAAAGAAGAGAAAAACGACTGTGCAAAATGGACACATGGCATAAGAAAATCTTGATAATGAGTTCTTATAAATAGGTGATATTTTAGGTATTTTTAATGTTTTTTTTTTTCTTCTTCTTCTTTGCATACTGTCAAAACAAAATAATTATTTGTTTATTTCAATGGTTGATTAGAGAAATATGAGATATTATTGCATTTAAGATAAACTTTCACTTGATATGCATAGCAACCAATCATAAATTTGTTTAAATGAAACATGTAAGAAGTTTAGATGGCAACAATTTTGCTTTAAGTATAAATTGTATGCATAACTTAATGTTTATGACACGTGTTTTAACTGTAAATATGAAAATTTAAGTGTTGTGTATGTAAATACATAAGAATTATGTGGTATTTATGTACGTTTTCAAACAATCACGGGGCATTTACAGGCATGCCACACTAATTTACGAACGTGTTCGACTTATTAAGTAGCTCGTATTCAATTCGTTAGCTAAGCAAACGAGCTAAACATAGACAATTTTTTTTGCACTTGATATAGAGATGAGCCGAACACATATAAAGATTTGTTTGTTTATGTTACTCGTTTTGACTTGAAATAATTATATATATATATATATATATATATATATATATATATATATATATATATAAATATATATATATATATATATAATTATGAATTATTTAATATAAATAATAAAATTTAAATATCTTTCATGCCCTTAACATCATACGACTTCCTGATTAGGGCTGTTAAAACTAGGGGTGTAAACGAATCGAACACGAATGAACAGAGCTAGTGTTTGTGTTTAAAATGTTCGAATACATCATTGTTCGTGTTTGGTTCGTTTAATAAACCAAATGAAAAAAAAAAACTGTTCGTGTTCGTCTCGTTTGCTTATCGAACGAATCGAACATGAACTTCCTGGCGAACCAAACATGAATTGTTCTCGAACAACGAGCTTTTTTGACTGCCCAAGATTTGATAGCATACTTCCTCAAAATGAAGCAAATTGATCAGATATTCCGTACACATCAGGTAATCCATACTTCCTCAAAATGAAACAATCTGAATAAGACGTTTAGGGTTTTCTTTAGAGTTTTATTTTAATATATAATATAGTATACTAATTATAATAATATAATATTTATATTAATATAATTAATACTATAATATTATTATTGTTATTAATAATTTATCCTATATTATAATTTTTAGAAGTTTAATTATTTAAAATATGATAAATTTTTATAATATACAATTATTTTTAAAATATGATAAATTTTTTATATACAATTATTTTAAATTATTTTATATTTCGAACAATAACAAACCGAACATGAACGAACACATCACTGTTCGTGTTTGGTTCGTCTAATAAACCGAACGAAAAAAAAAGTTCGTGTTCGTCTCGTTTGCTTATCGAACGAATCGAACACGAACGTCTTGGCGAACCGAACACGAACTGTTCGCGAACAACGAGCTTTTTTGACAGTCCTAGTCAAAACGGCTTGTTATCGAACAATTCGTGTTCGATTCACTAAACAAACAAACTGGATACAAACAAATTTTTTTACTCGATATATTAACAAGTCGAACACAAATAAAAATATTTTTTTATCAAATTGAACACAAAGTGAGCTTTATTCACACAAGCTTGGCTCATGTACATTCTTTCATCTTGAACTAAATGGGACTAAAACGTGACATGGTCTACAAGAACATGAGGAAATGATGAAAATACACAATGAGGTGCATCAAACTTTAATTCATAGATTTTTAGCTTAGCTTATACATAAAATCTTTCATAAATTATATTCTTTCCTCCTGCTTTCCCTCTGAGCCTTTATTATCCCCGAAAGGCCAAGCCTCGGATAAGCAGAGAGAGTGAGGGAAAGAAATCAAACTTTCCTTTCTCTGTTGAGCTCCAGTTCCCATCTGAAAAAAAAATTTAATTTTCATTCCGGGGAAATTTTTCGCCTGCTCCTGCCGCGCCGAGCTCACCGAAGGCCGGCCGGACTCTCAGGCTCAAGCTGCCAACACCTACGGACCTGCCAGCAAAAACAAGCCTGACCACCTGCTACAAAATACTCCAGCAACATATATTGGATTTGCTGCCTTTGACGTTGAAATAAGAACCGAAGCTTTTATGCCAATTATCATGCAAAAAGATGTAGAAACATAGAAATTCACTTCACCTACGTCCACCACCAAAGAGAAATTCCACTAGTACCAGATGTAGAGAAACAAAAATGACTTGGGATTTCAACTAACCCCTTTCCATATCATACTCCTGTCAAAAGCTCCAAGTTGATTTTAAAAAAAATCAAATAAAAAATAAATCAAATAAAATGAATTCATTAAATAAGAACTGTAAATACAACAATTGCAACCTATATCTTTGATATCAAATTTTTTTAGCAATGGCAAATAGATAGTAAATTGACAAAACAAAAATATGCAAAAATGATCGTTACAAATGAAAAATAAAATGCATGCTTGAGAAATAAAATTTATCATCTATGTGGATTTCAACCGTACCAGTGTTGTAAATGAAGAAGAAAATATTATATTTGATTAATCGGACGTGAGACGATGGCGTGGATTGCATCACATAGTGGGTTCAACTGCACGGTGCAATCCACGTAATCGTCCGCGAATCCATCATCCGAACATAATATTAAGTGTATGTTTGAGGCAGCTGTAGATTATTTATAATTTACATATTTGTAAATTATCTTGACAATTTGATAATCTGCGGATTGTCCTGATAAGCTGATTGGTTATTTGGGGAAGCTTCTTTAGAACAACTTATTTGCAGCTGTTTCTGAATAAATAACTATTATACCTCTGTTAAATGATGATGTTTGCATCAGAACTGAAAGGCTCAAGCATAAGCATAGCATTTCTAACTAATATAGCAAAAATTCCAATATCGAACATGACCGAACTATAGACATAAGAGATGACAAAACATCAACACAATATTTTTTAATAAATAATTAATATATAATATACAATCAAAACACATAAATTTAAAATTTATATAAGAAAATATATATAATAAAATATAATAGCATACAAGCCAAAAGCATAAATAAATGAAAAATGAATATTAATTTAATTACAAATATAAAAATTGGAGTCTCTTAACCAGTGTCGGGAGTGTTCGAGTCGTGTGGAAAGTATAGCAATAACTCGAGCTTCCAAATGATACTAGACATAGACAATACTGTAGATGAATGTTCTGTAATTATTAGTAGAAATTAACGGCTAATAATTATGACTCGTTAAAGTAAAGCGCGTGAATGATATCTCACACAATAAATATAGATTCATAACTTAGCAAATCTAATTAAACACGATTATAGGGCTGTCTAAGCGACTCGTTGTTCACGAGCAGCTCGTGTTCGGCTCTTTAAGAAGCTCGTGTTTGACTCGTTCGCTAAGTTAACGAGCCGAATACAAACAAAGATTTGTTTGTTCGTGTTCAGCTCGTTTTGGCTCGAAATATTACTCATCAATTATATATATATATATATATATATATATATATATATATATATATATATATATATATATATATATATATAATTGATGAGTAATATTTTTTAAAAAAATTAATTTACTACAAGGCTACTATGATTTATAATCAATTAAAAGTATTAATTAAGAAAATAGAATAAAAAATTATTAAATTAGATTCAAATGATGTTTTAATATAAACAACAATTTTTAAATCTTGCCCCAATCCTTGATATCTTATGGTTTCGTGATTAAGGTTATCAAAACAACTCTTTGTTCATGAACAGTTCATGTTGGGCTCGCTAAGCAGATGAGTTGAACACGAACCCACTTTTTGAGCTCGAAATATAAATGAGCCGAACACGAGATGAGCCTGGCTTGCTCGTGTTCGGCTCGTTTACACCACTACACGATTACACCAAAACAACTAGTGATTAAACACGATTATACCTCTAAATAAAAGCAATTGGTCAAATATTCACATTATTTGTTTAGTTGGAGAAATCCACCTAAATGTTCATTTTGATCAGCCCTAATTACCCTTACAAAGTTTAAAAATATATGCATAACCTTTCATTAAAAGCTCACATAAACTTTTAAATAAAGGAGCAAGTTGAATATATATTCGCCCAAAACCTTCTTTGGTCTACAACAATCTTAAGGCTCATCTGATCGGTCCATGATAAAATTTCAACGGCAAATTTGACACAGCTTCAATTTTTTTAATGTTTGTGATGTTATACGATTTGATTATTTATGTTTCAATGCATTCATTTCCAAAAATAATTAAACTTTAAAGATTAATTTTATGCATTACTCATGTAAAAAATCTTACATTCTAAATATCAATAATCATATTCCTTGTTACAACAATGTTCAAAATAAGATTTGTATTATACTAAAATTTATTTCAACCTTTTGAATGAAATTCAATAATGACCAAAACTTACTTATATCTCATTCAAAACTTGCTCTAACAATAGTCAAAATTGTTTAAACCATATCTATAAAATCCTTGAACTTTGTTCGAAGTTTATTCCAACCTCACTCAAACGATATTGAATTTCAAACGTGATTTGGCTTAGTTTCAAACATGATTTGATATACTTAAAGCAAGCTTCATACATGGTGTTAGATATGGCTCATATACTATATTAAGGGCAGCTGCTGGAGCGGAATAGATCGAGCTAGTGGAGTGAAGCGGAATCATCTGTCCAATCAAGAGAGTTTCATTATGTGAGTTGGGGGTGCGGTGGGAACGCCTCCGCGGTACGGTACATGGTTAAATTTATAATTACATATTGTAAGTCAGAGTTATATATATATGTCTTATTTGTAACCCTATGTATCTTGTACTCTTTTTTTGAATTGAAGGAAAAACCACCACTCTGCTCGCAATGACGTAGGCAACATTGCCGAAACTCATAAAATCTGTGTTTTCTTCTAGATTTTTGCCGATTCTTGCGTTATATTTGTCCTAATTCCTCAAAACATGGTTTGAACCCTTTGTTTGGCCTTCAAATTTATCTTACATAGAATGGATTTATTTTAAACGTTTTGATATATATGAAGATTACCATTCTAATCATATCTGAAAGTAGTCATTATACTGCGTGGGTCTCATATAGAGTTGGGTAAAATTTATAAATTTATTAAATAATTTTAAAGAATTTAATCTTACTGAATGTCTAAGACATCCCTATTTAAGCTGCTTTTCCACCCCCCAGAATAACATATAAGGTCTGAAGCAATTAAATTTCTAATTATCACTCGAATAAGATTTGGAGAATTTATATCTAAGAAGAAATTGAAAGAAAGAAACACATGTATTTGGTTCATTGATAATATCATAGAAGGAAACAAAAATTTTAAATATACAAACTTAGAGAGCGCATTCATGTTGTAAGCCATGATAAGTTAACATTTTTTTTATTGAAATGCCTATGTTGGTTGAAGATAAGAAAGCATTATTTTTTTTTTCTAATATGGGACATACTATCTTGAGAGATAATTATAAAAGAGATAAATATGGATATGGTGGACGATGAGACTACTGTGATGTAAAAAATCCTTAGCACGGTAAAATAATATTTGATATGTCATAACATTGCAGTATTGAGCTTATACTATAAGAATTTAGTATATTTGTGTCGGATAGATCAGATGTAAATCGGACGATATTTGAATTTAGCATCGGATTTGCGTATAATTTTCGTCAGATTTTTTCTGATGTTAAATTGGTGGTCGGTAATTTTATTTCTGTTTAATTCGTTGAAATATTCCGACGTAAATAATTTCCGTCGATTGTTGCTCCGTATTTGCGTCGGATTTGTATATGTAAGATGCGTCGAAATTTGCGTATGAAAATATCGGACGATGAATCTTAGAATTGAATTATCGTCTTATTTGCATTGAAAAATATAGTAGAATGACAAAAACTATTGTAGTTGTAGCATCAGATTTTGCATCTGAAAATAAATGCAAATACGAAGCAAACCTATAATAGAGAAAAAATTTAGAAAATCAATTACATTTTCATAACATACAAAAAAAATACATTTCACGTCACATACCACAATAAGCATAGTCATATCGCAGATCAAATCTCTAAGCAATATCATTAATAAAAAGAAGATATCTTCTCAAATTGTCCCAAATAAGAATAGTAAAGTTAATCCAATAAATTCCACAACAAATATTTGACATAATGCTTACAAATAAAAGAAAATATTAAAAAAAAGTTACTCATCATCTCCATCCTCCTCGTCCTCCTCCTGCACGGATTTCATCGATTGCTTGTCTCGACTATCTGCTAAAGTCTCCGTCATGTGCGTTATAGAGCCCTCCACTCTATGTTGGTCTTGTAGCATCTGCTTGTGCAATTGGCGGTTCTCTTCGTTGATTGCCTTTTGTTATGGTTGTGAGGAGCTCGGGGAACTTAGAACGGGACCACGTGAGAGCTTGGCCTCTGAGGCTATGCCCTTCGCTCCAAGGCAATAGACCAAAGCTCGTACTCAGACTGTGTAGTGGTAGACTAACAATCACTGCTGCAGGCATCAGTCTGGGCCTGAGTGGCCAAGTGCCTCTCCCGAAACTGTTCGAACTCCTCCTGCATAATAAAAGACAGTGTTCAATTAACACTTTCAACAGTTAGAATCAAATTAAACTTTTAATTTAAGGTTTTTATCTTACAGTAACCCATCAGGAATGCTTCAAGACTTACTACGCAGTTCTCGGGAGTTGATGTGTTCGAACATGCGGCTTCGCAACAAAGGGAGCACGACTCAACTCTTTGGCCTATGTAGCATACAAAAATGGTCAACGCTAAAAACATTACTTCAAAAATTGAATTAATGGTTACATATCTAAAAAAATCATACCAGTCTTTTGTAGTGCTCCGTATGGGGGACTGATCCACCAATATAGAGCACAGCTCCCCTAAACCCTCTATTGCCCGGTTTCGGTTCGTGAGTCTCTTCCTCTCATAATCAGAAGAGGCCCAATTTGTGTTCAACTGACCCCAAAGTCCCTCAACAATCCAAGCAGGCCATTAGCCCCTTGGACAGACTGTCGTGAACATGTCGGCAAGGTGATACCTTCTCCGAATCTCAAAGATTCTTTGGATATGGTGGTGGTGCTCTAGGGCCAAGTGAAGGACCTTTTCAATGTAAAAAAAATCCATGTGTTAGTATAAAAAATTAATTAAATTTATAAATCCTCTTTAAATTACATGATTATACCTCAAACTCCCTGAACCACATGTCCCGAGTGGCTACAGGTTATTTTTGTTCCACGATAGATAGGGCTCATCGTACCTACTCATAATAATCTCTATGATGCAGGTGACGGGCAGCTTGTGGGGAATGAATCTGTTTAAGAAACAAATTAGTTACGAAAAAACATATAAGATAAAGAATAAACATAGTGCACGGTTAAAAATAACTTACGAGTCCTCCTATGGTAATAAGTGTACCCTCATGGGGGTGGGGAGCGGGGAGGGCTCAATGAGCTAGGCTCAAGAGCTGTGCCAACAGCAAGTGGGGAGTAGGTGTGGAAGCAGCAGGCATCACAGGAGACATGACAATATCGGTTGCGGGAGCAGGTGCCATAGGAGAGGTGTCAGCAACAATTGTGGAAGAAGGTGCCGCAAGAGTAGACAACCTCTTCTTCCTACTATGGTGGGTATTCACAAGGGTCCCCATAACACGGCTATGAGGTGGATAACAACCTACACAACTTATGGCCATCTACAAACAAAGGAATGCCATTAGAAAGATTAGTACTGATAGAAAAGATAATCATAAGCAGAAAAAAATAATGCAACAAAAGGTAGCTATGTCAAAAAATAGGGGAAACGAGAGTAAAGAGTTATGCCTCCAAACAATAATAGGTAAAAGACATAAAGCAAGAGTAGCAACAACTAATCTAATATTTGTGTACTTTTGTTATTAAGTTTCATTAGAAGAACTCACCGTCGAAGATGAACCTAAAATTTCACCTTTACTCTTTTCATCATCCTCATCCAAACCGTGAGCAACCTCTTCAAAAATCTATGTGGTATCCCCTACTAAAAACATTTCATCATATGTTCCACCCTGAATATGGAAATTCGACCTACTTTCCGCTTGCTGAATCGGTTCTATAGAGCAATGCAGCTCAATTGTTTTCTTTAGTTTTTCTTCATAACCACTGTTCAATCAACATTATCTCTTACTCTAGTAGGGTATTGAAGGTTATAAACCTATTTAGCTTTGTGTTGCAACAAAAGGATCAAACTTTGCATATCGTCTGTTCAATTTGATTGCAGTGATATTATAAGGCGTGAGTGTTCAAGTTCCTCGATTAGGAACAAAATCGAACCATTGATAGTTGAACAAGTATACAATGTAGCTAGCATTACCTAGATATTGTAACAATAGACTCGATCATGGCATTCCTCCACTTCAACCAACCAGCATGAATTCTGGTAATAACATTCTCTTCTATATTACCATCTTCGAACAAGATTCGATCCATATATTGCTTCACTTCGACTAACCAACTTGAATTCTACTAATAGGTAAATACATACCACTCAATACTTATGATTTACATAGCTAAACCCTACGCTTCAACTTTTATGAAAATTTCATACATACCACTAAAAACTTATGTATATATATAGTTCACCTAAGCTTCATGTTTATGAAGAGATTCATACATACCACTCAATTCTTATGTCTACACATACATAACACCTTCAAATTTTACATACATACCACATACCTTAACACCTAAACATCAACTTTTAAATACATGCCACATTTACATAACTAAATTAAAACTTAAGTGATAAAGATTTAAAGGCACGATTGGAATACCTTCCTAAATATTTCCTGATTGGCGGAAGGATGAGAAATACTATAGTTTCTTCAATTAGAGTTTCCTGAGGATAAGCCCAAATCCTCAACCCTTGGGTGAGATGGTTGAGGTTTGGACTAATGGAAGCCCAAGTTGAATTACTCTATGTGTAGGGTCCCTAGGTTACCCATGGAGCTTAAAGCCCTAGGAATTCTTATATTGAACCATTGAATACACCTCGATTTCTCATTAACATCCATGCAACAACAGAAGGAGGAGGATGGAGATGATGAGCAGTTTTTTTTTTATGTTTTCTTTTATTTGTAAGAATTATATTGAACATTTATTGCAGAATTTTTTGAATTAACTTTACTATATTGTTTGGGACGATTTGTGATAGTATATTTTTGTTTATTAATGATATTGTTAGAGATTTGATATGTAATATGGCTATGTTTAACGTGATATGTGATATTGGTTGTGGAATGTGTTTTTATACATGTTGTGAAAAAGTTTTTTTTTTGTTACAAATTTGTGATGCGCCTCCAACGTGTGTTGTTTTTCTTCGTGTTTTATGTTCGTATGTACAAACACACACAAGAAGTTCTACGCAAGTTTACATATCATTCAAGTAATATAGAGCTCTAGTGAATTCTCGTCTATTAATTCCACAGGGAAGCGAGGTAAGAAATCCTTGGTCAAATTCCAGTATACTATCATCAGCCCTTAGTTTGGAATGTCGATTTAAGTGATTTTTCTAACAAATACTCCTAAAGGTAAGTCTTATGTTTAAAACAACTAATAAATACTCCTAAAGAAAAATTTTAAATCTAAAGATAACCCTTTTTGGATGAATTGCTTTAGAAAATTTTGAGATGTTAAAAATTACTATTTTTATGTAGTGAATTGGATAATGTTTAGGAATGTGACACATTAAATATTGTATTAGTCAAATAGGAGCAATCCAATTCTTTACTCTCTTCCGAGTGCTATAAAGAACATTGGATAATCCTAGGTTTAGTCCCTAAATCTGTGCTTAGGCTGAGAGGACATTGGATCTCACTCCAGAGATCCCACTTCCCTTCGCCTGAAGGCTAACTCTCGCTTTAATTTCCAAACACTAGGACCGAATTGGGGATTTTAGTCTGTCACCTTAAATTCTCCAATTCTACGCCCATCAAAGTATATTCCCCTATTTATTTGTACATAACCCCATGAACTATATCACTCATTCATAGACATTGAATGTGGTTTCACTTTGTTGAGAATTACACCACCCTCTCGGGTCTTACTGCAATTAAAACAAAATTTTAATATTATAATGAGCCCTTATTGTAATGTAAATGAAGTACAAGTAAAAACCATCACATTAGAATTAAAACCTCTTATAACATGCATCCCAAAATCCTAAACATGAATCCTACTCATTACAAAATAAAAATAGAATGATAACAACCACATAATCTTCTTATGTCACCATTTCCAAACAAGAAGAAAAAGTAAGAAAAATACATCACAAAGCACGAATAAAACACAACGGAAAACTTCATTTCATCAAAGCAAACCACAAGAAAAGTGTTTACAAAATCATAAGATAATGAAGAACACAACACTTAGTTTTTTTCCCTTTAAAGAAAAATGAAAATCTCTCCCACAAAGTCTCCCGCTGATCCATGCAATGCTAGTACATTTCCTTACATATTCTCTTAAAATCCCCTCTCCAATCTCTCAAAAAAGGTAGAAATCTATATTTATACTCCTATTATAAGATCTCTAAACATTCTTCACATTTTTCCTAACATAAAAACCTCTTTTTTGACATAAATCACTTTAATATAGTATAGGGACGAATTTCCCAAGAATTGCCTCAAGAAACCTTACAAAAAGCATCCATATTCAATGTATATGGAAAATAACCATCCCTGGCATCGTCAGTGCCATTTTTAGGCACTGTCGGTGCCTAAAATTGTGGCTCTCGGGATTCTGGCTTCGTTGGCGCCACTCTGCGCAGCTCCACCGTTTTGCTCTATTTTAGCTCTGTTTCGCCCCTTTTCAGTTGTGTTGCATTCCTAACATCTTTACCTACAATATAAGTATAAAAATAAACTTTCTTTAAAGTGTAATTTCAACCAAAAATATGCAGCATAGAAAGACATCAAAATGTGTCAAGCCAAAATTTAATTTCTTGCTCGTTTTTACTCTAAATTGCACCGTTTTTTCTTCTTTTTCTCGAAAAGTCCATTTCTTCTACCTAAACCAAAAACATGCAAATACATTCCTTTAAAGTGCAATATTATTACTCTCTCAAACTTAAAATGTATATGAAAAATAAAATATTTTGTAGTCGTATCAACTCTCTCAAACTTAACTGTTACTTGTCCTCAAGTAACATTATAACTTTTAGAAACCAAATATGTTTATTTGAGGTAGTGTGTTTCAATAGAGTTTCCTATAACTTTGTCTCAGAAACGTTATAGTGTTACTTAAGAGAAATTCTAGCAAATCAACCTAAGACTAGAGTGTAAGAATATCTCATATTCAACTTAGGAATCCTAATTTTCTATTTACTTTAAAAGTTATTGAAACTTATCAAACTAAATATTCATAGAAAGTATAAAAATAGAATTTATACACCTTATCTATACTAATTTGACCAATACTTTTTTGAAATAAGAATAAGCTTAGGTTTTTTTCTAAGTTTTTTTATTTAAATAGATTCAAGTGAACTCATTTTTTAATTAGGCTTTTCCTCAAGCTTCTCCTCGCATAGACTTTTCTTTTTCTCTTTTTTTTTATTTTCTTTCTTTCAGAATCATTTTCAATCCCTTTATTTCTCTTTTTTATGTGAGGATTACTATATCTGGATAAGTCTTTAATAATTTTGAATTTCACTATCCCTTTTTTAAAGTCCAAAACTCAAAACACTCCCTCACTTTTTAAAAGTGCAAGTATTAGTTTGAAAAACGCTTCAATAAAAGGCTCAATTCTCAATAAATATAAATCTAAAAATCTTAGCTTTTCAAATATTTAACTCCTTATCATAAATAACAAAATCATTTTCCTAAAGTTTTCTACAAAATATCTTTAAATCTAGAATAGTTTCTTCACATAGGATTTCAACTAAGTTATTTTTCCAATATTCCTAAAATTAAAATTATAGTAACCTAAAGATAACTCCACATACCACAAGTCATTTTAAAAGTGATATTAAACTAAATATGGGCTACGGAGGACAAATAAAGTTAGGTTTTTTTAAAAAAAAAAAATTCTTCCCCCCAAACTTGAATTTTAAAATATTTTGCAATTAATTCTATAAAATGTGGCAGGAAGAAAAAGTAAGTTGAATCTACTTACTACTACAACATCCTATCAAATTCATATACATGCATAATCATGATAGAATGAATGTAGGAGAAAGTAAATCTATCCTAAAACATGCTTGCAATACTATTAAACTAACAAGAAGTATATTCACTTTAAAATTTTATTTTCCTTCCTACCCTGTTTAGAAATTTTATTTACCACAAATGTCTATAAAAATATATACATTATTTATTATGATAGAACAATATACATCAGATAGTAAATCTAAACTAAACATGCTAGAATGAAATTCACTAAATAAATATCTAACTAGCATAGCAGTTATCAGCATGGGAATATAAAATTCAAGTCCTAAATAAAGTTGTAACACAAACACAAACACACATAATAAATGAGGTTAATTCTTCCATTAACTCATTGCATATCACTATCTTACTTCCAAATTCTAACGGAATCACTACACTAATAAATTAGGAACTTTAGAATGATTTTATAGAGTATAATCCCAAGGATAAGATTATCCTTGATATATTGGCTCCTAGGCACCAATCTAAGGCATCATCTAATTCTTTTAATTAAGCACCTCTAACAGTTATAAATCGTAGTGTGACCCACAATTTTATATTATGATATTTTTAATTTAATTGCAACGACGCCAAAAACTTGACCCCGCTATAATATATGTATAGAATTATAATTGTTTATGTTGTAGATGTTATGCAAGTATACGTATCGTATCAAGTAATACAGGGCTCTAGTGGAGTCCTGGTTATCGATCCCACAGGGAAAGAGAAAATTAAATAACAGCTAATTTTAAAATAATAATAATAATAATAATAATAATAATATACAAAAATTTGGAATTCTGAATTTAAGCGCAATAAAGTAAACTAAGTATTTTAATTAGATAAATTAACTAAGTAGAAAATTAATATGTATTGAAAGTGCAGGAAATAAAACTAATTGCTAAATAAGTCTTAACTATTCAGAAAAAGTATCTTTCCCCTTGTTTAGAAATTTAAATGATTGATGAATTTAAATAGATAATGTTAAGGTATTGTGACAAATAGGAGCATTCCTATTCTTTACCCTTTGGTCCAGGTGTAAAGAATATCGACTAATCCTATGTTTGATTATCGAATCTGCGGCAGTCGGGAGGATACCGACCGCCACTTCGCAGCTCCCACGTTCCCCTCGCCTGAGGGCTAACATCTACACTTCAGCTCTCAAACAATAGGATCGAATTGAATATTTTAGTCTGTCACACTAAAATGCTCAATTCTACGCCCAGTGATATTATTTCCCTATTTATTTGCACCCTCCTTCCAAGGCTTTTGAATTCCCCGAATATCAGATGTAATTTTTACTATAGTTGATAATCAACATATTTTAACAAATCAAATGGCCAGTTTGAAAAGTAAATTAAGTTTTAAGTAAAAATTATCACAATTTATTAATATATAAAAGTACTTCTATTTTTAGTTCATCAAATCACTTAATTTCATAACAGAGAGAAAGACTAAATAAACTACTCAGAATGCATGGAAACTAAACTAAGCATGGATTTCATTTAAAGTTAAAAACAATAAATAAAAATACTTATCTTAATTTATCTCCAAGCAGACTCCTCGCAGTTCCTTTGACTCTTCCTTCCAGTACAGCACGACTCACTAAAAACTCACTAACTCACTAAATACTCACTTATAACACTCAAAGACTCTCTAAGACACAAAAGACTGCACACACACTAGACACAATAACACACTTAGAACACCCTAAAGACTTAATTTCGGCTTCTATATATAGAGGTGAGCAAAGGACCAAGAGGTGTGTAAGCATCTCTTCAATAGGTGTCCAGGTTCAATGTATCTGCACCATTTAAACTATCTCGCCGTCGGCGACCAACTACCTCGCTGTCGGCGAGGCTTCTAGAAGATCTTCAAACCGCTCTAGCTCGCTATCAGCGGGCTCGGGCTCGCTGTCAGCGAGACAGTTATAAATTCTTCAGAATTTTCTTCTCGTAACCTCGCCGTCGGCGGGCTCGATCTCGCCTTCGGCGACTTAGCACAAATTGCATGATTTTGCTCCAAATTCGCTCCTTTTTATGATTTTTGCTTTTATCACCTAAATTCTTCATTCCTGCAATAAAATAAAGAAAATATCTTTCTTTAAAGTACAATTTCATCAAAAATAGGTATGAATTTCTTAATAAAATTTTCAGTGATCATAATGTAAGATCATCCACATGTTATTCATCAAATAGGTTCATGACTCTTACCAAATGAAAACAAAGTTAGAGAAAGTAAGTAACAAAATTGAGATAGAACTGTCACTATTCAAATTCCTGATGTCTCCTATAAAAATCAATTCCGAGTGACACCCGAGTCTTAATGGATTCATCAATTCAACTACTACAAGAGAACATAAACATTTCTAACCATAATAAAAAGTTAAGGAATCACCTCCCTCATGACACACAAAGATCAAATCAAACCACTAACAATCCAAACATCCACCAATCAACAATTAAACTTATTAATCCACGCTAAAGCAAACACAATACAACAGTAACAATCATGACTCTCAAGCACTATAAATCAAGCCACAAAAACTGATAAAGTGCTTGATTTAACGTCGTCAACCCAACAAATGATTCCACCTTAATCAAAATTCCAATTAAGTAATCATTGGTCAACCATCTAATCTTTTCCAGATCAAAGGATTCCTAGAAAATCCTCAAATTTTAGTTTTTCTTTCAACTCTTCTTTTCAAATTGATTCATATCATTGTTTCTCATATTTCCTTATAGATTCAATATTCTTCTATTATTTTTTCTCAATTTTCATATTAATATCTTCCTTGAAATTTATAAGAAATAGATCTCTATAAGATACTTCAAGATCTCCCAAATTTTGGATCGGATTTTCTCTAGATAATTCATATTCTGGATCAAATTCTTCTATGTTACTCTTTTGTTTCAAGTTATCTTCCAATTCTTCCCCTTGGTACTGAATAAATTGTAGGGGTGGTCTTTATATACTTATCTTAATATAGGAAATAGGTTTTTTCTAATCCCTTAGGAATTTCTTCCATTGGTCTTTCAATCTCATTATCATCATCTCTCAACTCAAATTTCTTTTGAAACATATTCTTGAATTCTTGTCTAAAAATTAGTTTGATAACTTTATATTGCTCATCATTCATCTGCTTAGGGTTTATCTCAGGGTCACATAGAATCTTTAAGGGGTAACTGTTAATTGCATTAATAATCTGCCCAGTTAGTTTTCCATATTCTTTACTTTGGCCCCTTGAATTTCCAACCGACTTTGCATTTCATTAACATTCTCTTCTAATAGTGATTTCTTCTCCTCATTATGTGGGTTGAAGTTAAAATTATGAGGAAAAGAAAGTTTATCATTAAAATCACCCTGACTATTCCAACTACATGTCTGGTTAAATTGATTATCTTCCCAAAATTGGTTTTCTCCTCAAAAATTATTATTCCAGTTAAAATTTGAATAATCTTCCTAACCTGGATTGTAATAATCCGAATAAGGATTTCAAATCTCATTACTAGTTTTAAAATAGTTAGGCTCAATCAATTGTTCAAATGAATTTTTCTTAATAACCGAGGGACCTTAAGGATAACTCTTTATGTATTAATCTAACTTCCTCTCAATATCAGCAACATGATAACTTAATATAGTAAGCATATCTTCTTGAAAACTCATCACTTTCTTGGGGTTTACTCTTTCAAAGTTACTAACATTATAATTCAAATCTGAATATTCATTATATCATTGATCCGTCATTTCTACATTAAATTCATGGAGTCTGTGCTGATTCATCATCCTCTCAAAAGTTCTCTCTAAATCCAAGTCGTAAGATTCAAGGTCTGCAGCTCCTGAACTACGCATACAAATTTAAAGACTTAACTAATATGACAGATATCAAAATTATTTTTGGTATTTTGGATTTTTCTTAAAAACAAACACACAATAATTAAAAACACTATATAACAGTATTATAAATTCTAAATCTAAGTCTTACAGGTTCCATTAAATTCTCCTAAAGTTTTTACCGAAGCTTCCTGGCATTGGTGCCAAAAACTTGATGCGCCTCCGGTGTGTGCTGTTTTTTGCGTGTTTTACCTTCGTATGTATTAGCATACACTAGAGGGTCTATGCAAGTAGACGTATCTTTCAAGTAATACAGGATTCTAGTGGAGTCCCGTTTATCGATCACACAGGAAAGCGAGGTAAGGAATCATTAGTCAAATTCTAGTCTACTACTATCAGCCCTTAGCTTGGAAGATCGATTTAAGTGGTTTTTCTAATAAATGCTCCTAAATGTAAGTTGTATGTTTAAAACAATTAATAACTACTCCTAAAAAAAAATATTAATTCTAAAGATAACCCTTTATGGATGAATTGGTTTGAAAAATTTTAAGATGTTAAATACTACTATTCTTATGTAGTGAATTGGATAATGTTTAAGAATGAGATACATTAAATATTTTATGTACCAAATAGGAGTAATCATATTCTTTACCCTCTTTCGAGTGCTATAAAGAACATTTGTTAATCATAGGTTTAGTCCATAATTTCATGGTTAAGCTGGGAGGATACTGACTCTCACTTTAGATCTCCCACTTCCCTTCGCCTGAAGGTTAACTCTCACTTTAGTTTCCAAACACTAGGACCGAATTTGGGATTTTAGTTTGTCACCCTAATTCTCCAATTCTACTCACATCAAAGTATATTTCTCTATTTATCTGCACCTAACTCCCATGAACTACATCACTCATTCAAGAACATTGAATATGGTTCCACTTTGTTCAGAATTACACTGCCCTCTCAGGTCTTAATGCAATTACAATGAATTTTAACACTACAATGGACCCTTATTGTAATATAAATGAAGTGCGAGTAAAAACCATCACATTTATAATTAAAACATCTTATAACATGCATCTCAAAATCCTAAACATGAATCCTACTTATTACAAAAGAAAAGTAGAATAAAAATAATGACATAATCTTCTTATGCCACCATTTCCAAACAAGAAGAAAGAGTAAAAAAAACAAATCACAAAGCACGAAGAAAACACAATGGAAAATTTCATTTCATCAAAGAAACCACTATATAAGTGTTTAATAAATAATAAGATAATGAATAACATAATACTTAGCTTTTTCCCTTAAAGAAAGATAAAATTTTCTTTCACAAAGTCTCCTGCTGATCCATGGAATGCTAGTACATTCATTTACATATTCTCTCAAAATCTCCTTTCCAATCTCGCAAAAAATGTAGAAATTTACATTTCTATTCCTATTCTAAGATCTTTAAATATTCTTCATATTTTACGTAACATAAAACCCCCTTTTTTGACATAGAATTACTCTAATATAGTGTAAAGACGAATTTCCCTAGAGTTGCCTCAAGAAACCTTCCAAAAAACATCCAGATTCAATGTATATAACAAAATAACCGTCCCTAGCGCAGTTTTTGAGTGTTTTCGGGACCCAAAATCGTGTTCTTGGGATTCTTGCATTGTCGATGCCACTCTGCGCTGCTCAACCGTTTTGCTCTGTTTCTCCTCGTTTTACATGCGTTGCATTTCTAACATCTTCAGCTACAATATAAGCATAAAAATAACCTTTCTCTAAAGTGTAATTTCATTCAAAAATATGCAATAAGTGTAAAGTAGATTAAACATAGAAAGACATATCGAAATGTGTCAAGCCAAAATTTGCTTTCTTGCTCGTTTTTACTCCAAATTGCACCATTTTTGCATTTTTTCTCCAAAAGTCCATTTTTTGTATATAAAACCAAAACCATGCAAAATGCATTCCCTTAAAGTGCAATATCATTAAAATTAAATATAAAATGTATATAAGAAATCAAGCATTTTAAGGACAATTTGCATATCGGATTTGGGTGTTTTTTAACTCAAAATTCGACGCTAAATCATCAATAATATTTCATCTTCCTATGACATTTTCTCGACAGTAAAGGAGATGATAACCGACGAAAATATTCATCGTTCGATAATTTTTTGCGTTCATACGACAATTTTAGTTGGTCAAGAATTTCAACATATATTGACTAAATAATATTACCAACCCCAATTAACGTTGGAAATATCGCACGCAATTTGATGCAAATGTGATGGCAGTACTTAAATAACATCAAATCTCGCATTTAATATGCGTTCGATATGTCTAATGCAAATATTCTTATCGTAGATTCAATCGACGAATCGAGTGTAGCCAAACGATAGGCTCATATGGGTACAATATCGAAATGTCTTGTACAATGCACTTTAAAGCAGTGGAAAAATATAACATCGGGATATTGTATTATCTCCACAATATATCAGGCGAAGCGACATTTTTTGTGTCGTGTTTATTTTAAAGAGGGGTCGCCTACCGTAAATCATTTTACGAATTTTTAATTTAATTTAATTTGAAAAGGTAGTATTTGATTTTGGAAATAATTTTAAATTTGAAGATTTTAAGATATGAAATTAAACCGACCTCACATCCCAAATAGTTTATATAAACGAGCACCGCACCACAAACCGTGTACCTATCCCTAAGGATAGACACACTGATGGTATAGGCTCGATTAAATAAACTAGAAGATTAGGACATCCGTTTGGTCCGTGAACCAATTTTATAAGCCGACAAGTTTCCCCGCTTAATATGAAAACATTAAACAGGTTTATATTACTCCGGGTTCTTTAAAATTCCCTATAAGGGCAAGCCCCTATACCTTAATTACATCTTAAGTGACGGAATCACCTAAGAAAACTCGATAATAATCAATGATTCTCGCTTCAAGAATTTCAAAGTTTAAGGTTTTCAAAGATTGAATTTTGGAGTTTTAATGTGAATGGATCAAATTTTGGAACATTTGTTTTGTGAATCCAAAGGAAGAAAGGTAGAGAAATCACTCCATTCGAAGTGAACTTCGATAATTTCCCCGACTATCCTATCGTCGGGCTTGAATTTAGGAAAGTCCTAATGTTTATTTGATATTTCAATCTTGCCAATTTCAATTAATTAGGGCTTATATTTGTATGATAAAATCAAACAACAAATTTAGAAAGATGCGAGGTTTATTGTCGATCGGGACGACTACCCCTGGTCTCAAGACCGTTTAGGCCTTAATTTGCAATGCAAATGCCTAACGAAGAGTTAAGGATTCATGCTGCACTAGGCAAGCTACCTCAAAGTCCTATGGCTTGGTTGTTTTAATCTCTAGAAAGTTTCTATCGTTGCACTGTGCCTTGGCTGGATGACGATGGTCGTGTCGCCCCACCATGCTCCGAGCTCCTCATAATGCAGAGGTTTAATTTTAGAAATCATAAATTAGAGTTGAGAAAAGTGTTTTGGTTTAGAGAAAATCTTAATTTCCAGGTGTTTTTTATGTTTTATTTAAAACAAATCTTAAAGTTGATTATAACGATACGGTTAAGATCCCACGGTTCCATCCTTCCGCATCATTATTTTTATCGCATTCACTTACCCGTATGAATTTGCTAAACTCAATCGAATGAGTTCCACACTTTCATTTAGACCGTGGGAAATCCCGTTACAACACGTAGGTTACATCATCCGAGGCTTCCCGATCATCCACCGGTAGACGTTTTAATTTAACAGAATTTAGCTGCTCGTTTCGCGATTAAATTTCGAGTTGTTTTATATTTTGAAATGTTGTGGCGGTGAATTTTATCTTGCAATGACTTTTAACTTAATTTTGGTTTCAGTTTTAGGGGCTATCCTAAAGGTGTGGGTTTTCAAGTAAATCGTTGTTTTATCACGCAAGAAAAGTAAAATGCATTCGCAATAAAGTAAATCGCAAGAAAGTAAATTGCAAGAAAGTAAATTGCAAGTAACCGCAATAAAATAAAAGCGTACCCTGAGGGTCTTCCCGCCATCCCAAGCTGCACTTTCAAAACACAATTAGAATATTTAAGCAAGTTCCCAGTAAAGCTAAGGGAAAGGTTATGGTTTTCTACCAAATTCCTAATCCTATACTACCATCTCCTATGACGTCTAGCTCCTTTGCTTGGGTTTAAGGACGACATTTTCTTCATCAAAGAATAATCAAACTAATTTGTTTTTATAAATATCCTATTATATCGAGGAAGTGCTTAAGAAGGATCTTAAACATCTTTTCAATATTTCTAGGATTATTTTAAGTCCAAATGAATTTAATTATATAAATGAATCAATCGTCCATATTTTCAAGTCTCGTTAATTTGCCTGAACTAGGACATTCAATATCCTATGAGTGAAGTGACACTTCATTTAATGTTTTATTTGTTTGCACAATTCAAAGCTTTCAAGGGTAAGTTAGTATTCAAATGATTTGGTTTAAGTTAAAGAGTTTAAATTGGGAATAAAGGTTCAAGTTGTTTTATATTTAATTTCTTTTATGTCTTAGGTGTGATGTTATATTTAATTTAACTTAATTTAATCGAAGTTTCAACGTAGCTTAACATAGTCAATTTAATTTGAATTCTGGTGTTTAATTAATTTGATTTGATTTAACTTTAATTTAATTATTTAATTTTAATTTAATTTAATTTTAATTATTTAATTTAATTCTAATTTAATTGTTTAATTTAATTTAATTTAATTTTAATTTAATTAATTTAATTACTGATTTAATTTAATTTAATTTTAATTAATTTAATTTAATTGTTTAATTTAATTTAATTTAATTATTTAATTTAATTTAATTTAATTATTAAATTTAATCTTAATTTAATTTATCTTTAATTTACTTTATTTTTAATTTTAATCGAAATTAAGTCTTTTAATATTTTAAATTAGTTATCATTTTAATTAAAAATTGAGTATTAAAGGATATAATTAATTTAGGGATTTTTAAATTAAAGAATAAATCTCTTCCCTAATAAAGCCTTTATTTTAATAATTCCAATTTTATTATTCTTCCAAATTTAATTCATTATTTAATTAAAGTTTAATCATTTTAAAAATTATTTAATGGGTTTCTACCCTTTAATTATTTAAATTTCAATCATCCAAATCAGATTAGGATCAAATATTTTACTTGTTGATTTTTTATTAAACCTAAAGTTTTAATTAAGGATTAAAGATTTTAATTACTCATTTTACTCCTTTTAAGCTTAATAATTTCATAACTCACTAAATTGAACTTAAATGAACTTGAAATTTTTATGTGACTTTACTCATATGTCAATAAAGACATGAGAGGAGAAATGTGATTTTTCTGTATTTAATTTATTTATATAATTATTTTTGGTGGAAAGTAGATTTTCAAGGAAAATTTGATAACATGACCAGTGGGAAAAGTTTCTGTCCTTAAGAAAATTAGGGGACATTCCTAATGACCAGAGAAGCACTTGACCAATTTTTATGATTTTTTGAATTATATTATTTTTATTATAATTATTTTGAGTTTTGAGTGTTAATTAATTTAAAAATAAGATAAATGTTGAAAAATGGATTTTATATTTTTCAAAATCTTCTCTGATATCAAGGAAACCAGAGAATCAAATTTTGCAATTTTCTGATTTTTCTATGATTTATAATAATTATTTTAAGTGAAAATGCTAGAAAATACATTTTTTTAATTTTAAAAATTACCCTAGGCTTTAAAATTTAATATCTCACTAAATAGACTTAGGAAAAATGTGGGATTTGTTCCTAAGTGATTAAAATTCAAATGTATTTTGGTGAATTTTATTATTTTTGTGATTTTTATTATTTTTTAATTATTAAAAATATTAAAATATTATTAAAAATCAACTTTTTCAGAAAATTGAAATTTTAATTTTTCTTAGATTCCCCTTGATATCGTATATAGCCCAAAACCACTCGCTTAATTTTTAAAAATATTTTAAAAGTTATGAATTTTAAAGTTTAAAATGGCTAAGTGACTTAATCAACCCAATTAGTGGGGCTAACCAAGTCCAATTGACTTCAAATTTTTATGGTGGATTCCTCTGATTCAAAGGGTCAGTGGAGAATTGATTTCAAGTCAATTTGATGCCTGGTTAACTCTAATTAATTAAAGACCTATTTTAGGTGTTTAAGCCACTGGGGAGCACCGAGTGAATTAACTCAAGTCCTATTTTTCCAGAGTTCTCTGGTCATAAGGAACATCACCAAATATTTAGAATTTATTTCACAACATGCTAATTTTTGGAATTAAAATACTAAACAGCAACATGCATTCAAAATAAATAACTTTTCAATAGACTTCTCTGACTCGAAAATTCAGAATGTTCCCAAGTTCGAGGCTTCAAAGCTCCTATGGTCTCATGCCATGGTGAATTGTATACATGCATGGAGAATTAAATGTATTTAGAGAGTAAATAAATCATAAAAACAAAATACTTAATTAAATTAAATGATTTCTTTTCCACATTATTCTCCGTTCACTCTGTGCCAGTTACAAGATTTTTATTTTATTTTTTGTGATTTTTCTACACTGCAGATATGAATTTTTTAAGCTAGGAATTAAATAAATAAAAAAAAACCCTAATTTTCTATTTATCCACGCGGCGCCGGCTGTCAACCTCTGGGCAGCCTCCGAACGCACACGCGTCGCGCTCCCATTCGACGCCGCCACTCCGAGTCAGCAGGCCCGGGCCCCGCGGTTCTCGTACCTCCCCGGTCCGACGCAACTCGGCCGTCCGCGCGCGTGCATCGACGGACGGCATCCGCTCATCGCGTCCCCAAGTGTTCTCACCCGAGAGCCGTCCACACTAAATCCCTAAGATCTCACTCACATTCTCAATGGATTTTCATGTTCTTATGCTCTATGGATTCGTCTCGAAGAGACCACATCTATACGCTAACATGCATTGAAACTAAGGCATTCGAAATGAGAATCTCCGAAGCCTTCGTGATGAATAGCTAACTTCCATACCTTAGCTCGAGAAGTGTGGCTTCAATCCGAGAGTTGTTGCACCTTCGATCGGGTCCCGCAAGCTCCGCGATGAAGTCTCCTGGTCTCGTGAATCGCCACGATGAGTGACTACGCCCGATCACAAAGCCGTATGGGCCGAGCAACTCGGGTGGCCCTGAGATTAGGCTTTCAGCCGGGGAAACTTCTCCTCTCGGGTCCAAATGGATGTGCAGGACCCCAAATTAATTTGAGGATTGGCTCACCGTGGCAAAGTGTCCTGGTTTCGGGGTGGAATTTCGCCGAGAAATCGGGGCTCGTTGGCGGGGATTAGCAAATCGACACCGGGGGATCAGAACCGTCGGCTACGTGTATGTCGGAACACCTTGCGCAGTTTCAAGAAGGTTTCAGGTTGCCCCTTGGCGTCGAGAGGGTGGAGCTTGGGGCCAGAGCTGGTCGGGGCCTCCCAGGAGAGCGTGGCCGGGGATCACCGCTCTCGGGTGAGGAGAAGATCACCATGGTGACCACTACTGCGCCCCTCGCCATGAGCACTTCAATGTCGGCTCACATGTGCGAGCTCTCGCCATGGTGTTTTCCCATTGCCCTGGTGGCCGGCGTCAAGTTTGGTCAAAATGGTCAATCCAGACCCAATGACCAAACATGTTGACCCCATAAGTCAACCTTTTGACCTAAAAAGTCAACTTTGGTCAAAATGGTCAATCCAGACCCAATGACCAACCCTGTTGACCCAATAGGTCAACCTTTTGACCTAAAAAGTCAACTTTGGTCAAAATGGTCAATCCATACCCAATGACCAACACTGTTGACCCCATAAGTCAACCTTTTGGCCTAAAAAGTCAACTTTGGTCAAAATAGTCGATCCATACCCAATGACCAAACCTACGGACCAAACAGATCAACCTTTGATCTAAACAAATCAATTTTGGTCAAACTGATCAATTTTTGACCAAATGACCAATTATTAACCCAATGACCTGTTTAAGATGCCAAAATGATAAAATTAATCAAATAATTAATTTCAAAATTATTTTGATTAATTAAATTGACTAATAATTTAATTTTCAATATTTTAATTAATGACATAATTAATTAAAATGAAAAATTAAATTAAAATTCATAAAATGACAAAATACACCAAAATGAAATAAAAATGACAAAATTAATCAAATAATTAATTTCAAAATTATTTTGATTAATTAAATGACTAATGATTTAATTTTTTTAAATTTTAATTAATGACATAATTAATTAAAATGAAAAATTAAATTAAAAGTCATAAAAATGATAAAATGCACAAATTAATTAAAAATAATGGAATTAATCAAATAATTAATTCCAAAATTATTTTTGATTAATTAATGGACCAATAATTTATTTTCTATATTTTAATTAATGACATAATTAATTAAAATGTAAATTAAATTAAAAATTCATGAAATAAGACGAAATTCAATTTTTGGACCAAAAATGATAAAAATTAATCAAATAAATAATTCCAAAATTATTTTGATTAACTTATTGGCTAATGATATAATTTCCAATATTTTTTATTAGTTACATAATTAATTAAAAATGGAATATAGTTAAAAGCCATGAAAATAAAACTTGGATAAATGATACTATTTATGACATAATAAGTGGTTTCCAAAATTCTAAACCCATTAATGACATGATGGGTGACCTCACATGGATTAAACATAACCCATATAACCCATTAAAAATGAATTAAATCATTGGGTGACTCATGACATGTCACCTTAACCATGGTTAAAAGACATGATGACACTTTAATCATAAGAGGAAATGAGATGTCATTCCCTCATGAATATTTAGGGAACATTTGGAGAGTCATCAAGCACCTCTAATCCTAGCCAATGGAAGAAAAGAGAAGCTTAGATCACCCTTACCTCATGGGATGAGCTCAAAAATACCAAATTTAAAAATTAAAAAAATGGAAATTTATGTGTCATGCTTTCACCCAAACTTAAGTGACATGGTGAATAGAAGATGGCTAGCTCTTTATGAGTCACCACACACCTCTTGACAAGCCAATAAACATGAACCAAATCAATGAAAGGCTCATCATCACCAATCCATGGTAATGATGAAAGAAAAGTCTTAAGTGTCATCCTCTCCTCAAAACATTGAATATGACAAATGGACTATATGGTGAAGGTTTATCTACAGCATTTGAACCAATCTATAAGCCTCCCAACTCATCCAATGGAAGCAAGACAAGCCTTGAGTTAAATCCTCACCATATTTGGAACTCCACATGGGTTAACCTTGAAAAATGAATTGAGCTTATCCTCAACTGAAATTTTATCTCCATGGCATTCATAGAAAAGTTAGCAAATCCCCTAGATAAGCCTAGCTCAGCCCAAGCTTATCTAAGGCCTAGCCATGGCTATAAATAAGAACCTAGCTCAAGCACTAAAAAAAAGAGAAAGAAGGAAAAAAAAAATTTCTAGAGGTTTATAGGCTGCCCAAACTCTCTTGCTCCCAAGAGCAAAAATCTTCCTTAGAGCCTAGACAATAAGCCTCAGCCAAGACTTGACCCAATTAGCCACCTTATTGAGCCAATTTGGTCAAACCAAGTCAAATTTACAAATCAGCCACCTTTGGTCTTTCACCTATATAGGCCCTATTTTAGTTCAAATTGAAGCATGGAAAAGCTTCCCTAGGACCACAGGAGGCTGACCAACAAGTTCTAATCGAGCACAAGTTCATTATGGCAAATGTATGGAAGCAATTATTAAAATTATTATCTTTAATATATATTCCGAAATCTGTACCATTTACCCTCACAAAACCCATGCATCACCGTATGGATGGGTGCTTTTCATTGAGATGATCATTTTAAAAAAAAAAATTCACTCAATTTCATTGAGAAATGAGTGAGATATTAAGCTTTGAAGTTGGACGATTCTGGAATTTCCTGAATTTTCTGGATTAAATCTCAGCCGCCCGATCTCGTGTTCTGAAACAGGAGGCTCAGATTGAACCGCGCAGTGTTTGGTGTCCGGATCCGTATGAGGACATGTGTCAGGCTAGGAAATTTTCGGGCTAAGGTTAATTCAAATTAACCTTAAAAACTTCGAAAAATCATAACTTTTTGCACATACCTCCCAAAAATAAAATAAAAATATTTCTGGAAAGCTCTTGAAGAGAGGAAAATTATGAAATAAGAATCATAATTTTATTCCCATTATTTAATTTTTAAATAATTAAATACTCTCTGGAGTATTTTAATTATTAAAAATTAATTATAAATAAAAAAAATATGAAATTTTGAGACATTTATCTTTATGCTCTTAAGAATATTTCATGATTTTTCCAAGGACAGAAAACATACCTATGACACCTTTTTCTAATTTTCAAGACATTTTGTAATTACTTCAAATAATAATTACAGAAAAAAGAAAATTAAGAAAAATAAAATAAAAATGATTAGAAATGTTAGGGTAACAGAAAATGAACCTAGGAAAATAATTTCTAAGTCATAAAAATAATTTTAAATGATATTTTAAAATTTAGGATTAAAATTCATTATTAAATAATAAATTTAATCCTAAAAATCACCCTTTTATAAACTTAACCTATTTTCTTTAAGAGTCTAAGTTTGAAATGAATCTAGTCCATGTTAGACTCATGAAAAACTTTAACTAAGTCTAAAAAATGATAAATTAGACTTGAGAAACTTTAATTAGGTTTAAAACATGATTTAAACCTATTAAACCTTAAGCTTAATTAATTAAGTCTAAAATGACAATATTAGACTTAATTAGGTTTAAAACATCATTTAAACCTATTAAACCTTAAGCTTAATTAATTAATTAAGTCTAAAATGACAAAATTAGACTTAATTAGGTTTAAAACATCATTTAAACCTATTAAACCTTAAACTTAATTAATTAAGTCTAAAATGACAAAATCAGACTTAATTAAGTTTAAAACATGGTTAAAATGACAAAAATTAGACTTAATTAGGTTTAAAACATCATTTAAACCTATTAAACCTTAAGCTTAATTAATTAAGTCTAAAATGACAAAAGTAGACTTAATTAGGTTTACAACATCATTTAAACCTATTAAACCTTAAGCTTAATCAATTAAGTCTAAAATGACAAAATTAGACTTAATTAGGTTTAAAACATCATTTAAACCTATTAAACCTTAAGCTTAATCAATTAAGTGTAAAATGACAAAATTAGACTTAATTAGGTTTAAAACATCATTTAAACCTATTAAACCTTAAGCTTAATCAATTAAGTCTAAAATGACAAAATTAGACTTAATTAGGTTTAAAACATCATTTAAACCTATTAAACCTTAAGCATAATCAATTAAGTCTAAAATGACAAAATTAGACTTAATTAGGTTTAAAACATTATTTAAACCTATTAAACCTTAAGCTTAATCAATTAAGTTTAAAATGACAAAATTATACTTAATTAGATTTAAAACATCCTTAAACCTTAAGCTTAATCAATTAAGTCTAAAATGACAAAATTAGACTCAATTAGGTTTAAAACATCTTTTAAACTTATTTAATTAAAGTTAAATTTAATCAAACCTAAAGCCTAATTATGTCTAACCCATTAGACCTAATTAAATCAATTAAACCTTACCTAAATTAGGTTTAATTAACCTTAAACAATTAGACTTAACCCATATCAAGTCTAATTAAATCAATTAAACCTTATCTAAATTAGGTTTAATTAACCTTAAACAATTAGACTTAACCCATAATAAGTATAATTAAATCAATTAAACCTTACCTAAATTAGGTTTAATTAACCTTGAACAATTAAACTTAACCTATATTAAGTCTAATTAATCAATTAAACCTTACCTAAATTAGGTTTAATTAACCTTAAACAATTAGACTTAACCCATAATAAGTCTAATTAAATCAATTAAACTTTACCTAAATTAGGTTTAATTAACTTTAAAAAATTAGACATAACCCATATCAAGTCTAATTAATTCAATTAAACCTTACCTAAATTAGGTTTAATTAACCTTAAACAATTAGACTTAACCCATAATAAGTCTAATTAAATCAATTAAACCTTACCTAAATTAGGTTTAATTAACCTTAAACAATTAGAATTAACCCATATTAAGTCTAAATAATCAATTAAACCTTACCTAAATTAGGTTTAATTATCCTTAAACAAATTAGACTTAACCCATAATAAGTCTAATTAAATCAATTAAACCTTACCTAAATTAGGTTTAATTAACCTTAAACAATTATACTTAACCCATAATAAGTCTAATTAATTCAATTAAACCTTACCTAAATTAGGTTTAATTAACCTTAAACAAATTAGACTTAACCCATATTAAGTCTAATTAATCAATTAAACCTTACCTAAATTAGGTTTAATTAACCTTAAATAAATTAGACTTAACCCATATTAAGTCTAATTAAATCAATTAAACCTTACCTAAATTAGGTTTAATTAACCTAAACAATTAGACTTAACCCATAATAAGTCTAATTAATCAATTAAACCTTACCTAAATTAGGTTTAATTAACCCTAAACAATTAGACTTAACCCATATTAAGTCTAATTAATCAATTAAACCTTACCTAAATTAGGTTTAATTAACCTTAAATAAACTAGACTTAACCCATATTAAGTCTAATTATATCAATTAAACCTTACCTAAATTAGGTTTAATTAACCTTAAACAAATTAGACTTAACCTATAATAAGTCTAATTAAATCAATTAAACCTTACCTAAATTAGGTTTAATTAATCTTAAACAATTAGACTTAATCCATAATAAGTCTAATTAAATCAATTAAACCTTACCTAAATTAGGTTTAATTAACCTTAAACAAATTAGACTTAACCCATATTAAGTCTAATTAATCAATTAAACCTTACCTAAATTAGGTTTAATTAACCTTAAACAATTAGACTTAACCCATAATAAATCTAATTAAATAAATTAAACCTTACCTAAATTAGGTTTAATTAACCTTAAACAATTAGACTTAATCCATAATAAGTCTAATTAAATCAATTAAACCTTACCTAAATTAGGTTCAATTAACCTTGAACAATTAGACTTAACCCATAATAAGTCTAATTAAATCAATTAAACCTTACCTAAATTAGGTTTAATTAACCTTAAACAATTAGACTTAACCCATATCAAGTCTAATTAAATCAATTAAACCTTACCTAAATTAGGTTTAATTAACCTTAAACAATTAGACTTAACCTATATTAAGTCAAATTAATCAATTAAACCTTACCTAAATTAGGTTTAATTAACCTTATACAATTAGACTTAACCCATAATAAGTCTGATTAAATCAATTAAACCTTACCTAAATTAGGTTTAATTAACCTTAAACAAATTAGACTTAACCCATATTAAGTCTAATTAATCAATTAAACCTTACCTAAATTAGGTTTAATTAACCTTAAACAAATTAGACTTAACCCATATTAAGTCTAATTAATTAAGCCTTACCTAAATTAGGTTTAATTAACCTTAAACAATTAAACTTAACCTATATTAAATCTAATATAACCTGAATACAACCTAACTTGAACTCAAGTTAACCTAAACCTTAGGTTTAACTTACATTGAACCTAACCTAAACCTAACCTAACTTGAGTCCAATCTAACTTGAACTCAAGTTAACCTAAACCTTAGGTTCAACCCACATTGAACCTAACTTAAACCTAACCTAAATTGAGTCCAATCTAACTTGAACTCAAGTTAACCTAAACCTTAGGTTCAACCCACATTGAACCTAACCTAAACATAACCTAACTTGAGTCCAACCTAACTTGAACTCAAGTTAACCTAAAGCTTAGGTTCAACCCACATTGAATCTAACCTAACTTAAACCTAACCTAACTTGAGTCCAATCTAACTTGAACTCAAGTTAACCTAAACCTTAGGTTCAACCCACATTGAACCTAACCTAAACATAACCTAACTTGAGTCCAACCTAACTTGAACTCAAGTTAACCTAAAGCTTAGGTTCAACCCACATCGAATCTAACCTAACTTAAACATAACCTAACTTGAGTCCAGTCTAATTTGAACTCAAGTTAACCTAAACCTTAGGTTCAACCCACATTGAACATAACTTAAACCTAACCTAACTTGAGTCAAGTCTAACTTGAATTCAAGATTCAACCCAAATTGAACCTAAATCAACATAAACCTTATGTTGAACTCAAATTGAACCTAAATCGACAAAATTGAATCTAAATCAACATAAGCCTTAGGATGGACAAAATTGAACTCAAATCAACATAATTCGACATTTCAAACATAACTTACATAAAATCGACATTTTAAAACAAAATCAACATAACTGACATAAAATCGACATTTTAAACCAAAATAAACATAAATTTGTCATTTCAAACAAAAATCGACAAAACCGACATAAATTCAACATTTCAAACATAACTGATATAAAATCGACATTTTAAACCAAAATCAACATAACCGACATAAATTCGACATTTCAAACATAACTGACATAAAATCGACATTTCAGACATAAATCGACATAACAGACATAAATTCGACATTCCAAACAAAACTCAACAAATTCGACATAAATCCAATATTCCAAACAAAACTCAACAAATTCGACATAAATCTGATATTTCAAACGAAACTCAACATAATTCGACATTAATCAACATTCCAAACATAATCAAACATAATTTGACATTAAACGACATTTTAAATCAAATTCAACAAACACTGCCATTAACCGACGTTAATTGACATTTCAAACGAAATTCGACAAACACCGACATTAACCGACTTTAATCGACATTTTAAACCAAATTTAATTAACACCGACATTAAATGACATTAATCGACATTTCAAACCAAACTCAATATATCTCGACATAAAACGACATAATTCTTAAAGTTCGACCCACATTGAACTTAACTCGACATAAAATTAAAAATTGACAATCCAACCCAAATCAATATTCAAGACAAATAAAAATTTAAACATAAATTGACATAAACCTAAATCGACATTTCAACCAAACTCGGACATCCAACAACTCTGGATCAACAGACACTTTGACCAGGTGAGCTAAATATTTCGATATGACATTATTTCTAACTTTGTTTTCCTTGCAGGATGAAGACATGAAGTTTCGTTTAGATTTTTTTTGCATGTTATAGGGTGTGCTAACTCTGTTTTGCAAGATGTCTACAATGGAACATTGACAACAAAACCAGAACTTTTTGGTTAGCCACGAAATCTGAAATAAAACGACAAAATTATTAACATTGACATCGACATAACATCAACATTAACAAAAACATACAATGACATTTCTATACCACAATGAAATGATGACATGACAAAATGACATGACAAAACCAAAATTTAAAACAAAAACAGAATCATAAACAAAATAACAAAAATAAATAAGTAATGATATCTATCTCATGACATAATAACGATATAGGAGATAAAATATTAATCACGACATTTTATGACATTACGACATCACATTATGACACGACACGACATACAAACTATGACATCCCGACATAACACATGACATGATATGATATTAAACCAAAACAAACAAAAACTGACACTTGACTTGACATGAGAAAATCATTGACATTGACATCGACATGATATCTAACATAAAACCGGCACTTCCAAAATAAACGACAAATCAAAATAACAACAGGCAGACAAAACAATGATAAATCAAACGGAATGACAATAAAACATAACAACGACAAAATAACCTTAACAAACACAAAACAATGATGAAATTAAAACAAAGAAAACAAACATAAAACCAAGACAATATCATCATGGCAATATAACAGCTTGACAAAACGACACCACGACATCATAATAAAACGCAATATAAAAAAAATAAAATTACAACAATAAAAATAACATTACGACGTGACATAAAACAACATACAAACTACGACATTCCGACATGACATATGACATGACATACAAAATGACGAAATGACATTACAACAATAAAACAAAACACAACAAAGCAACGACATACACCCAACATAAACAAAAACTTTCTGGTAGTATCGATTCTTCAGAAATGCACTGCCACAACAACACTTACACTTTTTTTAGGATAAATTTTAACCACAATCTGGAGTTTTCCTAGGTAGTATTAATTGCTCAGGATGTAATTAATTATAGGAGTTTGCTCCTATAGGAGATTAAAAGAACTCAGGATATGTATTTCACCTATAAGACCTCTCTGGTTATCCAAGATCTTCATGTGATTTTCTTATGCGAAAAACTTCAGTAATTACACAATCTGAAGACTTATTCTATAAGATTATCATTTGATCTTATTTTCTCTCAATCTCTATCATGATTAATCCTTCTCAAAATTCTCTAAAAACTTCTGACAATAAGTCTAGGTAGGATAAGAATGAGGGCGATAGATAGAGAAAAAGAGTGGCGACTCCTTGACATTGATATGATACAGGAATTGATGGCGACGATATGTGACCCATATATTTCATCGCCATCAATACCCGAAGGGCTTCGTACCACCTCTGTTCAAGACATTCAACGGTACGGGAAACCCCCGGTAGCATGTCGCACATTTCCGTGCCAGTTGTTGCAATGCCGGTGGGAGCGATGCTTTACTCTTTCGTCAATTCGTCAGCAGTTTGTCAAGGATTGCCTTCGAATGGTATGCAGAATTGCGGAACGGTTCGGTTAAGACCTTTTCAGAATTGGAAAACCTTTTCTTTAAGCGGTTTATCGGGGCTCGGCACCACATCACTATCGGTGATCTAGTGGTGGAGCAACAGAAACCGAACGAAACTTTAGTGGATTACATACTTCGATGGAGAAACTTAAGCATGAAGTGTGAACCCCAGCTTCAGGAGCAACATGCAGTCGGTATCCTACTAAAGAGTATCCACAACCCGATAGCACTTCTTCTCAAAGGATTCACGATCAAGACTTTCGAGAAGTTGCTTAGCAAGGCCGGGAGCTTGCAAGAGGAGGCAAAACAGCTGAGTTTCGTTGACAAGACAGATAAGCAGAAGCCTGTAAAGGCATTTGAAAAGAAATCTAGGATCGTTGCGGCAGTCGATAAGGGAAAGCAGCCAGTGCAAATACAGCCAGAGCGGCCACAGCCGAGTTATCAACCACCACAACGGACTTACCCACAACCGCTACAGAGTTATCAGCAGCCTTGACCGAGCTATTAATCATGGCAGCATGATCAACCGCCGCCTCGTCCGCCACGTGCTTTGAAGGAACTTCTGAATAAGGAATACCCTTTCAAGACTGAGGCAGTGGCTAAGATGTTTCGCAGTTTAATGAAAACACCCGACTTTCAACTGCCTGAGCCCAAAAGGCCAGAAGAAGTCGACAAGAAGGATCATCCGAACTACTGTCCCTACCACCGGATGCTTAGTGCAACATAAATCCTCAACTTTTTATTAGGCATTTGCATAATCATGTTATGCAAATTAAGTCCTAACCGGTCTTAGGACTCCGAGGTAGTTGTTTGGTATGACATAAACCCTCACATCTTCGAGGTTATTTGTGTGATTATATCATACAAGCATAAGTCCTAATTAATTAAAATTGGCAGGACTAAAATATTAAATTAACTCTCAAATTGAAACCAAACAATAGGATAGTTTGAGAAGTTGCCAAGATTCTTCTTGGATCCTCAGCTTCTCTTACTTTTCTTCCTTTGGCCTCTCAAAATAAACTGTTCCAAATTTGAGCTATTCCTTATTGAAATTTTCAAAATCCAATTTGTTTGAAACCTTAGACTTTAAAATTCTTGAGAGCAAAACCACTGATCATTATCGAGAGTTTTCTTAAATGATTCCCATCATTTAAGATGTAATTAACTATAGGGGCTTGCCCTTCTAGGGAACTTAAAAAACCCAGGTAATATAAACCCTGCTTAATTTCTTTATATTAAGCAGGGGAACTTGTCGGCTTATAAAATTGGTTTGTAGACCAAACGGATGTTACAAATCTTCTAGTTTATTTAATCGAGCCCCATCATCAAGCAGTTTGTCTATTCTTTGGGATAGATACACGGTCTGTGGTGTGGTGCTCGTTTATATAAACTATTTGAGATGTGAGATCGGTTTGATTTCATATCTTAAAATTTTCAAACTTAAAATTACTTTCAAAAATCAAATGCTACTTTTTAAATTGTATATATATTTAAATTAAATTTAAAATCTAAAATTCGCCGACAATTTCTGTAGGTGACCCCTTTTCAAAATGCAATACAAAATCTAAAAATATGCCGACACACTTATAGTTGAACAAGTATACAATGTAGCTGGCATTACCTAGATATTGTAACAATAGACTTGATCATGGCATTCCTCCACTTCAAACAACCAACATGAATTCTGGTAACAACATTCTCTTCTATATTACCATCAATTTGAACAAGACTCAATGCATATATTGCTTCACTTCAACCAACCAACTTGAATTCTACTAATAGGTAAATACATACCACTCAATACTTATGTATTTACATAGCTAAACCCTATGCTTCAACTTTTATGAAGATTTCATACATACCACTCAATACTTATGTATATACATAGCTAACACCTAAGGTTCATTTTTTTATGAAGATATTCATACATACCACTCCATTCTTATGTCTACACATACATAATACATTCAAATTTTACATACATACCACATACCTTAAAACCTAAACTTCAACTTTTAAATACATACCACATTTACCTAACTAAATAAAAACTTAAATGACAAGGATTTAACACAAATGGAATTACCTTCCTAAATATTTCCTGATTGGCGGAAGGATGAGAAATACTGGAGTTCTTCAATTAGAGTTTCCTGAGGATAAGCCCAAATCCTCAACCCTTGGTTGAGATGGTTGAGGTTTGGACCAGTGGAAGCCCAAGTTGAATTACTCTATGTGTAGGGTCCCTAGGTTACCCATGGAGCTTAAAGCTCTAGGAATTCTTCTATTGAACCATTGACTACCCCTCAATTTCTCATTGACATCCATGCAATAACAGGAACAGGAGGAGGATGGAGATGATGAGCAGTTTTTTTTTATAATTTTTTTATTTGAACATTTATTATAAAATTTTTTGGATTAAGTTTACTATATTGTTTGGGATTATTTGTGATAGTATATTTTTTTATTAATGATATTGTTAGAGATTTGATCTGTAATATGGATATGTTTAACATGATATGTGATATTGTTTATGGAATGTGTTTTGTACATTTTGTGAAAATGTAATTAATATTCTAAATTTTTTTTCTATGTTACAGATTTGTGATGTGCATCCGGTGTGTGTTGTTTTTCTCCGTGTTTTATGTTCATATGTATGAGCACACACCAGAAGTTCTACGCAAGTATATGTATCGTTCAAGTAATATAGGGCTCTAGTGGAATCCCGTTTATCGATCCCACAGGGAAGCGAGGTAAGATTTCCTTAGTCAATTTCTAGTATACTATCATCAGCCCTTAGTTTGTAAGGTCGATTTAAGTGATTTTTATAACAAATACTTCTAAAGGTAGGTCTTATGTTTAAAACAACTAATAACTATTCTTAAAGGAAAATATTAAATCTATGGATAACCATTTTTGGATGAATTGGTTTAGAAAATTTTGAGATATTAAAAACTATTATTTTTATGTAGTGAATTGGATAATGTTTAGGAATGTGATACATTAAATATTATATGTGTCAAATAGGAGCAATCATATTCTTCTGAGTGCTATAAAGAACATTGGCTAATCCTAGGTTTAGTCCCTAAATCTGTGGTAAGCTGGGAGGATACCGGCTCTCACTCCAAAGCTCCCACTTCCTTTCGCTTGAAGGTTAACTCTCGCTTTAGTTTCCAAACACTAGGACCAAATTAGGGATTTTAGTCTGTCACCCTAAATTCTCGAATTCTACGCCCATCAAAGTATATTTCCCTATTTATTTGCACCCAAACCCCATGAACTACATCACTCATTAATGGACATTGAATGTGGTTTCACTTTATTGAGAATTACACCACCCTCTCGGGTCTTAATGCAATTACAACGAATTTTAACACTGTAATGGGCCCTTATTGTAATGTAAATGAAGTGCAAATAAAAATCATCACATTTATAATTAAAACCTCTTCTAACATGCATCCCAAAATCCTAAACATGAATCCTACTCATTATAAAAGAAAAGTAGAATGAAAACAACAACATAATCTTTTAATGCCACCATTTTCAAACAAGAAAAAATTGTAAGAAATGCCCATCACAAAACAAGAAGAAAACACAACAGAAAATTTCATTTCATCAAAGCAAACTACTAAATAGGTGTTTACAAAATTAATAACACAATACATAGCTTTTTACCCTTGAAAGAAAGATGAAAATCTCTCCCACAAAGTCTCCCGCTGATCCATGCAGTGATAGTACATTCCCTTACATATTCGCTCAAAATCCCCTCTCTAATCTATCCAAAAAATGTAGAAATCTATAGTTCTACTCCTATTCTAAGATCTCTAAACATTATCCACGTTTTTCCTAACATAAAAACCATTTTTTGACATAAAATCACTCTAATATAGTGTAGGGACGAATTTCCAAAGAGTTGCCTCAAGAAACCTTCCAAAAAGCACCCAGATTCAATGTATATGGCAAATAACCGTCCCTGGCATCGTCAGCGCTATTTTTGGGCACTGCCGGCACCCAAAATTGTAGCTCTCAGGATTCTGGCGCCGTCGGTGCCACTCTGCGCAGCTCTACCATTTTGCTCCATTTTGCTCTGTTTTAGCTCTGTTTCGCCCCGTTTTAGTTGTGTTGCATTCCTAACATTTTCACCTTCAAGATAAGTATAAAAATAACATTTCTTTAAAGTGTAAGTTATCCAAAGATATGCAACATAGAAAGACATATCTAAATTTACCAAGCCAAAATTTGTTTTCTTGCTCGTTTTTACTTCAAATTGCACCGTTTTTGCTTCTTTTTCTCCAAAAGTCCATTTCTTGTACCTAAAAGTAGAAACATGCAAAATACCTTCCTTTAAAGTGCAATATCATTAAAATTAAGCATAAAATGTATATGAAAAATCAAACAATCTTTAGGCGTATCAACTCTCCCAAACTTAACTATTAATTGTCCTCAAGTAACACTATGACTTCTATAAACCAAATATGTTGATTTTAGGTAGTGGGTTTCAATAGTGTTTCCTATAATTTGGCTCAGAAATGTTATAGTGTAACTTAAGAGAATTCTAGCAAATCAACCTAAGACTAGAGTGTACGAATATCTTATATTCAACTTACGAATCCTTATTTTCTATTTACTTCAAAAGTTATTGAAACTTATCAAACTAAAGATTCATAGAAAGTATAAAAATAAAATTTATACACCTTATCTATACTGATTTGACCAATACTTTTTTGAAATAAGAATAAATCTTTTCATTTAAATTGATTCAAGTGAAACCAATTTTTGATTAGGCTTCTGCTCAAGCTTCTCCTCACATATTTTCTTTTGACTTTTATTTTTCTTTTTTTTTCTTTCTTTGGGGATCATTTTGAATCTCTTATTTTCTATTTTTTATGTGAGGATTACTATATCTGGATAGGCCTTTAATAATTTTGAATTTCACTATCCCCTTTTTAAAGTCCAAAACTCAAAACTTTCCCTCACTTTTTAAAAGTGTAAGTATTCATTTGAAAAAAGCTTCAATAAAGGCTCAATTCTCAATAAGTATAAATCTAAGAATCTTAGCTTTTCAAATATTCAACTCCTTCCTACCATAAATAGTAAAATCATTTTTATAAAGTTTTCTACAAAATATCTTTAAGTCTAGAATAGTTCCTTCACATAGGATTTCAACTAAGTTATTTTTCTAACATTTCTAAAATCAAAATTATAGTAACCAAAATATAACACCACATACCACAAGTCATTTTAAAAATGATATTAAATTAAATTTGGGCTACTAAGGACAAATAAAGTTAGGTTTTAAAAAAAAATTCTCATCCCCCCAAATTTGAATTTTAAAATATTTTGCAATTAATTCCATAAAATGTAGCAGGAAGAAAAAGTAAACGTTGAATCTACTTACTACTACAACATCCTATCAAAATTCATATACATGCATAATAAAGATAGAATGACTGTATGAGAAAGCAAATCTAACCTAAAACATGCTTGCAATAATATTAAACTAACAGGAAGTATACTCACATTAAAATTTTATTTTTCTTCCTACCCCTAAACTTGATTTTTAATATGTATAGCATTTAGTACAGAAAATATAAGCAGGAAGAAAAACAGTTTAGAAATTCTATCTACCACAAATGTCTATCAAAAAAATATACAATTACTTATCATGATAGAACAATATGCAGTAGATAGTAAATCAAAACTAAACATACTAGAATGAAATTCACTAAACAAATGTCTAACTAGCATAGCAGGTAACAGCATGGGAATATAAAAATGTTCTTCAAGTCCTAAATAAAGTTGTAACCCAAACATAAAAACACATAATAAATGAGGTTAATTCTTACATTAACTCATCGCATATCACTACCTTACTTCCAAATTCTAACGGAATCATTACAGTAATAAATTAGGTACTTTATAATGATTTTATAGAGTATAGTCTCATTGATAAGATTATCCCTGATATATTGGCTCTTAGGCACCAATCTCAGGTATCATCTAATCCTTTTAGTTAAGCACTTCTAACAGTTATAAATCATAGTGTAAGATCTTGTACAAGTTATTCATCAAATAGGTTCATGACTCCTACCAAATGAAAACAAAGTCAAAGAAAGGAAGTAAAAAAATTGAGATGGAACTGTCACTATTCAAATTTATGATGTCTCCTATAAAACTCAAGTCCGAGTGAGATCTGAGTCATAATGGATTCATCAATCCAACTACTACAATAGAACATAAACAATTCTAGCCATAATAAAAAGTTAAGGAATCACCTCCCTCATGACACACAAAGATTAAATCAAACTACTAATAATTCAAACATTCACCAATCAACGATCAAACTTATCAATCCACGCTAAAGGAAACACAATACAACACAAACAATCATGACTCTTGAGCACACTAAATCAAACCACAAAAACTGATAACTATGGGTTTTCTCCCATAAAGGCTTGGTTTAACGTCGTCAGCCCGACAAATCCTTCCACCTGGATCAAAATTTCAATTAAGTAGTCCTTGGTCAATCCAATCTTTTCCAGATCCAAGGATTCCTGCAAAATCCTCAAATTTTAGTTTTTCTTTCAGCTCTTCCTTTTCATAATGATTCACATCATTGTTCCTCATATTTCTTTCTAGATCCAATATTCTTCTAGTAATTTTCTCAATTTTCATATTAATATCTTCCTTGAAATTTATAAGAAATTTATCTCTATAAGATACTTCAAGATCTCCCAAATTTTGGATCGGATTCTCTCTAGATAATTCAGATTCTAAATCAAATTATTCTATTTACTCTTTTGTTTCAAGTTATCTTCCAATTCTTTCCCTTGGTACTGAATAAATGGTAGGGGTGGTCTTTCTATACTTATCTTAGTATAGGAAATAGAGTTTTTCTAGTCCCTTAGAAATTTCTTCCATTGATCTTTCAATCTCCTTATCCTCATCTCTCAACTCAAATTTCTTTTGAAACATATCCTAGAACTCTCGTCTAAATATTAGTTCGATAACTTTATATTGCTCATCATTCATCTGCTTAGGTTTTATCTCACGGTCACGTAAAATCTCTAGGGGGTAACTGTTAATTACATTAATAATCTGCCTAGTTAGTTTTCCATATTCTTTATTTTGGCCCCTTTCCAACTGATATTGCATTTCATTAACATCCTCTTCTAATAAAAATTTATTCTCCTCATTATGTGGGTTGAAGTTAAAATTATGAGGAAAAGAAAGTTTATCGTTAAAATCACCCTGACTATTCCAACTATATGTCTGATTAAATTGATTATCTTCCCAAAATTGGTTTTCTCCTCCAAAATTATTATTTCGGTTAAAATTTGAATAATCTTCCCAACCCAGATTGTAATAATCAGATTAAAGATTATAAATCTCATGGCTAGTTTCAAAATAATTAGGCTCAATCAATTATCCAAATGAATTTTTCTTAATAACCGGGGGACTTTGAGAATAACTCTTTATGTATTATCTAACTTCCTCTCAATATCAACAACCTGAGAACTTAATATAGTAAGCATATCTTCTTGAAAACTCATCACTCTCTTGGGGTTTACTTTTTCGAAGCTACTAAAATTATAATCCAAATATGAATATTCATTATATCGTTGATCTACCATTTCTACATTAAATTCATTGATTCTTTTCTGGTTCATCATCCTCCCAAAAGTTCTCTCTAAATCTGAGTCGTAAGATTCAAGGTCTGCAGTTCCTGAACTACTCATACAAATTTAAAGACTTAACTAATATGATAGATAACAAAAATATTTTTGGTATTTTGGATTTTTCTTGAAAATAAACACACAATAATTAAACACACTATATAATAATACTATAAATTCCAAATCTAAGTCTTACAGGTTCCACTAAATTCTCCTAAAGTTCTTTTCGAAATTTCCCTACAATGGCGCCAAAAACTTGATGCGCCTCCGACGTGTGCTATTTTTTGCGTGTTTTATGTTCGTATGTACGAGCACACACTAGAGGTTCTATGCAAGTATACGTATCGTTCAAGTAAGACAGGGATCTAGTGGAGTCCCATTTATCGATCCTACAGGGATGCGAGGCAAGAAGTCCTTAGTCAAATTCTAGTCTACTACTATCAGCCCTTAGCTTGGAAGGTCGATTTAAGTGGTTTTTCTAGCGAATGATCCTAAAGGTAAGTCTTACGTTTAAAACAACTAATAACTACTCCTAAAGGAAAATATAAATTCTAAAGATAACCCTTTTTGTATGAATTGGTTTGGAAAATTTTAAGATGTTAAATACTACTATTTTTATGTAGTGAAATGGATAACGTTTAGGAATGAGATACATTAAATATTGTATGTGCCAAATAGGAGCAATCTTATTCTTTAACCTCTTCGGAGTGCTATAAAGAACATTGGATAATCCTAGGTTTAGTCTCTAAATTTGTGGTTAGGCTGGGAGGATATTGGCTCTCACTCCAGATCTCTCACTTCCCTTCGTCTGAATGCTAACTCTCACTTTAGTTTCCAAACACTAGAACTGAATTAGAGATTTTATTCTGTCACCCTATATTCTCCAATTCTACGCCCATCAAAGTATATTTCCCTATTTATTTGCACCCAACCCCCATGAACTATATCACTCATTCATGGACATTGAATGTGGTTCCACTTTGTTGAGAATTACACAATCGTCTCGGATCTTAATGCAATTACAATGAATTTTAACACTACAACGAGCCCTTATTATAATATAAATGAAGTGCAAGTAAAAATCATCACATTTATAATTAAAACATCTTCTAAGATGCATCCCAAAATCCTAAACATGAATCCTACTCATTACAAAAGAAAAGTAGAATAAAAACAACAACATAATCTTTTTATGCCACCATTTACACACAAGAAGAAAGAGAAAGAAAAACACATCACAAAGCACGAAGAAAGCAAGACAAAAAATTTTATTTCATCAAAGCAAACCACTAGATAAGTGTTTAAAAAATCATAAGATAATGAAGAACACAATACTTAGTATTTTCCCCTTGAAAGAAAGATGAAAATCTCTCCCACAAAGTCTCCTGTTGATCTATGTAATGCTAATACATTCCCTTACATATTCTCTCAAAATCCCCTCTCTAATCTCTCCAAAAATGTAGAAATCTACATTTCTACTCATATTCTAAGATCACTAAACATTCTCCACATTTTTCCTAATATAAAACCCCCTTTTTGACATAAAATCACTCTAATAAAGTGTAGGGATAAATTTCCCAAGAGTTGCCTCAAAAAACCTTCCAAAAAGCATCCAGATTTAATTTATATGACAAATAACCGTCCCTGGCGCCTCGGTGACATTTTTTGGGCGTTGTCGGGCCCAAAATCGTGGTCTCGGGATTCTGGCGCCATCGACAGTACTCTGCGCAGCTCCACCGTTTTACTCTGTTTGGTTCTGTTTCACCTCATTTTACTTAAGTTGCATTCCAAACATCTTCATCTACAATATAAGCATAAAAACAACATTTCTCTAAAATGTAATTTAATCTAAAAATATACAAGAAGTGTAAAGTAAATTAAACATAGAAAGACATATCAAAATGTGTCAAGCCAAAATTTGCTTTCTTGCTCGTTTTTACTCCAAATTGCAACATTTTTTTCTTCCTTTTCTCCAAAAGTTCATTTATTGTATCTAAAACAAAAACATACAAAATACCTTCCTTTAAAGTGTAATATCATTAAAATTAAGCATAAAATGCATATAAAAAATCAAGCATTTTTAGGCGTATCAATTTGCATCGGATTTGCATGTTTTTTGTAACTCAAAATTTGACGCTAAATCAACAATAATATTTCATCTTCCTATGACATTCTCTGATGTAAAGGAGATGATAACCTGACAGAAATATTCATCGTTTGATAATTTCTAACGATCATACGATGTAATTTATTTGCATCAGAAAATTTCAATGTACATTAGACAGAAATAATATTACCAACCCCCAATTAACGTTGGAAAATATCGGACGTAAATTGGATGCATATGTGATGGTAGCACTTAAATAACATCGGATTTGCATTTGATATGTGTTTGATATGTCTAATGCAAATATTCTGATGTGGTTCAACTGACGAACCAGAGTGTAGTCGAGCGAAAGGCTCATATGTGTACAATATCGAAATGCCTTGTACAATGCACTTTAAAGCAGTGAAAAAAATATTACATCAGGACATTATATTATCTCCACAATAGATAAAGAGATTATTTTATGAATATGACATGATTGATACAACGTTTAACAATTCACTTCTCTCTCTCTCTCTCTCTCTCTCCTTGGTTGGAGTTTAGACTGGTGGAAGCCCAAGTTAAATTCTCATTGGTGTAGGATACCCTAGGTTACCCATGGAGCTTAAAGCCCTTAAAATTCTCCTATTGACCTATTGACTACCCTTGGACTTCTCATTGTCATCCGTACAGAACGAGGAGGAGGAGGATGGAGATGATGAGTAGTTTATTTTAATGTTTTCTTTTATTTTTATGCATTATGTTAAACATTTGTTGTGGAATTTTTAGGATTATCTTCGCTACTTATCTAGGATGATTTGTAATAGTATCTTCCTTTTATTAACGATATTGTTTAGAGATTTGATCTGTAATATGACTATGCTTAATGTGGTATGTGATTTTGGTTGTGGAATGTGTTTTTGTATAAGTTGTGGACATGTAATTGATATTCTAATTTTTTTTCTGTGTTGCAGATTTGAGTTGGATTTGCGTCTGTTTTTAAAACAAAATTCGATGCTAAATCGACAATAATATTTCACTTTTCTATGATATTTTTTACCGCAAATGAGACGGTTATCCGACAGTATTATTCATTGTGCGATAATTTCTAATGTAGATTCCGAGCAAATTATTGTGTCAAAAAATTCGACGTACATTGGACAAAAATAACATTATTGACCCCAATTAACGTCTGTCGGCATATTTTTAGGTTGTGTGTTGTATTTTTGAAAAGGGGGTCGCCTACAGAAGTTGTCGGCGAATTTTAGATTTTTAATTTAATTTAAATATATATATATATAATTTAGAAAGTAGTATTTGATTTTGAAAATAGTTTTAAGTTTGAAAATTTTAAGATGTGAAATCAAACCGATCTCACATCCCGAATAGTTTATATAAACGAGCACCGCATCACAAACCGTGTATCTATGTCGAAGAATAGCCACACTGCTTGATGATGGGGCTCGATTAAATAAACTAGAAGATTTGTGACATCCGTTTGGTCACGTGAACCAATTTTACAAGCCGACAGAGTTCCCTCGCTTAATATAAAGGAATTAAGCGGGGTTTATATTACTCGGGTTCTTAAAGTTCCCTATAAGGGCAAGCCCCATAGTTAATTACATCTTAAATGACGGGAATCATTTAAGAAAACTCTCGATAATAATCAGTGGTTTTGCTCTCAAGAATTTCAAAGTTTAAGGTTTTCAAAGGATTGAATTTTAGAGATTTCAATAGGGAATGGATCAAATTTGGAACAGTTTATTTCAGAAGTCCAAAGGAAGAGAAGTAGGAGAAGCTGAGGATCCAAGAAGAATCTTGACAACTTCCCAAACTATCCTATTATTTGGCTTCAATTTGGGAGTTTATTTAATGTTTTGATCCTACCAATTTTAATTAATTAGGACTTATATTTGTATGACGCAGTCATGCAAATAGCCTCGAAGATGTGAGGGTTTATGTCGTACCAACGACTACCTCGGAGTCCTAAGACCGGTTTGGGCTTAATTTACATAACATGATTATGCAAATGTCTAACGAAGAGTTGAGGATTTATGTTGCACTAGGCAAACTACCTCGAAATCCGATGGCTTGGTTGTTTAATTCTAAGAAAGTTTAGCTGATGTAGATCCGAGTTTTGCTGATGACGATGGCTGTGCTGCCCACCGTGCGCCAAGCTTCTTGTTGTTGCAGAGGTTTGGTTTTAGAAGTCATAAATCAGGAGATGAGAGAAGTGTTCTGGTTTAGAGAAAATCTTAAAATCCAAGTGTTTTTAATATTTTAATTAAACAAATCTTAAAGTTGATTAAACGAAGCTGATTAAGATCCCGCGGTTCCGTCATCCCGGCACCGTTATTTTCATCGAATTCACTTAGTCCGGATGAATTTGCTAAACTCAGTTGAATGAGTTCCACACTTTCATTTAGGCCAGTGGGAAATCCCGTTAGCACCACGTGGGTTACATCATCCAGAGGTATTCCGGATCATTCGATGAGATGTTTTAATTTAGTTGTGATTGTAGTTTTGTTGTTACGTTTGTGATTAAATTTTGAGTTATTTTATATTTTGGAATGTTGTGGCAGTGAATTTTATCTTGCAATGACTTTTATTTTCAGTTTAGGGACTATCCTAAAGGTTTTGGTTTTCATGCAACGGTTTTATTTATCATGCAAGAAAAAAAATAAAGTACAATGCATGTAAGTAAATTGTAATAAAATAAAGGCGTACCTGGAGGGTCTTCCCGTCATCCCAAGCTGCACTTGAAACACATGTTAAGGCATTTAAATATTTTGCAAGAAATACCTAGGTAAAGCTAAGGGAAAGAATTTTGGTTGTCTACCAAGCTCCTAGTCCTATAACTAGTCATCTCCTATGACGTCTAGGTTCTTAGTTTGGTTTAAGGATGATTTTCTTCCAGTGGTTTAGGACGAGTCCTAAACATCTTTTCAATATTTCTGGGATTGTTTCGAGTCCAAGTAAATTTAGTTGCACAGGTGAATTAATCATCCAGGGGTTTAAGTTTTGTTCCCTTGCTCAGTGAACTAGGACATTTGAATATCCTATAAGTGAAGTAACACTCCACTTGATACTTCATTTAAGAGTTATAATAATAAGAGCTTTAAAATGGCAAATCAACTTATTAAGTATTTTAATGATTTAAACTTAATGATTTAATTTTAATTTTGACTTAATTATTAAAAATTAGTTTAAGTTTGGAATAGTGTTCATGTTTTAAGTTTACTTTAAGTGTTTGGTTTAACTCTCAATGATTTCATTTAGGTTTGTTGTTAAATGATTTTAATTTAATTTAATTTAAGTTTAATTTAATTTTATTTAATTTAATTTGATTTAATTTAATTTAATTTAATTTAATTTAATTTAATTTTAATTTTAATTTAATTTTAATTTGATTTTTAATTTAATTTAATTTAATTTAATTTAAATTTTGATTTTTATTTAATTTTAATTGATAGCTTTAGTTTAACTTTAATTTTGATTTAATTTTAATTTAATTCGTTTTAATTTTAATTTTAATTTTAGTTTTAATTATTAATTTGGATTATTATTTTAATTTTTAATTAAGAATTAAGTATAGTTAAAGTGACTTATTTAGGGATTTTTAAATTAAAGAATAAATGTCCTCTTAATAATATCCCTACTTTAATAATTCCAATTTATATTACTCTTCCAAAATTTCAATTAATTAATTAATTAAAGTTTTATTTTAATTATATTTGAAATGGTTAGTAGGTTTCTACCCTCAATCATTTAAGTTTCAATTATCCAAAATCAGTTTAGAATCAAATATTTTACCCTCCCCTTTTTTATTAAACCTAAAGTTTTAATTAAGGATTAAAATTTCTTAATTACCTTTATGCCTTTTTAAGCTTATTTATTTCATAACTCATTAAATTGAGCTCAAATGAACTTGAAATTTTTATGTAACCTCGATCACATGTCAGTTAAGACATTAGAGGAGAAAATGTGATTTTTCTGTATTTAATTTATTTATGTAATTATTTTTAGTGGAAAATAGGGGTTTTCAAGGAAAATTCAATAACATGACCAACGAAATGTTTCTTTCCTTAAGAAAATTATGGGATGTTCCTAATAACCAGATGACTATTTGGGCCAATTTTGGTGATTTTTTTAATTATATTTTATTTATTAGAATTATTTTGATTTTTGGAGTATTAATTAATTTAAAGAGGAAATAAAAGTTCAAAAACGGATTTTATATTTTCCAAAAATCTCTCTAGCCTCAGGGAAATCAGAGAACCAAATTTTATATTTTTCTAATTTTTATTTGATTTATTAGAATTATTTTAGTGGAAATGTTAAAGAAAATCATTTTTTTTATTCAAAAATTGTTTTAAGCCTTTAAAATTCAATATCTTACCCTAGAGACTTAGGAAAAATATTTGGTTTGCTCCTAGGTGATTAGAATTCAAAATGTGACATTTTGGTGATTTTTAATATTTTTATGATTTTTATTATTTTTTAATTATTAAAAATATTAAAATAATGCTAAAAATCAACTTTTTTAGAAAATTACAATTTTAATTTTCCTAAATTCCTCTCATATCACAGAAGCCCCAAAACCATTTTTGTGAATTTTTGAAAATTATTTTGTGAGTTATGAATTTTTAAAGTTTAATTTCACTTTTGGGGCTTAATTAACCCATTTAGTGGGGCTAATCAAGTCCAATTGATTTCAAATTTTTATGTGATGTTCCTCTTATCCTAAAGAACAATGGAGAATTATTTTCAAGTTAATTTGGTGTGTGGTTAACCCTAATTAATTCATGTTTAATTTTAGGTATTTAGGCTAATTAGGGTTATTCTTAATGAATTAAGCCTAACCATAATTATCCTAGGGTCCTCTGGTCCTAAGAAACTTCACCAAATTTTCCTAGAATTTATTTCTCAACATGATAATTATTGAAATTAAAATATTCAAAACATTGACATGAACTTGGAAAATCAATAACTTCTCATAGGGATGGCCTCTGACCTTGGAAAATTCAGGGAATGTTCCCAAGTTCAGAGGCTTCAAAAGCCCTATGGTCTCATGTCATGGTGAATTGTCTATGCAAATAGAGAATTAAAATATCACAGAGAGTAAATAAATCATTAAAAATAAAATACTTAATGAAATGACTTGATTTCTTTTCCACATTATTCTCCTCTATTCACTGAGCAAGAGTGTATTTTTATTTTATTTTTGTGATTTTTCTATGCAAAGATATGGATTTTTGAAGTTCTGGTAATTAAATAAATAGAAAAATACCCTATTTTCCTACTTATCCACGCGGCGCCACGCAATCCTCGGCAGCTCCGAAAGGCCACGCGGTGGACTTTGATTCAGCGCCGCCATCTGAGTCAACTGCCACGGGGCCCGCGGTTCACGTACCATCTCCTGGTCCGACGCCATCTGAGTCGTCCGTCCAATACACGCGCGAATGGACGACATCCGTTCATCGTCCCCGATCGACCTCACCCGAGAGCCGTCCATCTTCTAAACTTGATATCTCTCTTGATTCTTAATCGATTTCTACGTTCTTATACTCTATGGATTCGTCTTGAAGAGACAAACACATCCATACGGTTTATGTGGCATGAAATTGATCCAAACAAAATAGAGAATGTTCAGAAGCTCGGGAAGAAGAGAGAGCTCATACCTTTGCTCAGAGAAGTGTGGCTTCGATCTGAGAGTTGTGTCACCTTTGATTGAGTCCAAGTAAGCTCCAGATGAAGTCTCTGGCCCTGGGAATCGTCAGACTTGAATTCGACCGGACCCGATTCCAAAGCTTGGAGGCTGAGAGCAAATGGGTGATCCGGAGAGGGGCTTTGACTGGGGAACTCCTTCTCTTGGTCTTGTGCGGGTGTGGGTGAGTTTAATTTGAGTTTGGTGGAGAATTGGAAAGTGTCCTGGTTTTGGGTGGAATTTTGGTCGAGAAATCGAGCTCTGTGGATGGGGATTAGGGCAAATTATCATTGGGGATCAATTGCTCTAAGTGTGGAGGTTAGTTTGGAACAATTTTGGCAGAGTTTCTGTATGGTTTGGTGCAACTCTTTTTTTTGGCCGAGAGGGGTGGGATTTAAATAGGAGTGGCTGGAAGGCCTCCCAGGTGGTTTGATGGCTTGGATCAGCTGCTTAGGTCAAGGGAAGAACAGCCATGGCAGCCATTGGGCATGGGGCAGCTCAGCAAGAGAGAATTTCAATGTTGGGCTCACATGGTGCTCTCGGCCATGGCATTTTCTGGCCGCTGTAGTGGCTGGCCGGCCAGGCATGGGTCACCCTCAGGGTCAGTGAGGTCAGAGCTTGATTCCTGTGAGTTCAATTGATGGTTGCCATGTGTAAAGGTGGTGAATTGAAATGGAATGGGAAAGGGGTGATTTTGGCTTGGTTTGGGTTAACCCATGTATTTGTGCTTGGTTCACCATCCAAGGCTTGACCTTGGGCTCGAGAGGGAATCATTTGGGTCGACTTGAATTGGGGTAGTGAAGTCCCCATCCATGGTGAGGTGGCTAAACATGGTTTAGTGTGTAGCATAAATATGATTAAAAAGGTTTAAGGGAGGTTTAAGAAAGAACCCCCTCTTCTTGCCATAAGTGGACTAATGACAAGTCAAAGTCCCCATGGCTTCATGTGGCTTGAGAATGGCTTGTTCATGGCTCACATTTGGCTTGGGAAAAGTCAAGTCAACTTTCATGGAAAAGGGTTTATGAAATTTTGAAAATTTTGGGGTTATTTGATGGGATTTGGCATAATACCATTTTGGTTTGATTTTCATGATGGATTTAGCACTTAGGGAGTGATATTAATTGAGTGAAGATGAGATGAGATTGTAGTGTGGGCTTTAGGATGGGTTTGGGCTTTTAAAATTTGGTAAAGGTGGGCTTTTAGAATGACTTAAGGGAATGGGCTTTTAAATTTTAAAATGGGTTTTTTAAGATGAGGAGCCTTGTAATGGTTAGGCCCAATGAGTGTTGATTTGGCTTAGGAATGTTTCATGAGTTATTTTAAGTCAATGTGGTAAGGCTTGGGGTTGGATTGGGTTGAACTTGGGTCTCTTTGGTAAGGGGACAAAAATGGATCAAATTGGGTTAGCTTGGGCTAAGGTTGGGCTAAAGTTGGTTTTGATGTAAAATTAATGTTGAGAAATTTTTAAAGGTGTGTTACAAAGAGTTTTCAACTTTGGTTGGGGTTCAAATTTGGGATTTGGGCTAAGTTAGGGTTAAGCTTGGGTTTAGGCTAAATTGGGGATTTTGGGTTTGGGTTGAATTTGAGTGGGGTTTGGGTCCAAATTTTGGGCAAATTATGTTAGTGTTTTGTTTATGGAGATGTTAGAGAAGGTTTAGAAAAAGTTTGGGGTCAATTGGGGTTGAATTGGGTTGGTTTGGTTTGACATTGGGTTCACTTTGGGTTAAAATAGGTCAAATTTGGGGTTTTGGTAAAAGTGGGGTAAATTGGAAAAATTGGCCCATAATGTAGTTGAATAAAATGAAATTGGGAATATTTGGGATTTTCTGGAATTTTCTGGGAATTTTTGGAATTTTTGAATTTTTGGGGTGAAAGGGTATTTTAGGTATTTGGAGGTTATTTGGGGGGTATTTTGGAAAGTTTGGTATTTTTGGCTGTAAATGATTAATTTGATTGGTGGGGAAATATTCAAGGTTAATTTTGGAAGAGTTTTGGGTGATTTGGAAATTTTGGTGGTTTTGGGTAGTTCTAAGGGCTTTTAGTAGATTTGGTGGGTCCGGGGCCCCGGGGGTTAAAAATTGAAATTTTGGAAAAATGGAAATTGAGCAAGTGTGAGTGAAATGGAGTCATTTTGGTTGAGCCATGAAGCCATATCAAGCTCATAGGAGCCATGAGAGGACTCATTTGAGACATTCACTATATTGTTCCTAACCCTCTTAGCCAGGGGCTTAGGGGTTAAGGACCATCCATGTGAATTACCTACATGAGTCAAGAGGTCAAGTTGGGTGAGAGTGTGGATTTTAAGATTTGGAATGTGTGTGTGAGAGTGTAGTGTATGTGTAAGTCAGCCCTCACCAGACCAGGCCACCCAGGGTGATTCTAAGGCCAAAGAGTCCTATAGGGAACTCATCCTTTAAACCTCCACATTTGACCTCAACCCTCTAGGTGATTAGGGGTTTACAATCAAGCTTGTGGGGTTTGCAGGGAGTTAAGAAGTGGTTGAGTTTCTAAGTGGTGGGTCACATTTCTAGTCCTCTAAGATAGTCAAAGGGAAAGCCTAAGGCTAGATCCCAAGTACTAAGGAGAGAGAAGAGAAAAGACCTCATCAAAAATGAGGTCAACAACGTCGAAGAAAATCAGATGTAAATCAGACGCAAATGCGACGACAACACTTACATAACATTGGATTTTTGTCTGATCTGCGTCTGATATATCTGAGCAAATATGCTTAATTTCTGTAGTGTCAACCGGCTGAATCAAAGTGCAGCTAAGCAATAGGCTCATACGCGTAAAATATCGAAATACCTTGTACAACCCACTTTAAAGTAATGAAAAAAATATAACATCAGGACATTGTACTCTCTTCTATAGAAAAGGAGATTATTTTATGAATATGACACGATTAATACAATGTTTTACTTTTACCTCTCTCTCCCTCTCTCTCTCCCTTGGTTGGGGTTTATACCAGTGGAAGCCCAAGTTGAATTCCCATAGTTGTAGGATGCCCCCCGTTACGCTTGGAGCTTGAAGCTCTAGGAAACTTATTGACTACCCATGGAGTTCTCATTGACATCCATGCAGGAGGAGGAGGATGATGGAGATGATGAGTAGTTTATTTTTGTTATTTGTACGCATTATGTTGAACATTTGTTGTTGAATTTTTTGGATTATCTTTACTATTCTTATTTGGAATGATTTGTGACATATCTTCCATTTATTAATGATATTATTTAGAGATATGAACTGTAATATGGTTATGCTTAATGTGTATGTGATGTTAGTTGTGGAATATATTTTTGTACAGATTGTGGAAATGTAATTGATTTTTTATATTTTTTTCTCTATAACAGATTTGCGTCAGTTTTTGAATGTAAAATCTGGCGTTAAATCAACAATAATATTTCATCTTCCTACGATTTTTTTTTACGCAAATAAGACGATAATCCGACGGTAATATTCATCGTTTGAAAATTTTTAAAACAAATTCCGACGCTATTACAATACAAATTATTGCGTTGGAAAATTTCTACGTACATTTGACGAAAATAACATTACCAACCCATATCTGAAAAAATCAGATGTAAATGCGACAGTAACATTTAAATAACAACGGATTTGCGTCTGATATGTCCGACGCAAATATACCTAGTTCCTGTAGTGTCAATCAACCAAAATAGAGTGCAGTCCAGCGATGAGCTCATACATGTAAAATATTAAAATACCTTGTACAAACCACTTTAAAGCACTGGCAAAAATATAACATCAGGATATTAAACTATCTCATATATCGATATGGAGATTATTTTATGAATATAACAAGCACACTATTGTCAGGTCAATTGCATCAACTACTTTTCTGAACTAATCCTAATCAAATGAGGTCAATTAAGTCAATTAATGATAAGATTATCTAATAATTTTTCAACCAATGGAAGGCAGGATATACTAAATGTTATTGATAAAAAAAATAGAATCTTACCTTACAGTATACGATAAGTATTAGATTACCCTAAAATCTACTATTTATTGAAGATATTTTAAATTTTAGAATCATAGAAAGATACATTAAATTGTTGCGGTTTTATATATATATATATATATATATATATATATATATATATATATATATATATATATATATATATATATATATATATATATATTTGTTGTTGATTGTAGATAATATTTTAAATTGATGAATTTCCAGGGTGAGATTTCTCAATTTCCTCGCAGCCTAGCCTAGTGATGGTGGATGCGGCGATCACTATGACGGCCAAGAAGATTGCGATTAAGGGCACGTTTGGGGCAGCTTAAAAGTGCGGCGGTGTTCAGTTTGGATTTTGCGTTTGAAGTGTTTATTTAAAAACTGCGTTTTAATTTTGTATTACACTCCAGTCGCGGAAGGACTGCCGCGCGCGGCTTTTTTCTTTCGCGTTTTCGGATCCAATTACTCCCATGTCCTCACTCTTCGCACCGGCTTTCTTCTTCGGCATTTCCAAACCAGCGATCGTCCCCCATGCCATCGCCACCCTCTCGACTCTCTTTTCTCTTCCTCTATTCCACCGTCTCTGCTCCACTTTAATGCCATGGCAGACTGGTTTGTTGGCCCAATCATGGATAAGATCATCAACGCTTGTTCTGATTACCTGCAAGATCACTATAGATGGCAGACGGGCGTGAAGGACGAGCTCGAACAGCTGCGAGAGATCCACCCCAAGATCAAAGCTGTTGTCTCTCAGCTGAGGTCATTACTTTCCTTCATCTCATCGAAAACGCAAAGCAATAGCAGCAGGAGCTGCTGGAGCTTCAGTTGTGCAAAGCTCGTGAAACATGATCAGTCGAGGCAAGGATAAGGATTCTGTTATGCAGTGGTTGAGGAAGCCAACAAATGAAGATCCAACTCATATTACTAGCTCTACTTTGTATAAAAACATTTCTTTTCTATCTATAGTGGGTCTTGGTGGCATGAGCAGGACAGCTCTCTTGCAACACATCTATGAAGATCTGAAAGAAGAATTTGACCTGAATAGGTGGGTTAGTGTTTCCAACGACTTTGATGCAAAAAAGATCATTGTCGATATGTTGGGATCTGTAATCCTTTATTTTCGCCTCTTTTTTTTGTTCTTGATCGCATTTAGGATGGCCTGAATATTATCATGAACCAATGCTTTTATTTTTCTGATGAATTCGACAATGATTAGCTCTCTTTCTTGAAACTGATAATTTAAAATGACTCAAACCTGCATCTTTATATTAAAGAGAAAAATTCAACACGCCATTCTAAAATAGCTAATCCATTGCTAAAGCATGTATAAATATCATACTTCAGGTATTTGATATTTTAGAATTGTGTATGTAAATTTCTTAATATTTATGTGTGTGTGTGTGTGTGTCTGTGTTTGTCAATTTCAATTGATATGTTTTGCAATGCACATATCTTGGCAAATATGCCTCTTTTGTTTTTAGTTGGCAACATAAGATGGCTGATAATCATTGCTTCGGCTGCAATGCCTAGGATTTTTCTTATGTTTCTATCGTCTGGGTGAAAGAAACATATTTTTTATGATACGGTTGTTACCTCCCCTCAAGATCACAATCTGGTGCTATGATATTTACCAAATAATATCTATTGTGGCAGTTGCTAGAACCCCATATTCTGCTTCCATGAACGATCGAGCTGCTTTCTTTAGTTTCTGAACTGTCCATGAGATAAAATTATTGCCTAAGAAATAACAAAACCTTTTATAGACATGCGATCATCATTGCAAAACATAAGATTTAAAATAAGATTTTATATGTTAATGAAATTTATTAATTTTAGATGAGCATAAATTATATGCTTTCTACAAACAAATGACAAATAAGCTGATTTAAACCGCAAAACCAAATGAACTTTAATAATTGATTCATTTCAAGTGAATAAATCATTTATCCACAAATATGCAGAATCACTGTTTCTTCAAACGCACAAACCAAATGAATGATAAATTATCCGGATTCGATGCTTATCAAGCAACTTATCGAATAAGTTCGCTTATCGAGATAAGTTCTGATAGTCCGCAATTGTTCCAAACAGACCCTTAGACAACGGTGGCTACAGCTGATTAAAATTGAGCATGCTTCCATTCTTAAGAATATAGTAAAAAACTTTTTCTTTTCTTCAAAGTTGTCGTTGTAGTATAGTGGTGAGTATTCCCGCCTGTCACGCGGGTGACCCGGGTTCGATCCCCGGCAACGGCGAGCAATGTTTTTATATTTGTATTTTTGAGGCCTATTCAATCCAACTGGCTAATCAGGCTAGTCGCCTAATAATAGAAAGGGAAATTTTCATACAGATCACTTAATATTTTTGTATTTATTTATCAAGTAATTTAAATTTTATTTTTGACAGTTAAGCCGATATGTATCTAAATCTTCTTAATGGAAATTAAAAGTTAATTAAGCAATTTATCATATAACTACATTTTTTTTCAAATTATCATTCAAATATTAAAATTGAAGATAAAATCCCAAATTATATTTTTCATATTTATCAAATCCTTGATGGATTGGTCGTCACACGGATAAAGACATTAGTTCAATGGTTCAAAAATAAATATGAGTGTTAAATTTTATAAATAGCAACGTTTGGGTTGCTATTTATGTAATTATCAGATATTAGGTCTGACCATTATTGGGTCAAAAACGATAAATCAAACAGGGTTGGATGATTTGGTTCAGTTTCGTGATTTTTTACTTTTAAAAAGTCAATATTCAATTTTGGGTTATTGGTTTGATTTATATTTTCCTTCAACCAAACAAAATAAAAAACTGAAAAAATTTGAATGATGGAAGATTCATGAAATTAAATTAAATATATACATATTAGATATGTAATTTTTGATGTTTGCTCATAATAGAACTCTAACTAATAATAAAATTTTGATTTGTTCATAATCGAATCATTAAACTAAATCAAATTCAATTTTATCCAAAAATTTATTAGTTTGATTTTTCGGATTTTGGTTGCAATTGATTTATCTAATTTCAAAATTGATTCATTCAAACAGACCGAATGCTCACACCTAGCAACAATTATGTATGAATAATATATGACATAACTAATAATGTAAGAGCCTGGGGGCATTTACATACATACCGCATACATATCATTCAAATCTTTATCATTATACCAAACATACTTTTTATTACTTTATAAAAGTAAATCACATATTTACTTGCATAAGTTTATTGCACATGTTACTAATGTAAATATGAAAGTTTAAATGCTATATTTACATAAATCTATAAGAATTAGTTTATATTGTATATCAATAAAGGAACACGGTTAGCAAAGTATGTTATCATCTTAGGCATGTGACGCGTACAAGAATATAACGAGTATATTTGAAAAGAGCACAAGTCAGCACAAGTCGACAGTTGAGTCTAATCAATTCGCTGAGTTAACTCAACATGCAATATTTATCAAAGTCATCCGAGCTAATTTCAGTTAGTCCAATCAAGCAGAGTGGTAATACTTGGTCTGGCCCATTCGTCAAGCAATTTATATGGTCTAGTTCATCAAATCATATAAATAAAGCAATTCTACAAAGCAGACAATTTTATTAATTTATTCTATAAACTCGTGACATCATGAGCTATATTAAAAGACAGTGTTATCTTCTCCGTAGTTTAAGGTTCCCTTTGGGGCAACTTATTTGGTGCGGTGACATTTCAAAAACGCACCTGACCTGTTTGGGTCAACTACTTCTTGGTAGCTTATGCGTTTTCAAAATGCTGAAAAACAGCATTTTCACACCGCACCTATCTAGGTGCAGTGGCAGCTTTCTGGCTGCGGCCCGACTTTTCCAAAAAAATAAAAATTTGTAATAGCCACCACACCTAGCTTATCAGCATATTATTTTTAATTAGCATATCAGCAGATTATTTTTAATCAGCTTATCAACATATTATCCAATAAGCTGCAGCTGCCCCAAATCTTTCTTTTTGTATAGTAATTTGTGTAACTCTTCCCATGCATAGTTGACCCAAACCTATGATTACGACAGATTATCTTAGTGGTGGGGGAACCTTATTTCTCATTTCTCTCTCTATTTCTTAAATTACCTTCTCCACTCTTCTTCTATAAACTCTACCAAAGTGGTCTGAAATCATTGATAATTCAAGATTCTGATTTCTTTAAGGTGACCGAGCATGGATCATGCCAAAAGAGAGAAGAGGAGTTTTATACTAGGAAGAAGCTCAGACTCGAGAAGATTTTATCAACATGAAGTGCAAAAGAGAATATGTATTTTAACAAATGAAAGAGCTAAATGAGTAAATGTTGTTGATAATTTGAGGAACATTAGATCATGTGCCTAGAGTGACGCTGAGAGTTAAGATGCCAATTAGATTGTTCGAATCAGAAGTTCTAAGAGGAGAAATACTAGTTTTGAGAGCAAGGAAATCTCTACCATTTACAACAAGGGCTAGGTAAGTGACCGGACGACACTAGTCAGCATTGCCATAGCCTATTTATTGGTCATTTGTTTTCCTAGAGGAAGCCCTAGGTTAGGAATGCATGTGTGGTCAAATCCCTTCGCAAAGCCAAGTGATCCCCCGTTATAAGCCTTAGACCTAAATCCTAGTAGGTTGGAATCTCAATTTCCCACAGCTTTGGCGCTTCCAACATTCCTTGGAAGGGTTGGGATAGTTTGATCCTGAAGAATGAGAAAAGCCTTGTAGCTAGCCCATTCTACAAAATCGTAGGAGGTTCATAGGATGGACAAGTCCACCCTACAAACGGTGAAGGACTTCTTCTACAAGAAACCAAAGATCAAAGTTCTCAACATTTCCTCGCCGAAGCCAGACGCAGCCTTGTCGAGTATCCAAGATCTAAACCCTAGGTGCCTATGCGAGAATGTTAGATGACTGTGGCTCTCTATTGATCGTGATCATTCGCATTGCATGACGTATTATGTCACGATATGTGTTTTGCATGAAGCATGTTATACCTGCATATTGCCTCGGTCGGCCGCCCAGACCCAGTCGGCATAGCACGTTGCCTCGACCGACCACCCACCCAGTCGGCATAGCATGTTGCCTCGACCAAACACCCTAGCCCAGTTGTCATAGCACATTGCCTCAAACGACCACCCCAGCCCAGTCGGCATAGCACATTACCTGGGCTGGTCACCTCGGCCCGGTCGGCATAGCACATTACCTGTCGAACAATCGTTCGCATAGTGTATGTTTGCAAGTGCATTAGTTTTACTTGCACAAATGTTTACATGCTCGAGTTGCATGCACTCACTCCACTTGTATGATTCTCTCCAGTGAAAATCATCATCTGGGTCACTGCCTCCACTACATACTCACCCTTTCAGATCGCTACCTCTACGGCATACCCATCTTTCGAGTCACTACCTCCAGGGCATGCCCACTATTTTGGGTAGCTGCCTCCACGACATGCCCACCCTACCTCCACGGAATGCCCACCCTGCCTCCACGGCATGCCCACCATTTCGGGTCACTTCTTCCACGGCATAGCAACTCTTTCAAGTCACTCCCTCCATGGCATGCCCGCCCTTTTGGGTCACTGCCATCACAGCATACCCATCTTTGGGTCACTGCCTCCACGTGGCATGTCTATCTTTCAGGTCGCTGCCTCCATGGCATGCCCACCCTTTCAGGTCACTCCCTCCATGATATTCTCATATTTCGGGTTGTTGCCTCCAAGGCATGCCACCCTTTCGGTTCACTGTCTCCATGGCATACTAACCCTTTTGACTTACTGCCTCCAGAGCCTACCCATACTTTGAGCCGCCGCCTCTACGGTATACCCACCCTTTTGGGTCATTGTCTCCACATCATACTCATACTTTGATCCGTTGTCACCATAACATGCTCACCCTTTCTATTCACCACCTCCACGACATACCCATCTTCAGGCCACTGCCTCCAGGCATGCCCACGCTTTCGGGTCACCACATTCATGGCATAACCATTTTTCGGGCCGCTGCCACCTCGACATGCCCATTTGTTGGGTCTATGCCTCCACAGCATTCCCACCCATTCACATCGCATGCCCATCTTTCGGGTCATTACCTCCATTGTATACACATCATTCAGGCCGCTGCCCCCAAGGCATGCCCACCATTTTGGGTCATTGCCTCCATATTTCGGGCTACTGCCTTCACAGCATGCCTTCGCTTTCAGTTCACTGCCTCCACAGCATACCCATCTTTCAGGGCACTGCCTTCAAGACATGTCTGCCTTCTAGAGTCACTGTCTCTAAGGCACATTCCTCAATTCTCATATGCTTGTTGCATATCTTTTTTATTTGCATGTGTGCTCGGTAAATGCCTCTTGGGTAAGGAGTAAATTCTCTTAATATTTATCCTCTTACTCGATGCAAATTTACGTATAGTTGGAGTCTACCTTTCGCATGGGACTCTGGGCTTCCAAGTGTAGTTCCTCTTTATAAGTAGGTTGTTTTACCGTTACATCCTGCTTGTGTGTCATGTTGCATGGAGGCATCCTTGCATTCAATTGCATAATGTATGCTTTGCCTTCTGGTGCTCGTTATGATTGTTTCGTAATTCGATCGAACAATCATAATATGGTCTTGTTCATTTGCATTAGTATTCACATGTGTGCATGATAGCGAGCCAGACTCAATAGATGAGTGACCTGTGTTGGTAGCGATGTCATAATGAGCATTGTTTGCCCAGTCGATCCCTGCGAGAAATGCGAGTTAAAGCACAAGATTGACACGAGCATGATTGTTTTAAGGATCCAAGAGATTTAACTTGTGTCACCCTGCATGTTACGAGTCTGCATTAATGACCCTTATTATATATATATATATATATATATATATAGACACAAACACACACAAGCGCGCGCGCATATACGCAGGCACACGCACGCGCATGCACGCACGAGCGTGCACGCGCATGCATGCACACGCACGCACACCCACACACACACTTATTACAACTCATTATAATTTTAAAATTATGCATGTAGTAGGTTAGGCCATATGTAAAGTCATCCATTTTCAAAATCGATCTTTGGTGACACTCTTTAGATTCCTTGGATGTTTAAGACGGGATCGGTGTGGCGACCTCGTCAAAGTCATACATAACGGGAGACTTTACCCGTGCACTTAGATACTGGTTAGGACACTTTTCATTATATTGTGTGCTAGGCTAAGCTTTAGGATGTTATGCAGTCTTTTTTATGCCTCTGACTATTGTTCATTGTTGATTTATTTGTGCTAGTAAGACATCACCTTTTTGTTTTTAGTGCACTTGCATGCTTGATATGCACGGTAGTATATTAGGGCGTTCTTCCACAGGGAGTCGTATATGTATCTATGTACACACATAGCACTATTGAAAGGGGAAGCATGTGATGATTTCTACTAATTAGTTGTTCGCAGGTGCTATCTAGGTGCCCAAATAAAAGGCGCAGCTCATTATTGCATGTTTGTTGGCTTTCCCGCTAAAGATGTTTTCATCTATATCGAATCTTTTTTTTTTCACTTTTCCTGATGTACTTTTTATATTTCATAAGAGAGTCTTGTAGCAGAAATAAGATACGGGCACGGGTTCTTATGTAATTTGACACGGGACCACGTGGTGAGGGACCTGGCGCAGCAGCTAGTGTCTCGTATCTTAATTTTGCATTTGATATTGATGTATAGATTTAGGATCGGGAATGTATATGCGAAGTACGACCATCTCTTTCTTTCCTTGGATATGTTGCCAACCCAGCGGCACCGCCCTTTTCTTATTATTTTGATTTTGGCTTATTTTTTCTATTTTCTCGTGTGATTGAATGCTTAAATGAATTTCCTTATTTCTTTATGTAGTTTTGTCTGAGAATTCTGAATACAATATAGGCTATTTAGGATTTAATATTCTAAATTTGCTACAAAATTCTAATAAAATATTCACTGAAAATTTTAGGATTAAAATATTCATGACTTTAAAATTCACACTTTTACTTTTTTGCATGGACTGTGGGCCAGAATTTAAATGGGTTGTATGCATGACTATCACCCCAATCATAATTAATAGGGCCTCCATGTATAAGATTGTGGTAGTAACTGCATCATATTTGCATGTCCCATGAGAAGTCCCAAACATCTTCAACTCGACTGATTCAGCATAAATTTCGACTTATGAGGTTGTTTAGTGCCTTAGAAGGCTCCTGACCCAGACAGGTGAAAGTCCTTTCGTGGAGAGTGTTTTAGCTTTTTAGTTGGACCTCTTCCTTCCTTTCTTTCCTGAGGCATCACCGCCTCAATAGGAAATGTAAATCATTCTCATTTAGTACCTGCAACAAACGATGCTTAGAAGAAAAGCAAGGGATTTTGTGGTATGTAAATAAATATAATGCAAAAGATAACGATGGTGATTTTTTTTTTATGTAATGTTAAAGAATTAAGTGTTTTGCATGTAAATATGAATGTTTAAGTGTCAATATGTAAATACTTAAGAATTCTGTGGTAAGTAAATGCACCTAAAAGTAAATCATTTTTTGATTATCAAGCACATCCCACAGAGAGAAACCTTTGACAAAAAGAAAAATGCAAGATGGTAACTTTGGTAGTGCCAGATCGCTATGCTGACCACCAAAGATAGAAGATTCATTTACCAAACAACAAGTCTCATGCAATCAATTTGCATAAGAAGCTGGAGACCCCTTTTTTGCACTCAACAAAAAAAAAGTAAGAAAAACAAATTTTATGGTAATACACAGGAAGGTTTGATATGGGAGTACTGAAGTTTGCAGTATTTTGGACTCCGGTGAAACCTGCATGACATTGGTTAGTTGTGGATGTAGCTTCCATCAACAGTGGATTTTTTAGCTAAGAGAAATTGTGAGGAGTCTTATTTGGATTAGAATGCATCAATTATCCATGTAAGCACTTCAGTGCATGGAGTAATCCCAGAAGGAAGGGATTTGTTTGCTTCAGGAATATGTGTCGCTAGGTGAACTGTGTCAAAGATGGCCTGCAAGATGGCCGATTACTGTAGTCAGCAAAAAAAAATCCACAGAAGCCACAGTAATCCTTTTGCTGCGCAATTGGTAGACTAAAAAGGTCAACATGGCAGCTTGTGGTTGAGGTGATGTTGCTGATGAGGAGCTTGTGGACTGATTGGGCTGCTTGCTTAAAGAAGCATGTTCAGGCAGGACTGCAACAGACAAGACGCCAGAATCTGTGGATTTTGGTTGCATTGATTTACTGTCGAAGGACCCAAAGCTACCTAGTGAAGCAAACCTCTGAAAAATGAAGATTTTCATGAAATGCATAATAGTCCCCAGATATGCAAAAGGGCAATTCTTGCAGCTCTATCTAAACAGAATGGTATCTCTTACCTTTTGAATTGCTATAAACATATTAGTTATATCATCATTGATATTAGTTTCTTTTAATGGGAACATATGATAGAATGAAGCAATTTTATGTGTGGTTAACACTTAGTGAAAATGATATAAATATAGTGTGTACTGTGTTAGGTATGGCTCATATCTAGGGAGTTCGAGTTTTTTAGTGAAGAGATGTGACTCCTGGTGAAAAGGAGTGTATCTTGGAAGTTAGTGGGTTGGGGGGAGCGAGGGCGTGTTTGTAATTTATTTGTGGGTTTTTTCTATAAATAGATGTGTAAACCTATGAGTATGTAACTCCTCTGAAATAGTGCATTCGTCGATTCGCTCCCGGAGACGTAGGCAATTCTTTGCCGAACCTCGTTAAATCTCTGTGTTCTTCTAGTTTTGTGTCGATTTCTGTTTTTCGTTCCGATATTTTCATAACAATTGGTATCAGAGCCTCGTTCGAGGGCACTGGAGGAGATCGACGCGGGAAGATCGAAGAAGAAGATTCGTGGTAGTTTTTCCGCGGGCGAGAGGAGCAGTTCGCGAAGGAGGCTTCAGTGTCATGGGTTGTTTGATTTCGACGCAGGCAGAAGTCTCGGGAGAAGCAGTTCGGCTACCCTCTGCAAGTAGGCGAAATTCGGCGCGAGGGCCAAGTCGGTAGCGGGGGTTTGGTCTGCGGCAAAGAGGCGGGAAGCAAAGGAAAATTTTTGCCTGTAGCAGGCGAATCGCGAAGGTTGATCGCGACCAGGCTCCTGCTACAGGGATCCGCTCCTTCCTGATTCTCGCGCAAAAGCAGTTCGCGCGGCCGACGGTCGCGCGTGATCGTGGCGGTTCAGTGCAAACAGGCTTCGCAGGAAGTTCGCGAAGCAGGAGAAGAGGTGCGCGACGGTTCGCAGAGGCAACTACCGAAGTCAAGAAACGATTCGCGCGACTGAGTTCGGCGGTTCGCGAGTGAATAGGCGCAACGAGCAATTCCGCGCAACAGGAAGGGAACTACGCAAGGCAGGGACGGTTCCTGCGACGATTCGCGTGGATCCATGCGGTTGCGGCGGTTCCAGGAGGCTGCGTGCAGTGACAAAACACGAAAAGGGAATCAGGGAATCTTCCACTTCTACTAGAGGAATATTCCCTCTATTTGCACTAGAAGAATATTCCCTGCAGGTTGGCCAAAGAGAAAATTTTGAGGGAATTTTAAATTTCTGCAGAGGAGTTCGACTGGTTCAACAATCCGCGGGAAACAGAGACTGTCCACCTCGAACAGGAGCCTCGTTTTGCAAGAAATTGAGGTGTTCGACCGGTTAAATCCACCGGTTCGTCGCGGAGATTTTGCGACAGTGAAGTTCTGGCCAGGTGCGAGGTGGCAGCGAGGCACGATTATTTCGTGAACGTGGAGTTTCGTGGAGGTATTCCTCGAGACGAGTGCGAAGGGATTCGTGGCTCGCGAGAACAACTATCGGCGAGAGTACTAGTACGAACGGAAGTGTGCTTCGTGTGGGAAAATTTGATTCACGAATCACGAGGAGACATAGTTGCTTGCATTTGACGGATAAAATTTCGAGTTTCTTTGAATTTATTTGCGGAGTATTTTCTTTTGTTTTTCGAAGCGAGCAGGAAAATACGGTGCAGGGATTAAATCCGGATGGCGATGTCCGGAGCAAAATTCGAGATAGTGAAGTTCGATAGAGCAGGAACTTCCGATTGTGGCAAACGAGGGTAAAAGATTTGTTGGCACAGGAATTTTGAAGGCTTTGCGAGCTACGAAACCCGATAATATGGAAGATGAAGATTGGGAAGAGTTACAAATTCGAGCGGCGAGTACGATACGTTTATGTTCTGCGATATGAGATTATGTATCATGTTATGAATCCGAAATCTCTGGAGAAGTATGAAAGAAATTGGAATCTCGGTTTATGTCCAAATCTCGACGAATAAATTGTATCGCAAGCAAAGTGCTATATGGAGCCGAAGATGCGAGCGAGCATCGATACGTCTCGACGACTTGAATGTCTTCGATCAAATAATCACGGATCGCGGCATGGCTTGATGTGAGTATTAAGGATGAAGGCCGAGCGATGATTCTTTTGTGTTCGTTGCCTACTCTGTATGAACATCCGGTACTACTCTTACATATGGGAAAGAAACAATTAAAATTGATGAGATTATCGCAGCGATTGTTGGCTCACAACTGACGAAGCGAGAATGCGAGAGAAAGCTCAATAGTAATTGTTTATATGATAAGGGTAATCAGGATCGTGAAAGTAAGGAGGAGAAGAAGAATTCTGGAAGGCAAAATTCCAATTCAAAGCCCAAAACCAAGAATATTCGTTGCTTTAAGTGCAAGGAACAGGGACATATGAGGAGAGATTGTTCAATGCTCAAGAAGAAGACTCGTGATCTATCTTACAGGCAGTGATAGTGATGCGCTTTCAGTTACGACAACTCAGTTAAAGGATGGATGGATTCTTGATTCAGGATGTTCTCATCACATAACACCAAACAGGGAGTGGTTTTCTTCATACAGGTTATCTGATTCTGGTTCAGTTTATCTGAGTGATAATAGACGTTATAATATTGCTGGTATAGGTAATGTCAGAATTAAGATGTATGATGGCACTGTTAGAACATTATGTGATGTCAGACATGTTTCAGAGTTGAAGAAGAATTTTATTTTCTTGGGCACTCTACACAAAAATGGTTTCATTCCTAACACATATGAGGATAGGGAGACCATCAGAATTGTTAAGGGTGCACTAACTGTGATGAAAGGGAAGATCACTGCAGGTAACATCTATAAACTGTTGGGGAGTACAGTTGTAGGTGGAGCTCACTCTGTTGGAACATATGATGGAAATGCAGCAGGAACTTTGACTGCAAGCGTTGAGATGGTTGGTTGCCTAACCCACTTTGCAGTGTAAAACTCCATGATCTATTTCTCCTAAAGGGTTGGATATTCGCGAGGCGGAGATTTTCTCCTAGGGACCTGGATATTCACAAAGGTGGAGATTGTTAGATGTTTTTTCTCCTAAGGGGCTGAATATTTGCTAAGGTGGAGATTTGTTTGGTAGGCACATATGTCGGGTGAAGCATTTCTTCTAAGGTGCTGGATATTCGCCAAAGTGGAGAATTGTTAGGTATGGCTCATATCTAGGGCGTTGGAGTTTTTGGTGAAGAGGTGTGACTCCTGGTGAAAAGGAGTGTCTCTTGGAAGTTAGTAGGTTGGGGGGAGCGAGGGCATGTTTGTAATTTATTCGTGGGTTTTTTCTATAAATAAATGTGTAAACCTATGAGTATGTAACTCCTCTGAAATAGTGCATTCGCCGGCTCGCTCCCGAGGACGTAGGCAATTCTTTGTCGAACCTCGTTAAATCTCTGTGTTCTTCTTCTAGTTTTATGTCGATTCCTGTTTTTCGTTCCGATATTTTCATAACATATTGCAGCATGTTAAACACCACATTTACTTGATTTGTTGTCTGTTCTAATAAAGTTTGATAGGTAGGAGCTCATAGTTTGTAATAAAATGGCTATGTTATTCTTGCCATTGAACCATAGAACCATATCATATTCTTGCTTCGAATATGATAGCAATCTACAGTTTCACCGTTGCCTATCATCAGTTTGAAAATAGTCTGATGGAACCATTGAATAAAATTATCTGCTGACCTGTTGTCAATGAAAATTTCAGCTGGTAGGTAATTATTAAAACCTGTTATGTCGTTAAGGGATCCTTGCAAATGAATCCATCCAAGTAGTTACCAAAATCTTACTTCTTAACTTCATAAGCCAAGTGGTCAGCACAATCCCGATTGCCTACCATCAATCTCTATCTATTAGAAATCGATATGAGCTAACCTACAGTCTTTTAGGCTTATTTATCTTGACTTTTTATTCACAATTGATCGCTGCAGCTAGCTCTCCAAATTATTTATCTGCAGTTTTTTTGGGGAGTACTAACATATTGCTATTTAGCTGCGTTCTTTTTGTCCATGAAATTAGTGAGTCATAACAAAAATAGGCAATTTAAGGTTGGAATACCAAATGTCCGGCTGCAACTCGTCACTGACACATTTGAAATCTATGTTTCTTCAACTGTATTTGCCTTTTATTGCATATCGTAAATCATCATTTGAAAGCTGTTTTATCAACAGGGATCAGATTGATTATCTAACAAGAACACTATGTTCAAGAGCTATTGAGCTAACTGGAAAGGAGTCAGATAATTATAACAACAAAATCTCTGTTTCTGACAAAGGATTTGGTGTCTGGAACTCCAGCTTAAATTGAAACTTATCAGCATGAGAAAGTCCTCAAAATGTAGGAAACTTGCCTTTTATTGCAATTCTATGTGACTATGGCATTGCGGTGAATAGGAGATTGCTTTATCATTTTTCTCAATTTTGAAGGCACCATGAATTCGCTGCTATATTCTTTAATGGGCAACATCTATTTCCTGGAATAATCAGCATAAACATTATGGAACTTTGCGTCTGTAACACAGATTTCTTATTTATTTACATATCTCACTCCCAAACTTTCATATTTACATAGAAAGTACTTTGGTGCTTTAAACCTATGCATGATAATGTGTATTTCACTTCTAAAAAAGTTCTAATAGTGCTACTTTCTGATGTTATATTAAAGTTTTGACTACCGCATGTGTCAATATGGAAGTGTAGGTGTGAGATATGAAAAAACATAAGATTTCTGTGCTATGTACGTAAATGCCCCTAAACTTTATCCTTTTAACAATATTCCTTATTTACCAACGCCCATAATTGAGTTTGAAAATGTGTGAGTGTGCACATTTATTCATGTTTCTTTCTTTTTAATTTGTATTTATATTTTTTTTTTAACTTTCATTGCTATACACTTGGTGATGTTCCCAGATTTTGCATGCACTTATGATTATGTGTCCAGATGGAATTTGTACTCGTTCAGCATTGGAGGTTATTTCTTTTCAACCTTTGCATAAAATTGTGCATTCAAGTGTGTATTAAGAAGTGTAGATATCCAACATATTTGCGTTTCCTGACTATCAATTCTTTGCATAATGAGTTATGCCTAGTTGGATTCTTATTATGTATCAATTCTATGGAGCTTGTATTATGCAAAATTTCAGTATAAGGTAACAAAGTGTTGTCATTCATGAAAATATGTAATTAGTATACCTTGATTTTTATTTTGCATATCACGAGGAGCATATAAACTAGCATACATTAATGAAAAGATGGTATAATTGATTTGCGTGCTTGGAATCAACTCATTCATGGGTATATATATTTTCATCAAAATTTGTGAAATAAAAAGAAATGAATGAAAGGGGAAATAAACACTTAGACATGAAAGGTGGCATAATACTCCAAATTTTTAATATTTTTTATATTTCGTGTTTCAATACTACAAATTTATTCAAACGATCAAACCTTTAACATGTCATACACCTAGAATACAAAATTCATTACAAAATATTTCCAATAATCATAAAATCAATTCTACAAATAAGATTGTAGCATATATTAAATTAAAAGAAAAAAATTACATGTACCTTATAAATATGAATTATATAACCGGGTAGCAATACTATCTCTGAGTTGAATCATATCTTTAGCACCTTCCTCATCAGCCACATCTGAGTTCGTATTGTTGTGCGTTGTTTCATTAATATGGTCTCATGCTCTAACTTCATGTGCCTCTGATGAATAAATTGGTTATCAACTCCACATGCCTCGAACTCAAGATCAATTTGTGATTGATGTCTACTTATGTAGTTATGTAGAGCCATCATTGCAACCACAATTAGGCGTTGTTTTTTGAAAAGGTAATTTGGCATATCTCTCAGAATCCATCAATTTCTCTTTCATACATCGAATGCAAATTCCACTAAAGCACGAAGTGAAGAATGTGTTCTATTAAATATCTCGCGTTGACCTCTAATAGTCCGACTTCCATGTTGGAAATTTGAATGTGATATCTTGTTTTAGGATAAGGTTTAATATATCATCTTTGTAGTGGATATCCAGCGTCAACAACATAAAATTTTCCTGTTCATTAAAATAATATTTGAATAAAAAATAAACTGAAAATAAATAACCTGAATATTGCATGTTTATTATATTCTATACCTGCTGGTGGTGTAGGCAAATTGCTCTTTGGATCATTCACAACACTTTTGAAAATACGTGTCATGAGCTAAACCCTCTCATCCCGGTGCAACAAATTTGAAATAGATTAAAATCAGTTATAGCCATTATATTTTATGTTAGATAGTTATGTCGCCCTATGAAAGGTATCTGATCCTCAACAAGGATGTGAGAATGAACATGCGTGCTATCAATAGCCCCAATACAATCTTTGAAATATGACATATAACGTGCATCTTGATGAATGGTATATTGACTATTATGGAACTCGATATCTGTTGGTCTTATGATATCCATCGATAACTTAATTAATGCTTGAAGACCAATATAAAAATATCTACTTATTGTTTATGTTGAATGTTAGAAACGTTCACATGTTGCTCTAATAGATTCATTTTGGCCCATTATATATATATATATATATATATATATATATATATATATATATATATATATATATATATATTAAGGAAACCGATATTTGCGTAGGCCCAAATATCGGTTTCCCATGCGCTACAACCCATGATGAGATCTCGACGCCATGTGTTTGTAATTCGATCCATCACGCACCAAGGAGGGGTTCAAACCCTCGCCGTAAGGGACTTACAGTCGACCCCGCCACCAACTCTGGACAAAGAATGCGCACCCCATTATATATATATATATATATATATATATATATATATATATATACACACACACACACACATACATATATACATACATACATGTAATTGCGAGTACTTCTCTATACATTTTTTTTCGTGATCCAAATAAACCATAAGATGATTCAAGCAAGTGAAGTAAGTCTATAAATATTATGTGTGACATTATGAACATATTTTGAAATCTCACTGGTTGTCCATGTAAAAGCTCATGTATCCATTTATCCCCTGTTTGAGTTGAACTCATATAAGAAATCTTATTCATATACTGTGCTTGATAATCAATGAGCATACATGTTATTACGTCATTTGAAATTGTCATTTGAGCCCCTATTAGCTCATTATTTGAGATGCATTCATCATAATCATCACCTTCATTTTCTAACAAATCTTCAATTGGTACATACAATTCTAAGAAAAACTTAAATTACAGCTAATTAATAGAAGATAAAAGGAAAGAAATAATAAAGTTAGAACATAAACAGGAGTTACATGAAATTATAATCTACAAGATTTGTCAAATATAGTAACACTCATATGAGTACAACAAATATAACTAAACACCATAAATCGAAAGATGAACAAAAATATCACTGTCGGTGAAACTTCTACAATGTAAAAGGAAAAAACATTTAGTTTACTTTCGGGGAATTTAATTCATATAAGTAGCGAATGCAGTTGCAATCAAGATAAACTCTTATAGTATTTTTGTAGCCATCCTATTTTTTCATCCTTGTGCATGTGCATGAAAATCTCTGTCATCATTATCTTTCACGAGCTCTCGAGCAAAGTTGTATAACTCAATATCGTTGGTTATATCTGATAAGTTAGCTAAATCATCCAGTGCCTCACGTAAAGTAACAGAGTTTCTTGAAGCATTCGGCATAAATATAGATTCACTAATAGATGTGGATGCTTGGACTAATGCCTCAATTTGATTTTTGAAAAAATATCTACCGGTCAACTTCTTTTTTTTAAATTTCCTCTTATTTGATAATTGTGTATCAATTGAATACGAACTTTGAAGTCGTTGAACATTCGCAATATTAGGGTCATCCTCGTGAATTTCAACCGCAACAAATAAGTTTGTTGTCTCCACTCATAGTTTAGGAGGTAGTGAACTCGAGCTTGGCAGCCAAACATTTTCTACAGTTGCTACTATAAGTTCAAACATTATGTATAATTTCTCTTCCAAATCGGTCAGTATTCATAACAAAATTTCTTTAATGCAGGATAAACCTGCAATAAGTTAGGGTAAAAATGTGATATTGACACATAAGAGTGAAAATCATTTAAGTAAATAAAAAAATATACTTTAACTTTCTCATTCCACCACTCATTTGAAGCTTCAACTATTTTGTTCATTGGATTCCATCCTATTACAATCTCACCCCATAGTAATTCTTTCCACAACTTCCATTCTTTTTAAAGTTGATCCCACTTATTTTAATTGTGTTCGATTGTATGTCCAATCAATACATTCATTGAAACTTTTTATTAGATTCTCCTAACCTTTCTTGGGTCTATTACCCAGTTCTATTTCAATTATGCATGTCACAGTAAAATAATTTCAACCTCCCATGTTGCGGGCACACCAACTTCTTTTCACTTCCCCGTAATTTATTTTCTAAGAGAAGCAAAGAAAAATATGTTAATGTGCAATGCTTCATGTGTTTTAATATTTGGATTGAACAATTCGCTTGAAATCATTTTGAGGTAAACAAAAAAGAAAACTAGGAAGAAGATTGCAGAGACTTGTTTGAACGGGATTTCAATAATGTTAAAAACTTATTTGTACCAAAAAGGTTGTTGGAATCTTGTTATAACATAGTTAAATTCATGTTCTAACATTGCCTAAAACACGATGTCTAGAACTAGATTCGAATATCAATGTCTAGAACTTGGTTGAAAATTATTCAAACATAGTTCAAAAAGCTTCGATCCCAGTTAAAATATAATTCAAACTAGATTCGAATATAATTTAAAGAAACAATACTTATGGCATTTTTAAAATATCAGCTTAAATCAATTAATTTGTTAATAAATATCATTGAAACAAGAAAAACAATTATTATATACACAAATTTTCTTTATAATAGGCTTTATAAACATAACAAAAGAAAAATAATTAATATACAATATGAAATATAAAATGTATTTGGTCAAGTTATCATCATCATGTTTAGACTAATTGCAACTATTCAAAGTCAAGTTTATTCCATTCTCCACTCATTAATGTTGAGTACTAATTGAAGTGTTATACCTATAATGTGTTAATCTCTTGGACAAATTTAATCCATTTTATCATTGGCTTACATTTTTTCTTGATCGATCCTTCCAAAATAATTTTATCTATATGTCTTATTAGTGTATCATCAACCCTCAGTTGGATGTGCCTAAGCACTACAAATAATTTGTAATCACTTTATCATAAAGGCTACAATAGATTGGAAATTTATATATATATATATATATATATATATATATATATATATATATATATATATATATATATATATATATTACTTTAAGTGTTGTACAACGTAAGAAACATAGAGAAATAAGAAATTATAACAAATGTTGCGATAAAAGCATTCAAACTAGATGAGTTATGAATTATAACATTAGTGAAGTATGACTTAAATTACTATTATTTGTGATACTTGAGTTAGAGGCCTACCACGGTTTTGAAAAAAATAACTTCTCCTTTTGACTATATATATAGTTAAATTCATGTTTGTGGCCTATATTTTTCAAGAGTTGTAGAGTTTATGCAATGTTTATATTGTTGTGCGCATGTTTGTGCATCATGCATCTTATTCACTTTTTTAGAGGCTTGTCATACACTCATATTTATACTGCATATTAGATCCCTAAAGAAAGTACATTTTTATTGCAATGATCTGATGTCTGACGGGTACAAAAAATTTGTAACCACTTTATCATAAAGGCTACAATAGATTGAAAATTTATATATGGATTACTTTAAGAGTTATACAACATAAGAAACAGAGAAATAAGGAAAATGAGAGAAAACAAATCAAAAATATGAAATTTGATAAAAAAAAAAAAACTACTAAAATTCTATCAATTTAGCATAAACCACATCAGCAATAAGAAATAAATATTTGGATGAATATTTCAAGTGTTTCTAACAATGCGAAGAAGAAAAAAAAGGGGACCATGAATAGTAACTGGTAGCATAATTTTAGACTATATTGGCTGAAAATTTAGCACTTAGCTGGAACAACTTCTCCAATAAAAAAACAAAATAGTAAACGTTTAAAAAACTAGCTATTTTTTACTTTTTATATCTAAAATAAGAAAGCGAGAACATGGTAAGTCCAATAATTGGTTCAAACCTTCCTCAACTCCTCATTTAATCAGTTTGATTGAGTGAAACTTCATAGTAACAACCATCTTACTTAAAAACAACAGTTCAAGCTCTTTTAATGATAAAATTTCGAACTAGCCAACAAAACAACCTTAAATGCTAAAATTTTAAAAGAATATTACCTTGCTATTGAAGGGGTCAATGATTTTCTGAGGTTTGAGGCAGAATAAGGCATAATACTTCTTTACACTTCTCAAACAATACTGAGGGATTTAGAAGTGAATTGTTGAATTGCAGTTATGAATGATGAAAAAGCTCCAATATCCCAAAATTGCTAAGAGGGAATCTCCCACCAAAAAGATGATGGAAGTAAACTCCAACAAAATTCATAGAGGTCCTTCATCACCAAAAATCACCACAAGAGCATCTTCCACGCTCAAAATGATGAAATCTGTTGGCATCTCTAACCACAATCTCCCTATCTGAAATACTGCTGATTAGCTTCATAACAGTATGACAATCACCACAAACACGAAGGTTTTTCACAACCCGAATTGTAATCCCAGATGCTGAGTTCAGAAGCCCAAAAGCAACAGCGAGTCTCTCGCTGTGCATAAATAGTTGCAGCTCTTTCTCATCCTCATCCAAGTCATGCAGGACAGAGCTAGTATCTGGGACATAACCTCTCTTCCTCATTTCCTTCATCAATTCCTTGAGCAGATCAAGAATGGTCTCTCTCATATGAAGAGGCACCACTCCAGCCTGAAACAGGCAGCTCTCCCTCCCGACTTCAATCCAGCTATAGCCAGGCTGCTTTTTTATCTCCATCTCATCCATCAACTTCCTTGTGTTTGCTACAGAATCCCACTTCCCAGCGTAAGCATAAGTATTAGATAACAATATGTATGTTGAAGAAATTTGCGGTTTCAATCTCAATAATTTATCAGCTACATGTATACCCAACTGGATATCTCCATACTTATTGCAAGCACTCAGAAGAGCAGCCCAAGCAGCTTCATCAGGCTCATATGGCATTATCTGAATGAGATTATCAGCCTCAGAAAGATGCCCGGACCTGCTGAGAAGATCCAACAAGCACGTATAGTGCTTCAACGAAGGCTCAATCCCATAGTCATTCCGCATTGAATCAAACAGTTCCCGGCCCTTCCAAACTAAGCCGATATGGCTGCAAGCATAAATTAGACCCACGAATGTGACCTCATTCGGCCTCACTCCGGAACTAACCATCCTATCAAATAAAGCCAATGATTCCTCCGCCCTGCCATGCTGAGCCTCTCCAACTATCATAGTAGTCCATGAAACAACACACTTTTTCAACAAAATCTTATCAAATGCCATTCTTGACGATGATATATCACTGCACTTTGCATACATATCCACAAAAGCATTGCCCAGCATTATGTTTGACTCATAACCAAGAGATACAGAAAAGCAATGAAGCTGCTTTCCGAGGGCCAGCATTGCCATATCAGCCGAAGCACTGACAACGCTAGAAAGAATAAAAGCATCATCAATGAGAGTCCCCTCCCTTCTCATTTCCACAAACAAGTTCAGAGCTTCAAAGCTATTACCGCTATGAACCAACCCGGATATCAGAGCAGTCCAAACAAAAACTGATCTTTCAGGCATTCTCCAAAAAAGCTCCAAAGCTTCAGCAATCCAGCCATTGGAGGCATATCCTGAAACCATGGTGGTCCAGGAAACAAAATTCTTAAGCTCAATGGAATCAAAGACCCTGCGAGCATCATTTGGCAGGCCACACTTGGAGTACATGTCGACAAGTGAGGATTTAACAATATCATCGGATGAGAAAGTGGAGACTATAACGTAGGCATGAGCCTGGCGGCCAAGGCTGGGGGAAAGAAAGCGAGCGCAGGCATTGACGAGGGTGGCAAGAATGAAGTCATCGGGGAGGAGGAAATGGACAGAGATCATCCGCTTGAAGATGGAGACGAAGGAGGAAGGGGAATTAGAACGAGCGTGAGCTGCTAAGAGGGAGGAGTATAGAACAATGTCTTTTTGGGGAATTTCGTCAAACAGGATGTGAGCGTCTAGGTGGAGGTCGGATTTGGTGTAAGCGTTGAGGAGGGAGGATGGAAAGGGAGGGGAAGGGAGGAGGCAGGACTTGAGGAGGTGGGCGTGGATGTGGCGGGTTACTGCGGGTAACTGGCGGCTGGCGGCGGAGCGGAGGAGGTAGAGGAGTTTCTGAGCGGCAATGCGAGGTTCAAATTGCATCCTATTTCATTTCATCGTTGTTTGAAGAAATAAGAATTGAGTGGTATTCCTACTTTCATTTTTTTTTTAACTTTTATGTATATTTACAGTCCGTATATTTTCTATATTTTTATAAAATATACATGCTTCCATATTATCATATATTAGGTATTTTACATATAAAAATATGTCGGCACGAAACTCAAAGCATATGAACGGCTCAGGAAGAAGATGCTGACGATCGAACATAAGCCTTCGACGATCATTTTTTGCTAAATATTTGTAAGAGAAGTGTTTTGTTCGAACAATCGGTAAAAGTCACAGGAGAAACTCTCGCAGGGCAATAATCAGCCTTTAGGATAATCGACGTGAAGCACTCATTTAGACTGGATATCAATCGTATCAAAAGGCTTACTATATGATCGACAACCTTCATCGATTAAATCGGTCCCCGGTCATATTATATGTAAATAACTCAATAATTATCAAAAAAGTCTTCTTGCAAGATAAAGATAAAGAGGCTAATATGTACTTTTGTAATGCTGGGGCGAATGCCTATAAGTAGGGGTCCATGTTATGAATAATTAACTTTTTTTACTGTGTCCTACTGCTCTCTCTCTCTCACTCTCTCTTTCTCTCTCCTCTCTCTCTCTCTAATCACTTACTAGCATAACGTATAATTCCTTGGTGTGTTTTAAACACACTTTTGGATTCAACATCATTTAATATACAGTGAATGTGGAAACACGTTGTCAACAAAAATAAAAACCCGGCAACAACAGTAAGGAGAGTCCAGTCAAAGGAATGTAGAAGAAGCAGCATGCACCACGGGAGTTTATGGAAAAATTCATTTAACAAGGCTTGCAAGATTTGAGAACTCAGATCACAAACCAAATGTTTGGACAGTTCGCAGAAGTACTTATAGCGGTCACAGCCCTAGCAGCGGCCCCAGTTCCAGAAGAAGAGTCAGCATGATAAGGAACACTTTCATAATTGTTTTGTATAACTCTTCTTATCTTTTAAAAACTCAATATAATAAATGGTCTTTTTTACATTCATATCATCTAAAAGTTTGAGATTTCACATATTCAATATCGCTAATAGTGTTTTCTCTGTTTGTTTGTATGCTCGGGGAACTCACACAGTCACACCCAGAGAACTGATGCAGTGATGCTCGGAAAACAAACTTCGCGAGTGGCTAAAAGCTTATTAGTCCATGCAAAGATCTTTAAGTAGCCTATGAGACTATCGGCACCCAGTGGCGACAAGCTTCGTCAGGAATATGTGAACGATAGTCCTACACCCTACATTAAGCGTTAATACCCGACAGCAACAAGCTCCACAGGAGGTGTCTAACCATCACTAATGGCATATGAGACGTATGGGCACCCGACAGCGATAAGCTCCGCGAGGAGTGCGTGAATGATCATTCTGCACCATACTATAAGTGTTAACACCCAGCAGCGACAAGCTCCACGAGGGGTGTCAAACCATCACCAGTGGCCTATGAGACACATCAGCTCCCGGTAGTGACAACCTCTGCTAGGGGTGAGCGAACGATCGTTCTGCACCCTACTTTAAGGATTAAAACCCAGCAGCGACAAGCTCTGTGAGGGGTGTATAAGCCTATGGGACGTATCGACACCCGATAATGACAAGCTCCGCTAAAACTGTGTGAACGATCATACTGCTCCTAACATTAAGCATTAACACCCGATAGTGACAAGCTCTGCGAGGTGTGTCTTACCATTGACAGTGGACTATGGGACGTATATGTATATGGCAGCTATAAGCTTTGTGTAGGGTGCATAAATGATAGTCATGTGCCTTAACTGTGGCATTAACAACCACAAACGATAAGCTCGATGAGGACACTATGAAGACCGTGTATGACAAATGCACTAGCACTCACCAACAACTCATAGCAATTGAAATTACTCATGCATTCTGGCAATCAGCAAGTAAATGACAAAAATGACGGGATATTGAAACTACCAGCTTCAAAAATTTCCATATAATATAACAATTCATTTGCAAGTTACAAATAACAATATCATTTACAATGAAACAAAAAAAAATAAAAAGGGACTGCTCTAAGCATTCGAAGATTCCCCAAATCTGCCTCTCTGATCCCTTCGGCACCAACGGACTCCGATACGCTGACTCTTCTCTGCTCTCCGAATATGAGAGAAGTTTCCCAAATTCCTCCATATTTTTTCACTTAGGATTCACCAACTTATGCTTTACAAATCTCTTGATAGTGAGAGAAGTGTCAATTGTAACAAAACGAGAAAGACCCTCGACATATGCCACCCTAGTGACCATTGAAGACTTTTTTTCTTTCATCTCCTTATTTCTTCAGAAAAGCCGCTACATCTTCCTCATGTTGTTAGGCATTTATTTTCCTCTCCTCTCCTCAGAGAGAGCTTCAATCTCTTTTTTGTCATAGTAAGTTTTCGCTTCAACTTCCGAGCCCTTGAGGCAAACCACCCAACATCATCCTCGGTTTTGTCTAGGAGAAGAGCATGAAAATATGAAGCATGTCAGACAAGGGCATGATAACAATCGACCGCTAGGAACATGTCCCTTCTATTTATCGACCTCAAGTTCCACTAGAAAGCACAAGACCATAACTTGTCAATTAGAATCTAGGACAGACTTTATTCAGAGAATGTTTAGGGAACCACTTGGTCTCGTAGTGACCGCTCATCCAAACACCAGCTCCTCGATCGTGTGAGAACGTCCACTCGGGCGGAACCACCCCCTCTTGCACAGGAGGAGGGGGCAAATCGACATCAGGGACATGAGTCTTTCCTTTGCTCCGAAGGGTGTCACTCCATCCAATCCATGACCCCTCTTCCCTCCTTGGAATCGGTCTTAACTTAGATAGGGCAGGAGGTATGACTCACCTCAACTCACTCCCACAAAGGTATGAACGAGGCCTCCCTCTATTGCCATCAGAGCTCCTCCAACCGACGGGCGCACTAATGTGCCTATGGACTCAGGAAGGCTAGGCGATCAAAATTAGTCCCCTCGATCCCTTCTGAAGTACCTAGCAAAGTACAAAAAGGCCAAGAAAATGTATTTTGCACACAAACAGACAAGAAGATAAGTAACACCATCCTTCATCATCCCGCTTTGCCGACCTGAACAAGTTGGACCGACCCCAGCCTCTACCGAGCGAGGGTGGACAGACTCTCCTACAAGGCCTCTTCAAAGCCACCCTCTCTTAGGCAGCTCTCTCCCGAGCGACCTCCCTATTGTCGACCAATCTTTACAAATCCTCAGTCATGGTATCGATACTATCAAGACGAATCATGCACTCAATCATGTTGGCCTCTAGGTACTGAAACAAAGAGAGACGTCGGTCCTTGATTAACACCCTGTGGGCTCAAATGTTCCCTGCAAGGTCTTAACTTTCTTCAACTCACACTCTATAGGAGAAGTGCAGATTCCCCATCTGTCTACACCCATGAGGAGACCAAGAACTTCGTCTTCGAGCCATTCCTTGCTCTTAAGCCACAAAAACGGAATCCTAGTATCAGCGGTGAGCTGAATATATCTGTCATGACTAATTCAAAAGGAAAAGAAAATATTGAAGAGTTAGATCAACCACATGATTTTCATCCTCCGACAGAAGAACACATAAGTCATGATGGCGACGATCGAGTTTTGAAGGATCTAAGCAGGGATGATACCATAAAGATTAACCATTAACCGCAACTCTCAACAAAATGGCAGTCGAAGACTCATCTTAAAGTGATCTTTAAAAAAGGTAAGGTCATGAGAGAAATCATCCGTAGCCGGTTTATGGATGCTAGCCGAACGCAAGAGAATCGAAGAAACCATAACACAACAATTTTGAATCTCTTTTATGCCTGTCGCTGATAGGACTGAAATCTTCGTAGCAAGAACCAAACTAAATGATTCCTATGAGTATTTCTAAATCCTGGAGTCTATGATATTAGGTGGGAAAGAAGAATTAGAGGATGGGGAAACCCAAAGAAGGGAAAAAATGACGGCGTAACTCGGAGAAAGAAAAAGGAGGAATGACGGGGAACAGAAGCACTCAACAATTGCGCGACCATACATGTATATATATATATGTGTGTGTGTGTGTGTGTGTGTGTGTGTGTGTGTGTGTGTGTGTGAATGCAAAAGGGAAGACCTGAGAAGCCGAAATTCCGCCGACACAACTGATGTGACAGAACTGTACATTACCCAAGTAAAGTAATCATTCCTAGAAATAGAAAAGTATTTTATTTTATTCCATTTCTTTTTTATTTATATACACAAGAAAGAGGGGGAGACGTCACTCCAAACCCTTTGTTACAACTGAGGAAGGAAAAATCTAAGTGATGGCGGTGTCGTTCATACATAAACTCGTCGCTCAACCTAAAAAGAACATTATGACTTTCCCTAGGTTGTGTGGCGAGGCCTCTCTAATGGCCAACAGTTCCACACACAGACGCGTCACTTCCCCGCGATCAGAAAAATCTCTCTTGGAAAGCTACAAGTTCCTTGCGTAGTGCAGCAACATCCCCCTCCACCTGGTCGACTCTCTCAAGAACCTTTGTAATCCCTATCACTAACTCCTCGATAATACCCCATAAAATGAAGAAAACACTCCACTATCTCGACAAGGTGGCGAAGTATGAAGTCAGAGGATACGAGGCGCCCCTAGTCTCCTCCTCCTCCTCCTCCCTCGCAGCATCAGAAAAAACATCACGACCCACACCCTAACCTTTAACACCCTGATCCTTGACATCCAACTCACCACCTTGCTCTAATGTGCTCGGTTCCACCATATATGCCCCCGCACAACAACCTATCCCGTATTTACTCCCTCGACCCTAACCTGATCCACAATCGTTGTGTCATCCTCAGGACCAATGTCAATATCTATCGATATAGAATCGACAGTCGGGAGTTTCGTTGCTGAAAATATATATGCAAAAGGCTATTCAAGCTACATACCAAGAATTCACCCACATTCAGATGTGATGCAAAAGGCTATCCAAGCTACATACCAAGAATCCTAGTCGGTCGAAGCCATGTCTCAGCCTTAGATGTCGCCTACTCAGGTCTCATCTACGAACCGCAGCCCCCGCAACCACTTGAACAAGCAATCTCTCTCCCGCAACATAACACTCACCCCTTGAGAGTGTCCAGTAGGATGATCGTCAGGACGACCTCTAGCATGTCCAACAACCCTCTCCTAGGGGTGCCCACAAGGAAACAAGAAGAACCAAGTTGACTCTTACTATCACCGGCTCATGGGTTGGGCACAACTTTCTTCCTACTCACCCATTCCGCAGATGCCTCACCCGCTGGCTTATGCATCACATACAACTTAAGTTCCTACGCCCACATATCACTCATGGCTTTTATGAGGATACTCTTATCGGAAGGCGACGCTCCTTCTCCATACATCATGAAAAACATCAAAATGAGAAGAACACGAGACAATAGAGCTAGAAGAGAGAAAGATGGTGTAAACCTCCCTTGCTCCAAAGGCTATTTATAATGGTTTGAGCATGAAAATCCAGAGAAGTTTATTATTGCGCAATAATGTCATTAATTACTTCATATAAGTTAAAAAATTCTCTTATTCTTGTGCACAGTACATCTTTCGAGAAATAAGAAAATCAGGGAACTAAATATGTAAATATGAAAGTATGTTAGCGCGAATCTCAAAACAGATGAACGACTCAAGAAGAATATGTGGACGATCAAACATAAACCTTGGACGAACTTTTTTAGCTGAAACATGTGTACCTATAAATAGGGGTTAATATGTACTTTTGTAATGCTAAGACATGTACCTATAAATAGGGGTTCATGTCATGAATAAATGACTCTCATTTTACTTTTTAGTACTGCTCCCTCTCTCTATTTCTCTTCTCTCTTTATCTCTCATTCTCTCTCCTTCTCTCTCTCTCTCTCTCTCCATATTACATTCATTGGATGATTTTATCGGACATTTTTTTCTTTTTTTTTTTTGTTTTGGTATTTATTGTAGTACATATTAATCTTCATCATTTAATTGAAAGATTAGAAAAGTACAATAATTATAATTTCTGAAAAATACATGAGTGGTATATAAAAAGAAAATTTGAACAAATATGCCCTTTTATTTTTAGGGGTATTTACTTGCATGCCATCCAATTCCTATGTATTTACATTACTACACTAAACTTTTGTTTTTTTACATTTATACCACTCAAATATTTCATGTTATATAAGAAAATACCACCATATTAACTTCAAAAAAAAAAAAGTGAAATCTAACTTTTCATACATAGGTACTGTGATATGTATATAAAAATTAAAGTTTAGGTGTTAGATATGTAAATACATATAAATTTAATGGTATATCCCTGAATCTAATTTTTTTTTTTAAAATTGGGAACGTGTGTTAAAAAATATTCATAAATTGAATTATAAGGAATGTTCAGCCTTGTTAACGCAAATATTCAAATCTGACAATAAGTCTACAGTTCAAACTTCTTTGTTCCAAGTCTTTCGCAAGATCTTCTTTTCATGTCACATCTGAACAAGCTTTCGAAAATCAATATTTTGTGACCCCTACCAATGCCTGAAGGAAAATGTTGGAATTAATATTATTTTTTTATTTTTATATGATTAAATTCATTCATCGACGTTTACAGCATTATTAGTCTTCAGAACCTACAGCTATGATCAAAACAGCTACAGCTATGATCAAAACAGAGATCTAATTATGGAGCATTTACATACATACCACTCATTTATTATGTGTTTATACAAGTAACGTATAAATTTTCATATTTATATACATAACACTCAAATCTTTAATATCACATAAAAAATATTACACTTTATAAATTTTTAAAAGTGAAATACATATAAGTTATAACAGCAAAGTGTTAAAAATGTAAGTATTAAAATTTAGTTTTTAGAAGTTTAAATACATGAGAATGGTGTGGTATGTATGTAAAGTTCCCTTTAAATATTAAGTTATAACCCCTCGATGGAATGAGGTTCAAATTTAAGTTTGAAGATCTCATATCAACTCTGTTATCTTATTAAAACATAAATCAAATAAGTAGATCTCATATCAACTCTGTTACCTTATTAAAACATAAATCAAATAAGTTTAGAGCATACAAATTAAAGAACTTTACATACATAGCATCTAAAACTTTCATATTTATTTATCTTAGACCAAAATTTTAATAATTACGAACATCATATGAAAAGTAGCACTCATTATCATCTTTTAATATTCAAATCTATCTTTCCATCCATAAGTAAATTTTATGTGTAAAATGAAACTTTACGAGTGAGATAGATAAATCCATAAGAATTGGGTGCTATGTATATAACTTTGCCACTAATTAATTATGAATGTAGCGTTCGAGCATTAGCTTCATTAGAGTAGTTCCACAAAGAAAAAAGATATGAACAAGGTTCAACTAAAGATTTGAACATTTTTTTCATTTTCCTATTCAAAATTATATGCCAATAAAAGCTTCCAACGTAGGACCTAAGTAGGTTCGATCATAAGTTTGTATAAGGTTCAAACTTAATGCAAAACTTGTTGAATCTTTTCAAATCTTGCTTGAACTAAGTTAAAATTTTGTAATTTAATAAATGCTTAAAGGTTTGAAACTTTGTTTGAATGAGGATCAAGCTTTAGATCCCATCCTAATTTACCCCATTATCTTGCATGAAGTTGATTCATTTGATTTATTTTGCTAAGTATATAGATGTCCAACCCAATTATTTTTATATGGAGATATTGCACTATAAAAGCAACATGGAACACCATTTTGGTGATGGAGAAAGTGATTAATTCGTTTAGAGAGATGATTTCTTCAAGAGAGCCAAGCCATGTACTTCAAGCATTTCTTCCTTATTTCAAATAGATAGTTTTATAAGCTATGATCCTTTAGCTCTTATTGGGATGGTTGAAGTTGAAAAAAATTTGTTACACCATTATATTCAATATTGGAGCCGAAAACACAATTTTCTTAAATTTATTTTAATCAAGAAATTTGTTGACTTTTTTTCTCTTAGGTGAAATTTAAAAGAGATGACTATGTATAAGTGATTAGACTAAACATTAAACGCGAGTGTATGTATCATTCAAGTAATATAGAAATGTGTCAAAGATCATTCCACTAGGATAACACTTAGAACTTTGCTAAGCTCATTGCTAATGTTATATTATATAAATTTTATCCAATAATTTTAATTAATTTAAAATTTTAAAAATATCTAAATTAAAATGTTAATTAGCTTATTTTAGTGATTGGAGAATACACTCTTTGGTTTATGACTTATATATAATAAATTATTTTCTTCTTTTAATTAAAAGCTGAGTTTGTTAATCAAGAATAATTATATTCTCTAGTCTCCATCGATAACTTAGAGAACCTAATCAATCTCTCAAATTCATTACCTGTCTATATGAACTAAAAAATTGATTAAAATAAAAGCATTTCTTTATCAATTAAAAGTCCTAAGTATTTGTCTATCATACTGAAAGAATTGTCAATTTACTTTTTCTTTTTTCCTCTATAACTCTTCAATTGGTCATATTGAAGGTAAATTAAGATTAAAAAGGATAAGAAAACATCCTAAACATTCAACAAGCAAATCACATATTAATATAAAAAAGCCTAGAATTTTTATTCACCAAATCAGAAAGAGAAAAAGGATGTAGTGACTACTCATGCTTTGAATAACAAAAGTAACAATTTATTCATTAAAGTAAATAAATAAGTAGAGTTTAAGGATGAAGAACCAAATTACATTCTCAAGCTGCGATTCAAAATTGTGTTCCTCTTTCGCTGATAGTTTCTATTTTCCTCGGACAATCTTCTCTCCCTCACATAAATCTTGATTGCTTACATCTCTCCCTTACAGAGTTGTCACTCTCACATAAAAGGAAAAGGAAAACCAAAGGCAAAACCAAAGCTGAATACGCAAGAGATGACCCTTCTTCACGAGAGATTTGGCCTTTAGTAGCCCCATGAGACTCCATACCTAGTGCCTTGACGTAAGTCGCTCTATTAACAGGCACTAACAGATGGCGCCTATGCACCAAGCTGGCACCTATGTGCCCATAAAATGACACCTGGGTGCCACTCAAAAGTAAAATGAACCTGATGGATTGGATGCTACATTGGGCTCATGCATTACTCAATTTCCTCTTTGCTACAATGCGTCTTTAAAGGTATCATAAATACATGTATCTTGCAATTGCACCAAAAATATTTAAAAAAACAGAAAGAGGAACAATTAATAAAGAAAACTTCAAGAAAATTGATAGAATTTTGATCACATAATTAACACATATCGAGAGGGCGAAACCACGTGGCAGCCGGGCAAGACGGAGTGCGGGACCACAGGGCCGTTGGCAGGAGGAAATGCCATATTGTAGGGTAGGTGGGTAGGAGGGAAGGTGGGAGTGAGACCGCGAGAGCAGGAGCAGGAGCAGGAGCACTGGAGTGGAAGCGGGACTACAAATTGCAAATTTCAGGCATTTACATACATACCACCCAGTTCTTATATATATTCATAAGAATTCTATGCATGGTGGGAGAAAAGTCTAGGTGTTGAATATGTAAATATGTGAAAATATGATGGTATGCATGTATGATATGAACATTTAGGTGTAAATTGTGTAAAACTTAAGAATGGGTGTCATATATTTAAAACTTCTTCTCCAGAGGTGCTAGGTATGTAAATACGTAAGACGAAAATGGTATGGATGCAACATGCAAACGTTTAGGTATTAGATACATAAAAATACAAGATTTGGGTGGTATGGATATAAAATAAAAAAAGAAATGAGAGAGAGAGAGAGAGAGAGAGAGAGAGAGAGAGAGAGAGAGAGAGAGCTCACCTTATAGGAGAGAGGGAGTGAAATGCCTCTCTTCAAGAACATGATATGTGGAGAGAGGGGAAGCTCATACGGGTAGAGGAGGAGCTTAGGTTTGTTGGAAAAAATTTAAGATTGAAACACACAAAAAATAGAATATTTCTATTCAACTTGGAAGACTTGAACTTAAATTACTATCAAGTTTACTTATAGGCACAATAAAATAATAACTGCACTAACTTACACAAGTAACTTCCTAACTTACAACCCATGTTCTCTAAAATAAAACTAACCACACAAATTTTAATAAAAAATAACTACAAACTTTAAATTCTAACCACCTAAAACATACACATTGTTCAAACCATAAATAACTCCTAAAGACAACTAGATTTATTGAACCATAAATAACACTTGCCTGTTCTGTATTGCGTGGCTGAGAACACTTGTTTCAGCCATCAACAGTGCATGTTCATCTTCGATTTGCGTTGTAACAAGGTTTACTCTTTCTCTTCGGTTTGACTTGGGAAATTTTTTTGCAAGGTGACCATGTTCATTACAATTGAAACACTTAACATTAGATTTATCGAAGTTACTTGGCTTTCGGTCTTCTTTATTGCGTTCACCATTTCCTTGACCTCCACTTTTATTGTTGTAAGAACCTTCATCTCTCTTTGCCTTTGAGATTCTTGCCTCCCACTCGGCCTGGGTAAGAAGCAACTGATCTCCACTGTCTTTTGAGTGCAAACGACCTTTAATTCCTTCCTCGAATGTTATGAGACGACCTATCGCTTCTGAAACCGACATCTTCTCAATATCCCAAACTGCTCAATTGTTCCAATAATTTGGAGAAACTTACCTGGAACTGCACTGAATAATTTTTCAACAACTTCGCTGTCGTCGAGCTAAGTGCCCAACGAGCGAATCTCACCCACCAGCGTGGTAATTTCATGGAAAATTTATTTATCGTTTCTGAATCATCCATGTGTAACTTGTTTAGTTGTCGTTTCAGTACATGTATGCGTGCCTTCTTAACACGATCTTCACCAACCCGCATCTCCCTGAGTGCATCCCAAACCTCTTTTGCCGTCTGTTTCACTGTGATTACCATCATCACGCCATCTTTCACGGCTTGAGAAATGGCTACCATGACGCATTGATCTTTATCATTGTCTTTTTCCTCGCCTTCGATTACCAACCATACTCCTAGCGAATGTAAGATTATCTTCATCTTAACAGCCCATATGTTGTAATTCGTCTCGCTTAACATTGGAAATTGGTTCGGGATTGAGACTCCTCTTGCCGTTGGTTTGATGACTTTGAGCTTCTTGTTTCCGTCCATCGCGCTCTCTTAATTCCAATTTCTGTGCTTCGCAGATTTTACTCCATTGGAACCGCCTCCCTTGGCTGTTCCGAGTCTGTGCGCTGCCGAACCGCTATCGTGCCTGTTCGCGGAACCGTCGCACCTCTTGAAGTCTGCGAGCACTGCCGCGTTAACTGCCCTGACTGCCTATCGCGGAAGTTCTTAGCTATTTCAGCCACGTAAAACTGGGAACCTCTGAAAATCTGTCGAACAGGAAATAAGAATCTTATTCCCTTGGGAATTCTCTCTGCTCTTATTTTCCTTTCCTTTAGGAATTCTCTCCGTTTGCTCTTATTTCCGAATTTTTATTGCGTCCGGACGGTGTACGTAACGCTGCGTCCGGACGCCAATAAAACGTCGCCACGTGGATTTCTGGGTCCCACCATGGCGAATTTGAAAAAAATGCATTTTAAATTCATTTCTGCCGACCCGACCCGACCCGAGTTGAGGCCCGCGACGGAAAAAAACAAAATTTTCGCGTTTTCCGTTCCCGCCAAAGTACAGAGTCTTCGTCATTTATCTTTAGGACGCGGAAACTTTTGTGGATTTTTTGAGGGACGACACATTCATGAGGTGGATGTTTTATTCCTGGAGGGGCTGAGATTCCTGGATTTGGGTAGAGCAAGTGAAGATGGATTTTGAAGATGGATTTGGAAGATGAATATATTAAGTATTGTTTACGTTCTGCATTTGTAAAATTTAGGTTTTATTTTCTTATTATTTATGTTTTATTTAGGGAATTTTGGTTTTTGTATTATTAGAGTATTATTAGGTTGTAATTCACTATTATTTGAGTAATACTTAAAGTGGTATTGTAATCGTTTTCTATAGTTTTAATTTAATACCCTGTTAGCAAGCTTTTGTTTTGATTTTAATAACATTGAGGTTTTTATTGCGGTATTACATTTACGTTCTACATTTGTAAAATTTAGGTTTTATTTTAGCATTATGGTTTCGGTATTATTTAGTTTGTATTTCAGTATTATTTGAGTAATACTGAAAGTGGCATTGTAAGCGTTTTCTATAATTATAATTTAATACCCTGTTGGCAAGTTTTTTGTTTGATTTTAATAACATTGAGATTTTTATTGCGGTATTACAGTGGTATTACTTCAGAATAACATGAGAATACAACCGTAAAACGATCGCAATATGATGGAAATACAAGCGCCGTATACAACGTACTTAGATGGGAATGACGCGTCGCAGAACTGGTAGTATATTCCAATTGAGCCCGCGGTTTCGGCTGTAAAAATACAGCTTTAAAACACTTGTAATATTTCTTAAATACAACGGCGGCAGAAGAAAAGCGAACGTTAAACTGGTTGTATTGGAATATTCCGCTGACAATGCTTTCCACAGAATACAACAATAAAACTAGCGTAAAAATATTTATTATAAAATGTCCGACCCTTTTCAAATTCCGCTCCAACGCCTAGAAAATATAACAAAAAATGAAACGTCTAGTCGAGTACTTTGCCAGGAGGAAAACTACGCCACGCCTCATTGCTCCCAAATTTTTAGGGTTTTAGGGCATTGCGTTTCCAATCGGGAACAGAAATACATTTTCCTGTTGACCTCATTTTTTGATGAGGTCTTCTCCTCTTCTTTTAGTGCTTAGGATCTAGCCTTGAGCTTTTCCTTCGACTATCTTAGAGGATTAGAATTGGGACTCACCTTTTAGAAATTCAAACCACTTCTAAACTCCCCGCAAACTCCACAAACTCGATCGTAGACCCCTAATCACCTAGAGGGTTGAAATCAAATGTGGAAGTTTAAAGGATGAGTTCCTATAGGACTCTTTGGCCTTAGGACTACCCCAGGTGGCTCAGTCGCAGTGAAGGGGTTGACTTGCACACACACTACACCTACACACTACACTTTCACACACTTCCTAAAAAACACCCATACCCGACTTAACCTCCTGACTCATGTAGGTGATTCACATGGATGGTCCTTAACCCCTAAGCCCTTGGCTAAGAGGGTTAGGAACAACATAATGAATGCCTCAAATGAGTCCCTTCATGGCTCATGTGGGCTTGATATGGCTTCATGGCTCAACAAAAATGATTTTATTCCACTTACATCCACCCAATCTTCAATTTTCCAAATTTTCAATTTTCGACTCGGGACCCAACACCCGCTAACCTACCCAAAGCCTCGAATAGCCCAAATCTCTCAAAAATTTCCAAATCACCCAAAATTATCCAAAATCATTCCCAAACATTTCCACATCACTCAAACTGATCATCCATATCCAAAAATACGAAAAATTCCAAAAATACCTCCTAATACCCTTCAAATACCCAAAATACCCTCTTAGCCAAAAAAAATCCAAAAATTCAGAAAATTCCCAGAAAATTCCAGAAAATCCCAAATATTCCCAATTTCATTTTGTTCAACTACACCATGGGCCAATTTTGTCAATTTACCCCACTTTTATCAAAACCCCCAATTTGACCCATTTTAACCTAAAGTAAACCCAATGTCAAACCTAACCTACCCATTTGACCTAAATTCTGGTCCAATTCAATTCTAAACTTCAATTCAACATCCCCAACACCAATCTAGACCAAATTCAAGCTTAATTTGATTGACATTTGGATCCAATTTCACTTTTGGCCTTAAAGCCCAATTTGGACCCATGACCCAAACTTAACCCAAACTCACCCAATTCAACTCCAATTAAACCCAAATCTTTTCTAAACCTTCCTTGACATCCCCATAAACAAAACACTAACATGATTTGCTCAAAATTTAGACCCAAACCCCACTCAAATTCAACCCAAAATTAAAAGGCCCATTTTTGACCTAAACCCAAACCTAACCCAAATAGGCCCAAACCTCAAAATCAAAACCCAACCAAAGCCAAAACCTCTTTGAAACACTCCCATAAACATTTCTCAACATTTATTTTACATCAATTTCAACCCTAGCCCAACATTGGCCCAAGTTAACCCAATTTGACCTACATTGGCCCATTTACCAAATAAACCCAAATTTAACCCAATTCAAACCCAAACCACCTTAAATCTATTTCAAATTATTCATGAAACATCCCTAAACCAAAACCAACAATTATTTGGCCCAAGCCTTTACCAAAATTTCATCCCAAAATACATTTTAAAATTCAAAAGCCCACTTTCCTAAACCATTTTAAAAGCCCATCCTTTACCACATTCAAAAGCCCAAATCATCCTAAAGCCCACATGACACTTCCCCTCATCATCCATTTGATCAAAATCACCCCTAAGTTTCAAAATCATCAATTAAACCATTCCAAATCAAGCCACATGTCAAATTACCCCCTAAAATGTCAAATATTTCCAAAAACCCTTTTCATGAAACAAATCAACCTTTTCCCAAGCCAAATGGAGCCATGAACAAGCCATTCTCAAGCCACATGAAGCCATGAGGGCTTTGACTTGTCATTAATCCATTTATGGCAAGAAGAGGGGGTTCTTTCTTAAACCTCCTTTAACCCTTTTTACCTTAATCATGTCACACACTAAACCATGTTTAGCCACCTCATCATGGATGGAGACTTAACCACTCCTCCTAAGCCGACCTAAATGATTCCCTCAGCTCAAAATCGAGCTTGGAAGGGTGCACCAAGCCCAAAATGGTGGGTTGACCCAAACCAAGCCAAAGTGAGCCTTCTCCCATTCCATTTAAATCAAACTCCTTTACACATGTCAAACCTCGATCGATCGCACAAGCCTCCACCACGACCCACCCGAGCCCGAGAGTGACCCATGCTCGCCGGCCAGCCGCCCAGGTCGCCGGAAAACACCATGGCCGAGACCTCGGGAGGAGCCAAACTTTGGAATTCTCCTTGTCGAGCCGCCCCATGCCCAATGGTCACCATGGCCGTTCTTCACATGCCAAGAGCGGTCGATCCCGACCCTCAACTCCCCCGGGAGGCCCTCCAGACCTCTCCTATTTAAACCCCTCACCCTCACGGCCAAGAGAGGTGCTGAACCGGACCTTACCGAAACTCGCCAAAATTGCTCCGGATCATTCTCCATACTTAGAGCACTTGATCCCCAAGTGAGATCCCCCTGCCATTTCTTCTCCGCGAGCTCAATTTCGTAGTCGAAATTCCACCCAAAACCGGGACACTTCTCCACAGGTGAGCCAATCCCCAAATTGATTGGATCTACACCTTCACCGGACCAAGGGAAGGTGTCCACCGAAGAAAAGCCCCATCTCCGAGGCCACCCGGTTGCTCCGACCTCCAAGCTTTGTGATCGGGCTTGGTCGAAATCACATCTAGACAATTCACCGGACCAAGAGACTTCATCCGGAGCTTGCCGGGATCCAATCGAAGGTGCAACAACTCTCGGATCGAAGCCACACTTCTCCGAGCAAAGGTATGAACTAATTCTTCATCCCGAGCTTCGGAGATTCTCCATTTCAAATGCCTTAATTTCAATGCATGATGACCAGTATAGATGTGTTCGTCTCTTCAAGACGAATCCATAGAGCATAAGAACGTAAAAATCCGTTGAGTATCGAGTGAGATCTTAGGGATTTAGTGTGGACGGCTCTCGGGTGAGGACGTTCGGGGACGATGAACGGATGCCGTCCATTTAATACACGCGCGGATGGACGGCTCAGATGGCGTCGGACCAGGAGACGGTACGAGAACCGCGGGGCCCGGGCTGCTGACTCAGATGGCGGCGTCGAATGGGAGCGCGACGCGTGTGAGTTCGGGGATGCCGAGGATGCGCTGGCGCCGCGTGGACAAATAGAAAAATAGGGTATTTTTCTATTTATTTAATTCCCTAAACTTGGAAAATTCATAACTTTGTGTAGGAAAATCATAAAAATAAAATAAAAATACCCTCTTGCTCAGTGAATAGAGGAGAATAATGTGGAGAAGAAATTAATTAATTTTGTCTAGTATTTTATTTTTAATTAATTATTTACTCCCTGCATTGTTTTAATTCTCCATGCATTCATACAATTCACCATGGCATGAGACTATAGGGCTTTTGAAGCCTCTGAACTTGGGAACATTCCCTGAATTTTCCAAGGTCAGAGGCCACCTCTGTGAAAAGTTATTTATTTTTTCAAATGCATGTTGCTGTTTTGAGTATTTTAATTCCAAAAATTAGCATGTTGTGAAATAAATTCTAGGAAAATTTGGTGATGTTCCTTATGACCAGAGAACCCTAGGAAAAATAGGTTTTGAGTTAGTTCATTGTAGACAACCCTAATTGGCTTAAACACCCAAAATAGGTCTCTAATTAATTAGAGCTAACCATACATCAAATTGACTTGAAATCAATTCTCCACTGACCTTTAGGATCAGAGGAACCCACCATAAAAATTTGAGGTCAATTGGACTTGGTTAGCCCCACTAATTGGGTTGATTAAGCCACTTAGTCATTTTAAACTTCAAAAATTCATAACTTTCAAAATATCTTTCAAAAATTCACCAAATTGGTTTTGAAGCCTCTCTGATATCAGGGGAATTCAAAAAAATTAAAATTGCAATTTTCTAAAAAAGTTGATTTTTTATCATTATTTTAATATTTTTAATAATTAAAAAATAATAAAAATCACAAAAATAATAAAATTCACCAAAGTGTCACATTTTGAATTTTAATCACTTGGGAACAAATCCCATATTTTTCCTAGGTCTATTTAGTGAGATATTAAATTTTAAAGCTCTAGGGTAATTTTAAAATTAAAAAAATGTATTTCCTAGCATTTTCACCAAAATAATTATAATAAATCAAAGAAAAATCAGAAAATTGTAAAATTTGTTTCTCTGGAATCCTTGATATCAGAGAGAATTTTAAAAAATATAAAATTCATTTTTCAACATTTATTTTATTTTTTAAATTAATTAACACTCTAAAACTTAAAATAATTATAATAAAAATAATATAATTCAAAAAATCACCAAAATTAGTCCAAGTGGTCCTCTGGTCATTAGGAATGTCCCCTAATTTTCTTAAGGACAGAAACTTTCCCTTGGTCATGTTATCAAATTTTCCTTGAAAATCTCTATTTTCTACTAAAAATAATTATATAAATAAATTAAATACAGAAAAATCACATTTTCTCCTCTCATGTCTTTATTGACATATGAGTGAAGTCACATAAAAATTTCAAGTTCATTTGAGTTCAATTTAGTGAGTTATAAAATTATTGAGCTTAAAGGGCAAAATGGTAATTAAAATTTTAACCCTTAATTAAAACTTTAGGTTTAATAAAAATTAACAAGTAAAATATTTGATCCTAATCTGATTTGGATGATTGAAATTTAATAATTGAAGGGTAGAAACCCATTAAGCAATTTAAAATGATTAAACCTTAATTAAATAATTGATTAAATTTGGAAGAATAATAAAATTGGAATTATTAAAATAGGGATATTATTAGGGAGAGATTTATTCTTTAATTTAAAAATCCCTAAATTAATCATTTCATTAATGTTTAACTCTTAATTAAAATGATAACTCAAATTTAAAATATTAAAAGACTTAATCATTAAACTAAAATTAAATCATTAAACTCTTTCAAAAATTTCAATTAAAATTAAATTAAATTAAATTAAAAATTAAATTAAATTAAGTAAATTAAATTAAAATTAAATTAAATTAAATTAAGATTAAAAGTTGAATTAAATTAAATTAAATTAAATTAAATTAAATAAACAAATTAAATTAAATTAAATGAATTAAATAAATTAAATTAAATAAATAAAATTAAATTAAATTAAATTAAATAAAATTAAATAAATAAATTAAATTAAATTAAATAAATTAAATTAAATTAAATTAAATTAAATTAAATTAAATTAAATTAAATTAAAAATTAAATCAAATCAAACTAAATTGAATTAAATAGAATTAAATTAAATTAAATTAAATTAAATTGAATTAAGTTGAATTAAATAACATCACCTAAGACATAAAGAACTCAAAAATAAATCTAAGATAACTTGAACACTATTCCAAACTTAAATCATTGATTTGAACTTAAATTTGAATCACAAATCATTAAATATCATTTTGCTCTCAAGAAGCTTTAGTTATCATAACTCACTAAACGGAATATAAAATGAAATGTTACTTCACTTATAGGATATTCAAATGTCCTAGTTCACCGAGCAAGTTAATAAAACTTGAAAACCTCTGGACGATCGATTCATTTACACAATTAAATTCATTTGGACTTAAACAATCCTAGAAATATTGAAAAGATGTTTAGGACCCTTCCTATGCACTTCCTCAATATGATAGGATATTTACAAGAACAATTGAACTTAGTTGTTCTTTGATGAAGAAAATCGTCTTCAAACCAAAAAACACAAAGAACCTAGACGTCATAGGAAATGACTAGCATATAGGATTAGGAATTTGGTAAAAACCATAACCCTTTCCCTTAGCTTTACTCTAGGAACTCGCTTAAATATTCTAATTGTGTTTTAAGTGCAACTGGGATGACGGGAAGACCCTCCAGTACGCTTTTATTTTATTGCGATTTACTTTACGGTAATTTATTTAATTGCATCGCACTTATTTTCTTGCATGATAAAACAACAGTTGCATGAAAACCTACACCTTTAGGACGTAAACCAAAACTGAACCCATAACTAAATTAAAAGACACTACAAGATAAAATTCACCTCCACAACATTTCAAAATATAAGACAACTCAAAATTTAATCACAAACAGAACACAAAACTACAATTACAACTAAATTAAAACGTCTTGTTGGATGATCGGGAATACCTCGGATGATGTAACCTACGTGTTGCTAACGGGATTTCCCACGGTCTAAATGAAAGTGTGGAACTCATTCAATTGAGTTTAGCGAATTCATCCGGACTAAGTGAATCCGATAAAAGTAATGATGCCGGAAGGATGGAACCGTGGGATCTTAACCGGTGTTGTTATAATCAACTTTAAGATTCGTTTTAATTAAAACACAAAAAACACTTGGAAATTAAGACTTCTCTAAACCAAAACACTTTTCTCATCCCTTGATTTATGATTTCTAAAACTAAACCTCTGCAACGACAAGGAGCTCGGAGCATGGTGGGCGACGACGGCCATCGTCGTCAACGAAAACTCGTGTCGACATCAGCAAAACTTTCCTAAAATTAAACAACAAAGCCATAGGACTTCGAGGTAGTTTGCCTAGTGCAACATAAATCCTCAACTCTTCGTTATGCATTTGCATTGCAAATTAAGCCCTAACCGGTCTTAGGATTCCGAGGTAGTCGTCCGATACGACATAAACCCTCATATCTTCCAGGCTATTTGTATGATTTTATCATACTAATATAAGCCCTAATTAATTAAAATTGGCAAGATCAAAACATTAAATAAACATTAGGACTTTCCTAAATCCAAGCCAAACAATAGGATAGTCGGGAGATTACCGAAGTCCGCTTCGGATCCGTAATTTCTCCTACTTTTCTTCCTTTGAATTTCCAAAACAAAATGTTCCAAACTTGATCCATTCCCTATCGAAACCCAAAATTCAATCCTCGAAAACTTAAACTTTGAAATTCTTGAGAGCAGAATTATTGATTATTATCGAGAGTTTTCTTAGGTGATTCTCATCACTTAAGATGTAATTAACTATAGGGGCTTGCCCTTATAGGGAATTTTAAAGAACCTGAGTAATATAAACCCCGTTTAATATTTTCATATTAAGCGGGGAATTTGTCGGCTTATAAAATTGGTTCGCGGACCAAACGGATGTCACAAATCTTCTAGTTTATTTAACCGAGCCCCACCATCAAGCGGTGTGTCTATCCTTAGGGATAGATACACGGTTTGTGATGCGGTGCTCGTTTATATAAACTATTTGGGATGTGAGATCGGTTTGATTTCATATCTTAAAATCTTCAAATTTAAAATTATTTTCAAAATCAAATATTACTTTCTAAATTATATCTATATTTAAATTTAAAATTCGCTGACAACTTCTGTAGGCGACCCCTTTTCAAAATAAAACACATAACCCAAAAATATGCCGACATTTCCATTTCCAGGAATTTACATAGATGGAATCAGAGAACGCCCCGATGGAAGCACAAGATATTTCAGTACAAATGGAAACGGAGGTTCTGCTCAATGAGCAGCAACAAACCGAACAGCCTATGCAAAAGGTCACCAATGAGAAAAAAAAGAAAAAAAAGGACTAGCAGCAAAAATGTCACCACCGACAGTTCGTCGAGGTAATACTTTTATTTTGTATTCGTATTTTTATTAGGAGAAAGCATTCTTACATGTAAACCCTGAATAATACTGAAGTACAACCCGAATATGACCCGAATATGACCCAAATAAAATCTGCATACTTCCAGTGTATAACCTAACCGCAAACAAAAACCTATAACAATAATAATACTCATATAAAACATAAATACTTCCACAATAAAACTAAATCTATTAATAGTACAATAGTTATACACCTTACAAAAATAAAACGGAAATTTTGCCTTCTGCACTTTACAAATAATACTGAAATAAACCAACAATACTGCTTACATAAATTCTAACAGAAAACAGAGAACATACAACCACAATAATACTCATATAAAACATAAATATTACCAAAATAAAACTGAGTCTAATAATAGTACAATTGTTATGCAACTTATCAAAATAAAATGAAATTTTTACCTTCTTCACTTTACAAATAAAACCGAAATAAAACCAAAATACTACTAGAATAAAGCTAAACCTACTGAAATAAACCTACAATACTGCTTACATATATCGTAACAGAAAACAAAAAACATACAACCACAATAATACTCATATAAAACATAAACATTACAAAAATAAAACTGAGTCTAATAATAGTACAATTGTTATGCAACTTACCAAAATAAAACAGTTTTTACCTTCTTCACTTTACAAATAAAACTGAAATAAAACCAAAATACTACTAGAATAAAACTCAACCAACACTTGTTCAAAACTTTAATAATACAACTATGTTTTTTTTTGCTTCAGGTTTATTAACTTGAGAAACATGAGTTGTAGATGCCAGTCGTCCGTTGTGAGAGAGCTACTTGATGAGGTCAGGCCTACAGTGTCTGAATATGTGATGAGTAATCTCAGACGAATGAATATCGACCAGTTCTTTGATCTACCTCCGTATCCCCAGGAGAACATTCTTACCCTTCAAATTCTACAATGTTGGCAACATGATAAAATGCTGTTCAAATTGGGTGGGAAAGAGCTTAGGTTATTGCCTGATGAAACTGCACAGTTGATTGGGATACTAAACCGAGGAGCAATTCCGAAGTGGAAGCAACGTCCATCAGCCATAATGAATGCTGTCAACATAAGGGACAAAATATTAGCATTTGCAAGCGGGGATACTTCGATCTCATTGGAGAACATTTACATAAAATATTTGTTGTCAAATTTATTCTTTCCATCAAGTAATTTTAGTGTTCTTTCAGATCTTGACGCATATGGTGATAATGTAGAGACATTCTCCTCGTACAACTGGCCTGCGACTCTATGTGAATATCTTATAGATCAAATCAACACAGTTACAATTAAAGTTAGATTGAATCGATCCATCATTTACATAAATGAGTTTGTGTTTTTATTAACGGTTAGTATATTCCTTCTAGTTACTTTATTGATTGATTGGTAATGGTAATATTACATTAATTCCACGTAGCTTTGGTTTTACGAGCACACTTCTCTAGTGACGCCCGCAGCACCCGATGTCAGACCCAGAATGTTGCGGTGGCCGAGGTTTGTTAAATGGAACGCGTTACAAACTGATATATTATTCAAGAGGCTAAATATCGAACAGGTAAGTCATGCCCAACTTTCTTAACAAATAACTGCTGTGAAGTAGTTAATAAAGCATTTTATATCTTCTTGGAATTGTATTTAGGTGCACGACAAATTCACTGATGTCACGGCTGATGAACTTCTCTTGATTGCCAACCCGGATGAGGGCCTTCCAAGTCCGGTCCAAGATCATCAAACTGAAATTCGATCCCCCTCACCATCTTCATTTGCTATGGGTACCGTTGCTGCAGACGATAGCACCATTGCTCCGATACTTGCTACCATGAATCGTAACATGAAAGTTATGAATGAATTGCCTAGAGGTCAGGAGAAATGGTTCTTACAATATCAAGGAAGCATCGATACAATAAGTGTTGGGGTGACGGGGCTGCAAGAGGAAATGTCAGCACTGAACGAAAAAGTTGAAAAGATTGAGCAACATTTATCAGTCAAAGGACCAAATTTGGTTGGAGAATTTGATCCACTCGCCAGCCCGCCTGCTGAAGTCCCTATTGCTAAAGTCCATACTGCTGAAGAAAGAACGAGTGCGCCAGAACAACTTGGTGAAGTCCCTCTCAATGCAAATGAAAATATGATGGACGACGATGAGGCAGGTCACACCTCCCAAATAGAAGAAGGTGAGGACGAGGACACCTTCATACCGGAAGGTGAAACTAATGTAGATATTCATGCCTAGGTCACACCGTCCATTCCTAGCTTGATGCAAAGGGTGAAGGGCCGACGGAGTCGGCGGAAGAAGGTTGTGAAATCACCTTTCACTGCTTTTTAATTCAAAAGGAGGAAGACGGTAAAGGATATAAAAGACCAGCAGAACTCGACTGTACAGAGCATGGAAGACCAAGATAAGGCACACGATCAATTGACAGAAAAAGAAGCCTTGTTATCACCGGGAAGAAAACCTCTTGCATCCGCTTTAATTGATAAGATTATTGAGGATGCTGATGGTATTACTGTTGACAACGATCAAGACACATCAAAAAATGCAGATATACCATCTTTGGGCAGTCCAACCTCACATAGATCATTGAGCAGTTCAATTCCACAGGCAAATGCACACAGCGAACTGGAGACTGCCAAAGCATTAGTGGTGCATCAACCAACATCAACCGTGTTTGCCCCATCGGTACTTCTATAAATATTATGTAATGCATTTATATATGCTCTTATTTAAACATCATACATTAATGTTTATTTCATTTGTGTACAGTAGAGAACGTTGAAAGCATTCATAAATTATCCTGGGAGAGAGCTTATTAGTGTTAAGCAGCGTGGAGTAATTGAACAGTTTTTATCAAGTTATCCAGCGTCGTATGTGTACCAACTTCTTTATGATGCTTTCCAAATCTCTTTAAGATATAATTGACATAAAATAAGTTTGTTTTTAATGCAGGGGTGATATTAGCATCAACCAATGCTTCTTACTGATAGATCGTGGAATGATGGATGACCTACTTTTTGATGAGTTCGTCGGGATTGATCATGTCGATGCCCTCACCGCCATCCTGCACCAAATGAAGAGACAAAATCCCAACGCGTACGAAAAATAACTATATGTGTCCCCATTATTTTGGGTAATAACCTGAGTGTAATGTGTTTGACATATTGATGAATGACACGAAAATATTAACTAAATGTCGTTTCATGCAGAGTTATCATATAATGGAGGGCGACCCTTTACAATTTTTGTCACACATCACTCCCAGAGCGGTGAAAGACTCTGATATGATAATTTTTTCTATTGTGGATAATTCTCATTGGGTGTTATTGGTCTGCGACCTAAGAAAAAAGAAATGGCGACTATACGATTCTCTTCCCAACGACATACACAAAGATCTTTGCACCCGAGTTGTGAGTATATTATGGACAATAATTTAATTTCTCTTGACTTTTGTTGATTTAATAAAAACTGTTATATTGCAATTTATAGATCAACCTGTTTACAAACTTAACTAGAGAATGCTTCAAGAATAAGAAACCCGCAAAATGGAATTTGGCTTACGTCCAGGGTATTCCAAAACAGACGAACAAAATTGATTGTGCCATGTTTATCTGCAAATACCTTGAAAGACTAGTTCGGGCTACCCCTCCTGACGGAGTCTAGAGTAGAATTGGCAAGCAGATATGCCCAAATTCCCGCTCAATTAGCATATGAACTCTGCTTGTGGTTTCTGCCTGTAATTAAATATAATTGATCAGGTTCTGACAATGAGTGAAATTGGTTGTACTACTGGAATAGTCTGTTGTATTTAAAATGAAACTATTTATGTTGGTTGTATTGCTGGAATATTCCAATGCTACATTTCTCTTGTCATTTTTTGGGTGTATTGGAGTATTTTTTACAATGTTTATTTTGGCTTGATGGGGATTTGCAGTTTATTGCAGTGTATTGGAGGATTTTTTACAATGTTTATTGCAGTTTATTCGAAATTACCCTGGCAAGGTTTAACAACCACATCAGGAAATGCTTTAAGGCTGTTTTATTTGAAAACCACATATTTTCAATAATAGAGTAAAAAGACAATAATACAACTCCAAAATAAAACGACAATAATACAAAAATATAACCAAAATAAAACTGAATTTTTGGGACTGCTTTATCGTAATAGTGCACGGAATACAACTCCAAAAATACCAGAATATATCCACAATAAAACTGGAGATATCTGATACATCCATTTTACGATTTAACTCTATTGTATTTGAACAATATCACCATTATTATAAGGTCGTATTCAGTGACTTATTCCTCTGAGTTGTTGGAATAAAACGCGGAATATTCCATTACAACCGGCGCGGTAGTATTAGAAATATTCCGCTTTCATATTCAATACACCAGTTCGGCGGATCTGCGGTTTGACTTGAATACATCGAGGAATACCCAAATACAACCAGCTACTGTAAGGGATTCCGTCGTGCGTTGTTCAAGAATAAAATTAAGAATATTCCAATACAACCGTATTTGATTCCGATAAGGCCGATGCTCGGTTGTATTTAAGTGATTTTACAATGGTGTTACGATTGTATGCTCCGAAAAGCTTTACATCTCTCAGTCAGGAGTCCGCTGGTGATTAATCCAATGCAACCAAGTGAGGGGATCAAAAAATCACGACTAATAGAGTAAAACGACAGTAAAACAAAAATATAACCAAAATAAGACTATTTTTTTGTGAGTGCTTTATCGTAATAGTGCACGGAATACAACTCCAATAATACCAGCAGATATCTGATACATCCATTTTTACGATTTAACTCTGTTGTATTTGAACAATATCACTATTATTTTAAGGTCGTATTTAGTAACTTATTCTGCTGAGTTGTTGGAATAAAACGCGAAATATTCCAATACATCCAGCGCGGTAGTATTAAAAATATTTCGCTTTCATATTCAATACACCAGTTCAGTGGATCCGCGGTTTGACTTGAATACATCAAGGAATACTCAAATACAACCGGCTACTGTAAGGGATTCCGCCGCGCGTTGTTCAGGAATAAAATGTGGAATATTCTGATACAACCGCATTTGATTCCAATAAGGCCGATGCTCGGTTGTATTTAAGTGATTTTACAATGGTGTTACGGTTATATGCTCTGGAAAGCTTTACATCTCTATGTCAGGAGTCCGTTGGTAATTAATCTAATGCAACCAAGTGAGGGGATCAAAAATTCACGACTAATAGAGTAAAACGATAGTAATACAAAAATATAACCAAAATAAGACTAAATTTTTGTGACTGCTTTATCGTAATAGTGCACGAAATACAACTCCAATAATACCAGAATATATCCATAATAAAACTGGAGATATCTGTTATAAAATTTCTTTTATAACCTAATGAATGTATGCATATCGCAAACCGAAAAAATAGCAATTCTACCTCGGCTTTATTTGGATTCCCTTTAAAATCATTCGACATGTCAAATACACAGCCTCGCCCACATTCTGATTCATGCACTTTTACGATTTAAGTCTGTTGTATTTGAACATTATCACCATTGTTTTAGGGTCTATTCAGTGTATTATTCCGCTGAGTTGTTGGAATAAAACTCGGAATATTCCAATACAACGAGTTCGGCGAATCCGCGGTATGACTTGAATACATCGAGGAATACTCAAATACAACCGGCTACGGAAAGGTATTCCGCCGCGCGTTGTTCAGGAATAAAATGAGGAATATTCCGGTACAACCGCATTTGATTCCAATAAGGCCGATGCTCGGTTATATTTAAGTGATTTTACAATGGCGTTACGGTTGTATACTCCGGAAAACTTTACATCTCTCTGTCAGGAGTCCGTTGGTGATTAATCCAATGCAACCAAGTGAGGGGATAAAAAATTCACGACTAATAGAGTAAAACAACAATAATGCAAAAATTTAACCAAAATAAGACTAAATTTTTGTGACTGTTTTATCATAATAGTGCACGGAATACAACTCCAATAATATCAGAATATATCCACAATAAAACTGGAGATATCTGTTATAAAAAATTTTTATAACCTAATTAATGTATGCATACCGCAAACCGAAAAAATAGCAATTCTACCTCGGCTTTATTTGGATTCCTTTTAAAATCATTCGACATTTCAAATACACAGCCTCGCCCACATTCAGATTCATCCACTTTTACGATTTAACTCTGTTGTATTTGAACATTATCATCATTGTGTTAGGGTCGTATTTAGTGTATTATTCTGCTGAGTTGTTGGAATAAAACGCGGAATATTCCAATACAACCAGTTCGACGGATTAGCGGTATGACTTGAATACATCGAGGAATACTTAAATACAACCGGCTGCGGAAAGGTATTCTGTCGCACGTTGTTCAGGAATAAAACGAGGAATATTCCGATACAATCGCATTGATTCCAATCAGGCCGATGTTCGGTTGTATTTAAGTGATATTACAATCGTTTTAGGGTGTATTATCTGATGATTAATCCAATGCAACCAAGTGAGGGGATTAAAAACACAACTTATAGAATAAAAAGACAATGACACAAAAATATAACTAAAATAATACTACATTTTTGGTACATATACCGTTATTAAATTCTTTTCCAACAGTAGTCACTCAACGATAATAACTCAACGATAACGAATGTTTTTGTCATTCAAATAAATCAAAACACTATCTTCAAACAAATTATCCTCTATGTTCATTAGCATCAGTGGAACAAGTCTTTAGCAATCTAGATATCATCCTCTATGTTCATTAGCATGCTTGTATATGTCTTTGTCTGTTGTGATGTAGGCAGTTCCTGGAGTAATTTGAATAAAAAGTTGTAAACATCGCAAATTAAACAATAAATGAATAGCCTCGTCCACATTATAATTTACCTGGCTTAAGTGATCCGACGTTCCAAACCAGTTTGCCTCATTTTGGAGAACTCTAGCATCACTTGGACCGACATCTTTCTCCGTTCCTACAAAAAAAAGTTGACACGTTATGAAGGAGACAGTATAAGTTTAAGAAATAAAAATTATTTCAGCAAACTAAATTTACTTTTTGTTCTCTTATTTTTTTCCCAATATCCTTTCAACCTTGAATTAGATATTCCTTTAGGACGTATCTTTACTGGGTCATTCAGGTTTTTATCTTTACATAGGGTCTTCTTCTTAGTTGGTTTTGCCTTTTGTTGGGGTTCTCTTCTACATAATATTTCATCAGCGTCAAGTGTTAGTTTCTTTAATGTATCTAGCACAAACTTCTCAGCAACTTCATGGTCTTGCGTTCTTGTACTTATATGGTATGCTAATTTATGAACATGTATGCGATATATAAGTCCACTTGAGACGATTGACAACATTTGAGACCCCTTGAGATGTTGATATTCTAAATTGTTGTATATGTCCCTTTTTGCCAGTGTACACCACTAAAGTAATATATGTTTTTCAGAAATTTTGTACACTTTTTCATTTTGAAGAACCCTTAGAGCGTGAGCACATATTAAACCCATCATTTCAAATTTTTGCAACTGCACGTGATATCCAAATTAGCTCTGTCTAGTTTCACAATCCAGTAATTGTCTGTGTCTCTATTATCGAAGTTCTTATGAGAAATTCTGAATCATTGTTGGCAAAGCCCTCCAAAGCAAGTCCACCCAAACCATAAAGAAACTCTGACTCGAACTTCAAGTATAACTTCCGTGTGTAAAGTAAAGCAACCTACCTCAAAATAGGGCTGCATTTTACTGCTGGGACAATAGCAGATTGCTTGCATCTAAAATCTTCATTCTTCTCATTTCTTTGCCAAGTTTTTGCGATATGTTCGAGGGCCAGAAAACATTCAGTTATCGTGCTTGTTGGCTTGGAGAAACTATGGTAGATGTTATTAGTCGACTCACTCCTCTGCTTTGATAGGATCCCCATTCCAAAAATGACTTTATTGAAGATTGTTGACCAACGATGTCTTATATTATACAATTCATCCAACCATACATTCTCCTGAAGTTCTCCCATCTCAATCATTTCGCCCTAAGTTTCTTCGAATTTCACTTATGAGTCACATCTATGCATGCATTTATAAAAGAGATCGTGTACTCTCTTGTTTTTTCTCGAACCACAATGCACGTTTGAAGATAATTTTTTGTATATATGTCATTGGCATAATCTATGTCTAGTGTGCGACAAGCACTCTTCAATTGCTCTAGTCATTGCTTGATCTTGGTCGGTGAATATTGTGATTGGGTGATTGTTATCCATTATACGGTTAAAGGCTTTGGATAACCACTTAAAGAACTCAATCGTTTCATTCGACAAAAAACCAATTGCAAAAAGCACATTCTGCCAGTGGTGGTTCTCACCGACAATCGACGCACAATATAGGTTGTATTTATTCAGTCCATAGCTTGTATCAAATATTATGACATCACCAAAGCAGTCATAATCGAGTCTGGACATCCCATCACTCCATAAGAAATTCAACAAACTGCCTGACTCATCAATTTGGACGTCCCACGTAAACAGTGGATCCTTAGCTTGTCGTGCAGTGAATAATTGTAGTAAGGAATTAGCATCCCCAAGTTCGATGTGTAATCTTCTCTCTCTTTGTAAGAGATTATATGCATCCCTCTTCGTACAGTCAAGATTCTCCACTCCCCCAACTTCTGTGGCTAGGAAGCTAAACGCATCGGTGGTTCTAATCCCTGATTTTGTCATCAATCTGAGGACATCCGCATTGATGTCACTCATCTTTCTGCTTGAACGCAACAATTGTTTGTCGCCAACATCCGCCAACGGATGGTTATGACTTTCTATGAATTTTTTTACCAACCAGTTCCCTTGGACATCAACGGCATATCGGATCATGGCAGCACAACCAGTCCTTGTATCCGCTCTCTTGTACCTCACCGATACATTGTCCTTCAATTTTCTCGTCACACAAGCCTTACCACAAACAAAGTCCCTTATCTTGATCCTCTTTGAATTCGGCCAAAAACCAATGTGGTCCTTTCGCATAATAAATCCAACAATGTGTGCATAGGCACAATATTGTTCTTGGGCATCCTTCTCATTATTGATAATAGCTTGAAGCAATCTGTTTACAAATGGATCATTGGAGGCACTATCTCTCTCGGGTATCTACAATTGGATCGGGATTTGTATGTCAGTAAAACTATCCTTAACAACGAATAATAAAAAAATAATATCATAATAACACCACAGTCACACAAAGGTATCATAATTATAACTATAAAAGCATTGGTGTTTTTAGGTATTATCACGAATAATACACATGTAACCCTAATAATACCTATAAAAGCACCACACCCGATAGTATTTCACAATAACACCCTAATATTAACGACATAATAAAACGTCCCCTCCCCCAAACTAACAGAATACTACCTTCAAATTACCTAAATAAAACCACGGCCAAATCTGAAGCAAAGTTAAGTTACCCTTAAGAAACTGTCTGAATACCACCACAAAATTACCAAAATAACACCACGTACAGATGAAAGAATACTAACGAATATACTTTTCTGAAAATACTTGAATACACCCATAAAATTACCCAAATAACACCATGTCCCACTATGAAAGAGAACTTGACGTTACTCTTTTGAAACTACGGGCATACTGCCATAATAAAACGTCTCCTCCCCCAAACTACCAGAATACTAATTTCAAATTACCTAAATAAAACCACAGCCAAATCAGAAGCAAAGTTAAGTTACTCTTAAGAAACTGCCTGAATACCACCACAAAATTACCAAAATAACACCACGTACCGCTGAAAGAATACTTAACGAATATACTTTTCTGAAACTACCTGAATATAACCATAATATTACCCAAATAACACCACGTCCCACTATGAAAAAAAACTTGAGGTTACTCTTTTGAAACTACGGGCATACTACCGTAATAATACTACAAAAACAGTGAAACAGTAATAGAACAGTGTATACAACAAATTTTACCAACCTGAGGGATATGTTCTGTCGCAGCTAAACTAAGCTGAAAATCTTATTCCTCGAATATGTTTTGAGATTCCAACTCACTGTCGACTTGATCGGATATATTATGTGTGAACGGTAGCATACTTTAACTTTAGGTGAGAATCAAAAGCAGACAAATAATCCTCAGGTCCTCAGGTCCACGACAAGCTAGGTCAGACAAAAAAAAAGTATCCGCATCCTAAAGATAATGGAGATAAAATAAGGCTTTCTACTTTTGCGGGACGAAAAGTACGAAAATTTTTCTTTTTTCCAACGCGGGCCTCAACTCGGGTCGGGTCGGGTCGGCAAAAAGGAATTTAAAATGCATTTTTTTCAAATTCGCCATGATGGGACCCAGAAATCCACGTGACGACGTTTTATTGTCGTCCGAACACAAAAAAAATTCCTTATTTCCCTTTCCTTTAGGAATTCTCCGCCTGTTGCGGTTCAGTGACTAAATGAGGGAATACCCTTTAGTGCACATGAAAGATTCCATATTCCCTGGTAGGAATTGAAATTTTCTCCTTCTGATTTCCTCCGTCTATCACAAACGTCGCGGGATGTAAGATTTTGTCCCCTGCCTGAGGTTTGCGGTGGCAAACTGCTGCGCTTCTCCCTGTCCTGTCGCGAACCGTCCAAGCCCGTGTCGCGAAACCGCTGGACTGCCGCGCCTGCGCGGGAACTGTTCGCGAATCTCTGTTTACAAATCCTTGCTCGCACCGCACTGCTCCAAGACTGGAAATCCGAAGATGGGAGAGGGAGGAAGCAGCGAACCTTCGCCTCTGCCTGTTCCCGCCTAGAGAACCTGCTTTCACGAGGGAGGGAATGGGGAATATTCTCTAGTGATTCCTTTTCCAAGAAGCCGCACCCTGCGCTCCTGTTCCTCCCTTCCGAAGAAATTAACCTGCTGTCGCGAACCCTGTCGCGAATTCTTCTCCTCCGCCAAACTTGGTTCCTTTGCGAATCTGCTCCGCGCTAACTCCACCCGCAAACTGCGAACCTTTCCTGCATTGCAAAACGTCGCCCTCTTTTCTTGCCGCGATCCTTGTCGCGGAACCGAACTATCCGTGGTAACTGTAGCTCCTCGTTCGTGAAACTGGAAGTCATCCACGAACCTCCACACGACAACCATCCGAACTGCAGTCTGCGAAACCCAACTTCCTTGTGGAGTGCTGCTCCTCGCTTGGAACCTGCGCCTGTCTTCCTTCTCCAAGCGCAACACCTGTTCCCTGGAGGAAATTCCCCGCCGAGCCTTGGCTGTCGATCCGAGCTGCCTGCTTCGCCACCTGGTCCCAGAAATCCTCTTGCCGCAAACTTCTTCGCAGTTGAAACTGCTGGCCTCACGTCTGCCAAGCTTTGGATTCCTCATTGCCGATCTTTTCCGTGATCAAAACTCCTACGGGAGACCTCACACGAATTGCAGGAGCTGAACCGAACTCCTCACTGGATGTCGACCTCACTCTGATACCAAATGTTGAAAAAAATTTAAGATTAAAACACACAAAAAAAGGAATATTTTTGTTCAACTTGAAAGACTTAAACTTACATTACTTTCATGTTTACTTATAGGCACAATAAAACAATAACTCCACTAACTTGCATAACTAACTTCCTAACTTACAACCCATGTTCTCTAAAATAAAACTAAGCACACAAATTTTCATAAAAAATAACTACAAACTTTAAATTCTAACCAATAACTCCACTAACTTACATAACTAACTTCCTAACTTACAACCCATGTTCTCTAAAATAAAACTAAGCACACAAATTTTCATAAAAAATAACTACAAACTTTAAATTCTAACCACCTAAAACATAAACATTGTTCAAACTATAAATAACTCCTAAAAGCAACTAGATTAACTCAACAAGGTTGGAGTGGAGAAGTGAATGAGGAGATGAAGTTCTCACTTTATTTTTTATTATTTTTTTTATTCTTTGGCTATTGGAAAGGAGAGTGAAGGGGGGACTCACGACCTGGGAGAAGCTAAGGAGAATCGCTTGGTGAGAGGAGGTGTGAGTGCTCGATTGATTGGAGGCAAGAAGGAGTGTCGAGGCTCACTGTTAGGAAGGAGGAATTCGAGAGATGGCTGCTTGCTGTTTGGAGTGGAGGAAGGGAAGGTGGAGATAAAGTTCACGGCTAAGAAAAATAGAGAGGGAGAGAGGGAAGTGTTTCACGGGTTGGAGAGAAGGGAGAAAAAAATGATGTGAGGTGGAGATAGATAAGATATAGGAGAGAGTGAGGGAGATGAGAGTAGAGTGAGGGCTTTTTCTTTTTTTTTTTCGTCTTTGTTTTGTCCAGACCGTTAGAGAGAGTAGGGGATATAAAAAAAATAAGAATAAAATAATAATAAATAAACAATAAATTACATATAATATAACAATAAATTACATATATATATATATATATATATATATATATATATATATATATATATATATATATATATATATATAACAATCTCTCTCTCTCTTTCTCTCTCTGGCAGTTGAAACTTCTCCAATCTTCTCCTCCAATTTCACATTTTGGTTAGTTCCAACCCCAAAGCTGTTAGAAAAAATTAAGATTGAAACACAAAAAAATAGAGAATTTCTATTCAATTTTTAAATTGTCGTTTCAGCACATGCACACGTGCCTTCTTGACACGATCTTCACAAATTTGTATCTCCCTGAGTGAGTCCCAAGTCTCCTTTGTCGTCTGTTTCTCCACAATTACCCATCATCACGTCATCTGACGCGGCTTGAGTTAAATGGCTACCACGGCGCATTGATCTTTGTCATCGTTTTTTTCTTCGCCTTCAATTACCGACCATACTTCTAGCGAACGTAAAATTATCTTCATCTTAACAGCCCATATGCTGTAATTTGTTTCGCTTAACGTTAGAAATTGGATCGGGATTGAGGCTCCTCTTGTCGTTGGTTTGATGACTCCGAGAGTCATGTCTCCATCCATCGCGCTCTCTTAATACTCCAATTATTTATCTTACCAAACAGAAATATGTTTTCTCTGCTGACAGGGATTAAGAATTACTCCCTACTGCAGTTCAAGAAAATAAAGGAGGGAATATTCTCTCTAGTTCAGGCGAAAGATTCCTTATTCCCTTCCCTAAGCATGATTCACAAACTGTCTGCGAACTGTTCTGAAACCGGCGAACCCCCGCGCGAATTGCTCCTTCTCTACGAAGTGCCGCCGCAAACTGTCGACAACGGCTTCACCCATATTGCGTCTGTAACTGCTGAAGAAAGAAGTGGATCCTTGTTCCCTACTGCCGTGTCATGAAGTCCCCAGGCGTGAAATACACCAAGCCGTAAGCCGGCGTTCGCCCCTTCCTCTTCCCGTGCAGTGCCTCAGCCCCAAACTTCCTTGTTGGTGAGCCTGTGCCTTATGCCACGAACTGAACTCCGTGATTCTCCTATCTACCACGGCTGTTGAAGCCTCTCATCAATACATCGCTCCTGTCCGCGAACCTCGTCGCACGAAGGCTTCCTCACGCATGCTCGCGATTTCCATGCACCTGCTCTGCCTTCGCCGATCTGCCTCACAAACTCCCTGGAAGGATCGCGAATTGCCTTTGCTCCTCGCCTCTCATCGCCTGAAACCTGCTTCAAATTCCTTCTCTAAGCGCAACGCCTATTCCCTGGAGGAAATTCTCCGCCGAGCTTTGGCCGTCGATCCAAGCTGCTTGTTTCGCCGCCTAGTCCCCGAGAGGAATAGAAGATTTGTTTATCCTCTGCTTGGCCAATCGCGAACTGCTTGCGCTGAGTGCAGGCTTCTCTCCATTCGCGCCTCAGCAGACTAATGAAAGGAGAGAATAGACCTTGCCTGTCTCCCCCGAAATCCCCTCATCGCGAACTTTTTCACGGTCAAAACTACCGGCGTCACGTCCGCCGAGTCTTGGATTCCTTCCTTGATGATCCTTTCCACGAGCAGAACTCCTCCGGGAGACCTTGCGCGAACTGCAAAGGCCGAACCAAACTCCTCTCCGGATGTCAACCTTGCTCTGATATCAAGTGTTAGAAAAAATTAAGATTGAAACACAAAAAACAGAGACTTTCTATACAATTTTTAAATTGTTGTTTCAGCACTTGTACACGTGTCTTCTTAACACGATCTTCACCATTTCCTCGACGTCCACTTTTGTTGCCGAGGCACAGGCTGTCGAACAAGGAAGTTCGGGGCTGAGGCACTTCACAGAAAGAGAAAAGGGTGAACGCTAGCTTGCAGCTCGGTGGGTTTTGCGCCTGAGGACTTTGCTACACGGCAGTCGGGAACAGGGATTTGCATCTTCCTTCGGCAATTACAAACGCAATCTAGGTGAAGCAGTTGTCAGCAGTTTGCGGCGGCAGTTGGCAGAGAAGGAGCATTTCGTGCGGCCGTTCACTGGTTTCGGAACAGTTCGCAGGCAGTTTGCGAATCGTGGTCAAGGAAGGGAATAAGAAATCTTTCATCTGAACTAGAGAGAATATTCCCTTCTTTATTTTCTTGAACTACAGCAGGGAGGAATTCTTAATCCCTCTCAACAGAGGAAACATATTTCTGTTTGGTAAGACAAATAATTTGAGTATTAAGAGAGCGCGATGGACTGAAACATGGCGCTTGGAGTCATCAAACCAACTGCAAGAGGAGTCTTAATTCTCATTCAATTGTCCAACGTTAAGCGAGACGAATTGCATCATATGGTCTGTTAAGATGAAGATAATCTTACGTTCGTTAGTAGTATGATCTGTAATCGAATGTGAAGAAAAAGACGATGACAAAGATTAAGGCGTCATGATAGCCATTTCTTAAGCTATGCCAGATGACGGGATGAAGGTAATCGCGGAGAAAAAGATGGTAAAGAAGCCTTGGGACGCACTCAGGGAGATGCCGATTGGTGAAGATCGTGTTAAGAAGACACGTGTGCAAGTGCTGAAACTGCAATTTAAAAATTGAATAGAAATTCTTTGTTTTTGCGTTTCAATCTTATTTTTTTCTAACATTATTTTTTTTGTTTCAATTTTGTAGGCTTAAACTCACAATAATTTTAAGTTTACTTATAGGCGCAATAAAAAAAAATAACTCCACTTACTCACACAAATAATTGCACTGACTTTCTAAAACATTCACATTGTTCAAACCATAACTCCTAAATACAACTATATTAACTTCATCAAAAGCATCCTCCTCCACCTTCCCAAATCGGCTGTATCCTTTCCTCCCAACCTAGACAACTCCTCCCTCTTTCTTCCCAAGAGCGGCCACCCATCTTCCCTATATTAGCATGTCTAACCTCCCCCCACTTAACCTCGCAAGACGGCACCTTTATGCCCTCTCTCATCACACCAAAACAGTTGAACAAATCTCCTCTCTCTTCCCTTACCTCATCTTTAAATACATGCTCCCACTAACAACCAAGGGGAACCCAAAAAAAAAAAAAACTTCTCCCTTAACACCTCACCTCACGGCAGCCCTCTTTCTCCTCTTCTTTTCCTTCTCCGGCGAGCTTCCTCCCTCCGACGAGCTTCCTCCAATGATCTTCCCTCCGATTAGCCCTCCTCCCTTCGGCAAAGCTTCCCGATCGGGTACTCCTCCCCCTCTTCTTTCTCTTCTTCGCGTACACCATACACCGTAACAGAAAAAAAAATTAAAAAAATGAATTTTACATATATACCACCCAAATTCTATTTATTTACATTTTTTTTAAAGGAATTTTAGAACTTACGTACATACCACTCACTTTTTTTTTTCTTTTACTTATAGCAAAATAAAACAAAAATTAAAAAATGAAATAAATAATAAAATTTACATACAGAACACCTAACTCTTATAATTTATAAGTAAAAAGTGAAACAAAATAATAATAATAATAATAAACATAACAAACATAAAATATATACAAATAAGGAGTAATAATAATAATAATAATAATAATAATAATAATAAATAATAATAATAATAATAACATAGTGATAATATATAATAATAATAATATAAGCGTATAGAAATAATAATAATAATAATAATAATAATAATAATAATCACATATATACATATATAAATAATTATATAATAATAACAATATATAATGAATAATAATAAAACACAATAATAATTCATAATAATAACAATGATATATGTGTAATAATGATATTAATATAGAAAAACATTAATAATATATATATATATATATATATATATATATATATATATATATATATATATATATATATATATATATATATATATATATATATATATATATATGTATATACATGCATAATAATATTTGACGAATAATTTTTGTGCATTTCTATACATGTTAGTTTAGGTAGCACTAGTTTTTATTCCTAAGTCTAGGTTGTCACAGGTGAACCTAGGAAGTTCCAACTCATATTTACCGAGCTATTGTAGTGCTTGGTTGAGCTCATTTGTTATAGTTTCATAGGCTTTTCTTTTCTTGGTGAAATTTTTTTTCTTTTATAGAGTTAGAGTGTCTGTTCTAATTATACATTTGTTGATGTCGTATCAGTTATGGTAATTTTCTATGTCGAAAAGTTAATTATATGTAATTTTAATTAGATTAAAGAGGTTTTGGTTGAAAGTGTCGATTTTAATTGACAAGAAGGTATTGATGGTGGGGTTTTTTTTTCGAGTGAGTCCACCGTAGATTTTGAAAAATTTATATCTAAAGATTGAGTATGACATTGAAGGAACTATATAACACCTCGAAAGAAGAAGATATTGCATTGAAATTAATCCAATCATTTAGATAATGAAAGTTTTTTGTATTTATTGGTCAACATGAACTTGGAATTTTTCTATGCTTTACAGGTGTAAGATATGGTTTATATTATTCTGGAGTCTGATATCCCTATAAGAGCAATTTCTCGTAGTTAATTACATTTTTAGAGCAAGGACATTCTAAGAAAACTTGTGTGATAGTACTTAAATTAAAATTTTCATGACTTCGGTATATGCTTTACTAAAAGCAGACGAGAATATTACGTGTAAAGTCCCAATCTATTTGGACTTCAAGTGCAATGATGTTGTACACATTGCAAAAAAATCTTCATAATGTTATGAAGATGATGCTGACAAATCAAAACCATGTTCATGTGATATTATTATTCGGTTTGCAGTCATATGAAAACAAGGTATCTTAAAATATACAAGTTTTCTATAAATTAATGGGAGTAACAGTAACCGGATGTGTGGCCAAATGCAAAAGGCATAGTTGTGGTCGGTGATGGCAACGACGACGACAAGGGTGACGGTGGTCGGTGGTGGCATTGGCAAGAGACGACGGAGCGTGGTGACACCTCTGACCGATGGTCTGTAAGTTGTCAGCAGCCTACAACTATATATTCATAATTGGGTATTTAACATTTGATCAATTTTATTGAAATGTAAATACATGGAAGCTATAATGCTTTTTTGTTACTTTAAGAAATAACAATAGAATCATTTCGATTTTGCATAAAAGGTCAAATAACCTCAAAGAAAACGCATTACTACACCATCTTGGGAATAAAAGCTATCAACGCTTTTTAGAAATCTAAGTCACATCATGCGCAAAAAAGTTTTTATGGAAATATTGGCAGGAGAATCTATTTCTAATTAGAGTTTAATTTATATTTTAATTTTTTTATTTTTAATATAGTTATTTTTTAAAAAATCATATTTCCAAAGTACTATGAAAATAAATTTTATAAATATTATATTATTAATCAATGAAGTGCATTGCTTAATATATAAATTTTAAAATTTTAGGAAAACAAATTTGAATATTTATTCCCTAAAAAAATGAAAAATGATGATAATTGTATTTTACATCTATGATATAGATTTAGATTTTGCATAGTTATAATATTTTACTTCTGCTAAAAAAAATTAATTTAGGGAGCACTAGTTTGTTTTTCCTATTTCTAGGTTGTTATAGGTGAACCTAGGATGTTCCATCTCATATTTACAGAGTTGTTGTAGTAACATTGGGGTTGGTTGAGCTCAGTTGTTATAGTTTCATAGGCTTTTCTTTTCTTGTTGAATTTGTTTCTTTTATAGATTTAAGGTGTCTGTTATAATTAGTCAGCTACTATGAATGATGAACAAAAATGTTAGTGATGAACCCCAACTAAATGACAACGGTCTTCAGATGTCAATTTTGGACTGATGAGTCTAACATAGGTCTAAGGTTGACACTCTTAGTTATGTCTTTGTTTTTTTTGTATTTGATACGTCTGACCAAAATTCAGTGTGATGTGCTTTTGTGTGTTATTTGTTTGGATTTACGGTATAATGTATAAGGAATATATTTTTTACCCTCACTAAACAATTGAAATATGATTTTTTGTAATAAAATGAAACTTATAAGCCCAAATAAAAATTGCATAAACACACCGCATTCTTACTTTAATCAATCATGAATTCTTAAATAACAAAAATTACAATTAAATATAATAAAGTACAAATGTCTTTACGATTTAGGAATAGTCATGGAAAGATCACTATAGGCATGCTCATCGCATATTGGTTCTTTTTTCATATTTTCAAACCCTAACTCATTGCACGAATATGGGTGATTTGACCCGTAAGCACCACTGCCTTTTAGAGTGAGTTTTATCTCTGCATTCTGATTGACCTTTAGAATAAATATTATGTGCATTTATTATTAAGAATGTGCATTTCAACTTACACTTTGTTGTCGATCATTCAACACTAAGAGTTAACTAAAAAATAATAATATTCATCGGAGTGTGGTGAGCTTTAAATTTTGTAATTTAAAATTACAAAAATAAATTTGTATTTATCTTAGAACATTATGCATACCATACATATTTAGGCAGCTTGATCTTTATAATCAAGTTGTAAGACCTACTATTCTAAATAAATAACATCCTTATCCTGCATTCATTGAGACTGACCTTCTTGGGTTTAAAATATATATAGGTAGTTTAAACGATAACCTTTTCCGGGCAGATTGTAAGTCCATTATGCATATTTTCTTGTGTGTTTTCTTTCTTTAGACTAGGTTTTTATGTTTCTTTTTTTTTGTGAATATCACCTTTAGCCTTAAGATTCTGAGGTCTTTCATCTAGCATAACTTAAATCCTTACTTTCCTAGGTTTTATCTGTAAGAAATTCATGTTTGAACTTTATGACACAAATTTCAAAAATAAAATACATAATTGTCAAGAACTTTTAAAATCATGATTTTTACATAGCTATAATAAAGTAACGCATACCTGTATTCATGACGAAGAAATTTGATCTTGAAGAAATTTGATCCTAAAGAGATGGAGTTTCTCTCTCTAATCCCTTAAAACTTTCTGTACTTTCTGATGGAGGGAAATGTACGTGGTGTGTTGGGTAGAGAGAGAACTCATTCTCAATTTCATGCTCTATTTAACCACCATCCATCAAGGGGTTACTAACCAATAGGATTTATGACAATTTAATAAATTAATTGATTTTTATTATTAAAATCAATGACATAAGTTAGTAACATTTATTTATTTTAGGGGTTATTTGAGTTAAGAAAATAAATATCATGAGTTGTCATAAGTTATGACATAAGTTATGAGTTAAGAAAATAAATAACTTAAGTTATCAAGATAAATATTATAAGTTGTCATAATTTATGATGTAAGTTATGAGTTAAGAAAATAAATAACTTAAGTTATCAAAATAAATATCATAAGTTGTCATAATTTATGACGTAAGTTATGAGTTAAGAAAATAAATAACTTAAGTTATCAAAATAAATATCATAAGTTGTCATAATTTATGATTTAAGTTATGAGTTAAGAAAATTAATAACTTAAGTTATCAAAATAAATCTCATAAGTTATTAAAATAAATGTGAGCCATAAAAAATATAACATTCTCCCACTTGGCCCACTTAATTTTAATAGTGCATAACATATTGCAAGATAAATACTTCTTTATATTGGTTAAATCATAATTTATTTGATAAGTATGAAATTAATATGAATCATGGCGGTTGTGTATCAATTTATTGACACAGTCCATTCCATGTATCACAATATCAATTACATACTTAGTATAATGAGAATTAACATCATGGTCCCATAATGTCTATTAGAAGACAAATCTTGTTGAACATCATGCAACATAAAGTGTACACTAACGATAAAAAAAAAGATTTATAAATATCAGAAACAAGAAAATTTGAGCTCAATGTGTCAAAATACGAAGAGCATAAAACTAATAAATGGTTTTGGTAATGCCTATTCTCTTGACATGTTCGTTAAATGTCTTCGGTGGCAACCCTTTCATTAAAGGATCTGCAATCATGAGATTGGTGCTAATATGCTCAATTGACACCCTATGTTTCTGAACTTCTTCCTTAACGGTAAGGTATTTTAATTCCATGTGTTTAACACCTTTGAAATACTTATCGTTTTTAGAAAAGAAGACTGCTGCAAAGTTATCACAATAAATTTTCAGCGGTTTGGCAATACTGTCGACAATTTCAAGTCCTGAAATAAAATTCCGTAGCCATAAACCCTGAATTGTAGCTTTGAAGCAAGCCACAAATTTAGCTTCCATAGTGGAAGCAGCTATGATAGTCTGCTTCGCACTTTTCCATGAGATCGCTCATTCAGCCAAAAGGAACAGATAGCCAAATGTTGATTTTATGGTATCAACGCATTCAACAAAATCTGAATCTGAATATCCTATCACTTCAAGATCTTTAGATCTTCTATAAGTGTGCATGTGGTCCTTCGTTCCTTGTAGTTACCTCAAAACTTTCTTTGCAGTTTTTCAATGATCTATTCCTGGATTACTTTGATACATGTCCAGCATCCCGACAACAAAACTAATGTCTGGTCTGGTACAAGTCTGAGCATACATTAAGCTTCCAACAATAGATGCATAAGGAATTTCTTCCATTTGTTTACGTTCCAAATCATTCTTTGGACACTGCATAAGGTTGAATTTATCTCCTTTTTGAATTGGAGCAACACTTGCTGAGCACCCTTCCATATTGAATCTCTTAAGAACTCTTTCAATATATGTTTTCTGAGACAGCCCTAACAATTCTTGTGATCTATCACGAAATATTTCAATTCCAATCACATAGGATGCCTCACTCATATCTTTCATTTCAAAGTTCTTAGAGAGAAAATTATTGGTTTCATATAATAAACCAAGATCATTAGCAGCCAGCAAGATGTCATCAACATACAGAATGATAAATATGATCTCGCTCCCACTGACCTTTAGATATATACACCAATCAACAGTGTTTTCTTTAAATCTAAAGGACGTGATGGTATCATTGAACTTAAGATACCATTGTCGGATTTCTTAAGTATACACACCATGTGTTCTTTTCCTTCAACTGAAAATCCTTCAGGTTGAATCATGTAGACCTCTTCATCTAAATTCTCATTCAGAAATGCAGTTTTCACATCCATTTGGTGTAACTCCAAATCAAAATGAGCTACTAGTGTCATGATAATTCTAAATGATTCTTTCTTAGAAACCGGAGAAAATGTTTCTTTATAGTCGATGCAATCTTTCTGAGTGAAACCTTTGGCAACAAGTCTGGCTTTATATCGTTCAATATTGTGATTCGAGTCGCGCTTAGTCTTAAAGACCCATTTACACCCGACTCTTTTATAACCTTCAGGGAATTCAACGATATCCCAGACTTTGTTGCGTTCCATCGATTTCAACTCATTTCATTGCATCTAACCATTTAGAAGAATTTGCACTTTCTATGGCTTGTGAAAATGAAACTGGATCTTCATTGACTCCTAAGTCAAATTCAGACTCGTGTAGATACACCACATAATCATCAGAAATAGCAGACCATTTTTATCTTCGAGACTTTCTAGGTGCTACTTCATGTGGTTCGTCTAAAGCAACTTCATCAGTGACAGTTTCATTGTGGGGTTTTTTAGCATTTATTTGTTGTTTTTGTAAGTTGTCAAACTGTTCAACAATTGTAGGAATAATAACTTGAGAAGAAATTTTGGGTAAAGGAACTTGAACCCTAGTTTCTTGGATCTCCCCTTTACGTGGTTCCAAACTCTCACTAACTTTACCATTTTCAATGAATTTAACATTTCCAGCTTCAATGATTCTTGTACTATGGTTAGGACAATAAAATCTATACCCTTTAGATTTTTCTTGATAACCAATGAAAAAACCACTGATTGTTCTTGAGTCCAGTTTCTTTTCATGTGGATTGTATATCCTTATTTCTGTCGGACAACCCCAAACACGGAGGTGCCTTAAACTAGGTTTCCTTCCTGTCCACAGTTCAAAAGGAGTCTTTGGAACTGCTTTACTAGGAATCCTGTTTAACAAATATGCAGCAGTCTTTAAGGCATGCATCCACAATGATGAGGGTAAAGAAGAATTACTCATCATACTCCTAACCATTTCTATTAGAGTACAATTTCGTCTTTCTGCAACACCATTTTGTTGTGGTGTTTGTGGCATAGTGTATTGAGCACATATGCCATTAGTTTGAAGGAATTTAGCAAATGGACCTGGATATTGTCCAGATTCATTGTAACTTCCATAATATTCACAGCCTCTATCAGACCTGATAATTTTCACTTTTCTGTCTAATTGTCTCTCAACCTCAGTTTTATACACCTTTAAGGCATCTATAGCTTGAGATTTTTGATGCAATAAATAAACATAACAATAACGTGAAAAAGTTATCAATAAATGTGATAAAATATTTTTCTCCGCCAAAAGCTGAAACATCAAAAGGTTCACAAATATCGCTGTGTATAATTTCAAGGAGCTGTGTGTTTCTTGTGGCGGGTTTCTTAAGTATGTGATTTGTGTGCTTTCCTTTAATACAATACACATAAAGGCCAAGATCAGTAAAATCCAATTCATTAAGAATTTCATTCTTTACTAATCTTTCAATTCTTTGTTTAGATATATGAATCAAACGTTTATGCCACAAATAAGCTGAATTTTCATTCATAAAACCACATTTAGTACCAATATTATGATGCAAAGTTATCAGAGTCTCAGCGAAAAGGTTATCAAGTTTAAGCTTATATAGACCATCACAAAGAATACCAGAATCTATAAGATGATTATGTTTAAGTAAACTGAAACAACCATTTCCAAATTTAAAGGAGTATCCAATAGAATCAAGTTTAGATAATGAAATCAAATTACGAGAAACAGAAGGGACATAAAGTGTTTGAAAAAGGTCTAAATGATGTCCAGTATCTAAAATTAAATGGTAGGTTCCAATGGCTTCAACTGGTGCTTTGACTCGATTTCCCATGAAGACAAACTTTTCATTTGGGTTTATGATTTGGGTTGTAAGGAATCCCTGCATCGTATTAGAAACACGAGTGGTACAACCAGAATCAATCCACCAGGTATTATAAGGAACTTCTGCCAAATTTGATTTGAAACATACAGAAACACAATGTTTACCTTTTTTTCGAACCAGTCTTTGCACCTTTGACACTCATTTTGATAGTGTCCAGGCTTTCTGCAAAAGTGGCACTTAATTCCTTTATGTTCCTCTTTGTGAATTGGAGCAGAAGACACATTAATCTTTAGTGGTCCTTGCTTGCCCTTTCCATTCTTCTTTCCAGGTTTCTTTACAGCTCTTCTTTGATGACCCATAAGATTAATGGAATGATTTGCTCCTTTCTTAAGTCTTGCTTCCTCTTGAATGAGCATACATTGAAGTTCATTCACATTCCACTTATCTTTCATAGTGTTGTAGTTCATGTGAAATGGACCATACTCAGTAGGCAAGGAGTTAATGATAAATTGCACAAGGAAATTTTCATTCACTTCCATTCCCAGGGTCTTATGTCTTGCTGCTATGTTCGTCATTTCAACGACATGCTCATGCATAGTACGAGAACCATCAAATTTCATGTTGGTTAACAAACTCAATAGTGTCCCAGTAAGAGACTTATCAGCAGAGTCAGATTGAGAACAATTCTCAGCAAATTTCATAAATTCCTTAGCACTTTCAGTGTTAGAAAATGTACACTTAATGTTATTTGCTACAGTCATTCGCATAAACATCAGGCTCAATCTGTTCCATTTTTCCCAAGCTTTATAGAAAGATACTTGCTCAACACTGCTAGGATCAGTAAGAGCAGGGGGTTTCTCAGTCGTGAGTGCAAAATCAAGATCCAGAACACCAAGGTGAAACTGGAGTTGTTCATGCCATTCAAAGAAATTAAGCTCATTGAATATTTGAACATATGTAGCTTGCGAATGAAGAGAAACAGGAGTAGTTACTGCAAATAAATAAAACATGCTCGTACATTAATGCTTCGAATATTAAACTTAAATAGATATTCATATAAAAATCAGATTAAAATAATAATTATAATAATAATAGTGTATTGAAATCTCCTTTGGGTGATATAACAATACACGATAATAAACATAATTGATGCTTAACTTAAATTTAATAATTGGTAATTGTTTATACTCAAATTACATATGTTTATTATCTTTGGATATATAAACATATCTTAACTAAGTATATAAATAGACTACAATTATATTCAAAGATTATAAAACAAATGATCAACCTTTGGGCGATCCAGAAATATTTTATAATCAATGAATTTTAATATTTTTGTGATAAAATATTAAATTATTTCACAAGAAGCATCACAAACTCATGAGTAATTGAATTTATTTAATTTGATGTCTATTAAACTTACTGATTTGGTCACTTTGGTGACTAACAAATTAAACATAACATCGACATCAAATAAATAATAATTTCAATCACATCAATTTACTTTAGTGGTATAATTCAAGATCTAATTCACAGCGGAAATTTAATACAACTAACATAAATAAAATTATATGAAAAATCATAAATTTAGTAATCAAGGCTCTGATACCACATGTAAGAAATTCATGTTTGAACTTTATGACACAAATTTCAAAAATAAAATACATAATAGTCAAGATCTTTTAAATTCATGATTTTTACATATCTATAATAAAGTAACGCATACATGTATTCATGACGAAGAAATTTGATCTTGAAGAAAATTGATCCTGAAGAGATGGAGTTTCTCTCTCTAATCCCTTAAAACTTTCTGTACTTTCTGATGGAGGGAAATGTACGTGGTGTTGTTAACCTCATTTTTGATGAGGTCTTCTCTTCCCTCTTTAGTGTTTAGGATCTAGCCTTAGGCCTTTCCTTTGACTATCTTAGAGGACTAGAATTGGGACCCATCCCTTAGAAATTTAAACCACTTCTTGTCTCCCTGCAAACCCCATAAGCTTGATTGTAGACCCCTAATCACCTAGAGGGTTGAGATCAAATGTGGAGGTTTAAAGGATGAGTTCCCTATAGGACTCTTTGGCCTTAGGACTACCCTGGGTGGCCTGGTCTGGTGAGGATTGACTTACACACTCACTACACTCACACTCTACACTCTCAGACACACAATCCAAATCCTAAAACCACACCTATACCCAACTTGACTCCACGACTCATGTAGGTAATTCATATGGATGGACCTTAACCCTTAAGCCTCTGAGTTAAGAGGGTTAGGAACAACATAGATGAATGCCTCCAATGAGTCCTCTCATGGCTCATATGGGCTTAATATGGCTTCATGGCTCAATCAAAGTGATTCCATTTCACTCACATTTTATCAATCTTCATTCTTCCAAAATTTCAATTTTCGACTCCAGGGACCCTACACCCATCAAACCTACCAAAAGCCCTTGAAATTGCCCAAATTTTCCAAAATCTCCAAATTACCCAAAGTTCCTCAAAACCAATCCCAAACATTGCCACATCACTCAAATTGATCGTCCATAGCCAAATATACCAAAATTTCCAAAAATACACTCCAAATACACTAAAAATACACTTTTAGCCAAACTTTTATAAATTCCAAAAAATTCCCAGAAAATTCTAAAAAATCCCAAATATTCCCAATTTCATTTTGTCCAACTACACCATGGGCCAATTTTGTCAATTCACCATACTTTTACCAAAACCCCCAATTTAGCCCATTTTAAACCCAAATGAATCCAATGTCAAACCAAATCACCCCAATTGACCTCAATTTTGGTCCAATTCAATTCTAAACTTCAATTCAATATCCCCAATATCAATCTAGACCAAATTTAAGCCCAATTTGATTGACATTTGAATCCAATTTCATTTTTAAGCTTAAGGCCCAATTTTGACCCATGACCTAATCCTACCTAAAACCAACCCAATTCAATCACAATTTGACCCAAATCTTTTCTAAAACCTTCCTAGCATCCCCACAAAGAAAAAACTAACATGATTTGCCTAAAATTTGGACCCAATCCTTCACAAAATTCCCATCCATAAATTTATTTTCAAGCCTAAGGCCCACTTCCTTAAGCCTTCCTAAAAAAGCCCACTCCTAAAATAATTTCAAAGGCCCAAATTTGACTCTAATGCCCACATGACACTACACTTCATCATCCATTCCAATTAAAACCTTCCCTAGCTTTCAAATTCATCATCAAACCATTCCAAATCAAACCTCATGACAACTCTCACCAAAATGCCAAAAATCACAAAATCCTTCCTCATGAAAGTTGACTTAACTTTTCGCAAGCCAAATGGAGCCATGAAGCCATGCATGAGCCACATGGGAGCCATGAAAGCCTTGGGCACCTCAACATACCCAAGATGGCAAGAGGAGGAGGCTCTTTCCATATTCCCTTAAGGGGATTAGCCACTTCCATGATTCCAATAAACCTTGCTTAAACTTAATTGTACTTGGATGGTGACCCTTCCCCACTAATTAAGCTGACCTAAACCACTTTGTCTTCAGCCCAAACTAGCCATGGGGAGGTGCACCTAGCCCAATCCATACATTTAAGCAAACTTAGCCAAAATACATCCTCACCCCATTCCATTTTAATTCAACCACTTTACACATGGCCATTGCCAATTCCCTACACTAAACCCCAAGACTTGGACCTCCCGACCCCGAGGGTGACCCATGCCTGCCGGCCGACCACACTGGCTGCCGGAAAACACCACACCCGAGAGCATCATGTGAGCCCAAGCTTGGAATTCTCACTCCGCCGAGTTGCCCCATGCCCAATGGCCACCATGGTCGTTCTTCTCCTCACCAGTGCGCTCGATCACAACCCCTAACTCCCTCCGGGAGGCCCTCCGACCACTCCTATTTAAACCCCACCTCTCTCGGCCATGAAGGAGGTGTCTGAAACAAACCTACCGAAACTGCGCCAAAATTGTCCCGGACCACTCTCCACACTTAAAGCAATTGAGCTCCGGTGTCCGTTTGCCCTAATCCCCATTAACGAGCTCGATTTCGCAGTCCAAATTCCACCCAAAAATAGGACACTTCACTACGGTGAGCCAATCTCCAAATTGATTGGTCCTACACCTTCACTCGGACCAAGAGGAGAATTTCCCCGGTGAAAGCCCCCTCTCCGAGCCACCCGGTTGCTCCAGGCCTCCAAGCTTTGTGATCGGTCGTGGTCACTTATGTACCTAGGAAATTCACTGGGCCGAGGGACTTCATCCGGAGCTTGCTTGGACCCAATCGAACGTGACACAACTCTCGGATCGAAGCTTCACTTCTCCGAGCAAAGGTATGAGCTCTCTTCTTCCCGAGCTTCGAACATTCTCCATTTCAAACGCCTTAATTTCAATGCATGATCACCGTATAGATGTATTCGTCTCTTCAAGACGAATCCATAGAGCACAAGAACACAAAAATCCGTTAAGTATTGAGTGAGATCTTAGGGTTTTAGTGAGGACAGTCACAGGTGCGCACCAGTCGTAGACGATGACCAGGAGCCGTCAGATCGAGCGTGTATCGAGCAGATGGTCGGGATCGAGCCGGACAGCGCGATGGTACATGAACCGCGGGCCCCTGGAGCACTGAGTCGGATGGCAGCGTCAAACCAGAAAGCGCCGCGTGGCTGTTCGGAGATGTTAAGGATGACGCGGCGCCGATTCAGATAAGTAGAAAAATAGGATTTTATGGATTTATTTAATTACCAGAACTTAGAAAATCCATAACTTTGTGTAAAAAAATCCTAAAAATAAAATAAAAATACCCTCTTACTTAGTGAACAGAGGAGAATAATGTGGAAAAGAAATCAGGTCATTTCATCAAGTATTTTATTTTTAATAATTTATTTACTCTCTGCACTATTTTAATTCTCCATGCATATAGGAAATTCACCATGGCATGAGACCATAGGGCTTTTAAATCCTCTGAACTTGGGACCATTCCCTAAATTTCCAAGGTCAGAGGCTATCCCTATGAGAAGTTATTGATTTTTCAATTGCATGTTACTGTTTTGAGTATTTTAATTCCAATAATTAGCATATTGAGAAATAAATTCTAGGAAAATTTGGTGATATTTCTTATGACCAGAGGAACCTAGGAAAAATAATTTTTGCGTTAATTCACTTGGAATAACCCTAATTAATCTAAACACCCAAAATTGAATTATAATTAATTAGGGTTAACTATACATAAAATTGAATTGGAAACAATTCTTCACTATCCTTTAGGGTTAGGAGAGTCTCACATAAAAATTTGAAACTAATTGGACTTGATTTGATCCACCAAATGGGTTGATTAAGCCCCATGAGTAAAATTAAACTTTAAAAATTCATAACTCACAAAATACTTTTCAAAAATTCACAAAAATGGTTTTGGAGCTTCTCTGATATCAGAGGAACTTAGGAAAATTAAAATTGTAATTTTCTAAAAAAGTTGATTTTTATCATTATTTTAATATTTTTAATAATTAAAAAATAATAAAAGTTATAAAAATATTAAAAATCACCAAAATGTCACATTTTAAATTCTAATTACTTAGGAACAAACCAAATATTTTTCTTAAGTCCCTAAGATAAGATATTGAATTTTAAAGGCTTAATGTAATTTTTAATATTAAAAAATGTATTTTCCAACATTTTCACTAAAATAATTCTAATAAATCAAATAAAAATCAGAAAAATACAAAATTTGATTCTCTGAACTCCTTGAGGTCAGAAAGATTTAAGAAAAATATAAAATCCATTTTTCAACTTTAATTTTATTTTAAAATTAATTAATACTCCAAAAGTCAAAATAATTCTAATAAATAAACTATAATTCAAAAAATCATCAAAATTGGTCCAAATGGTCCTATGGGTATTAGGAACATCCCATAATTTTCTTAAGGACAAAAACATCTCCTTGGTCATGTTATTGAATTTTCCTTGAAAAACCTCTATTTTCCATTAAAAATAATTACATAAATAAATTAAATGCAGAAAAATCACATTTTCTCCTCTAATGTCTTAATTGACATGTAAGTGAGGTTACAAAAAAAATTCAAGTTCATTTGAGCTTAATTTAGTGAGTTATAGAATTATTAGGCTTGAAGGGCAAAATGATAATTAAAAATTTCAACCTTTAATTAAAATTTTAGGATTAATTAAAAAGGGGAGGGTAAAATATTTGATTTTAAACTGATTTTGGATGATTGAAACTTAAATGATTGAGGGTAGAAACCTACTAACCATTTCAAAAAAAAAAATAAAATAAAATAAACTTTAATTAATTAATTAATTGAAATTTTAGGAAGATGATGTAAATTGGAATTATTAAAGTAGAGATATTATTAAGAGGATATTTATTCTTTAATTTAAAAGTCCCTAAATAAACCACTTCAATAATACTTAATTCTTAATAAATAAAAAAAATTAATTAATTAAAATATTAATCCAAATTAAAATTAAACTAAAATTAAATTAAAATTAAAATTAAATTAAAACTTAAGTCGAAATTAAATTAAAATTAAAATTAAATTAAAACTAAAATTAAAATTAAATTAAGATTAAATTAAATTAAAATTAAATTAAAATTAAACTAAAATTAAAATTAAATTAAATTAAAATTAAATTTAAATTAAATTAAAATTAAATTAAATTAAATTAAAATCAAATCAAATTAAATCAAAATTAAATTAAATTGAATTAAAGTTAAATTGAATTAAATTAAATTAAAATCATTTAACAACAAACCTAAATGAAATCCTTAAGAATTAAATCTAAAGTAACTTGAACACTATTCCAAACTTAAACTAACTTTTTATAATTAAGTCAAAATTAAAATTAAATCATTAAGTTTAAATCATCAAAATATTTAATAATTTGATTTGCCCTTTTAAAGCTCTTATTATTATAACTCTTAAATGAGGCATCAAGTGAAGTGTTACTTCACTTATAGGATATTCAAATGTCCTAGTTCACTGAGCAAGAGAACAAAACTTAAACTCCTGGATGATTAATTCACTTGTATAATTAAATTCTATTGGACTTAAAACAATCCTAGAGGTATTGAAAAGATGTTTAAGACTCGTCTTAAGCACTTCCTCAATATGATAGGATGTTTATAAGAACAACCGAATTTAATTATTCTTGGGTGAAGAGAGTCATCCTTAAACCAAAACACAAGAACCTAGACGTCATAGGAGACGATTAGCTATAGGATTAGGACTTTGGTAGACAACCAAAACCTTTCCCTTAGCTTTACCTAGGTACTTGTTGAAACATTTAAATGTCTTAACATGTGTTTTAAGTGCAGCTTGGGATGACGGGAAGACCCTCCGGTACGCTTTTATTTTATTGCAATTTACTTTATTGCAATGCACTTTACTTTTCTTGCATGATAAACAACTGTTGCATGAAAACCAAAACCTTTAGGATAGTCCCTGAACTGAAACCAAAACTAAATTAAAAGTCATTACAAGAAAAAAATTACCGCCACAACATTTCAAAATATAAAACAACTCAAAATTTAATCACAAACAGAACAACAAAACTACGATTGCAACTAAATTAAAATGTCTCGTTGAATGATCGGGAATACCTCGGATGATGTAACCCACGTGTTGCTAACGGGATTTCCACGGTCTAAATGAAAGTGTGGAACTCATTCGGTTGAATTTAGCAAATTCATCCGGACTAAGTGAATTCGATGAAAATAACGGTGCGGGATGACGGAACGAGTGGGATCTTAATCGGTTCGTTTAAATAACTTTAAGATTTGTTTTAATTAAAGTATTAAAAACACTTGGATTTTAAGATTCTCTCTAAACCAAAACACTTCTCTCATCTCCGATTTATGACTTCTAAAACTAAACCTCTGCAACAACAAGGAGCTCGGAGCATGGTGGGCGGCTCGCCATCGTCATCGCCAAAACTCGGATCTACTTCAACAAAACTTTCTTAGAATTAAATAACCAAGCCATAGGACTTCGAGGTGGTTTTGCACTAGTGCAACATAAATCCTCAACTTTTCGTTAGGCATTTGCATAATCATGTTATGTAAATTAAGTCTGCACCGGTCTTAGGACTCGAGGTAGTCGTTCGGTACGACATACACCCTTACATCTTCGAGGTCCGTTTGTATGATCATGTCATGCGAATATAAGTCCTAAATAATTAAAATTGACAAGATCGAAATACTAAATAGTTCTTCCTAAATTGAAGCCAAACAATAGGATAGTCGGGAAGTTTCCAAGATTCCTCTTGGATCTCCAGCTTCTCCTACCTCTCTTCCATTGGACTCCAAAATAAACTGTTCCAAATTTGAGCTATTCCCTATTGAAATTTCCAAAATCCAATTGTTTGAAAACCTTAAACTTTGAAATTCTTGAGAGCAAAACCACTGATCATTATCGAGAGTTTTCTTAAGTGATTCCCGTCACTTAGGATGTAATTAACTATAGGGGCTTGCCCTTATAGGAAACTTTAAGAACCCAGATAATATAAACCCTGCTTAATTCATTTATATTAAGCAGGGAAACTTGTCGGCTTATAAAGTTGGTTCGTAGACCAAACGGATGTCACAAATCTTTTAGTTTATTTAATCGAGCCCCATCATCAAGTAGTGTATCTATTCCTCGGGATAAATACACGGTTTGTGGTGTGGTGCTCGTTTATATAAACTATTCGGGATGTGAGATCAGTTTGATTTCATATCTTAAAATTTTGAAACTCAAAATTATTTTCAAAATAAAATACTACTTTCTAAATTATATATATATTTAAATTAAATTTAAAATCTAAAAAAATTCGCCGACAACTTCTGTAGGCGACCCCTTTGCAAAACACATAACCTAAAAATATGCCGACAACTTCTGGCGACTCCGCTGGGGACAAGTTCCTCTTTCCATTTTGATCAGATGGTTTTGCTTTCATAAATCGGTAGCAAGTCCATGTCCCTAGTGGACCAAGCTATCATTCTTCCGTTGAAATACCACGTTCATTTCTGTCTTGAACGGGTATAGTCAACTCTCTTGGATTTAGGAGCCATTGTTTAGACACCCCTAAACAGAGAGGTTCCGGGATCCTTTTACCTCTTTTCTGAGGTGGGGTGGACCCCCAATAGGTGTTAGCTTAGGAGCGATCCTTCATGTTGAGAGGTCTTACATAGGTCTCTCTCTTCCTTTCCAATTATAAATCAGGACCTTTACCTTTTCCATAACCTTTTTCCTTTAATCGTTTTGTTTCTAACAAACGAACTACCTAATAAACAACCTCTTTTATAAATCACAAATGCACTAACATAAACGAAAATGTGTTCGGACTCTTTCTTTTTCGTCCTAAACTTTACGACGAAAGGAAGTATAATTCGGGACTGTCATTTGGAATCTACCCTGCAGAAAATGGATGCCCTAAAGTTAATCTTCTCCTTCACCAATGGACTGGACTTCGCTGTTTACAAGGATGAGCTGCACGATAATGGGATCATCCGTTTTGGACAAGGATTTGGCAACACGGATGTCAAGATCATCGACGTCACTCTCTTCACACTAATGGACAAAATGTCAGAAACTGAAGAGCCCGTGATTGAATTCAACCTGAAGTCAGCTCAAGAGTTCCCTCCCCTGCAAAAGGTTCCAGTTGAAAGGAATACTACTGTTCGTAGGAGGACTGTTGTCTCTACCCCCACCGGTCTAGTCGTCTCTGCACCTACCTCGGCTCCCGCTAAACTAAAGGGGAAGGAAGTCCAAGTTTGTAATGAGCACATTGCGAGTGGAGGGTACGGATCTCCCTGCAAGACCTTCGTTTTCGAAATTGGGTCCGGCTCGAGGGTTCAACCCCTAACACGGACTCGGAGGAGGAACGAAGTAGAAAGATTGCCGAAAGGCCGAAGCTGCCGAAGTCGCTTTCTTAGAAGAGATCCCCGAGTACACACCATTGCTCGAGTATACACCGCTTTTGGAAGGGAGTAGATTCCATCCCCTCTCTGTCGCAGCAGACGAGGAAAATGTCTGCAAGATTGCTTCTACATTACCTCAACCCGCATACTATAGCAACAGCTGAAAGAAAAGGGTTAGGATCACACAATTTGCTCGACTGCATGTGATAGAGAAGTTAGCAAAGAAAGAGAAATGTCCTGTATCAGAGATTTTAAGAAGGATAGGGCGGTTGCCAGCCAAATCCAGTCTTGGGCCACGAGTAGAACCCATTAGCGCCACAGAAAAGGCGAATAAGAAGATGAAAGCTAGTCCACCTATTGTTGTTTCAGGTTTACAGATCAGGGAGGATACCACCTTCCAGCATTCAGCCGACAGACCATCCGGTCCTAGGCCTTCTGCTGCTAGAAGGATGGTATGGCGTGTCGGCATATTTTTAGGTTGTGTGTTTTATTTTGAAAAGGGGTCGCCTAACAGAAGTTGTCGGCGAATTTTAATTTAATTTAAATAATTTGAAAAGTAGTATTTGATTTTGAAAATAATTTTAAATTTGAAAATTTTAAGATATGAAATCAAACTGATCTCACATCCTGAATAGTTTATATAAATGAGCGCCGCACCACAAACCGTGTATCTATCCCGAAGAATAGACACCGCTTGATAATGGGGCTCGATTAAATAAACTAGAAAGGTTTGTGACATCCGTTTGGTCTCGCGAACCAATTTTATAAGCCGACAAATTCCCCGCTTAATATGAAACTATTAAACGGGGTTTATATTACCCGGGTTCTTAAAGTTCCCTATAAGGGCAAGCCCCTATAGTTAATTACATCTTAAGTGATGGGAATCACTTAAGAAAACTCTCGATAATAATCAATAATTCTGCTCTCAAGAATTTCAAAGTTTAAGTTTTCAAAGGGTTGAATTTTGGAATTTCAATAGGGAATGGATCAAATTTGGAACATTTTTATTTTGGGAATTCAAAGGAAGAAAAGTAGGAGAGATCACGGATTCGAAGCGGACTTCGGTAATCTCCCGACTATCCTATTGTTTGGCTTGAATTTAGGAAAGTCCTAATGTTTATTTACTGTTTTAATCTTGCCAATTTTAATTAATTAGGACTTATATTAGTATGATAAAATCATACCAATAGCCTCGAAGATATGAGGGTTTATGTCGTACGGACGACTACCTCGGAATCCTAAGACCTAGGTTAGGGCTTAATTTGCAATGCAAATGCCTAACGAAAAATCGAGGATTTATGTTGCACTAGGCAAACTACCTCGAAGTCCTATGGCTTTGTTATTTAATTCTAAGAAAGTTTTGTCGAAGTAGGTTCAAGTTTTGCCGACGACGATGGCCGTGCCGCCCACCATGCTCCGAGCTCCTTGTTGTTGCGGGGTTTTAGTTTTAGAAATCATAAATCAAGAGATGAGAGAAGTGTTCCGGTTTAGAGAAGTCTTAATTTCCAAGTGTTCTTTATGTTTTAATTAAAATAGATCTTAAAGTTGATTAAACGGAACCGATTAAGATCCCACGGTTCCGTCATCCCAGCACCGTTATTTTCATCGAATTCACTTAGTCCGGATGAATTTGCTAAACTCAACTAAATGAGTTCCGCACTTTCATTTAGACCGTGGGAAATCCCGTTAGCAACACGTGGGTTACATCATCCGAGGTATTCCCGATCATTCAATGAGACGTTTTAATTTAGTTGTAGTTGTAGTTTTGTGTTCTGTTTGTGATTAAATTTTGAGTTGTCTTATATTTTGAAATGTTGTGGAGGTGAATTTTATCTTGTAGTGTCTTTTATTTTAATTTTGGGTTTCGGCTTTGGTTTCTGTCCTAAAGGTGTCGGTTTTCATGCAACTCGTTGTTTATCATGCAAGAAAAATAAGTGCGATGCGATTAAATAAATTGCAATAAAATAGATTGCAATAAAATAAAAGCGTACTCGGAGGGTCTTCCCGTCATTCCGAGCCGCACTTAAAACATAGTTAGAATATTTAAGCAAGTTCCTAGGTAAAGCCGAGGGAAAAGGTTTATGGTTTTCTACCAAGTTCCTAATCCTATAACTAGTCATTTCCTATGACGTCTAGGTTCTTTCGTGTTTTTAGTTTGAAGACGATTTTCTTCATCAAAGAACAATTAAGTTCAATTGTTCTTGTAAATATCCTATCATATCGAGGAAGTGCTTAAGAAGAATCTTAAACATCTTTTCAATATTTCTAGGATTGTTTTAAGTCCAAGAGAATTTAATTATATAAATGAATCGATCGTCCGAGGTTTTCAAGTTTTGTTAACTTGCTCAGTTGAACTAGGATGTTTGAATATCCTTATAAGTGAAGTGTCACTTCATTTGATATTCCATTTAGGAGTTATGATAATAAAAGCTCCTAAGGGCAAAATAATATTTAATAGTTTCGTGATTCAAATTTAAGTTCAAATTAATGATTTAAGTTTCGGAATAGTTGTTCAAATTATTTTAGGTTTATGTCTTAAGTGATGTTATTTAATTTAACTTAATTTATTTTAATTTAATTTATTTTAATTTAATTTATTTAATTTAATTTGATTTGATTTAATTTAATTCAATTTAATTTATTTGATTTAATTTCTTAATTTAATTTAATTTAATTTTAATTTAATTTAATTTAATTTAATTTAATTTATTTAATTTAATTTAATTTATTTAATTAATTTAATTTAATTTAATTCAATTTAATTTTAATTTAATTTAATTTAATTTAATTGAAATTTTTTGAAAGAGTTTAATGATTTAATTTTAATTTAATGATTAAGTCTTTTAATATTTTAAATTTGAGTTATCATTTTAATTAAGAGTTGAGTATTAATGAGATGATTAATTTAGGGATTTTTAAATTAAAGAATAAATCTCTTCCTAATAATATCCCTATTTTAATAATTCCAAATTTATTATTCTTCCAAATTCAATTAATTATTTAATTAAAGTTTAATCATTTTAAATTGCTTAATGGGTTTCTACCTTTAATTATTAAATTTCAATCATCCAAATCAGATTAGGATCAAATATTTTACTTGTTAATTTTTTTATTAAACCTAAAGTCTTAATTAAGGATTAAAATTTTAATTACCATTTTGCCCTTTAAGCCTAATAATTTCATAACTCACTAAATTGAACTCAAATGAACTTGAAATTTTTATGTGACTTCACTCATATGTCAATAAAGACATGAGAGGAGAAAATGTGATTTTTCTGTATTTAATTTATTTATATAATTATTTTTTGTAGAAAAGAGAAATTTCAAGGAAAATTCAATAACATGACCAAGGGAAAGTTTCTGTCCTTAAGAAAATTAGGGGACATTCCTAATGACCAGAGGACCACTTGGACCAAATTTGGTAATTTTTTGAATTATATTTTATTTATTAGAATTATTTTAACTTCTGGAGTATTAATTAATTTAAAAATAAAATAAATGTTGAAAAATAAATTTTATAATTTTTAAAATTCTCTCTGATATCAAGGATTCCAGAGAACCAAACTTTGCAATTTTCTGATTTTTCTTTGATTTATTATAATTATTTTGATGAAAATGCTAGAAAATATATTTTTTTTATTTTAAAATTACCCTAGAGCTTTAAAAATTAATATCTCACTAAATAGACCTAGGAAAAATATGGGACTTGTTCCTAAGTGATTAAAATTTAAAATATAACATTTTGGTGAATTTTATTATTTTTGTAATTTTTATTATTTTTTAATTATTAAAAATATTAAAATAATATTAAAAATCAACTTTTTTAGAAAATTGAAATTTTAATTTTCTTAAACTCCCCTGATATCAGAGAGACTCCAAAACCAATTTGGTGAATTTTTGAAAGATATTTTGAAAGTTATGAATTTTTAAAGTTTAAAATGGCTAAGTGGCTTAATCAACCCAATTAGTGGGGCTAACCAAGTCCAATTGACCTCAAATTTTTATGGTGGGTTCCTCTGATCCTAAAGGTCAGTGAAGAATTGATTTCAAGTCAATTTGATCTATGGTTAACTCTAATTAATTAGAGATCTATTTTGGGGATTTAAGCCAATTAGGGTTAATCTAAGTGAATTAACTCAAATCCTATTTTTCCTAGTGGTTCTCTGGTCATAAGGAACATCACCAAATTTTCCTAGAATTTATTTCACAACATGCTAATTTTTGAAATTAAAATACTTAAATCAGCAACATGCATTTGAAAAATCAATAACTTTTCACAGAGATGGCCTCCGACCTTGGAAAATTCAGGGAATGTCCCTAAGTTCGGAGGCTTCAAAAGCCCTATAGCCTCATGCCATGGTGAATTGTATACATGCATGGAGAATTAAAACAATGCAGGGAGTAAATAATTAATTAAAAATAAAATACTTGGACAAAATTAATTAATTTCTTTTCCACATTATTCTCCTTTGTTCACTGAGCAAGAGGGTATTTTTATTTTATTTTTGTGATTTTTCTACACAAAGATATGGATTTTTAAAGTTCTGGGAATTAAATAAATAGAAAATATTCCTATTTATCTACTTATCCACGCGGCGCCGCGTCAACCTCGGCAGCCCCGAAATGCCGCGTGGCGCGCTCCCATTCGACGCCGCCATCTGAGTCAGCAGCCCGGGTCCCGCGGTTCTCGTACCGTCTCCTGGTCCGACGCCATCCGAGCCGTCCGTCCGCGCGTGTATTAAATGGACGGCATCCGTTCATCGTCCATGACCGGTGTGATCCCGTGACCGTCCACACTCTAACCCTAGGAACTCACTCGATTCTCAATGGATTTTCGTGTTCTTATGCTTCTATGGATTCGTCTCGAAGAGACGAACACATCCATACTGGTAATCATGCATCGAAATTAAGGCATTTGAAATGGAGAATCTCCGAAGCTCGGGATGAAGAATTAGCTCATACCTTTGCTCGGAGAAGTGAAGCTTCGATCCGAGAGTTGTTGCACCTTCGATCGGATCCCGGCAAGCTCCGCATGAAGTCTCCCGGTCCGGTGAATTGTCTAGGTTGAACTTCGACCACGACTCGATCACAAAGCTTGGAGTCCGGAGCAACCGGGTGGCCCGGAGATGGGGCTTTTGCTGGTGGACACCTTCCCTCGTCCGGTGAAGGTGTAGGACCAATCAATTTGGGGATTGGTTCACCGTGGGAAGTGTCCTGGTTTTGGGCTTGGATTTCAACTCCGAAATCGAGCTCGCAGAGAAGAAATGGCAGGGGGATCTCACCTGGGATCAAGTGCTCGTGTATGAGGAGGGGTCCGGAACAATTTTGGCGCAGTTTTGGCAAGGTTTGTGCAACTCTCTTCTCATGGCCGCGAGGGGGTGGTGTTTAAATAGGCATGGTCGAGGGCCTCCTGTGGGGAGTTAGGGCTTGGGATCAGCTGCTCTGGTGAGGAGAAGAACAGCCATGGTGACCACTAGACATGGGGCAGCTCAAGCAAGGGAGAATTCCAAAGTTTGGCTCCTCCCGAGGTTTCGGCCATGGTGTTTTCCGACGGCCTCGATGGCCGGCCGGCTGTGCACCGGTCACCATCTTGTTCGGTGGGTCGTGCGGTGGGTTTGGTGTATTCAATCGAGGTTTGACATGTGTAAAGTGGTTGAATCAAAGTAGAAAGGGAAGGGGCTATTTTAGCTTCAATTTGGTCAACCCATTGGTTTGGGTTGGGTGCACCTCCCTATGGCCCGATTTTGGGCTAAGAGGATCGGTTAGGTCACCGCCATGGAGTGGTGAAGTCTCCATCCATGGATTAGGTGGCAAAGCATGGTTTAGAGTGTGACATGCTTAAGGTAAAAAAGGCTTAAGAAAGATTAGGAAAGGGGTCCTCCTTTTTCCATTAATGGCTTGATCACATGTCAAACTCTCCATGGCTTCATGTGGCTTGTCCATGGCTTGCATGGCTTGTCTTCGGCTTAGTGGAAAAGTTTAGTCAATTTCATAAAAATGGGTTTTAAGAATTTTTGGTAATTTGGTGTAAAATTTGGATGGTTTGTCATATGGCTTTGTTTAGAAAGATTTGATTGCTGATTTAGGACTTAGGAATGATTTTAACTAAGTGAGGATGAGATGAGATTGTAATGTGGGCTTTAGGATCGGCTTGGGCTTTTGAGTTTGGTCTGGAATGGGCCTTTGAATGTCTTTTAGAAGTGGGCTTTTAGATGAAAATTTTTCAAAGGGCCATGCCAAATAAATGTTGGGTTTAGTTTAAGGATGTGTCATGAGTGATTTGAGACAAGTTTGAAGTGATTTGGGTTTGAATTGGTTTGAATTTGGGTTTAATTGGTAAGTGGGCTAAAGTGGGCCAAAATGGGCTACCATGGGCCAAAGTTGGGCTAGAGTTGAAGTTGATGTGAAATTAATGTTGGGAAATGTTTATGGGAGTGTTTCAAAGAGGTTTTGGCTTTGGTTGGGTTTTGATTTTGGGGTTTGGGCTCATTCTGGGCTAGGTTTGGGTTTAGGTCAAAATGGGCCTTTTAGCTTTGGGTTGAATTTGAGTGGGGTTTGGATCAAAGTTTTGGGCAAATCATGTTAGTGTTTTGTTCATGGGGATGTTAAGGAAGGTTTGGAAAAGACTTGGGGTTAATTGGAGTTGAAATGGGTGAGTTTGGGTTAGGTTTGGGTCATGGGTCCAAATTGGGCTTTAAGGCCAAAAGTGAAATCGGGCCCAAATTTCAATCAAATTAAGCTTGGATTTGGTCTAGATTGGTGTTTGGGATGTTGAATTGCAGTTTAGAATCGAATTGGACCAAAATTTGGATCAATTGGGTAGGCTTGGTTTGACATTGAGTTTACTTTGGGTTAAAATGGGTCAAATTGGGGGTTTTGACAAAAGTGGGGTAAACTGACAAAATTGGCCCATGGTGTAGTTGAACAAAATGAAATTGGGAATATTTGGGATTTTCTGGAATTTTCTGGGAATTTTCTGAATTTTTGGATTTTTGGGTTAAAAGGGGTATTTTGGGTATTTGGAAGGTATTGGGAGGGTATTCTTGGAATTTTTGGTATTTTTGGCTAGGAATGGTCAATTTGAGTGATGTGGAAATGTTTAGGAATGGTTTTGAGGAATTTTGGGTAATTTGGAAATTTTTGAGAAATTTGGGTAGTTTCGAGGCATTTGGTAGGGTTGATGGGTGTAGGGTCCCGGGGTCAAAAATTGAAAATTTGGAAAATTGAAGATTAGGTGGATGTAAGTGAAATGAAAACATCTTTTGTTGAGCCATGAAGCCATATCAAGCCCACATGAGCCATGAAGGGACTCATTCGAGGCATTCACCATGTTGTTCCTAACCCTCTAGCCAAGGGCTTAGGGGTTAAGGACCATCCGTGTGAATCACCTACATGAGTCGTGAAGTCAAGTCAGGTATGGGTGTGTTTTTAGGAGGTGTGTGAAAGTGTAGTGCATAGGTGTAGTGTATGTGTGAGTCAGCCCTTCACTGCACTGTGCCACCTGTAAGGCGTCCCAAGGCCAAAGAGTCCTATAGGAACTCATCCTTTAAACTTCCACATTCGATTTCAACCCTCTAGGTGATTAGGGGTCTACAAGTCAAGTTTGTGGAGTTTGCGGGGAGTTTAGAAGTGGTTTGAATTTCTAAAAGGTGGGTCCCAATTCTAGTCCTCTAAGATAGTCAAAGGAAAAGCCTAAGGCTAGATCCTAAGTACTAAAGAGAAGAAGAGAAGACCTCATCAAAAATGAGGTCAACATGGCGTTCTACTACTGGCCAATTAAGACAGAAAAAATGACCTGAAAAGGAAAGTCTCGTCAGGAGACTCGAGTCTGAAGAGAGCGCCACTGCGATGAAGGGGACTCCCAAGAAGGAAATCCAACAGCCATCACATGATAACTGGGAAACCGTACGAAAAAGACCACTGGAGGACGCTATGGAAAAGCTAAGGACCGACATTCAACGATTAGCAAGAGAAAGAGAAGAAAAGTTTGGAGATGAAGTCGATTCGTCGGAATTCATGGATGACGAATATATGGAGATCAACGTGGTTGAGACACGAGCATCGTCAGCTTCGCAAGGTGCTCCGGCAGCTGCGGAGAGAGATGAATCGGAAGCATTAAGAGCACAACTTCGAGAAAAAGATGATACAATCTCTCAAATGGCAAAAAGTATGGAAGAGATGGCTGCAGTCCTAGCCACTCTTCAGAGTCAGGTTCAACCCCCAAGAGAAACACCTCCAGAAGTTATTCATATTACAGACGAAGGAAAAGAGATTACATTCGTTAACGGAGACGATCGGCCGAAGAAAGATTCTACCCAGAATATGATTCCAGAGAAAGACATCAAGAATATGGTAGAACAAGCAAGTGCGAGAAGCCTTAGCACAAGCCTAAGAGCGGAGCATCTATTCGGACGGTAGACCTTACCCCGAAGAATTTGATGCAAGCACAATACCCAAAAGGCTTCGTACCACCTCTCGTTCAAGACTTTTGATGGTACCGGAAACCCTCGACAAGATGTTGCACATTTTCGCGCTAGTTGTTGCAACGCCGTGGAAGTGACACCTTACTCTTCCGACACTTCGTCGCCACTCGTCGTGGATCGCCTTCGATTGGTACGCAGAGTTATCGAACTGTTTGGTAAAGAAATTTTCAGAATTAGAGAACCTCTTTGTGAAACGGTTTGCCGCAGCTCAACACCATATCACCATCGGTGATCTAGTGGTGGAGAAACAGAAACCGAACGAAACTTTAGTGGACTACATACTTCGATGGAGGAATCTAAGCATGAAGTGTGAGCCACAGCTACAAGAGCAGCATGCAGTTGGTATCTTGCTTAAAAGCATTCACGGCCCGATATCACTTCTCCTTAAGGGATTTACGATTAAGACTTTCGAGAAGTTGTTAAGCAAGGCCGGAAGTTTGCAAGAGGAAGCGAAGCAACTAAGTTTCGTCGACAAAACAGACAAACAGAAGCCTGTGAAGACATTTGAAAAGAAATCCGGGAGCGTCGTGGCAGTCGATAAGGGCAAGCAGCTAATGCAAATACAGCCGGAGCAGCCTCAGCCCAGCTATCAATAACCTCGGCAGAACTACCAACAACCTCGACCCGGTTATCAGCCAACTCAACAGTATGAACAACCGCCTCGCCCGCAGAGCACGTTAAAGGAGCTTATAAATAGAGAATATCCATTCAAGAATGAGGCAGTGCTAAAGATGTTCCGCACTTGATGAAGAATTCGGATTTTCAACCGCCGGAACCCGAGAAGCCGAAGAAGTCAATAAGAAAGACCATCCCATCTATCGCCCTTACCACCGGATGCTCGGGCACAAGATAGAGGATTGCATTACATTCAAGACTTGGCTCTACGACAATCTCCGAAAAGGGAACATAATGGTTCCGAAGGAATACATGAAGGAACCCCAGAAAGGCGGTTCCGTCAATGTTATTTCAATTGATCCTATTGTTCCTATAGATCCTTACACGACGAATGATGGATGGAGTACCGCTTGGACGAAGTCATCGAAGAAAGTTTTGGATCGCATCCAAACCGCTTCGGTGCGTGCTTCAATTCAAAGTTTGAAACCTGTCAAGCCGGCGCTATCGCTTGCGATCGAAGAACCACCCCGAGAAGAAAAGATCGTAGAAAAGAAGCGGATCGTAGAAGAAGAAAAGACCGAGGCTCTTAAGGCTAGAGCTAGGGGTCGCTTATCCTAGGATGGTTGTTTCCGATTCGGGGAAAAATTCCTCGAACCTTTCGACTCGTATGATTATTTGCTCGCTCCGGCGGAATCTTATTATGATAAGAGTTATGGCGTTGGCTACGTTTTGACTGTTTCTAACGATTACGCAACTAACGACAACCAACCTAATCCGGATCTCGATTCCGATACAAATAACAATTCTCAAATCATATACAACCTCGACAATCACGATGACAAAGAAGACATTCACCAAGAAGGCTACGAAAGTTCAACAAGCAATGAATCTATTTGTGAATTTCGAGGAACCCCAATCACAATAGAGTTAGAGCTTTCGGATTCTGAAGCGACTCCGAAGAACCCGTCATGCCGATTCAAAAGGAGACACCAAGAAACTCCGCACTGTATCTCGAAGAAGTCACGAAGTCAATTTAAGGAGCGGAAGGGTTCTACCTCCGAGAATGGGTCCAAAAGACAAAGAAAAGCAGGTGATTGATCAGGAAGAATCAACTCCAGCAGAAGAATTGCCCATTCGGGAAGAAACTGAAACACATAGTAACAAAGTAGACTATAATGTGCTAGCCCATCTTAGGAAACTACCAGCCAAACTGAGCATCTACGATGCTCTCATCTTATCAAAAGAGATGAGGGAAGCTCCGATCAAGGCTTTACTTGATCCAGAGATTTGTTTAGCTCAGATGGCCGGAGATTCCTTAGACGAGGTTTGCTCGTTAAAGGAACATCAAGGTGTTACCTTCGCGGACAGTGATCTATTACTTGGGACAACCGATCATAACCGACCGTTGTACACTTCAGTTACAATCGAAAAGTTTACGCTCTCCAGAGTATTGGTGGATCCAGGAACGTCAATCAACATAATGAATCTTCGGACATTAGCATACTTGGAAATTGATGCTCGCGAGCTTGAAGCGGACAAGATGTTACTAAGAGGATTCAACCGTAAAGGAGAAAGAGCCCTCGGATCAATAACGCCGTTGATGAAGACCGGTGATTTAACAAAGACGACCGCAAAATTCCATATAATTGATTCTCGAAACATCGTTCAACGCACTACTCGGGCCGACCGTGGATACATGAGAACCGGATGGTACCGTCGTCTCCGCATCGCTGCATAAAATACTACGATGGAGGAGAACAAGTGCATTAAAGGTGACTTGCAACCTTTCTCCATACATGAAATTGGAATTCGTGAAGATGCGACCTACTACGCGCCTCCGAAGAAAATAATCTTCTCCGTAAATACCATGCCAAATGAAGCAAAAGAAGTTCAAGACGACGAAGAACCCGAAGTTCTAGTCCAACAAGCCACTCACCACTCCCTTACGGCGAGATGGTGAAGGGTTCTTCACAACTCGCACCCGAGGTCGAGGCCGGGGACGAGGTCGTGGCGAAACGTTGGGACAGCTTGGACGAAAAAGCCGGTAATCAACGTGAATCGGGAGAACAGCTCGAAGAAGAAGAAGAAATCAAGAAAGAAGCAACTACAATAAACCGTAAGGAACCACAATTCAAGATCTCCCTCGAAGAGGAAAAGAATGAAGAATATAAATCAATGTACGAGAAGATTAACTACCATGTACACACTATGGCCCTGACCCCGATCCAGTCTAATAAGATCGAGGGTATGGTGGTCAAGGAAGTGCATGGCGGTGGTGCTAAACCAATCAAATTTTACCGTGGTACTCCTTCTTCCAATAATGAAAAAGATGTACAATTTGAAGATGTCGCTTCTTCCGAATTAATGGAATTACCGATTGAGTGGTACTCTCCCTGTGTTCAAAATTTAATTCAACGTGGTGTCTTACCTCGACAATGGACAAAGGGTCAATCACAACATTTTGAAAGACTATAGAACAATGCCGGTCGGCCTCCCAATTCAAAACATGGTCTCAGATTCGGCACGCAGGTTCAGTCGACGATACGGAATTTTGCTTCGGTTGTCACTTGCGAGCCTAATAAGGACCGGCTTGAAGCTTCAGTAGGACCTCGAAGATCTACCAATCGGAGATGCTCCACCGTAATTCGAAGAAGAAATCAAATCTACAATAGACAAGTTAATGGAAGTTAACTTAGGTACTAGCGAAAAGCCTAGACCAACCTTTGTTAGCTCCTTACTCAATAAAGAAGATTCCGAGGAAATGATCAAGCTATTAATGGAATTCAAGGACTGTTTTGCTTGGAGTTACGATGAAATGCCAGGATTAGCTCCTGAAGTCGCAATTCACAAGTTAGGAGTAGATCCTACTTCTGTTCCAGTCAGACAAGCTCCCAGAAGAATGCGTCTAGAAATTGAGCAACAAGTAATAGCCGAATTTAAGAAGCTAATCGACGCTAAATTTGTCCGTGAAGAACAATACCCTACTTGGTTAGCCAACGTGGTACTAGTCAGAAAGAAAAATGGTCAGATCAGAATCTGTGAAGACTTCAGGGATTTAAACAAAGCATGTCCAAAGAATGAATTTCCACTACCAATCCCAGAACTGATGATCGACATTGCTTCAACACATGAAATATTTTCATTCATGGATGGATCATCAGGATACAACCAGATAAAGATGGCACCGGAAGACGAAAAGCTCACAGCTTTCAGAATGCCGATCGGAGTGTATTGCTACATAGTAATGCCATTCGGACTAAAGAACGCAGGAGCAACATATCAAAGAGCAATGACAAAGATTTTTGATGATCTCATTCACAACCAAGTCGAGTGCTACGTGGACGATGTGGTCATCAAAAGAAAACTGAAGGAAGATCACCTGTATGATTTGAGAATTGTTTTCGAGCGACTGAGGCAATACAAACTTAAGATGAATCCCTTAAAATGCCCCTTCGGTGTCACCTCCGGGAAATTCTTAGGATTTGTTGTTCGACATCGCGGAATCGAAATTGATCCGAAAAGATTAAAGCTATCTTAGAGATGCCGCCTCCCAAAACCTTAAAACAGCCTACGATCCTTTCAAGGGAAGTCGGCATATCTTCGACGCTTTATCTCGAACTTGTCGTAGGTGTCACTCTTCTCGGCATTAGTTAAAAAGGACGTCAAATTCGTTTCGGAAGAGAAATGCCAACGGCCTTCGAGGACATTAAGCAATATTTAATGACACCTCATGTCTTAGCAGCCCCGGCCTCGGTAGACCGTTAATACTTTATACCGCGGCTTTAGACGACTCTCTCGGAGCCCCGCTAGCCTGTGTCAATGACGAGGGAAAAGAAAATGCTCTTTATTACTTAAGCCGTCGTCTATCGCCGACTGAAGTAAAATATCCTCCGATCGAGAAGCATTGTTTGGCCCCGATCTTCGCCGCTCAAAAGCTCGTGCACTACATGCTTTCTCATAAGATCAACCTCATTTCGAAAGTTAATCCGTTGCAATATTTGATGACCTGATCGACACTTTCTGGCAGACTTGCCAGGTGGTCGATGATACTATTGTAATTTGATATAACTTTCGTTCCTCTTCCTTGCAGCACATCCTTTACCGGTAGATTCGCCTCTCGACGATGATTTGCCTGACGAGCAGATAATAAGCCTAGAAGACACCAATGATCGACGTTGGGAACTGTACTTCGACGGAGCGTCCTCAGCACAGAAAGACAAAGAATCGCAAACGATAGTGCCCGGTAAAGCAGGAATCGGACTAATCTTTATAACACCAGAGCGGAGGATGTTAAGATACTCCTACCACTTAATAGAGCTATGCACAAACAACGAGGCAGTAATACGAGGCCCTCATAGCAAGGACTAGAACCGACCATTCAAATGGGGATAACGGATATCAACATCTACGTGAGATTCTCGCCGATCATTCAACGAGTCGCAGTGACAATACGTAATCTTAAAGCCAAGACTCGAGCAATACTTTCGCATGCTATGAAACCGTTGGAACAAATTCCGAATGTAACTATCTACAAGATCCCCGTAAGAGAAAATGCCCTCGCGGATGCGCTAGCTCGCCTTGCAAAAGAATTTGCCCGCTTACAAGATGAGTCGGCTGAAGTGTCGGCTCAAGGACGACGAGTCCTATCACAGCTCGACATGGATATGATACGTAAATCGAAAAAGCAGAGGAATCAGCTAGCAGCAGTGACGGAAAACACAGAAGATCGAGCGTCATCCGCTAACGTACTACTCGCAAACAGTAAATTACCGGACGATAAGTCATTAGCCCATCAAATCAAGAAAAGAACTATGTCTTACACATTAATAAATAATACGTTATACAGAAGGTCTTTTGAGCAGATGTGGCTAAGGTGCCTGAGTGGGTCCGAGGCTCGTGAAATTGTTAAAGAGGTGCACTCAGGACTTTGTGGCGCTCATCAGTCGGGTCCGAAAATGAAAATGAAGATTAAAAGACTAGGGTACTACTGGCCCACAATGATGACCGACTGTATGAAAGTCGCCAAGAGCTGTCACCAGTGCCAAGTGCAAGGAGTCGTTATACACCAACCTCCAAATGTGCTACATCCGACAATTCCGTCGTGGCCATTTGAGTGTTGGGGCACAGATATAGTGGGTCCGATAGATCCGCCTTCTTCAAGAGGACATCCCTTCATCCTTGCAGCTACAAACTACTTTTCTAAATGGGCAGAAGTAGTTCCACTCAGAGAAGTAAAGGCACACCACGTGCTACAGTTTTTTAAAAATCAAGTTGTATACCGTTTCAGAGTACCGCGTAGAATCATTTCAGATAATGGGTCTGCATTCAAAAGTACAAAGATCAACAATTTTGTCAGAAGACACGAGATCGATTGGCGATACTCAACGATCTATTACCCAAGAGCAAACGGCTTGGTCGAGGCTTTTAATAAAACTCTTGTTCGCATTTTAAAGAAAACCTTGGATGACAACAAGAGAAATTGGCACGAGAAGTTGTTAGAAGCCTTACGGGCCTACAGGACGACTTTCGTGACTCCTACTCGCCTACGCCTTACACTTTAGTGTACGGGTCCGAGGCCGTTTTACCTTTGGAGGTCCAGCCTTCCATCACTCGTGATCGTCAGCTTGCAAATAAAATTACTACGTAAGAAAATATCGATTGCGATCGGAAGAACTGGAAAGCTCGAAGGGAAGAGACTTGTAGCGCAACAGAAATTTGGAACCGTACCAAGCTAAGATGATCCGAGCCCATGATAAACCGGTCCGCCTAAGAACTTTCAAAGTTGGTGACTTAGTTCTTGTTCTCGTAAGACCTATTCTCGCACATCGCAATATAGGAGGCAAATTTGAACCGACTGGGAAGGGCCGTTTCGTGGTCGAGGCAACTACTCGTGAGGCTCCTACCAACTTGTGAATCGCCAAGGAGAAAGACAAATGCTTCCAATCAATGGACGCGTATTTGAAGAATTATTACACAACCCGATGTTTCGAAGGGTGGCCCCTAAAATGGAGTCTTATCCCTAGAAACACGGTGAAGCAATCACTTTGCGATCGGGTCCGAACCCAAAAACATAAAAATGGATAAAATAAAATATGTGCTAAAAATAAAATATGTGAAATCATAATAATAAAGTTTTACCCTTCCTTTCAAATCAAATCTTGTTCCTGATCTTTCTTCATCTTTTCCTACTTAAAAATTAAAATTAAAATAAGAGAATAAGAATCTTCAATGGTAAATATTTTCTTAATGTTCTTGTTCTTAGTACAACCCCTGATCCTTTCCTTGTCTTCTTCAGCAGGAAATGTCGAATCCAGGCGGTTGGTCCTAAACTTTAAAAATGGTGTGAGTCTCGCACTCGATGAAAAGAGGGTGAAGGATGGAGCAGATGATAGAAATCGATTCCCGACTTCACACCACCAGCCTACGATACGAAGAAAATGATCGGGTCCCAGCTGGACCGAGAAGAGCTTCATAGCTAGACAATGATGAAGATGGGTGGCCCAAGCCACCAATCCAAAGAACAAGAAAAGAAAGACAAACACCGAGGAAAGCAAGAAAATCAAGTCAAGTAGTTGCCACGACAGAGGGCGTGCTCGTCGCCGCCGCGCCCGCAAATTCAAGGGGTAAGGAGAGCTACTCTCACCGCCACTCAAAGAAGGAATAAGAATCGCCGTATCCGCAAGATGTTGACTAAACTAGCAAGCAGATCAACACGAGGAAACAGCCACCTTCGCCAATACACACATTTCAAAGATACCGGTTCGTCAGGAACCAGAAAGAAGAAAGTCAACGCCGAGAAAATCAGAAGAGATCGAAAAAGTGCCAAGAAAAACAGAAATAAAATCAGTGCCTCGACACCGGATAGAGATACCATATCTGAAGAACCTTGTTGCGGAAGCAACCCCGGAGGATGTCCCGACAGAGACAATCCCCGAGGAGCCAAGGTATGCAGGTGAACGCGATGGGATTGAGCCATACATCCCGCAATACGTTACAAGGCCTCCTCACTTGCAGATCATCCCAGAATATGAAATAGAAAGAATGCAAAATGTTGAGAAGAAGACTTTCGAATACTTTGAAAGGATTAGAGGCAAATTAATCAACATTTTGGAAGGCCTCGAGTTACACACAGGTGTATTCTCAAAGTACGAGCAACAGCAGATTGTGGATTGCATTTTAGAACTTCGAAGATGGGTCGAGCAGTGCCGTCCGAGAGAAAAGACTTATTCGAACCCCGGAAATGGATGCCGTGGAAAGGAAGAGTCACAATACAATGCGGATGTTGCTATAACTTCGCAGAACGAGAAAGGAAATCCACCGTGGATACTCCGTCACGGTGAGGTGGATCCAATGCCGAGAATAATTAAAAGAATGATGAAAAGAATGATAAAGATAGAGGGTACCGCCAGCAGATCGCATACTCAACAGCTTGCATCATCAACATTTATCGAAGGGCGACCGCATACCTCCACACATGTACCACCATGACTTTGTCGACCTTTTCGCACAGCTTCATTCGTCAACCAATGCAATATCATGTTCGAATTCGACCTCCGTATGACAGAGTCCCGGTAAGTTCCGAGGGCCGCTGGAGATACCACTTCCGTAGGTTCCGTCATGATATTACAAAGAAATGGAGCGTACATCGCAAAACATTGTATACCGGGAGTACCAGATGGAGCGGATCTCCGTCACTTTTAGAAGGATGGACGACAGAAAGGCACCTTACCACTTCCAGCCAGATCCATAATTGGAGAGTCTCCGGCCCTATGAGCTGTGAGTTACACGGGAAATAACACACCTCCATTGTACATCCATGCGGCATTCCTACCAAGGATGGCTTGGAAGGTGATGTTATTGACCGTGTATCTCATTATTCAGACATGGATTTTTAACAGATACTTTTGGATGGATCAACAAGGATCATACATAGTCCGTTTTGAGTCATGGATTGTATGAGAAATATTTCAGATCGAGTTGTATGATGTATCTTCAACAAGATTGGAATGAAAGTGACCATGTCACATTTTGCCTTCACCTCTTTTTGTGCATATTGATCTGGAAACGCCATTAGAGTTAAATGAACTTTGAACAAAGAAACGTAAAAGAAAAGAGAAATAAATAAGAACTCGTTCTTTGAAATCCAAATATTCAAATGAACTTCAAATCCACATGAACACCAAATAAAATTCACGTGAACATCAAATAAACAACAAAAATAAAATTGGATCATTAAAGGACAAACAAAATGAAAAATGAATCTCAAATGGAATTACAATCTCAATCTATCTCTTTCAAATCCTTCAATTCTTACTCAGATCAAAATCTACTTCAAACTACTTTGAAACCCTCTTTCGGGATGGTTCTTCCTCACGGAAAACTCACACTTCAAATTTCAAAAATCCTACACCTTTTTTTCGTCACATCGAAATCCTTTTGATTTTCCGTGATCTCCTTCCCCTCTTGTACGGAGATCGACTAGGTTCATCGACACGCAGCCATGAACATGGTTCGGCTTGGTTCCGATGGCACGAGACTCGGGTCCTTCTTCATACATTACATCTTCCGAGACTGGTACCTAAATTCCAGTTCTCACTTCGAGGTCGGTACCTAAATTCCGACTCTCCTTTCGAGATCGATACCTAAATTTCGATTCTCTCCTGAATTGATACCTAAATTTCAATTCTAAACTTCCGAGACTGATACATAAATTCCAATTCTCACTTCGAGGTCGGTACCTGACACGCTTAAAATATATACGCTTTTTGCTATATTATTTTACTCATTTTTTGAAGATATTACACTTTAAAGGAAGGTATTTTGTATGTTTTTTGGTTTTAGGTACAAGAAATAGTGATTGAAACAAAAAAAAGCAAAAATGGTGCAATTTGGAGCAAAAACGAGCAAGAAATGAAATTCTGCCCTGACACCTTTCGATAAGTCTTTTGATGCTTAATCTCTTTTACAATTCTTTCATATTTTTGAATGAGATTACACTTTAAAGAAATGTTGTTTTTATGCTTATATTGTAGGGCTATCTGTTACGAACGCAACACAACTGAAATGGGGCGAAACGGAGTTGAAACGGAGCCAAACGGAGCAAAACCGTGGAGCCGCGCAACGAACCTGCTCGCCGACGGCGAGGTCGATCTCGCCGACAGCCGAGATTTACCCGAGAGCACCGAAATAAGCCCGAAAGCTCACCGACAGCCGAGCTCAAACCCGCCGACGGTGGCCGGAAGCTTCGGACCGACTTTCGGCGGTTATGGCCGAAATTCGATGTATCTGGACGCTTTTTCGAAGGGGTGCTTATGGAAACTCTTCAAACTTCATCTGTACTCTTTAAAATGGCGAATATGGGTTAGATTAGAGAGGAATTTTAGGGAGAAACAATAGAGGAAAGGAGAGAAAAACTTAGAGGAATGTTTAGGATTCTTAGATTAAGAGTAGAAATGTAGATTTCTACCCTTTTGGAGAGATCGAGAGGAGATTTTGAGAGAATTTGTAAGGGATTTCGCTAGCATTGCATGGATCACCGGGAGACTTTATGGGAGAGATCTTTGTCTTTCTTTCAAGGGGAAAAAGCTAAGTATTGTTCTTCATTATCTTATAATTTTGTAAACATTTATTTAGTGGATTTGCTTTTGTTAAATGAAGTTTCCTTTATGTTTTCTTCGTGCTTTGTGACGCATCTCTCTTACTATTTCTTCTTCTTTGGAAATAGTGGTATAAGAAGATTATGTCATTGTTTTCTTTTTACTTTTCTTTTGTAATGAGTAGAAATCATGTTTAGGATTTTGTGATGCATGGTAGAAGTAAATTTAATTATAAATGTGATGGTTTTTACTTGCACTTCATTTACATTGCAATAAGGGCCCATTGTAGTGTTAAAATTAGTTATAATTACATCGACCCGAAAGGGCATATGTAATTCTCAACAAAGTGGAACCACATTCAAATTCCATGGATGGTGAAGTTTATGGGGATTGAACGCAAATAAATAGGGAAATAATATTAATCGGGCGTAGAATCGGAGATTTTAGAGTGACATACTAAAATCCTCAATTCGGTCCTATCGTTCGGGTGCCGAAGTGTAGATGTTAGCCCTCGTGCGAGGGGGAACGTAGGAGCTCAAGTGGCAGCCCGTATCCTCCCAACCTAGCCGCAGCATTCAGTAACCAAGCATGTGATTAGCCAATGTTCTTTATGCCCTGACCAAAGGGTAAAGAATAAGATTGCTCCTATTTGGCACATATAATATTAAATGCATCTCAATCCCATACATTATCTATTTCATTACATAAGAATAGTAGTTTTTAATATCTCAAAATTCTCCAAACCAACTTATCCAAAAAGGGTTATCTTTAGAATTATTATTTGCATTTAGATATAGTTACTATCTTTACATTTAACACTTGCATTTAGGAGTAGTTGCTAGATAAAACACAATTTTAATCGACATTCCAAACTAAGGACTATTAGTAGTAGACTAGAATTCGTTTAAAGACCTCTTACTTCACTTCCTCGTGGGATCGATACTGGGGCTTTTAAAGAAAACTCTATATTACTTGAAACGATACGTATACTCGCGTAGTACCTCTAGTGTGTAAAATATTTTCTAATTTTTATATCATTTAAGATTTTGCACGCTAGCCGCTATTTATAAATCAGGTCAAGTTTTCGGCCATCTTTTGGAAGTTAATTTATCGCGTAATCGTGGGCTCGGTCAAGTTTTGGCGCCGTTGCCTGGGAAGCTTCTGTAAGAACTTTAGGAGAATTTTAGTTGAAATAATTAGGCTTAGAATTGGAAAACTGTAGTGTCGTAAAAACTATTTTTGTGCGAAAAGTGTTTTTATATGAAAAAGTGTTGTGAAAAACAAGAAAAAAAAACTATTTATATGAAAAATAAGGTGTTCGTGAAAATGTTTTGTTGTGTTGAATATTTTTTTAGTTTTATTTGTTTTATTGTTATTGTATTGTTTGTTGTGTTAGTATGCGAAACAAAGGATCTGTAGGACTTGTACCTTATGATCCCGAGTTTGAAAAAAATAAAAAAGTAAAAATACAGAAAGGACTCGAAAAACTAGAAATGGAAATGAAAAACTTTCATGATAATAACTTGGAAAATCATCATACTTCATTGAGGGATTACCTAAATCCTACGACGGATGAAATTCACTTCAGTATACAAAACCCTGTCGTAGAAGCTGACTCGTTTGAAATAAATCCTGAGATTATCCAACTGGTGCAGAACAATCAATTTGGGGGAACTCCATTAAAAGATCCCTATTTACACTTATCAAATTTTCTAGAACTTTGTGCTACATTTCGTTATAATGGCATGTCAGACGATGTCGTTAGACTAAGGCTTAATCCTTTCTCACTAAGGAATAAAGCTAAAATGTGGTTATACTCATTAGCAACTGGCTCTATTAAAATTTGGGAGGCGTTAACTGAGAAATTCCTAGCTAAGTATTTTCCACCTTCAAAGACTACTAAACTTAGAAACGATATTATCTCATTTTGTCAATATGAAGGGGAATCAATATACGAAGCCTGAGGAAAGATTTAAGGAACTCCTAAGAAAGTGTCCACACCATGCTCGCCCGATCGGTTAATCATTCAAACTTTTATAATGGGTTAGTAGAATCCCTTAAGTCTATAATTGATGCTGCCGCTGGTGGATCATTAATGTCAAAATCATTTGATGAAGCGTATGCATTAATTGAAAAAATGGCTAAAAATGAATTTCAATGGCCCTCTAGAAGGGTAAATCATAAAAATGTAGCTAGTGTTCATGATACGTATATAATTACAATTCTTGCATCTCAAAGTTGCTGCAATATCAAGGAAGTTGGACCAAATTGAATGAACCAACCTCAATTTACTCCTCGTAAGTGAGGAAAGTTCATTAGGGCCTATAATTGATTCTAAATTATCATATGAGACTTTAAATACCATAAACAACCCATACTCTAACTTTTATAACCCGTGATCGGGAGAACCATCCTAAATTTAACTGGAATCATACTACTAATGATGGAAACCTAAAATGAGAAAATAATCATGCAAATCATAATGGAAGTTGGAATAATCAAGGGAACACAAACTATAGACCTTCATATCCATTGGACTCTAACAATGATCAACAATTTAAGGATAAGAAAATGTCTATGGAAGAAGTGGTATTGCAAATGGGAAACCAGTTACAAAGTCAAAATGCTGCGATTAGAAACATAGAGAATCAACTGGACAAATTGCTAATTCACTTAGCAATAGACCCCAAGGAACACTTCCTAGCAACAATGAGATCAACCCTAAAGAGAACACTAATGAACAAATAGAAGCTGTCCAATTAAAAAGTAGAAGAGATATAGAGGATGTGGTTAGAAAAGAAAAAGATGTTGTGAGAGTAACAAAGGAAACTAAAAGACCTGAAGAACATGTTTCTAAGGATCTGGAAAAATTAATATCTCCAACTAAAATCAGTTTGGAAAAACCACACCCTCCATTTCCTCAAAGACTTAGACAGCATGAGTTGGATAAAAAATTTTCAAAATTCATTAAAGTACTTAAGAAGTTAACGATAAATATTCCTTTCACTGAAGCTTTGGAACAGATGCCAAGTTATGCAAAGTTTATAAAGGATATATTAAACAAGAAAAGGAAATTTGGGGATTACGAGATAGTTACACTAAGTGAGGAGTGCAGCGCTATACTTCAAAAAAATTTTCCTCGAAAATTTAAAGATCCTTGTGGCATTACAATTCCTTGTGCAATTGTAGAAAAATTATGTGGAAAAGCTTTATGTGATTTAGGAGTGAGCATTAATGTGATGCCTCTATCTATATTTAGAAAGTTAGGTTTAGTCGATATTTCTCCCACTACTGTAACCCTTCTGTTAGCTGATCGATCTATCATTTATCCAAAAGGAGTTATAGAAGATGTGCTTATTAAAGTGGATAAATTTATCTTTCCTTTGGACTTTATTATATTAGATATTGAGGAAGATAAAAAAATTCCAATTATTTTAGGGAGACCTTTCCTTATTACTGGACAAACTATGATAGATGTGCAAAAAGGAGAGTTGACTATGAATATTAATGACCATGAAGTAACTTTTGATGTATTAAAAACTATAAAATATCCAGCTGAGAGAAAAGATGATGATTGTTTTTGGATGGATGAAATTGATTATTTAAGTAAATACCATTTCCAAGAAAGTTTTGAGAGTAAGTTAACAAATGAGATTGAAATAGATTTTCATGATGATTCAAATATGTTATGTAAAGAAGACTGTATGTATGTTCAGGAGAGGTGTAAAATGATGGACGCTACCAAAAATAGTAAATTTTTAATTTCATCTGTTGAAAAATCTCATGGACTTAAGTTGGATGTACCCCATACAATTTTAAAGTCTATCTATTTAGAGAATTCATCTACACAACCAGTCTTTATATCTTCAGATGCGACTCAATCACAAGAAAAACCTGAATTAAATGATGAACAAGATAAAATTATCAACCGAGACTTGGAAGAGAATTTGAGGATATATTTCAAAAGAGCTTTGAAGTTGAGAAAAGAGGATAAGTATTTTGAAAGACCAATGGAAGATAACTTGAATCATAAGAGTGACATAGAAGAATTTGATCCTGAATCTGAATTATTTAAAGAGAATTTGATCCAAAAATTGGGAGATATCGAAGTATTTTATAAAGATCCATTTCTAATAAATTTCAAGGATGATATTAATATGCGGATTCGAGAAAATTAATAGAAGAATATTGGATCTAGAAAGAAATATGAGGAAAAATAATATAAATCCATCCGAAAAGGAAGAGCTCGAATGAAAAATTAAAATTTGAGGATTTTATAGAATTCCTCGATCCGAAAAAGATCGGCGATCGATCGAGGATTACTTAAATGGAATTTCGATCCAGTGGAATCATTTGTCCAAGCTAACGACGTTAAACCAAGCGCTTTATGGGAGGCAACCCATATTTATCAGTGTGTTTTGATTTAGTGTGCTTCGAGAGTCATGATTTTTAGTGTTGTATGGTGTTTGCTTTGAATCGATCGACTCGATCTTTATGTGTCATTATGGATCGATCAGCTCGATTAATGATTAGGTAGATGTTCGGATTGTTAGTAGTTTGATTCGATCTTTGTCCGTGTTATGAGGGAGGTGATTCCTTAACTTCTTATTATGGCTAGAATCGATCTCTTGTAGTAATTGGATTAACGAGTCCACCGTGACTCGGTCTCACCCGTACTTAAGTTTTACAAGAGAAATCATGAATTTCAAACATCGATAATTCCATCTTAATTTTTTTACTTCCTTTCGCAACTTTATTTTCAATAGATAGGAGTCATGAACCTATTCGATGAATACTATGTGGATGATCTCACACTATCTTTATAACTGTTAGAGGTGCTTAATTATAAAGATTAGGTGATGCCCGAGATTGGTGTCCGGAAACCAATTTATCAGGGGTAATCTTATCTTTAGGGTTATAATCTATAAAATCATTTGAAAGTACCTATATTACTAGTGTAGTGATTCCGTTAGAAATTGGAAGTAAATTAGTGAGATGCGATGAGATAAAGGAAGAATTGACCTCATTTATCATTTGTGATTGTATTTGATTTGTGTGTTTATGTTTGTGTTACAACTTTATTTAGGTATTGAAGAACTTTTTTATATTCCCATGCTGATACATGCTATGCTAGTTAGACTTTGGTTTAGTTAATTTTATTCTGGCATGATTAGTTTAGAATCACTTTCCACTGCATATTGTTCTATCCTAATGAATACTTGCAAATGATTTTGAGATATTTGTGGTAGATAGAATTTCTAAATTATTTTATTCCTGCTTATATTTTCTGTACTAAATGCTATATATGTTAAAAATTAAGTTTGGGGGTAGGAAGAAAAAAAGTAAAATTTTAAAGTGAAAATACTTCCTTTTAGTGTAATTTTATTACAAGTATATTTTAGGCTAGATTTACTTTCTCCTGCAGTCATTTTATCCTGATTATGCATGAATATGAATTTGATTGGATGTTGTAGTAGTAAGTATATTCAACCTTTACTTTTTCTTCCTCCTACATTTTATGGAATTAATTGCAAAATATTTTAAAATTTAAGTTTGGGGGGAAGAAAAATATTAACTCTTATTTGTTCTCAATTGTTATATTTTCAAAAAATTACTAGCATAACTTCTGGCAATTGAAACTCACTTGAGATAACTAAAACTTTTTATTTTAGATGAATATTATGGAAGAATTGGATGAAAGTTTTTAGTAATAAATGTTAATTTTATAAGGGTAAGATATTTGGTATGAAAGAATTTGATTATAGTTAACTATTTAAAGTAAAGAAAACTGTATTTTTGAAATGTTAAGAGACTTAAAGTATTGTGTGTTAAGAAGAGATTGTGACTTTATGATGAATAATAAGGCTCATACCTAGTTATAAAGTAAGGATGTGTTTCAAGTTTGAACTTTAGAAAGAAGAGAGTGAAGTTCAAAATCATTACAGGCTCTCCAGATATAGTAATCCTCATCTTAAAAAAAAAAAAAAAAAAAAAAAGAGAGTGAAAAAAAGGGATTGAAAGTGATCCCGAAAGAAAAAAAAAAGAAAGAAAGAAAATATTTATGAGGAGAAGCTTGAGGAGATGCCTAATCAAAAATTGGCTTCACTTGAGTCACCCTAAAGGGAGAACTTGATTTCATTTCTGAATTTATATTTAAAGTATTGGCCTACATTCTGATGAAGTTTACATGAACTCTTTTTTTCACATAATCTTTCAAGACATTCTTAATGTGACAAATTATGGTTTATCTTGAAATAAATAGAAGACTAGAACCCTTAGACTTTATTGCTGAATGTTCTTATACTTGTAATGTTAACCTGAGTTATTGAATTTCTTTCTAAAAGTCTAACCAATATATTCTTTTAAATGAAAAATTTTAGTGACTTATAGGTGAAAAGTACATTGTCATGAGTTATATTTTTATGTAGTAAAAGTGTTACTTGAGGACAAGTAACAGTTAAGTTTGGGGGATTTTGACACGCTTAAAATATATACGTTTTTTGCTATATTATTTTACTCATTTTTTGATGATATTAGCTTTTAAAGGAAGGTATTTTGTATGTTTTTTGGTTTTAGGTACAATAAATAGTGATTGAAACAAGAAGAAGCAAAAACGGTGCAATTTGGAGCAAAAACGAGCAAGAAATGAAATTCTACCCTGACACCTTTCGATAAGTCTTTTGATGCTTAATCTCTTTTACACTTCTTGCATATTTTTGAATGAGATTACACTTTAAAGAAAGATTGTTTTTATGCTTATTTTTTAGGGCTATCTCGTTACGAACGCAACGCAACCGAAATGGGGCGAAACGGAGTCGAAACTGAGCCAAACCGAGCAAAACCGTGGAGCCGCGCAGCAAAGCTCGCTCGCCGACGGCGAGGTCGATCTCGCCGTCGGTGAGATTTACCCGAGAGCACCGAAATAAGCCCGAAAAGCTCACCGACAGCGAGCTCAAACCCGCTGACAGCGGCCGGAAGCTTCTGGACCGACTTTTGGGCGGTTATGGCCGAAATTCGATGTATCTGGACGCTTTTTCGAAGGGGTGCTTATGGAAACTCTTCAAACTTTATCTGTACTCTTTAAAATGGCGAATATGGGTTAGATTAGAGAGGAATTTTAGGGAGAAACAATAGAGGAAAGGAGAGAAAAACTTAGAGGAATGTTTAAGATTCTTCGATTAAGAGTAGAAATGTAGATTTATACCCTTTTGGAGAGATTGGAGAGGAGATTTTGAGAGAATTTGTAAGGGATTTCGCTAGCATTGCATGGATCACCGGGAGACTTTATGGGAGAGATCTTCGTCTTTCTTTCAAGGGGAAAAGCTAAGTATTGTTCTTCATTATCTTATAATTTTGTAAACATTTATTTAGTGGATTTGCTTTTGTTAAATGAAGTTTCCTTTATGTTTTCTTCGTGCTTTGTGACGCATCTCTCTTACTCTTTCTTCTTCTTTGGAAATAGTGGCATAAGAAGATTATGTCATTGTTTTCCTTTTACTTTTCTTTTCGTAATGAGTAGAAATCATGTTTAGGATTTTGTGATGCATGGTAGAAGTAAATTTAATTATAAATGTGATGGTTTTTACTTGCACTTCATTTACATCGCAATAAGGGCCCATTGTAGTGTTAAAATTAGTTATAATTACATCGACCCGAAAGGGCATATGTAATTCTCAACAAAGTGGAACCACATTCAAATTCCATGATGGTGAAGTTCATGGGGATCGAATGCAAATAAATAGGGAAATAATATTAATCGGGCGTAGAATCGGAGATTTTAGAGTGACGTACTAAAATCCTCAATTCGGTCCTATCGTTTGGGTGCCGAAGTGTAGATGTTAGCCCTCGTGCGAGGGAACGCGGGAGCTCGAAATGGCAGCCGGTATCCTCCCGTACTTAGCCGCAGATTCAGTAACCAAGCATATGATTAGTCAATGTTCTTTATGCTTGGACCAAAGGGTAAAGAATAGGATTGCTCCTATTTGGCACATATAATATTAAATGCATCTCAATCCCATACATTATCTATTTCATTACATAAGAATAGTAGTTTTTAATATCTCAAAATTCTCCAAACCAACTTATCCAAAAAGGGTTATCTTTAGAATTATTATTTACATTTAGATATAGTTACTATCTTTACATTTAACACTTGCATTTAGGAGTAGTTGCTAGATAAAACATAATTTTAATCGACATTCCAAACTAAGGACTATTAGTAGTAGACTAGAATTTGATTAAAGACCTCTTACTTCACTTCCTCGTGGGATCGATACCGGGGTTTTTAAAGAAAACTCTATATTACTCGAAACGATACGTATACTCGCGTAGTACTCCTAGTGTGTAAAATATTTTCTAATTTTTATATCATTTAAGATTTTGCACGCTAGCCGCTATTTATAAATCAGGTCAAGTTTTTGGCCATCTTTTGGAAGTTAATTTACTGCGTAATTGCGGGTCGGGTCAGTACCTAAATTCCGACTCTCCTTTCGAGATCGATACCTAAATTTCGATTCTCTCCCGAATTGATACCTAAATTTCAATTTCGAACTTCCGAGACTGGTACCTAAATTCCAGTTCTCACTTCGAGGTCGGTACCTAAATTTCGACTCTCCTTTCGAGATCGATACCCAAATTTCGATTCTCTTCCGAATTGATACCTAAATTTCAATTCTAAACTTCCGAGACTGGTACCTAAATTCCAGTTCTCACTTCGAGGTCGGTACCTAAATTCCGACTCTCCTTTCGAGATCGATACTTAAATTTCGATTCTCTCCCGAATTGATACCTAAATTTCAATTCTAAACTTCTGAGACTGGTACCTAAATTTCGCTCTCACTTCGAGGTCGGTACCTAAATTCCGACTCTCCTTTCGAGATCGATACTTAAATTTTAATTCTCTTCCGAATCGATACCTAAATTTTAATTCTAAACTTCCGAGATCGGTACCTAAATTCCAGCTTCTCATTCGAGACTAGTACCTAAATTCTAGTTCTCATTCCGAGATCGACACCTAAATTCCGATTCTCATCCTTTTCGAGGTCGATACCTAAATTTCGACTCTCTTCCGAGAATGGTACCTAAATTCCAGCTCTCATTCGAGACTAGTACCTAAATTCTAGTTCTCATTCCGAGATCAGTACCTAAATTCTGATTCTCATCCTTTTCGAGGTCGATACCTAAATTTCGACTCTCTTCCGAGAATGGTACCTAAATTCCAGTTCTCATTCAAGACTAGTACCTAAATTCTAGTTCTCATTCCGAGATCAGTACCTAAATTCTGATTCTCACTCTGAGGCTGGTACCTAAATTCCAGTTCTCTTCACAATCCCGAGCTTGAAACTTAGGTTTTGATTCTCATTTCAAATCCAAATTTCAAATTCAAAATTTCCTCAAATTGATTTTAAACCCAACTTCAATCTAAATTAAAACTCAAACTAAAATCTAAACTCACACATCAAAGCTTGAACATGAAATGAAATCTAAATCGAATTCCCTGCATCATATGATTTGGAATTCATCTCCTTTTCCATTCCCCAGCAAGAGTTCGTAAATCTCCAGTCTCGAAGTATACCTAATACTCCCCAAATGAAAATTCTTCTACTTCATCCTAAGTTTGTCACTTGGACATCCGTGTTGGTTTTGTTGATCTCTTCGGTCAACGCCAATACGCGCGGTGTGCTCGGTTAGCACACCACACCTATCGGGGGTCCATTTGTCGGCCTCATTTTCGATGAGGTCTTCTCTTCCTCTTTAGTGTTTAGGATCTAGCCTCAGCCTTTCCTTCGACTATCTTAGAGGACTAGAATCGGGACCCATCCCTTAGAAATTTAAACCACTTCTTGTCTCCCCGCAAACCCCACAAGCTTGATCGTAGACCCCTAATCACATGCAGGGTCGAGTTCAAATGTGGAGGTTTAAAGGATGAGTTCCCTATGTGACTCTTTCGGGCCTCAGACTACCCCGGTGGCCCGGTCTCGGTGAGGATCGACTTACACACTAACTACACTCACACTCTACACTCTCACACACACAATCCAAATCCTAAAACCACACCTATACCCAACTTGATTCCCCGACTCATGTAGGTAATTCATATGGATGGACCTTAACCCCTAAGCCCCTGCTAAGAGGGTTAGGAACAACATAGTGAATGCCTCCAATGAGTCATCTCATGGCTCATATGGGCTTAATATGGCTTCATGGCTCAATCAAAGTGATTCCATTTCACTCACATTTGATCAATTTTCATTCTTCCAAAATTTCAATTTTTGACCCCGAGGACCCTACACCCATCAAACCTACCAAAAGCCCTTGAAATTGCCCAAATTTTCCAAAATCTCCAAATTACCCAAAATTCCTCAAAACCAATCCCAAACATTGCCACATCACTCAAATTGATCGTCCATAGCCAAATATACCAAAATTTCCAAAAATACACTCCAAATACACTAAAAATACACTTTTGGCCAAACTTTTATAAATTCCAAAAAATTCCCAGAAAATTCCAGAAAATCCCAAATATTCCCAATTTCATTTTTTCCAACTACACCATGGGCCAATTTTGTCAATTCACCCTACTTTTACCAAACCCCCAATTTAGCCCATTTTAAACCCAAATGAACCCAAAGTCAAACCAAATCACCCAAATTGACCTCAATTTTGGTCCAATTCAATTCTAAACTTCAATTCAATATCCCAAATATCAATCTAGACCAAATTCAAGCCCAATTTGATTGACATTTGAATCCAATTTCATTTTTAAGCTTGAGGCCCAATTTTGACCCATGACCTAAACCTACCTCAAACCAATTCAATCACAATTTGACCCAAATCTTTTCTAAAACCTTCCTAGCATCCCCACAAAGAAAACACTAACATGATTTGCCCAAAATTTGGACCCAATCCTTCACAAAATTCCCATCCATAAATTTATTTTCAAGCCTAAGGCCCACTTCCTTAAGCCTTCGTAAAAAAGCCCACTCCTAAAATAATTTCAAAGGCCTAAATTTGACTCTAATGCCCACATGAAACTACACTTCATCATCCATTCCAATTAAAACCTTTTCTAGCTTTCAAATTCATCATCAAACCATTCCAAATCAAACCTCATGACAACTCTCACCAAAATGCCAAAAATCACAAAATCCTTCCTCATGAAAGTTGACTTAACTTTTCCCAAGCCAAATGGAGCCATGAAGCCATGCATGAGCCACATGGGAGCCATGAAAGCCTTGGGCACCTCAACATACCCAAGATGGCAAGAGGAGGAGGCTCTTTCCATATTCCCTTAAGGGGATTAGCCACTTCCATGATTCCACTAAACCTCGCTTAAACTTAATTGTACTTGGATGGTGACCCTTCCCCACTAATTAAGCTGACCTAAACCACTTTCTCTTCAGCCCAAACTAGCCATGGGGAGGTGCACCTAGCCCAATCCATACATTTGACCAAACTTAGCCAAAATACACCCTACTTAAGGACAGAAACATCTCATTGGTCATGTTATTGAATTTTCCTTGAAAAACCCCTATTTTCCATTAAAATAATTACATAAATAAATTAAATGCAGAAAAATCACATTTTTTCCTCTAATGTCTTAATTGACATGTAAGTGAGGTTACATAAAAAGTTCAAGTTCATTTGAGCTTAATTTAGTGAGTTATAGAATTATTAGAGCTCAAGGGCAAAATGGTAATTAAAAATTTCAACCTTTAATTAAAATTTTAGGATTAATTAAAAAGGGGAGGGTAAAATATTTGATTTTAAACTGATTTTGGTTGATTGAAACTTAAATGATCGAGGGTAGAAACCTACTAACCATTTCAAAAAAAAATTAAAATAAACTTTAATTAATTAATTAATCGAAATTTTGGGAAGATGATGGAAATTGAAATTATTAAAGTAGGGATATTATTAATAGGATATTTATTATTTAATTTAAAAGTCCCTAAATAAACCACTTCAATAATACTTAATTCTTAATAAATAAAAAAAATTAATTAATTAAAATAATAATCCAAATTAAAATTAAACTAAAATTAAATTAAAATTAAAATTAAATTAAAACTTAAGCTAAAATTAAATTAAAATTAAAATTAAATTAAAACTAAAATTAAAATTAAATTAGGATTAAATTAAATTAAAATTAAATTGAAATTAAATTAAAATTAAATTAAATTAAATTAAAATCAAATCAAATTAAATCAAAATTAAATTAAATTGAATTAAAGTTAAATTGAATTAAATTAAATTAAAATCATTTAACAACAAACCTAAATGAAATCCTTAAGAATTAAATCTAAAATAACTTGAACACTATTCCAAACTTAAACTAACTTTTTATAATTAAGTCAAAATTAAAATTAAATCATTAAGTTTAAATCATCAAAATATTTAATAATTTGATTTGCCTTTTAAAGCTCTTATTATTATAACTCTTAAATGAGGCATCAAGTGAAGTGTTACTTCACTTATGTGATATTCAAATGTCCTAGTTCACCGAGCAAGAGAACAAAACTTAAACTCCCTGGATGATTAATTCACTTGTATAATTAAATTCTCTTGGACTTAAAACAATCCTAGATGTATTAAAAAGATGTTTAAGACTCGTCTTAAGCACTTCCTCAATATGATAGGATGTTTATAAGAACACCCGAATTTAATTGTTCTTGGGTGAAGAGAGTCATCCTTAAACCAAAACACAAGAACCCAGACGTCATAGGAGATGATTAGCTATAAGATTAGGACTTTGGTAGACAACCAAAACCTTTCCCTTAGCTTTACCTAGGTACTTGTTGAAACATTTAAATGTCTTAACATGTGTTTTAAGTGCAGCTTGGGATGACGGGAAGACCCTCCAGGTACGCTTTTATTTTATTGCATTTTACTTTATTGCAATGCACTTACTTTTCTTGCATGATAAATGTTGACCTCATTTTTGATGAGGTCTCCTCTTCTTCTCTTTAGTACTTAGGATCAGCCTTAGGCTTTTCCTTTGACTAATCTTAGAGGACTAGAAGTGGAACCCACCCTTTAGAAATTTCAAACCACTTCTTAACTCTCTGCAAACTCCACAAACTTGACTGTAGACCCCTAATCACCTAGAGGGTTGAAATCAAATGTGGAAGTTTAAAGGATGAGTTCCTATAGGACTCTTTCGGCCTTAGGATCGCCCTGGCGGCCCGGTCCGGTGAGGGCCGATTTACACATACACTACATTTATACACTACACTTTCACACACCTCCTAAAACCACACCCATACCCAACTTGATCTCCCGACTCATGAAGGTGATTCACATGGATGGTCCTTAACCCCTAAGCCCTCGGCTAAGAGGGTTAGAACAACATAATGAATGCCTCAAATGAGTCATCTCATGGCTCATGTGGGCTTGATATGGCTTCATGGCTCAACCAAAATGATTTCATTCCACTTACATTTACCCAATCTTCAATTTTCTAAATTTTCAATTTTTGACCCCTGGGACCCTACACCCGCTTAGCCTACCCAAAACCCTTGAAACCACCCAAAATTTGCAAAATCACCTAAATTACCCAAAATTCCTCAAAATCAGTCCCAAACATTCCCACATTACTCAAATTGATCATTCATAGCCAAAAATACCAAAAATACCAAAAATACCTCCCAATACCCTCCAAATACCCAAAATACCCCTCTTAGCCAAAAATCCAAAAATTCAGAAAATTCCCAGAAAATTCCAGAAAATCCCAAATATTCCCAATTTCATTTTGTCCAACTACACCATAGGCCAATTTTGTCAATTTACCCCACTTTTATCAAAATCCCCAATTTGACCCATTTTTAACCCTAAGTGAACCCAATGTCAAACCAAACCTACCCAATTGACCCAAATTCTGGTCCAATTCAATTCTAAACTTCAATTTAACATTCCCAACACCAATCTAGACCAAATTCAAGCCCAATTTGATTGACATTTGAATCAAATTTCACTTTGGACCTTAAAGCCCAATTTGGACCCATGACCCAAACCTAATCCAAACTAACCCAATTCAATTCCAATTAACCCCAAATATTTTCTAAACCTTCCTTAACATCCCCACAAACAAAACACTAACATGATTTGCCCAAAATTTAGACCCAAACCCCACTCAAATTCAACCCAAAGCTAAAAGGCCCAATTTCGACCTAAACCCAAACCTAACCCAAATAAGCCCAAACCCCAAAATCAAAACTCAACCAAAGCCAAAACCTCTTTTAAACACTCCCATAAACATTTCCCAACATTTATTTTACATCAATTTCAACCCTAGCCCAACATTGGCCCAAGTTAGCCCAACTCGACCTATATCGGCCCATTCACCAAAGAGGTCCAAATCCAACCCAAACTTAGCCCAAACACTTCAAATTTATTCCAAATCATTCATGAGACATTCCTAAACTAAATTCAACACTTATTGGATCCAATCCTTTGCAAAATTCTCATCCTAAAATAAAAAAAAAACCCACTTCCCTAAATCACTTTAAAAGCCCACCTTCACTAAATTTCAAAGGCCCAAAGCCCACATGACAACCTTATATCATCATCCATTGGATGGAACCATAAAATAAATCCAAATTAAGCCATGTGCCAAATCCCATCAAATCACTCCTAAATTACCAAAATTTCCAAATTCCATTTTCATGAAATTGACCAAGCTTTTCCCTAAGCCAAAGGTGAGCCATGAAGCCATTCTTAAGCCACATGTAAGCCATGTGAGTTGTTTGACATGTGGCCATACCACATTGAGTAAGAAGAGGGGGAGCTTTCCTTAACCCCTAAAAGTCTTTAACCTCACCCATGATACCCCTTAACCAAGATTTAATCCAAATATTCTTGGATAAGGACATCACCACTCCATCTCGCCTAACTTATCCGATTCCCCACAAGACCCAAAGCCCCTCGAGGGTGCACCATGCCCAAAACCATGGGTTGACCCAAACTAAGCTAAAATGATCCCTCCCCCTTCTACTTTGATTCAACACCTTTACACATGGCCAACTGCAATTGATTTCACCATTGCCAAGACCCGACCTCCCCGAGCCCGAGGGTGACTCGACCTGTGCCGGCCGACCACCACAATGCGCCGGAAACCACCGAGCCGAGAGCTCACATGTGAGCCCAAACTTGGAATTCTCACCCGCCGAGCCGCCCCATCCCCAGCGTGGCCATTGTAGACTGTTCTTCTCTTGCCAAGAGCAACTCGATCCCAAGCCCTAACTCCCCCTGGGAGGCCCTCCACCCTCTCCTATTTAAACACCACCCCCTCTCGGCCATAGGAGGTGCTGAACCAGACCTTACTGAAACTCTACCAAAATTGCTCCAGATCACTCCCCATACTTGGACCAGTTGATCCCCAGTGCCAATTTGCCCTAATCTCCACCAACAGAGCCCAATTTCTCAGCCAAAATTCCACCCAAAACCAGGACACTTCTCCACAGTGGATCAATCCTCAAATTGATTGGTCCTATACCTTCACTGCACCAAGGAAGAAGTCCACCAAGCAAAGCCCCCTCTCCGAGCCACCCATCTGTTCCGTACTCCAAGCTTTGTGATCGAGCTTGGTCGAAATCATACCTGTGCAATTCGCCGGACCGTGAGACTTCATCCGGAGCTTCGTCGGGATCCAATCGAAGGTGACACAACCCTCGGATCAAGCCACACTTCTCCGAGCAAAGGTATGAGCTAACTCTTTATCCCGAGCTTCGGAGATTCTCCATTTCAAATGCCTTAATTTCAATGCATGATCACCATATAGATGTATTCGTCACTTCAAGACGAATCCATAGCAGCACAAGAACACGAAAATCCGTTAAGTATCGAGTGAGATATTAGGGATTTAGTGTGGACGGTTCTCGGGTTAGGAGGCTTGTGGGACGATGAACGGATGCCGTTCATTTAATACACGCGCGGACGGACGGCCGGGATCGCGCCGGATGAGGAGACGGAACAATACGGCCGGGCCCCGGAGCGCCGAGCTCGGATGGCGGCGTCGAATCGAAAGCACCACGCGGCGCTTCGGAGCCGCCAGGATGAGTCGCCGCCACTGTTTTAAATAGAAAATTAGGGTATTTTTTCTATTTATTTAATTCCCTAAACTTCAAAAATGCATAACTTTGTGTAGAAAATCGAAAAATAAAATAAAAATACCCTCTCGCTCGAGTGAACGTAGGAGAATAATGTGGAAAAGAAATCATTTAATTTCATCAAGTATTTTATTTTTAATGATTTATTTACCCTCTACATTGTTTTAATTCTCCATGCATATAGGAAATTCACCATGGCATGAGACCATAGGGCTTTTGAAGCCTCTGAATTCGGGAACATTCCCTGAATTTTCCAAAGTCATAGGCCATCCCTATGAGAAGTTATTGATTTTTCAAATTCATGTTACTGTTTTGAGTATTTTAAATCCAATAATTAGCATATTGTGAAATAAATTCTAGGAAAATTTGGTGATGTTTCTTATGACTGTAAGACCCTAGGAAAAATAGGTTTTCAATTAATTCACTTGGAATAACCCTAATTGGCTTAAACATCCAAAATAGTTCCTTAATTAATTAGAGCTAATCATACACCAAATTGACTTGAAATCAATTCTCCACTGACCTTTAGGATCAGAGAAACCCATCATAAAAATTTGAAGTCAATTGACTTGGTTAGCCTCTACTAAATGGGTTGATTAAGCCACATAGCCAATTTGAACTTTAAAAATTCATAACTTTCAAAATACTTTTCAAAAATTCACCAAATTGGTTTTGGAGCCTCTCTGATATTAGGGGAATTTAAGAAAATTAAAAATTTCAATTTTCTAAAAAAGTTGATTTTTTGTACTATTTTAATATTTTAATAATTAATAAAATAATAAAAATCACAAAAATAATAAAATTCACCAAAATGTCACATTTTGAATTTTAATCACTTAGGAACAAACCCCATATTTTTCTTAAGTCTCTATGATGAGATATTAAATTTTAAAGCCCTAAGGTAATTTTAAAAATTAAAAAATGTATTTTCTAGCATTTCCATTAAAATAATTCTAATAAATCAAAGAAAAATCAAAAAATTACAAAATTGATTCTCTGATTTCCTTGATATCAGAGAGATTTTTGAAAAATATAAAATTCATTTTTCAAACTTTATTTTATTTTTAAATTAATTAATACTCCAAAACTCAAAATAATATAATTCAAAAAATCACCAAAATTGGTCCAAGTGGTCCTCTCGTCATTAGGAATGTCCCATAATTTTCTTAAGATATAAACTTCCCTCGGTCATATTATTAAATTTTCTTTGGAAATCCCTATTTTCCACCAAAAATAATTACATAAATAAATTAAATACAGAAAAATCACATTTTCTCCTCTAATGTCTTTATCGACATATGAGTGAAGTCACATAAAAATTTCAAATTCATTTAAGCTCAATTTAGTGAGTTATGAAATTATTAAGCTCAAGGGCAAAATGGTAATTAAAATTTTAACCCTTAATTAAAACTTTAGGCTTAATAAAATAAAAAAAGTAAAATATTTGATCTTAATCTGATTTGGATGATTGAAATTTAAATAATTAAAGGGTAGAAACCTATTAAACAATTTAAAAATAATTGAAATGAAGTTTAATTAAATAATTGATTAAATTTGGAGGAATAATAAATTTGGAATTATTAAGGAATTATTAAAATAGGGATATTATTAGGAAGAAATTTATTCTTTAATTTAAGAATCCCTAAATTAATCATCTCAATAATATTTAATTCCTAATTAAAATGATAATTCAAATTTAAGATAAAAAATGCTAAAAGACTTAATCATTAAATTAAATTAAAGTTAAATTATTAAACCCTTTTAAAAATAAAATATTAAATTAAAATTAAAAATAAAATTAAATTAAAATTTAGATTAAATTAAATTAAATTAAATCAAGTTAAATTAAATTAAATTAAATTAAATTAAATCAAATTAAATTAAATTAAATTAAATTAAATTAAATCAAATTAAATTAAATTAAATTAAATCATATTATATTAAATTAACTTAAATTAAATTAAATTAAATTAAATTAAACCACATTAAATTAAATTAAATTAAATTAAATTAAATTGAACTAAGTTAAATTAAATTAAGTTAAAAATAACATCACCTAAGACATAAAGAATTCAAAGATAAATCTAAAACAACTCGAACACTATTCCAAACTTAAACCCATTAATTGAAATTAAGTTAAATCATAAATCATTTGAACATCCATTTGCCCTCGAAAGCTCTTGTTGTCATAACTCCTAAATGGAGTGTTAAGTGAAATGTCACTTCATTCATAAGATATTCAAATGTCCTAGTTTACTGAGCAAGGTAACAAAACTTGAACTCCCGGACGATTAATTCGTTTGTATAATTAAATTCTCTTGGACTTAAAATAATCCTAGAAATATTGAAAAGATGTTTAAGACTCGTCTTAAGCACTTTCTCGGTATGATAGGATATTTATAAGAACAATCGGACTTATTTGTTCTTCGATGAAGAAAATCGTCTTCAAACCAAAACACAAGAACCTGGACGTCATAGGAGATGACTAGCTATAGGATCGTGAACTTGGTAGAAAACCATAACCCTTCCCTTAGCTTTCGCCTAGAACTCGCTTTAAATGCTTAGATATTCTAAATTGTGTTTAAGTGCAACTTGGGATGACGGGAAGACCCTCCAGGTAAGCTTTTATTTTATCGTAATTTACCTTATCGTAATTTATTAAATCGCATCGCACTTAGCTTTTCTCGCATGATAAACAACCGTTGCATGAAAACCCACACCTTTAGGATAGCCCCTAAAACCGAAACCAAAACTAAAATAAAAGTCATTGTAAGATAAAATTCACCGCCACAACATTTCAAAATATAAGACAACTCAACATTTAATCACAAACAAAACCACAAAACTACAACTACAACTAAATTAAAACGTATTGTTGGATGATCGGGAATACCTCGGATGATGTAACCTACGTGTTGCTAACGGGATTTCCCACGGCCTAAATGAAAGTGTGGAACTCATTCAATTGAGTTTAGCAAATTCATCTCGGACTAAGTGAATCCGATAAAAATAACGATGCCGAAGGATGGAACCGCGAGATCTTAACCTGTGTTGTTATTATCAACTTTAAGATTTGTTTTAATTAAAAAATAAAAAATACTTGGAAATTAAGACTTTCTCTAAAACCGAACACTTCTCTCATCTCCCCGATTTATGATTTCTAAAACTAAACCTCTCGCAACAACAAGGAGCTCGGAGCATGGTGGGCAGCACGGCCATCGTCATCAAGCAAAACCTAAGTCTACTCGCAACGAAACTTTCTTAGAATTAAATAACCAAGCCATAGGACTTCGAGGTAGCTTCGCCTAGTGCAACATAAATCCTCAACTCTTCGTTAGGCATTTGCATGATCGTATCATGTAAATTAAGCCCTAACCGGCCTTAGGACTCGAGGTAGTCGTCCGATACGACATAAACCCTCACATCTTCGAGGCTATTTGTATGATTTTATCATACGAATATAAGTCCTAATTAATTAAAATTGGCAAGATCAAAGCATTAAATAAATATTAGGACTTTCCTAAGTTCAAGCCAAATAGTAGGATAGTCGGGAAATTACCGAAGTTCGCTTCGAATCCGTGATTTCTCCTACCTTTCTTCCTTTGAATTCCCAACATAAAATGTTCTAAATTTGATCCATTCCCTATTGAAATTCCAAAATTCAATCCTCGAAAACTTAAACTTTGAAATTCTCGAGAGCGTAACTATCGGTTATTATCGAGAGTTTTCTTAGGTGATTCCCGTCACTTAAGATGTAATTAACTATAGGGCTTGCCCTTATAGGGAATTTTAAGAACCTGTGTAATATAAACCCCGTTTAATGTTTTCATATTAAACAGGGGAATTTGTCGGCTTATAAAATTGGTTCGCAGACCAAACGGATGTCACAAATCTCCTAGTTTATTTAGTCGAGCTCCATCATCAAGCAGTGTGTCTATTCTTCGGGATAGATACACGGTTCGTGGTGCGGTGCTCGTTTATATAAACTATTTGGGATGTGAGATCGGTTTGATTTCATATCTTAAAACTTTTAAACTTAAAATTACTTTCAAAATCAAATGTTATCTTTTAAACTATATATTTAAATTAAATTTAAAATATAAAAAAAATTCGCCGACAATAAACAACTATTGCATGAAAACCAAAACCTTTAGGATAGTCCCTGAACTGAAACCAAATCTAAATTAAAAGTCATTACAAGATGAAAATTACAGCCACAACATTTCAAAATATAAAACAACTCAAAATTTAATCACAAACAGAACAACAAAACTACAATTGCAACTAAATTAAAATGTCTCGTTGAATGATCGGGAATACATAGGATGATGTAACCCACGTGTTGCTAACGGGATTTCCCACGGTCTAAATGAAAGTGTGAAACTCATTCAGTTTAGTTTAGCAAATTTATCTGGACTAAGTGAATTCGATGGAAATAACGGTGTCGGGATGACGGAACCGTGGGATCTTAATCGGTTATGTTTAAACAACTTTAAGATTTGTTTTAATTAAAGTATTAAAAACACTTTGATTTTAAGATTCTCTGTAAACCAAAACACTTCTCTCATCTCCTGATTTATGACTTCTAAAACTAAACCTCTGCAACAATAAGGAGCTCGGAGTATGGTGGGCAGCTCAGCCATCGTCATCAGCAAAACTCGGATCTACTTCAACAAAACTTTCTTAGAATTAAATAACCAAGCCATAGGACTTCGAGGTGGTTTGCCTAGTGCAACATAAATTCTCAACTTTTCGTTAGGCATTTGGATAATCATGATATGTAAATTAAGCCCTAACCGGTCTTAGGACTCCGAGGTAGTCGTTCGGTACGACATAAACCCTCACATCTTCGAAGCTGTTTGTATGATCATGTCATACGAATATAAGTCCTAATTAATTAAAATTGACAAGATCGAAATACTAAATAGTTCTTCCTAAATTGAAGCCAAACAATCGGATAGTCGGGAAGTTGCCAAGATTCCTCTCGGATCTCCAAACTTCTCCTACCTCACTTCCATTGGACTCCAAAATAAACTCGTTCCAAATTCGAGCTATTCCCTATTGAAATTTCCAAAATTCGATTGTTTGAAAACCTTAAACTTTGAAATTCTCGAGAGCAAAACCACCGATCATTATCGAGAGTTTTCTTAAGTGATTCCCGTCACTTAGGATGTAATTAACTATAGGGGCTCGCCTTTATAGGGAACTTTAAGAACCTGAGTAATATAAACCCCGCTTAATTCATTTATATTAAGTAGGGGAACTTGTCGGCTTATAAAGTTGGTTCGCAGACCAAACGGATGTCACAAATCTTTTAGTTTGTTTAATCGAGCCACATCATTAAGTAGTGTGTCTATTCCTCGGGATAAATACACGGTTTGTGGTGCGGTGCTCGTTTATATAAACTATTCGGGATGTAAGATCAGTTTGATTTTATATATTAAAATTTTGAAACTCAAAATTATTTTCAAAATCAAATACTACTTTCTAAATTATATATATATTTAAATTAAATTTAAAATCTAAAAAAATTCGCCGACAACTTCTGTAGGCGACCCCTTTGCAAAACACATAACCTAAAAATATGCCTACAGGTGTGTTGGGTAGAGAGATGACACATTCTCAATTTCATGCTATATTTAACCACCATCCATCAAGGGGGTTACTAACCAATATGATTTATGACAATTTAATAAATTAATTGATTTTTATTATTGAAATCAATGACATAAGTTAGTAACATTTATTTATTTTAGGGGTTATTTGAGTTACAAAAATAAATATCATGAGTTGTCATAAGTTATGACATAAGTTACGAGTTAAGAAAATAAATAACTTAAGTTATCAAAATAAATATTATAAGTTGTCATAATTTATGATGTAAGTTATGAGTTAAGAAAATAAATAACTTAAGTTATCAAAATAAATATCATAATTTGTCATAATTTATGACGTAAGTTATGAGTTAAGAAAATTAATAACTTAAGTTATCAAAATAAATCTCATAAGTTATTAAAATAAATGTGAGCTATAAAAAATATAACATTATCATGATATTATATCATGGGGTATAAGTCCTAACTTGCTAAAAAAAATGTGAAGATTGAGACACAAAATAATTTCTCTTTTAAAATGATTTAAGTCAAACCATATGATAGTTGAGATGTCACTGATATTTTTTTAGTATCTTCTTGACTTTTATTTTTTATTGATTTGGATTCCAAAATAACTGTTCTAAATCGAGTATTTTTCATTTGATCTTGCTATTATCAATCAAGAAAACTGAACTTTAAATTCTTGAGACATAAGCACAATCTTAATCAAGAGGTTTCTTAAGTAATTTTAGACACGTAAGATGTAATTAACTATATGGATTTGTGCTTATATAAAATTAACAATCCGTATATTATAAAAACCTAGTTAATTTTTGGATTTAATTGGAGAAAAACATGTTGGTATTTTTGTAGACCAATCAAATATCCTAAATTTTTTCATTCAAAAAATTGAATACATTATTAATTGATATTCTAATTTTTTGAGATAACATTACTTTTAATGTCATGTTGGATTATAAAAATAATTAAAAATTTGAGATTTGTTCGGTCATATTTTCAAAATCTAATCCTTCAACAAAAATAAAATCAGCAGCCATCAATAAATTTTAAGCATCTGACATATACCTCGAGTTGTGACACAAATCTTGAAGAATTTTTTGAGCACGAAACATTCAAACTTCATTTAAAAATTATCAAGAACTTTAATGTCGGCAAACATATGTTCAAATTGACTAGCTTGATGAGACGAATGCAATGACACTAACAATAACCTAATTTGAGTCAAATCAACCATACATCGAGCCCTTAAACTATTTTTAAAAGCTTTTAGTGCCCAATTGAAAGATCAAACATACTCAAACTCCGACAAGCTTATAGTAAAATCAAACTTCTCAACATGATGAATCCACGAGCTTAGGATCACTCAATTTTGATATCATTGAGATATTCAAATGTTTGTAAAACAGTGCTCCGTTCAAGGGTTTCTTTTTGGGTCATCTGATGAAGTGATATGGATTATTTTTTTATTTATTCGGAGACCTCTTATGGACTCTATAAATAGAGTTCTATCCTCTCCATAAGAGGGGCCCTGACCCTTGAATCAGAGGAAGACCTAAAGCTGAGTGTGAAGAAGGATTAGGATAAGAAGTTGAAACCAGTGTCATTTCTGCACCAAAGATCCAATGAATGCTTCTTGATTCTGCAACCTTCGATAACTGTCGACCACCATTGACTATCTTTAGCTGCTCCCTCGTTACTTAATACTAAAACCTCTACAACAAGTTGATGCTACAACCATCGTCTACAACATTCATGACAGGTTATTGCCCTTGCAGCCATTGTTCATAACCTTTGCGGCCCGTTAGTCTACTTAGCTGTCATTGTATATCAACTTTATAACTCCATCTTATATAGAGAAGAGTGAACCCATTACTCAAAATTACATAGTTAATTATTTCAATTGGGCTGGGTTTTATGGTCTTTTCCCATTTTCAAGGTTTTATACGGAAAAATTTAAGGTGTCTCCTCTTACTTGCTTCTCTTTTACTCGAGTGTGTGTTGTTTTTCGTGTAATGCTAAGATGCTAAATAATCATTCTACATTTGTGGACCTCTCGACAATATTAATATTATTTATTTATATTAATTTAATTTAATTTAAATCGAGTCTAATGAACAAATAAATCTTTTTCGTGTTCTGCTCGTTTATAACTCAAGCTAAAAAATTATGTTCATGTTAGACCCGTTTACTTACCGAATGAATCAAACTCGAGTTACTTAGCTAGTTGAATAAGGGTTGTTTACTAACGATGAGCTTTTTTGACGGCCCTAACATGAGAGAAGCACGACTTAGCTTACATACGACACTATTTTTATATGTTTGCATATGTAACATTTAAATTTTCATATTTGTATATATAACAATCTTTTTTTTTTTTTTGCTCACATTAAAATATTATTATCATTAATTTTTTTAAAAAAATACATATTTCCATGAATATGTTTTTATTATTAAAATATTTTAAATATTAAAATTAAAATTTAGGTCTTTGATATATAAATTCATAAGAATTGTATGGAATGTTAATCTCTCTCTTTTTTTTTTCTTTACATGAAATACCACCTTGCCCTAGTTAGTGACTGAGAGTTTATTTCAACTATCATGTTTTATATTTAAGGCTTTGTATATGCCATATGTATGTGTTTAAGATTAATTTAGTTCAATTTTGAATATTAAAAATTGATCGTGATGGTACAGCCACAATTGAACTTGATGGACAAATTGATGCCTATGCGGATTTGACGTGGATTTTGGGATGTCATGGCAGGATATATATAATTAATAATATCTTTTTAAAAAATAATATTAATAAGGAAACTTTTCATACCTAGCATGCAATTCTTATGTTTCTACATGTCATACTAAACTTTCATATTTACATATACATATACATATACATATATATACATCTACATATACATATAGATATATCTACATATACATATATGTATATATATACATATACATATAGATATATCTACATATACATATATACATATATATATACATATATATCTACATATATATATATATATATATATATATATATATATATATGTTTAAAAGCTACCACGAAATGATATATTTTATTTTTAAGAAGTTATGATAATATTATTTTTGATGTTATATTAAAGATTTGAGTGTTATATATGTAAATATAATAATAAAGGTTGGGTTGTGTAAATACATTAGAATTGTGTGATATGTATGTGCATGATCTTACCAAAGGTTCAAGCTCAATAAAAATAATCGAATAAACTCTCATAAGGATCACATTCATCCCTTTCTTCCACCTCCCTTCTAAAAATAAAGTCTTTACCTAGAACAACTCAACATTTCAAAATGTATGTGAGTGTGGAGTTTATACTCAAAATCTGCAAGGACTTTCTCCTATAAATAAGAAGAAGAAAATTGGATTGCGTTAGGGAGTTCGTAATACATCAGATCAACAAGATAAGACAACAAGTCCTGAAGATTGTACACGATATGAGAGAGACCTCCAGATCTAAGTCACAAGTCTAATGCATCGTGAGGGTGAATGGTGCGTAGACGAAGAATACAATTGCAGGAGCCACCAAGGCAAATTTCACCTAGGGAAGACTTATCGAGAGATAGACTATGAAGAGCAATTGGCCTATGGTTAGAGTGAGAAAGAGAAGATAAAGATAACTCTTGATCGGTCAAAAAAAGAAATACCTTTTGAAACCTCATATGATGAGGAAAGAAGATGAAGAAGGGGAAGACACCCAAGAATACTCAGCACGAGGGGCTAGAAGAAATGAAGGAGAAGGCAAGAACTGTTAAAACAATGCATTTTCAGATGAGAGATTTTATTATAAAATTTATTGATACCATTTTAAATATATGTTATAATGAGAGGAAGGTTATGTTTAGGTTTAGTACGTATTTAAAAAAATTATTTTTTTTAAATTTCTATTTTTAATATTAAATAAATTACATTTTTTTAATTTATTAATAGAACTCTATTAGTTTTGATTTTCTTTTAAATTATCATAAATATGAACAGTATATTTAAATAATTAATATTAAATTATTATCAAGTATTCACGTTAAACAAAGATTTATTCCTCCAATCTCACTATTGCATAAGATTTGATGTATTTTAATTCAAAATGAACTTCGAAAAGAAAAACTCGAGTTAAAATTGTCCCATTTTTATTATTAGAATCATATACAGTAAAATTTTACTTATCATTAAGAAAAGCGATGTTTACATACAAATCACACAATTCTTGTATATTTACATATCTAACACCTACGCCTACATATTTACATCCATAACACCCATTTTAATCACTTATAAAATATCCTAATTACAATTTTTTTAAAATGAAACATATATTTTCATATATATATATATATATATATATATATATATATATATATGTATGTATGTATGTATGTATATGTATGTATGTATGTATGTATGTATATATTTATGTATGTATGTATATATTTATGTATGTATATGTATGTATATTATGACATAAAATTATTATAAATGTAACCATCAAAATTTAAGTGAAAAATATGCGAATACATATGAATTGTGTGTGTGAATGTAAAATTTCCTAGAAACTTTGTGAGCTGTGCCCTCACTCGCTCGGAGGAAGAAAAATTGCCTACGGAAGACGTACGCAGCGATGTGTATATCCACCAATGGCAATTTGCCACGTAATTTCAAACTGGCCCAAAGCATTTAATAAGAGCGTTTTATCGCGCGTGACCCGACTACCCGACCCGAAAATGTAACCCCCTTATAGCGCATATGTACCCCTTCGATACCCTCCGCGGTCGGGACACAGAAAGGGTTTGTAAGCCGTTTGTAACCTAGCCATAAACTCAGCCATTTCAAGCATATGGGACCGAGGATATAACCCATATGTAACGCAACTGTAACCTCTCACGCGAGGTACCGCAGATATAATTCATATGTAACGTAAGCATCGGTACCGCGGATATAACCTCGGTGTAACACACGTATAAGCTTCCCCCCGCGGTACCGCAGATATAACCTCGGTGTAACGCACATATAACCTTTCCCCCACGGTACCGCGGATATAACCTAGTTGTAACTGCAATGTACCTCGTTACTCAGTCTCGTGGAAATAACCTTGATGTAACGCGGAGATACCCCTCTAATAGCCTCCGCGTTCGGGACAATAACGTGATTATAATCCGTTTGTCACTTAGCTGTAACCTCCTAGACTTAAGCACCTGAGCTCGTGAATATGGGTATTTAAGTAGCTAGGGTTTACAGTTTTATTGGCTATATTTTCCGATGTGATTGTATCGAACTACAGAGAAAGTTGAAGATGGACTACAGAGATAGAAACTCCCATGTTATGTATGAAGGGGAAATATAAGAGAATGGTTTTCCAGCCAACAGTGAAGAAGATGAGGTTAGGGTTGAGGTGTGTTTCGAAAACACTTTTTTTATTTTAATTTAAGAGTCATTGCATCAACTATTATAAAAATCTTCTTATTTATAGGATCAAGCTATGTTTTTAGAGGTTATAGTTTGTAGAGGTATTTTTGTAGAGGTGCGTGGTTTAAGGGTTTCATAAAAACAATCAAGTTAAATATCTTACATTAATTAGTTTGTAGAGGTATTTTTAGGATCTAACCATGTTTTAGGGTTTAAGGGTTTTATAAAAACAATCAAGTTAGTTTGTAGAGGTATTTTTAGGATCTAACCATATTTTAGGGTTTTAGGATTTTTATTGTTTTAGGTATGTTTGTAGAGGTATGTCTTTGGAGTTGGATGTTTATAGAAAGGTTTGGTTTTATCGTACTAGGGTTTCATGTAGGAAATTTGGGTTTGACCGTTTTATTAAAACTAAAGAATCCTTATAATGTAAGGAATATCCGAGGTTTTAGGATTTTTTTTTGAGTTGTTCATGAAGTTAAACATTTTATTCTCTTGTGTATAGTTTGATGAGAGTGGAGCTACATGTACCGATCAAACTACGAACATACTTCTTCAAACAATTGTCCATAATTAGAAATAATCTTACAAACTATATTGTGCTTATGCTCATCAGATCGGATTCAGCGTTTGTAAGGAGCATGCTACATACTGGCCTAACTCCAGGAATATTAAAACGAAGGACTTCGTATGTGTAAAAGCGAGTTTCAAGAAAAAGTTGAAGATCACAGATATTGTTAAATACAAAAGTTCATACACAAGAACTGGTTGTTCTGCAATGATTCGATGCGCAGCTGATGATGAAGGGAATTGGACTGTCAAAAATTCGTTGAATCTCATAACCACTCATTAAAAAATTCTGGTGATAAGCACCTTTTGTATTCCAACAGAAAGATAAGTGAAGTTAATGCAGATATGCTTGTCGGCATATTTTTAGGTTAGGTGTTTTATTTTGGAAAAAGGGGTCGCCTACAGAAGTTGTCGGTGAATTTTAGATTTTAAATTTAATTTAAATATGTATATATGGTTTAGAAAGTAGTATTTGATTTTGAAAATAATTTTAAGTTTAAAGGTTTTAAGATATGAAATCAAACCGATCTCACATCCCAAATAGTTTATATAAACGAGCACCGCACCACAAACCGTGTATCTATCCCGAAGAATTGGCACACTACTTGATGATGGGGCTCGATTAAATAAACTAGGAGATTTGTGACATCTGTTTGGTCTGCGAACCAATTTTATAAGCCGACAAGTTCTCCTGCTTAATATAAATGAATTAAGCAGGGTTTATATTACTCGGGTTCTTAAAGTTCCCTATAAGGGCAAGCCCCTATAGTTAATTACATCTTAAATGACGGGAATCATTTAAGAAAACTCTCGATAATGATCAGTGGTTTTGCTCTCAAGAATTTCAAAGTTTAAGGTTTTCAAATGATTGAATTTTCGGAAATTCAAAAGGGAATGACTCAAAATTTGGAACAATTTATTTTTGAGAATCCAAAGGAAGAGAAGTAGGAGAAGCTGAGGATCCAAGAAGAATCTTGGCAACTTCCCAAACTATCCTATTGTTTGGCTTAGATTCGAGAAATTCCTAATATTATCCGATATTTCAATCTTGCCAATTTTAGTGAATTAGGACTTATATTCGTATGACATAATCATACGAATAGCCTCGAAGATGTGAGGGTTTATGTAGTACCAAACGACTGCCTCGGAGTCCTAAGACCGGTTAGGGCTTAATTTACATAACATGATTATGCAAATGCCTAACGAAGAATTGAGGATTTATGTTGCACTAGGCAAACTACCTCGAAATCCTATGGCTTTGTTGTTTAAATGCTAGGACGGTTTCTTGAAGTAGACTCGGGTTTCGTCGATGACGATGGCCGTGCTGCCCACCATGCTCCGAGCTCCTTGTTGTTACAGGGGTTTAGTTTTAGAAGTCATAAATCAGGAGATGAGAAAAGTGTTTTGGTTTAGAGAAAATCTTAAAATCCAAGTGTGTTTTTTAATATTTTAATTAAAACAAATCTTAAGGTTGATTAAACAGAACCGATTAAGATTCCACGGTTCCGTCATCCCGGCACAGTTATTTTCATCGAATTCACTTAGTCCAGATGAATTTGCTAAACTCAACTGAATGAGTTCCACACCTTCATTTAGACCGTGGGAAATCCCATTAGCAACACGTGGGTTACATCATCCGAGGTATTCCCGATCATTCAACGAGACGTTTTAATTTAGTTGCATTTGTAGTTTTGTGTTTTGTTTGTGATTAAATTTTGAGTTGTTTTATATTTTGGAATGTTGTGGCGGTGATTTTTATCTTGTAATGACTTTTAATTTAGTTTTGGTTTCAGTTCAGGGACTATCCTAAAGGTTTTGGTTTTCATGCAACAATTGTTTATCATGCAAGAAAAGTACGATAAATTGCAATAAAGTAAATTGCAATAAAATAAAAGCGTACTCGGAGGGTCTTCCCGTCATCCCAAGCTGCACTTAAAACACATGTTAAGGCATTTAAATATTCCAACAAGTACCTAGGTAAAGCTAAGGGAAAGGTTTTGGTTGTCTACCAAAGTCCTAATCCTATAACTAGTCATCTCCTATGACGTCTAGGTTCTTATGTTTTGGTTTAAAGACGATTTTCTTCATCAAAGAATAATTAAATTCAATTGTTCTTATAAACATCCTATCATATTGAGGAAGTGCTTAAGACGAATCTTAAACATCTTTTCAATATCTCTAGGATTGTTTTAAGCCAAGAGAATTTAATTATACAAGTGAATTAATCATCCGGGAGTTTAAGTTTTGTTCTTTTTGCTCAGTGAACTAGGACATTTGAATATCCTATAACTGAGGTAACAATTCACTTGACACCACATTTAAAAATTATAATAATAAGAGCTTTAAAAAGGGCAAATCAAATTATTAAATACTTTGATGATTTAAACTTAATGATTTAATTTTAATTTTGATTTAATTATAGAAAATTAGTTTAAGTTTGGAATAGTGTTCAAGCTACTTTAGGTTTAATTCTTAATGATTTCATTTAGGTTTGTTATTAAATGATTTTAATTTAATTCAATTTAATTTAATTTTAATTTAATTTAATTTAATTTAATTTGATTTAATTTAACTTCGATTTGATTTTAATTTAATTCGATTTAATTTAATCTTTTTTTTAAATTCAATTTAATTTTATTTTTATTTATTTTAATTTCAATTTAATTTAATTTTAACTTAAATTTTAATTTAATTTAATTTAATTTCAATTTTGATTTAATTTTAATTTAATTTAATTTCAATTTAACTTAATTTAACTTAAATTTCAATTTTAATTTAATTTAATTTCAATTTTAATTTAATTCAGATTATTCTTTTAATTTTCTTTTTAAGTATTATTGAAGTGATTTATTTAGGGATTTATAAATTAAAAAATAAATATCTTCTTAAATAATATCCCTACTTTAATAATTTCAATTTTCCATTAATCTTCCAAATTTGATTAATTAATTAATTAAGGTTTACTTTAATTATTCTTAAAATGATTGGTGGGTTTCTACCCTTAACCATTTAAGTTTCAATCATCCAAAATCAGTTTAAATCAAATATTTTACCCTCCCTTTTTGATTAATCCTAAAATTTTAATTAAAGGTTGAAAATTTTAATTACCATTTTGCCCTCCAAGCTTAATAATTTTATAACTCACTAAATTAAACTCAAATGAAATTGAAATTTTTGTGTGACCTCACTTACATGTCAATTAAGATATTAGAGGAGAAAATGTGATTTTTCTGTATTTAATTTATTTATGTGATTATTTTTTTATGAAAAATAGGGATTTTCAAGGAAAATTCAATAACATGACCAAGGAAATGTTTCTATCTTTAAAAAAATTATGGGGTATTCCTAATGACCAGATGACCATTTGGACCAATTTTGGTGATTTTTTGAATTATATTGTATTTATTAGAATTATTTTGAGTTTTGGAGTATTAATTAATTTTAAAATAAAATTAAGTTAAAAAATGGATTTTATATTTTTTTTAAATCTCTCTGACCTCAAGGAGTTCAGAGAAACAAATTTTATATTTTTATGATTTTTCTTTGATTTATTAGAATTATTTTAGTGAAAAGGTTGGAAAATACATTTTTTAATATTAAAAATTACATTAAGCCTTTAAAATTCAATATCTTACCCTAGGGACTTAGAAAAATTATTTGGCTTGTTCCTAAATGATTAGGAGTCAAAATGTGACACTTTGGTGATTTTTAATATTTTTTATGATTATTATTATTTTTTTATTATTAAAAATATTAAAATAATGATAAAAATCAACTTTTTTTAGAAAATTACAATTTTAATTTTCCTAAGTTCCTCTGATATCGGAGAAGCTCCAAAACCATTTTGTGAATTTTTGAAAAGTTTTTTGTGAATTATAAATTTTTAAAGTTTAATTTTACCTATTTTGCTTAAGAGGCTTAATCAACCCATTTGGTAGGGTTAATCAAGTCCAATCGGTTTCAAATTTTTATGTGGTGTTCTTCTATCCCTAGAGGACAGTGGAGAATTGTTTTTATGTTAATTTAATGAATGGTTAAACCTAATTAATTAAAGTTCAATTTTGGGTGTTTAGGCCAATTAGGGTTGTTCAAAGTGAATTAACTTAAAACTTATTTTTCCTAGGTCCCTCTGGTCACAAGTAGTATCACCAAATTTTCCTAGCATTTATTTCTCAACATGCTAATTACTGGAATTAAAATACTCAAAACAGTAACATGAACTTGAAAAATCAATAACTTCTCATAGGGATGGCCTCGGACCTTTGAAAATTCAGGGAATGTTCCCAAGTTCAGAGGCTTCAAAAGCCCTATAGTCTCATGCCATGATGAATTGCCTATGCAAATGGGGAATTAAAACAATGTAGAGAGTAAATAAATCATTAAAAATAAAATACTTAATGAAATTATTTAATTTCTTTTCCACATTATTCTCCTCTATTCATTGAGCAAGAGGGTATTTTCATTTCATTTTTAGCATTTTTATACACAAAGTTATGAATTTTTGAAGTTTTGGGAATTAAATTAGAAAATAGCCTATTTTCCTACTTATCCACGCGACGCTGCGTCAACCTTGGCAGCTCCGGAGGGGGTGCGTGTTGCGCTGTGATTGGGCGCCGCCATCTGAGTCAGCCGTCCCGGGACCCGCCTTTCACGCAACATGTTCTGGTCCGACACGATCCGAGCCGTCCATCCGATACACGCGCGATCCAACGGCTCCCAGTCATCTTCTACGACTGGTGCGAACCCGTGACCGTAGACCTTCTAACCCTTATTTCTCACTCGATTCTCAACGGATTTATGTGTTCTTATGCTCTATGGATTCGTCTTGAAGAGACGAACACATCCATATGGTAAACATGCACTGAAATTAACTCAAACTAAATGGAGAATCTCTCGTAAGCTCGGGAGGAAGAGTGAGTTCATACCTTTGCTCGGAGAAGTGAAGCTTCGATCTGAGGGTTGTGTCACGTTCGATTGGGTCCAAGCAAGCTCCAGATGAAGTCCCTTGGCCTGGTGAATTGTCTAGGTATGATTTCGACCAAGCCCGATCACAAAGCTTGGAGGCTGGAAGTAATGGCTGGCCTGGTGAGGGGGCTTTTGCTGGGAAACTTATCCTCTTGGTTTGGTGAAGGTGTAGAGTCAATCAATTTGAAGATTGACTCACTGTGGTGAAGTGTCCTGGTTTTGGGCTTGGATTTCAACTCTGAAATTGAGCTCACAGAGAGGAAATGGCAGGGGGATTTCAGTGGGGATCAAGTTCTCTATGTGTAGAGAGTGGTCTGGGATGATTTTGCCAGGTTTCAGTAAGGTTTAGTTCAGCACCTCTCTTGGCCGAGAGGAGGGGGTGTTTAAATAGGAGAGGTCGGAGGGCCTCCCGGGGGGTTTAATGGTTGGGATCGAGCTTGCTGCGGTGAGGAGAAGAACAGTACGCAATGGCCATTTGGAGTGGGGCGGCTCGGCAAGGTGGAATTCCAAAATTTGGCTCCTCCCGAGGTTTCGGCCATGGTGTTTTCCGGCGATCCGGGCGGCTGGCCTGCAGGCATGGGTCACCCTCGAGTTCGGGTGGGTCGGGGTCGAAGGTTTGTGCGAGCGATTGAGCTTTGCCATGTGTAAAGGGCTTGGATTAAAATGGCATGGGGGAGAGGCCATTTTGGCTTGATTTGGTCCAAGCCATGATTTTGGGTTAGGTTCACCTCCCCATGGCTGATTTGGGCTGAGAGAGGATCATTTGCATCTGCTAGAAAGGGGTGGTGAAGTCCCCATCTAAAGTGATGTGGCTAATCATGGTTTAGTGTGTAACATGGAAGGGGTTAAAAAGCTTAATGAAGGTTTAAGAAAGGGGGCCCTCCTCTTGCTACTTTGGGCATGGTCACATGTCAAACATCCCATGGCTTCATATGGCTTGTACATGGCTTGTCTTTGGCTCACCTATGGCTTGGCAAGAGCTTAGTCAATTTCATAAAAAAGGATTTTGTGAAATTTGACATTTTTATGGAAATTGTTATGATGCTTGATTTGGAATTGTTTAATTGACAAATTAGGACTTTAGGAATGATTTTAAATTGAATGTGTGATGAGGAAAAGTGTCATGTGGGCTTTAGATTGATTTGGGCTTTTGAATTTGGTGGAAATGGGCTTTTAGGAAGGTTTAAGGGAGTGGGCCTTTATGTTTAACAATGGGCTTTTAGATAAAAAATTTTGTAAAGGGCCATGCCAAATAAATGTTGGGTTTAGTTTAAGGATGTGTCTTGAATGATTTGAAGCAAATTTGAGGTGGTTTGGAATTGAATTGGGTTGAATTTGGGTTTATTTGGTAAATGGGCCATTGTAGGTCAAATTGGGCTAACTTGGGCCAATATTGGACTAGGGTTGAAGTTGATGTCAAATTAATGTTGGGAAATGTTTATGGGAGTGTTTCAAAGAGGTTTTAACTTTGGTTGGGTTTTGGTTTTGGGACTTGGGCTTATTTGGGTTAGGTTTGGGTTTAGGTCAAAATTGGGCATTTTGGTTTTGGGTTGAATTTGAGTGGGGTTTGGGTCCAAATTTTGGGAAAATTATGTTAGTGTTTTGTTTGTGGGGATGTTAGGGAAGTTTAGAAAAGGTTTGGGGTCATTTGGATTTGAATTGATTTGGTTTGGGCTAAGTTTGGGTCATGGGTCCAAATTGGGCTTTAAGGTCAAAAGTGAGATTGGATTCAAATGTTAATCAAATTGGACTTGGATTTGATCTAGATTGATATTGTGGATGTTAAATTGAAGTTTAGAATTGAATTAGACCAAAATTGGGGTCAATTGGGTAGATTTGGTTTGACATTGGGTTCACTTGGGTTAAGAATGAGCTAAATTGGAGGTTTTGGTAAAAGTGGGGTAAATTGACAAAATTGGCCCATGGTGTAGTTGGAAAAAATAAAATTGGGAATATTTGGGATTTTCTGGAATTTTCTGAATTTTTGGATTTTTTTTGGCTAAGAGGGGCATTTTGGGTATTTCGAGGGTATTGGGGGGTATTTTTGAAATTTTTGGTATTTTTGGCTATGGATGATCAATTTGATTGGTGAGGAAATGTTCAAGGTTAATTTTGGGGAATTTTGGGTGATTTGGAAATTTTGGAGGATTTGGGTAATTCTATGGGCTTTTGGTATGCTTGATAGGTGTAGGGTCCCCGGGGCCAAAAATTGAAATTTTGGAATAATGAAAATTGATCAAATATGAGTGGAATGGAATCACTTTGATTGAGCCATGAAGCCATGTTAAGCCTATATGAGCCATGGGAGGACTCATTTGAGGCATTCACTATGTTGTTTCTAACCCTCTTAACCAGGGGCTTAGGGGTTAAGGTCCATCCATATGAATTACCTACATGAATCAAGGAGTCAAGTTGGGTATGGGTGTGGTTTTAGGATTTGGATTGTGTTTGTGAAAGTGTAGAGTATGAGTGTAGTGAGTGTGTAAGTCAACCCTTACCAGACCAAGCCACCCAGAGTGGTCCTAAGGCCAAAGAGTCCTATAGGGAACTCATTCTTTAAACCTTCACATTTGATTTCAACCCTCTAGGTGATTAGGGGTCTATAATCAAGCTTGTGAGGCTTGCAGGGAGGCAAGAAGTGGTTCAAATTTATAAGGGATGGGTCCCAATTCTAGTCCTCTAAGATAGTCAAAGGAAAAGCCTAAGGCTAGATCCTAAACACTAAAGAGGGAAGAGAAGACCTCATAAAAAATGAGGTCAACAATGCATAGATCGATGACACAGTCAGGGATACGACCTAATGACGTGTTTAACTTTCTTGCAAAAGAAGTTTGGGGTGTAGAGAACCTGAAATTTATGAATTCAGATGCATTCAATTTCATTCAAAGAGAGAGGAGATGTTGAATTGAAATGGTGATGCAAATGTTTTATCGCAATTGTTCACAGAGAAACGTTCGATGATATCATGTTTGAGTGGGATTTTGAAGTTCATGAGAGTGATAGATTGATGAGTTTTTTTTGGAGTGACATAACATCCAGACTTGATTATGATTGCTATGGAGATGTTTTTATTTTTTTTACTAGTTATAGATTAAATAAATATAACTTATTTTGCTCTCCTATTATTGGTGTTAACCATAATTGGCAGAATGTTCTCTTTAGAGTGAGATTCTTGTCACAGGAGACAGTGGAATCATTTAAATGGCTTTTCAAAACTTTTATCTGTATCATGGGTGACAAATATCCAATAACAGTCTACATTGATCAGGATCAGGCAACGGATAAAGCCATAGCAGAGATTTATTGCAGTTGTTCACAGGGAGACGTTATGATGATATCTTTTTTTTAGTGGGATTTTGAAGTTGATGAGAGTTGTAGGTTGAGTTTTTTTTAGTGACGGGACATCCAGACTTGATTATGATTACTATGGAGATGTTATTATTTTTTATACTAGCTATAAATTAAGTAAATATAACTTATGTTGCTCTTCTATTGTTGGTGTTAATCATAATTGGCAGAATGTTCTCTTTGGAGTGAGATTCTTATCACAGGAGATGGTGGAATTGTTTAAATGACCTTTCAAAACTTTTATCCGTATCATGGGTGGCAAATATCCAAAACAATCTACATTGATCAGGATCAGACAATGGATAAAGTCATAGTAGTGATTTTGCTGAATACACGACATAGATTATGTCAGTGGCACATACATAAGAAATTGCTTATAAAGGTTCACTGCGGGGCGGTGAATAGGATAGTCAGTGATCTTTTTTATAAATGTATGAGGAAATGTGAGTCTGAAGAGGAGTTTGATGATACATGGGTGGCCATGATTGAGACAGGTAATCTACAAGAGAATGTGATGCACTAAAAATATATACGGTTTTTGCTATATAATTTTACGCATTTTTTGGTGATATTGCACTTTAAAGAAATGTATTTTTCATGATTTGTTGCAGGTATGATGATTTTAGGTGATTGGAGTGAAAAGATGAAAAAAGGAACGAATCGGAGCAAAAAGGAGAAAAAAGGAGCAAAATGATGAAAAAGATGTTCTGGCGCTGCCGTCGCCCAAATCCAGAGAGTCCAGAATTAATTGCACGATAGAGCGTCGCCGGCGCCCTATCTGGCTCCGCCGGTGCCCTAAGTCGATGGAGTTCAAATTTGAAGAGTGTTGGCGACTTTTTGAAAGGATGCCTATGGAAACTCTTGGAATTTCGTCCCTATCTTATAAGTAACTATTTTTTTCTTTTTGTTTCTCTTAGTGTCTTAGTGTGTTAGGGTTTAGGAGAAGTGAGTGTAGAGTGAGCATTTGAGGAGAATTCTTCTCCAATGAGGGAAGGAGAAGAGGTAAAGTGAGATATTGCTTCTTCCTTTCCATTCTAAAGAGATAATCAAGTGTTGTAAATAAGAGAGAAGAGGATTCAAAGTAACTTCAAGGGAATTGCATTGGGGAAGAGAAAGAGATAAGTTGTATTTTCTTTTGTGGTTTGTATGACTTTTCTTTTATATATAAACTCCATGTTTTATTGTATCTTCTCCATGAATTCTGAGTAGTCTCCCTTGTCTTTCTTCTTGCATAGAGATGTGATGATGGATTGATGTAGATTTGATGTGCTTTTAATTTAATGAAGAAATTGTGATGGTTTTTCATTTAAAAATTAATTTACTTTCGATTTGGCTAATTGAAATGTTAAAATATGTTGTTGAACATTAAGTTTGAATGGATTTAATGTCCTACAACAATAATGAAAGATCCATTCAATTTCTATGGATGAATTGCATAGTTCATGGGAATTGAGTGCAAATAAAAAGAGAAATGTGTTTTGATGGACTTCAATGTGGAGATTTTAGGGTGACAGGCTGAAATCCCCAAATTGGTTCTACGATTAGTAACTAATATCAAAGGTTAGCCTTCGGGTGAAGGGTGAGTGGGAGCTCCGAAGTGAGAGCCGGTATCCTCTCAGCCTAGCCTTAGAGTTAGTGACTAAACTTAGAATATGTCAATGTTCTTTTCTTGCTTAGAGGATGGGGTACTTTTTTAAGGGTAAAGAATCATCCATGCTCCTATTTGGCACAATAATATAGATAATTGTTCCATATCAATCCACACATCATATTCTCATTGCAAGAGGAAATATACTTTTCTCATATATCGAAAACCTTTCAAATACTTAGTTTAGTGTGTATGTTTGTTAATTCTGTTCTTAAAGTTGTTAGAAGTAATTGTAGTTAGTTAATAGTTACTATTTAGTTTTTCTTACTGTTTCCTGCGTAGTAGTAGTAAGTAGTAAGCTTTAATTTTAGTGCTTATTACATATTGTGTAACGCTTTCTTAAAACTTCAAAATTTCCCTGTGGATCAATATACAGGACTAAATTAGAGCCATGTATTACTTGATACGATACGTATACTTACGTTGAATGCTTGGACTTAACAAAATTATTATAAATCTATAAATCTGAGTTCATAAATTCTTGCAAAATATAAGTCCAACGCATCAAGTTTTTGTGTCGTTGACGGGGATTAAATCTTCTAGCAGTGGTATCAAATTCTTGCATTTTTAAGTATATATAAAGTCGAGCATCAAGTTTTTGGCGCCGTTGCCGGAGATTAAATCTTCTAGCAGTGGTATCAAATTCTTGCATTTTTAAGTATATATAAAGTCGAGCATCAAGTTTTAGGCGCCGTTGCCCGGGGAAAGTAACGGAGTTAAGAAAGTAAAAGTTAAGTAACGAAGTAATAAAGTATAAACGATATTCATTAATAATATAGTAAAAAAATATAAAATTAAAAAAATCTTTATTTTGTAGTGTGTAATTGTATGTTTGTTTGCCTTTATTAAAGCATTTGTGTTTGTATATGCGTAGTAGCGGGTCTATAGGTTTAGTGCCTTACGATTCGGAGTTATAGCATACTATCAAAAAAATTAGAAAAAACCAAAAACAAATTGAAAATCCTTGCAAAATGGCGAATATTCAAGATAATCAAAGAAATGAAATTGGAAATTTGCCAAGACCTTTAAGAGATTATGCTAACCCAACAGCAGATGAAATTCACATAACTATTCAAAATCCTGATGTTGTTGCTAATTCATTTGAACTTAAACCTGTAATTATCCAAATGGTACAAAACAATCAAGTTGGAGGAAGACCTAATGAGGATCCAAATTTACATCTCGCTAGTTTTTTAGAAGGTGTGCTACTTTTAGACATAATGGAGTATCTAGTGACGTTGTCAGACTTAGACTTTTTCCTTTTTCATTAAGAGATAAAGCTAAGGCGTGATTAAAGTCATTAGCACATGAATCTATTAGACCTTGGGGAGAGTTATCTCAAAAGTTTCTATCAAAATATTTCCCCCCATCAAAGACTGCTAAACTAAGAAATGATATTACTTCTTTTTGTCAATTTAAAGGAGAGTCAATATATGAAGCTTGGGAGAGATTTAAATATCTTCTTAGGAAGTGCCCACATCATGATTTACCAGATTGGTTAATAATTCAAACATTTTATAACGGATTAGTGGGATCATTGAGATCTATTATAGATGCTGCTACTGGTGGATTATTAATGTCAAAACCTTTTGATGAAGCATACACATTAATTGAAGAAATGACAACTAATAATTTTCAATGGCCCTCTGAATGGGTAAATCCTAAGAGTAGCTAGTGTTCATGATTCAGATATGATGACTATGGTAGTTTCTCAAATTGTAGCCCTTTCGAAGAAAATAGATCGATATGGAATGAATTATTCTCAACCACCTCAAGTGTTAGAGGAAAATTCATTTGGACAGATAACAAAATCTCAAACACCTTATGAGACCTTAAATGTTATTAATAGACCTAAGAATCCTTATTCAAATTATTATAATCCTGGTTGGAAGAACCACCCAAACTTCAATTGGAATAATAGTAATGCTAATATTAACTTGGAATATGAATTGAATTGGAAGAGATTAGAAATGCATCTTATCACAATGATAGGATCTATAAAGAGAAAAGGAAATAATGGCATGATCGGAAGATATTGAAAAAGAACTTGGAACATGCACAAAAAGTTTTATTATACAACATGAGATTGAAGTTATTTCCTGGAGAGCTCAAGTCTAGATGGTTAGGACCTTTTACAGTTGTAAAAGTTCATTCCTTTGGAGCTGTTGATATTAAAGATCCTGATACTGGAAAGATTTTAAAGGTTAATGGACATCGATTAAAGCCTTACTTTGATAGGTTTCAACCTGATTTCAATGAGGTTTTAATGCTGAGTCATCTCGATTAACTGAATGGTTTGTCGGGCTGACGACGTTAAACCAATCGCTTTATGGGAGGCAACCCATATGTATCTTTGTGTTGTGTTTGCTTGTTTGTTGTAGTTGTGCTTTTTAGATGGTTGTTTTGAATCCTAATTACTCCTAAATATTTTAAAAATTGATAAATGATGGATCAGATCGAGATATTGGAATATTTTGGACCAAACGAAGTTCGATGATAATTTTTGACCACTGGCGCCGCCGGCACCCTTTCACAGACCATGCACTGAACTTGCCTGTTTGAGTGCCGTCGGCGCCCTATCGAGCGCCGCCAGCACCCAAAATCTGTTTGACGGTTTTTAAGTTTCAAGATGCAAGTTTTGGCGGTTTTTGGCGGGATCTTTGTCCTTATAACTCCCTAAACTCCATTTTTTAATTCTTAACTCCAGAAAAACAAAAAACACCAATCCTAATTTGTATCCTATGGATTCCTATCCCATTGAAACCCCTCAATTTCGTGTTTTCAACCGAAGAAAGTTCACAAGTTTTGAAGCGCAACGTTTGTTCAACAAAGTGATGATGAAAAGAAGGATTATCAAGGAAAGAGGCTTCATAAATCGAGGTATGGATAATCCTTCTACTAGAATTGAAGAAATTATTAAAGAGAGACATTGGGAAGTGCTTTGCTACACTACCGCTACCGTTGTTGTTCCCGTCGTGAAAGAATTTTATGCAAATCTTCACGGGATCAACCAAGGGTTTGTATTTGTGCGTGGTAGATTTGTTCAATTCACTCCTACACGAATCAATGATCTCTTTATGATCGAGAACGTACCTATTTGTCATTATTTTAATTTCAATGCCACGAGGAATAATATGAATGATGTGTATCGATATCTGACGGATGAGAATGAAGAATGGGAAGTTAGAGAGAATGGATACATTAGTTTCCCATCTTCATCTCTCAATCCAGTATCGAAGCAGTGACACTACTTTATTTTGGTAAAGTTATTTCTGACATTGAAGATTAGCAAGGTAAACAAGGAAAGCGCCATTTTGAATTTTTGTATCCAAACTGGGAGGCCGGTTGACATTGGTAATATTATTGTGAAATCAGTACTTGGATTAATTGTGCATGGATCTAAATATAAGCTTGGACACCCGTCCACCATATTTTTGTTATGTCGTCAGTCACAGGTTCCTTATGAAAGTTAGGAAAATGTTCTTCTTCCATGGAGGCCTATTAATTCAACTAATCCCTACGACTACCAGACAGTTGGAGATGAAGATGACATGAATTTGCTTGCTGATCAACCAACACAAACTTCACAGCCGATTCAACCCTATTTTCCTGAAGGTTCCAGAATGATATTGAAGAGGATCAAACAATTAGAGAAAGAGGTACGGAACGTTATGAACGTAATCAAAAACATTTCTGATTTATTCGATCATATAGATTGGAGAATGAAAGAGCAATCTGATGAAGAAGAACACAGTGATTGCTGAAGAATCATCTAATGAATTTTCATATTATCCATTTTATAACTTGTTTGTGCATCAGCAATCAATTGGAGACATTAGAGGAGAGGATAGTTTTGAAACTGATGTGGAGTAATTGATGGATTCTACTATGTTTGTTATGTGTTTAGTTTGCTTTGCTTAGTTATGTTTGGTTTGTGTAGTATTTGCTTTGAGATTTGAACTTGGATTTGGATGTGTTTACTTTCATTGTGTGTTTAGATCTTAGTGCTTGCCTATCGTAGAGTACTTGATGCACTAAACATCTAAGAATAGTTGGTTTGAATGAACATATTTAGTGTCTATGATGTAACTTGGATTTTATTTATATAAGATTTTGGTGTATTGTTTGTGTGAAGAATTGTGTTAATTATTACTTATGGGATGATATAAAAGCCTATTGAAGTGTTAGACATTATTGTGGACGTCAAAACGATCGAAATTATGAAAAAATTTTCGGACCCAGAAAATATTTTGGACTGGCACCGTCGGCGCCCAAATCCAGAGAATTTGGCCAATTTATTTAAATAGAGCGCCGCTGGCGCCCGAACCCAGAAAAAGGCCTGAAACCCTCGATTTCGAGATTTTTTCCCTGGGACCCGCAAATTCTTCCATTTCCTTCGTCTTCCTCCTCTATTTTTGCAATTTTGAAGATCTTGGGCTTGCTAGCTCTCGGATTTAAGGAGATTTTAAGGCTTTTCGACACCGGATTTACACTTCTCTTGGTAAGAGCTTCACTTTAAGTTAAAAATTTTGGATTTTCACCATGGAAATCTCTCACATTGCTTATGGTGGAATTTTTGGAGTTTTAAAGAGATTTTGAGATTTCCATGATGAAACTTGCTCTTACTTATTTAGAATAGATTTTGGAGTTCTTACATTTTGAATTTGTGATTTATTGGAATTTTCTTGTAAATTTTAGAAATTCACATGGCTCCAAGGATGAGTAATGGGAAGAGGAAATTGGATTTTGATGAGGAGAGGTTCGCCAACATCAAAGCCCAATTTCACTATAACTCTTACCTTCACAATAAGAAGTGTATCCAGGATCGAGCTTTTGATAGTCCTGGAGGATATGTAGAACAATTAATTGTAGAGCGGAACTGGGAGCGATTTTGTTATTTCACTGCTAATGCTGTTATGAGAGTTATTAGAGAATTCTATTCGAATATACTCTGGACTGAGACTGAGTATGTGCTTGTTAGAGGAAAGATGGTTGAGTTTACTCCTTAGAATATCAATGCTTTCTATCGGACTCAGGAACCATTCATTTGTGAATACGAAAACTTTGACACTCGATGGGAGAATATGAGAGAAGTTATTGCTTTTCTGACTGACAGGCAAGGAGAATGGAAAGTAAGTCAAAAATAGTTGATAAATTTCCTTGCCTCCACATTGAATATTGCTTCAAAAGTTTGACATTATTTCATTTCTCCAAGACTATCACCATCTTATCACCACAGCGAAGTTACAAGAGATAGAACGATTCTGAACTATTGTATACAGACGATGAAAAAAATTGATATTGTAACTATTATTTACAAGAATATTCAGACGATTGCTAGAGGCAAGACCACTGGAGGATTAGGACATCATGCTTTAGTTCATGCCCTATGTGTTCAGTCTGGAGTGGAGCTCAGTAGTTCTGAAGAAGTGGCTATACCATTGAGACCTATTACAAAGAATATTATCCGTACGTATGATTCTCATGTAGGAGCCAGAGCTGAGCATAAGAGTACTGATATTCCTACTATGAGTTATGATGTTCCATCTACATTTGAGCCGCCTACCTTATCTGATATTATGGAGCAGTTGAGACTACAGAGTGCTAGTATGGATAGACTCCATGGTCGGATGGATGTATTTGAGGCGAGGAGTGATGTAAATGATGATTATCTGCAGAGGAGAGTTGAGTTTGATATTTCTTATTATGATGCTCAGGTCAGATTTATGAGGGGGGAGTCCGATGTGATATTTCCTTCTTGCCTCAGCTATACACCATATAGACCTGACCCTGCAGATGACCCTGCTGTTGATCCTGCTGATGGAGACTGATAGATTGTTTGTTTTTATTTCTGTTGTTCTTATTCTGTTGTGTTGTACTGATGTAATGTAGTGGATATTTACTTTTCATGTGATGTGTAACACTGTTGTTGTATTGTTGTGATGTAGTTATTTATTTTTCATGTTGTGTGTAACTTTGTTGGTGTATTTTTATGATGTACTGAAACATTTAAATTGTTAGCTGCACTGTGTAGTACTGTGATAGTTTGTTTCATGTTGTAGTGTTCTGTTGATGTTTAGATGTTTAATGTTAATTTCTCTTTACCCATGCAAATATTTAAAAAATTGTTATATCACTGCTACTAATTGTTTCATGTCTGCTAGTTGTAAATTTTAACTAATACCAGATAACTGTTAAAGATTTCAAGACCCCAGCACAGAGATGTTAGTTTTCTTCTACTCTGAACTGTTTCAAATTTACTAAAAAATTTAAGTTTTGGGGAGGGTAGGGAAATATTAACTTTTATTTGTTCTCAATTATTATATTTTTAAAAATTATTAGCATAACTTCTGGCAGTTGAACCTCATTATAAGATAACTAAAACTTTTCATTTCAATTGAATATTATGGAATGATAGGATGAAAATTTTTAGTGATAAAGGTTGATTTTATAGAAGTGAGATATTTGGTATGAAAGGATTTGATTATTGTTAACTATTTAAAGTAAAGAAAGCTGTATTTTTGAAATGTTAAAGGACTTAAAGTATTGTGTGTTAAGAAGAGATTGTAACTTTATGATGAATAATAAAGCTTATACTTAACTATAAAGTAATGATATGTTTCAAGTTTGAACTTTAGAAAGAGGATAGTGAAGTTCAAACTCATTAAATGCTATCCAGATATAGTAATCCTCATTTTAAAAAAATAGAAGAAAAAAAAGAAAAGAAGGATTGAAAAACAATCCCTAAAAGAAAAGAGAAAAAGAAAAAAGAAAAAGAAAAGAGAAAAATAAAAGAAAAGAAAGAGAAAGAAAAATGTTTATGAGGAGAATCTTGAGGAGATGTCTAATTAATAATTGGCTTCACTTGAATCACCTTAAAGGGAGAGCTTGATTTCATTTCTGAATTTATGTTTTAAGTATTGGCCTACATTCTAATGAAGTTTACATGAACTCCTTTCTCACATAATCTTTTGAGGCACTCTTAATGTGACAAATTATGGTTCATCTTGAAATAAATAGAAGACTATAAATCTTAGACTTGATTGCTGAATATTCTTATACCTTTAGTGTTGACCTGAGTTACTAAATTTATTTCTAAAAATCTAACCAATATATTCTTTTGCATGAAAAATTTTAGTGTCTTACAGTTGAAAATTACATTGCCTAGAGTTGTATTTTATGTAGTAAAAAGATTACTTGAGGACAAGTAATAGTTAAAGTTTGGGGGATTCTGATGCACTAAAAATATATACGTTTTTTGCTATATAATTTTACCTATTTTTGGTGATATTACACTTTAAAGAAAGGTATTTTTCATGATTTGTTGCAGGTGTGATGATTTTAGGTGTTTGGAGTCAAAAGAAGCAAAAAGGAACGAATCCGGAGCAAAAAGGAGCAAAAAGGAGCAAAATGGTGAAAAAGGTGCTCTGGGACCGACGGCGCCCAAATCCAGAGAGTCCAGAATTAATTGCACGGTGAAGTTCAAATTTGAAGAGTTTTGGCGACTTTTTGAAAAGATGCCTATGAAAACTCTTAGTATTTCGTCCCTATCTTATAAGTAACTGTTTTTGGATGAAAAGAAGAGAGTTTTGGTGGTTTGTCTTGCTTTCTTTTTGTTTCTCTTAGTGTCTTAGTGTGTTAAGGTTTAGGAGAAGTGAGTGTAGAGTGAGCATTTGAGGGGAATTCTTCTCTAAGGTGGGAAGGAGAAGAGGTAAAGTGAGAGATTGCTTCTTCCTTTCTATTCTAAAGAGATAATCAGGTGTTGTAAAGAAGAGAGAAGAGGATTCAAAGGAATTTCAAGGGAATTGCATTGGGGAAGAGAAAGAGATAAGTTATATTTTCCTTTGTGGTTTGTATAACTTTTCTTTTATATATAAAATCCATGTTTTATTGTATCTTCTTCATGAATTCTGAGTAGTCTCCCTTGTCTTTCTTCTTGCATAGAGATGTGATGATGGATTGATGTAGATTTGATGTGTTTTTAACGTAATGAAGAAATTGTGATGGTTTTTCATTTAGAACTTAATTTACTTTCGATTTGGCCAATTGAAATGTTAAAATATGTTGTTGAACATTAAGTTTGAAAGGATTTAATGTCCTACAACAATAATGAAAGATCCATTCAATTTATATGGATGAATTGCGTAGTTCATGGGAATTGAGTCCAAATAAATTGGGAAATGTGTTTTGATGGACTTCAACGTGGAGATTTCAGGGTGACAGACTGAAATCCCCAAATTGGCTTTAAGATTAGTTACTAATATCAAAGGTTAGCCTTCGGGTGAAGGGTGAGTGGGAGCTCCAAAGTTAGAGCCGGTATCCTCCCAGCCTAGCCTTAGAGTTAGTGACTAAACTTAGAATATGTCAATGTTCTTTTCTTGCTTAGAAGAGGGGTACTCTTTTAAGGGTAAAGAATCATTCATGCTCCTATTTGGCACAATAATATAGATAATTTTTCCATATCAATCCACACAACATATTCTCATTGCAAGAGGAAAGATACTTTTCTCATATATCGAAAACATTTCAAATACTTAGTTTAGTGTGTCTATTCGTTAATTCTGTTCTTAAAGTTGTTAGAAGTAATTGTAGTTAGTTAATAGTTACTGTTTAGTTGTTCTTACTGTTTCTTGCATAGTAGTAGTAAGTAGTAAACTTTAATTTTAGTGCTTATTACATATTGTGTAACACTTTCTTAAACTTTAAAATTTCCCTGTGGATCGATATCCAGGACTCCATTAGAGCCCTGTATTACTTGATACGATATGTATACTTGCGTTGAATGCTTGGACTTAACAAAATTATTATAAATCTATAAATCTGAGTTCACAAATTTTTACAAAATATAAGTCCGCCGCATCAAGTTTTTGTGTCGTTGTCGGGGATTAAATCTTTTAGCAGTGGTATCAAATTCTTGCATATATAAGTATATATAAATTCGAACATCAAGTTTTTGGCGCCGTTGTCGGGGATTAAATCTTCTAGCAGTGGTATCAAATTCTTGCATTTTTAAGTATATAGAAAGTCGAGCATTAGAATGCGTGGCAAGCTGTCATGTATATGATTAGGCATACGTAGTCTACAACTTTTAATATGGATGTATTCGGAATGAGAATTTTATCAAACCAGAGAAGTGAGTCAACCAATAACATTTATCATGGTGTCTTAAAGCCCATACGTTCTATTACATATTGTTTTTTGGGAACTGAGAATGTCATGAGGACATCATGAGAAGGATGAGGACGTCAGGTGTGATCAATCTATGCTTACTCTTATCGTGAGAAGCAGCCCAATTCTGGGGCAGACAGCTGTATTTTATTCGAGGAAGCTGTACGCAATGTTTGAAGAAGAGTTTATACACGGATCATACGGTCTTCAATTACATCCCTCCCTTAACAATGAAACAAAATTTTTCATTAACAATTTGGATGGTCAAAGGACAAACAGAGCTTGGGTTGTAAATTTCAACAATATGAGTTTAAATATTCAGTGCAGTACGTAGAAAGTTCGAAATGATGGGGATACTATGTGCACACTCATTACGAGTCCTTAACTTTCTTCATATTAAGAAGATGCCCAAAAATATATGCTATTTAGATGATCTACAAATGCAAAAAGAAATGTATATAACAATTACAGTTCCAACCATCTACAACAGTCATAAGCGTGCAATGCTAATAAAAATGACCTAATATTTCAAACACATATGCATAAATTTACATATCAAATTACCAATAAAGCAAAGGGGAATGCAGAAGCTGAACAACACATTACGAACTCCCTAAAGAAATTATCATTGGATATTGATGACACATTGCTTGGTAGATGTTTTAGGACAAGGAAACAGCCTCAAAAAAGAAAAACTGTGGATAATGAATTAAACATGAATGATCATGCCAAAATACTTCCTAAATGAATCTCCAATGCTATACTAAAAGGCTACTGGGAGAAGAGTAAAAGAGCAAAAGATTTATTTCATAAACTCCAATTCGTTTTCATATGTTTAATGAAAGGGTAACTTATTTAACCTATAAACACTTTTTACACAGGGAAGCAAAAGATGTTAACACCACCAAAGAACCATAATCATTTTTGAGTGACGATACACCCATATGCTCACTGCCTGCATTTCTAACACATGTTGAAATATATTCTCTCTATGACTCAAATGAAATTCTGATGCATACATAAATGTATACTGCTGATACATGGATATACACTGCATAATTTATTTGCTCCACAGAATAGGGAATCATACACCGCCATGATGATTCAATTCATGAGATAATAATGTCTCAACAGTCTTCCTTTTAAGATTTTGACCTATGAATGCTTTAATTTAATCTTTTATAAGATTTGTTAAAAAATCTTATGTTTTATGATATAGTGGTTAGTAATTATGTTGTTTTCTGGTATTATTGTTGTATATTTCTTTGTTCCACTTAATATCTTTGTATGTTATAGCTATTTAGTATGATTCAATCAACATTCAATCAACTCAGCAAAGATTTCGTTTGGATATGGGGATACAATGGTGGTGACATTATAAAAGTCACTTGTAATGTGTTATTGTTTTGATTCATTTGATCCTGCAAAAATGCCTGTAATAAAGAATGGTTGGCTGAGTTATGGGTTTTTCTGTAATTTGTAATTCATTATGGGTAGCTCATGAAGCACTTATTATAGATTTTTTTGTAAAGAAAATTTTCTAAAATCTGAGTTATGCGTGGTTTTGATTGGTTGTTTAATGTTTAATGTTTATGGGTGGTTTTATATTTAATGTTTATTGATTAGCTATTTAATGTTTATTGATTAGTGTTTATGTTTAATTTTCTAAAATCTGAGTTATGGGTGGTTATAATTTGATTGGTTGTTTTGATTCATCTAATGTTGCAGGTGGTTTTCTGTAAATTTCTATAATGGTTATTTGTTTAATGTTTATTTTTTAAAAGAAATGCTGCCACTTTTTTGAGTGAATGTTGTCGGATGGCTATGGAGAGAAAGTTGTTGTTGAAAAAATGAATTCTATGCAAATTATTGAAAAATTGAATTCTGTAATCTATGCACACTGTAACGTTAGTTATTGAAGCTAGAAATGTCTTGACTCAATCAAAATATGTAATTGTCATTGATTTCAAAGTTCACAAAGAATTTAGTGAACTATGTTTATTATAATTAAATAAATTTAACAACTTTATATTTTATCTTTATAAAATACATGCTAATACTATTTAAATACATTTTAAGTGATTACATTTTTTCAGGGAATACATAAATCATCAGTAATGCCATATTTTTGAATTACAGGATAACCATTACAGGATAACCAGCAGTAATGCCATATTACAGAATTATAGAATTACAGAATAACAGAAATCATTACAGAATTGAAGAATTTCAGAAATCAGAAATCATTACAGGATAACAGAAATCAGAAATTACATAATTACTGAAATAATCAGTAATGCCATATTACAGAATTATAGAAATCATCATTACATGATAATCATTACAAGATAACCATTACAGAATTATAGAATAACCATCTTACTTTACATAATAACCAATACAGAATAATCATTAGAGGATAACCTTTTTACTTTACAAGATAACCATTATCAAGAATTACAGGATAACCATCTTACTTTACAGGATAATAACATTAATTACAGAATTACAGAATCATAGTTATCCTGGCCTTCTGCATTACATTACAAGATAACCGTTATCCTGACCTTAGCCGAATACAAGATAAACATGTTGCAATAGTTTACTCAAAAATTGCCAATAAGACTGAAATATTTCAACAATTTACTCATACATTACCAAAAATCCCATTAAGATATAATACAACAAATGGTATAAAGTTTGCTATAATTTCACACTGAATCAATAATTTAAAATGATTGAGAAGGGGAGGCCCTAAGATAAAACAATCAGAAAGGAATGAAATCTGTGAGAATTCACCTCAAGACCATCTTTCCAGGCTTCATTTTTAGAATCTGCTAAAGGATAATTACTTGAAATAGGTTTAAAAAACTCCTCCCCCTTAACCAACACATTAACGAGCACATTTAACAAAATTCTTCCATCCTTATGATAGAAGCATTAACATGTGTACACATACAACGTAAAATAATGTAAATCTGAAAAGCAATGAATCATACAAAACATTCAAGTAATGAACAAGTAAATTATTTACAACAGTTATGTAAAAGTAATAAACAAGTAATGAACAAGTAATTATTTACAAGAAAAGTACAAATCCAAGCACTATGTACAAAACATACAAATTATTTACTAATGTTAAGTAATGAATCATTTCTTTACAACCTGTAATCACAACATACAAATTATATTCATGACAATGCGATTTTACAAATCTCATATCCTGTTTCCGCTCTGAATAAAGGCATAGATTTCTACCATCCCATTTTTTCTTTCCAATTAATTTTATTCTTTTGTACAACAGTTTCCATATATTTACAAACAAATACACAACAATCAATACTATTGCTCTAAGTTGGAATGTTTTTGGGCATTACAACTGGTCATGTACTCAGATCAGTTGTGAACGATTCCCCGACATCCTTTAGAAAATGTTCAATCTGCACATTTAAATTAATAAATGAATCAACAATTGAATAAGATAATAGATTAAGTATTTGACATGCTGCACAGTAGAGTAGAAAAATTAATTTTTCCACGTCCTTACAATGTCTTGTGTGATCCCCAAATGTATTTTATAAGGTAAGGAGTAAAGTAATCTCCACTTCTCTTCCTTCAAAAACCCAACTAGCAGCGTTCAGTGCTGATTATTGATTATCAGTAGGAGAAGTAACTCCACATTCTCAACAGTTTTCTTTGTAATGTGTTGAACATACCCTTTAACATCACCAATTTTGTATAGCTACATAAGGAGAAAATTGTCAAATAAAAAGTGGTAAAATTGGATGTATTTAGATAAACTGTAAAACAACATAATTTAATATTTTACCCAATGGCATTGAGATACATATAAGTACAATTTAAACAGTTCGGGGGCGTTGCTTCTCTTATTTTCCAGGGCCATAGCGAAGCAGTCGACTTGTTTATTTCCAAACCAACCATCCGTTAGTAATTCATCAATATAGCTTGGACTCAAAGACAACGATTCCTTACTAATAATTAAGTCACCATTGCATTTATAATGGTTACAACAAATGAATACAAATGTAATATATAAAATAAACATAAATTCATAAATGGTAAAACTTACATATCTTGGAATTTGCTACAACAAATATCAATTGTTTCCCGCATATAATATAGAAATTGTTGTCTAGCGGGAAAATCAAGTGCCGGTGCTGCTGGACAAACCTATCACATAAGCAACTAACAATATATAATGAGAATATTAAATTTTGGAATTTGAGGACTTGAACAAAAAAAATCTTACTCTATCAGGGTAGTGCTCATCAACATATATCCTGAAAACTTGCTCCTCATCTGATTCAGCCGCTTTTAGGAGATGTTGCGCTTCTTCAACAAGTTTTGCTTCTCCAGTAGGTATGGTAGGTGGAACAAAACTAATGTTGTTAGTTGCAACTTCTTGTGGAACTGTATCACACACCTCTTTGCCTGATGGTTGTTGCTGAACATCACATGATATCACCTTATTTGCAGCTTCAACCTGTCATTGAGTGTATGTTATTACATTTTTTTATCTGATTTTTAAAAATGACAATTCGTAGTTAGGAAAACAAAATGGTTAATATATAATGAGAATATTAAAGTTTGGAATTTGAGGACTTGAACAAAAAAAATCTTACACTATCAGGGTAGTGCTCATCAACATATATCCTGACAACTTGCTCCTCATCTGATTCAGCCGCTTTTAGGAGATGTTGCACTTCTTTAACAAGTTTTGCTTCTCCAGTAGGTATGGTAGGTGGAACAAAACTAATGTTGTCAGTTGCAATTTCTTGTGGAACTGTATCACACACCTCTTTGCCTGATGGTTGTTGCTGAACATCACATGATATCACCTTATTTGCAGCTTCAACATGTCATTGAGTGTATGTTATTACATTTTTTATCTAAATTTTAAAAATAACAATTCGTAGTTAGGAAAACAAAATGGTACTGCACTTTGTACCTCAGTCGCTTCCTGTGTTATTTTTATCTACTTCTTTTGCTCGAAGACCTTAAATGAGGTTATGGGATGTCTTTTTCTTCAGTTTGATCTAGCCTTAATCCTCTGAATTAGGTTTCCTTGTGGGGACTCTTTGACCTATTTCTGTGAATAATCGCCAACTTATTATTTTAGTCCGTTCTTTAAACCAGTTACTTCACCTTTTAACTCTGTTATTGTATTTTCTGAACTTGACAGACGAGTGTAAACTGATTCTTGAAAGTCCAAAAATAATTTATGATGATCTTGGATTAATACATGTATTTCTTCTAAACCAATATGTTGACTACTTCCTGGAATTGTGTTGGTTAATGAGCAATATAGTAAGGAATTATAGCAACAGCCTCAACCAGCGTTGGCGAATGTATTCTGGATTGAGCCTCCCGTTCCGGGAGAGGCTTCACAGGACTAGAGTGTTCTTCAAAAGAATGGCCAAGTAAATGATTTTCAGTGTCCTTTAATTGAAGGAAAAATTCATAAACTTATAAAGTGTTACATACAAATAGAGTGAGTCGATTAAAGTATCACGTGAAAATAATAAAACTTTCTGAGGATCAAGTAAAAAAATAACTCACATCAACAGGTCTGAGTCTCTTAAAGGATAATTGAATCTTCATAGTATTTCACCTCACTTTTGTCGGCCACCTTAGCATTTGTGGTCCAGCCTCATACATCGTTGGGAGGACCATTAATGTATGCTCATAAAACTAGATCTGGCCACAATAAGTAAAAAAGTTCATATGTAAGAATCACAACTATTGAATGTTAATTTTTCAATAATATTCGGGAAACAAACCGTTAGAAGAAAAATAAATCCAGTTAAGTATCCAGTGACTCATCCCTTCTTATATTCAATGCTTAAGTTGCTCTGTCAGAGATCGACAAACTGTATCGGGCCAATTATATAAGGAAAAACCTTTACATCCTCACAGATAGAAGTCATCTCTTTCGACACTCTAAAGTTGTCCGAGGGAAAAAGTAAATTGGACATAAAAAACTTAATTACTAATTGGAATAAATCATGTGAGGACTCCCCTGATGAAAAGTTCAGTAATGTGGTCTTTATTTCTCTTGCATCCATGCTACCAGGCGGAGCATTACTCCAGCATGCAGGTGTGCCCCTATTTCGCATTCCTATTAAAAATGCAACTTGGTTTGAATCAAACTTTAACTCTTTCCCTCCCAAGTTGAACGCCCTTCGATCAATGTCCCAATAATTTATTATGTTCATTGTCATGATATGATCCTGAGGGTACGGAGGGAGGTCAAAAAATTGAACCAAAATCTAAGCTTCTAATCCATTCCATGTGGCATCATCGATTGAAGGTTGGATCTTATCAAGTACTTTTCTCATGGTAGATGGACGACATCTGCAATTCATTGAATTTGCCTTAAACAACCTACAAGAAAACAATATGTTACTTTAATATCAAATACAAATCCAAATGATGACCAATACCCTGAACCCTATCAAACACAATACATTTTGATATACAAAACATGCAAAAAAGACCATAATAGTTGAAGCCAAGTAGAAAACTATAAATAAATATTATAAACTTAGTTTATTGCATGTATAGACTAAATAGAGTTTTAGTGAAAGAACATAGGAGACATCACTTTAGGATAATATGTGGATCAATCTCTTATAAGAGATTTAAGTTCAAAGAATTATGAATCTAAAAATATACAACCAAAGATTAAAAATGTCATAATATTTCCTTCACTTAAGATGTTTTTCCAATGGTCAAATTCAATTATTAGGTAAAAATATTTCCTTCACTTGGATGTTTTTCTATGGATAATGTTTCCAAGTATAATATTTTCCAAGGATAATATTTTTCAAAGATAAAATTTTTCAAGGATAATACTTCAATAATATTTCCAAGGATAATATTTCCTTCACTTGCATGTTTTTCCAAGAACTTAGAAGACATCATCTAAGGATATTTCCTTCACTTGGATTAAAAAAGCCATAATATTATCTTATAACAACATCTACAACATTAGGAAAAAAATGCAAAAATGCCATAAAAAGCAAACTTGAGCCAAAACCAACATAACCAAGAGAAGAACATTGCAACCAAGCTTCATTACGTAAAAAAACAAAACTTAAAAAATAACCTAGATAAGGTTTCGGGCTTCTTACAACCGCCCCTCGCCATTTTTCTTCGTGTCTACTGATTTCGGCTTATCACCGTCTTCAAACTCAGGAACATTGGTTTCTTCCAACCCGACGTTAGGAATCTCTGCAATCTCCTCTTCCATTTCAATCTCCGCACAAGCAATGCGAAAACCTAGTTCTTGAAGAAGACAAGGAGCATAACGACGTGCGAATCCCGATTTTTCGAAAATGGTTTTTACTGTGGGTTAAAACTAATTTACTTTTTTTACTAAGTTATAAGTATGTTACACAAATGTTATAAAAAGTTTGCAACACGGGTATTACGGGAGAACGCGACGACGAGGATTACACGAAGGTTACATCCAGGTTATTTCCGTGTTACCGCCGGTGCTCGGTTGCAAGTAAGTTACATCGGGGTTATTTTTGCGGTATCGTGGGTGGGTGATAGGTTACATCCTTATGTTACATATGGATTATATCCACTGTACCGCGGGTGGGAGGTTACAGCTGCATTAGATATGGCTTATATCCGCGGTACCCATATACTTAAAATGATATGGCGTTGGTTATGACTAGATTATAAATTGCTTACAAACCCTTTTGTGTGTAGAGTATCAAAAAGGTACATCTACTAAGATTACATTTTCGGACCGACCCTCGGATCACGCAGTACTCTTATTAAATGCGGCCGGACGTACCTCAGGCAATTTTTTCTCCGCTCGGAGCTTTCGAGTAATTTTCTCTGTTTGAACTCTGGCAGACATGCCGATCAGCTTCCATTCTACTCCTGCCATTTCCTTCTTCGATAAGCCGGGAGTTTCCTTACTCTACCCTACCCGAGTTTTCGGTCGGAAGCGATGTTTTGTTGCCGAGTATTGCTGGATGTGGCGACCCAGACTGTTTGCTAGCTTGGAGGTGAGCTCTTGCAGTCTCTTAGTGCTATTTGATTCTTGTTCGAGGCAGGCGTAGATATAGAGTTGGCTGGATCCAATGTCAATGCAGGTCATGCTTAGTTCATTTACTTCGAATAGAGTTTGACTGTGCCTAAAGTAGGTTCAATTTTATTTTTATTTTATTTTTTTTTAATTTGAGGATTAATTTGCAGTTCAAACTGTGAGTATACACTGATATACACGTTGATAAATATATATGGATGCATAGATGCATATATGCATAGTTCTATCGATAAATGCATTCATACTCGCTACATTTGTATTTAAATCTAATTTAGAGCTAGCAAAATCCTATTCTGATTAAACTTGTCTCGAGTATGATTCGAGTGGGGCTTGAATTTAGTGATCTTCCATTCATATTCATAGCCCTTATCCTGAATTTACTATCCTCTAGGATTGTAAGTAAACTAATGTACTTGATGAATAATTGAACTTACTCTATTAAAAGTTGTTTCAATTTAAAATTTGAAAAATTGGCTTGATTAATATGAGAATCATCATGCATGTAGCATCGTAAGAGAGAGACATAGAAGATATTGTGCACTCTATCTAGTCTTGTACGAAGAGCTAAATGATATGAAATTTCCCTAATTCTCTAGATTATATCAATATGATTAGTAAAACGATACTAAAGCTTTCTACTTTTCCCAAATCTTGTAAATCCACCCATTAGTAAAATCTTAAGGATGATATGATCTCTAATCTTAAATTCAATTTTTTTATGCTTATGGTCAAGGTATCTTCACTGATGTTCCCGTGTTGCACACAATCATTCTCAGATTTGATGAATATTCTCTGTAGCTTGATCAATTTTATGGTCTTTAATAGTTTTCTCTCACAAATCTCAAACTAAAACTCGAGAGATTTGCACTTCCTTTCATAAAGAATCTCATACAGTGCCACGCTAATGCTTGTTTGAAAGTCATTATAAAAAAAATCTATCAATAGAATATAATTTTCACAGCTATTTCGGAAGTTCAAAATGCAAACCCTCAATAGGTATTTTAATGTTTGAATGATATACTTCGACTAACCATTGTCTGCAGGTGAAATAATGAAGTTCAAAAGCTGAAGTTCAAAAGCTTTGTGTACTTTCTTCTATAACCTGAAATCAAATCTTCCATCTCGTTCAGACATAATGATGATTGTAGTCCCTAGCAATCTAATATTGTTATCCAAGTAGATTTTGGTTAACTGAGCAATTCTGTTTGATTGGTGGAAATAAGTAGTCCTGGGGAGCCTATGACCTTATATAGATTTAAGCAAGCCAACCACAAAAATTATTATAATCTAATAACTTCTAATTAAAAAAAATGAACAAATTATAACATGCTAGGTCTCTAATATTCTGCCTTAATCATCTAACAACTCAAACACTTAGTTCAAAATTGATAAGATTATTCCTCTTACTATCCCACTAGAAAAGCTTCATGAGATCTTGATATACTTTTGTAGTCATTGAAGGAATAAAGTATGAAGTATAGTGTGATTCATGAAATTATCTCATCGAAGTCCTTAATTTGGAACAAATAATTGATCTTTAAATCTCATAGTGCCTGTTTGATTAATATTTAACTTATATTCAAACTAATGTGAGCTTGCTCTCTATGCCACATTAATTCATTATCTACTGAATAATCTACAAGAAATCGATATTGTAGGCTGAATATAGATTTGATGTATGATTGAATATGTCGATGCACTTTCTCAATTTGAAATCACCTTTTTTCAGTGCTAAACGTAGCTCTGAGTGATTATCTAAGTTGCGTAAGTTGAGGATGTCTCACTCAAAGCATTTGCAACCATGTTAGCCTTCCTATGATGATATTGAATTTGTAAGATATAGTCCTTCACTAACTACTACCATTGACTTATTCTTAACACCTTCTAAATAAAGATATACTTTAAAATCATATTTTTATTAATCATCTTGTCTCCCTCTTGAAACTTCATTGTCTGTAGTTTCCAATTCATCTTTGTTTCTTCTTAGGACTGCAATCATTTCATATTTAATATCACTTCAGTGCTCCCTAAGTCCCTAGAGAAGAAAATTCTCCATCACTTGAAGTCCTTGCAACGTTAAAATCACTCCTTTATAAACTCCTCTGCTCATGTCCACTTGTCTCGTCCCCATCATGGCTTTAAAACTTTTTGTGTCAACTATCTCAGGCATCAATTTGCTTCACTACTTGAGTAGAGATGAAGTTGTGGGTGGCTCCATTATCTACCAACAACACTATGTAGTGCTGTCCAATCTGCCACATCCAAGTGAGGGTGTTCCTCCCCCTCCTCCATCACAATCTTTTTTTTTTTCTTTCTCTCTTGAATCCTCGTCACACTTTGTGAGAATCTATAATGTTTGATCATTGCAACAGTATCTTAGGAAAAACTTCTCATCACACTAAAAACATAGCATATTGTCTTCTTCTTAATATTGTCTCATGGAGCCTCGCTTTGGACTTTTACTTTTTGAGTTTTTTTGGCATCGTTGTGATTGTAGAATTTCGATATAGCGCTTCACTTGTGTTGCTCCTATTCGCCTGTTTCATTGCATTTTTACCTTCAACTAATGTCACTAATTCTATACTTTTCCCCAATCATCTTGGTCTGCTTGAATCTCTAACTTCAACCTTTTCATGAAGTTTCTTTCCAACACTTCTTCCTATATCCCTCTCAAACGACCAAATCACATCTAAATAATTCTCCCTATAATCCATGACAACCCCTTCCGGGACCAATGCAAAAAATTGCTAGTGTAAATCCCCTTTCACCATGGTTCTGACACGCTCCAACAATTTGTGCTTGAATTCTTCCCACATTTTGATTGGCCGATACCGTTCTCTTCTTTGATACCACACTAGATTCTTCTTTTCTAAACACTGGGGCGCTGTCATAAAATTTTCTTCCTCCATTAGCTCATTAACAACAAAGTATCTCTCCACACGATAAATCCACCCATAGTCCATAGGCATAATCTCCTGCAAAGATCAACATCTCCAGCTTACTCTTGCATGAGTATCCACCCAATTTCCTCGACCGAAGTTCATTTCATCCAAGAAGCGGAGGTTGGGTTCCCTCCCTTTCTCAACCCATGTTGATTTTCCTTCTTCCATAAGTTTGGCTCGCCCCTAAATCAAAACTCGCCCGTCCCCATAGGCTCACACATCAAAAGACACTAATGCGGTTGGATACAACCCTCCACCGGAGTCCCACCCACTGTGCTTTTCTCTTTCAAACCGAAATCCTTCTAATCGATCTTCTCCCTCCTCAAATCGCTTGCCGTGTCATTATGTTTACTGCCTCTCGTTCTAGTCATCCGAATGTCGCGCTATTCCTTCAAAGTGTTGTCGTTCTAGTCCGCTCCCCATTCCTCGCCTAATCTTGTGGCTTTAGATCCGCCTAAGGTAGCAACACTTATCTGATTTTACTCAAATCCTTCTGGTTGCTATCGCTTGCTTCCATTTCAGACGACGTTGCTCGATCTCATTGCAGGCGGCCGCGGGTTTGTGTTAAACTCTGTGATTTTCTTCATCATTTTCTTAGAGCCGTAAATCTCTCCTCAACTGCCCATCCATGGACGAGAAATGCTACTCCATTCTAGATTTGATTTGACTCATCTCTTATGCTAGTTTTTCCTCTAAAGTATTTACTTTTTTTTTATTGTCATTACTCTCAAAACTATTTTCAATCATGAAGGCGAAACTACTGTACGCGGCAATCCAGACGTTGGCTTCCCAACTAGCTTGAATTGTAGCTATTTCGTGAGGTTCGGTTCTTGTACGCCTTGATCCTGTTGTTGACTTCTCAACAGTCGCGACAATCGTGACTGTTGCGTGAGATTCAGTCACGAAGGAACGATGCAGTCCTGTCTTTTGCTTACCAACAATGACGACTATAGTGCGAGGTTTAGTCACGATGGAGCCGCATGATTCCTTTGTTGGCTTCCTAACACTTGAACTGTGATTGCATTGGGACGAGGGCACACCGCTATTTTGGCGTTGGCTTCCATCTAACTTGAATCGTGACTGTATCACAAGATTTCCCAGAATTGAATGCTATGATATCAATTTGATAGGAAAGAAGTGAACTTCCAGAATGATTAGGCAAAACAAATTATTTTATTTCACTACCATGAAATAACACAATTTGAATACATAAAGGATAAACACCTCCAATTCGAGAGGTACGCGATCTCTCCCAAACCCTCATCCTAATACCTACAATTCGAAAGATAGGTGATCTTTTACAAATCTTAACTATAAGATTCAAGACAACAATCACACTTGACATAACCCTAAACATATTTGTTCTATTTATACCCCACAACAATAGTTGAAAAAAGACTAAATTGCTCTTTTTAGCCTTACGCCTAACATAAGTCTTCAAACTATTTTGCCGGCCTCGACGTCAACTCATTGGAGCACAGTAGGCTTCGATTAAACACAATACTAGAAAAAATTTTAATGAACCTTTAATAATAGCCATTAACTAAGAAAACTTCAAATCTCTATGGCAATGTTTTGCCTCGATTAATTCATGTTGCCTTAACCTTGTCATGATCCACAAAAATTCCAACCCTGTTGATGATATGCGTAAGATATATCAAATTTTGATGTCAAAAATCACAAAGAATTTCACATTATCGTTTTTTTTTTCCTTAGAATATTTAGCCCTGCTATGAGATGTTATGCGTGCTCCTTTTGACTGTTAAAATAAATTAGAATATCGTCAATGAATATAATCACAAAATGATCAATATAGGATGTGGAGACTATTCATTAGGTTCATGAAACCTGTTGCCACATTAGTCGAAGCAGATGATATCATCACAACTCATAATAATCACACCAAGATTAAAAAATTGTCTTGAGAACATCTTCCTTTTTTTTTTCAACCAAGGATACCATAAAAAGATGGAGGAATATTGTAGTTTATCAAGTAGATCATCTGTACATGATAATGAATTTTTATGCTTTACAACCACCTTATTCAATTTCTTTTTTTTAATTAATGCATAATCTCTTGTTTTGGTCTTGCCTCTTTACGAACAGGACTGGTACTCCCCAAGGTGAAATAGTGGGCTGGTTAAAGCTTTTATCATGAAATTATTTCAAATGAATCTCGAGCTCTTGGAGTTCAACATTATTCTACGATATGAAAATTGGAGTAGTATTCAAAACTAGATTTATGGTGAACTAGATCTCATAAGATAACAAGCTAAACAAATCATCAGAAAATACATAAACAAACTCTTGAACACCATTACATTATCTTCGCTAGCACTGATTTATTAGCATTCACCATATGAACAATATAATTAACTCATTCATGGGAGACCATCTTACGGCCTTGAATTGCTGATTAGATAATATATAGGTCCTCTAATGCTATTAAAACTAAAAGAGACTATGCTAGATATATATAAATTCACTCTTCTCTTATGATAATTTATATTAGTGTAATAAATAGATAGTTAATTTATATCTAGTAGTATATCGAATTTAGCTATTAGAATACTTTTTAAGTCGATAAATGTAGTAGAAATATGCATATCTTTGATCACAATGTCATAGTTGTGAACACGTTGAGTAACAATCATAAATTTCCCCTTGAAATATTGCATTTGCATTGTTGTATTAAAAAGTAAAAGGTGTGCAAAACTGTGTTTTTAGGCATTTGCAAAGTGAGACCTATCTTCTAAAATAAGAGAAAAGTGGGCAAGTTGCTTATTTACTTCTTTCAAAACAACCCCTTTGGAGGGCTAAGTGGGTGGAAGAATGTGTTGCTCTATTTCTGTCTCTAGCTATGCGTTAGAAAGTAACATGCTTGAACTGTAAGAGGAATGCAATATTTGGGCTGACGGAGTTGTCAGACTCTTCCATGCATCTGCTCTTTGAACTAGTTAATGAAATTTATATTGCCTCCCTCTATGATGACACCCTTGCGCTTAGCCATCCATGATTCTAGGATGAGTTGGAGGGAAGTAGCATCTGAACCACTACTTGTGTGTTATCCCAAAGCTGAAGTTGTATCCCAATGGCCACCTCAAGAACTCTGGTTTCATTTCTGATGATGGCTCCCCGTTGCTTGCATGATAAGAGGGCAGGAGAGCTCCATCCATATTTTTGATTTTAATGGAGATAATGGATCTTTATTCTTTACTGCCACTTCATTAAGCTCACTGTTATTGATGCATAATCTCATGTTTTGGTCTTACTTCTTTACGAATAGGAGTGGTGCTCCCCAATGTAAAATAATGAGTTGGATAAATCTTTTATCAAGAATTATTGCAAATGAATCTTGATTGTAATTATGAAATTGATGCACTACATAACAATTTTGTCTGATAGGAATAACTATGATGTCCAAGGGTCAACCAATACCTTTGTCTGGTACTTAAAAATAGAATAATACATGTCATGGCAGGAGCTTCATCCTCTTGTGCGTTATAGTGAATACTTAGGTGAAATTGACTGTTTCGACTTCTGTGAAGCTCGAGGTTGCTGTGGCATATACTACATTATTTGTTGTTGTTGATATGCCATTGAAAGTTGCTGCTGTTGGTGGGACTGTAATGTATAAGTTTTGCTGATAAAACTAAGGTGTAAAAAATTGTTGCAGTTGCTACTAAGGTTAACAATTATACTATTTTGCTTATCCTTTTCTATTGCTTATGATTTTGGCTTTCATTTTTGGTTTGGTAATTATAATTGTTCTGCCGTGCTATTCTCTTGTCAGATATGACTGAACTTGATTCTTAAGAGGGCAATCTTTAACCTTATGCTCAACATTAGAATAATTGAAGCATTTGTTGGTAATTTTATTGTAGGTTCGTTTATATCATTTCTCAGAGTAAATGCGTTAAAATTTATTTTTTTGGATTTTTTGCGTCTATTGATTCTGATATTGTTTCTTTTGAGAACTCCTATTAGTATGTTCGGCCATATTCCTCTACTTTTCAGTATGTTTCTTTTCACAAAAATTTTTTCTATCTCCGCAAGTATAATTGGATTCACTAGCTCTTTGTATATCCTACAGCTGTGTTAGATAAATACTTTGAATTTCTTTTATCTTGCTGTAGAAGGAATTATAGATTTTCTGATTTTCATGCCGACTAATTGGAGGAATAAATGAGACGATTTTGCCGAACTAGATCTTATACTCTTGAACAATTTTGGTTTGTAGGTTCAGCTTTCTTAAAATCAATCATCGATTTGGCCTGGCCTGCTATTAAAAATTTCTCTTTTATGAATAACCTTTCAAAATCTGCTCAAGTAACATCAAGTCAGGTCCGTAAGTGTTGAGTGACTATCCCATCAATCTTTGATACCTTCACGTAGTTGAAATGTTGCTATGTTCACATTACGCTTCTCAGGGCATTTTATGATTCGAAGTCATTTTCCCATATCATAAAGCCACCAGTGTGATTCAATTGCGCCATATTAGCTGTCACAATTGGAGACTTATGTTAGTTGAGATATTAGCGCATTTCTTATGGTTTGATTAGCTTTGGTTCCGACAGTGGCATCTCATATATGTTTTGCTTCTTATTATGCAGGTTTAGTTGCTTGCAGTGCCGGTTTATCTGGTTTTTGGATAGACTTAATTACTTGGGTGACTTGAGCTGTGATGTTCATTTGTAATGTTTTTCTAATGCTTTGTGTCATCATCTCCAAGTGAGTATCCATATTGGGAGTTAGTTTTCCAGTAGTTCCGATAGGTTGAGTACGATCAACACAATGGCAACTTGAAGACAACTTGAAGAGCGGGGGCTTCTAGAGACATTTATAATTTCTGTAGTAACTCTTGAGACTTCTATCATATGAGTGGCGGTAACAACTCTTCTCTTTGGCATTATTCTATATGAATGAAATTACACAAAATCAAAATAAATTAATTAACCAAATACTCATATAAATAATATAATAAGGCAATAATAATTATTAGGAATAGTCTAAAATAACATATCCCACTGTGAACTCCTACAAAAATAAGGAATATTAAAAGCAAAATGTGGCTAAGATGTTATTCCTTCACGCCCCAGGTTTGGAAGGTTGTGCACCTTGACTCCATGAGGTGTGTGAAAAATTATAAATTGTTATGTGCTCACAAAAAGAAAAATTAATATAAAAGCAAAATAAATAATGAAATTATAAGAAAAAAATAGTAATACTATTTTTATTTAATAACTAGGGTTCAATTACTAATAGAATCAATGAGATGAAACACAATGCAAATAAGAAGGAATCGAAATTAGAAGTGGATTGATAAAAGTATCCAAACTCAAAAGAAGTATGAATAAACTATTATTTAAACTTAACATACCAAATAAGCTTAATGCTGAAAAATCAGCTCCTGTGACAATGCTGCACCAAAGACACTGGTAGAACCGTTAACACTGTTCTGTGATGATGGTTTTACAAACCAACATTTTCTTACTGAACATATCCTTAAGGTTTTTTGATTGAGCGAAGAGAAAAGGAGATAATCTAGATATGAATATGTTGAAAGAAGATTGAATACAGAAGTTCTTAAATCCTCACCCAAGTGGAGAGTTCACTTGCTTCACCATGTATTTTACAGTGCTTGGGTTTCTTGAAGCTTCGACCATGGGAGAATGGAAGAAAGGATATCCTTGTGGGGCAACACAATTGTGTCGTAATTTGATTAAATTTTGGGCATCCTAGTCTCTTGTTATGGAAACAATATATAAATTCATAAAAAATGGTTGCACGATAGAATTTGACTAATTTATCCTTCAAAGTAGGGAGAGGTGGCTAGCCTTGCTTGGATAAGTGTAAGTTTGCCTCCTTGTCTTTAATTTGGTGACTCTTAGCCTTCGTTTTCTTCACGAGTTCACTTGAGTTTTCTTAAATCCAGTTTATAGTGTTATTTGGCCATGTGTTTGGACTAGTCTGACGTAGATGTTAGCCCCCAATATTCATATTTGAGTAGAGTAGCCAACTTTTAGTTTGGCCATCCCTAATTGAGAGCTTCTCATATTGCTCGAGCTGTGAAAAGTGTGGCAATAACTTGTTTTTGCAGATTTGGACTGGGCGGAGGTAGCAACTTCTTGTGGTCATGTTCGACGGCTGCAACTGCTTTTTGATGGCATTAGAAGGTCTAGGGAGCCCCCGTCTTACCTTCTGCTGTGTGTGGTCTCAATCAATCTACTTTGTTGCGGAAGGTATCAGTGAGGCGAAGATATGTGATGGCAAGAGGCGCTTGATAATAGGGCATGTATATTTGAACACGAGGTAAAAGGTGATTAGCCTCAGCTGTGTTCGTGATGTCCATTTGAGATCCTTAGTAAATTATGTTCTTTCGTGCTGCAAGATTTGATTTATGTGTTGTGCTGTGAGAATTTGATAGTTATGGACGTTTGGTTTGACCAAACTATCCTTGTAAGTTAAGTTTCTGCAATTTAGAATGCTTTTTTGTGGTAAACGTTATTTTTTTCCTTGTTAAAAAGCTCCTACTTGCAATGTAGGTAGACCGTGCATTTAGAAGAAAATGCTCACCTATATTGGACGCGGAATTGTTGTCTAATGCTAATCCTTTGGCATCAAATGAGTGGAGGGCAGTTCCAGATATTTGGAAATCAGCAGCAGAAAAATACGGGCATCGGAAAGCTTTGGTGGATCACTACCATGATCCTCCCACAGAGCGAACTTACAAGCAGGTAAGGAGACTGCTTCCTTTTTCTACATTACATTAGAAATTTTTCTGATTGATTAATTCCGTCTTGCATTTCATGCGCACACTTCGTAAGTTATAAATTCAGAAAAGTGATAAAATGGTCCTCCAACTATTCGAAAGGGGCCATTTTAGTCCATGACTAATTAGTCCCAAACTGCTAGATAAAAAAAAAGTTGAAATAGTCCCATCGTTAAAACAAAAAAAATGAAATTGGGTTTCATGGCGTTAAAAATAGGGGTATTTTTAGAATTATGTTTTTTAGGGTGTCATGGGCCAAAATCCAAGAATATAAGTATTAGATATGTATCAAATAATTATTATTATTTTAACATAATCAGCACGATGAGATTTGTTTAAATGTGAATATTTAAAAAATATTAAATAATTAAGAACATTAACGATTGGTACCTCCCGTCTTCAATGAATATTAATGTAATTTTATTTATATTTTTTATAATTATAGCAACTTTTGAGTGAAAATATACTACTGATGAAATTAAAGACGCTTTTATTTCATATTAGTGCTAGCTATTTATTTATAAATATGCAATAATTTGTATGTCCGAATGAATGTACAATGAGTTGTGTCTTAGGTTTCATTCAATATAATACAAATAAATTATTTTAAATAACAATGATCTTGAGTTTAAGAAATGCGTCTTTAAGAAATTTTAATAAATTTGAAGAGTTTGAACCCATACTTTACTCCAACTACAAAAATGAGAAAATTTTAAAAAATTAAATATATTAAAAAAAAATATAACTTCAATGAACCATCACCACCAAACGAACCATTACAAGATCTATGTGATTTTTCAGATTTAAAGAATATATATATATATATATATTTGGGGAAAGAGCAACGGTAGCTCCTTACGTGTTAATATAAAAATATAGTACAAAAATGTGAGGGCCGGTGTGTACCCCATTTAAAAAGACCAAAAAAAAAAAAAAAAAAGTTCAACTACACCCCTAGGAGTTCCACCTTCCGCATTACAACGCACCTAAAAAAAAAAACTAAAATGACAAGTAAAACAAAACAGAGAGTCTATAAAACAAAAGTGAAATAAAGAAAAGAGACGGCAAAAGATTCAGCATAAGTGTAGCACCCTGAAAACCGATTCAACATCACAAGAGGAGTCCACAATCCAGCAAATGCAGCGCCCAAGTATAAAATCTCCACGACAGAAGAGCCAAAACCCAACAAGCAGTAACCCATAAATAACAGAGAAAGAGTAAACGTAAAACAGTTAGAACCTGATATAAGGAGTATCCAACATGTCATCTGATTAGCGATACAGAAGTTGTGTAGGGGAGTAGTTCCAACCAAAGGAGCGTCATTAGCAGTTTTTGCCAGCCAATCCGCAGAGGAGTTACTCTCCCTATAAATGAAGCCCACCTGAACCTGCATATCATGCATAGCAATAACATTCCAAATTCTTCTAAATAAGTAAGTGAGATCCCAAGGAATGGGGGAGGTTTTGGACAGCATGTTATATAAAAGGTTAGAGTCAGTTTCAATAAAAAGCCGAAGATAACGAAAAGAAACTGCAGTAGTTAAGGCAAAGAATAAAGCCCAAGTTTCAACCATTAAAGGGTATTTAGCAGCTATGGGTGAAGAGAAAAAACAGAGGAGACTACCAAGGTGGTTTCTGAAGACACCACCAGTGCCAGCTTGATACTGAGTCCAACTACCATCAAAGTTTACTTTGACCCAACCTAAGGGAGCAGTGCCAATTAACCAAAACGAGCAACCTACGCCCAGGTTAGGGTGGAGGCGAAGAGAATAACCGAGTAGCTCTATTGAAATGGGCAAGAATGTAAGACAAAATAATAGGAGTAACATTTGCAGCCTCAAATTTAAAATTGTTTCTGGCAGTCCAAAGAAACCAAAAAACAACAAGGGGGAAAGAAAGTAACTTGTCCACAAAAGTATTGAACTGCCTCCAACATCTAAAATAAGCTCTAATTGAATGTATTTCACCCCACACCAAACCAAAATGAGAACCTATCTGCTGCCAAACATTCTTAGCAAAAGCACAATGAAAAAATAGATGATTGCAATTCTCCTCAGCTTGTCTACATATGGGGCAGATAGAGGCCAACCTTAAGCCTTTAAGTTTAAGAATATCATCCAAAGGGAGAAGGGAGAAGAAAAGTCTCCAAAGGAAAAAGGAGATAGAAGGAGTAATTGCAGGTTGCCAAATTAAATGACCCCAACACCAACTAGAAAAAGGATGTAACTGCTTGTAAAGCATTTTACTAGGAGAAACTGTAAGTGACTTTTTCCACATAGGCAAATCCTTTTGAATATGTAGAGGAATTAGGCTAATCTGCATTGCATAATCTTCCCCAATAATTTCTTTCAGCTTAGGGACATTCCAAGCTCCATCCAAGAGAAAATCAGTAAGAAGAAGAGAGTCGTAAATTTGTTGATGCTGGAGATTCTTAAGGCTAGCTGCACCCCAATCCTCCTTCCAAAAGGAGACCTTCCCCTCCTCTATATCCCAAAAAATGAAGTTTCCAGCAATCTCTCGAGCTTTAAGCAAAGCCTTCCATAATTTAAAATCCCCAACTTTCCAGTTTACAAGGGAAGCATGTGTATGAAGACAATATTTACGATGCATGAAATTAGCCCACAAAGAGTTGCCCAAACGAAATCTATGCCATAACTTGTACATATTAGCCTCAACTACATGATAAAGAGCTTTAAAGCCCAGTCCCTCATAGTACTTTGGCTTACATAACTTTTGCCAAGTAAGCCAATGTTTTTTGGCTCCCCCATTCTCCCAAAGAAATGCATTAAAATTTTTTTCCAAAAGGTTCAAAGCAGATTTCTTGGCATTAAAGACCTGAAGTGCATAAAGAGGTATACTTTGAAGTACACTAGTAAGCAGGGTGATCCTGCCACCATTAGAAAGGTAGGAATTTCTCCAATCATTAATCTTGGATCTGATTTTATTAACTACCTCATCCATTTGGGTTTGTTTACAACGACCTCTTGAAAGGTTAACACCCAAATACTTAAGAGGTAAATGAGAATGTATATAACCCGTATATGTAGTTACCCAAGTGGAGATGTCAGGTTTTACATACTTCCCAAAAAATAATTGACATTTAGCTCTATTGAAAGTGAGACCAGAGGCACTTTGAAAATTGTCTAACACTTTCAGAATAGCCTTAACCGCAGTCTTAGAGGCATTAGTGAAAATGATAGCATCATCTGCATAGGCAAGATGAGACACCAAAAAATTTGCTCTGTGTGTGTAAAGAGTGTGTCGATGCTGACATTGATAAGAATGTAAGAGTCTAGAAAGATAATCAAAAGCAAGTATGAAAACAGTTGGGGAAAGAGGGTCCCCTTACTTAATGCCACGAAGAGCATTGAAAAACCCATAAGAGGTGCTATTAATCAATACACTATAGCAGTTACAATGTAACCATCTTTTAATTAAAGAGCAAAAACTAGCAGAAAAATCTCGAGCAGTAAATATATGCATAATAAAATCCCAACTGATAGTATCAAAAGCTTTTTTGATATCAAGTTTGATAACTAGATTAACTCCCCTGCACTTTCTGTCCAAATCTTCAATTAATTATTGTGCCAACAGTATATTATCTGTAATCTCCCTCCCTTTTATAAAAGCAGATTGCTGAGGAGAAATGAGGAAAGAGATATGTGGCTGCAATCTAGAGACAAGTATTTTAATAATAATTTTAGTAATGACAGTTGTAAGAGAAATAGGCCTAAAGTTGTGCCAATGAGACTTGTCTCTGTTTTTAGGCATAAGCACAATTAAAGCATCAGTAAAATACTTACAAGGGTCCTCCCCTAGAAATAAACTCTGAATAGCAGATATAACCTCAACCTTAATGATGTTTCAACAATGAATATAAAAAGCTGAAGAGAAACCATCCGGGCTAGGTGCCTTATTAGTACTGATATCTTTAAGAGCTAGAAAGATCTCATCCCCTGTGGGCACATAGAGAGATTTAAAGAAGCTACACACAGAATATCATCAGCAAAAAGACTTGCATCAACAGGGGACACTTGCACAGTATCAGTATAGAGCTTAGTAAAATACTCAACAGCATTGGCACCTATTAGGGTTGAATCAGTGAAAGTCACTCCCTCGTAGTTGATAATTTTAAGTATAGTATTGGAGTTAATCCTATTCTTTATAGTAGCATGAAAATATGTGGTGTTTCTGTCACCACTCAAAAAATGTAAATCGTGAGCTTTCTGGCGCAGGAAACCTTCCTCCAGACAAATGTCAGCAAGAAATATATATATATATATATATATATATATATATATATATATATACACACACACACACACTACTACTACTACTACTACTACTAAACAAAACATTATGAACAAATACGTGTTAATTATGTTTAAATAATTATAATTATTTGATACATATCTAACATTTATATTATTGGATTTTGGCCCATGAAATCTTTCAAAACATAATTCCAAAAATTCCCCTATTTTTAACACTCCAAAACCCAATTTTAGATATATTTTTTTTAATGGTGGGACTTTTTCCACCCTTTTTTCAACAGTATATGAATAATTTAGCACTTTTTAAAAGCCAGGGATTAAAATGGCCTCCTTCAAACAGTTGAAGGACTATTTTGACACTTTTCTCGTTCTAAATTTTACAACTCCGTAAACTTGTCTAACATGGTGATCACATTTGTTTTTGTAGATATAGTTGGCTTAGTTTATGATTTTGGCACAAACATCTATTGGGTCACAACTAAGAAAGATTTCAGGCTCTTATTAAATTGGCAAAAATACATCAAATTAAGTTAGATTTACAGAGATATCATACAATTCTTATGTGTTTACATATTTAACACCTAATTTTAATAGTTACTTACGTAACCCTCAAATCCTTAGCATCACATCAAAATACTGATGATTATTTTTGTAACATAGTATTATGTTTGAGATTAACATGAATTCAACAAAACATGAAAATCAGAGAAACTAAATCCAACACTCCATTAAAAATTCAAAATTTTCTCCGATCCGTCGCTTCTTTGAAGTAAATCCGGATTTACTAATTCCGACTATTTTGTGGATGATAGCCGGAGTTACCCGAATCATATTAGGAAAAACAAATATTATTACTGGAAGCAAATAGACAGTTACAATCAAACACACTTGAAAGGAAAAATACAACAGACATGACACACAAACTCACGCTAGGGCAGATCCCCGGTGAAGGTGGTGACGGTTAGAGGGCCTTGTGTGGTAGCAGTAGATAGGGAAGGGGTTTCCTGGACGTGGATGAGGAGCAACAACGATTATGGGTGGTTGAAATGGCAGGGCAGCAAGGGGCTGCAACCCAAACGATAACAATTGGCTGTTTGGGGTGGTTGGACAACATGAAAATAATAAGGGAGAGGCATTGTAGTAATGACAACAAGCTGAAATTAGGGAAAAAAACTAATCGGGTGGCAGGAACAGTAGATAAGAAATGATACAACCCTCGAAGGGGGGAGTTGTTGATGGCCGTCCCGATACAAAACACATAAAAAGTTACTTCTAAACCTTAATGCAACACATTTATAAGAAATGATTAAAAAGAAATGAGGGATAATATGAAAGAAAAACTAAGGAAAATAGGATTTTTATGGTCTGTCTCCTGCGATAGCTATTCTCGCGGCATTGTAACGACTACAATATTGCAAGAATTTTCGGTGGTAAGCTCCCACATCAATCTCTCAGATTTGGGGGAGCTTTGATCTTATCCATCGAAGCTTCTATTTCCTCATCATATGTCATCAGGTCGGACACGTTGAAGATGGCAGAAACATGATAATCTTCCGGTAAGTCATTCCTGTTGGCATAAACATTCTAAAGCATATTTTGATATACTAGGTATCCATTCTATTTTGACACAATTATAAATGCAACTATATGTGGATGGGTATCTGATCCATGAAAAAAATACCTATTTTTATGCCTTGATTTTTATCAAATTCTTAAGGATATTATGCTTTAATGAAAGGTATTTTTGTATTTTGGATGTAGGTGATGTAAAAATGTTCAAGAAAGAAAAAAAGATGAAACATGAGCAAAAAGGAGCAAAAATGAAGTCAAAATGCAAAATTGTCAAAATAATTGACCTGGCGCCTAGGCGTCAGAATCCGGCTCCTAAGCGCCAGTTCGATACAGAATTCTGTATGATTTTTGACGACTTTTGGACGGTTATTTTGACGGTGTTAGCGGTTATTGGATCATCTAGAAGATTGACAGTTATTCCTGGATTATAGGACATGTGATACATTGTATTTGGACGCTTGGAAACGGTTAGGATCGCGAAGAGGTGCGATCTAAAGTGAAGAGGTGCGAAGAATTGGACGCGGAGTCCGGCGCCTAAGCGCCAGATTCCGGCGCCTAGGCGCCAGACACACCTTCTAGAAGATTCATTGAACCTGGACACATTTTGAAGAGATGCCTCAAGGCAACCCTTGAAACTTATAAATAGAAGACTACTCCTTCAGAGAAAAACACCCAAAATTAGAGAGACACCCAACCTAGTCCCCTAGCCCCATAGTCCATTTAGAGAGAGAAATTAAAGAAATATTTTAAGGGCCATATTTATAGTTTCTTTTATTAATTAGCGAGTTTATTTAGAGTTTGTATTGAGAGTATTTGAAGAGTCGGTGCTTTTGAAGTCTATTTACTTTGGAGTTAGAAGGATTCAGAGGTTCAATTGGAGAAACACTTGAGATAAATATTTGTATTTTGATTCAAAGTTTTATTTATATGTTTTATTGTTTAAATTCAATGTTTCTGAGTTTTGAGACCTAGAAGGAGATGGATTCTTAACTAGTAGATATCATATGAATCCTTGGGTAGGCGAAGTCCTTGTGCGGGTTATTCAAGGTGAAGTGCAAATAAATAGGTAATAATTAATGGGCGTAGAATGGATAAGTTTTTAGAGTGACAGGCTAAATTCTTGTAATTTGGTTTATAGAGAAGGAAATGGTCACTAGTAGGTCGAATATAGCACGCTTAGACATCTAGTAGTGTGGCCTAGATTAACCCATTTTACTAACAATACATCCAGTACTCGATCTATAGATTAGCTGATGTTCTTTATACTTATCGAGCGAAGGTAAAGAATATGAATGCTTCCATTTGACACAATACTATAAATTTATATTCTCACGAATATTACATTATCTAAAAAGGTCTTGGATTAATTGAAAGGAAGAAAGTTGTTTACTTATTTTTATTTACATCGATCATTACTTTTTCTTGTTTTATTTACGCATCTAGTAAATTAAATATCAACTTTTTAACTTTAAAAGAAATACATAAAAATAAAATCAAAATATTTAAAAGAAAAATCTATAATCCTCCCAGTGGAATCGATGCTTGAGTCTTTATTTAAAGACACTATATTACTTCGATACGATACGTATACTTGCGTAGTACTTCTCAGTGTGTAAAATATTTTCAATAAAATTATATTTATATACACTAGCCGCTATTATTATTTAAGTCAAAATATTGGCTATAACATATTTTTGATAGCATAAATTACTGCATTGTTTGGCGATTGCAAACTAAGTTGCGGATCGAGTTTCAGTATCCTCACGAAACAAGGCTCGAGCCATTGAATATGTAATTAGCTTCTTCCAGTCTTCGTACTTGATCGAGTGTATCTAATAAACACGTATGTGAGGAAGAATCAACTTTGGGGTGAAATCTATGATAGGGTAGGCCACACTGAAGAATAACCACCCAAGAGAGGCCTCTTCTCCTTTTTTGCTGAAAGGACCAGTATCTCATGGGAGAATTTTCTTCCCTATAAAGCTCTAAAGATAATCTTCAAAGCTGTGGTTCATCCCTCTGATTTGGACATTTGATGGGGGTACACTGCTAAATAAAATCCAATATCTGAATAGCTCCATATAATCTTCCATACGTGGTACAAAATGGCCTCATTCCTGACATGATAGAACTCCCTCAGTAGGGGCAACTCAGGAAGGAGTCTATAGATTTGAAAAGTTTGAATTTGTCTTATAGGAGATTGCCATGTCTCTGGTGTAGGTTCCTCGATCTCAAGACTATCTTGGACAATCATTATTAATTTGGTTGGAGCCTCTTTCATAGGCTCAGCTGGAACTATATGTATCTTTTCTTTATCAGCTGGAAGCCAGGCCCTCCATTTGTCTTATTATTTTCTTCAGTGTATGCTGTGTTATTACACCTTTCTTCGACAACTCCCTGTTCAATGAAATATATCATCCCCCAATTGTGCAATATGCTTCAATATGTTTAAATCCGTAGCAGTTGCAACACTTCATGGCTGGGATGAATTCGGGAATGCAGATTTGTGCCCTTTGTTCTTCACTCTGAACTTGTGTCTCCTCAGGTAGGGTCAGTTTGGATATTCTCTTGGGTATACTCTTATTGTAAGATCCTGAGTTTGAACCATGCCTGTAAGATGTAGTCTCTCTGCCTTTAAAGCTTGGGTCTGAATATCTGATCTGTAGTGAGCCGGTATGAACTGGCATTGTATCTCCCTTCTTATCTTGGACCAGGTAGTGATTTTATCTTTTGCTTCCCACTGGCTTAAGTACTTACTAAAATAACACTCTTTTTTAGCTTGCTGGAAGTGAGTTCATTATTCTGTCCGGTGGGATGTCTGGGTACTCAAAAGACATATTCCAAGGTCCAAAGCCACTTGACGAATTGATCCGGATCAATATGACCATTGAAATATTGCAAATAGACGTTTACTTCAAAATTTCGACTTCTCAGATATTTCAGGTCATATCTTCGACGTAGAGGTTTTTCATCCCTAGAATCCACATGATGGAAGAGGTTCATTCCATTCCTGTGATCTAATAAGTCACCGTTGTGGCTACGGGTGGCCCATTCGGCTTGCCTTCTCTCGAAGGTGGCGAGCCTCTGTTGTAGTTGTTGGATTTCCCAATGCACATACTCCCTAAAAATCCCCTGGGGCACCTCTTTGTGAATTCTCATATACAATATCGTCTCTTTTTCCCTCTTTGGCGACATGGCTAGGTTTTCTGTATGGGTAGGTAAAATGTGGTGTGTAGGGCGAGAAAAAATATATGTGGCGATAGTGGCTGGTATTGGTGGATACTAGAAACCCTAAGAGATGACTAGGATTTGTCTAGCTCTGATACCAAATGATATTCGAGTTAATCCAAATCATATTAGGAAAAATAAATATTATTACTGGAAGCAAATAAACTGTTACAATCAAACACACTTGAAGGGGAAAATACAACACAGTCGACACACCAACTCACTTTAGGACAGATCCTGTGGGAAGGTGGTGACTGTTAGAGGATGAGGTAGCGACAAAATTGGGAAGGGATTTCTAGGCTGTGGATGAGGAGCGACAACAATTATGGGTGGCTGGAATATCAGGGCTGGCAACAACCCAAACAACTACAATTGGCTGCTTGGAGGGTGGTTGGATAGCAGGAAAACAACAAGGGTGGAGGCGTTGCAATAATGACAACATGCTGGAATGAGGGGGAAACAACTGGTCGGGTGGCTGGAACAATAAAAAACTACCCGGACGACTATTTATGGGCGGTGACAACGAGCAGGAATGACGACGATAGCGGTGATGAAGGCATGTGATTGCAGGATAACCAAAGGCGTCTAGGGCTGCGACAGTGGGAATGATGGCTGGACAACAAGGAACTGTAAGAAGACAAAAATGTGACTGCTGTCGTGGCATCTGTAATGAGGAAGAAGACGTAGCGAGGCGAGAGGGATATGGGAAGGGGTATGCAAGATAATTATCACCTGGAAACAAAGATACAGTCAAAGCACCACTTGAAACCTTAGGATACAAACCTCGAGGGAAGAAGTGATGGCGACGACAGTTCCGATACAAATAAAAAAACAGACATCCAAATCCTAATACAACATATATAATAGGAAATGACTAAATATGAATGAATGATATTAGGAAAGAAAGCATAAGAAAAAAAATGAGATTATTTAGGTCCATCTCTCGTGATAGCTATTCCAACAGTACTGTAGCTAGTACTGCCAGAATTTTGGGTGGTAAGCTCCCATATCAGTGGATTTAACGGGTTTTGATTAGGAAGAAAATCACATGCGTGGATTTATGCCGAACACGTCAAACTGAACCAATTACTATTCTAGATTTACAACATTTGGATTTTATAAATTTGTATTTATCGGATTTGCTAAATCCCATTTAACATAAATCTTATCTGCTACAAAACATCCCCCATAAAAAGGTTAATCAAGTTGAAACTCATAATTGCTCGTGCTTGGCATCACCTTACCTACTTTCTCTCTATTCATTCACTAATGATTCCCAAAACTCAAGAAGATTGTTTATGCTTCTTGGCCAAAGTAGACCGGACAGACTTTCTCATTTTTCATCGCTACTTCCGTTTCGCACGAAATCCAAGCGATGCTTGTTTGCCTCTAGCCCAAAACCTTCTCAAGCCTCCCTTTCCCTTGCGATCGCGTTCTTTGTGGTCTAGTCACGACTAGGGCTAACAGAGAAAGCAACAACATGATTGCGGCGTGTGAAGACCTCCAAAATTCCAATGTTTCTCCTTCCGTCGCGCTCCAACTTGCTTGTTCTGAACAACCTCGCCTGATCTCCCAAATCCCAGCCACCATCTCTCTGCCACTCGAGAATCAACTACTCTGTCTCCGACCAGAAATTTTTTGCTGCTCGTCTTCTTTTATGACACCAAACCTCTTCGTTTTGCATGCTAGAGGTCCATCTTCCACCCTTTTCTATCTCGCTTGACTTACTTCCTCTATTGACCAAAACCATTGCAATATACTCATTGAGAATGCAACAATGGGATAGCATCATACAAAGGCTTCCGAAACTCCTTCCTATGTTCTATCACACTACACCTCACAACAAAATGGATGCCCTTGGCCCGACTTTCTGATTATTGATCACATTCTTCTATATTAACATTCCTCTACTTCACATATAGTAGATGTCCAACGCCAAGCCTCCTATTTCTCCACTTACACGAATTAAGAACCTTCTATCCCTCAAATAACAACCCAATTGTTCAATTTCAGTCAACAGGGAACACATCAACCCATAACCGTGAATTGTTTTGCAAAATATGTTGTTGCGCTTTGCATCATCCCATTGTTGTTCGTCTTGCCTTGGCGTCAACAACACCATCGACATTGTGCTCAAAAGATATTGGTGGTAATCGAATGCCCAAACACCTCTCATAGACTTGTGGGTTTGAAGACTCCTCTACGATCACAACATCCCATGACACTGACCAACACAGCTTATTGACAGTTTGGTAGGCCTGACAATTCCGATTCAACCCCTTAAGTGGGGACGACACCGGGAGATTGTCGAAATTTGGGTTATTTGGACGTACAAATAACTTAAAATTTTGGGTTATTTTGATCTAATATAATAATTCAAAAATTGGATTTTGTAGACTTGCAAAATAGTTCTCAAAAGTTGAACCTTTTGAACCGACAAAATGAATATTGACTATTTTGACTTGCAAATGATTTAAAATATGAAATATTTTGACTTACAAATTGGCTTAAATATGGAATATTTGAACTTACATGACAACTTAAATAAAATATCTAGATTACGTTCCATTTTTAAATATTAATGTCTTTTCACAATCGAATTCGTAAATCAATTACGCAAGCGGACAAAAGACGATAAAGCATACAAATAAAAATTTTGCATGCAATATAAAATCATGGTATTTGTGCAAACATTTATAATTTTGAATAGTTTTTGGATATATATATTCCAATGATATTTTCTAAATCAAATATCGCCACCAGATTTACAACATATGTGCAAATGAACAAAAGATAGTATTTGAAAAATTAAAGTGAACATATGTATGCGTCAATATTTTCATTCAAATAAAAAAATTTCTTCTATATTTTATTTTTAAAGCAATTATTTTTTCAATTCATGCTTTGAAATCGTACATTTTCCTTGAGACATGGAAAATTATCTAAAATAACAAGATATATGAAATTAAAGGCCTGCACGTGCTCCAGCTGAAGTGCTAAATATTTTAACTAATAATCTAAGAATGCTGCTTTGGCTAGCTCAAAATTAAATATAATTCACCCGTATGCGCTTCAACCAATATATAAAAATGCTCATATACTAACTTAAAATCATATTTAAAACACTTGCACGTGTTCCACCAATTTGACTAATGTCTAAACTTAAATGATTCGAAAATGTTGTGCGGGTGCAAATGGATTTTCATTCAAATTGCTCACAATTTTGAAAAGTGTGCAAATTTTCTGGTTAAAAAGTACATATTTATCTTAATGTTATAACATCTATATTTTGAAATCAAATTAAGACAATTAAATTATGTAAGCTCTCAATCGAATCATTTGTCTATAGGACAGGGTTGGAAGTCCAATTCAATTAGTCCGATCCCCTTCATAAAGATTGAAGTTGACGAGTCTAATTATTTCAATAATATCTAAATCATAAATATAAGAATTTGCAACTCCAAATTACCTACGATCCTTCTCCTCATAAGGATTGTAGTTGACGGGACCAATATTTTAAAGATATTCAAATGTCAAATTTCAAATAAATTTCAAGCATATGTGACGTGGGAGCTAGGGTCCCATGGAAAGGGTGATGTGTGAGCATTCGTAGAATCGTAGGAGCGGGCATTCTGCAATCATGTTTGCATGTTTTTCGTGATTGTTCTCGATCATGTGTTTCCCGAGATTTCGATCACATGTTTTTACAACCAAATTGAGCTTTCGAGTAGAAACTATGGATTCCCACGATTGCGGGAAGTCTGTCTGTTATGCCTGAAATGTCATCCCTTTACCTCTATTCAGCCAAATTTTTTCTATTTTAATTTCTTTTCTATTTTAATATTTCTAATTAGTTTTTTCTTTTTGATGTGGGAATTATTTATATTTTGTTATTTTCTGTATTTTTAGACTTATGGTTATTGTTATGATTTTGGGAGATGTCCTTCTCTGTTTTATGTTCTTCAGTGTGCCATATCATTTCTTTTTGCAAATGGTGTGTCTGTATCTTGCTTAGGAATATGTAGTGGATCTTCTTTAACCTCAGTATCGCTCCATTTCGTAGTTCAACTGTTGATTTTTGCTAGGGGAGCCGTCGATTGACGCCGAGTCTACTGTCCCCATCTGATTTCGTTATTTATCTACTGTCAAATACCGTCGACCTCACATATTATCCTTCATTTGATATTTTACAATTATCTTATTAAATCCATTTTCCAAACTACTTCTAGGAGCAGTGGAACGATATCATATGGTATTAGAGACAACCAAACATTTAGTTGGAATAATAAGGCGCCTTGCCGCCAAGTAGAAATCCTCAATGAGGTGCTTAGGAAATTGTCATGGAACACATGCAGCGGGAAAGCATTCGATTGCAACAAAGGCTCATTGAGTTTGAAATAAGCAGCATGGGGAAGTCACCCACAACAACTTTGAACACCCGGATGAAGGAGATAAACAAAATCCTTTTTGCCAAGAAGCTTCAAGTGACGAAGAATCAGTTTCATGATGATTTGGCTAAAATATCAGAGAAGCAAGGATTTTGGGGTGAAGATCTTATCTGATTTTGAAAGTCGTATGGTTCTGAACAAGTTTATTCAATGACTCTAGAGAGTGCAATGAGTTTTTGAGTATAAGATATTTTACCCGACAAAAGGGTCAAATAATCGCTGATCAGATATGGAAGAATGCTTCTTTATGGTGGGAGGATCTGATGCATCTTTTACAGCGGGAAAGGAAAAGTAAAATTACTTTCTTGTTTAAGATGAAATAAGAGATGCAGTGTAATCACTTTCTGACACATTACAACAAGGCATGTTCTTGAGGCTTCATCACTTATAAGAGCAAGATCTCTCACTAGAAGAGTACACTATTGAGTTTGAGCAGCTTATTTTGAAGTGTGGGCTAGTAGAGCCCGAGGAGAACACCCTAGCTTGATGTCAGGGAGTACTGTAACCATTTATTGACAACATTGGTACAATTACAACCCTATTTGATATTAATAGGATTTTCATACCCTGGATTCAAAAGTGGAGAAATAGCAACATCACCAGGCGATCACAACACCTTATATATAGAGCTCAACCTCAGGATCATGCATAAGAGTACTCATAGTGGAGCATCCAAACCAACCCCACCTGAAGAGAAACCAATCTAGAGTGGAGAAAAAAGGAGCCCATCAACATCAACACCACCTGATCTATCCTAGCCCAGAAGTTTTTGAAGTGCCACGATTTCGAGCATGGAGTAGTTGAAGAAATAGACAATGATGTAGGAGAAGATGAAAAATGTTAAAGAGGAGTCTCAACGCCGATTGACGAGGACGAGACACTGGTAATTCTAGCCAAACACATGACCTACTGAATTAACATTAATTGTTCTAGATGGTAGCAACTCCGAAAAGCTAATACCAAAAAACAAGGCATCCACTATTGAGGGAGTTGCTGGAGATCCTGACTGAGTGTGTACCTTATAAGTGCCTTACTTGGTAGACCATGGCTTCATGAACACAAAATGGTTCCTTCTTCATTGCATCAATGCATAAAATATCTACGAAAAGGACAAGAATGTCGTATTGTAGGAGATTTGCAACCGTTTTCGATCCATGAAATCGGTATACATGAAGATGCAGCATACTACAGGATTCGGCATATCATAAATGTAATTCTTAAAAAATTTTGCCCAACTAACTCGTTTATGGGATGCAACCATTCGAGTATGAAAACTTGCAAAAACATGTTACACACTTGATGAATAGATGGTTCGTGAGAGTATTTGACTAGATGTAGTTCCAGCTCTAGTTGTGCTAAAAGTGGATGACTACTTAGTCTATCAGGCCAGTCTTTGGAATCATGAGTGTGTTTTAGAGTTGCCTGGAATGAGCATGGTTATAGATTTTGGGTAGAGTTGCCTTAGTCACAATAAGACAATGACTTTATCATGATTATGATAGATCAATTCTATAAGCTTCCTATGATGAAGGCAAAGCTCATACCTGGGGAGAATGATGGGGGCTAGGACTCGTTGAACTGCGGGATGAATGATGCAGGAATGTATACGAATTACTAGAGCAGGCCTTCCATGTTCATGTTCTTGATCACATGATTTCCACAATCTCGATCACCTGATTCAGTGACCCAGTTGAACGCTGATCGGGAAAGGTGGATTCTAGGGATTGCGGGAAGTTTGTTACGCCCAAAATGCCGCCACTTTTTCTATTTTCAGCCGATTTCTTTACTTACTAACTTTTTTCATATTTTGCTATTTCTAATTAGTTTTTTTGTCTATGAAGGAACTATTTATATTTTTTTATTTTATATATATATACAAACTTTTGGTTATTGTTATTATGTCAAGAGACATCATTCTCTATTTTATACTCTTCAGAGTGTTTTATCATTTCCTTTTGCTAGTGGTGTGTCTGTATCTTGCTTTGGAACGGTCGGTGGATCCACCTTGACCTCTTTATCGTGTCGTTTTTGCAGTTCAACCATTGATTTCAACCTAGATAGGTCGTCGAATATCGCAAAATTTGCTGTTTCTAGTTGATTTTGTTCCTTATCTTCTTCCAATTACTCTTTTCCACGCATATTATCCTTTATTTGCTATTCCACAACCACCTCTCAGTTAAATCCGCTTTTGAAACACCTTCTAAAATCCCTAAATGTCCAAGTCTCCGATGATCTAGTTGATAGAAAATTTCAGTTGGGGTGGTCTATTTTCAAAGTTAAAATTTAAAATTTATTTGAACAAATTCAAACAATATATATATATATATATATATATATATATATATATATATATATATATATATATATACTCGAAAATCCCAAGGAAGGAGAAAGAATAGGCGATCTCCTCCTTAGTCTTTATTATTTGCATATTTGCATGTTTTATTTCTTGATGTCTTATGTATCCTATTCACTTTAAGCTATTCTTATATTTTGTAACTTAGGGGTAGGACTTCACTGTCGAGTCCTCTCTAAAAACTTTATGTTGTATCTTCCCTATTTCAATGAAATTGCATGTAGCCTTTCCTTTAAATATATATATATATATATATATATATATATATATATATATATATATATATATATATATATATATATATGGACATTGTTGAATCTTGAACACGATCCTTCACAAGAAATAAGATGTGAAGTCAGCAAAGTTTATAAATCAAGCAATCAAATCATCGATAATGACTGTGTTGACTGAAAATCTTAACTGTAGAGGTCAACTTTTAAATTAATTTTCATATTATGTTTTCAAAATAACAAATTAAAATACTAAAATTAAAATTGATCACCTAATGATTGTAAACAAACAAATCAAAATGTTCAATTTAAAATATCAACTTAAAAGTTTAAAGCAAACTGCGCCCTGTTGATCTCACTTTTGTTGAGGTTTAGTTTTCCTCCTAGGATTTAGGGTTCTAGCTTTAGGAGCTTCCCCGACGATCTTAGATTTCTAGCAGTGGACCCACATCGTTTTAGAGCGTTTGAAGCCACCTCGTCACTCTTTTGGAATCCCGGACGAAATTCCGTACCTCTAGCTCATAGCAGGTTGGAATTGACGTTAGGAGTCCAAATTGAGTTCCTATAGAGTCCATCGGACGCTAAGGCGCCGCGTCATGCCGTTCTTGCACCGCTGCGCACAAATTCCTCGAGCCGCGGCGCTCGACGCTTTCAACCACCTCGCAAAGGATCGAGGCGAAGTCCGAATGCGGGAACGAGCGACATCGAAGTCGAATTTTTAACGAGACCGACTTGACGTACTTTCGACTCGGCCGGTGAAGAGGTTCTCCGAATGACCTCGGATCGCGAAACGGACTGCGCCATTGCGTCCGGGACGTCGAATTTGCTAGGAAAAGACGTATAACTTGTTATGTTTTCGAGCGCGAGTCCGCGACACGAAATTCGGCGTAATTTAATAAAATAAGTTTTATTTTATTTTAAAATCCTTTTAAAACCCTAAATCCTATTTCCTCACTCACGCCTCACGCACGAGGCCTCGCCTCTCCCTCTCGATCACGAACCTGGCGTCGTTTTACTCGGCCGAGCCTCTCCCTGTCTTGCTCTCCTCGCGCGGTTTCGACCCAGGTCCCCACTGTCCTCGCCACTTCCCCTGGCTCTGCCCGTGATAGTGCTTTCGGCATTCCTTGCCGCCACTCTCGCCCCCTGTCGCCACTCTTTTCTGCGACATTTGTCGCCACTTCTCCCGCCTCCTTCTACTCTAGCCGACTCCCCCCAGGTAAGTGTGCGTGGCTTCTTCTTCTTTGGGCTGGCTATATAAGCCTCTCTTAAGGAGAGGGTTAGGGTTGGCTGATTTTTCTCTTTGAGGGTGTGCTGCCATTTCTCTTCTTTTGCCTTTCTTTTCCTGTGTGTGTGTGTGTGCTGGAGAAAAGGCTTGGCTCTAGCTAAGAAGAAGAAAGGAGGGTTGCACATTTTGCCCTGTTGGTTTTGCTCGAGATGTGAGCTGCTCGACATTTGGTTCGGCTTGCTTGTTGGCTTACCCGAGCTCTTTCTCTTTGTGTTGTTCGGCTTAACTGGTAACTATTCTCCCCTCCCTCTTTTCGGTTTTCTCTTTACCGAGCCTCTTTAGCTCGATGCAGTGAACGATATGGCATACTAGCATGATATGAACTCTTCTCTCTTTACTACTTGCTTGAGGTGGTGGAAATATAGTATAACATTAGCTCTTTTCTTTTCTTTTGCTCAAAGCAAGTTCAAGATGTTAAAGATGTGGCTTTGAAATTATGCTATTCCTCTTTATAAGCATGTTGGGATATACATTACATGGCTTTACATTTGGTCCTATCTAGGGTGAAGTGTTGAGAAGGCTCATTTGAGTCTTGCAAGCATGTGGTAAATTTGGTTTTGAAAGCATGTTGCTACCTACCTCTTTTCTTTATGATCATGGCAAATTTAAAATATTAAAAATATGGCTTTAGGATCATGCTAGCTCCCCTTGCAAGTATGTTGGGATGTGTAATGTGAAGCTCTTCATTCACTCTTGTTTTCCATGAATTGTAAAAGAGCTTAGTTTGTTTTCCATGTGCATGTGGGGCTCGGTTTTGGGCTCCTTGTAGCTTTGCCTTAATAAAAATGCATGTTATCAAAATTTGTAGTAAGGTGGGAAGGCTCCATAGCTTGTTTTGATAGCTTGGTTTGGCTTATTATAAAGTGGTCTCCTCTTTAATTATCTATTGAAAGATTGCCTCATATGTGGAATGGATAAGTTGGAGGAAAATTTAAGCAGGCTCGTTATATCATTGTTCTTGTTTAAGATGCATGGTGTCTCTATCTCTTGATGTTTTAAAAGCTCCTAAGATTTTCTTTAGCCTTTGAAAAGCTCGGTTTTCACTTTAGAAGGATTTGGATGATGGTTTTTGTGGAAGCTTGGTCTTTGGTTTCATGTTAAGGCTATGTTTTATTTGAGTTTATATTGAGCTTTGAAGGGGCATGTTTAGCTTCATTTGGGGGCTCGGTTGGCTTGTTCTAACCTCTACCGAGAGCCTCTATTTGGACTTATTGAAGAATTTTTATACTTTTGTGATATATTAAGTTATAAATTAAATTGGGGGTTTGGAGATTTTTATGTTTGCTTGATTTTGGAAGTGCTGGTTTGCCCCCTTGCTGCTCTCGGTTTTGCCCTTTGGCGGGCTGGTTTTGCCCCTTGGTTGCTCTCGGTTTTGCCCTTTGAATGAGCTGGTTTTGCCCTTTGAATGGGCTGGTTTCCCTCTTGTTACTTCTCGGTTTTTTTTTTTTTATCTCGTTGGTGGGCTCGGGTTCCTTGTGTTAGACCCATGCTTTAGCGGTGTTTGGACGTATGTTTTTGAACTTGATTACGATGTTACATGGTTTAAATTGTGGCATTCACTTGGGATGTTACTGATGATATATTTGGTTCAGGTTCCAATGTTTGTTTGGGCCCGATTTTGTGGCGTTGAAGAAGTTACAATTCTAGTATGATATGTCGTTGACTTTCAAATTTGTAAAAGAAGAGGTTCTGATTCTAGTAGGCTTTGTGATTTGAGTCCGATATTCGGGGAGTCCTAAGCAGTGGTCTAGAGTTTAGGTGCTTGGTCAGTAGTCTTATGTCCGTTATCATGCTTTTACAGCTGTTACTTGGGAGAAGGGAGTGTTTCCCCTAGGAGTCTAGTCCTCATCCTCTCCGAGAGTGCCGCCGACGTGCCTTTGGGTCTTTTCATAGGTCGTGTAAGGACGGTCGGGAGTCCGGGATGACTTACTTGTTTTGATCGTTATTGGAAATCGGTTCACATCTTTTATCGAAGATTGTGTTAGGTGAATCTGCTTTCCCTCTTTCTTTCCTTGCTCCTCGTCCTTGATTTTCTCCTTGCTTCTTGGTCGATGCCCGCACCTACGGGGGACGTGTAGGTGTGCACATATACCCCTTTGAGGCATATGTGGGGCCATCAACAGTGCGTCAAGTGCGGTGGGGACACTGATAATATTGCATAGGGAAGACTACGAGAGAATCATAGAATGGTGTCGCCTGACTCAGAGACCCTAGAGAGGGTAGAGCAGGAACTCACGACACTATTCGCCCGTCCTTGAGGTTTCTACTACCGGCTGTCTAAAGATGTTAGTAGTCCTAGTCTTATTAGGGTAGATCGACCCAGTGAACTTAAAATATTTTAAAACAAAAATACATACATTTGAAAAATACGAAAATTACCTCCATACAACACAAGCTACTTACTTATGACTTTTACTTGTATGCAAACCCGAAATGAAATGTGTGAAAATTTACTGAGTCCACGGTCGACTACTCAGTCGGTTAGGGCTGCCTCTACAGAAAGTCGGTCGCAAGATCGGCAGCTGAGTGGGACATATAGCACGAGCTACGAGTCCTTAACACCAGCTAGCGCTTACGGGTCCTTTTCGGATGTCGCATGGCTTTCTTACGGTTCGCCGTGAGTTTAGCGGGATATCTGCGAGTTTCTCCTTTTAGTGTTTCGCAGTTTTGCTACGATCGTTTTCGTATTTTTTTACGGGGTTTCTACAGGATTCCTTCTCTTTTCTCGATTTTCTTTGCTTTCTTCCCCTTTCTTTCGGGTTTCTTTTTCTTTCTTTCGTCTTTTTTCTTTCGGATTTATTCCCGGATTTGGCATTTTTGCTTTTCCTGCACGTACGGTAGTACCCCTACTTACTCAGGTCTTTCCTATTACGTTTACTCTTGTCCGTTTCTTGCACTAATGCCTTTTCTGCAGGAAAAAATTAAAATGAAAACAACAAACAGGTAATAATGCGCCGCGGGTAGTCAACACCTACGGTACACTTGTAGCAACATTACTTCTTTTATTCTTGCTTTTATGCTTTATTTTTTAGCGTATATCATTGCTAGCGTAGCATGTTTACTTCTCGCTAATCTTGCTTCGATTAGATAACATGTTTTACTTTTTTAAGTACTGCTCTCTTGGATAACATGTTTACTTTTTCAACGTACATACACGTGTAGCATGCTTTACTTTTCTTCGTGCTACTCATCGTTTAGCATAGCATATACACGATAGCACGTTCACCTTTACTCGTTTTCTTGCTTTCTTCTATCTACCTGTCACTGTTGCACACACTCACTCTTGTAATAAAAGTGATAATAAAAATGAAATAAAACAATTTGCATGTCCACTTTAACCTAAACTTTAAATCTAAAGCTAGCGGTTTTCTTACGACGTGGAGCTTGGAGCATAGTGGACGACAACTATCTTCTTAACGAAAACATGTGTCGACATCAGCAAAACCATTCTTTAGTTTAAATAACAAGCTATAGGACTTCGAGGTAGTCCGCCTAGTGCGACATAAATCCTTACCCGTTTCTTTAGGCCTTTGCACAGCCTTGCTGTGCAATATAAGCCCTAACTCGCTTAGGATTCCGAGGTCGTCGTCCGATACGGCGTAAATCCTCCTATCTTTCAGGTTATTTGCATAATCAGGTGATTATGTAAATGTAATTCCTATAATTAATTGGCAGAATCGAAACTAAATAAATTCATTTTTCAAAATTTAAAGCCTTAACCATAGGATAGTGCGGGACGTCATCGAGGTTCTCCTCGAGATCCAGTGACGTCCTCACCTCTCTTCCTTTTGTATTTGGAAAATAAATGTTCTACGTTTGCGTCTTTCACTTTATTGGATTTCCTCTACCTACACTTCGTTGAAAACCCTACCTTTTGAATTCATGAAGATAGAAACCCCTGATCTAAATCGAGAGTTCTCTCATGTGACTTCGGTCATTTGAAGGGTAATTGACTATAGGGGCTTGCCGCTATAGGGAGCCTTAAAGACCCCAGATAATATAAACCCTATTTAATTCTTTTTGTATTAAATATGGGAATTTATCGGTCCACATAAATGTTCGCAGACCAGAACGGATGTCATGAATTCTGTAGTTTATTTGATCGAGCGATATCGTTAAGTAGGGTGTCTATTCTTCGGAATTGATGCGTTACTTGCGATATTACGCTCGTTCATTCAAACTGCTAAACGAATGAGATCCGTCCATTCTCATTCTCATATTTTAAAATTTAAAAATTTTACTTTCAAAACTATTATACATATATATATATTAACTTAAATCGAAGACGCACTTCAGCACTTGACGTAAGACAACTTCGGCACGATCCATTGGGAATAGCTCTACTCTCCATTATGATCGAGGGTTTGCATCTTCGTACATCGACGATGTGTCCATGCCCTCATAGTCCGAGATTGTCGTTCTTCAGTTACATGCTTCGCCGATTTTTTTCTTGGATAAGTATAGTCAACTCTCTCGGATTTCGGGACCGTCTGTTTAATCACCTTTAAACGAGTGGTTCGAGAATCCTTAGGGTTTCTTTTGATTTTGTGTGGGGTCGGACCCCGATAGGTGTGTTAGTGCGCGAGGTGCGTTGTGAATTCAGCCCAGAGCTGGGTCCTGAATTTCACTTTTACTCCGTGTCTGTCGAGTTTGATTTGCTGTCGGCAAATTAAACCAAACTTCTACTTTCACACCTTTCACTCAAATTTTGAAATTAAACGAATAATGTTAACAAATTTAAAAGCTGAAATAAAAATAAAATAAGGTGGAAACACCAAACAGAATAAGAGGATTGCCCAGCTTGCAGTGCAAGTGCGGTAGCTTGAGTACTTCCGTTGAAACTACAAGCACGGACGTATCGACTCCGGAAATTCTTTAAATGCCGGAACGATGTCTTCGCCAAAGTTGATCTTTTCTTTCACCTCCGAGTAGAGTTCGCCGTCAATATGGATGTGCTTGCTCGATCTGCGATCATTAAGTTTGGGCGAGGTTCGACGATGTTGAAGTTAAGTTCGGGGATGTGGTTATTGAAATGATGAAGCCTGAAATGAACAAGTCCGTTAAGCCTATTGTAATGTTCAACCTGAAGTCTGTTGAGGAACTTCCCATGCTAAAGACGTAGCTTGAGTCTCCTATCTGTGTAGTTTGGCCTGATGACTACAAATAACTGCGGTTACGACAAGAACCCTTTAATCGGGTGAGATTTGCCACCAAATGACATAGTTATAATATGGTCACAATCACAACCCAGGTTCCCCAATGATTCTCTACCATTTGAGTTATGAACTACAATGGATAATTGATTGAAAAAATCTATTGTTAGCTAAGTTCGACTTAAGTTTGTCTGCTTAGGCAAGCATTCACCTCAAATCAAGGGTCTGTTGGACTGTGCATATCATAGTTGCTGATAATAATTCTTTAGTCAAGCTTGTCGACTACCTGTCTGAGTTAGTGGATCAATGACCATGATGGCCTGGGATGACGAAATCATGGGATCTTGATTGAGTTCGTTAATATTTCCCCATCATCCATTTAAGTTCAAGGTGATGAAATTTATAATCTGAAACCCTAGTTTACAACTACCATTCATTGAATATTCAACGTTTAATAACAAGCCTTAATCAAAAGTGCTTTCTCATCATTAGGAGTGGTGATTAAGCATAGAGGGTTCGCCTATTGGAAACTTTGAACCCCATATTAAAAAGTTCCGACAAAATGAGGGCTTTCATTACAAGGTGATGGGTTTAAGGCTTTGCATATACGGGTGTGTGCATGAGTTTGCAGTTAAATTCTTTCAAAGTATATGGAAGTTGTTGAAGTGGACGAATGCATCAAGCCTACTGTGTGATTGAAAAGTATTGCTTAGACGGAAAGGAAAATTTTATAAGATGGCGGTGAGACTTGCAAATCTGCCTATGACACAAAATGCTGGCCTTTAAAAGAGAAGCATAAAATAAAGTTAAGTGTTGCTGAGATGAGAATGCTTAGGTGGATGAGCGGCTTGACACTTAGAGACAAAATGCGAAATTAATATATCCGTATAGGGTTGTTGTAGGTCCAGTGGCGGACAAGATTAGAGAGTCGTCTTAGATGATTTGGTCGCATTAAATATTGACCATCTGATCATCATATTAGGAGAGTAGTTGTTTTATATTCATTTTTTATTAAGAAAGATAGAGATAGATCTAAAAAGTCTTGAGCATATTGTATAAAAAACAATCTTAATCTATTAGAACTAAATGAAAATATGACACTCAATATGATGCAATGGGGAAAAATGATTCATGTAGCAGACCTCACTTAGTGGGATGAAGGCTTGTTATTGTTGTAAACTATATGCATACCTCATTTATATGAAATGTTCTTAATGATTTTAAATTAGTTCAAGTCTAAATTTAATTGTTAATATAACATAATATGATTTAGAAATATTAAAATAGAATACTTGTTTTTCCTTGAAGAAATTTACTTGCATAACACACAATTCTTATGCATTTACTATCTAGCAGCTAAACTTTGAAATTTACACTTGAAACATCTCGGTGTCATAAACTTATGCATGAAAATGTGTTTGATTAAAGTTACTAATGGTGATATTTTTTAATGTGATGGTAACGATTTGACTGTTATGCTTGTAAATATTAAAGTTTAGCAGTAGCTATGCAAGTAAATACATAAGAATTGTGTGGCATATATTTAAGTTCCACCTTTTCTTATCATTTATTTTCATTTTCTCCTATCTTTGCATACCTATTGATGGATTGAAATGGCACCAAAACTAATGTTTTATGACTCCTGTTATTTTTATTAGCAATTAACCTATTTAATTGTTAAGTACTAATTTTATTAGAAACTATAATTTTTGGTATTTTATATTCGTGAATAACTTTTGTGTATCCCAACCTTTCGTCACCATTCTAAAATGCATTTTTGTGGGTTTAGATTTTGAGAAATTAGCGGCTAATCGAGAAAAACACATTATTTATAATATTAAGTGCCATCTGACAGCTTGAATGACATGTTATTCTCTGCACTGAGGCCTCTATTCTGATGAAAACGTCTATATTAAACCATGTTAGAGGTCCATGACAATGTTTGGCATCACTTATTTTATGCATTGCCCATAAAAAGATTGAATAATAAATGACGGCTTTGCCAGGTTTGGAGAAAAAATAGATTTTCTGCAGCATTGTAGCGTGCTTGATCAACAACCTTGCACTAGCATCTCTCTTTCATAGGATGCAGCACAGTTTTATGGCATTCAGAACAGAATTTTTTTCTTAGTATTTTTTCTTCCCTTTGGCAGCTTGAGCAGGATATTTTGGATTTTTCTGAAGGTTTAAGAGTTGTTGGTCTTCTTCCAGAAGAGAAGATAGCACTATTTGCTGACAATTCATCCCGGTGGCTTGTTGCAGATCAAGGTGCTTCCTCTTTATTTTTATCTTGATTTAGCATCTGCTTGCTTTATATCTAGGAATGATCGTCTTCACTATTTATATTAGCAGAATACCTATATACTAATATTTGATTTCAGTTTAACTTAAAAACTCACCAACGTATGCTCTTCCAAATTTTGGCCTTGTCTCCAATTGGAGTGCATGCGCACAGTCTTTTCTACGGAAAGCTAAATGTTTTATTGCTAATCCAATAGTTTCATCCAAAATATTGGCCCTAGCTCCATGGAAATAAATATTTGCTACATTCATTTAGGAGTTATTGCTTACTGGAAATGCACATTCATTTCAAAATTCAACTATCGTTGATACCTGAAATTTTGTTGACAATCATTTCCTATCATCTCACTAATACAGTTAAACATTTTAAGAAGTTGTATGGTCTCATTCCATTACATTCTTATAAATTTGAAGCATATGCAAGCATTGTGCTTTGTAGTAGAAGAATGATGATAGTGTATAATGATTAAAATTTTAGGCAATGCATCATTTAATTGCTGGTACGTTTCAGGTACCATGGCTACTGGTGCTATTAATGTTGTTAGAGGGACGAGGTCATCTAATGACGAGCTAGTGAAAATTTATAACCATTCAGACAGGTAACTGGTGAATTCTAATAACTAATTCTGCTTGTATCTCAGAATTAATGGTTCTATAAGCAGTATTTCGTTTAGCCATACTACTAATTTTTTTTCTTCGGTCTTCTTTGAACTCTACTTTCTCATTTGAAGCTATGTTGTTGTAAATATAACAGAATAATGCACATTTTTCTTGTTCCGACTGGTAGAAGTGGTGAAATATTTAAAGAAAAAAAATTACCTAATTGGTGAGCCTAAACTAGAAATAAACTAAGAGCTAATTATACAGATAACCGGCCCTTAGAGGAAGGGAAAAGTATGAACAAAATGCATTTAATAAAATACAACAAGTCAGTTGATGAAATATGAAAACTCATCTCTTGCAAAAAAAATACAAATTTACACTAGTCGGCAAGTTTTAATTAAGTCGCCCTAAGATGAAGATTATCAGGAAGGTTTTTCGAAGATTTCAAGCTAGTTGGATTGGCAGGTGGGCCTTCTCGACGGAAGACATGTTATGATTCAACTATGCATAGAAGAAGACTACACAAGGATTTTCTTAAAGAAATTCATCACAATTGAGAGCAAACCTATGAAGTTGCTCAAATGGATTCCTGATTTTAATCCTAGTCAAGAATCCCCCTTTGCGCCTATCTGATTCTCATTACCTGAACTCAAGCTTCAATTCTTTGACTATCCTATCATATATGCAATTGAGAATTTCCTTGAGAAGCATTTCCAGGTCGACACACTTACAATTCATTTCTCATGGTCTTCTATTGCAAGGATTTTGATTGAAAGGGATATTATGTAGAAGAAATCTGGTTTGGCTATGCTTTCAATGGCTATTGGCAAAAAATTATTATGGAACCTCACTACTGCAAGCATTGAAGCACTGCAAGATGTTTGGACACCCGTAGGAGAAATTTTCATATTGCACCCACAGTCTAGAGCCTATAGTCAAAAGTAGGACCCCACTGCTCTGGACACATTGGCTTCACCAGAGGAGGGACTCACGACAATACAGGAGTTGGCATCTGATGTAATTCAGGAACTCCCCACTGCTCTGGATACGTTGGCTCCACCCGAGGAGGGACTCACCACAAGATCAGAGTTGGTATCTGAAACAATTGCCCATTTCTCTGACTTTACTGCAAGAGATAATGTTCAGATTGCAAATCAGGATAGCCCTGCAGCTTCTCTTCAGGAAGCACCGGGTGTAGAGGTGACATTACACACTGAATTGTTGCTTGATGCGTGCATCACGATGTACCTGTACAATGCTCACATAATTTTCATGATTTTTAATGCAATTATTTGTAGTTGTACGGTGCAATTGCACATTTTCTAAGGCAGTTGTGGGGTTGTCTTATAATATGCGCACATAATTTGAACCATTAAAAATTATTGTTTGCATGAATATTTCACTAAAAAACGTGCAAATATTTCATCTTGACATTTGAAAGTTTCACTTTTGATCTACTTTTATTGTCTTTTAGATCAGATGACAAATTAGGAGATTGAGACTTGTTGGGTGTTTAATATGCCGTAAAAAATTTATATTTTAACCCTTCTTCATTTCAATGGGCCCCATAGAGAACCTTTTGGCTTATACTTTTCTTGTTCATTTTCAATCCAACTAAATCGGTGTGTGCAATTTTGAGAGTTTTTAGCTTTTAAGAGGGTTTTGAGTGAAATTAAGATTTTTTTATTTTTGCCCGTAAGCGACCTATAGTAACTACTTCAAGCCCTCTCGTGAGTCCAATTATATTTTCATTTCTTACTTTTTTAATTTCTTTCAATACAATTAATATTTCAATGTAATTATTTTTAACATTTTTTTGTAATTTTAATTATATTATTATTTATAATATTTTTAGTTGCATTTTAAGCCTAAAAATATCCTTTTAAGTTCATTTTTATGCAAGCAAGTCATCGGGAAATTCGACAGCATTTCAACATTTTTTCTTTGTTGGGAGCATCTAGTAGAGGCGCTAAATTATAAATCAGCATGGCCTGGGGTCTTCACACCTATTGCATTTAAAAGAACACACATAGGTCTTCAATTTACTTGCATAAAATTTTTGCACATATTTGCTCTTCGTGTTAAGTAAAATACAATATAGGTACCTTGCACATGTTGACACATTTTCCCATTAGATCTAGCGTAATGTAATATAATGAAACTTATCTCATGCAAACACACATAAGACATTTGATTTGCATTAAGATTAAATATAGTTTTGTCATTTTAATTTTATTTTTATTTCCTTTTGATTTCATTTTTTTCTTTTTTATTGTAGCTTTTTCTTTTTTTTTCTCTTTATTTTTTATTTTTATATGTATTGATATAAAAAAAAAATAATAATCTTCTCTCAACTATGTTGTGGGATGTTGCTGGTGATCATAATTGATCGAGAAATGTCCGGAACATGTTTATTTTTGTTTTTTGCTTGCCCATTTTGTTGAGGAGCATGGATAAACTTTTCTCAACAAAAAAACGATATTTTTGCTTGCCCGTTTTGCTGAGTAGCCTGGCGAATAAATTTTTTTTTAATAGTAGATATTCTTTAAGAAAGGAGTAAAAATATATATATTTTTTATTACTGGTTCTTAGGGCTTGAAATTGGATTTTGAATGGTTTTTTTGGAGGAGTGAAATTTCTGTAATGGATTTGGTTTCAGACTAAATAGGATGCAATGGAGAAAATGGATTCATGTAGCCGACCCCACTTAGTAGGATAAAGTTTTTGTTGTTGTTGTTGATGTTTTTGGTTTCAGACTTATCATTTATTAAAAAGATTCAAGTGATTTTAATATGATCATCAACAAAATATATAATCACCTAGCACTCGAGATGGACCAAGATGTCACTATGAATAGTTTCCAAAGCTTAGGATGCTTTATGACGACATCCAAGGTAGAAAGTTCAAGTGTATTTAGATAATTGATAAGTTTCACTCTGTAATGCTTCGTAAGCTAGAGAGAGAGAAATAATTTTTTTAGGCAGATAAAATTTGGATGATCAAAATGGAGGTGCCATAACATTATTGCGCTTTAATTATAAGAAGATATATATTGAGCATTTTTCTCTTCCATTTTAAAATTCCTTTCATAATCTAGGAGGCTTAGCCTAGTATTTTTTCATCTTGCATTCGTTCTTCCTGAGATTCTATCCCGGAACTCATAATGGGTAGGAATTACCCTTACGACTTCGGTAATTTTGCTGATTAATAATAGGTTACAGGAAAGCTTAGAAACTAAGAAAACCAAGTTTAGAATCTCTGAGCTAGTGACATTAACAATGCAAATGCTAGTTTTCTGTGACATTCACTCACCAACAATTCTAACTATATAGTCTTTTAAACACTGATGAAGAGTTTGAATTTTGGAGGATCCTATGCATATGATCACATTCAAGATCACACCTTTTTGAGCAATTGCATTGATTTGTTTCTTTGGTTTTTTGTTTGTGCTGGATGATGATCAACTTAGAGAATGTTTATTGGATATCAATGCTATGATTTTGATTCGTGGCGGTAATGCCAGAGGTGGAAGTTCTTTCCATTGCCATTTTGTGTTTACCATTATCTGGTTTTGAATAAAACTTTAACGGAAGGTTGAGAAAGATTTAGGAAACTGAGTGGATGTAAAAGATGGGGAATTATAGACTAAAGTAGAGAATGGTTATAGTATGGCTTTGATACCTCGTTTTAAAACAAAGGAGAATAATTTTACGTTTTCATTACTCTAATAAGGTACAATACGTTATTTATGGTAGAATTTTAGTCCAATTGATGTGTCCAAATGAGAAAGTGACTAAGAGCTAAAAAAACGGCCATAAACGGTCTAAAAGAAAAGGAGAAAAAATTAAATAAAATAAACCTTATCAATTAAAATGAAATAGGCGATGAATGCAATAACCTTAATTTTGAGAAACTGTGGTAGCGACTAGCAAGGATGTGGCCCAGTTGTGGCGTGATAATTAGAGGCAGTGGATTGTAGGTGAGGCTGCATTAATGCTTATCAAGGGCTGGCGGACAGCACTGATTAAGGCCGGTGTGTATTGAGGGTAGAAGCCAAACGCATGGGGACAACAGCAAAGCAGGCAGCTGGTGGACAAGCAGGTGCTCGCAGGGAAGGCTATGGCTGGCAACTTTCAGCCTGGCGTGAGTCTGGCCAAAGTGGACTATGGTCTTGATTTCAGAAACTAGAGTCTTGCAGATTTATGGAATTTCTCATGTTTATCATAATTTATCTTGTACTTCAGATTTTGTGTTAGAAGCTGGGGAGTTTTGTTCTGGATTTACCGTAGAATCATCATGTTCTAAATATTATGTATTTTTACCTTCGCTTTACTGGATGGATCATTTTGCCTGGAACAGCATTGCACTTGTTGTCGACAATCCGGAGTTTTTTAACAAGCTTGCTGAATCTTTGATCCCAAGGGCGAACATAAGGTTTGTAGTTTTACTTTGGGGTGATAAGTCATTTCTCAACAGCAACTATACAATGGATATTCCACTCTATGCTTTCAAGGAGATCATTCAACTCGGTCATGAAAGCCGCCTTTCATTGCTTAGTTCTTGCAAAAAAGGTATTTAATCGCACGTAACAGTAAACCAGCCTTTTTAAATATATTTACCTGCAGAAAATTATAATGCATTATAAATTGTATGATATTTAGTTTAAATTGTATTGGAAAATATTACCGGATTGTTATTTTTTCTCTTTCTATATAAATTGGCGACTGTTTTACAAATAATTTTGTGATTGAAAGCCTTAATGCTCTTTAGATACATTATGGGTGTACGTTTAGATTCTCACTTCCTCGCTTTTGAGCCTTCAAAATTTTCTGACATTAATTGTTGTTTTTAGCAGATTATTAATTTTAAGTTTTTTATTTCTATGCAAGATACCTGGTAAGGCAAAATAATCATGGTCTCAAAACTACATGTGGAGACTTTGAAAGAGTGTTTGCAACCGTAAGATATAGTAGTTTATACTTCCAAGTTAGATATCTGGAAGAACAAAAAAGGCGCCCATCTGTTCCCATTCCACTTTCCATAATTAAGTTTTTCTTTATTCAATCTGTGCAGTGGGCTCTTTCATCAGCACGTTAAGGTTGTAAGCATTGTCAAAAATAGATTTGTAGCTACATGGAGCTTGTCCCATCTGACACATGAAAACACAAAATGGGGAACCGGTTTAATTTCGCTAACAAGCTCAGCAACCTAGCCCCCAAGAGATGCATACAAACAAGTAATTCCAGAAAATATACGCAGAGTACACCAATATTTGACGTGGGAAAACATGTGAATGGGGAAAAAACTTTAAACCACACCACACCAAAGAATCCACTATGATAATGAAGGGTATGTACATATTATAATGCACCCGAGTCTCTCTCCTCTCTTGGAACTCAAACAATACCTCGGGATGCTTCTTCTTTCTCTTTAGCACGAGAGAAATTCACAAATGACACACAAAACGCTTGTTCACGCAAAGGTCTTCTCGTGTTGACGCCAAAGATAGAATTTCATGCGCGACAAACGAAAATCCTCATCTCTCAATGAAGTTGAGGCCTTTAAATCCTGAACTGCAGGAAAATTGCTTTTGGTGTTAGGGCACCAACCTTTGGCGCATGGTTTCCAGACGCTCGGTGTTGTGAGTGTGTCCGGGCACGGCTGCACCCTAACCCTCCTGGACGTCGAGATTATGCCCTAGGAACATTTTGATGGTCGCCTAGGCACCCCATTGTTGCTGGGGCGCCATTTCTGGCACTGGAGGGCCCGTATCCAAGTGCAAGGTTTTCCGACGCCCGCGTTTTTGGGCGTTAGGGCGCTTCAGTCAGTTTTTACGCAACAATTATCACTAGTATTAGGGTTACTTTATTATGGGATTATATATATTTGCTTTAGACTAATTTTGGACTACTTTTCTTTGCTTTTATGACAAATTGATATTTCTATTCAGATTTCTCTCTTTAATGAGTGTTATAACCTTACTCTCAAAATGATGTAGCTGTATCTTTCTAGAATGTAGGTGGTGGATCTCTCTTGACATTCGCACTTGCCGATATTGCCATTGGTTTATGTTTCCTTCCTGTTTTCCCTACTGGATAGCAGCTATGTTTTATTTTCCCTCTCCAATTCTTGTCTTTTTCTTAGATTCTTTTCTTCTTTCCATTCTATAACATGCCCAACTAGGGTCTGCATTATTTGATGAAATCCGAAAAATCGAACTGAAACAAACAAGTTTGGTTGATTTGGTCCAGTTCCAAAAATGCATTTTGGTTTTTGGTTTTTAAAATCTCAATATTCGGTCTTTGTTTTAGGGTGCGTTGGTGCGGTACCACACCGCTAAAATTCATGGTTTGGGGCGGTGGCGCCCTTGTAGCGGGCAGCGATTTGTCACGAACGTGGAACATGAACATCAACTTGCAGCCTGACTTCCTCATTCAGCTTTTTACGCCATTAACCTACCTGCAACATTTCACTCGTGAAAGAAGATGAAAAATGCGATCTTCTCTGTAGACCTTATGACGGATCAGCTTCACCGATGTAGGAGAGACGGTCGATCACCTGGAAAGCGGCGCACTTGCCATGCAAAGACATCCGGTGAAGTGCAAAAGCGTGGGTGGGGGCGATAGGCGAGCAGGTAATGAGTGCGAGCCGATCGATGGGGCAGTGGGAGAAAACGACGAGGGCAAATGGCTTTCTTGAGTTGTGGGAGGTGCGCATCGTTGGATGTCACCACGAGGACTAGGTCGAGGCTTGTTTGAGGGGCGAGGTGAAAAATAAGATGATGGGAAGGAGTGTGAGCAGTGGGTCTAACAAATGATAGGAGAAGACGAGTGTTACGAGTGGGGGAAGTAGAATTGGATTCGGTGGGTTGTCATTGTTGTAACGAGTGGAACGTAAGGAGAAGCAGCGGTTGACACGAGAGGTGGCGATGGAGTCATCGAGGATGCGAAGGATGGGATCGCTAAGGTGGAATCGAGAGGAAGAGGGGGATGAGAAGCAATGAAAAGGTTGCGAGGGAGGTGAGACCAGTGGGTGTGACATATCAGGCAGGTTGTATTCCATGGCGGATGATGGAGGCGAAGCAGAGGAGATGAAATGTGTGAGATCATGGAGCGCTGAAGATCTTTGACTGGCTACAGCTATCTGCTGCCACCTTCAAAATTTTGAGACTTCATTTATAACATAAAGTCTTTTCAATAGGGGCTACACAATTGAGTTTGAACAATTAATATTGAAACTTGAGTTGTGGAGCTAGAGGAGAACACCATAACTATATTTCTTGGAAGATCGAGACTTTTTATTAGCCTTGTGGTGTAATTGCAACCCAATTGGACCTTGCTTGATGCATAATTCTTAGCCTAAAAATGGAGAAGCAACATTGTAGCATTAAATCCACACCACCCTTGAAACAAGGCTTGATCATGGGGTCAGACTACAAGACTCTCTTGGCCAGAGTGCCAAAACCCGCCACATGTTGGATGCTAACACCAGATAGAGCCAAGACTGATTGAGCTAGCACCCTCAAAACATTCCTGGCCATACAGTATTTTCAGCGTCATAAATATGGGTGCATTGCATCTAAATTCCCAAATAAGAGATTGATTTCTCTTTCTGAGCTGGGTATATTGGAAGAAGTCGAGAGTGGAAGCTATGGAGATAAGGAGAATGAATACTAATGCTTGTAGTTCAACAACCCTTTAGGCTGGGCTTAAGATGGATCAATAGTGTCACGAGGTAACCTAGGAGCTTGGAAACTCCAATGCGGGAACAGACGATGGTTAAATATAAAAGTTTGTAGTTTTTTTTTTTTTTTTGATCACTAACATATTACATTCCAAATAAATTGAAGTGCCACTAAAAAAATAATTTAATTTAACAAATATTTGGTTTATCTTTCTGCTTGCTGACCTCAATTTTTGTACATATTCTCACCTATGCTACTCATATTTTATTAAAAAATTCAAACTTAAAAATGTTAAAATAATATAATGAGTTATCCAAGATAATCTAATGAATCAATTACTTCTCAATGCGAAATAGACAAAGTGCATTCTATTCTTTCTTAATAGTTTATAAAACAATTATATAATGATGCAAATCACGTGCTCATGACATTTGCTAATGAAAGAAATAAAAATTTCTATATGCATTAACTTTTGCTTTACTTTAAAAGCTGTAATCTTTTAACTTCTTAATGCACATATTATTCTTAAATAGTATTCCGCTTCAGAAGCACTGTTTAAACATAACCAAACATACCCTTGTCTGGTATTCTCTGATCGGTGGAACGGTTTGTTATCTAAATTGTATGATTGTGATATGATCCAAAATAACAAACATTGAAAAACATCGAATAAATTACAATAGAGGTAGAAAAAATCCAATGACGGCTGACTTCATTAAGACCAATGAAAGCAAACTTGATACAACGTTGATCTACTATTTGAAAGCTAGATCGTCTCTCCACAAACTCTAGACGCCGCTAGGAACACCATAAGAAAAAAAAAGACCCAAATAAAACATAACCAAACCATAAGTTATTTGCCCTAATATAACCCTCCCAATAACTCTTCAAACTCCCCCCCCTAAACTCTCTTAATTTCTTTTTGTGTAGATGATTAGAGCCTTAGTGGGCCACTCGTGCGAGTTGGAGGGATTTCCGCACCCTCCTGCTGAACCGGTCGGCAAGGGTGGGGTGGCAGATTAGACTGGGTCTAGACTGGCCTTGGCTGGACCAGTTCTGCTACTAGTGTAACAATACTTCCCTCCTAAAGATGCAACTTATCCTCAAAGGTGGAATCACGAAAAATACTTTTGGATTACTTTTTAGACTTTCAAGTTGCTTCATAATCTAGCAGAATTTTCCACTTAATAAGTACCTCCTTTTATCTTGCCACACCTTGGCGCACTCTTTCGACCTCCAAGGATTCTTGATTCACCTCTATGTCCTTTGTCAGCGTCGGAGGTAATGACGACGAGGGCGTATGATCTCCAATAGCATGTCTCAGCTGTGAAACATGGAAGATTGGATGTCGATCTGACTTCAAATGGCAGGCTACTGCCCCAATGCATGTTGTAATCTTCTAAGATCCAATGTATATCGGAGAAAGTTTCTCGCTCCCCGCCTGACCAATGTCTTCTATCGGTAGGGCCTTAACTTCATGTAAACTATGTCCTATGTCTGTCTACCTTTCTTTTCATCATCTTTTGAACTCTCAATAGATGTCCTTTGAGTTCTGTTAATATTCTGTCCCTCTCCGGATGCTAATCGACACTGGATAACAGTGTAGCATTATGCCTATAATGTATCAGTGATGTGGATCCCACCCATAATTTTAAAAGGGGTAATATGAGCTGCCATATGGTATGAAGTATCATATCAATATTCCAACCACACAATCATCCCAGCCCACAGGTTTGGCGTGTCTGATACGAAACAACATAGTGACATCTTTACATTAATGTTGAACACTTTCTTTCGGCCATCCGTAAGGAGATGATATGCGTGCTTTTCTATAGAACTATTCTTTGTAACCTGAACAACTTCCAAAATTGGCCGATGAACACCTTGTCCCTATCTGATACAATAGATTCTAGCACTTCGTGCAAAGTGACTACTTCGCATATGAACACCGTAGCAATTGACACATCAATGTAGGGGTGTCACAATGGAATGTAATATACATGCTTGCTTAGGTGATCCACTACCACCATGATTGTCGAAAACCCCCTCTGATTGTGGCAACCCTTTTATAAATTCATATTTAATTTTTCCCAAACCTTCTCTATTAGAGCTAAGGGCTATACTTACCCTCCTGGTGCCATGGTCAAGTATTTGTGTCGTTGGCACGCATTGCACTGTGCTACCATGTTCTCTATATATCTGCATATCCCCACCCAATAAAGCTCCGTCGTTAAACAACTGTAGGTCTTTATGTCTCGGAGTGTCTCCCAATTGCACTGCCATGAAACTTTTTCAGTAGCTTGGGGATGTACTTCGTTGCCCTTGGCAACACGAACCACCCCTGGTACTGCAGCTGCTGCCCCCTCAATGCATATTATGGATAGCTGTTTCGATTCTGTAGCAACTCTCTTCTTATTTTCCTCGGTCCTCTTCTTGCTTGGACTTTCGTCTTAGGACTTCCAAATCTAGTATAACCAAGTGCACCAATAAGGTGCGTCAGTTGGGCTGTTCCATTTTTCTTGATAGGGCATCTGTGACTTTATTCTCCAATCTGGGTTGGTACTGAATCTCGAAATCATGGCCTAATAACTTGGGTAGCCATCTTTGATACTCCTTGGTCATCATCTTCTACTCCAAAAGATACTTCAAACTCCTATGACTTGTTTTGACGATTAAACGTCATCCCAAAAGGTGGGGCCGTCAATTCTAAATTGCCAAGACAATAACCATCAGCTTCCGCTCATACATTGACTTGTGCCTCGCCCTAGCTGTGGGCACCTGACTAAAGTAAACAATCAATCACTGGTCTTACTTGAGTACTGCGCCTAATCCATATCTCGACACATCTGTTTCTACCACAAAATAGTTTGCTGAAACCTGAAAGTGCTAACAATTGTTTTGTTGGTCATGGCTCTCTTTAGATGTTCGAAGGTCTGTGTTGCAGCTTTCCCTCACTTGAAATTATCTTTGTTCAGCTGCTCTGTCAGTGGCCATGTTATCTTGCCATACCGTTTTATGAATTTTTGGTAGTATTCGGTGAGATCTAAGAATCCTCTCAACTCCTTCAAACTTCTGTGCAACAGCCAGTCCATCATAGCTTTGATCTTAGATGGGTTTGTTGTACTTCTGCCCTGGTCACCATGTCACCTAGATACTCCACTTGTAGCTGTGTAAAGGAACTTGTCTTCAAATTGTTGTATAGCTGATTGTCTCCCAACATCTCCAAGAGTTTCCTCAGGTGCCCTACATGTTCATGAGAGACTGAAATGTAGTTGTGGCATTGGTGAGGCCAAATGACTTTTCCAAGAACGCATAATGTCTATCATGTGCTTTGAACACAGTCTTGTGCACATCAGCTAGGCGTATCCTGATCTGGTGATGCAACTTCAAATCTATCTTCGAGAAAATGTCTGCCCCATAAAGCTCATCTAATAACTCATCAATTACAGGAATATGAAATTTATCCAAGGCAGTTTCCTTATTCAAAGCCCGATAATCCATGCAAAATTGCCAGCTATTATATTTTTTTTTAACCAATAGGACTGGACTTGAAAAAGCTTACACTGGGTCCGATAGTTCCGACTTCGAGCATCTCCCGAATCAACTTCTCTATCTCATCCTTCTGAATCCGAGGATAGGGATATCGTGCTTGTGCTCTCTTGGGGTGGTTACCCGCTCGGTTGCTGAAACAATAAGCTGCTCTAGAAGCAATTGAACCCCATGGGGAACTCTACCGACTCGAGATCTCAAATCTTGTCGATGCTCTACAACTCCACCAAATAGCATGACCTTGCTCCCCACATCGACTTGACCATGATTTTATATAAGTTAGCATCTCGTTTCAGTCTACCTTTTTACCCTCCATCTGGAACTCTATCGTCAGAGATTTCCTGTGTACTTTCATCTTCCCAAATGCCTGTAGGCACTTCATTTCTAGAATCACATCCTTGCTGCCCAAGCTATGGGAAGGAAGTCCTCTACCACTTGGAAGCCATATAGTGTTAGAACTAATCTCTTGCAAACTCCCCGACTCTTCTCCACTTTTTGGGTCCTCATCATGACACCAAAGCTCTCCATATCTACCAGCTCCAACTCTAGCTGATCCACGATCTGATTTGATTTGAGATGAAATTATGGGTGGCCTCACTATCCACCAACACCACAACCGTCTGTTTCCCGATCCGAAGTAAACCCCACCACTAAATTTAGGGACACCTATGCATCATCCAGGTGCATATGCCCCTCTTCGTCCATTGCGTTTTTCTCTGATTCCTTACAATCTGTCTCCTCGTCATGAACTTGGACCTGAAGTGCACACACTTGGCAACGGTGGAATGGGGCACACTTCTCGTTACGTCGAAAACATAATCGATGAGGTGCTTAAAATTACCCCCGAACATGTCCCTTTATTCTTCGTCTTTGACGTTTTTTTTCTGATGACACCATCTGCGTTCTCGGTATTATGGCCATCAAATCATTCTTGTAGAATCCTTCCGCATTGCCGCCTTCGCTGGCCTTCCTCACTTGGTCTTGTTTTGCATCATCTGGTCGAGCTCATCATTTCCTTCAATCCACGCGGTCTCAGCAGTTGGATGGCCGCTCATATGTCGGGATTTTGGTCCTTCAAAAAGTTCCCCTCTAGTCCTATTGTAGAAATACCTTTCAGTCGCCCCGACAAGAGCTTGAATTTTTCCCTGTATTCTGTAACCGTCCCCCTAGTCAGAGCATAGAATTGCTCGTGCAGTCTCCTTCTCGTATAGCTCAAAAGCATTCCAACAAGCAATCCTTAAATTTTTCTCAGGAATGTATTAATACCTTGCCTCCATCCAGTAAAATCATGCTAGAGCCTTCTCTTGCAAAGATAATCTTGTCGCCATAAGCTTCTCTTTCTTAGTTAACCCATTTATTACAAAGTATTGCTCTACTCGATTCACCCATGCATGTGTATCTTCTCCTTGAAGATCGACATCTTCAGTTTCCTTACCCTCACGTCGCGACCCCAACTTCCTCTTTCTCCGACGTTTCTCCCCATGTCTCTAGGGTGAAACTTCCTCTTTTAGTCATTGCAATACCCCTTCTGCTTCTCTCCTTCCTTCATCGCGCTCTTCTGTGCTCCTTGCAACACCCCTTCAATTATCAGCCCATCCCCCGGTTGACCTCACTTTTGTCGAGGTCTAATTTCTTTCCTAGGGTTTAAGGTCTAGCCCTAGGTTCCTTCTTTCGACTATCATGGAACCTTAGTGTGGGACTTGCATTGTCTTTGTTTTTTTGAAACCACTTCGTTACTCTTTTTGGAGTCCCTCACGTAATTCTGTACCTCTAGCACATGGAATGTTGAACTAATGTGAGGAACTCAAAGGGAGTCTCCATAGGACCATTGAGCCATAAGATTGCCTTGCGCACATTTTGCACCACCACGCTCACAAATTCCTCGATTTACGGCCTCAACGCCTTGAATTTCTCTGCCACTGATCGAAGCTGAAGCCAATTTGTCAGGATGATCGACAATGAGTCAGAATTTCAAGAAGAGTGGAATTCGACGCACTTTTGACTCGATCGTCGACGAGGTTGTCCGAATGACCCCGAAGGACGAAACGGACTACGCCGACGCGTTCAAAACGTCGAATTTACTCAGGGAGGACATACACTTGCTAGGGTTCCTCGCGCGAATAAGCGAAGCAAAAATTCGGCGCATTTAAGGAAATTAATTTAATTTAATATATATATTTTTAATTAAACCCTAAACTCACTCACACATTCCCCGCACCATTTCTTCACCTCTCCCGCGGAATTGGGCATGCCCTAACTCCTCTCTATTTGGTCTTCGGGCGAGCCTCCTTTACCTCGTGCCGTCCTGTCCTGTGGTACCTTGGCCCCATCTTCCCCCGTGAGGCACTCTGCTGGAGCTCCTCCTTCTCGATGCCGTGGACTTTCCTCTTTGAGCTTAGATGTCTGTCGAGCCTGTCCTTTGGCATGAGTGGGGAAAGGCTTCTCTCCTTCCCGCTTCTCTGCCCCTTATCGAGTCTTCTCCCTCTCTGTGGCCCCTCTTGCAACCTTGGGCCAGTCTCTTTGCATTCGGTGGGCTCTTGGGTGAGTTTTGGGTGAGTCTTGGGTGTGTTGGCTGAGCTCCTTCCCCTCTCCTCTTGCTATAAAACCCCCTTCTAGGGAGTTCTGTAAGGTTGGCCGAAAACTTTTGGAGTGCGGAGGTGCTGCCGGATTCTTGTGGCTTGTCAGTCTTCTTGTTTGCCCGATTTTCTTGCTTGGTTACTTGTTTCATCACTAAGGTATAAGCCCCTTTGCTCCATAGCTTGGTATGTGGTACTTTTGAGAAACCTTCTTGGTGGCAGGGTTTAACTAGTTAGCTTCTTTCCATCTTCTTGTTGCAAGTTCTATAATCCCTTATATTTATTGGCATGATATCAAATACATGTGGCTTTAACTTTAAGTGCTAAGTGGGGATTCTAAATGGCATGCTTTACTCCCTAACAGCACTTACACAACACTTTTAAACAATCAAATAGCACCCTAACAGCAATTTGCTTGCTTCAAATCAGCATCAAAACAAGAAAGCACATAGGGCAGAGAGCAGCCTCCCTTTTAAAATGGTGAAACAATATTTGTGAACAAAACAACCCACATCTCAAACCCGAAAACAGGAAATCGCAAGCTCACACAGTCCAAAACCACGTCTAGAATTCTTTCAAAATACTGTTTGAAGTTTTCCAAAACAGCAAGCTTATGAAACCTCATCCAAATCAATAGAATAAATAAGATTTGCATGCATGTAGACTAAAATAACATCCAATTATGTATGGTTAGGCACAATGCTAAATCCAAAAGCTTACTTTTGTTCCGAAATTAAAAAAAAATGCAACAATTTCATTTCAATTGGAGATATAAATTGATAAAGAACAGATGACAGTAATCCAAATAGCAGTGTTTATCTATTATGAGCTAAAGGAGAAGTGTAGTTATCCTTCATGATGACAAGGGAGCTTAACACTAACTATTCCTTATCTGATGCATCACATCTTAAGTTGATGACAGTAATCCAAATAGCAGTGTTTATCTGTTATGAGCTAAAGGAGAAGTGTAGTTATCCTTCATGATGACAAGGGAGCTTAACACTAACTATTCCTTATCTGATGCAACACATCTTAAGTTTGTTGAAGTGAATAACTTAAAATATATGTAGTTGATGCATTCATGTATAATAAAACAATGGGGCTCAAATGGTTGTTTCAATGATAACAATGCTTAGCTTCAGCACAAGAGCAAATGTAAGGTTATGAACAAAAGCTTTCCACTTTGCACATTGACACGAATGGCAAAACAGTGGACATATAGCAGGCCAAATCTTACTATTATTCAAAGTTACGCTTACTGGATGAACATGATATTGCTGTGGCGTATAATTCAAATATACCACACCTTAATATTAGTCTTGTGACGTCAAGAAGGATTGAAAGGCAAAAAAAACATCAACCTAATCTTGAAATCACCACTATGATTCGGTTCAAATATTAGTTCAAAATCCTTAAACAATAATCAGAGTCAAAAGGATCAAATAATTGGAGTCTCAATCCAATTAACCTGCTACAAATCCTACTCCCAAAGAATTTAATATATTATCTTCAACGAACAGGCTTACCTCAGTCGATGGTTTCGGGGAGGAACAAAGCAAGGAGCAGAAGCAGCAGTAAGATTGATGTATATTGTTTGTATAGCGATATCGTTATAGCCTTTACACGTGTAGCTAACAAACAGGTTGTCCTTCCTCTGTGGGTTTAGTTAGGGGCTGTTCGGTGTGAGAAAACATCGGTGCAGAGAAAAGAAGGGCCGAGAAAGGGAAGGCGAGCAGCTAGGCTTCAATGCAGAGAGGTTGGGGCGAGCGAAGGTTTTGGCACAGGAGATGGGATCGAACAGGCGAGGGTTTTCGGCGAGGCGAGCCGAACACCTGTTCGATCGAGCGAGGAGAAAGGAGGCGAAATCGAGCGGCAGAGGCGAAGCAAGTCTCAGTCGTGGCAGGGTCATGCATGATCTGTCTCGAGAAAGGAGTCAAACAGGAAAAAATTGGGGTCGAGTAGGTCTTTGGTGCAGTGGGAGGAGTCGAACGAGAGAGACAAGCGAGGGAGAGTCGAGTAGGACCTTCGGTGCAGAGACGAGGAGAGGGGGGCTTGCGGTGCAGAGAGGAGGAGAGGAGGCTAGTTGCGGTCCAGAGGGGGAGGAGGAGGAGCGATCAAATTGTATAGCCAAAGTTTCCGTTACCAAAGATGAGCGGGAGATTAATTGGTTTCCGTTAAAGTAGCGGGCCTAATTGGAAACTAATGTTGCCTTATTAAACTTAATTAAGGATTTAAGTGGGATAATTTGAAATTTGAAATTTCAAATTATAAATTGGTTTGTCAGCCCGACCCGACATAATTGGGCTATGTTTAGCCCAAATTGAACCCGATATAAGTTTAAACTCACATCCTTTAATTAAATTTAATGTGCATCAATATTCGTGCCATTCGTGTGAGCGCAGAACCATAGTGATATGGATGTTCTTTCTAGCTAAAGTTGACGTCCCAGACGTATCCGTGTGGTCCGTTTTATCATTTTGAGTAGTCCGGACAAATTCGCTGACGGTCGGGCAAAAATAATGTGTCAAATTGTGGTGTGCGCGAGTGCTCGAGTCACTACGGGTTCACCTAAGGCCGCCTAATCCTATGAGAACTAATTTTCAGGTCCATTACATGTTAGTCTTTAGCCATTGCAACTAAGAGCCGAGTGCTTGAGACTACTCATGCGAAGTCTTCACAAAAATGGGTCAAGAAGTGGTTTGAAATCCTTTGAAAGGTGGGCTCCATTACTAGTCCGTTAGGATGGTCAGTAAAGAACTTCTACAGCTAGATCCTAGGGTCTAATGTGAAGGAAGTTAAGACCTCACTAAAAATGAGGTCAACAGTGAATGAAGAAGGTTAAGTAGAGGAGTTTGAAGCCTTGAATTGGCTTATTTTGTTCTTAAAGAAAAAGAGGAAGGAGAAGGTTAAGTAGAGGAGTTTCATGCTAGCATAACTAGTGAATGCCCTAAAACTTCATGGCCATCTAGTTGTTCTCTATTTTCATTATTTCAAGTTGAGGCATGTTGAACACACTTATGAATGCTATAAACTCTATTGTTGGTATGGCTTGGATATTATTTTGAAGTACCTTTGGCTCCATACTTGCTCTCTACCTGACGGTTTGGTTGAAACTGGGAGCGGGCTGAGTAGTGATGATATAAGGGAATGTATGCTTCATTTATAAAATTTAAAAGGCTAGGTTGCTTATTTGAAAAATGTAAAAGTTTTCACTTGGTTTGTTTGCAAAATCTGAGAGGTTTAGGTAGGTTATTTGAAAAATTTGAAAGGCTTGCATAATTTGTTTTTTAAAAAAAATCTGAAGGTGTTGGAGTTCATTTCAAAATCTGAAACATTTGGGGAGGGGCTTATGTCCCAAAATCTGAATTGCACGAATTGCTTTTTTTATAAATCCTGAAAGCTTTATTTTATTCTTTCATAAAATCTGGAAGTGCATGGGTGCTTTATTTAAAAAAAAAAACCTGAAAACTTTGCATGAGTTCTTTTATAAAATTTGAAAGGTTGGTGGCAAGGCTTTATGGTGGCGCATTTAACATAAAGTTTTGAGAATCTTACTTGCAATTCTCTTGCTCTTTACTTCACTATTTTATTGATGTGATTGTAGGTGTTTGTAATTGTTGGAAAGTATGAAAGTGGAAAAGAATTGGGAGAGTTTCACATGCTTTTTTTGAGCCCATTTTGTGTTTTGACTTGGCTCGGTTTTAGCCTGCTAGGGGCTCGGTTTCAGGGCTTATCGTAGCTGTGATTTGGCATGTATTTGGGCTCGGTTTTGCTTCATGATGGCTCGGTTTCATGGCTTATGGCAGCTGGGTTTTGGCCCGTTATTTGGGCTCGGTTTTGCCTCATGATGGCTCGGTTTCATGGCTTATGACAGCCGGGTTTTGGCTTATTGTGTTGGCTCGGTTTTAGCCATGCTGGGCTCAATTTTATGGCTTGTAGTGGCTTGATTTTAGCCCCCTTCTGTGGCTCGGTTTTGGCTTGGTTGGACCATGTTTCTAGCATGATATGTGGCTTGATTTTAGCACTTTAGGGGGATCGGTTTTGGCAATGAGATGGCTCAACGTGGAAGCTTATATGGTTGCAAATTTGAGCATTTGTTTGGGCCCTGTTTGTGGTATTTTGGGTTCGGCTTTAGAGCCTATATAGGCTCGGTTTTGTGACATGTTGGGCTCTGTTTTTAGCATTTTTTTGGGCTCGGTTATGGGCATGCTGGGTTCGACATTTGGAGCTTGTATGGCTTGGCTTTAGCCTGTGGGTTTTGGGAGTCTTTGGGCGTATTTTTGGAGCTTTCTAAAACTGTTTGACCCATTATATATTGAAGTTTCCTATTGAACTATCCATAGTTCTTTGCATGACAGTTTTGGGATATTTTGGGGAACTTTTATTTGTCGTTTTAGAAGAGGAAATTATTTATTGTAGGAGGTTCGGCTTGTCCTTCTGCGGAGTGTGGAGTCCTTAGGCCCTAGGCTTTGTGAGAATCGTCGGGGCATTGTTGTCGAGAGGTTGTAGCTGAGTCTGTCGGGTTCGTGTCGTCGGGGATTCGAGATCGCTTGTTTTTCTGCGGCTCACTTTCTTTTCGTTGTTTATTTAGGTGGGTCGTTTCTCCTTTGTTGCTTATTGACTAGGTTTCTGCACTTATGTACGAGTCATAAGTGTGCATGTATAGTCTTTTGCTATATGTGGGTCATCAAACAAGGCTGTAAGTAGGATAGTTCGGGGTTTGGGCACAAGTGATGAAAGAACCACCTAGGCATGTGTGAGAAGTTCTAGCGCGATCCTGACTCAGTGACCTTACGAGGAAGAGGGATTGGTAGTACTATATCTCTAACACTTAGTAATAGAGTACCCCTCGCTTCTACAAGTAGTTGGAAATTCCCGCCTGCTAATATGACTAATCCATTCACTTTTAAAATATCAAATTTTTTTTTAAATGAATGATAAATCAAATTCTCTTTAAAAAAATGAAATCTTTTCTAAACATTTTATAAAAAGAAAATTCACGGGTCAGTCGTATGAACTAGGTTAGGAGTTTCCTCCTTCTGTAGCTGTAGACTGTGAACCTTTTACTTAGTGTTGGATCACACATGCATAGTGATTCGTTAGGGCCATAAAGTCTTGATTTGACATAGGGTCCTGATTCTGAGTCCTCCCCACCATCATGCTTATGATTTTTTTCGGGCTTTCTATGTGTTCCATACAATTTTCGTTAAGTTTCCACGGGATATTTGCGGGCTTTCTTCAAGCTTTCTGTGTTTCTCACTATTTTTCTCGAATTTCCTCGAGCTTTCTTTTCGTTTTGCCATTTATTCCCTTGTATGTGGATGCACGTTCGCTAAACCCATTACTATACTTGCTTGCTTGTGCTCGTAATCTTGTTCCTATTCACAGGAGATAGCAGACATACATTTTTTTTTATGTTTTACAACAATTTACTCTCCAGCGCATATTACTGATTTCCTTTACTGCACTTACTCTACTACTACTTTTTCTTATTGTACATGCTACCGTTTTCCTTCACTACACATTTACTGTATATTATCTACTACAACTTTTTTCCTTTATTGTACTTTCTGCTGTTTTTTTTTATTTATGTGCACCATACCTTTTAGAGTATGAGGCCAGTAGTATGGTTTCATAGGGAGTGTCCAAAATAAAACACTGACTTAACAATTGCATGTCCACCTTAAAACTTATAACTCAATACTTCTACAACATGAAGCGTGGAGCAAAACTTCGAGGGCAGCACGATAAGGATGCAAGAGAGGGACTTCTGACGACAATCTACAACAGCAAAACAAGTCTACATCAGTTAAACCCTTTCCTTAGTTAAAATTACGAGCCATAGGACTACGAGGTAGTCCGTTTAGTGCGACATAAACCCTCACCTTATCTTTTAGGCTTTTGCACAGCCGTGTTGTGCAATCTAAGCCCTAACTCGCCTTAGGATTCCGAGGTCGTCGTCCGATACGACGTAAATCCTCATATCTTCTAGGTTATTTGCATAACTGGATATTATCCAAATGTAATTCCTATAATTAAAATTGGCATGATTGAAATTCAAATAAATTCATTCCCAAAACTTAAAACCCAATAATGAGATAGTACGAAGTCATTGAAGTTCGCTTCTATTCTGTGAAATCCCTTAGTCTTCGCTCCTTTGATTCTGGAAATAACCGTTCCTATTTGGTCCTCTCCCACTTGACTTTCCTACACACTACTTTTAAAACCATAACCTTTGAATTCATGAAGATAGATACTTCTGATCATCATCGTGTTCACTCAGGTGACTTCGGTCATTTTGAGGGGTAATTGACTATAGAGGCTTGCCTCTAGAGGGAGCTTTAAGAAGCCAGGTAATATAAACCCCATTTAATTTTTATTATTAGGTTGGAGAATTTGTCGATCAAAATAAAACGTTCGCAGACTAGAATGGATATCATCAATTCTGTAGTTTATTTGATCGAGCATTATCATCAAGTAGTGTGCCTATTCCTCAGAATAGATGTATCACTTGCGATATTGTGCTCGTTTACTTAAACTGCTATTTGAATGAGATTCGTCCACTCTCATTTTTTAAAATTTAAAATATTATTTTTCAAAAATCAATATATACTTACATTTTTTCTTGAATCAAAACCATATTTTATACATTACATCATATATATTTTTCAAAATTATACAATTTAACGGCTGACAACCCCCTTCGTGAATTTCCAACCCCTCCTGTCGAAGTCCTAGAGGGATGCTCTTGGTGTAGATGCTTTCTTCCTTATCGCCCTCTCCTTCAATATCCTTTCCTTTCGATTTAGCCACGAATTCTCTGATTAATCTTTGATTAAGGTTTGTAATTTGAACTGTTGGCAGGGTATTCGATTGCATCTCCAGGAGCTTCTTTATCATTTCCTCAATGCTCCCAAATAAATCCTCCCTTTGATTCTCTGTGGAAGAAAACCTATCCTCTATGGTGACGAATCTTTCCATTTTGCTCTACTCCTTTAAACACATACACTTTCTTTGCTGCCATTCTTCTAAGATATTGTTTTGATACCAATTTGATATGATTTAGAACCAAAAGCAGCGAAAACATAGTGAAGAAACTGCAATACAGAGGTTGAAAAACTTCGATGAGGGCTGACTTTATTGAGATTAATGAAAGCAAACGAGATACAACATTGATCTATTGTGCGAGAGGTAGATCATCTCTTCTCAAACCCTAGACGCTGCTAAAAACATCACAAGAAAAAATGAAAACACTGCAGCCCAAACAAAACATAACCAAACCCTAAGTTATTAACTGTAATATAACCCTCCAAAGAACCCTTCAAACTTACTTCTCAAAACACACTTTATTTCTTTCTTTTTTTGCATAGTTGATTATAGCCTTAGTGGGCCCCACCTGAGGGCTAGGATGGTCGCTGCGCTAAGATTTTCCGCCCCGTTCTCTTGAACTGGTCGGCCCTTGGAAGGTTGGGGTGGGCCGACCGATGGGTTCAGAAGTGAAATTGCCTGGACTGGTTCTGCTGCTGACGTTATACATTTTTTGAGATGGAAAGATACGCACTCCTAATCGATATTCTTTTGGTACAGTGGTTCGTGATTTAAATTACATGAATGTCTGAGGTGCTTAGAAAATATCTACGCACGAGGATACTTTGACATCCCCTACCAGTACTATAAGGCTGTGAACTCATTATTGAAATATGCACATACAAACATTCATATCTATACAATTTTCATATTCATAACATGAATTACTTATGAAATATTTATTGATAATTTACTAGCAAATAAATTTCATTTTAAAATGCAATAAACTAATACCATTCTATGAAAAATAAAATCATTAAGCAACTATTTATGCAGAAATGCCTAAATGCATATTACATGTAACTATATGAAGAGTCTGTTGTAATTTAATTTCATTTATTTGGAAAGTAAAAGAAAAAATTGAAATCAGGATTAACTTCAAATGAAATATTACTATAATTTAGAAATATAACTTTTCATCTTAATCTAGCATGCTTAACTTATAGACTTACTATATCTAAATCTTTTAGAATCGATTGTTCTTTGGTCTTAATTGTTGTTATACATTAATATACTAAAAAATTAATTTTTTAATAAAATTAAATTTAAATTAAATAAATCAAACTTAAAATTCATTTAATTTATACCTTTCCTTCTCTTCCTCTTCACGATCGAATCAGCCAACAATCAATCAGATTATTTTTTCCTCTCGAATGTGCTCGGCCACAGTACTTGCATTCCGTTCGCAAGGATTTTGGCATTTGCTCCTCTTGCTAGACAACATCTTCTCCTCTTCTCACTTTGTGTGGCGTCGACACCCTCAGCTTGATTGCGAGCACCACAACCCTCATACAGATACGCCACCCTTGTTTCCATGATCGGTGTTTCATCTTACCTGGATGTAGCATTCGCTCCTCTTTGATTCTCTCTCTCTCCTCTCTCTCTCTCTCTCTCTCTCTCTCGCTCTCTCGATTTTGAAATCAAGTTTGAACAAGAAAGCTTGTGTTCGCTTCTACTCCTTTTCCTCTTAACGCATGAGCCCATACACTTTGCCTCTTTATAATGCCAACATTACTAAAGAAATTAAACATCGAGCATTACAAGTAGTGGCTTAGACATAATTCTTTCGTAACCTTATACTATAAAGGGTAATGTGCGTGCTCTTTTCATAGATGGCTATAATTGTGAGAATATAGTGCCTACTTAGATGTGGGCAAATTAAGATTTGCTATTGTTAACCTCTTTCAGTAATCTATGTTGAGTTGGGTATATATGGTGAGAATGATGGGTGATGAATGCGATGTCACATAAATCTAAGTCAAAATGCTTTGATCATGGTTAGAATTGTATCACCTGAGATTAGGGATAGTCGTTATTATTTTGAGAGACAGAGAAAGGTGGACGAGCAACTGGAGGTTTGCGGAAGAAATGGTGGGAGATGAAGTGAGGAGAGAGAGAGAGAGAGAGAGGATGCGAAGAGGGGTTCTTGGAACCATTAAAGCGAAACAATGTGAGGAGGAAGGGTCAAAGATAAATCGAGTGCGAAACAAAGAGCGAGTATGAGTGGGGAAACCATATGAAGAGGAGATCATGCAAAGTAGCGTTATAGTAGGCTTGTGTAAGTCTATAAATGAGCAAGTTTTTGTACGAGGGCGATGGAGCAGCGTTGTGAGTGAATTAGTACAAGTGCATACATGAGGCAACCTGTGCGAATGACCAAGTAGAATTGCGAGCATTGTGGTCCCTTTGAGTTTAAAATAGTAGGCATGCAGTTCGATGATTCGAAAGGTTTTGGTGAATTTGAGCTATGCATTAGTGAGTGGATGAGTTTGAAATGATCACCCTGTCGGCCACTGAAAATGCGCGTCTTTCAGATTTTAATTTAATATATATATATTGATTTTTGAAAGTAAAATTTTAAATTTTAAAAATATGAGAATGAGAGTGGATGGATCTCATTCGTTTAGCAGTTTGAATGAACGAGCGTAATATCGCAAGTAACGCACCTATTCCGAAGAATAAACACCCTATTTGACGATATCGCTCGATCAAATAAACTACGTGAATTCATGACATCCGTTCGGTCCACGAACCTTTATGTGGACCGACAAATTCCCCTATTTAATACAAAAGAATTAAATAGGGTTTATATTACCCAGGTTCATAAAGCTCTCCCTATGACGGCAGTCCACTATAGTTAATTATCCCTCAAATGACCGAAGTCACCTGAGAGAACTCTCGATTTAGATCAGGGTTTCTATCTTCATGAAATCAAAAGGTAGGGTTTTCAAAGAAGTGTGATAGTAGGAAATTCAATAGGTGAAAGACACAAATGTAGAACAGTTATTTCCAGAGTCAAAGAAAAGAGAGGTAGGGGACGTCACGGATCTCGAGGAGGACCTCGATAACGTCCCAGATTATCCTATGGTTGAGCTTTAAATTTTGAAAAAAAAAATAAATTTATTTAGTTTCGACCCTGCCAATTAATTATAGGAATTACATTTACATAATCATCTGATTATGCAAATAACCTGGAAGATAGGAGGATTTACGCCGCATTAGACGACAACCTCGGAATCCTAAGCGAGTTAGGGCTTATATTGCATAACAAAGTTGTGCAAAGGCCTAAAAGAACAGGTGAGGGTTTATGTCACACTAGGCGGACTACCTCAAAGTCCTATGGCTTGTTATTTAAACTAAAGAATGGTTTTGCTGATGTCGACACAGGTTTTGCTGTTGAAGATGACCGTGCTGCCCACCATGCTCCAAGCTCCAATTCGTAGCGAGATCGCAGTTTTAAATTTAAAGTTTTAAGTTATTGTGGACATGCAAATTGTTTTATTTCATTTTTATTATCACTTTTATTGCAAGAGCGAGTGTGTGCAATGTGATGACGAGGTAGCAATGAAAGAAAAGTGAAAAACAAGTAGTTAGAACATGCTATAGTGAACATGCTATGCTAAACAGGAGTAGACACGAAGAAAATTAAAGCATGCTACACAAGTTTGTACGCTGAAAAAAGTAAAACATGCTATACTAGTAGGAACAGGTACTAGAAAAGTAAAACATGCTACGCAGTAAAGGAAAGAAGTAGAAAAATGCTGCAAGTGTACCGTAGGCGATGATTATCCGCGGTGTATCATTACCTGTTTATTGTTTTCATTTTATTGTTTTCCTGCAGAAAAGACATTAGTGCAAGAAAAAGGACAAAAGTAAGCGTAGTAGGAAAGACCTGAGTAAGTAGGGGTACTACCGTACATGCAGGAAAAGAAAAAATGCCAGCTCCGGGAATAAATCCAAAAGAAAAAGGCGAAAGAAAGAAAAAGAAACCGGAAAGAAAGGGGAAAGAAAGCAAAGAAAATCGAGAAAAGAGAAGGAATCCTGTAGAAACCTTGTAGAAAAACACGAAACGATCGTAGCAAAACTGCGAAACACTAAAAGGAGAAACTCGCAGATATCCTGCTAAACTCAGGACGAACCGTAAGAAAGCCATGGGGCATCTGAAAAAGGACCCGTAAGCGCGGTGGTGTTAAGGACTTAGAGTTGTGTTATATGTCCCACCTTAGGTGCTGACTGCTAGACCGACTTTCTGCAGAAGGCAGCCCTAACCCGACTTGAGTAGCCGACCGTGGACCTTTGTAAATTTTCACACATTTCATTTTGGGTTTGCATGCAAGTAAAAGTCATAGGTAAGTAGGCTGTGTTGTGATGGAGGTAATATTTGTATTTTTCAAATGTATGTATTTTTGTTTTAAAATATTTTAGTCCGCATGGTGTTGACTACGCTAATAGAGACTGTGACTACTAACATCTTTAGACAGCTGCAGTAGAAACCCAAGGACGGGCGAATAGTGTCGTGAGTTCCTGCTCTACCCTCTCCAGGGTCTCTGAGTCAGGCGACACCATTCTATGATTCTCTCGTAGCCTTCCCTATGCAATATTATCAGTGTCCCCACCGCACTTACAGCCTTGCTTGATGGCCCCACATATAGCCTAAAGGGGCTATATGTGCACACCTACACGTCCCCTGTAGGTGTGGACATTGAACCAAGAAGCAAGGAGAAAATCAAGGGACGAGGGAGCAATGAAAGAAAGAGGGGAAAGCAGTCCACCTAACACAATCTTCGTAAAAAGTGGTGAACTGATTTCCAATAACAGTCAAAACAAGTAAGTCATCCCGGACTCCCGACCGTCCTTACACGACCTACAAAAGTCCTAAAGAAACATCGACACTCTCGGAGAGGATGAAGACTAGACTCCTAGGGAAAACACCCCCTTCTCCCAAGTAACAGCTGTAAAAGCATGATAACAGACATAAGGCTACTGACCAAGCACCTAGACTCTAGACCACTGCTTGGGACTCCCCGAATATCGGACTCAAATCACAAAGCCTACTAGAATCAGAACCTCTTCTTTTACAAATTTGAAAATCAACGACATATCATACTAGAATTGTAACTTCTTCAATGCCACAAAATCGGGCCTAAACAAATATTGGAACCTGGACCAAATATATCATCAATAACATCCCGAGTGAATGCCACAATTTAAGCCATGTAACATAGTAATCAAGTCCAAAAACATATGTCCAAACACCGCTAAAGCATGGGTCCAACATAAGGAATCCGAGCCCTCCAACAAGACAAAAACCGCGAAGTAACAAGAGGGAAACCAGCCCAGCAAGTGGGCAAACCGAGAGACAACAAGCCACAAAAAAAACGCAGCCCAGCAGGGGGTAAACCGAGAGGCCACAAGCCACAAAAACGCAGCCCAGCAGTAGGCGAAGAAAACAACAGAGCCGAGCACCTACAGGTGGTGCAAATGGCGGCCGTATAGGCAATTAAAACAGAGAAACAAAGCTCCCTGAATGGCGCAAGAGGGAGCAGCACAAAACAGCGGATCCGAGCCTCTCATAGGCTTAAAACGAAAGCTCCAAAAGTGCCAAAGACAAAGCTACATCAAGCACAATACGAACTATCAATGCCCCTCCTCCTCCATATAGTTCTCCCACAAGCATTAAACCTTTCATGTATGTCATGTTAAACAATTGAATGAAATAAAGGCAAGCCACAACAAGTATTTCTCAAGTATAGAGGGCCTCTAACATGCATTTCAAACTTCCAAGCCATACAAATAACATGGGTAAAGAGAAGCACCAACATAAAAGAGGAGCACTAACATTTACAAAGCATGCATATGAGGCTCAAACCTTCCAAACCATCATATTTTCCTTATCCATTTTTGGTTTTAAAATAGGCTTCTCAAACATTTTAGATTTTATAAAGTAGAGGCCTAAACATTTCAAATCTTGGAGAATAGAAGCCATCACATTTTAAGCATATATGTAATCATAAGTGAAAGAGGAGCAACATAGTTGTGAAGTCTACACATTGAAGCTAAAGCCCTCCAAATGAAACATGTCAAGCTTAAAGATTTATTAGCAAGGGGAGGTGTAACAATTGTAAAAGCATCCCACAATTTTAACATGCATTTTCTTAAGGCCTTCATAAATGTACTTTAGTAGGATAAAGAGAGAGAGCAAGTAAGGAGGAGAATGCCACTTCCAAAGCTACCAAACTACAAGCTACACATGCCATAATGGATCTTCAAGTGCATTCAATATGCTTTAACCAATATAGAGGGAAAGGGGAACAAGTAAGTAGCTAAAAACCTTAAAGCTTCCATCAAACATGCAAACATGAAAGACCACCACCTCTATAGCCAAGGAGAAAGGGGAGTAACCTGCACATGTATACTTCACACCAAACATATGTCAAACATGAAAGAATATGGGCAAGGCAAGTTGATGATTCCAAACCAAAGAAGCTAAGCTTAGGAAAAGCCTAGTCAAAGCAAACCCAACACATTCCAGCTACCAAACATTCTTTCCTTTCTTCACATTCCCTTTTTTTTTATCTCATGCGTGCCATTTTATAACTTTCATCTCACGAAGCCTACCACTAAAGCAATATATATCTAATGCCATGCTTCATATAATATGTAGCAAGAAATAGGGGAATAGAGAGTAGAAAAAGGAGCTAGCTAAGCCATAAATTCCACCAAAAGTATTTCAAAGTAAAGCATGATAAATGCTAGGACTAAGTAAGCTCATACCTCAGTGGAGGATTAAACAACCCAACACCACAACCCAACAGGCAGTAAGGAGCAGCACGGTCCAAGTTCAAAACCGAGCAGCAAGGCTCCAGAAAAGCTCAGGGCAAAGAGCTAACAGCACTTCCTCACGTCACACACACACACAAACTCAAAACCTTGAGCAGAAGAGAGGAAGAGGAGAGGAAAGAGGGGGAGAAAAGTAAATATCAGCACCTTCTTCCCAACAGAAATTCGGCCCAACCCTTGAGACCTCCCCAAAATGGGGTTTAAATAGGCAAAGCGAAGGAGAGGGAAAGGAGAATTGCGCTCATTCGAACCATCAGAAGCGACAAATGTCGCGTGAGGAAGGTGACGATAGAGGGGAAAGCCTTTTACCAGGAGACAGAAGCACGCGGATGTACGAGGAGGGGAATCACGCGCCAGAAGATCGTGGTGCCAGCGATCTTGCTTGGCGTCACGACAAAACCGATTGGCGAGGAGGCTCGCCTGGGTCGAAATCGAGAGGCAGAGGCAGGACCGAAGCTTCATGCGCTCGGCCGGGGCGAACTCGCGCCTAGGGCTTGAGCGACAGAGCGGGAGAAGCTCGGGCGAGGGAGCAGCGACCGAGAGGGAGAAGGATCGGACCGTGGGCTTCACGTGTGCGTGCGTTTAGGTGTTTAGGGGTTTTAATTAAAAATAAATCATATTTTATCCATTTATTTTATTAAACGTGCCGAATTTCGTGCATTTTCTCGTGCTCGGAACTCTAGCAAAATATATGTCCCTCCCTAGCAACTTCGACGTCTCGGACGCATCGGCGCAGTCCGTTTCGCTATCCGAGGTCGTTCGGACAACTTCGTCATCGGTCATATCGAAAGTACGTCAAATTTGGTCCCGTTTGAACTTTGAGCTTGCTGTTGATCGTCTCGACGTTCTGACTTCAGTCTTGATCCGTCGAGGAGAACTGAAAGCGTCGAGGCCGCAAAACGAAGAATTTGTGCGCAGTGGTGCAAGAAACGTACACGAGGCTGCCCTAAGGTCCGGTGGTCCTATAGGAACTCGATTTGGACTCCTAACGTCAATTCCAACCTGCTATGAGCTAGAGGTACGGAATTTCGTCCGGGACTCCAAAAGAGTGACGAAGTGGCTTCAAGAATCTAAAACGAGGTAGGCCCATTGCTATGAGTCTAAGATCGTCGGGGAAGCTCCTAAGGCTAGAACCCTAAATCCTAGGAGGAAAACTAAACCTCGACAAAAGTGAGGTCAACACACCCACGCAAGGGTGGGTGAGCAAAACTAAGAATCTAAAGTCTTACGAAGAGATTTAGGGCAATTGAAGATTTTGTGTGTTGCGTTGTTGTACATTAGTGTGAGAGGAGGAATGTTTGGTTTCAACGTGTCCAGATATTGATCAATTAATGAATTAAGTTGGAAGGGTGAAATAAGGTTAGTGCTTTTAGTTTGGAATATGTTTTTATTTTGTATTTTTATTAGTTGTATAAATGATGAAATTAATATGGTTAAGGTCATGTTTTATTTTGATTAAGATTAGTATAGAAAAATTATGATATTTTTTAAATAAATATTAAAATTGTTATTTAAATATAAAATTTATAATTTTGAAAGTTTAATCACATTCTAAATGATAATATCTAAATATGATTTTTATGTAAAATAATAAACTAAGTATTTCAAAAATGGCTATCTATGTATTTAGAAAAAAATTAAATAATAATTTAAAATGATATATGGTAGTAAAATACAATTGAAAAAAGATGTATTTTATTGTTTTACTTGCACATTAAAAGAGGCGATGCTTATGGTCTAAGTGGCGAAGTAAATGCTTAAGAAATAGCGATAAAAGTTGAAAGTTGGATTTCATAAACATAAAAGAATGACATTTCGTTTTAAGAATGAAATTAAAATGATAAATTTGGTTTTAGATGAGAGATTTGTTGGTTGGGGCTATAAGTATTACTTTGAACAAGAGTATTTAATTTACTAAATATGATTCATATCTTTCCTAGAAGAAGCATACAAATTTAAAGAAAATGAAAATAGAGTAGAAAATATTTGTTAAGAAAAGGTTGAGATATAGGAATCTCATGTTTGTATGCGTGTTGATTATGTATTCTCTTAAGGAGGCATCATTTAGGAGTTAAAATATAAAGCGAGTCATTTGATTCGTGGTGAGCACTCTTAGGGCTCGTTGGAGGCAGATTTTTTAGTGCAGTATATTTTGAAAATGCCGGTTGAAGCGTTTAGTTATCGCAACATGGTGACTTTTCCTACTAATCTGTGTTAAACGCGGGCCATGGTGGCTTTTCATATTAATCTGTGTTAAACGCAAGCAGTGGGTTCGACTCGTGGCTTGTGTTTTTTTTTTATAAAATTATTGTCCTGCTGCCCTCAACCCCGTGGCTCTCTCTCTCGCATCTTTTTTGCTCTACGTATCTCTTTCGATCGCGTGCCTCTCTCGATCGCTTTCACGAATCCTAGGTATCTCTCTCTCTCTTTCATTTTCTAATGCGCCTCTCGTGCTTCTCTCGAGCCTCCCACGCACCTCTATCCTTTAACTCTGCCCTCCGATCTCTGGTTACGTACTTCTTGTGCTCGTTTTCGATGGACCGACTTTATCTTTGCGATTTTTATGGCTTTCTCATTTGCAGTTTATTGTGAGAAGTTTGTGATATTTGCGATTTATGGCTTTTTGATTTTTCTCCTCTGATTTTACGATTTGAAATTTTCATTAAAAATGAAAACTGTGGAATGATGTTTTTATCTCAATTGATTTTTTGAGTGAGAATTTGATAAATGGATGAAAGAGTGTGCTTGGTTTGTAGATGGCAATGTTTCAGATGCCCTGTATGTGATCGGATGAAATGAAAAATATGCCATGACCTTCTATCATTATCTCCTCTGATTTTTGAATGGGAATTTGAAAAATGGATAAAATAGGGTGCTTGATTTTTACTTAGTGAAAATGTGTCATACTGCGCGATATTTTACATATCCGTTTTCCAAACAAGTGCAGATTGTGTTTGATATTTTTTGCTATAACAACTTTATTCGACGACATCCTTCACGCAACGACGTTGACTTCAATAGGGCTGATGAAAATCAATTGCATGTCCCTGTTGAAGCATAGAAATATCACCCAGGCAATATTTTCACAGTTCGAAATTGATTTGCATGAGATTTGCACACAATTTGAGCAAGAGGCAAATGAGATGATTGAGTTGAGGGAACGAATTACAGATGCTATTGCTGGAGGCTGAATAAAGGGAACACCTGTTTTCTTGTTGCTACTTTATTTGTAATGTGTTATAGAAATATTTATTATTTCCTGTATCATTACTTTTATACAAGTGATAAATATTTTGAATTCTCAATTTTTTTTCCAGTTTTTATGCATGTATTCTTTCCCACCTAGATGACCGATGAGACAGCCATTGATATAATATGTAATATTATTTTTTATTGCTTGTTTTTTTTTTTTTTTAATTTTGAAGGTCTATGATGAGTTATTCGACCTTAATAGTTCTTCTCGATGGCTTATGTCGCTATTGAGTTTTGTCACTTGTGAAATCCCATTAAAGCCAACAAAGTTCCTCTCTTTCAGTGCTATGGTATTCGGGGTTTTGGATGGACCTTTTTTTTATATGAATATGTGACACACACAAGCTCGATATTACGTGGGTTAAAAACAATTAAGAACTTTTTTTATTAGGCCTGCTATCTTCTTGTAGTGATATATTCGTTAGTTTATATACTGTGTTCTCTGAGAACTCATAGCTGCATAAAACTCACTTCTATTCTTCATTTTCACCATTGTTGCATCTAAGGTTCTGTGCTTCGTACTTTTAAGCTTTCGGGAAATATGAGTTCGAGGATTTCCTGTACCTCTAGAGCAGTGTACTGCTACCGTGGATTACAATGTTTCTTGCTTACTTTGTGAAAGCCATATAGGTACGAGAGACAGTTTTAGAGATGTCCGAGGAGAAGTGCAGAATGCTGCTACTTATTTTGGTGGGTGGATGGGTCGGATGATTCCACTGCCGATTGTGATCGGGTATGGAGAGTTTCCTTGGAGGACGGCTTATCACGTGACATAAAACAAGTGCATTTTCAAAATAAGATTATCATATTATTAATTTTATTTTAATAGTCATTTTTTTAATTTTGATTGTCGTGTTACTTAATGTTTAGTGAGATATCTATTTTTATTTTGTAACGTTCGAACTAGATATTTGATTTCAACTAAGAAATGTTATAAATAATTTTGTTATATAAACAAAATTATATTGCAAAGATATAAATGTCATTTGTCAGAAATAGCTGAAGTGCAGCCTTTTCAAAATTGCAAAAAATTTACAGACAACTAGCTTATCTGCAGCAGAATCCCGCCACCGTTGCTGTGTAGCAGTTTTTAAATAGGTTACAACTGCCACAACAGAACCTTAGTTTTAAATTATGGTGATAATATTACATCTTCTAAGTCACTTATTATAATGCATTTGCTTAGATACCTTGATACTGCTTGCATGCAATGATTATGAACCTGTTTTTTTGCAAGCATGCAAGAAGAATTAGGAAAGTTAAAATAATAAAGTGCAATAGTTTAGATGTCTCGATAATGACCACGTTGAAAAATAACTCAATAACAGGGGTGCTAACTATCAATATATCTTTGAATCCCATCACAACTCATTTTGATTTTAAGTCAACATAAGCATATACATAAGTATCTCATAAATAGTATAAAATTCAAAATATTCAAGTGAAACATACAACTTAAAGGTAAGAGCAACAATCCTCTCACCCTCCGTAATAGTTTGTCACTGAAAAGGAAAGAATTAAATTATTATGGTCAGATGTAGTGTTGGGGATGAATTTAGGGCTATGGTCTTGATATCAAAGCTAACTCAAACTATAGTAGGTTGAAAGAAAATAAGCGGTTACAATCAAACACACTTGAAAGAGAAATTACAACAGACACACCACAAAATCACACTGAAGCTCGATCCATGGGTGATGGTTGCTAAGTTGTTGGGGGAGCAAAGATACATGGCTTAAATGGGTTATAGGTGGTTGGGAAAACAAAACGAGGGGATGGAATCGCGCGTCAGATGTTGTCAGATGTTGGAACAACAAATGTAGGGTCTTGATCCATGGGTTTTAGGTAGTTGGAATAATTTGACTCGTCCGAGCAGGTTTAGACACCTGACATGGCGCTCTTGCGTCAGTCTCTCGGGGTTGGAAAAGTATTGAACTCATTTGCCAAAGCTTCTATCTCCTCACATTTTTCAGTTCGGCCTCGCTGTAGTTATCAGGAATGACAATCTTCTGACAAGTTGATCTTCTAGGTACTGACATTTTACAACTGGAATAAATATGTTCTTTTGACACATTCTGAGCTGGAGCTACATATAGATGTAGGTTCCTGTAATGTAACTCTCGAGCCCTTATATCTGTAACATTCTTCTTCTACTTCTCGTACTCTGTAAAATGTAGCTGATAAATAAGTATGTGAGGAGAAATCAACTCTAGGATGAATCTGTTGCAGGGCGCCCCGCCCTCACTTACAACTGCTCAGGTTCATTGATAGGACCTGGATCTCATTGAAGAATTTTATTTCCTCTCACAATCCTAAGACTATTTTTGAAGCTATGTTCATGCATATTGTCTAATCATCTGTCTGGGGATACACTGTTAGAATGATTTTGATACCCACCTGATTCCATATAGTGTTTCAGAAGTGGTACAAAAGAGTTTCATCTCTAACTTATTGGACCTCCCTTAGCAGGGGTAACTCAGGAAGGACCCTATCTATTTGAAAAGTTTAAATTTATTATATCTGTGGTTGCCGGGTGTCTAGTTTCAGTTCCTCAGACTTAGGACTGTCTTGGATCATCAATGTCAATTCTATTGGAGTTTCCTTTATGGCCTTAACTTGAAGCTTTTCTCCCTAATCAATTGAGATCTGGTCCTCCTTTGTGTCCTATCATTCTTCAGTGTCTACTGCATCATTATCATTACCCCTTTCTTTAATAGCTCCCTCTTCCCCCATTTGTGCAATCTACTTCAATATGCCTAAATCCGTGACACTTGAAACATTTTTTAGCTCAAACATATTGAAGAATATTGGTTTGCTCATGTTCTCTACTATGTATCAATTTTTCCTCAGACATCATCAGCTTGGATGTTTTTCTATATATACTCTAGATGTAAGTTCTTGGGGTTGAACATTGCCTGTAAGTTATGGTGGACGCCCGGTGATGTGGTCTCTCCACTTTTGAAATTGGTGTCTGAACATCTATCACCGCATTTCCTGTTTCATCTGGGACCAGGTAGTGATCTTGTATTTTTCCTTGTGATGACGCAGGTATTTCAATTTTTCCACTAAAATAAGTCAGTCTTATTTAACTTGCTGGTTGTTAATTTCTCTATTATGTCCGGTGGGACGTCCTGATGCTCAAAAAATTCCATGGTCCAGAGCCACTCGATGAACTTGTACCATTCTATCTGACCATTTCGAAATATAACAAATTCATATTTACTTTGAAATTTTAGCTTCTTAGATATTTTGTCACATTTTTGAGGAAGAGATTCTCATCCCTAGAATCAGCATGGTGGAAGAGATTTCACTCAATTCTTTTAATGTAGCAAGTCATTGATGCGGCTACGAGTGATCCATACGAATCGCCACCTCTTGAAGGCGACAATACTTTCTTGTAATCGGCAGATTTCCCACTGCATATCCTCCCTAAAAATCCCCAAGACACGTCTATGTAAAATTCTCATAAACGACATCACATTCTTTCCCCTCGATCAGACTTCCGACGATTATCTCCTTGGCAGCATGGTTAAGTTTTCGGGTTGGGTGGGTGGAAGAAAGTGGTCAATGGTGATGTGAAGTGAGAAAGAAAAATTTTAGGTGGAGATAGGTTTGAGTATTACTGATGCTAGAAACCCTATGATAGGACAACGATTAGGCTTGCTTTGATACTAAATGATACCAGAGTTAACCCAAACCACGATAGAAGAACAAAATATTATTACTGAATGTAAATATGCGGTTACAACCAAACACTTGAAAGAGAACTTACAACAGACACGACACAAACTCACACTAAGGCTTAATCTATAGATGTTGGTGGTCGGCTAGGCGGTTGGGGAGCAAAAATAGGTGGCTGAAAATGGGTTGTAGGTGGTTGGAACAATAAAAGTATGGGTGGGAATTACATTGGTAGCAAAGAACAGGGAGGGGAAGGCGTTGGCTGTGCTGGTACTCTAGAAAACAGCAATCAGAATATTTTTCCGGGTGCTGCAATGAGTTACGGCGACCATGAGCGATGTGGGGAGGATTTGGACGAGGATAGAGATGATTACACCACTTCGGAAGAGAGATATAGCCGGCGCAGCATCCAATCCCTTGACCTCTTCCTCCAGTAAGGTGTAGACCGAAATTGTTCGACTTCCTTCTATCTATGAGATTGTTAGGCAGATGGATGAGCCAAGCGCAGACATCGTAGACTGAGGTGCTCCCCGTCGGTTGTTGGAACGACGCGAGCCGGGCGATGCAAGGGCTGCAGGCTTCCGCATCATGAATTTGCTCTGCTGAGAGATGACCAAATCTCTGCCTACTCCATGGCTTGGTACAATATATTCTCTTAGAAGTGTTTAATCTTTAGTTATACAACATATTTTTCTGCACTGTAACGATCATTATGTATCAAGGCTATTTGGAGGGGCTCTATATTAAAACAAATGGTAACAATGTTTAAGATAATATTAAAATCTGTTAGCTCTCTATATTTGAAGAAGGGCATATTTTAAGGTTCTGCCTTGAAAGATTATGCTCTTTACCAATGTATAAGTTGGGGTATCTCTAGGAATAGTACATACCACCAAAACAATTTTCTTCTCAAAGAGTTTATCATTTCATCATGTTCCAATGTATTTCTAATGAAAGCAAGCGAATTTCCTAATGTTGCTGATGCACAAATTTTCGTAGTTGTAAAGTGGCAATTTTTAACTATTACTCTACAGGTGACTTTCATACCTTTGAAACCATTGAACCTGATGATATTGCAACGCTCATGTATACGAGTGGAACAAGTGGCACGCCTAAAGGTGTAATGCTTTCACATCGAAATTTTTTACATCAGGTAACACATTGTCATCAGTTCGGCATGCTTGTTGTATCATATTTAAATATTCACGTAATACTGCTACTTGCTATGTAACGCTACTATGCATTTATGGTTTGATAACAAATTAAATCATGGTTTGGAACTCACTTAAGGTGACCATAAAAATTGGAAACCAGTTTTTAACCAACCAAATGTAGAATTGAATCGAACTGAACATAACTGTACATCTTGTTTTTTTTTGAGACTAAAAAACTATGGGCGGCCTGCCATAATTTGGTATTAGTCCATTTAGTCTGTTTGGTCACCTGAAAATTAAAAGAGAGAATGAGTTTTCTTTGATTATAAGTTTAAAACCTTTGAGATTTTACTTTGTGTCTATATAGTTGTTGAATTGAGAAGTGAAAGAGAATAAGAGGAAGTATATATATATTTTTTCCTTGCTCAACAATGAATGGTGGTTTTGTTTATATATCAATATTTTAGCTAGAACTTCTTGGAAAGAGGACTGCTGCAATCGATGCAAAAAGAAGAAGGATTGACCAAAGAAGATACTTTATTGTGATGGGAGAGAGCGCACAGCTTTAAATAACCTAGTATACTCGGAATTAGTAAAAGAAGAAATGCAGAACACTGCCATGCAGCCCATGATGTTCTGAACAAGGAAAGCTGCGGGGAAATGATTGCATTCCAGAAACTCGTACCACACGATTCAGCACTATTCAAATAGAGTGGTTGTGAACTGATGTAAGAATAAATTTCTTCTTTTGTAGGCGAGAAATAAATACTTAACCTTGTGGAATGGATTTCACGGATTTTGGACAACAAGAAAAACAGGAACCCAAATTAGGAAGGGCATGATCCCACGGATCATGAGCAAGAAGTGACTAAAGGATCCAAATGGGGTTTTCAGCACTCCCCATCAAACATCAAATTAATAAAGCTTTTCTAACATTTTTTCCAACAGCCGTTTTGGTAATCTTTTAATTAGAATGTCTACAAGTAGTTTAGAGAATGCAATATAGGAAATGTTAAGAGTACTATCTTCATTTTTTTTTGGTTGATGAAATGACGATCAACTTCCACATTTGTAGTTTGATCATGGTGAACGGGATTATGGGCAATACTTATGACAACAATTTCATCGTATTGGCATGTTAGAAATGACTTTAACTTACTTTTAAAGGAGTTGTTTTAGCTGGATTAATTTACTAGTCCCATTAGTTTATTGATCTTAGTTCAGATTTTGCACTACTTTTAGCTATAACATTTTATTTCTTACTCCATGCCACCTGGTCAAGCACAAATAAAAGTACATCTCAGTTCAACTTTTGACTACTTTTTCTATAGCATATTATTTCTTACTCCATGCCACTTGGTTACCCCCAAATAAAAGTAGATTTTCTTGATATCAATTATCAACTATTGAACTTGCCCAATCAGTATCATTGCTTGCCTCAGGTCCTTGGAATCCCCCTTTTTTGGAGAGACCCTCTTATTTGATATCTTTTTAATTACTTTAGGATCTTTGGTGCAATAACAATATATTGTTCTATTACTAAAAATATATGTAATATTAGGCATTAGATGTGTCAAATAAATTGTTAGATTTTAGAGAATAGGGCTGTATACTTTTATTGATAGGAAAAGAGGTATAAATACAATATAAAATCTAAATAATGGAAAGACAAATTTGGAAATAGTCCTCTAGCAAATACATCAATATGGAAATAAAAATAAAGGAATTAAATAAAAGCAAATAAAAGCTAATAATAAATGCAGTCATAATTAACCTAATAAATAGGCTAATTCTAGTTCTCATCCTCAAGTTGAAACATAGATATCCATCTTGTTCAACTTGGATTTGAAGCTGTCAAACAATGGCCGAGGAAGATTCTTGGTAAAGATATCTTGCTAATTGTCCATTGGATGAGACAAATGAAAAACAAATCTCACATGAATCGAGCTTCTCCTTAATGAAGTTTTTTTCAGTCTCCACATGTTTGGTCTGATCATGCTGGACCGGATTATGTCAATATTAATGATAGCTTTATTATCACAAAACAACTGGAGAGGAGCAAAGATTGACATACACAATTCCTGGAGCATGATGCGTAACTGTAGATCTTCATAAATACCCAAAGACATGGAGCAAAACTCGGCTTCAGCACTACTTCAGGCCACAACCAACTATTATTTGCTTTTCCACCTGACAAGATTTTCCTACACAAATGAGCAATATTCTGAGGTGGTTCGCCGATCATGGACAGACCCAGCCCACTCCACATCTGTATAAATAATAATAGAACGAGAGGTGTTGCTCTAGAAAAAAAAAATGAGTTCGGTGTGCCATTTAAGTAGTGAAGGATTTTGTGGGCAGCTCGGAGATGGTGCTTGTTTCAGTTATTTTTGTACAAATCGAAGTCACCAGCCTGTCTAGTTATCATCTTAAGATTATCTTTTCTCTCTACTTTAATCATCAAAATGATTTTGAGAAGAGTAGCGATGAGAAAGAAGGAATCAAAACAGAGACTAGGCAGACAAATTTAGAAAGAACCTTGAGAGCTTATGTGAAGTAAACCTCATGCGGTAGATGAAGGGTGTATGCACAAACAGGATCAAATCGATACACCTTGAGCTGAATATCCAGTAAAGAATACCTACATAAGCTACCCAAGTGACCAGAGAACCAAATTTGTATTTGTCTTGAGTTCATGAGCACTCCCAGAGGGATGTATCCCATTTTATTAATTATATTTGGGATGATGCCTAATGATATCCTCGATTAAAGGAGTCCTGCTTACATTTAAGTAACAACTGGTAAAGGGTGTCACAAAGGATGGTTGTTTCACAGGAGCATCTCGATACTTTCAAAGCTCACGACAAGCTATACGAGCATAGAGTGATTCACTCACGATCCCATACAAATGGCGGCTCTTTGGTAGTGGAGGCCATTGAAATAAATATGTCATCACATAGGGTCCACACTATATGTCAAAGGCTTAACCGACCCATAAGGGTAGAGGCTGAATCATCATATCCCAATTGGGCGGCAGTCTATCCACAATCAGAGCCTACGAGATGGCGTCGATGAAGTGTCAAAAGGAGCAACATGGCTCAAAGTGGTTAGGTTTTGCTCTTTGGATTCGTAGGGGAAACACAAAGAACCTAATTCTATGGGGCTTTTCTCTAGCACAAGAACCTTAACCTAATTCCTCTAACATCGAGACCTCAGTGCTTTAAGAAATGAAGAATAAGAGTTTTATGAGTCCTTTACCTATGTGGTGGTTGCTCAAAGTATTCTCTTTAGTTATCCACGCTCTGACGTTGCTTGGAAGAAGCTTTCCTTGCTCTTTAGGAGGGATGACGCTCTCCTACTTCCTTAGGAGAGATGAAGCTCTCATCTGTTCTGCAACACAACTTCTCTAAGGAAGCTTCCTCACACACTCAAAGAATGGAGGAAGAAGAAGAAGATGAGGGAGAAGAGGTTTCAGTGGAAGAAAATGAGATTTGGGAGAAGAAGGTGAAGTAGATGAAGAAACTTCCTACTTTTCCTGTTCAGGAACTCTCCAACTCAAGAGAGACTAGCCTCTAAGAAATATTCTTCAAGGAAGAGGACTAGCTGAACTTCAAGGAAGAATATGACTCCAACTCTCAATAAAACGGGAGAAGAAGAGGCTCTCCCCCCAAAATCCAGACCAGAAAATCCTTAGGAGAAGCCAAAAGGAAGAAGTAACTAGCCCCTTTCCTTTCCCCCTCTTTTTATCTAAAATGGCATGCTGCCCAAGTCTTCCCAAGGCTTCCAAGTGGCCCAAAATGGCCTCCTAAGCCCTTTTAAATTGTCCCCATGCATATTCTCACTTCAGCCAAGGAGATATGGATTTTCGGCTGCATTGTGGGAAGATTGAGTGGAAATTTTGAGGAAAATCAAGAGCGAAAAATAGTTTGGTGCCTAGGCGTCGCGACCTTGGCGCCGTTCTCTTGGCTTCTACTTTTTGTGCTCTTGTGTTCAGGATGTTATTTGGAGCTGGTTTTGGGCGCCTAGGCGCCGCCCCCTAGGCGCATACTTTCTAGGCTCTCTGGTGGATAACAGTATTTTGGAGCTGATTTGAGGGCCTAGGCGTCGGGGGTCTGATTTCTAGGCTCCCGAGGCCGAGTGTCCACTTTTTAGGCTCTCAGTTTTGAGATGTTTTGGGTTGTTACAGGCTCTTAAGCGCAGGTCTGGCCTGAAATCCTGATTTTTTTTGCTGATGTCGTCCGACGAAGAATTTTGGCAATTCTCAAGCTATGAAGCATCAAATATGACTGAAATATAGTCGCATAAATTTTTTAAAAAAATGCTTTTTCATAGGCATTACATCCAGAACTTCAAAAGCAACAGACGCCCTGAATTATGACATGGGCGTGTTACATTGAAATTTGATCTTCTCGGCTTTGTAGCGGGAGGGTTTAATGGAGTGCTTGAGCTATTGGAGGTTACTTATACACGTTACACACTCCCATAACATTCAAAAGAGCGTACAAAACTTTGTGACATTAAAAATTGATGCCAACAAAGGATCCTCAACAAGTGTGCTGCGCCGTTAAGACAGTGCACTTGTTAGAAACAACTTAATTTTTCATTGAACCAGTGTGACTCATGTAACCAACATTACCTAGTCAACCAAAAAGAGCCGGTCGCGTACGCTAGGAAGGAGAGCTTGGGGGCTCACATTCAATCATAGGAAACACACATGTCAACTAAATTGAGCAGGAATGCCGGGGGACTTATATCAACACGAAGGCCAACCAGAGAGATTAGATTAGAAGGGAAGACACTAGGATTCACATCAAATACTTTTTGTTTGAGCAAGACACAGAGCCTTAGACACAGAGCTTGCAATCTTGGGGGGAGGCTTTGAGACTGATATCCAACTTGGCAGACTAATCAGGCATGAGACCTAAATAAGTTTTGAAGGAATGCCCACGAGACTTATATTCAACCTGAAAGATGGGTTCATAGGCTATGAAGCATGACCCGAAAGGGTGGGTCTAGAGGCTATGAAGCATGACCCGAAAGCGTGGGTTCATAGGCTACGAAGCATGACCCGAAAGGGTGGGTGCAGAAGCTATGAAGCATGACCCGAAAGGTGGAACCAGTGGCTATTTAGCATGAGCCAAAAGGTAGGTTCAGAGGCTATGAAGCATGACCCGAAAGGTGATCGAGGCATAAAGCCTCAATTGTCTGCTACATCAAGAGGAAATGCTGAGGGACTTACATTAAACTTTAAGGGGCACGCAAGGTAAGAAAACTGGGCCATCTCATGTAATCCGAGTCATTTGCTATGCCTCATCGTATGAAAGTGATCATGATTTAACTGTGGTTCCTGTCGAGTAAAACACTGATAGTTTGGTTAGGTGGTTAAGAAGCATGATGTACATGACTTGAACCGCAGTTGACCAGCGACTAGACAGTGTGATCAACTAGGAAAGATGAACCATCTCATGTGATATGAGTCATCTATTTGCAGGTCGAGGAGGAATACCGTAGGACTTACATTCAACGCGAATGCTGTAGAAACTGATCGTAATAGGAAGGAAAACATCGGGATGCACTTCTGACTCTGAGATCCAATCGAGGTATGAAATCTCAAATACTTGCTACAGTAAGGAGAAATGCTGAGGGGCTTACATTCAACCTTAAGGGATACACAAGGTAAGAGGATTGGATTATCTCATGTAAGTCGAGTTATCCGTTATGCTTCCTCATAAGAAACTGACAAGAATTAACTGTGGTTCCCGTCGAGTGAAGCACCCATAGCTCAATCAAGTGGCTAAGAAGCCCGAAGTGTCCTGACTGGAGCCGCAATTAATTTAGTGACTAGATAGTATGATTAGTTGAGAAGGCCCAATCCTCTTGTGTGACCTAGGTCATCTCTTTACAGGTCAAGGAGGATTATCGAAGGACTCACATCCAACTCGAGCGCTGATCAAAGTGATCATATCAGGAAATAAAACATTGGGATTTACATCCAATCCTGAGATCCGGTTAAGGCATGAAACCTCAGATACCTGCGACAATCATGAGAAATGCCGAGGGTCTTAAATTAAACCTGAAGGGGGTACGTAAGGTAAGAAGGATGGATTATCTCATGTAATTCGAGTCATCTGATATTCTTCCTCGTAAGAAGCCGACAAGAATTAACTGTGGTTTCTGTTAAGTGAAGCACTCATAGCTTAGTTAGGGGGCTAAGAAGCCCGAGGCGTCCTAACTTAAATCACGATTGACCAGTGACTAGATAGTGCGGTCAACTGAGAAGGTTGAATCATCTCGTGTGATCTGAGTCATCTATTGTGTGCTTATGAAAGAACCGACTGAAAAGTCATATAGTTTGAGTGGCCTTGAAATAGGTGGCTATAAAGCCAAAGATGTCAAATAGATAAGATGTTCTCATAGAAGAGCTAACTAAAAAGTATTATGACTCTAGAAACATCGTAACAGTTGGTTATAAAGTCGAAGATGTCAAAAGATGAGATGTTCTCATAAAGAATCGAATAAATAGTCATATGGATCGAGAAGCATCGTAATAGGTGGTTGATGCCCGAAATATTTATGCTTACGATTTAAATATGAAATTCATGATTTATAATATAACATTCTATGTAAGTATACGTATCGTTTATCAAGTAATATAGGAATTTCTGATTAAGCCCCGAGATAACAAACCCACAGGGAATTGTGTAAAAATTTAAAGAAATAAGAAAAATAACTTTTTACTTTTTTAGTTGAGTTTTGTAAGTATGTTTTAAGGTTTTAATTTTGAAAAGTTGATTTTGATATTTATAAAAACAAGTTAAGCAGGAAATAAAACTATCAATACTCTAAACACGATATAAAAGCTATAAGAATCAAATATCTTTTTCCTTCTTCAATGAATCAGTAATAATTAAAGAATTTTATGTAGTGGAAGTATTTAAATGTATTTTGCCAAATATGAGCAATTATATTCTTTACCCTTATTTGGTTCTATAAAGAAAATTGATTAATTTGAAATTTTGAAATTTTGTAGATGTGTGAGGCAGAGAAGATACCAGCTCTCACTCTAGAGTTCTCTCTATTCCCTCCACCTGGGGGCTAACATCTCATAACAAAATTTAAAATAATAAACCAAATGTCACTCTAAAGTTCTCTAATTTTACTTCCCAATAAAGCATATCTCCCTATATTATTGCATTCAATTATATGTACTACAGTTCTCACCAATATAATTGCATGTGATTCTTTCCAATTGTTGTTTGAGACAATACCGCATTGGATCTTACATAATCTCATAACAAATTTTAACATTTTAATTGATCAAATCAAGAAGTAAATTAAGTTCAATGAATTGAATCATCACAATTTATTATAGCATTAAATAGTTATACTTTCCACAACATTACTTCCATAATTTAATTACTTCATCATCTAAGAAAGAAAAATATAAACTAAACTACTCAGATTTCATGAAGAAAACACAAACAAAACTTGATATGATAGCATAAACCATAATGAAAACACAACAATTTTACTTAAAAATGAAATGTAAAAACAAAGAAAAATACTTATCTGAAAATCCTCTCCACCAGACTACGGAAGTTTTCTGGAATTTTGCTTTCCACAATACAACTCTACAGAGGTTGGCGCCCAACTCTGGTGACTCTAATAAAGACTTTAAACTTCAATAAAAAGTAGATATAAGGATAAAAGAAAATTGGTGAGAAGAATAATTCACACTAACCCTTTTTCCTTTCTTCCTCTCTACTCTCTACTATATAAAAGAACTATAAAACTTATCACACTCTAATAACACACTCGCTAACAATAACTACTTCAATACTTTCAACACCCCCTCCCCCCCATACACACATGCAAATCATGAGGCCTCATTTTTATAATTTTCCAAAATGTGCCTTGGTGTCTCTTCAAATCATGTCCAGATTCAATGTATCCACCAAAAGATACATCCCTTCATTCAAATTTCCCGCCCAAAGGAAGTTAAGAAAGTCACCACTAAATATTGCTTCAAACACCCCATGAAATGGCGCCAAAATTTAACTGTGGCGCTTAAGCGCCGACACTTTGGCGCTTAGGCGCTAGAGGCCAAATTTATCAAACTTCATAATTTTGCTCCAAATTTGGTCATTTTTCGCTCCTTTCATCATAATTAATTATTTTAATCATAAAAGAGTAGACGAAATTGTCATCTGGCTCGAGAAGCATGATACACCTAAAATATATAATGCTTTTATGCATATTTTTATATCTATTTTTTGATGATATTGCACTTTAATAAAAGGTATTTTTGTGTTTTTCTTATATGTATGATTAAAATGAATGATTATGATGAAAGAAGCAAAAAAAATTCTGTTTTTTTAAATTTTTAGAGCATTTCCCTGTGGGTTCAATATCTCAGGGCTTAATTAGAAAGTGTTATATTACTTGATAAACGATACGTATATTTGCATAGAATCCAATATTTTAAAATATTTAAAGTTGATTTCTTATTTTGCTTCGGAATCAAGTTTTTGGTGCTCTTGTTAAGAAAGAGATATTGTTGTTGAAAAGAAATTTAAAGTGTAACACGAAAGCATAAGTATTCGGTGATCAAGTTTTTGGTGCCGTTACCAGAGAAGTTAATTAAAATATCGTTTAAAGAAGATTTAAGAAAAAATAAAATTTTACTTTTCCTTGCTCTTGTTAGTATGTTTTGTTTTATTTTGTTTTATAATTGTGTATGCGTAGTTTAGGTTCTGCGGGACTTGTGCCTTAGGATTCTGAATTATAAAGAACTATTAGAAAAATCAGAAAAATTAAAAATACAGAAAAAGATAAAAATATTCAAGAAATGACGAATCAAAATAATCAAAATGTTGAAATCCATCAAGAATTTAGAACTTTAAGAGATTATGCTAACCCTACAGTAGATGAACTTCATGGTAGTATTCAACAACTTCTGTAGCAGCTAATTCATTTGAACTTAAACCTGCTATTATCTAAATTATATCTAATAATCAGTTTAAATTATATGTTAAAAAAATTTAGAACACTATTAGAAACCAATATTTAAATTGCATGTTTAAACTTTTTCAGAATTTGCTACCATATATTTTCTAGTGTTGTTGTGATTTTTGTTATGTTAAGTTTGTGTGTGTTTGCTTTGAAAACCTCCACTACTGTAGAAGCCCTTTAAAATTTTTATTTTATGAAAGACTGAAAAACTGAATTTGATTTTTGTATACTCATGTTTTTAAACTGTTATACTTGCATATTTAGGTTATGAAGATACCTGTAAGCATGTTATTTTAGTTTTTAATTCTTACCCATGTATCATTTCTTATGCTTAAATGTTTTATCTAACTAAAATTTTAAAGTTTGGGGAGAATTTAAAAACAAATTTTCAAAAACTAAAATTTTATTTGTTTTCAAGAATGCTATAAATAAAATTTGATTTTTGATTGAAAATAATTATGTATATGAAGTTATATTAGGGAAACAAAATTTTGAATATAGAAATGAGTAAGAGAATTAAGTTAAAATCTATAGTAATGATGAAAAATTTAAAGTTAAAATTTTCTTAGTAAAAAATGTTAAATATAGTGAAACTATCTTTAGTAGGAAATGTTGTATTTTTCGAAAATAAAAGATTTGACTTCTACTTTTAAACTTTAAATTTCTTTTATTGAAAAATATTTTTATGTGAAAGATATATATCAAACCTTTGCTTTATATGGAAGGATGAAAATCAAAATAATTAAAGATTTATCCAGATACTGAAATCATTGCCTTATAAACAATAAATAAAATAAAATAAAAAAATAAAAAAAAAGTGAAAAAGAAAAGAAAAAGAGAAAAAATATAATATGTGAAAAATAAGGAAGGAGAAGCTTAATGATTTAAGAGTCTAATTAAAAATTGGTTCCATACCTAAGGTTTAAAATACAAGTTTTCAAAAAATCTAAAGCTTAAGATTATAATATGGTAAGTAAAATTATTTTCAAATAATAAGTTTTAAGTGAGAAAAATAAAATGTTAAATTCTATATTTTGGAAAAAACTATATGTATTTCTGAATTAGATAGGAACTCATATTTTTCATTATCCTTTATTTAAGAACTTTCTAAACTTTAAGTTGGTCTCTTTTACTAAATTTTTTTCTAAATTGGACTATTTCATTTATAGAACAAAATTTTTAAACATTCCTAAATATACTCATTTACGTAATTTGCATATTTAATTTTTTTGTGATTGTCTCTCGAGGACAAGTAACATTTTAAGTTTGGGGGATTTTAATACACCTAAAATATATAGTGTTTTTATGCATATTTTTATACCTATTTTTGATGATATTGCACTTTAATGAAAGATATTTTTGTGTTTTTCTTGTAGGTATGATTAAAATGAATGATTAAGATGAAATGTGCAAAAAAAGATTAAATTTGGAGTAAAAATGAGAAGTGTGCAAAATTAGCATGTGGCGGATAAGCGCCAAGAGGTGGCACATAGGTGCGATAGTTAAAAGTGGCGAATTAAATCAAATTTGGCGCCATTTCCAAGGGGTATTTGAAGCAACTTTTGGTTTAAACTTCTTTAACTTCTTTTGGGCGGTAAATTCGAATAAAGAGATGCATCCTTTGATAGATACATTGAATCTGTACATAATTTGAAGAGACACCACATCACATTTTGAAGAAATATTAAAATGAAGACTTATAATTAGAGAAGAGAGTTTTTTAGAGTCTTTTTGGTGTGTGTAAAGTGTTTTTAGTGAGTTATTGGAGTCTTATAGAGAGTTTTAGAGGGGAAAGATTTGGTGTTGAAGCATTTTTCTCACAAATTTTCTTTCATCCATTTACCTAGTTTGTATTAGAGTTTAAAGTTAGAGTTGGAGTCTACAGAGTTAGGCGACCTACTCTGAGGAGTCATTTAGTGGAAAACAAAGTTTCAGAGGAACTTCAAGAGTCTTGCGGAGAAGATTTTCATATAAGTTTGTATCTTTTTTTTATATTTGATTTTAAAATAAGACTTGTTGTGTTTTCACTATAATCTCAGCTTTCAAATCAAATTGTTTTTTTTTTCTCCATGAGTTATGAGTAGTTTTCTTTATCTTTTTTCTTTTAAATTATGAAGTAATTAAATTATGGACGGAAGTTATGTGAAGTATGTGTGTTTAATGTTTGAAGAAATTGTGATGATTCACTACCTTGCACTTCATTTACTTATTGATTTGGCCAATTAAGATGTTAAAATTTGTTGTGAGAACATGTAAAAACCAATGAGGTATTGTCTCAATTAACAATTGAAGAGAATCACATGAAATTGTGTGGGTGAGAATATAGTTCATATAGAGTGCAAAGAAATAGGGAGATATGCTTTTGATTGAGTGTAGAATTAGAGGACTTTAGAGTGACAGGCTAAAACCCTCAATTTGGTTTGATGTTTTAAGTTTTGTTATGAGATGTTAGCCCCCAGGTGGAGGGAGAAGAGAGAACTCTAGAGTGAGAGCTAGTATCTTCCCTGCCTGACCGATCTACAAGATTTTAAAACTTCAGATTAACCCATATTCTTTATATAGCCAAGTAAGAGTAAAGAATATAACTGCTCCTTAGATACTTCTACAATGAAATTTCATAATTATTACTGACTCATTAAGGAGGAAAAATATATTTTATTCTCATTTGCTTTCATATCGTTTTTATAGTCCTGATAATTCTAGTTGCTTGTTTTACTTTTTCTTAAAAAAATTATCAAAAAGTATTTAAACTTTCTATCTTTGAAACATAACTTACAAAATCATTTTGATAAGTAAAAAGTTATTCTTCTGCTTTTTTTAAATTTTTAGAACATTTTCCTGTCGGTTCGATTTCTCTGGGCTTAATCAGAAAGTCCTATATTACTTGATAAACGATATGTATACTTGCGTAGAATCCCATATTATAAAATGATTAAAGTTGATTTCTTATTTGCTTCAGAATCAAGTTTTTGGTGCCGTTGTAAAGAAAAAAATATTATTGTTGAAAAGAAATTTAAAGTGTAACACGTAAGCATAAATATTCAGAGATTAAAGCATCAAATGTTAGATGACGAGGCTGGTCTAGCAATGTAAGATACTTTAGTAATAAACGAACAAGGTGATTCTCACTATATTTAGCATCGTGATCATCGATCATTGAGATATCTCGGCTGGACATGGATCAATTAGATAATTGATTTGGTCAAACCAGTAGGACATGTCTTTCAATCAAGGCGATAAGAATCAGCCGAGTTGGTAAAAAATACCGAAGGGGTAGGTTAACTCAAGTGGCCCTACCATAAAAATGTGTTTTTCTAAACGCTTGAATCTTGCTAGAGATGTTTTGCGGACATGAAGATAAGCAATCAAGATGACTCGAGTTGATACATCATGTTTTTCGTCATGGTGAGCAAAGTCAACCTGGCCGATCAAAATATTAAAGATGTATCAAATGGGCTGGATGCATAATATAGTCTCACCTGAGGGTGCTTTTGGATGCTTTAACGCAGCATCCTCGTTGAGAATTCCTCAAGAACGAGCAAAGTAGTTCCTATTGAGGAAAATGTCGCAGCTCGATCGGTACCAAGGGTCCCGATTAGGCATGGGTCAGTTATATGAGGACAATGCTCTTGATGGGACATGTCCATCTGACAAGGCTATGAGAATAAGATGAGTCGGACCAAATGTGGAAGTGGTCAGACACACGAGGCAAGCTAACCTTATAAGGATGCTCCCATGAAAATTGGCAAAGCGATTCTCGACGGGAAAGCATTGCTGATTACTTAGAAGCTAGAATGTTTTGACTGAACATGGACCTGCCGAGCAAGCAAAAGCACTTGTGCCGATAACATGCCTTCCGACATCGTGAACATAATCAGCCAAGTCGAGCGTGGTATCAAAAGGGGTCGGATGCACAAGGAGGTTCACCCTTGAAGTGCTTTTGCAAGCTTTGATTAAACAGACCCTCACTGGGAATTCCTCAAGAATGAGCAATGTAATTCCTCAAGTTTCGATCGGGAAGCGAGGGGTCCCGAGTAGACATGGATCAATTATATAAGCAAGTGATTTAGCTAATACGACATGTTTGTTGACTAGGCAGTAGAGTATGCAACTCAGTAATACTGGTGGACCGAATGGACTAAGTGGTCCAACCTATGTGGGATGCCTTTATTAGGAATTTCAACAAGAAAACTCTTGTTGGTGATTCCTTAAGACTAGTGAAGTCATTCCGATTGGGAAGGTATCACGATGTAATCGAGCCTCGGGAGTTGGACGAACACACTGGTTCATCTCTGAAGTGCTTTTGCAAGCTTTGAAGAAACAACCCTCGTAGGGGGTTCATCAAGAACTAATAGAGTAGTCCTTATTTAAGGAAAATTAAGGGAGCCTAACCTATGCAAGGTACTTTCGTTAAGCACCTAGTGAGGGGATTCCACTTGGGATGTATCACAGGTAGGGAGGTGTCCTGCTTAAGCACAGACCGACAAAGTAAGCAGAATGCTGAAGCATATACTACATGCCTTTCCCAACAAGACGAAAATAATCACTCAAGTCACAGGAATTTATCAAGGGAGCGTTAGGATAACAAAATGTTCTATCCAAAAATGTTTAACCTTGGAGCTAAACTTAATTTGTGAAATGACCTTCATCACACTCATTTATGATGAGCGGGACGAGCACATACTTTTTATGCAGATTAAACAAGACATGTACGTCTTCGATACTGATGATGAGTGGGTATTCTGATTTTGGACCATGCATAAAGTGGGTCGCCGGAAGGCAAGGTAAGAGAAGAGCATGACTCTTCTCATATTGATTATTGGCACCTTGCCTGAAATAAAAGTCAACAATCATTTTAAGAGAAATGCAAGGCTTCTCCTATATGTAGTCATCGAAAACATCATTAAGCGATTCCTAACAAGTGTAAGGAATCATAAAAAATAGTTCATGACGCAGGCAAATCAACTTTTGAGGGAAGGATTGCTTGGACCTTGGAGGTCAATGCATGAATCATAAGGAAAGTTGGTGGCAATCCAAGAAGATGAGTCAACTTCTGTGGGAAGGACTGCCCGGACTTGGAGGTCGACGTGTAGAGCATAAGGCAAGTGAGTGGTAACCCACAAAGTACGCGAGTCGAACTTCAAGGGAAGGACTGCCTGGACCCGAAGATCGACGTGTAGAGCGTATGGCAAGTGCGTGGTAACCCACAAAGAAGGAGAGTTGACTTTTGAAGGAAGAACTCTCTGGACCCGGAGGTCAATGTGTAAAGTACGAGGCAAGTGGGTGGTATATCACAGAGTAGGTGAGCCGACTTTCAAGGGAAGGACTTGTTGGACCACCCGGATGTCGACATGTAAAGCGCAAGGCAATCAGGTAGTAACCCACAAAGATGGCGAGTCGACTATCCAGGGAAGGACTACACTGACTCGAAGGTCGATGCATAAAGCGTATGGTTAATTAGTGTTTCCCCCCAGTAGCAATAATGCCCACCTGTTCACTATCAATTTCTATAAAGAAAAAAAAGTGATCGATCAAACTTCAAGGAAAAGTTACAAAAAGCATTAAATATATACAACAACATCATTGCTTGCGACAATGTAGTGCCCGAAATGCTGAGGGTAAAAGAAAGAGCAGAATAGTGCCGAGTTCCCAACTATGACAACTGCCATGTAGATCTGAAACTCAAGGTCTAAAAAGGCACAAATAACGATGATATGAAGGAAGGAACTAGGTCACAAAAATGTATGCAGGACTCCTAAAATGAAGAGAGAGTCTTTTCCCTAGCAGAGTTGCTCATTTCTTTTTGTAAAGAGCCTGTTACTTGACTTGTCGGAACGATTCTGAGAAGAGGAAGGGTCGAAAAAGAAGGAATTAAGACATAGACTAGCAAGCAAGTTTAGAGAGCTTGAGTGAAATAGACCTCGTGTGATAGGTCAAGGGTGTACTTTCAAACATAATCAAATCAAGACACCTTAAAGCAGATATCCATGAAAGAATACCTATGTAAGCTATCCAAGTAACCATATAACCAACTTTGCATTTGTCTTGGGTTTATGAGTACTCCCAAAGGGACGTATCCCATTTGGTTAATTATATCTTGGACGATGCCTAAAAATACTCTCAATTAAAGGAGTCCTGCTTACATTTAAGTGACGACTAGTAAAGGGTGTCACAAAGGATGGTTGTTTCACATAAGCATCTCAACGCTTTCAAAGCTCACGCTGAGCCATACAGACAGAGAATGAGTCTCTCACGATCCCATACAGATGGATTTTTGGATTCGTAGGTTTTGCTCAAAGTGGGTAGGTTTGGCTTTTTGGATTCGTAGGTGGAATACAAAGTACCTAATCCTATGGGCCTTTTCGTTAGCACAAGAACCCTAACCCAATTCTTCTAACATTCAAAACTAGGAGCTTTAAGAAAGGAAGAAGAAAAGTTTTAGGAGTCCTTTACAAATGTGGTGGTTGCTCGAAGCATCCTTTTTAATTGTCTGCGCTCTAACGTTGCTAGGAAGAAGCTCTCCTTCCTCCTTAGGAGAGATGACACTCGCCTACTTCCTTAGGAAAGATGAAGCTATCCTCTCTTTGTAGGTTAAATTCTCTAAGGAAGCTACCTCACACATTCAAAGAATGGTGGATGAAGAAGAAGATGAGGGAGATGAGGTTTTATTGGAAGAAAAATGAGGTTTGAGAGAAGAAGATGAGGAGATGAAGATGCTCCCTACTTTTCCTGCTCAAGAACTCTCCAACTCAAGCAAGACTAGCCTCCAAGAAATCTTCTCCAAGGAAGAAGACTAGTTGAACTTCAAGAAAGAAGATGACTACTTTTCTCAAGAAAATAGGAGAAGAAGAGTCTCTCCCCCAAAAATCAGACTAGAAAATCACTAGAAGAAGCCGGAAGGGAAGAAGTAACCATCCCCTTTTCTTTTCCCCCTCTTTTACCTAAAAAGGCATGCTGTACAAGTCTCCTTAGGGCTTCAAAGTGGCCCAAAATGGCCGCCTAAGCCCTTTTAACTTCCCCCATGCATATCCTCACTTCAATCAAGGAGTTCTGGATTTTCGACTGCTTTTGGGGTAGTTCCGGGTGGAAATCCCGAGGAAAGTCGGGAGTAGAAACCAATAGGCGCCTAGGCACCTCGACCCAGGTACCCTAGGCCCCGGGTGGGGTGCCTAAGCGCCATCCCCGGGGCGCTTACTTTCTGCGCTCTTAGGTTTGGGACGCTATTTGAAGCTGGTTTCGATGTGTGGTCGTTGTGGGCCTTAGCATCGCCCTCCGGGTGTCTACATTCCAGGCTCTCGGACCGGTAACAACATTTTGGAGCAGATTCCGGAGCCTAGGCACTGGGAGATTGGTGCCTTGGCGCCTACTTTCCAGGCTCTTGGTTTTGAGCTTTTTTGGGCTATTTCGGGCGCCTAGGGTCCTGAGACTGGTACTTAGGCGCCGGTTTGCCCAAGAAATCTCGATTTTTGATGAAATCGTCTGACGAGAGATTTTGGCGATCCGTAAGCTATGAGGATCAAATATGACTGAAATATAGTCTCATAACTTGAAAATAAGATTTTTCATAGGCATACATCCATAACTTCAATGCCGACGAGCGCCTCGAATTATGGCTTGGGCCTAGTGTCCTGAAACTTAATCTTCCCGGCTTTGTAGCGGAAGGGTTTCATAGAGTTGAGCTATGGGATGTTACATATGCACGTTACATGCTTCCATAACATTCAAAAGAGTGTCCAAACCTTTGTGACATCAAAAATTGGTGCTAACAGTGCTCATAGGATAATGCATGAATTGACTCACAATACGTACTACATTGTAAATGTCGGGGCTACTATGGGCGAGGTAAATGTGTTTTCCCAAAAGTCGTTAGTAGTGACTTGCTCACAAAAGCTGCATTGGGAACATCAGCTAATTTATCATTGGATCCATTGGGACAACAAATGGTTTGCAGAGGAGATGTTTATTCTGTGTCAATTGATCTCATCTTCTAAACACATTATGTCATCTAAAATTCATTTTATGCAAATTGTTAAATCTTAAAAAGATATTAAAACAATATGATGAATTATCTAAGGATAACCTAGGAGAATCACACTTCTCAAATGCAGTAACCAGAGGAAAAGATAACAATATGGATGCCAGTCTTTCATATCTCATTGTTGAAGACATTATAATAATCTAATATATTTGTCCATGATAAAAAAGAACATAAACTTCGATATGCATTAGCTTTAATTGTAGTCTTCAAAGTTTAATCTTTTACTTTACTCTTATTTCATGCTATGAACATTTAAATCTGTCCTAGATTCAATGTCAAAATGTAACTCTTAATACATCTCTAATCGATATTATCTCATTGACTCATCGTTCCCTGATCTAAATTACATAATTGTCTGAGTTGGAAATGTGCATACTCGCTCCTGACTGATATTCTCTTTTCGGTCGAATGGTTTGCGATCTAAATATCACAATTGTCTAGCGTGGTAGGATGACATGCGCGTGCGGGTACACTAGCATCACTTGCATGTACCATAAAGGGGTGAACTTTTCTTTCCACGCTCATACAAACATTTATATATGCACAACTTCATTCTTTCATATCTTGTATTTTTTTATGAAACACTTTACCTTTATTTGTTGATGAATAAATGCAATCTTATTAAATATATGTGTCGTACTATAAACTGATATATCCATATTTAAAGATAAAGTAATAATGTGAAATATATATTTGGTCATGCAATAAGCGAATTTATATTTCTTTACTAGAACATTCAATAACTTGATATCTCTATAAAATAAAATATTATACAACTATTAAGATAATAATATTTAACATGCATGTCTCATGACTAATGATATGAATAATTATATATGATTTTTTGTTTGATACAAGTCATAATAGTGAAAAATTATAAGCAAGAATATATTTAAAAGTAAAAAACATTACAGGAACTTGAAAGGTATATTTACTCGCCTAAATCTTTTTGATTATTTATGTAGCCACCAAATTATTGATGTCCTCTATTGAGTGTCTAAAAGGGCAAAATATAACATTTTATCAACTTCATTATTTCTCTTATTCAAAATTTTAAAGTAATTCTCAATTACACATTATATTTTAGATATTAACATATCTTCTATATTAAAAGGCAATATAAATAGAACTGACCAAATTAAAACTATTTGATTGCCCTTCTTTGATCACCTCTCCTGATTATATTTTCAAAATTCTTATTTGATTAAACCTAATATTAATATTTTAATAATTAAACATATATATTAAATTCATAATTAATATGCTAAAATACTCGAACCTTCTCTGATTCGTTCTACTCCTCACTCATATCGCTTGCGTGGCAGCACGGATTATTGGCTCCGGCTTCGGCTCTTCCCCTAAGGGCCCGTTTGGAATAGTTTATAAGTGCGATGATGTTTTTGAAAACGCCGCCTCACCGTTTTGTTCGTGCATTTTTGAAAACAATGCCTGCTTCGTTTAGATTTTTTATACTAAACGCAGGTTGCGGGTCGACCACCGTAGCCAACCCGCGGGCTACATTTCAGGATAAGTTGCTTATCCTAAAAAGCACAAACTGCTTATCCTACAAAGCACAGTCGCCTCTAAACAAACGGTAAGGTGCAGTTTGGGCAAGCTGCAGAACTTATCTAACTTATTCGGATAAGCGGTTTATCTTGATTAGTAGCGATCGACGAGTGATCTGGATAAGCATCGTTGTTGCTTTGGTTTGTACGTTTGAAAAATAGCTGATTTTGCAACTGTTCTGGATAATTGACATTTCTGCCCCTGTGAATACTTTAATTATTATTTATTAAGTTAATTTAAAATAAATTCTATATGAAAATAAATAAATAAATACTGTCAAATAATTAATATTATAGTTAATAAACAAAAAAATTCCATGGTTAATTGATCGTAGCCATCATCGCGGGAGCCATCTTCACTGGAGCTATCTCGCGGGAGCTGGGAGCCATCGTCGCGGGAGCTGAGATCCATCTTCGTGGGAGTTCGCGGGAGCGGGAGCCATCGTCGCGGGAACTGGGATCCATCTTCGCGAGAGTTCGCGGGAGCGAGAGCCATCGTCACGGGAGCAGGAAGCCATCTTCGCGGGAGCCATCATCTTCGCGGGCTTTCTGCGCGAAAGCTGGGAAGATGGGGAAGACGACAAGGGGATCGCGGCGTAGAGGGTACCGGGGTAATTTGACGGAAAAACGCGCATTAAGACGTCGACCGCGGGGCTCCCCTTACGTTCGGCTTTCAATACAAAATAAAAACGGTGTTTTTAAATAAGCTACCCATAAGTGCAATCCAAATGGTGTTTTTGAAAACACCACCGCACTTTTAAGCTGCCCCAAACGGGCCCTAAGTGTCAAAGCCTCCCACACTTCCTTCGCGCACAAAGGATGCTTGAATTTGGCTTTCCCTTCTCGCGCAGGCTAGGGCTCAGATCGACCCACTTCGTTTGCACAAAACTCGTAGGTCGACGGTGCCACTCAAACACGATTCTCCTACACCTTTCTCTTCTGCTCATCGTGACTGTCCTAAAGTTTCCTTACCCTTGCCTTCTCGATAATGCCTCCCGCACAAAACCAACACGCGACGTCGTCTTCATTCGTACAAGGTGCACACAATATCCTTTTATCTCTTTTGAAACGCAGACGTGGCTCCTTCTTCTTTTATGCCGCTCGAATCTTTACACTTGCCCAAGACACACCTAAACCTGATTCCCTTCTGTTCGAAACCCTCGCTCCTCTTCGTCCTCGCTCTTTGTTCTCTCCGTCGTTCTTATTCACTGGGTTTGATTCGAGTGAGGCGTTCACCTCTTCAAGCAAATTATTTATTTATTTTTAAACATAGTTATTTCAGGCTCTTAGCAACCACACTTAGTGCTCATATTTTCAAGCACCTGACTCCATAAGATTGCAAAAAAAATGCGGCACCCAAGTTAAACAGTGTATAGCTAACTCTTGTGTGGTTATTTGAAGAGCTAGACGAAACCTCTAACTAATGCTAAGTCTAAGTAGGTGGATCCACAACATAGTAGCGATTGACATCCTGTCTTCTAGAGATATTTCATCTGACTAGCATATGTCCTGTCAGGAATGTAGCGCAATTTGTTATTCATATTTTTCTTAAAAAATCTAAAATGTTTGGTGGCTCTATTTGGCTTGTGCCCTTCCAAAACTACTAATCTATCAAACGATAGCATAGTCACCCAGTTTGTATGGTAATAAGATACTTAACTTGTTGGTCTAGATTGTCCTCTCATAGAAAGCTGTAAATTCAAATATCCAGTAGAATGACAGCTTAAGATTGCATTGGTAATCTCATCATTGAATTAACCTAACGATAGTGACCAAAAATATCTTTAAAACTGCTAGTAAAATCAACTCACTTTGATATGCCCCCATCGGCAGATGGTTGTTTGTGAAAATGCTCATTGTTAGAAGTGATAAACTCACCGTAGCGACGATCGATTAACAACAAGTTTGATATGGCTTGCAACTCCAACATTATGATAGAAAGCTCTAGTTTGCTCATCCATTTAGGTTTTTTTTTGTACCAAAACTTGATCACCCTTTTGACCAATGATGGACAAATGCCTTCAAAGTTGAATATGGAGGCACACATGGTCTTCTAAACTCTTATTTAATATGGTACTCTAGCAAATTATTTAATTGGTTGTTTAAACAATGTTTCTTATTTTTTATGAGTTAATTGTTTTCTTTCCCAATTTCTTTTTAGATAATGAACCTTGGGGAGGCTGTACCTACGGTATCTGGAGATAGGTTTTTGAGCATGCTTCCATCATGGCATGCTTACGAGCGTGCTGCTGAGTACTTCACATTTACCTATGGGATTGAGCAGGTTTACACAAATGTGAAAAAATTGAAGGTATTTTATTGAAAATTTGGTCTTGCTTTTTTGTGTTATGCTTGATCATCAAATGTCTTTTAATTATTCAGAAACAAAGATTGAAACTATCTCAATGTTTTTGATATTACAAAAATTTCCAGATGATTTAATCACTGGAAAAATACATTATGCTTCTTCATGTTCTGCTGGATCTTTCTCGATGAACAAGATGTGCGAGAGAGACATTGTGATCTCTTTCAGAAAGTTATCTTATCTAGAACTTATTATGGCAGGATGATCTGAAGCGGTATCCGCCACAGTACCTAGTTTCAGTTCCCCTAGTTTATGAAACTCTCTACAGGTTAGCATTATTCATATTAACCATATGTATTGAATTAAATTCTACATGAATTTATTTTACTCGTTAGATTCTAAAAAGTTACCTGTTGAATATTTATTATTTCTTATTTTTTTTCACTTTTATGCTCTATGTCAAAAAAGTAGGCTACAACTGATTTTTCATATCGTTAGTTATGAAATATACATTGAAACATTTATGTATAATAGTGATATAATAGTTTTATTTTTATTTAATGACATTAGTTTATTACATGACGTTTAGATTATGTTAGAATGACATTTATACACTAGTAGGTAAATATAAAGTATTTCATAAGAAAATAATTTATGTTATTAATAATTAAAAAAATATGTACATGAATAATTCTATGTGTATGATAAGAAGAGTTCACTCCCTAATGGTATTGGCTAAAGATGCCAATGTACATGCACATGTAAATATTTTGCTACCATCTAAGACAATAATGAAATTTAAAGCATGAATTCTTGTGTCGACGAGAATCTATAGGTCAGGGATGAGTAGATACCTTTCTATCTTAGACTCCTGGTTTGCACCCTGCTGTGCTGACGGGGTATTTATTGTTGAGGGATACATTAGTTTATGTTTAGCCGATGCTGCTGAAATGGATGTACATACTAAGAGTAAAAAGTTCGTTAAAAATTCAAAGCTTAAACTTTTCAAAGAACACAAAGATTAATGCATATAGAATATTTAGTTTTTTTTTAATATGAGAATACGCCATTAATATTATTATATAATTCTTATAACATAAAAAGGAAGACCATCATATTTATTACCCTTTTTATTATATTACTGTAATTTAAAAGTGCAATTACTCCCTTAAGTTATTTTAGATAACTAACTAAGTTGTTTTAATATTTTTAGGTAAAATGAAGAATAGAGTGAAATATTTAAAAATGATATGGGCAACCTAAAATAAGTTATTTAATAATTTTAATTCAAAATTTTTTCATTTTGTGACTCTTTCATTATTTTTGGAATGATTAATTGTAGTGATAGAAAATAAAATTTGTAAAGTTGTAATTTCACCGTCTCATCGTTAGTTTCCGTCTTGAAAATTTTAAGTTTCTGGCCAACTTTAAGGCCAGATTACGAGTATATATACATCCATATCTTTATATATGTGTGTGTGTGCGTGCATATTTGAGCATATATATGTGTGTGTGTTATTGGCTTCGTACCAATTAAATAAATATTAACTGTTTATACTATTACTAATTTTTAAATAGTAAGTATAAAAATGGACGAGATGAAAAAAATTAAAGTAGGCTTTTTGGGATTTAAATAATGACTTAAAGTAAGTTATGCGAGCCAACTTGGCTAAGTGGTTGAGAACTTTATCTTTCAAATAAGAGGTCTTTGGTTTAAGGTCTTGTATATGCGGGGTGCGTGCAATTAGGTTTTGTGTGTGAAAAAAAGTTAAAAAAAAAACTTAAAGTGAGGTAGATAAATAGAAATTATACTTGATGAAAAGAAATATTCCAAATAATTATATTATGTATGTATCTTATCTTTCAATTTAGTATCTCATTGGAATCTTTAATTGGAAGGGTCAAGATTGATGACATAATCGAGGAATAGTATTGGTACATTAAGAATTGAGGTGATTATTCTTGTTTCTAATTTATGTTAATAATATTATGTTTCTCTAAATCAAATGCATTGGACAATACTATTATTGATAGATTGCACATTGCATTTTTTATTACGATTTATCTATTTTATAAGCTTTATTGGTTATATTTGTGTGTTCTAATCTTTAAGCATGTTCAAATTTATTATTGCATATACATTTTGTCATAAAATATATTGTATGATATGAAACTGTGAATTATAATGTGGGAGCTTTTGTTTTGATATCTTGGTATTTTGGGTCAAATTTCAGAAAGCAGATTGGATTGTCAGGATTCGAGATTTTCCATAGGCACAAGCTCTTATGGTTGATTACCCCTCCTGATAATAGGAGAGCATTTTCGATTACGTTTAGTCATTGAGTGTCGAATAATCAATATATAGTAGCAACAAATATAAAATCTTAAAATTTTTTCGCCTTGAGCTTATAGCGAATGGTGAGGGGGATGATAGCGAACCCGATCAAGATACCATAATTCTGTTATCCCTGGTCATCATGGTCTCTAGTTTATTTAGTTTGAGGAGGCAGTCGACCCCATTTTACTAAAGGATTCTCGTAAACAACCATGAGTTATGTCGTCCAATAGATTTTTATAGATCTGATGTGGATATTTGTCTAAGGGGATAAATTTAAGTCGACATTAGCTAACAAAAAACTTTATGCCAATCAATTATATTATTATGATTCACAATCTGAAAGATAGCAAACTGTTAGAGAAGATACAGACTGCAGTTGTGACGGTAATATAATGGTTTCATTTGACGACAATCACTCAGTCAGAGGGCTTTGGTCACAATCGTTAATTTTTGTTGAGTCTTTTGGCAAACCATGTGGATAAAGGACACGGGCCACGTCCTTATTAGTGTGAAATTATTTTGAGTGTGAATTTAATGATGTGAAATTTATTCTTTGAGTCGAAATCAATCAAAAATTTCACACCCCCAATAAACTATTGTGGAGGGTGGGTGAGATTTGCTTTCAAGTCTTTTATGTGATAATTTTTAAGTTGCATATTTTTGGTATTTAAAAAAACTTGATTTAAAAATTGATTCATCCAATTGAAATCTTATATCAACTATGTTATCTTCGGGGAATTGGATATTTGAAACCTTTATGTTTGAAGTTCATCTGAAATTCGTTAGTCAAATATGTTTAGCATATTTGTCCTATCAACCTGTCCTAACAGGCAGGAGGATCATATTAGGTGATTTGAACATGCAATCATATTAGGTGATTTGGACATGCAATTTTATTTGTATATTATTGAAATTATTACACTCCTCGACTCCTTTCCTTACGAGGAGGACGATCAGACTAATTGGGTGGGACTTACAACCTTACCTTATAAACAAGTTGGCCCAATTGAGAGCGTGCATAGCTTAACTAACTTTGATTTGATTGTTAAAACATTAAAATTCTTTAAACTAGAATATAATCATAGATTTTTCAAATGAATTTTACATTTAATCTCTAACTCACGCAACATTCTCAGGTTATTTAAACTTAAATACATATTTAATTTGTTGTAGATATGCGAATTTACTGTTGCTAGTACATGCATCTTGATGTAATCACATCAATTTTGACACACTTATAAGGTGTGATTACGTAATTTGTGTTTTTGGAACATATAATTTAATATTTGACACATCTATAATATATAAATACATAAGTTATCAAGTAATTACAAGTCTTTTGAGATAATACATTGAAGTTGAAAAATATCTCAAAGTAATAACAAAGTTAGCCCAAACAACAATTGGAAAAAAATATTATTAATGAAAAAATGAAATAGGTGGCAACAACCAAGCACACATTGAAATGGAAAAAGCCAAAACAACAAAGACTTATATTAGGGTTCGATATGTGGGTGGTTGAAGTCGGTTAGGCGGTCCGAATGTTGTAGGAGGTGGCTGAAATAGGGTGGATGAAGTGGTAGCGAGAAGGGGTGGCTGGAAAGGTGGAGGTGGCCGAAAAAAGCAAAAGGTAGGGGGGGGGGGTTAGAGAGCTTGTCAACAGTGACAGAGGGTGATATGGATGGTTGGAAGGGTTGTGGATTGCTGGTAACAGTCATAGGAGGGCTGGATAGCAGGTCAACAACGGTAAAGGGAGGTACGGACGGCTGACGTGGTTGCGACTGCGATTTCAGAGGGTTGCACAGCAGTAAACCAACATGTTGTTTTCCTGGTGCCGACAGCCAGGAGCGGAGATTGATAGCGATGCAGGGAGGTTGTGAAAGGGTAGAGGTGTCTATGCTGGGTAGGAAGAAGGGTTGAGCTGCAAGTAGAGAACCGTTGGGGAGAGGATGGTTGCAGCGTCGATGGCAACGATGGTGACAGTGGAGTTAAGGTTGTAGAGGATGAGGAGAGTCGATGATAATCACCACCGTGTACAAGATATAGCCAGAGCACCAATTGCTGTCGGATTTAGCCTTAAAAGGGAAAATTTGAATGCTGACGAAAATTTCTTCATAAAAACACAATCAACTCTTTGCTCTAAACTCTAATACAACATGAATTTATGAAAGGACTAGAAATGAATGAAAGGAAAGGATGAAACTTGCTAAAATTTGAAAGAAATAAAAAACAGAGTTACTCGACTTGGCTCTGTGCCGTTCGAATGAGCCGATCATGTGCATGGTCATGGTGTCACGGGAAACCCCGCGGGAGCGCCAGACGCCCGCATCAGTGTGGGAATGCTTCCACGTCAGTCAACCAAGGTTGGGGGAGCTACAATCTCATCTGTTGAAGCTTTTAGCTACTCATAGTACAGTGTGAGATTAGCCTTGTTGAGGGCGGTCTAGCTGCTGTAACTTTTTGGTAAGTCAATCTTGTAGATGCTGTTCCAATATATATTATAATAAAATAAGAATCAATCATCTTTTGATACAACATGAGCTGAAGATGTATATGGATATATATTCTCATGGAGTAACTCTTGATTCATTAAATCCGTAATTTGTTTCTCTCACTTTCTTCATAATCAAATAAATTTATATGATAACAAAGTATGTCAGGAGGAATCAACTCTGAAATGAAATGTATTGCAGACTGGACCACACTGAAGTATAACAACTCATGAGTGGTCTCTACTTCTCTGAATTTACAAGATCTCATTGCAGATTTTCTTTCCACGAAGCTCCTAAGTTAATTTCTAGAGCTATAGCTCATCTCTCCTGTATGACTCTCTGGCGATGGGTACACTATTGAATTGAAGTTAATATTCGAATAATCCTCTTTACTATTCTAGAATTAGCTCACAAGTTTCTCATTTTTGACATGTTGGACCTCCCTCATTAGGGTCAACTCGGGAAGTAGATTATATATCTGAAGAATCTGAAATTCTCTTATCTTGGGTTGCCCTATGTTTAGTATTGACTCCTTAAACTCATGGTCGTTTTGGACTTTTAATGTTAGTCCTGCGGATGCGCCTCTTAACGACTGCAAAATGGTCCCTCGAGCACCATAATCTCATACTCTACATGAAAGTCCATTATCTTGGACTCGCTACCTTCTAACACAACGAAGATTAATTCTGTTGGAGTCTCTTTCGCGGACTCAGTTGGAATTGCTGGAGTCACTTCCTTTTCTATTGTAAGTTGAGAATTGTCTCTGAAATCATCTTCTCTTTGATCATTATTTATTTCTTTAACTGCTCCCTGATCAGTGATAGATATTATTTTTCTAGTTGTGTAATTTGATTTAATAGGTCTAAATTCGTGGCACTTAAAACACTTCCTAGCAGAAATGGGAATGCAGATGGGTTTTACCTGTTATCCGCTCGAAATTAGTTTATGGTTGTAAGATGGGTGGTCCTTTGGCGATGTTGCCTCTCCACTTTTAAAGCTAGTTTTTGAACATCTTATCTATAATGAATTAGTACGTACTATCACTGGAACTCTAATTTCATCTTGAACCAGGTAGTAATTTTATTCTTTCCTTTTTGTTGTCAAAGAATCCTCAAGTGCTACCAAATATATGAACTATTCCTTAACTTGTTGCGGCTAGTTTTATCATTGCGTTCAGTGGGTTGTCTTGGTACTCAAAGACACGTTCTATTATCCAGATGCACCCGATGAACTTTTATGAATTCACCTTTACTTCTAAATGCTGGCTTCTCCAATATATCGTGCCAAATCTTCAGGGATGTTGTTTTTCATTTAGGAGATCAAATGAAATTTGTGTGACTGCTCTAGATGATCTCCTCTCGAAGTTGGTGAGTCTCTATTGTAATTGGAGGGTTTCCCTCTGCATATGCTCTCTAGAAATTTTTTGGAAATCCCTTTGTGGATTTCTCATAAACCCCTTGATCAGGCTTTCAACTATTGTCTCCTCAGTGGAGTGACTATGTTTTTGGTTTGGGCAGGCGGAAGAGATGTATATGGGTTGTGCAGGGCGATAAAAATTTTTTTGGATGGCCAGTTTGGAAAATCAACATAGAGAAGAGTTTTGGGTGGAGATAGGGATGGGTATTGGTGGATGGTAGAAATCCTTTGACATGACTAGGGTTAGATTAACTCTGATATCAAATGATATCGGAGTTACCCCAAACAACTATAGAAAATTAAATATTCTTCGTGGAGAAGTTAAATAGGTGATCACAACCAAACACACATTAAGATGTGAAATAACAACGCAATACAGAGATTTTAGGGTATGATATGTGGGTAGTGGAGGTTGATTAGGTGGTTCGGATGTAGTCGGAGGTGGCTGGAATGGGTTGGTTGATTGGTAGCAAGTAAAAGTGGCTGGAAAGGCAGTGGTGATCAGAAACAATAAGGGTGGGCTGGATGGCAGGTCAGCAATGATATAGAGTGGAAAAAATGGCTAGAAGGGCTGATGAGTGCTGGAAACAGTTAGGGGTAGGGTTGTACAATAGATCGCCAGTGGCAGAGGATGGTAAGGATGGTTGGTTGGGCTGCGTCAATGATGCCAAATTGCTGGAATGTTGGAAAACAATAAGATTGTTGTTTTCGACGGTGAGGAACAGTGATTGACAATGATTTGGGGAGGTTGTGGAAGGGTAGAACTGGTTGTGCTGATAGGAAGAAGGGTTGCGTTGCAGGGAGACAACAAGATTCATGTCTTTGGGGAGAGGGATGACTGCAGCGGTGACGAAGAAAGCATAGATAAGGCTATGGAGGATGGGGAGAGTCATGGATGATAGGCACGAGAAACAACAAGAGTACCACCTGTTGTCGGATACATTCCTGACAGGGAAAACTTGGACACTGACGGCTATCCTGACAAAAACACAAGCAAAGCTCCCCTTTAAGCCCTAATACGACATATATATTGGAAATAAATAGTAAGTAATAAAAGGAAAATATGGAACTTGCTAAAATTTTAAAGGAATAAAAAAACAGAAATGCTCGGATCGGTTCTATTCCGTTTGCATGAGCGGACCGTTTGTACGGTCACGGGGTTGCGGGAAAACCGCGTGGGTGCTAGACGCCTGCATCTGTACGATTAAGCGCTCCGCTGCCACATAATTTGAAAGTACAGTTGATAGCAAGAATTTTAAAATATTTTTGTATGAATTCTACGATATTTACCTCCAAATTGAACACTAACTTAAAACTTATTATGAAATCACCCCACCCAAACCTTTTAAAAGTGTATGTGAATATTAGAGCTTTTGGAACACATAAGATTTCTTGTTGAGTTTTCAAAAGACCACATTCCGTTCGCTTGCAAATACATTGTGAATTTATTGGTGAAAATATTCTGTTAAGCCTTTATTTTGGCTTTTTAAAATGCCACTTATGTAACTTTGCTCCAATTTCATATTTAATTCATTTTGTAAGTTACCATATTCTATGTTTGAATTAATTTTAACAAAAACCAAATGATTCAATTTTAAGAGCCTCAACTTTAAAAAGCCCAAGTTTAAATTAAATATTTTCAACCCTAGGCGTTAAGTTTGAAAAAAAAAAAAAAAATTTTAAATATTTTTGTAAGTTTAAAAGATTTAAAAATTTGAGTCATTTTAACAAGTTTAATAGTCCAAAATGTTAAGTTCATTGCAAGTCCAAATTCACACGAAGTTTTGGCTTCCTTCTAATATCTGCCACCATTAGGGGGCATCAAGGAGAATTCCTGCATGTCTAACTGTCTATAAGACGCACTGGTCAGTACCTTGAGACACTGCGGTCGGAGAGCAAAATAAAGTACTTTAACCCATGATTTATAAGACATTGTAGGCCTTCAATTTACCTGCAAAAAGCAAAAGACAAGCACATATTTTCCCGAATAGGTACTTTCCTATTCCTGAACGGTACTTACTTCTATGGACAAATATTTGAGTTTCCCAAGACGAGCACTTAATTTTTTTGAACAATACACTACAGGTTTTTGACATTTGTATGAAGCAATCCCTCCGCTGATTTCTTGATTGGCTCTAGTCGTGACTGTGTTGTCGGTGAAGCAGGGAAACAAGAGAAGAAATGGAGGCACGGGCTTTTGTGGCTTGAGAGGTGGAAGTGTGCTTGATTTTAGGCTTTGCCTTGGGTAAGAAAACTTCGGATTAGGGTGTAGCCAAAGAACAAAACAAGTTCAGTGGTGTGGCTGAGGTTCTTCTTGAACAATAAAGAAGTGAAGGCTCGTGCGACTTTTGGTTGCAGCAAGAGTAGGAGGAAGATGAGTAATTCGGAGGCCTCTGAACACGTGATCTCGTGGTTTGCTTCCCAACTACCTCGATTCGCGATTGTATCCCTTGAGTAGGGAAATAGGGCTGTCATTGTGCGAGAAAGGAGATTGTTGGCTTTAGTGTGGTCGGGGCAAACAACAAAAGATTGAGGGCTTCTGTGAGCGTCTAGAGTGGGAAGGATGAACAGGAGTTGTAGACGACTTGGATGCGTAACCAAAACCGCGAGAGAACAACAAGAGTAGAAGCATCTTGTGAATAGGGGAATGAGGGAGTTATGGGAGCGAGACTTGTGAATGAGGGAGAGGATTGTTTTGCTGTTCGAACACACAAGAATAGATGAATTTTTGTGCGAACATTTATTGCTTGTCTGAAAGCGGGAGTAGAAATTATTTAGCATCCCAAGAAGCTCAAATTTAATCTTTATATTAAGTTTAATTAAACATAATTAATATCATTAATAGTCTTTAATAATAATATTTTTTTTAACATCAATATATATATGAATTATATAGAATTCTTATATGTGCATGTTGACTGATAGAGTTTACTCTTTTATGATATTTGTTGTGGATAGCAAGATACCCGTGCATGTATTAAAAAATGATATTGATATTGAGATAACTTAGTTGGTATATCTTTAGAAAGTCTTTCCATGATTGATGTAGATGTTAATATCCAACTCACTTCTTTGTTTTTTACACAAAAATTCAGGCTTTATTCATAGTCAACTTGATACAAAACTAATTGCTTTGTATAGTCAACTTTCAAGCTACTTTCTTTTTCTTGGTCGACTATTGAGGTCACCTTTTCACTTTACAGTTCAATCAAAAAACAATTATCTTCAAGCTCTGCTGCTCGGAAGTTTGTTGCACTGTCACTTATCAGGATCAGTCTTATATACATGGATGCAAAGAGGATTTATGAGGTTTGTTGCTTTTCCATTTGATTTAAGTATCAAGTATTAGCAACATGTAGATTCTTAGAGATCTTTGTACTTTAAATGTCACCGCTTAGAATTTTCAATAATATTGCTTTCTTGTTTTCTCTAATTCATTGTCAGAAGTAAAATAATTTATTTGAATTTATTCTCTTATTGCCTTTTTGATTTGGTGAAGGGCAAGGTACTAACAATGACAAAAAATCAACAATCGCCTGTTGTGGCTTTATTCTACAATTTATGGGGAAGAGTTGTTGCTGCCATTTTGTGGCCATTCCATATCCTGGGGATGAAGCTAGTCTATAATAAAATTCACTCAGCAATTGGAATCTCAAAAGTAATGCTTGTATTTTATTTTATTTATTTTTTGGGGGTGTGGGGATCAGAAAATTTTGTTCGTCTCGTTTTAATATGTAATGTTTTGCGGCTCCTTAATTGAATAAATTTCTGTGCTTTGCATTTGATTTTGCAGGCTGGTATAAGTGGTGGTGCGAGTTTGCCATTGCATATTGACAAATTTTTTGAGGTTAAAATGTTTTTATCTTCTTTGGATTTCCATTGTTTTGCTCAAGCTGATTCGTTTTGTACTTTGTAGGCTATTGGTGTGAAGCTGCAAAATGGTTATGGTCTCACAGAAACCTCCCCTGTAGTTGCTTGTCGAATTCCTGACAACAATGTAAGTGGTTTTGCTTATGAGTGCTTGCTTGATTGTTTTTTTAGAGAATTAATATTGCTTAAAGCATCTATACATACTTAAATTTGATTTTTTATGACTTAGTGCCCGTTTGGGCAGCTTATTGGGATGCGGTGGCGGTCTACAGACACCTCATTCGTGTTTGGAAAACACGTTCGCTCCGGGTTAATTCCATCGCACCGAACGCACTTTAGGATTTTCATTAATAGAGCGCGAAGTGGGGATCGAGGCCACGTCCCGCGTCGGATTCACGCATTAGGGTGATGATTTCTTCCCGTGCCTTTCTCTACTCTCCCTCGACCTTGCCATCCCTGTCGCCCTCTCCGATCTTCCTTCAGTTCCTTCACTCTCGCGGAGGTCGATGCTCATGCCCTCCCAAATCTTCCTTCTCCTTCACTCTCGCCTCAGACGAGATATCTATTCGACACTTGGGATTCGCTGCCTTCTAATTTGAATGAGAACATTAGTTTTCATTCTTTTGGTTGGGAATGTTGGAATAACAAATTGCTGAGCAATTTGAGTGATCACACAACACCTTTTAAAAGTTTTCCTGAGAAGAAGATCGACTGTGTTCGATCTAAGGTGATGCCATTGCAATGTGGCTACATGGGAGAAAAAATTGAATGGGCCCATTTATATACAACACTTCTAACAAGAAAAAAATTAGAGGAAGACAAAAAAATCAGTCATATGGGGGGGGGGGGGGGGGAGGGGTGGTATGATAAAAGAAGCTATTAATGGGATTATTTCAGTTCTAAGGCAGGCATATAGAGCTGATAGAGCAAGCTTGATCTTCTTGGGTTGTGAAGGATCAAAATACATTAGATTGTCTTGTTTAGATGTCTCATTTCAGTATGGATAATTTTATTTTTTCTATTTAAATGCACATTTAAATTGGTGCCATATATTTTCCTCGAGGTGGATGGGTTTAAGTGGATGTTTGACATGTAAATATATAAGAATTGAATGGTATGTCTGATGCAGTGTTTGCTCTTCTTTGAGTTCACTTTAATAAGCATATATAAGGTATGCTTTAATTTTGCTTCTCTCACTGTTTCACTTATAATGTGAAGATAACTTCAATTATTCACAATATTAGAAGCATTTATAAGCATTTAAGGATTGCCATTGTATTTTCCTAGAGGGGGATGGGTTAAAGTAGCTGTTTGACATGCAAATATATAAGAATTGGATGGTATTACTGTTAATGCAATGTTTGCTCTTCTTTATGTTCACTTCAGTAAGCATATCTAAGGTATGCTTCAATTTTGTTTTTCTAACTATCTCACCATTAGAAAGTATGCTTCAATTGAAATGCTGTGGAGGCATACTTTGAGACATACGTCTCAAACACCTTTTTAGTTAAGTTTTCGTATTATGACCTCACATGTGAGTAGCCCGGATTGTGATGTAAATGGCTAAATTTAAATTACCTGGGAGTTATTCAAAGACTACTACATAGATTGGTTTGAGCCATTCAAATTACCTAGGAGTGAACTCCATGGAATATCGTCATAAAGTCATCTTGAATGGCTTTTTTATTTCTAACGATTCTTACGCACAGTTTTTTTTCGTTTGTTCATACCCATAAATGTATGCAATAAGTTCACTTTTCACTTTGATCCTCTTATCATTTTTGAGATTGATCGTTGAATTGGGCACAATCTACTTTTCTTAGAGCTAAGTGGTTTTCATCTATATTATTTTTAACAACTAGATGTTTTCAGATAGTTTTTCTATATGTTTTATTGAAGGCAATTAGGATAACCTAATAGCTATAGTGATCACGCCTTACTATTGGATTTTGAAAGAAATGTAAAGAAGAATTTGTATTGAAACACCGTCCAACACTTTCCACAACATAGAATACGCTTACAAACACCAACATTTTTCTTTTCCTTCAATTGAAATCTGTAGACCGATAAAATCAAAGCTGGAGGAGTGAACATCTAAAACTACTGTTATGGTACTATGCATTTCTTATGACTTGATAAGGAGAGGGAAATGGAATTTATAATGAAGCTGTTGGATGCATTATTTTATTTCAGAAGTTGTATTTGGTATGTTATTATGTTGTTACTCCATTTTAAATGTGCTTCATTTGGCACTGTACGATATGCTTCATTACAATTGTGCCTCATTTGACGCCACCCCTAAAATGGTTTCATGCCTTTCTTGTCTTATGTTAACCTGTTCAACTACAACAACTTCAATTTCAGTTCCAAAATGGCTAAGCTGATTGAAGGGGGACTATCAGCAATATGGGATTGTCGGACGTTAAAATTTAGCAATTGGTACTTTTGAAAAAAATGTTGAATGTAGTTTTAAAAAAAATATGGTTTTGATTTAATTTAATATACATATATATTGATTTTTGAAAATAAAATTTTAAATTTGAAAAATGAGAATGGACGGATCTCATTTGTTTAGCATTTTGAATGAACGAGCGTCATATCACAAGTAATGTATCTATCCCGAAGAATAGGCACCTACTTGACGATACCGCTCGATCAAATAAACTACAAAATTCATGACATCCGTTCTGGTCTGCGAACCTTTATGTGGGCCGACAAGTTCCACTATCTAATACAAGAGAATTAAATAGAGTTTATATTACCTGGGTTCATAAAGCTCCATATGATGCAGCTCTCACAATCAATTACCCTCAAACGACCGAAGTCATCGAGAACTCTCGATTTAGATCAGAGGTATCTATCTTCACGAGTTCAAAGAATAGAGTTTTCAAAGCAGTGTGGTAATAGGAATTCCAATAGGTGAAAGACACAAGATTGGAACATTTATTTCCAGAGTCAAAAAAAAGAGAGGTAGGAGATGTCACGGATCTCGAGGAGAACCTCGATGACTTCTCAGGCTATCCTATGGTTGAGCTTTAAGTTTTGGAAATGAATTTATTAAATTTCAATACTATCAATTAATTATAGGAATTACATTTGCATAATACCTGGTTATGCAAATGACCTGAAAGAGGGAGGATTTACGCCGTATCAGACGACGACCTCGAAATTCTAAGCGAGTTAGAGCTATATTCGCACATGACAGCGTCACAAAGTGCCTAAAAAAGTGAAGATTTATGTCACACTGACGGACTACCTCGAAGTCCTATGGCTTGTTATTTAGTACTAGGAAAAGTTTTCATTGAAGTAGACGAGTTTTGTTTGCTGCAGAGACGCACCGTCTTTCTTGAAGTTTCGCTCCAGACTCCATGTCGTAGCAGCGCTGAGTTGCAGATTCGAAGTTTAAGTTTGTTAACAGTGGACATGCAAATTGTTTAAGTCGGAGAATTATTTCATTTTATTATTTTCATTTTTATTATTGTATAGTAAACATGAGTGTATACTACAATAAACAGTAAAACAGTAATAGCAGGAAAACAGGAATATGCTACGCTAAGCAGTAAACTAACACCACAAGCATGTTATATGGACAGTAGAAGACGTGTCGTAAAAAAATATGCTATAATAAATGACAAGAAACAAGTATTCGCAAGTATGCTAAACTAACAGGCGGTAGAGGCGTGCGGTTCGTGCCTCTGCCGCACGGCTTCCTGCGAAGAAAAGTGGGGAAGCGCCAGAGGTAAGGGGAGAGCAGGGCGCGACCGAAGCTGGGGGAGGAGAGGAGGTCGTGCGGCCTCGTGGAGCTTCGACTCTTTAGGGCTTCGCTCAGGCTCGCGGACGGGGAGAAGCTCGGGTGATGGACCAGCGACCCAAAGGTAGAGGCTCGGGCGAGGGCTTCATGTGTGCGTGAGTTTAGGTATTTAGGAGTTTTAATTAAAAAGAAATCATATTTTATTAATTTATTTTATTAAACATGCTGGATTTCGTGTCGTTTTCTCGCGCTCGGAAACATAGCAAATTATATGTCCATCCCTGACAAATTCGACGTCCCGAACGCATCAGCGTAGTCCGTTTCGCGATCCGAGGTGGTTCGGCCAACTTCGTCGTCGGTCGAGAAAAAACGCGTCAAATTTGGTCCTGTTTTAAATTCGAGCTTGCTGTTGATCGTCTTGACATTCTGACTTTGATTCTGGTCCGTTGCGGAGAACTTGAAGACATCGTGACCGTAAACCGAAGAATTTGTGCATCCAGTGGTGCAAAACGTGCGCGAGGCTGTTCTAATGTCGAGTGGTCTTATGGGGACTCAATTTGAATTTATGACGTCAATTTCAACCTGCTATAAGCTATAGGTACGAAATCTCGTGCGGAACTAAAAAAGAGCAACGAAGTGGCCTCAGACACTCTAAAACGAGGTGTATCCCACTGCTAGGAATCTAAGAACGTCGGGAAGCTCCTAAAGGCTAGAACCCTAAAGTCTAGGAGAAAAACTAAACCTCGACAAAAGTGAGGTCAACAGGGATAAAAATGTAACAAACATTTTTTTGCAATTTATTTATCAAATATATTGAGATTGGAAATAGGCTAACCACGTTTTTTAACAAGGACGGTTAACAAAATATTGAAAAATGGTTCGAAGAGTTGACAGGACGGGATTACGACAGACGAAAATTCAAGAATAAATGGGATCAATTGAAGAAGCAATGTAATATATGGAAGTATCTGAAACGTGGATTCACAGGGTTGGCTTGGGATCCTCGTACCATCGATGCTCCAGATAAATGGTAGGCCGAGAAAATAGAGGTAATAAACAGCCTGTCATCTCATTTGTCATCATATATCACATTTCTTTTATTATCATAGATCTTTTATTATCATATATCTTAAATATCATTGACACAGACATTGCCGGCAGCTAAAAAATATAGGCAGTGCGGAATTGAGCCTGAATTCAAAGAGAAACTAAACAAAATGTTTGAGGGGGTCGTAGCGATTAGCAAGCATGCATTCAACCCTAGTGAGTTGGGTTTTGCTGGCATTGCAGATGACTTGGCACCTGAACAGGTAACAGCTGAGGAAGAAGTGCGCAACATTAATCAAAAGGAGATGAAGGAATCCAACCCCTTATCAAAAAGGCCTAGAGTTGCTAGGAGGAAGAAAGATAATGACACTATCATGAACACCTCGATAGATAAACTGATTCATGCCTTTGCTGCTCCGCCACCCGCTGCTCCACCTAACAACTCCATCACATAATGTATTGTTGCTTTGGATGCTTTGCCAGAAGCAGTGACTGATATGCGATTTTATGCGAAATGTGTTAAAAAACTGGAGGATCATACACGTAGGCAAATGTTTATGGCGCTATGGCCAAAAATGCGCGTTGAATATTTATGTGTTTTGGTTGATGGATGATTCTTATGACTTTCTTTTTCATTGTTGTTGTTAATTGAAGACTAAGATTGTTATAACTCTAGATGTAAATAGTTATTATTTAAATTGAGATCTCGAACCTTTAAATTGTTTCCCATAACAATGAGGTATTTATAATTACTATGCTTTGGAGTCCATGTTATTTTTATCACTTCTTTTTTGCTACATTTTATTCTATCATAATATATATTTTTAGTATGATGGATCAGCAATAAGAGCGTCGTAGAAAAATGAAATTGGCTGCAACTATTGCCATATTGTTGTTGGAGTACTATCGCTCAACAAGTGATCGAATACCACATATGACGTCCTCGTTTATTGAGGATAAATGGGTCAGAGAGATGCTTGCTGAACATCCGATAAGGTTCAACAACATTTCCGAATGACTCAACCAATTTTTTTGGATCTCCTTCACGAGTTATGTGTTAGCCACAGACTCTAGGGTTCGTCTAGAACAACAACTAGGGAGGTGTTGGCCATAACTTTATATCTTCTTTTTCAGAATGAATCAGTTAGAGGAGCTATGGAGCGATTCCAGCATTTCTCGGAAATGATTAGTCGATACTTTTTCAAAGGTCTACAAGCACTTGTTAGCTTAGCGTAAAAAATTATTAAGCCAGACGATCCATCGTTTGCTACGACTTAAGAAAAAATTGCCAACAATCCCCATTACATGCCATATTTCAAGGTATGTTTTATCAGTTTGTGATCTTATCTTAAGAATGTAATCAGTTTCTAACATTCCTAAATAGAACTGCATTGGGGCAATTGACAGTGCGCACGTTTATGCTCAAATACCCAGCCACGAAAAGGTCGTGTGCATTGGTCGGAGTGGACAAACTATATAAAACGTCATGGCAGTATGTGACTTCGACATGTGTTTCATATTTGCGATGGCGGGATCGGGGCCGAGTGTGAAGAAAATTATCGTAGGAATACTTCGTCTAGTCAGGTGAAATAATATTCTTCTAACCTAAAGAAAATAATATTCTGAAGGTTTTCATATAATTTCTCGTTTGACAGGGATACATTTAATATATAATATGAATGAACACCTTCATTGAATGTATGAATGCAAGCTGATTTTTTCTACGATAATGTTATATTATTATGCTATATTCATGCTATGATATATATTACTATGCTTATGATATTAATTGTTGCAGATATTCAGTTGTTTTGCTTCATACATGCAATATAGGAAATGTCTATAATAATTGCACGTTTGTGTGGGTCTGTTTGAACTTTGGTTCTCGAGGAGACAACGTCGTGCTTGTGACTTGAAGCAAAGGAGGAAGAAGAAAGGCGGTATTGTTTCCGGCCCTACCTTGCAAATGTTCGAGAAGTCAAGGTTCGAAGGAGCGAAGCCGAAAGTGCGAGATAGAAGGAAGAGCCGTCATCGAGCAACAAGCGTGACTACGTGGGGAAGTCAAGACCAAGCTTTGTTCGTGGTCTCGTGCACAGAGGAAGAAATAGGGAGTGGCTCTGTGTGCGTTAACCTAACCGAACAAGAAAGAAGAAGAAAAGCATCAAGCAGAGGAATGAAGAGAGAAAATGCCAACATGCATATGAGAAGCAAAACCAAGCATTTAACATGACAAGTTAGGGTTTAATGATATTTAAATTTTTAATTATGTTAAATGAATTTCATTTAAAGATTTAATATGGATTTTGTTTTGTTAATCAAAATTGTAAAAGCAGAAAGGAAGAATTGATAACAATAAATGCATGGATAAAGAAGATCATATAGGAATTGTTCACTTTGCAATAAAGAGAATTCAGGTAAATTTCAATTATACATCTAATTTATATTGAATAAATATTTAATTCTAAGATAATGCTAATATTAAATTATGTCGATTTAGGTTGGGAAGACTAGCAAAATACGTGTTTGTTTATGCGCTAAGGAGAATGCGGACGAATCGGTAGATTCGGGGAATTGATTAAGGTACAACTTTAATTAAGAGTTGCTTTACTTTTTAACGCATAACGGTCAAATTTGAGAGTAAGATAAATTATAATTCCTTAACTAAATCGTTAATTTATGTCAAATTAGGATATAAAATTAGTGTGATAATTTCATTAAGGTGATTGATATTCTAGTATAAAAGAGATTTCAAAACTTAAAAGCAAACAAAAATCATGTGAAAGCTATGTGAGTATTTATGATTTAAATTGTAGCATTATTTATTTCTCCTAAGTTTGATTTGCTTTATGACATGCTTAGATAGATTGTCCTGGCTTTTCAATTCATTTTGATCATATCGAGTGTATGACGCTGATATTTGCATGTTATTTAAATGCATGGTTTAGGTTATTGAATGATATGAAAAGAAAATAAGAATGAGATTTACTATTTTGCTTCCTTGCATGTGCATCTTAATTATGATGGAGCACTCCTTTATTGTACTAGCAGGAGAATGCTAAGGTACCCGTGCATGTAAATTAAAAATGATTTTGATATTGAAATATCTTAAATGGTACAATTTTTAGACAGTGCTCCTGTGATGGTTGTATATAGATTAAAAAAGATATTGATATGTAAATGATGTCCATTTATGGTACTAGCGAGGGAATTCTAAGGTACCTGTGCACGTAAATGAGAAAAGATATTAATATTGAAGTACCTTAAATGGTGCAATTTTTAGACGATGCTCCTGTGACGGTTCTATATAGATTAAAAATGATCTTGATATGTAAACGATATAGCAAAACACATAGTGAATGTTTAAAATCGCTTTGATTGATCATGTTAGATAATACAAACTACCAAATGCTCTTATGTTTTTATACAGTTTAATTTGCATGCATATTGTCTCATTTTTCATTGAATTACTAAAGTTCATGAGTATGAATATTCCTAGCTTTGTTTAGCTTAGTGTTGCATTTCTTATTTTTCATTGATTAAGGTACAACTTTAATTAAGAGTTGCTTTACTTTTTAATGCATAACGGTCAAATTTGAGAGTAAGATAAATTATAATTCCTTAACTAAATCTTTAATTTATGTCAAATTAGGATATAAAATTAGTGTGATAATTTAATTTATTAATACTTTATAACTGGTGATTGATATTCTAGTATAAAAGAGATTTCAAAACTTAAAAGCAAACAAAAATCATCTGAAAGCTATGTGAGTATTTATAATTTAAATTGTAGCATTATTTATTTCTTCTAAGTTTGATTTGCTTTATGACATGCTTAGATGGATTGTCCCGGCTCTTCAATTCATTTTGATCATAGCGAGTGTATGACGCTAATGTTTGCATGTTATTTAAATGCATGGTTTAGGTTATTGAATGATATGAAAAGAAATTAAGAATGAGATTTACTATTTTGCTTCCTTGCTTGTGCATCTTACTTATGATGGAGCACTCCCTTATGGTACTAGCAGGAGAATGCTAAGGTACCTGTGCATGTAAATTAAAAATGATTTTGATATTGAAATATCTTAAATGGTACAATTTTTAGACAGTGCTCATGTGATGGTTGTATATAGATTAAAAAAGATATTGATATGTAGATGATGTCCATTTATGGTACTAGCGAGGGAATTCTAAGGTACCTGTGCACGTAAATGAGAAAGATATTAATATTGAAGTACTTAAATGGTGTAAATTTTAGACGATGCTCCTGTGACGGTTCTATATAGATTAAAAATGATCTTGATATGTAAACGATATAGCAAAACACACAGTGAATGTTTAAAATCACTTTGATTGATCATGTTAGATAATACAAACTACCAAATGCTCTTATGTTTTTATACAGTTTAATTTGCATGCATATTGTCTCATTTTTCATTAAATTACTAAAGTTCATGAGTATGAATATTCCTAGCTTTGTTTAGCTTAGTGTTGTTTTATGTAATTTTTTAGGTTTAACTACTTTATTAAAAGATAAGCGATAGACGAGAAAATTTTTATAGACAACGGAGACAATTAGAAATGAGGTAAAATTTAGTTGTATTGCTTTAATTAATTTATAGTTGCTCTTTTATTGGTTAAATATTTATATAAAACTAATATGGAAAATTTTTAATAACTACCGTCCGACATTTTATTTCTACCTTGGTTATTTCCAAGCATCGGCCGGGTTGTGACAGGAACACGACAAAACAGTTCATTTCTATGTCAGATATGATTTGTCTAACTCTCTTGTTTGGAAATCATCAGATTGTGATCACTCATTTTTGAGTTTGCTTATTGATGGCTTGGACCATAATGTATATGCTTAGCTGCATTTTTTTTAATATTTTTACTTAATAATGCAAAATGCACACTTTCAAGAAAGCCACTATAAAAAGGTGCACTTACCATTCAAAAGTTTTAAAAAAAAACTATCGTTGGTAGGAAGGATCTATTTACAAAAGAAAAGGAGCTATGGAAATGAAAAAATAGAGATGCCATTGGGGTTATGCCCTACATCATTAAATGCTTGTGGAAAATATATATAAAACACCATTATAAATTTCCAGTCAAGTCAAAATGTAATATTATCTAATATATGGAAAGGCTACAGAAATTGAGATTATTTAATGAATCACTAATGCGACATTCCTAGATTAACGTAATATTAGGCATATCTAGTAAAAAATGGTTAACAATGATCATACAAATTCTTTCTTGGTTTTCTAGAAGTAGAAACAATTTTTTTGGCAACAGAGATCTACTTTTTTTTTTCTTTTGATGAAATGTCTCACTAAATTTAAAGTTACATGGTATTGAAGTCTCAACAAAAAAACAAAAATGGCGTTAATGCCAAGAGGCATTCGATTTGTTTCATTATTATTTTCTTGATTTGATTTTTCCGATACTGAACAATTTTGAGGCAAAGTTTTAATACGTTTCATTCTTATAATACCTCGACTTCTATATACTTTCTCAGCATTTGTTTTTCTCCGGTACTTTTGTTTAAAAGAGCATTTTTTGCTTAACATTTCCTTATTTTGATTTTGGAGGTCCTTGGAACCGTTGGGCATCCACTTAACTTTACAGAAATCATGATCATAGATTTGAAAACTGGTAGATCTCTTCCAGATGGTTCTAAAGGCATGGTCAAAGTAAGAGGGCCACAGATCATGAAGGCATACTATAAGGTGAATTGTATTTTAATGCAAGTTAGTAGTTTTGTATTTATTGCGAATCCAATTCATGTGCATTGATTCTTAATTTTTGTTTCCTAGTTTATTTCAAGTGCAAAAACATGCCATAATGTTAGGTTCAATATGAATGTGTTATGATCTTTAGATTTTTTATTATTTTTATTTTTTTTTTGATAGTCTGTTAGGTCAAATTTGTTTCTGCATGGTATCCTACTCAATACCTTGAATTCTACTCAGCACCTATGGAGTTTAGAATTACTATCACAATGTGAATTACTAATTAGTCTTCATTTCACTTCTGCTCACACGTTTCTACTTTGTGCCTACTTTTTCTCTATTTATGGGGGAACTACTTGTGACACCGTTCTAGGGCCCATAGTAGCAGGTGTCAAATAATACAAGAAAGGGGTTGATAAGTTGTAAGATGGGTAAGGAAAGCAGGAGGAATGATTTTGGCTGAAATACGGTAGGAACGACGACTAGACAATGAGTTGGAAGGAGTAAACAACAATTTTCTTGTCACATTCAATCTCGGCGCTTGAAATAAACCAAGGCTGGATCGGAAGGTTAGATGGTGGAATTAAATTTTTTATTATTCTATTTCTATGAATAATAGTTTAATAGTTAAATATTCATGCAAGAGTCACTAAAAAAAAGAATTTAATTAGAAAGTAAAGATTTTACACTCTAGTTGTTGTTCTCGCCTTCTGTATATATTACAATAAAAGATTTTACAATAACTAGTGTAAAATCTTTACTTTCTAATTAAATTCTTTTTTTTTAGTGACTCTTGCATGAATATTTAACTATTAAACTATTATTCATAGAAATAGAATAATAAAAAATTTAATTCCACCGTCTAACCTTCCGATCCAGCCTTGGTTTATTTCATGTATCTCCTAGGAACAGAGCAAGAGCAGCACGTTCTCGTTCGTAGACATAGCTGTTTTGTAATTTTTTTGTTATGACCTTAAGCCTTCATTTCTTGTGTTATATAGTATGGGTTGGGCTTCAGGTTTCGGGCCCATCCATAAGCTCTTGTATCTGTTTTATCTTAATGAAATTGGCCCTTGAGGCCTTTAAAAAAAATAATATATATATATATATATATATATATATATATATATATTAAATCTATGGCGTCGTCGTCCCGCTCCCGCTCCTCTAGTGGTGATCTTTTCCATTGCGTCGATCTCGTCGAGCATGGAGACGAAGCTTCGGCGCGCGTCGTCGTCGTCTCCTCGCGAGCGAGTCGCACATCGTTTCGTCGTCTCCTCCCGGCGGCTCGCACACCGACCGCGAGTTGTCGTCTCCTCGCACGCGAGTTAGCGGTCGCGGTCTGCGTCTCGCCTGGCGTAGCCGTGCGTGCTCGGTGCGACGGATCCTCGCGTCCGGAGTTGTCGTCTCCTCGCGGACGGGTACTCTGCTGCTCGCTCTCTCTCTCTCTCACTCTCGTCGATGGCACGCGACTACGCCGCACGTTACTGAGCGGCAACCCGAGTCCAACCCGGCATTCTGCGTTTTCCACGGGAGTTCACGACTCCTCGAACTCGATAATGACTGCTACAGGTTCATTCAAAAGTTGGGCCGTAAGAATGGCAAACCCGCGCTTTTTCTCACGGAGGAGGACACGAACATTCTAGCCTCATCGTGCCGTCTGGTTTTGGTTGGAAAATTTCTGTACGGGCGTCCAAAGATGGACACTATACGCCATTTCTTCGACACTTTAAAGCTTACGGGATCCTGGAAAGTTGGCTCCCTTGACGGTAGACACGTTCTGATCCATCTCACTACTGATATCGACTACACTTCTATTTTCTCCCGCAAAATGATAAAATTGACAACAGATTCATGAAGGTTCTCAAATGGACAGTGGATTTTGATCCAAAGGCCGAATCTCTTATTATACTAGTATGGGTTAAGTTTCCTGGGCTTACATATCATCATTTCAACTACGAGATTCTATTCTCACTTGCTAAAGGATTTGGGAAACCGCTATCAGGTGGATAATCCAACCTTAGAAAACTCCTGTCCATCTGATGTCTGTTTCCTGGTTGAACGTGATGTTACCGAGCCATACCCCGATGAGGTTTGGATTGGTTCTGGGCATACAGGGTATTGGCAACCAGTGGTGATGGGTCCTCACCCTCCTTATTGCTCGCACTGTTCCATGTTTGGTCATAGCCTTATTGCTTGTTATAAGCTACATCCAAACTTAAAGCCGCAAGCTCCTTCGTTAGGGAACAATTTTGGGTCCGTCTCCCCCCCTTTCCTCCCTGCCGTCCCTGTCGAAGTGCCACCTCTTGTAACCACAGACGTCTCACGCCCCTCTAGGCATCAGCCTGAGAATTTAGTCGTTACTGCAAAGCCTCTTAACTCTACTGTTGATGTCCCACGGATCACTGAAATCCAGTCTGAAATCCTAGAGGCCCCACCGGTACTCGTACTTGATCCACATGATGATCATTTCATCCCAGATCCTATTGATGCAACTGATGCTGCTTCTCCTCTTGCTATCCACTCACTTACGAAAGACAAATTTTCAGGGGGAGGAGGTGGCTTCTAGTGTCGCGGTTATCACTAATGTCTCTCCTCTCGGCGCAGAAGTGACTATTGAGAGAGATGAAACTAAAGTTCCTAATACACAACTAGGTGACATAAATGCTACCCAGCCCTCAGAAACCGTCGAAGATGAAGAAGAAGAAGATGAGACCGAAGAAGAAGAAGAACAAGACAAGGAAGAAGAAGAACGACAATAGCAAGTTTACATTTCTCGGAGAAAGAGAAAGATAGAGGTACCTCTAAGTTTCAAGGTTTAATTGACGATACTTTGGCTCCCATGGAATGGGTCAAGCACTTAAAAATTTACTCGCTCAAACCGCTCCACGTCCTATAGAGGAAGGCCCGGACGTCTTTAGCTACTACTTGTGAAAGTGGAAGACTTACATTTCCACTTTCCTTTCTAATACCTTTGTATGTTTTCTCCGTTTGCACCTCGTTTCGGAGTGCCTATGTTTTTCCGTTTTTGTGCTCTTGGGAGATGCCCCAGCGACGGGGTTTTCCCATAACTCTTGTATCGATGCTTTATTTCAATGAATTGGCCACGGGCTTTTCTAAATATATATATATATACATATATATATATATATATATATATACTATATATATATATATATACATATATATATGGTCATATAATAAGCTAACACATACAATACTATTAGAATATAGGGGTCTTGCAATAATTTGATATCTTTCTAAAATAAACTATTATACGACTATTAAGACAGCACTATTTAACTTGCATACTTCATGACTAATAATATGAAGAATCATATATGATTTAATTTCTTTCCTATACAACTTAGTAGTGAAAAATTGTAAGCATGAATATATTTAAAAGTGAGAAATATTAATGTAACTTAAAAGCATAATTACTCACCTCGAGTCATTTACCTTCGATGCAACTTTTCACGATCTCTAACTTCAAATAAATTTGGAGCAAATGTTCTTCAGTCTCAAACGTTGTTATAATTTAATAATTTTTTAATAAATATTAATTTTAAATTAAATAAATTAACATTTAACATTAAGTAACTTATATATTTTCTTTCAAAGCGATTCACTCCTAAATCTCCACATTGAAAATTCTTTTATTCAAGTACTTCATGATGTCAATAAAAATATGTATATCTATATATATATAGGTCCACAGCTTCCGTCAGCGACTGCTACAAGCTCGACGGGATTCTCTCGTCAGCGGATTTTGCGTAGTCGCAGAAATGTCCTCGAGTCGATCCTACGACGTTGCCCTCGCCGGCAAAAACCTCGCCCGCGCCCATTCACGTTATAACATGTTTCCGCAGAGATTCCACGATGTATTCGAGCAAGGCATCGAAATCGGATTTCTCAAAAAAGCATTCCGTAAAGACGACAAACCTACAATCTTTCTCACAGAGGAAGATATCTCCATCCTAGCTGCACCTTACCGGTTGTTTCTAGTGGGTAAGTTCCTCTATGGTAATCTTAAACTTGAACTGATCCGAAAGGAATTTGAGCAAATGAAGCTGAATGAAAGTTGAAAGATTGGAAGATCGAATGGTCGACACGTTCTCATCCAATTAACAGATAATGGAGATTACGCCCAAATGTTTGCTAAGAATACTTCGTATAGACAATCGGGTGATGAATGTGCTGAAATGGACGGTGGATTTGGACCATCGTACTGAATATCCCATCGTTACGGTGTGGCTACGCTTCCCAGATTTGTAGGTTCATCTTTATAATCAAGAGCTTCTATTTACTTTCGCAAAGATATATGCAACGCCACTCCACACTGATCCGCCTACAGAGCATCTATCTAAACCTTCTGAGGCTTGAATATTGATAGAACGGGACATTACGTTACCCTTCCTGAAAGAGCTATGGATTGGTATACAACATCAGGGATTTTGACAACTAGCAGAACTTGAACAGCTACCTCTTTACTGCACCCATTGCCGTATGTTTGGTCACTTTCACCAACAGTGTTACAACCTGTATCCGAATCTTAAATCTCCCTATACAAATGCTACTGGGCCACACATTCCTGCAATGGATATACCGCCTTCATCACCGCCATTGATACCCACTACTGTTTCATAATAGGTTGAGAAGGATCGACCCTTGGAGGAGCATCGGGTAGTTGCCATTGATAGGCAGGATGAGGTCATCTCTCGGCCTTCTTCTACTGGAGCAGTTATACTACCATCTCAGGTACACACTACTATGGAGGTAGTTCAGACTCCCCACCATGACAGATCTGAAGATAGGGAAGAAACAAACACTCATAATCTGATAACGGAAAAGGTGTCTACTACTACTGAGCAAGAACTACTGCCTAATAGTATCTTGGTTATTCTACCGCTCAAAAGGTAGGAGATTCCCAATTATTGGAACTGTTCACAGTAGCAGCCTTTCCCACCTCGGATCAGATTGTTCACTCTTCTGAAGAAGAATGACAAGTGTATACCTCCCGGCAGAAGAAGAAGGCTTGGGGTACTATCCCCCTTGAAAATTTAATGGATGATATTTTGGTCTCCCCTGGTAATGGAGAATCACTTCAGAGTCTGATCTCTGGATGCGCTACAATAATCAGGGGCAGAGAGAAGCCTTGGCTACCTCCTCCTCTTTAGTTGCTTGTTTCTATTTTGTTCTATCTTTTGTATCGCTCTGTTTGAGCTTTATTTTGTTTCTTATGAGTCGTGCTCAATTTGTTTTGACCCTCTCATACTACTTGTGTTGTACCCCTTTTATTTCAATGAAATAGGCTCTAAAGACCCTTTTACAATATATATATATATATATATATATATATATATATATATATATATATATATATATATATATAGTTCTGTTGATTAAAATGAGTGTACCCTTACCTTAAAAAGCTTGGTTTGCTTCCCATCACACAAAGCTCCTTTCTTTTCCCTTAATAATTTTACTTGATTTAGCCTATATTTATCTTTCCGTACTTTTTGATAATATCTTAATAATAAAAAGAATTGATGTTATATAAATGAAGAATTTCGTTAATAAAAAATTAAAGTAAATTCAAACCCGAATTAAATACTAGCCCTAATCTTACCTTAATTCACAATTCGGCTCGATTCTCAGTTATACTACCATCTCGAGTCACTTCGATATAAAATCCGTACGATTCTTCTTCTCCTTTTCTTCGTGCATAGAGAACGCACGCAAGCCTTCTCCTCTTCTCAATCGCATGAGAGCTACGCTGCTCTTCTCACACTGAGGTTTCGCAGAGTCTTCTTCCTCTCATAGGACACTCGTAGCCCTTAATCCTTAGATTTTTCTTCTTCTTTGCTTGGCTAGGGCATGATTATTCTTCTCTTCAAGCCACATGAGCGTCTCCTGTCCTTCCCTTTTAACACTGGACCCGTTTGACCAGGATTCCTTCCCCTCGTTGCCACTCACGAGTCTCCTTTGCACATATAAAGTTTCTCAAGCGCACTAATGGCTTCTTCTAGTTCAACTACGTGTTGAAGCCAATCTGAACCTTTTGCCTTCACACAAAAGCTTTTCTCCTTTCTTCTTCTTCCTCTATCTCTCGATCTCCTTCTCATTCTTGTTGTCTCTATCACTCTGTCATCATCTTGGTTAAACGAAACGATATTAAGGATCTTCATTTTGATTTCCCCAGAGGCACGTCTTCTTCTAACGGCATAAAATTTTAATTCATTCAATTTTTTTTTTACATTTAAAATTGGGTATTACAATCTCTACTCATAAAATTGTCATTTTAATTCATGTAATTCACAAAAGTTAAAAAATTATGCAGGTTAAGCAGGTTCTATCCAATAATCTTCAAGAATATCTTATTCTTGTGGAGTGATAAACAAATATGATACATCCAACATATGAGATAATATAATTAAAGCTGAACAATTTCCATACATCCGAAATATGATAACTATAACAACACTTAAATGTCATAAAATATAACACTCATCAAACTCTTCTAGCATCGACATCAGTAGCAACGTGTTCTCAAGTTACTGTTGAGTTAGGGAAAAACTATTGATTTAATGTTTTGTCTTGTTTGCTTCTTATGAGTTACTATACCAGCTTCTGTCATCCTCTGTCGACCACTAAATTTCTCTTATTCCTGAACTTGCGACCATTTTTCAGCTTTTCTCTCAAAGGTAAATGTTGTAATGGTAACTCTCCTCTCTAGTGGACATGTCATACCATCTATGATTTTCTCTACACTCATATGCTAGGTTTCAGGTTCCATTGGCCCTTCTGCTCTAGAAAACAAATGTGATTTCATATCCTAAAAGAGCTTCAAGCATTTATTCATCGGAGCTCCTCCAGTTTTACTATTTTAGTATTTCTTGAGATTCGAAATTTTTAATTAAGTTATAACATTCATCATATTAGAAAATACAACAGCGGTGACTTTACCATTTTAGGGCATATCAATTTGTTATACATCATCCCTGACTTATTCCTTCTAATTTTTCATATTTTTTGAAGAACATAATTTTATTAAATTTAAGTAAAATTTTATTAGATTTTAACACTTTCGTTGCCAGTCCCAAGCCCGGATGTGAAAAGTGGAGTGTTGCGTTAGGTAGTCGACAGCCAGCGTAAAATTTGTCGAAAAAAAATTCATGACATGAATTCTTTTGATCATTGTGTAAGTGTTAGGGCGTCCCCTGAAAGCGACGCGCTGTATGGCCTGAATACAGTGAAAAGTGTGTAAGGGCCGCTACACCGGCGTCCGGGTATAGTGTCAAGTAAGCAAGGATTCCCACATTACGGACAGATGCGGGTAAAAAATTTAGTCCATGGTACTAGTATTAGGATAGGATCTTGGAATATATGTACTCTCGATAGTAAATTAATGGAATTGGTTGATATTATGATTCATAGAAAGATAAATATCTTATGTATTCGAGAAACTAAATGGGTTGGAGAAAAAACTAAGGAGATTGATAACTTAAGTTTAAAACAATGATATTCTGGTAAGAGTCATACTAGAAATGGTGTAGGTGTAATTATAGATAAGAGTTTGAAAGATAATGTTGTTAAAATTAATAGAGTTGGAGATAGAATTATAACACTTAATATTATTATTGATATTAAGATTTTTAGTATTATATGCTCCTCAAGTTGGTTTAGATATAGGCTCTAATGATAAATTCTGGAATGATTTTGAAGGCTTAATACACTGACAATCCGCTCGAAGAAAGAAATTTTATTGCAGAAGATTTAAATAGACATGTTGATAGAGTGGTAGAAGATTTCGAAATAGTACGTGGTAGGCTACGGTTATGGAGCGATTAATGAAGAAGGTAGAGCCATTTTAGATTTTACTTTAGCGTGTGATATGATTATTACTAATATTTTATTCAAGAAAAGAGATTAACATCTTATTATTTGTAAGAATGGATCTAATAAAACACGAATTGATTATTTTCTTAAGTGAGGAATTAAGTACCCAACATCGATTATTAGTTCTAGATTTTAAGATGAAGAGTTGTAAAATAAAGAACACTATAATTCAACATCGTAGAATCGGATGAGGGTACCTAAAAGACAAATAAAATTATTTTTATGAGTAAAATTCAAGATTTAAATATTTGGGATGTCCAGCGAAGACGTAAATGCTATGTGGGAAAAATTAACTAATACTTATTAAACAAGTAGTTAAAGATGTACTTGGAGAATCGAAAGAAAAGTTTGTATAAATAAAAATAGTTTGTGGTGGAATAATAATGTACAGAAAAGATAAAATATAAGAAGTTATGTTATAAAAATTGATTTAAATGTAAAAGCTTAGAGGGTAGGAAAAATATAAAACGGCCGCAGTGAAATCTAAAAGAATAATCTGCAACGCTAAAAATTCTGCTTTTAGTGATTTTTATAACATGTTAAATACTAAGGACGGTGAAAAATATATGTATAAACTAGTCAAACAAAGAGAAAATAAAAGTAAAGATTTAACTCGAGTAAAGTTTATTAAAGATGAAAATCAAAAAGTGTTTTTTTTAGAAAAAGATATTCAACATAGGTGGTTGAGTTATTTTGATAAACTTTTTAATGAAGATGTTGAAAGTACGATCGACCTTAGTGATCTTAATATCTTTAATAATAAGAAAACTTTTCATTTTTCACCGTTGCGTTAGTAAAAAGAAAGAAGTTGATGACACTTTAAAGAAAACCAAGAGTGGAAAATCTGTAGGACCTGATGATATCTTAATTGAAGTGTAAAAATATTTAGGTGATTTGGGGGTTTCTCGGCTTACTAAACTTTTTGATATTGTTTTAAAAACTAAAAAGATGCCTGAGGAGTGGAGGAAGAGCATTTTGGTCCCCATTTTTAAGAATAAAGGAGATGCACAAGAGTGTGCAAATTATAGAGGAATTAAATTGATGTGTCATACTTGAAATTTATGGGAGAGGGTAATTGAACATAGGTTAAGACTTATTACGAAGGTTTCTTATAATCAATTTGGATTTATGCCGGGCAGGTCTAATATGGAAGCTATAAATTTATTGAGAGGTTTGATGAAAACTATAGAGATAATAAGGAGGATCTACATTTGATTTTTATTGATTTAGAAAAAGCTTACGATAAGATTCCTAGAGATATTCTTTGGAGAGTCATTGAGAAGAAAGGTGTTGATATGACTTATATTCAAGTCATTAAAGATATGTATGCTAGAGCTGTTACATGTGTTCGAACTGAAGGAGGATTGACCAATTATTTTACTATTTGTGTTGTTTTCATCAAGGATCGACTTTAAGCCCATATCTTTTTGCTTTATTTATGGATGGTCTTACTGGGCATTTACAAGAGGATGTACCTTGGTGTATGTTTTTTGTCGATGATATCCTCCTCGTGGATAAGACGAGAGAAAAAGCCCGGGAAAAACTTGAATTATGGAGGTCTACATTGGAGTCTAAAGGTCTTCGCTTGGGTAGAACTAAAGCCGAATACATGGAATGTAATTTTAGTAATAGTAGGCCTAGTGACGAAGTGTAACTTTGGGTGATCAAATTATTAAAAGGTGTGAACGATTTAGATATCTCGGGTCCATTGTTCAAAGCGATGGTGATATAGATGGGGATGTTAATAGTAGAATTCAGGTTGGTTGGTTGAAGTGGAGGAATGCGTCCGGCCTATTGTGTGATAGAAAAGTACCGCTTAGATCGAAAGGAAAATTTTATAAGATGGTGGTGAGACCCGCAATGCTCTATGGTGCTGAATGTTGGCCTTTATAAGATAAGCATAATGTTAAGTTAAGTGTTGCCGAGATGAGAATGATTAGGTGGATGAGTGACTTTACACTTAGAGACAAAATGCGAAATGAATATATCCGTAATAGGGTTGGTGTTGCACCAGTGACGGATAAATTAGAGTGAGTCGCCTTAGATGGTTTTGTCACATTAAACATCGACCACCTGATGATCCGATTAGGAGAGTAGATGTTTTAGATACAACTTATGTTAAGAAAGACAGAGGTAGACCTTGGAAAACTTGGGCTTATTGCATAAAAAATGATCTTAATTTATTAAAATTAAATGAAAATTTGACACTAAATAGGACGCAATGGTGAAAATTGATTCATGTAGCCGACCCCACCTAGTGGGATTAAGGCTTTGTTGTTGTTGTTGTTGTTGTTGTAAGTAAAATTTTAATTCCTACTTATATTTTCCTACTTATATTTTTCTAATGGTTTTTGCATTAAGATTCTTATTGTTTAGTCTAAACCTTTTCTGATACTATTTTGTCAGAACTCGGCTTGAGACTTGGAATTAATCAAGGTTTGGAATGAAAGTTCTGATAATGAAATTAAATTTTATATTATTATTTGTCTATACTAACAGTTTAACATTCAAATATTTATGAAAAAACCTTTAAAAATACAATTTATTTATAAGTAAAAGTTTTATCTTTTTGGTTGTTGTTTGCGTCTTCTGTATACATTATTAATTCATCTTATTTAAAAATTTAAACTTAAAAAATATTAAAATAATATAATAAGTTATCTAAAATAACCCAATGAAACAATTACCATTCTAAACTACGATTGAAAAAGAAAGCAATATATATGATGATCTTTCATATTTCTCAGTATAAGATCATATAATAATGTAATGTATGTGTACATGACATTTATTCTATGGAAATAACTTAATCTTTGATATACGATAACTTTAATTGTACTCTTCAAAGTTCAATTTTTAACTTCACTCCTACTTTATGCTAATAACATTCACATCTGTCTTAGAAGCATCATCAAAACATAATCGAATATACTCTTGACTTATATTATCTTGTCGACACAGCGGTTCGAAATCAAATCTACACAATTGTCTGAGGTGGAAAAGTGCTAATTATCTTGTTGGCACAACGGTTCATAATCTTATATATTATTTATTTATTATTTTTATTATAACCTTAATAATATATCATTTTTTTCACTTTTTTTTGTGACGTGCATGTGCTTGAGCTGATGATTTTCTCCTTGCTTTGTCTGTTGTTGATCAGTTTTTGTGATGTCCCTCAAGAGTACAGGAGGGCCTATGCGGAATGAGAGGCAGATTTAGGACAATCTATATTTATTTCTTTTTCTGCCATTGTGTCTAATTTGACCCAATCCGCTTGTGGATCACATATGTAGGCGAGCAATGATAGAGATTACATGGTGTAATGATGGCTGTATTTATCAGGGAAAATTTTCAGAGTAACGCAGTCATAGCAGTGAAACTTGTGATGTGAATCTTTGCTCTCCAATCATAGCAGACTCTATAATTTATGTTATCTTTTATTTTATGTTTTTGGACTCTTTGTCTGTGAACTTGTAATCTTTATACCTTTCAACTTCTAATAGAATGCATCTGCTACGGGTGAAGCCATCGACAAAGATGGATGGTTTAACAGCGGAGATATAGGTTGGATTGTGCCCAAACATTCTGCTGGGATTAGCCGTCAATGTGGAGGCATGCTTGTTATTGAAGGACGTGCAAAGGATACAATTGTTCTCAGCACAGGTGTAATTTTTATTTAATCATTCATTTATCTTTCGTAGATTAATTTAACAATTTATTCTTGTTCCTTTTTTAAATTAATGGAACGTTGGTTGATCTTATACATTATAGATGTCAATCATCTCTGCATTTAACTCGGAAACATTCTTGAAGAATCCATATGTATCTATTGTTCTATCACTAGGATGTAATGGGTTCATTAAACATTTTTTTATTATTATGTCAAACTGACAAGAATCTTGTTACTTAGCGGCAAAATATAAATTACTTTGCCCCAAATGCTGGTAGTTCAGATTTTCAGACCTAACATTAAACAGCATTATCCTAAGATTCTTTACGGTGCACAGCTGTTTTGGATACTGCAGTGGTAGTTAGCTTTGCTAAGTGCCTGATTGTTGAGACACGTGATCCGCTGCTTCTCTTGTTATTCTTTATTTCCCAATAAATCCTGAACATTAAAATGAATGAATATTTATAATCCCCATTGGAAGTGGGGTCGCCAATTTCAAGCCAGCTTGAGACGCCCTCAGTTGTCTTCACTCTTCGTTGCAAGCCACCCCTCAGTTAAAAAGCAGAACCTCAGGCCCTCAGTAAGCCTGAGGAAGTTCCAAGATGTAAACAGGAAATCTTGATGATATAACAGCAAGTCATTTAGAGCCTTTTTGTCAATTTATTCAAAGTCGGCAGATTATCCTAAAATATATTGATATCCGTGCAAAACCAGGCGAACTCTACTGAATGCTTTTTCAATGACGCCCATTAGCACCATTTGTTCAATTGGTGGCTATGATGCATAGATATTTATATGGCTGATAAGTTTATTACTGAATTTCATTAAAGACTTTAAAGTGTGCACCAATTAAGGTGCCAGAATGATAATTAGAATTAAAAGAATGAGTACCAGTAACCGCCAATGGTGAAAGATTGAATTGATAGTGCCAATCGATGTCACAAGTGTCAAAACCATGATGAAATGTTACATCAACCTTCAAATCCATTGCACTTATTAATAGTATCCTCGTCATTTGAATGTTAAGGAAATCTTCATGATATATTTGGAGCCTTTTTGTCAATTAATTCATACTCAGGAGATTATCCTAAAATATATTGATATCCGTGCAAAACCAGGTGAGCTCTACTGAATGCTTTGTCGACGATACCCTTTGTTCAACTGTAGCTATGATGCATAGATATTTCTATGGCTGATAAGTTTATTGTTGAAGTTCATAAAAGACTCTACAGTGTGCGCCAATTAAGTTCTCATAATGATAATTAAATTAAAAACTTAGTACTTCTAACCGTCAGTGGTGAAGTTGTATTATCTTAAATAATGTTGTCATGAGATGCCATAGTCACAGACCTGAGATGCGATTGACATGGGAACGGGATGCGATCGTCTTGAAAGCGTATGCTCGTGGTTCAGCTCCCATGATTCCATGGTTTTGTCTCGCGATCGCGAGGTTAACAACGGGCCCCTTTAATCCTTCTTATTTATTTTCTTATTTTCAGCAATCTTACTACATTTGTTTTGTTTTTTTGTAGATTCCTATTTTTCTATTTTCCAATTAGATATTTTCTATTAGGGAATTTTTATATATGCTGTTGTTTATTAACTTTGAGTGGTTTCTCTCTGATTTATGCTCTTCGAAGTGTTGTATCATTTTTGCAAGTGGCATGTCTGCAACTTGCCCAAGAATACATGGTGGATCTTCCTTGCCGATTCGTTGTTTGACCGCTGTTTCCAGTTGGGACAGCTGATAATTTCGTTAAACCCGCTGTTCAACAGCAGGTTCCGCTTTCTATACCCTTCCAAAAGCCGTCAAATTTGCATTTTAGTTCTCCCTTGCCATTTCAAAACTAACTCCCTACCAAACCCACGTCTTAAACACCATATAGGAGCTTTAGAATGATATTATATGGTATCAGAGCCCGACAAGCCCTAGATATGGACTTAATTCTTTATAAGCAATAATAAAGAGTTAATAATGTCTAAATTGACAATGCAAAGCAACCCTAATGATAATTACATTGACAAAAAAACTCAACTGAAGTGATCTATTTTTAAAAGCAATCTTTCAAATTGTAATGCAAATAATATAAAAAGTAATCTACCCTATGATGGCTCCATATATAAATAGTTTTAATTGAAGGTTTATATTTTCAAAATCAAGCTTTTAATTTTTGAGTAAAAATAATATAATAATAAATGCTTTGAAGATGGGTATGTTAAAAGTAAATTTCAATCAAAGTATATCCTAGTTTCAAAAATACTCTCTAATCCTAAAACATTATTTTGTGTTCAAATCAAGATATAAAATATCCGAGTCTTGAGAAATTTTTAAAATTTTAAAAAATATTCATTTAAAATTTACTGTTTAAGAGAAAAATTGATCTTCCCCATTACAATGTTTAGTCGTGAATAGGAAAATTTAAGATTGATGTTAACTCACAGAGAATCAATATCAAGTGTCTTCTATAGTTACTCTCAAAAAGATATCACACTGATTAAAAAGGTGGACGTGTTCTCTAACCTATAGATTTTCATGCCAAATGATACCACAAAAAAGTATAATTATGATTGTCAGACTCTATTTAATTCATTAGTAGCAAAATAGTACACCGTTATTATATTTCGATTACAAATAAATCCTATAATTCATAATGGTCCAAATTTACTAAGCAATGAACTATAAGTTCACTTGATAGAGTACAAAATCTTTTATTAGCTAAGCTCAATTTAAAATTATCTCCTAAATAAACATCTATCTCAAGTCTTTAAGATACTTTTGGACGATGCAATTCATAGCTACTGATAAGAATCTTTCTGTTAAGTCGGCTTAACTTTCTCCTCTTGCTATGTAGACCATGGTCAACGACAAACCAGGACTATTTTACAACGGAATCTTAATCAGGTTCATTATTATTGATCCCAACATCCTCTCTAAGCAAAAAAATGGTAAGTTTTCTTATATTTAAACTCACGTTGCTGCTGCTGTATGCTAAGCATTTAGCATTTACAACCAGCATTAATCAAACTCTTTTGCTGATGGGAAGTATAACAACCATAGGGACTTACACCAATAGAAAACCTAAAATTAGATATTAAAATCTTTACAAAATTAGGACAAAATCTTTGGGCTGTGTTCTATCTAAAATCTAATTTATATTCTTAAAATTTAACCCAAAACAACAAAACTCTCTTAGGTGTGCTGAGCATTAAATTTTGAAGCCCACATTTTCACGTTGTAAATCAACTTTTTTTTGTTCTTATAATTGAATGCAATAAGATGAAAGTTAAATGTGTATAGTTTGGATTTCTTAAAATTAATGAATGGATAATTGCCTTTCCATATATTTTGTTTGTGTATGATTATAAGCCATGCACTTTTAACTCTATTTTTTTATCATGATTGGTCCATTCATCAAATTGCATATTTATAACTTTATGTCCATTTATGTATGAGGTTGAACTCACATAGATCGTTTGATTTAAAAAAACATTCAAGAGACTTCTAATATATGTGAAATTGCTTCTTATCCTTCAGTTTGAGTTGTTCTTATATAATTGGTGATGGATACGCACTTGCTCTGTTTAGTATTAACTCTTAGCAGAGTTGTCACATCTAATAAATAAGTAATCTTGTTTTTACTGTTCTCTTGTTTCCATTTTATTCATGATTATCATAGTTTAAAGTAGTTTATTATGACTTTTGTTGGATTTTATAGGTGAAAATGTTGAACCCTCAGAACTTGAGGAAGCTGTGATGAGGAGTAACTTAATTCAACATATTGTGGTCATTGGTCAGGTGCTCAAACAAATTCTGACTGCACTTATTTTTCTGAGACACTTTAATCTGTTAACCTCTTCATATGATGTATCAAGATATAATTATTGATTCATTTTTTCAAACTTTTTTGTAGATTTGTAATTGATATAATTTCTATAGATCACCATTTAAATCGTTTGTAATTATCAAGGATATGGATTCCAAGTTGGTACTGGACTTTTCTTTGTTTATATTTGTTTTTTAGAATCTTGTGTGATGAAGTTCTTTGTTGATTCTGAAAATATTGGCATGGCTTTGTCAAAATTTATATTTATTCAAGTGTTTCCGAGTTGATGTTTAAGATGGCAGATCAGATTTTAAGCTAAGGCAGTAGCTATCAATTATACCCTCTTATAAGGACTGTTTTGATTAGAAGAGATAATTAAGGCTAATTAGTGGGCTCTATAATTTATGGCTTTAGTAGCAATAATGGGGATTGTAAGAATCGATATACTATTAGTTTAAAATGAGGAAGTGAATGATTGCAAACATGATTTAAATCTCAGTTCTATATTCTCGAGGACCTTGATCTACTTAATCGAGTGGAAGTAGTCGAACTTTATCCAATAATCTTGTTGGTAATTCTGGAAACCTTCTCAAGTGTTTTGTGGGATAGTGCATCCGACAGTGGAATCTAGATGCTTGTAGAGACGCATGTGAAGGCTATCCAATCTTGGTTGATTACAACATTTCTACACTTTCAACATGACTGACCTAACTCAATACTATGAGGAGACAAAATCTTTGACGAATGAGGTTGAAGCTCCCCCAACCTCAGGAGACTGATGTAGGTGTCTGTACTTGGAACGATTCAGTCCAGGATTCTTGGGAATGCCGACCAATTGGAGTGGGGCCCATATTTAGTTATCTAGGACTAAATTGGTACTTTCTTGGTATTTAGGTTTTATTTTTTGTTATGATTTGTTTCAAGGGTATCTTCTTTTCCTGTTTCTTGGGCTATATTCAGCAGTACTAGTGGTGCTCTGGTTTTATCTCGTTTTCGAGGTGGTGTATACCTCATTCTACCCATCTCCCACTCTCTTCCGCACCAATTCCCTTGACCCTAACCGCTCCCCCATTCTTGCCTCTACTGACCTACTGTTTTTCCCATACAACATTGATGCTGCTGCTCAAGACATCACCCTGCCGCTATCCTTGCTGCTCACCCTCTTGCCAACTCCCTGTAGGTCCAAATCTCTAGCCAGCACCACCTCCACCCTAGATCCAACCCAAGTTCTAGTGTTGTTTATTGTTTTGTTTTAATTTCAGATTTTCATGTTGTTTTGTTGTAATTTCATATTTGAATTCAATAATAATATTTATTTTGCATTGAATGTTTGCTAAAATCCATTATCAACGACTTTTTTATATAGAAAATACTACCTTAATCCTTTGTGTTTTAAGAGAAGAACTCAAAGTGAGATGTCCAAGGTGTAGAACCTAGTTAACTTGGAAGCAAGAGGTTGAAGGCAATTGTTCAGGACAAATTGCCGGGGGAGGTGACTTGTTCAAAAAAGGCTTACTCAAATAAGGCTACACGCAAATGAAGTTTTGACTATAGAAAGTCGTTAAGAAGAATGGAGTCCTGAGATTAGTCACCGACAGGTGGCCTTTTCTGGATGAGGCACCAGTGATGAATCAAGATGCTTATGTGTGAGGCTATCAGGAAGATGTTTTCTCGGGACCAAGCGCCAACAACATACTGAGACAAAATGGTCACCCTGAAGAATTGGACTAGGGCTAGGAGGTTGAGATGACTTTGAGCCAGGGAAGGACTTCTTGGGAGAGTTCACCGGGGCTCTATAGGGATTAAAAGTCTAGGAATTTAGTTGGTTCATTCTAAGACAAAGAATTGGATGGTGGGAAAATAATAAAGTTTTGGTACGAGGCCTTTCTTATTTTGATAGTTCTGTTCCTTGCTCTATTTTATTATCTACATAATTTGTTGATAGTTCTGCTCCTTGCTCTATTTTTATCTGCATAATTTGTTATTGGTTAATCTAGTGCCATTGTTTTTTATCAAAATTGACACATCATAAACTTATTGTGGATATTTATTTTATTTGCTTAGTGATTTTACTTGCTTTCAAATTCTTGCTGAAAAATTTCAAATATTTGCACATATATCGTTTCATCAAGGCTAGATTTATAGTATCGCTCGTCTTCCTTCAAATGAAACAGAGGAAACAGAGTTATTGAAGAAATTGACTACTTGTGATATGCAAAATTTTGAATTTCCTTTTCTTAAAAGTATCCCATATATCATTTTAAAAACTTATCCCTTAATCCCTGCATCAAGTTGTAAGTCTAACAGAAGTGCAAGTATGGTTGGTATAAGTTATCACTGGCCTTTAGTTGTTAATGTGATAAATTCATAACACTTCATGAAACACAGACACAAATTCAGGGACAAGATATAATTAAAAAAAGTAGGACATGATGTAATGGACACATTTTAATTTTTAATTAATTATTAATATAAAATATTTGTTTCCGTTATTCTTTATTAAAGATATCACAAATCTAAGTTTGCAAGAATAAACTTAAACTTGTTTTATGGAACTCCATATTTATAAAATTTATTTTTTAAAATTAGATATATAATAGCTTTCAAGAGAATTCCTTTAACTAATCTATTAAAACTTAAAATATATTATGATTGCACCTTATTTAATTAATTAATTTAAAATTTAACTTTTAGAATTCGAATAAGTATATAGATTTATAACTTTTTAACTTATTAAAGAGTTATATATATATTATCACTTACTAACTTACGGCGACTTCAACTCCACTGGCTTCAACGAATAGAAGCTTTAGTGTAAGCATCACAAAGTTCGTGGGGCGTTTGGATCGGCTTCAGCAAATATTTTAGAAGATTACGGCTTTTGTTTTAGTTGGTGTAGGTTCAACTTCATTGAACAAAAAAGAACTACAACTGATATTGGAGTTAACTTGAATGACATCGGAAATGTAACTGTTGTTACAAAATCTAATTGAAGTACAACTTACACACTCAGAACTAAAAATAACGAAAAACACAACAAAAACCCAAACTACGGCTTAGGTCAAGGTGGTGGTTGATTCGGTGGATTTGAAGTAGGGAGGCCGGTTGGAGGGGGGTAGTGAAAGGTGGCAGTGGCGCAACAGATGAGGATTAGTGAAAGTTGGCCATGATAGGGAAGATGGTGGGGAAGGAGTTGCCTGCAGTGGGAGACAACAGGTAGCAGGGGATTTACGGTGGGAAGGCTGGGTGGTGAGGGAGCTGGATGTCATGGGTTTGAAAGTAGATCACAAGAAAGCTATGACAGGTTCATGGCTTATTGGCGGTTGGAATTATGGGTAGAGTGGGAGGTAGGATGACTGGGAGACGGGAGGTTGTTTTGGCTGCAGGAACAACCAAGGCGTTGTACTTAGGATGATTGCAGCAATTACAGCGGCGGCGATGGCGGATGGAAGGTTGCAGAGGAAGGAAGTCGAGGATAATAACTTACCTCAGAATGAGATACAACCCTAGAAGGGATAACTTGAGATGCTGGCGGCTGTACCAACAGAATACTGGACAAATACTAACCCTAAATAAAGAATAGAACATATTTATAATAGATAACTAGAAGGTGAAGGCTCCTCTGCTATGGAGGTAACCCTAACCCATCAATAAGGGCGGTCGACCATGCCTTCCCCTTTGCTGAATTGGGTTCAGCTGGCTCAGCCCCGCTTCAACAACACTCGGGTTCGACGAATACAGGATGGACCTTTAACGCTCGACTTCTACAAACAAATAGAGAAGTACGATCGCTCGAGCTTCAATGAATATTGGATGCATGATGCACTTTTGATGCTCGAATTTGACTAATGTTAGAAGGAGATTCGACGTCATGAGAGATGAGGTGATTTCGACTATGAGGTATAATTAAGGTTATAAATATATTTATAATTTTTTTTACTTCCCGTGTTCCTTATTTTTTTTTCAATCGTGTTGAAATCATGTTCGATGTGGTTTTGAGGTGTGTCCCTAACATGTTAAGGCTAAAGTAAATTCTGGCACATTTTTTAATGTCAGATAAGTGTCGGGTGTGTAAGACAAGTCTCGGTTACCAATACGTATCCGACACGAGTACGGCTCATTTTGAGAAATGTAGGCGGTAAATAGATGATGACAGATTGTTGTACAAAAATGTATGCTACACATATATCATTTAGTGTCCTTCTATACTCCTGTTTTTGAATTTTACTCCCTTGAGTATATCAAATTCTTTTGCTCTCTAAGTTTAACATTTATATCTCACTGCAATCATTCTTAAGGCGCGCTAATAGCTGGTTGAGTTGTTGATTTTTGTTTTTAAATGATAGACATTTATTATTGTTAATTAATTAATTTTATTTTTATCACTTTCTGCGGACAATTCATTTATTGCATCCTGTCAGATGTAGTATTATTCTTTACGAACGGGCCTCAATATTTAAATCTATTGTATTGTAGGATCAGCGTAGGCTTGGAGCTCTTGTTGTCCCAAATATGGATGAGGTTTTAGCGTCAGCCAAGAATCTTTTGTTAGTCAATGATCAGAATCCTGAGCTCAGCAAGGACAACATGCTAGGCCTGTTACATGACGAAGTAAGAAACTGGTAAGGATGCTTCTCAACTACATTTTAATGTTGCAATTTTATTCTTCAAGGTGCAATGTTTGATTGATACTGGAACCGTAAGTTTTGAAATGACTTGTAGGAGTTTCTTCCAATTAAAAGTTATTTAATTATACTCCTTTTATTTAATATGGCAAAGCATTTGAGGCTTTTATTTGTGTGCATATTGTTAAGAGTTTCTTCTGCCTTGCTAAATTGTTCTTGGATTGCCCAACCCTGTTTAGTTCTTTATGTACCAATTTAATCGACAATTTGAAGGCCCATCTAAACCTCGCTCTGCTGAAGTTAAATTACTTTGTCCACATGATATATGTTTCAGTAATGGTCTTGGTCAACAGACTTCCAAGTTTGCTTGCCGAAGTAATGCATTCATTCACCGTTAGTTACCAAAATCTTGGTTATGATTTGACCAGTTTGTCCTGGTCCATCTTGGAAATGTGGAATTTTCAAGACATGAACGAATGATCTGATAATAGAGTTATACTATTATAATATTTACGACAATTCTTAGCAATCATTCAAACAATAAAAACTATTAAATCAGAAGATTTTTAAAATGTCATCTAAACACGACAATATCTAGTTTGCAATAATAAATTTAGTAAAGAAACATAATACAAGTACAAGCTTTTCTTGGTACCTATTTTTATTAGCTTCTCTTTCCCTGTAAGCATACTGTCTCTTGTCAGTCATTTAACTCGAAGGAATTTTGCGTGTAATAAGAAGTTCAATAACAGATTAAATTATATAGGAACTTGGTGAATAAGTTAAGTTTTGTATACTAAATTTTATTGTTCTAACATGCATGCTATTTAAAATTTATTAAACATTAAAATTTATTTTATCAAAATTTTTAAATAATTTTTTTAAATTCGAAGAGGTTTTCTTAGGATTACCTTCTAAAATATTATATCAATTAAGGTACATCATTGTCATGATTCGGCCCGAGAACTTGGAGTTACCACGATGAGAACGGATAGTCGGACGGTGTAAATAAATATTTCTAAGCAGTAACATTAGTTCACAATAACATTTTAAATATTGAAGAGCTACTAATCCACAATAAGTAAACATCCTTTAACATAATGCATACGATCATCTAATTTGACACAGTAAAACAAATAATATAATAAAAGTGATAAAACATATAAATTAAGCAAGCTGTTACCTATTTTCACTAGTTGCTCTTCTATTGTAAAAAATTCCCTCCTCTCAGTCATGTCATTTTACCCGACCTTTTCAAGAAAAACAGTTCAACGATAGATAAAGTTTAAAGCAATTTAGTGAATAATTATCGCGTTTTACATGAATTCTTTATGCAAATGTCTAACATGATTGCTTAAAGAAATATGATTGTCAATCTAAAAAGTAAAGTTTACATTTTTTGTTTTATAAAATCCTTATTAAATCATCATAATCAATAATATTTTTTATCTTTTTAATAATTATGTTTTTCATCTCCTTTTCATTAAGAAGTTGTCTCAAGAGCACCATCAAAATTAGTTTTATTTTATACCATAAAGGTAAAACCATTTTCATTTTCTTTTGTCTTCAACATGCACAGTATATCAGTTTCCTCAGTATCCTAAGTGACTTTTGATAGATTTAATTATTTATCTTTCATTTAATTTATTTCAATTAACTTATATTAAATCTTTTCAAACATTAAATTCATTTATTTTTCATTTAATGTAGTACAAATGATCAAAAAATTGAAACCATAAAACATTCATATGATTTTTATTTATCTTCTTTCAATTATAAGGATGTTTTTTGTTTCTTTTAATATGTATGAAAAATGAAATATCTTGAAAAATAAAAGAAACTAAATTTAATAGAGATAAAATTGTAATTACTCACCTTGATTTTAACTTGAAAAGTAATCTCTTCGAGTTCTTTAAATTGTTGTCTTTAATTGTTTGCCTGGAATTAATTTATAAAATAATACTTGGTACCTATGACTCCAATTGCATTTAAACATTTCTTTAGCTTAGAAAAATTCTAACTTGATTGACAAGTCCAACTACTTTTGCTTTCCAATTCAAATATTCTTTTATTACAGTTTTCTTATTTTAATTGGCAGTAAAATCTATTTGAATACTTTATCACTGATAATTTAATTGCCTCTAAGTTTCCAAATAAATACTGACCTTATTAATTTAGCAACTTTCTTCTTCCTCAAATCGGAATGTTCTTCTGCCTATAAATCTTGATTTATATTTTTAGTAACAATTAAATGTTATAAAATTGAAAAATACATTCAAGTAATTAAATAGAAAGCAAATTTTAACTTTCTTTTTATTCAATGGATTCATTCACCTATCTTGCTCGAACTCGCATATAAAGTCGCTTGGTTCAAAATATATCGTTATGATTAATAAATTTTCTAATAAAATGATTAACTCAAATAAATAAACTCATAATTCTTACCTAGCTATCATCTCCTTTATTGTATAATCCTCGATCTGGATTTGAATGGCCTTTCTTTTATACTTCTTGATGCAGGCGTTGGGCAGGATCCTAGATCTGTTTGTTCCTGGTTGTCGGAAACTAGATCATCCCTCTCTAGGCATAGGCTTTCTGCGCAATTGGAGTTGGGCCCCCTCCTAACAGTAGTTGGTTTATTTAAGTGTTTCTTAGATGTTTAGCGCTTAATTTTCTTTTAATTTGAGTTTGTAGAGTTGTTTTCTTCTCTTTTCCTTTCTAGGGATGTAACCAAGGGTTCTGAGTAGTGCTACAGTTATATCTCGTTCCACCCAAAAGAAATTTCATCCTTTTCATCTTGTTGGTCGTTTGCCAGGAAACGACAGATCTGTTGTTCCAGTTTGTTGGCATCTTGCTGAATCCCTTCAACTGCTATTAAATAGCCCCCTCGTTACAACCTATACCCTAAACCAACCCTAGCTCCATTGTCATTTTGTTGCAATTTCATATTTCTCTATTGTTTGTTGTAATTTTAG